>CM063524.1:13997500-16420000 GCA_032199755.1 Ambrosia artemisiifolia | reverse complement strand
TAGTTTAAAAAAAATTATCCCAAATACCCGAACTATATACCCGATCATATACCCATGAATTTTTTAACGCGTCACATAACCCTTAGACTAATACGTTCGATATTTGCAATATACGTGCACCATCATAAACTAAAAACTTTATAGTATGTAACTAAAATATATGTATGGTTATTATAATACTATTTCAATAAATATTTTTTTTTCTTATTTCATGTTAGTTCTTTTTAGAATGATTGATTACAGTTTTCTTGCTTGTAACTGTAAAACGCATCTGTCTATTCCATATGTAAAATTGATATGTTATATTAGATATTTCAACCCGGGACGCTCCCGGGATAAAAGCTAGTATATATATATATAGATTAAGGTTTCGGTACAAAAGATGGAATTCGTAAGAAGGATTCTTATGCTGACACGTGGCAATAGGGTAATTTAAGATTAAGGGTAGGATTGTAATTACACACATATCGTTTAATATTTTTATTTTTGGTGGTTTTTAATTTGTGAGATTTTTTAGGGATTATTTTTAAACTTATCACTTTTGTTCAATTCCAATAACCTCTACTATCTTATTTTGAGTTTCAAAACAACTTATTGACTTATTGCCTTTTCCAAGTTTGCAATATGTCAATAAGCTGTTTGTGTAACCCAAAAGCAGTTTTTGTTTTGACTTTTGGCTTTTGTCTTTTAAGGGTGAAAAAACTGTTTTTGAAAAGTTAGAAATTCTGTCTTTTGACTTTGGCTTTTAGAAAAAAAATTACAAATCCACCACCCATACAACCAATATGTCAACTATTGATATATCCATACACCACTTTAATTGATATGTATTGTACTTATTAAATTTATGTTCCTTTAAACTTATTTTATTATCCTCCATCTTCGTAGGGACCTCAGTTTCAACAATTTGACCGGGGAGATCCCCTACTCACATAATAAACCGCAATACATGTACGTAGACTATCAGCATGAACACTATTCCCTTTGTCTTCTAGTTAATAACTATGATCATATCACTAAAGGTGGCCACTTTTTGATAGTTATTTATCACAAAATAATTTTACTGGACCTATACCTCCATGGATCTTTACAAGCACCAAGAATGTGTAAGGAAAATCTCTCTTATAATTTTTATTTAGCATATGATTTACATCTATATTTTTTTATAAATGACTTTTATCTTATAATTAACATCTGATCGAGGTGCAGGAAATGTTTTTTTGAGTTTTTTCCCATCTTAATAAACATGTATTTTAGTTTAAAAATCTAATTAAAAACAATAATTTTTTAGCATACTATAGTGGAGCAATTAGTAATTACTCTACTAGAGTAACTATACAATTTTTTATATATTATTCATTTTGAAAACATACATGAACAAATACAAAAAAAAAAAAAAAAAAAAAATTGAAATGTTCCTCTTTCATTTTTAATGTTTAATATGCTAAGCCTATTTGTATTTAGCCTTTACATAACATATAAATAGTCCGAAGTTCATTGGAAACCCCCAAAAGTTAGGGAACCGAGGATCCATCCATTTCATAAAAAAATAATTTTACATGTATTTTTTCTTTTAAAATCTGTTTTGAGATTTTGCATATAAAGATATGTAGAAAGTATTCCTATAAAAATATTAAATTTTGTAAAAAAATATTTTTACCTTATTTAATCTTATTTTATGCTTTTTTTATTCTTAAAAAGGATTTTACATACATTAATATGTAAAAGCTCTAAAAAGTTTATGAAAAAAATAAAATTTTGCATCTAAAAAGTTTTTGAAAAAAATAAATTTTTGAATGTTAGATTGAATTTTTAATCAATATTTAATATGTTTAATGCATCGTTCATTGGGTTGTATGAACGAAAGAACGTGGTGACATTTTTGTGGCTATGCTTGAGACACTACTGAGCAAATAATTACTCTACAACACAACAATAATGAACTACATTAATCATAATAATTACACTAAAAAATTTTCTAATTTTTTGTATTATTTATCTAGAAAACATGTTTAAGCAGATGGGAAAAAAATTAAAAAAAAATATAATTTGTTTTCCCCCTTCACTTCTCATGGTTAGTAGGTTAAACCTATTTGTATTTGATCTTTAGACGGTCCGAAGTGGGGGCGAAGATCCTCACCGGCGTGGGGCGGGTCTTGATGATTTTTGATTGACCGATTTTTTTTAACTTTAACACAATATAATATTATTCCTTCCCCCTTCCACTTCCCACAATTTTCACCCTTCACAGGTCCCCACATGTGTCACATTGCGCATCACGCCCCTCTTTCCCCCCTTCCGCTCCGTATGGTCTTACTCATAATAATGATTAGGCTATAGCTAACTATAGAGTAATTGTTATATACTTTTTTTTGAAAAGGCGAACAAACTTTATTATTCTTGGACCAACAGATATTAGTCCACAAAAATTACAATCACAAGACTACAAAACTTAGACAACCATACTTGATACATCCATATTACACTATTGCTCCCATGATACATGAAAATTTTTGGCCCTGTTCGTAATCCATATAAAAGAGAGATGCCTAATCTGCTCCTTAACCCCTTAAATGTTCACTGCTTTACACATAAACACCACGCTGTTCCTACACCTCCAAATGCACCACTTCGTGACCTGCACAATTGAGTATATAAGTTGTTGCCATCTGCGCGATAAATGGGTCTGCCTATGCAGCTCGAACAGGTCATTTAAGCTGATCAGGAGCACACTTGGGCATAGGGCTGTTCAAAACGATCGGCGCTCGCTGATTGCTCGCCGCTCGTTCGGAATTTGCTCGAAAATTGCTCGCTCGATTTTCCGCTTGGTTGTAAACGAGCCGATCGGCTCGGTTCGGTTTATAAATGAGCCAAGCATGAGCAAGGGTCCGCTCGGCTCGGTTCGGCTCGATATAATTTTTATTTATTATATATATAATTATATATATATACATATTAATTACAATTATATTTATAGTTTTATACATACTACTCTATTGGATTTGGCTCAATATATGCATATATAGAATTATATTTATAGTTATTGGCCTAGTCAACCCAATGATAACTTAACACTAAGTTTGATTGTAAAACCCTAAGTCGTGAAAAAACATGCTTGACTTCCTATTCCCATTAGTTGTCCACGATCAATCATCTCCCGCTATCAACATACGCCACAACACGACAATCGTTCTCTGTAGTTAGGGCTGTTCAAAACGCTCGGCGCTCGCTGATCGCTCGCCGCTCGTTCGGAATTTGCTCGAAAATTGCTCGCTCGATTTTCCGCTTGGTTGTAAACGAGCCGATCGGCTCGGTTCGGTTTATAAATGAGCCAAGCACTAGCAAGGGTCCGCTCGGCTCGGTTCGGCTCGATATAATTTTTATTAGTTTATTATATATATAATTATATATATATACATATTAATTACAATTATATTTATAGTTTTATACATACTACTCTATTGGATTTGGCTCAATATATGCATATATAGAATTGTATTTATAGTTATTGGCCTAGTCAACCCAATGATAACTTAACACTAAGTTTGATTGTAAAACCCTAAGTCGTGAAAAAACATGCTTGACTTCCTATTCCTATTAGTTGTCCACAATCAATCATCTCCCGCTATCAACCTACGCCACAACACGACAATCGTTCTCTGTAGTATGTTCATCACCTCACAGGCCTTAACTAGAGCCTCATTCTTGAACGGTCGAACCTTAGTCATCACTAGGCAGCAAGAATATTGAAGGAAACATTCCAAATTTATGGTAGTCCGAAAAGACTCGCCGCTCGATTCTCGCTTGGCGCTCGCTCGGAAAATTTGCGCTCGAAGAATGTTGGTTCGGTTTTACGCTCGATTGTAAACGAGCCGATCGGCTCGGTTCGGTTTGTAAACGAGCCAAGCAAGAGCAAAGCTCCGCTCGGGTCGGCTCGGCTCGTGAACACCCCTACTTGGGCACCTGCACCACGTCAACACGAAGTCCCAAATTGCTGCAGGAAAACGACATGCCGTGAATAAGTGCTTAACTGAGTCGTCCCACTCCCCGCAAAATCTGCACGTTGCTGCTTCTAGCTGGATATTTCTTGATTGCAACGCATCCACTATTTGGAACCGATCTTGTTTTAATCGCCAAGCGTGGAAGTTAACTTTAATGGGGATCCATCTGTTCCAAAAATAATCCAGGCTCGAATTAGAAACCCGCGCGTACTGCAGCATATTCCTCATACTTCGAGCCGAATAACGTCCATCCGCTTCCATAATCCAGACCCACCTATCGTCCGCAACCGTTGTAGATACCTCCATTAGCAGCGAAGTTAAATCTTCCGGTTGGCCCAACTGTTCTTTGGAGCTTGGATTTCGGTTCCAATGAAAATTAATTATTGCAAGCCCGTGATCCGCCAACAATCTTCCAGCGACCGAAACATTCTTATCCCGCTCTAACTCAAAAAGACTAGGGAATTTTTTAGATAGTGGCTCATGGAGTAACCACAAATCCTTCCAGAACACAATATCCTTCCCACTCCCCAACATACCTTTAAACATGTCAGGTTAATGCAAACTCGTACCCTTCCACATCTTAAGACACTTTCCACACTTGTTTCCACATCCCGGTGTAAGGCCCCAAACCCGGGCACCCTATTGCCGGGTCTCATTACAGTGTACCGTTTAAAAATCAACAATTTTACTAAAATCATGCTACGGAAAAATAATTAAAATGGTACAAATTGTTTTTAAAAAAAAATAGTTTGTTAATAAATCTGAAAAGTACGAATGCCATCCATGCTATCACGAGTAATCCCATCCGCTAGCCAAGATGCATCACCAACTCAAATAAACCTGCAAAATAATCTAACATACATGCAAAACGCTGAGTGAGTTCTAATAGTTTAAGTTTACGTATTTCAAATACCTCGTAAAACACTTTAATTTCAAACCCAACTTCATCTCCTTTAAAAAAACATCATTTATATATATATATATATATATATATATATAGGATTTGGATCATTTGAGAACCACCATTTAGGGAGAGAACCAAAGAACCAGTGTGAACATGTGGCATTTTTGTAAATATGAAGGGTGTCAACAAAAACCCATCCATCAAAAAATAAAAAAAATAAACAAAAATTATATAACCTAAATAAATAAAAAAAATTAAAAACACCAAAATGATTATTTTGCATTATTAATTTGTAAAAAAAATAAAAAAAAAATAAAAAAATGGTTGTTGTGACGTCATATGACGTCATCCCTGATGCACATGTGCATTTCGCTGTCATATATACAGAAATACACGGTATGCACATGTGCATTTCACTATTAAATCACACGTTTGAATGAATTGTCAATTACCATACTTAAATTATTATAAAATGGACGCAATACAGATATATAAGGGGTCACAAATTCTATTCAATGATCATTAAATGTATGCAATGTGAGATATAAAATAACTCGAACTCGTCAAGTGTTTAGGCATGCATATTATGACATAAATTGAAAATAAAACATGTGTATGACAACAAACATGAATAAACTTAAAACACCACTATATAAGACCTATAAAATAAGAAACATGTACTGCATGCACATGTGCATTTCACTAATATTGTTAGATTTTTTTAGTGGTTTAACTTTCGGGCATACATATATGCATGCATCATTCTTCAAATAACAAAGTTTTTATACCAATTTGTCTTTATCATACAACTACATGTAGTCTCTACCAAACGTATTAACTCAATAAAACAAACGATAACCAGAAAAATATCCATATTACAAACCAACTATGTTAACCACCTACATACAAAATTCTAATTATCTTACAACCTCACGTTCACCAACATAACAAAATGTTAAACCAAACATACATTACACAAAATATTATACAAACTTCTTTGTTTGTTTGACAATTTCCTTATACCCAACCAAAGTTGACGTGGTGTAACGCGTGTTCATATTGGGCGCCAATTTGCTTTTTTCATAACATTCTTTTGATTTGTCTTCACTGCCACCGTTTTAATACTCTTTGATGGTTTTTTTTTTCTTTCTTGTAATTGCATATGCACACACATTTGTCAAAAACACATTATATCATGTTCATCCATAATTATGCACATGTGCATACTCAACTATATATATATATATATATATATATATATATATATTAAATATTATGCAAAACAACATAACATCATTATTCACCGTCACAATATGTTTCCGCTTATTTGACCTCGCTTGAACCTTTCTTCTTAAATCTATATCTGCATATAGGATAATTTTTGTGTTTAAACAATCAACATTTAATATTTCACAAGAAAAACTACACATGCACGTGTGCATTTCTATATAAATGTACTAAATAAATAATAACAACCTGAATCAACTTCCTGATAAAATCCGTAACATTATCAACTTCCGTTTCTGTGATATCAAATGGATCTTGATTACACAATAAATAAAAAACATAACTAATACAAAGAACAAGGTAATACCAAGTACATTCGGACTAAATGAATAATGCCAACCTGATTCAACTTTCTGATCAACAATCGTGTCATTATCTTCACTTGCATCCGGTAACCTTTTTGTTCCTTTGTCCCTCGATTGTAATACAAATGTTACTTTCTTTGATATTTTCTCCATCTATTATCTATAATTAATAAAAACGCATAAGAAAAACCGATATTTCAACCTGATTGCACATGTGCAACAACATTACTTTGTTAATTAGAACAAAACAAATGCACACGTGCATTATTGTTAATGGCATAATTATAACAGTATGTGCTTTAACATTACTTTTAACATTAGAAACTACGTTTTGCACATGTGCATTAACAATCTTAATGCACATGTGCATATAAGAAAATGGCACCTCGTCCAAAACACAAATTATCCTCCTAACTAATATATGCAAAATTATTTAACCAAATTTTACTTACCATGGAATAGTTTGCTCTTTGAGTTTTTATGCTTGCGCAAGATGAGATATCTCCTATGCAGTCGCAGCATGAGAATTCTCGATATTGGAGCCAATATCATTTGAAAACAAACAGCTTAAGCATCAACCACGATACAGAAACATAAGGTATTTGTTATCATGACTAAAAATATTGATTAATTACTAAAAAATAAAATGAAAAACAAAGTATATTTAACTGTATAAGTGAACCCAACCTAACCATATACTCATCCAACCCCACCTATCCACTTGCCACGTTTCAAAGGAGTGAAAAGAGAAACTAATGCTTATTGGTTCTAGATTTCTCATTTACCTTGCTCATAAACCAAAACAGCAAGATCTTTGAAGATCTCATTTACCTCGTCTATTTGGTTCTAGATTTCTTGAATTCGTTGCTCTCTTTCTTCGATAATAGCCTCGTTAAACGCAATCTCGTTGTCTAACAGCAAAACCTCATGTCTGCACACACATAAAATAGAGAATTTTAGCATGCATTTGTAGATTAATACCTAGAAAATTACATTAATGCAAGTAAGCTCACCTTCTAGATTTCACAAGAACATCACGCTGTTCTAGACTTCGTGGTGCAGTGATGATTTGGTTGTTAGACGATGGTCACATGGTTGATTGTTGGTGGAGATGAAGAGAGCTAGGGTTGAATGATAAAAGGGGGGGAGAAGATGATGGACCTGGTGATAAAAGGGGGAAACAAGATATTTTTTTATATTTATTTTATGTCTTTATAATATTTACAAAATTGCCTCATGTTCACATTGGTTCTCATGGTTCTCACAATATAGTTGGTTCTCGTATGATCCCTACCCTATATATATATATATATATATATATATATTATCATCAACACCCCATCCAAAACGACTCATAACCATAACTGGCTTATCACCCATCTCGACCCACAACTATGACTCCGCAACTTCTTTTACGCGCCCAACTATTCCCTCCGCAACATAATATCGCTACACACGACTAGTTCATCTATACCCCTTCTAATTTTACCGGGTACCCCAAGTACAATTCATGAAAAGAAACTCTATATTATCATCTTTAACAAAAACACAACACATACCCACCAATTTATCTATATGAATGCAAATAAAACACATAAGGTGGGAACCTAACACACAATTGGTCAAATCACAAAGAAGTGACCCCCTCTAGGACACGTCGATATCCTCTTTCATCAATGGCCCGTGACAATCTCAAAACCCATCACATAAACGTGACAATCATCTTTAGCCTCTTTAACTCATCGTGCCATAAAGACAACGACAATCATCTTTAACACATGGTGTCACAAGGAAAACGACAATCATCTTCGCCACTAAGGCTTACTCTTTAAAACACCACGAGGGTTCTACATCTTAAACATAACACATAGACTCACACACACACACACAAGTGCCTTTAACTCGACATCTCGCATATTTATGTGTATTAACCACTAGCAATATTATCTCACCACTATAACCATCTCCAACATTCAAGGACATACACATGCATTCCCACGCACGTGCAACCCAACTACATATCTCGTATCTCACTAATCTAAAAGTATCACTTGGCACATCCATGTTTCTAACCATTCACAATCTAGGTGAAACCACGACTCGACTCTTATAATTCATGACTCTACCTAACTCTCGTTATGGTATCTTAAAATTGTAACTTCAAACCTCTTGACTCATTCAACCGTTATAGAACCAACTCGTTGGAAAACGTTTATAAAAACATTTTAAGTCGTAAAGCTCTTTAATTTAATCAACACTTTAAGATGCATGAAAAACTCGGTATAGCAATTATGATAGCCCAAATAATATATATATAAAAAAGAAAAATAGGGGGATTAGAACTCACCGGTTGCGAAGCTTCTATATCCACAAGTTAAACTGCCTTGAACCATGACTCGTCTTGTGCAAAACGTATGACCGATAAAACCCGCACTTAAAATTCTATTTTAGCATACCCGTCATCAATAGTATTACACCTTGAACTCGTAGACTTCCAAGGTCGGATCTCCTGTGACTCGATTACCCGAACCAAGTCTCATACTTCACACATCTTCATACAAAAACCTAAAACCTAATGACCCCATCTTTGCGCCACCATGACCCCCACCAATAAAATCCCATGCACTGATGCACACTACCAATTCACAAGCACCTCCTGTACGTCACCTAAAAAAAACTCCAAGCAACATCATCTTTTTCATCATAAAAACCATATCCACCATCTTTTAACAACAACCTACAATACATACATCATTCCCATGCCATGCAAAACAAATACCCACGCATGTTAATGATATTATATTTATGAAACACAAACCCTTTCCTATCCACGCCTAAGCATAACCTGGACCAACTTTATCATACTTTCAAGGCACACATCCACATACCTCATACCTCATACATCACACAGTTGCTACATCGCGCCACCAACATCACCGCAAACCGCTCCGTCGAACACGACACATCACTGCCAATCAAAACCAACACCTAGTACCACCCTTATGCTAGTTAACACCGCCTACTACACCGGAAATTAGACCGGTGACCTTGATACCGACATCTCCGTATATCGCCACCTTCATCACCAGTAACACCATTGATATCTCCCTTGTCGCCACAGCTCCTCCTCACAACCACCACCCTACGCGATATCATAAACCACTACGGTCCTTCCCCTACGCCGCCACTAATCACCACCAAAATTACATTGCACGGCTTCAACGTCCCGCGACCACAAGTAGACCCGGACCCAAACCGATCCATGACGAGAACCCATGTAAAACAGATCTAAAACGTGATAATAGATGAAGGTATAGACTATTAGAGCAACAATTGATATGCGAAGATCACAAGACACTCGATTTGGAGGAACTCTCCGACTCTATGCTTTTATTAATTGAAAACTGAATAATCAAATACAATAGAACCTATGCTATTTATAATAAAGCTAACATACCAATCATACTAGAATTAGGACTCTTAATTAGACTAGGATACCTATCCTTAACAAACTTAAAATAAAAGATAGGAGATAAACTAAGTTATTAGGATTATCCTCAAGGATTAATATCTATCATTCTCCCCCTTAATCCTTGCTTGTACCTCCCAAATCCACCACTCCGAGCAACACTCGCATTTCTTCAAACTTTACTCTAGGTAACGCCTTTGTGAGTAAATCCGCTCTTTGTTCAACACCTTGAATATGTTCAACTTGTATTTCTCCATTCTCAGCACATTATCTTATAAAATGGTACCGGATATTAATATGTTTACTTCGACTATGAAACACGGGTTTTTTTTTATCAAAGCTATCGCCGATTGATTATCCACCTGCAATGTAACTCTCTCTTCTTCTCTTTCGTTCAAATCACTCAACAGTCCTTTCAACCAAATTGCTTGACACGCGGTTATCGCCGCTGCCATAAACTCCGGCTCGCAAGACGACAACGCGACTGTTTGTTGCTTTTGTGAACACCATGAAATTAGCGCATTCCCATAATAGAAAGCCATCCCCGTGCTCCTTCCGTCATTCTTATCGGTTCCATGTGAACTATCACAAAACCCCACGAGCTCACTCCTGCCTTCTTTCTTATAGCATAAACCATATCCCGTCGTTCCTTTTACATACCGCAAGACATGTTTCATCGCCTACCAATGTGACTCTTTAGGTTGTTGCATATATCGACTTATCATTCCCACAGAGAAGCTCAAATCCGGTCTCGTATGAGTCAAGTATCAAAGGCTCCCTACGGGCTTTCAATATTCGGTGGGATTAACTTCTTGTCCTTCTACGTCTTTAGGTAACTCAAACTGCGGCTCCATGGGATAACGACTTAGATTACATGAGCTCATTCCACCAAGCTTCAAAATTTTCTTTGCATAACATTCCTGCTTTAATGTTATCATACCTCTTGTTTGTGAAACTTCCAAGCCCAAGTAATAAGTAAGAAGTCCATAATCCTGCATCTCAAATTGGCTTTCCATTTGTAGCTTGAACTCTTTAATCTCTTCCTCACTAGAGCCTGTTACTAACAAATCATCAACATATATTCCAACAATTAACAGTTCACTTCTTTTGATTCTTTTATACATAGCAGGTTCTCATGGGCACCGAGTGAAGCCGATTTTCTTAAGAATTTTGTCAAGCTTTTGGTTCCAAGCTCTCGGAGCTTGTCGCAACCCGTAAAGAGCTTTATTTAAATGATAAACCAAATTCTCCTTTCCTGGAACAACGAAACCTTTGGGTTGTTTTACGTAAACCACCTCCTTTAGTTCGCCATTTAAGAATGCCGGCTTGACGTCCAAGTGATAAACCAACCAAACATTACGCGCTGCCAAGGCTAAAATTAGTCTTATTGTTTCAATTCGAGCGACGGGAGCGAATACCTCATCAAAATCAACACCGTGTTCTTGCACATAGCCCTTCGCGACTAATCTTGCCTTATATTTTGATATGGTTCCATTCGCATTCCTTTTAACTTTTAATACCCACTTGAGACCTATCGCCTTGCTTCCCGCCGGCAATTAACACAATCTCCAAGTCTCGTTGAACTCTATCGAATACAACTCGTCTTTCTTCGCTTCTTGCCATTCTTTGTAGTTCTTGGCTTCAAAGAAATTCATAGGTTCACTATTTGGCAGCACACACTCTTCTTGCAATAAAACATAATCCTCAAGTCGTCTTGGAGGATGGATTTGTCGAGTGGATCTTCTTAGATTCGATACAACAGGTTCCTCCTCATCTTGTTCAGAATCTTCTTGTTCAGGATCACGTTGCTCAATCCAACTTCTTCCTTTACCGATGTTGCTGGCTGTCGGGTTTTCGGTTCCACACTTTGTCCAGCTTGTGATGACACAACAGAGAGCTCATTATCCATATTTATAAAAAATTCACTCCATTCAGGCCCATGTCCTTCCTGTACATTGTTCATGTATGAAGACCAATCATAGGCACGTTCCTCCTCATACTTTGGATTGCAACTTACTACAATCTGATTCTGATTCGGATAAAATAATCGGTCTGCAAACGAGCTTGGTTCTCTTCCAAGGTATACCAACATGTTACTCCTATCATGAAGCTTTCTTAGGTTCACTGGCGGAGCGACTGCATTAGCACAACAGCCAAAAACGTGAAGATACGAGAGATCAGGTTTTAGACCCTTTAAAGCTTCATACGGAGTTATGTTCTTCAAAGCTTTAGTTGGTGTTCGGTTCTGTAAATAAACCGCATGTCACTCACACTCCCCCACAGTTTTTGTGGAACATTCATTGCCTTCAACATACTGCGTGTTGCATTTAGGATGGTTTGGTTTTGCCTTTCTACAACGCCGTTTTGTTGCGGTGTGTAGGGAACTGTGAATTGTCTCTTTATTCCTGTTTCATCACAATACTTAGTAAACAATCGATTAATAAACTCACCTCCTCGATCGCTCCTCAAAGCCTTGACCTTTAGTGAGGTTTCTAATTCGGCTTCCTGTTTAAACTTCTTAAACATTGTAAGAGCCTCATCTTTTGTTTTTATCATATAAACCCAAGCATATCTCGTATAGTCATCGATGAACAAGATGAAATACCTTCCAGCCAATGTTGTTGGAGACATGGGACCGCAAAGATCCGTGTGTACCAACTCGAGTGGTGTTTTCGCCCGATAGGATGACTTCTTGCTGAATGGAGTTCGACTTTGCTTACCGGCTAGGCATGAGTCAGGTACTCTTGCTTTATGTGGTATTCTGGGCATTCTAAGTACCATATTTTTATTCTTCATATGGGACATGGATCTAAAGTTAAGATGCCCAAGTCTTGCGTGCCAAAGCCACGCTTCATCACTAATCGAACTCAATAAGCACACTGGTTTGCCTACCTTTAAAACCTTCTTGTACAACCTGTTTTCGCTTCTCGGTACCTTCATTAATATTTTACCAGACTCTTCATATAGCCAAAGGTGTTGTTCCGCCATCCACACCTTGCATCCTTCTTCGGTTAGTTGTCCAGGCTAATAATATTACTACATAAGTCTGGTATGTAGTAAACGTCTCGAATCACTCGTTGTTCACCGTTTTTACATTCAAACACTATTGCTCCTTTGTCTCTTATTCGAACTTTGGAACCATCCCAAATCTTACCAGACTGGTTATAGACCGATCCAACTCCGAGAAGTGAGCTTCATGCCCCGTCATGTGATTAGAGGCCCCATTGTCTAGATACTAGGTCGTCTCGTTATTCGACTTCTCTGCATACAAGCTTGGGTGCACTTTGTCTTCATTTAACAGAACCGCATCAATGCCTTCTTCTACTTACGCCATCATCAAGGCTGGTCCTTCATGATCATTCACTTCGTGCAGGTTGGCTTCTTGGGGCTGATTTGGTTTCGTACATTCCCATGCGAAGTGTCCATAAGAATTGCAATTGAAACACCTTACTGTTGACTTGTCACGAGCCTTTCCTTGATTGCCTTCTCGACCATGGTTTTCATTAGCTTGATTATCCCCTTGGTTGTCACTTGTCTGGTCGTTTCTACCTCTTCCGTGACCACGTCCTCGGCCTCGTCCACGACCTCGGGAATATTGACTATTCGAACCACGCCCACGTCCTTGATTTCTTTTACCTTGATCACCACTTTTCCGATTGTTAATATCGACTTTAGTGTATAACAGCTTGCTTTCTCTTTCCACATTTGCTTCTTGACCTTTGATTCTTTCTTCGAAGGCTTTGAGTCGACCTACACAATCTTCAAACGTCATGGTGTTCAAATCTACAATCTGCTCTATCGTAGCTACAATTGCGATAAATCTTGGTGTCATGGCGTCGAGTAATTTCTTGACAACAGTGGCATCCTCAAGTTCATGTCCAAGGCTGTTAAACTTGTTCACAAACTCAGAAAGTTTTCCTGCAAATTCTTCAACTGTTTGTGTTTCCTTCATTCTCATGCTATCAAAATCTCTTTTGAGGGATTGGTATCGAGCTTGTTGAACCCGATCTGCACCCAAAAATCTGAACCGTAGTGAATCCCATATTTCCCGAGTGCTTCTACTTCTTGCCACTTGCATGAGAATATTTTCGGGAGTGCTTGAAGGATTAAAGCACGAGCAAACTTGTTCTTTCGATCATCAACGGCATCATCGGTGGGATTAACGGCTTCCCATAACCCTTGGGCATCAAGCATTGCCTACATCAAGATTATTCACGTGTTATAGTTCGAACTCGTGAGTTTCGCACAAGATAGAGATGCCGATGTAGGATCTCGTTGCTGCAGAACGATTTGGTTGTTGTTGGCTGGTGCGACTCCTCATGCTGCGTCTGCCATTCTTCAGTCTTCTTTGTTGGTTATGGTTCAAGTTTATCGAATCAAGATAAGTCACAATCGCCTGTAACTTAATCGATCTTGATCTCGGCTGTGGTTCAACACCCCATAGATCAAAAACTTGAACAATAGTTGCAACCTCGGCTCTGATACCAATTGTTAGAGCAACAATTGATATGCGAAGATCACAAGACACTCGATTTGGAGGAACTCTCCGACTCTATGCTTTTATTAATTGAAAACTAAATAAACAAATACAATAGAACCTATGTTATTTCTAATAAAGCTAACATACCAATCATACTAGAATTAGGTCTCTTAATTAGACTAGGATACCTATCCTTAACAAACTGAAAATAAAAGATAAGAGATAAACTAAGTTATTATGATTATCCACAAGGATTAATATCTATCATAAACTAGCTGCTCACGAACGGGAGCTATACCATCGAAACCACCATGAACTACCACCAGCGTCGACCTCTTCCACCCTGACCTCTCTCTCTCGTTTTCCTTCACCGCTGCAAACATGACCTAGGGTTTTCCACTTCTAATTGTTTTAGATGCCAAAATTACACAAAAGCCCGTTGACTCCTTCATACTATCACTTGTTCCCTTGTTTGGCGAATCCTTTCCAGCTTATTTATAACCTGGATAAGAGCACGAAAAAGCAAAAAGTAGTAAGTCAGGAGAGCGTTTAACACCGACTTAGCCAATGTTATTCGCCCCCAGAAAGAAAGAAACCAGCTTTGCCTTCCACAATGAAAGCCGTTTTTTGAAGGCATCCATTACTGGTTCCCAATGCTTAACGAGATTCATACTAGCTTCCACCTGTAAACCCAAATGAATAAAAGGAAGACTGCCTACTTTGCATCATAGTAACCCAGCCATATGGTGGAGCCTTGTATCTTCTATCACGATCCCAAACAAGCTACTCTTTTTTAAGTTGACCCGTAAACCCGATACTAAATTGAAACACCGAAGGATTCTGTTCAAACTGCGAGCGCTAGATAAAGACCACTCCCCTAAGAACATCGCGTCATCCACATAAAGGAAATGGGACACGGCCGTCCCTTGTTGAGAACACTTAATACCCTACCATTGTAAAACCCCTTCGTGCAAGCTTCTTTCACCACCCCGGGCAAGGCTTCCATAACCATAAAAAATAGGAATGGAGACAAAGGATTCCCTTGTCATAATCCCCTGGAACATGTGAACTCCTGTGTAGGATGCCCATTCGCCAATACCGAGGCTCGAGCCAAGACAACCATTGCCATCATTCATTTTCTACATAGACTTGGTAAATTCTTTTGTTCCATAATTGAATCCAAAAACCCCCAATTTACTGAATCATAGGCCTTCTCAATGTCCACTTTGAATATAAACCCGACCTTCTTGTTCTTCTTCTTCCATGCAACAACTTCGTTAAGGACTAGTGGGCCATCTAAGATGCTTCTATTAGCCAAAAGGCCACCTGTTCCTCCGAAATCATGCCGGGAATAACCGATTTTAACCTGTTGGAGAGTACTTTTGATATAACTTTATTAACGCACCCGATTAGACTTATAGGTCTATAATCTGTCAAGCCCATGGGCTCACCACACTTCGGGATGAGGGTCAAAAATGAGGACAAGTAGCCTTGGTTTAATGATGCCCCATGATAAAATTCTTCCAATACCTTAGTGAAATCATTTTGCAGCCAAGCCTATAACTTTTTGAGAAATCTAAAGTTAATGCCATCGGGTCCTGGTGCTTTGTCTCTACCACAATCCCATACCGCTTTCTGAATTTCGGAAGGCGTAAAAGGACTAACTAAAGCTTCCGCATCCAACTCCGAAATCGTCGCAATATTCGGACAATTTACACACGGTCTGAGACCCATAGGCTCCAAGAACCGACATGGAAAAAAAAAAGCAAACATGATCCTTAACCAATGGGGGTGAGTTAAGTCCATACCCCATTAATTAAAATACCATTGATTCTAATATTACACGTGTTAGCGTTTATGGTCCGTTGAAAAAACGCCGTATTTTCGTCACCCTCCACCACCCAATTTATCCTGGCCTTTTGTGGTAAGTCTAGATATCTTTGTCTATCCACTTCTAAAATAAAAGACTTACAATTCGATTGCACCCCCACCTCTTCACTTGAAAGACGCCTAACTTCTGCTTCAACTTCTAAAGCTTCCAATTCATCCATTTATCAGGAGTATTCCGCATCTCTAGACATCTTATAATCCGTGACCCAATCCTTTATCTTGAACTTCACCCATTTTAGTTTCGTCGCAAACCCCAAGTCTGCGGCTCCATTAAAATGAAAATCCCCACATAGGAATTCAACATATTCCAGTAACCCGGGCATTTCTAACCATGAATTAAAAACTCTACATAGAATAGACCCATAATCCGTTAGCTTGGCTGATAATAATATTGGGCAATGGTTGGAGACAACATTCGACAATGTTACTAAGGACGCCGTTGGCCACTTGGACATAAACTCATGACACACCAAGAACCTATCCTATTTACTCTTTTTAATCCCATGATCACTAGATATGTGAATTTGCGGCCTCCCGTTTGATACTCCATCAACTCAGCCAATTCAATGAAATGGTTAAAATATGAAGCATTCAATTGAATAAACTCTGAGTTGAAACGCTCAGATGAGTTTCGGACCTCATTAAAGTCAACTCCAAAAATCCATAAACCCTTTAGAGACCTTCTAAAGAACAACAATTCTAACCACATTGCCTTCCTCTCAATCGGATTATTAAAAGCATAGGTGTTCACAAAATTCCGAAGCTCACCAGTGTGAATCACCCCCTGTATGATAATAAAACGTTGTCTCTTAATAACCTGACTACTTTTAAAGACACCCGGATCCCACACACACAATAATCCTTTGGACCTCCCCACCGCTCCACCCCTCCCACTTCGAAACACGACCTGCCACATAATGCTATACATGAATTCAGCAATACCACCCAATTTCGTCCCCTGGATAGCTAGGAAATCCACTTCATGAGTAGTTTTTAAACCCCTAACCAAATTCACCTTCCTTTGGTCCCTTACCCCCCCTCATATTTATTGATAGAAAATTCATGGCTACCCATTTTGTTCACCTTCTTCAATTACTATTTCACTAACCTGGTTATGGAAGCCATTCAAAATAAAACCGACCTGTCACCCGACGACAATAGTGGCGATTGTTTCTTCTCTAATTTCAGTGTCCATGTCTAGTATCTCCATGGTCGTTGGTTCTGTTTTGACTCTCCATTCTAATATATTTGTCAGCATCTCATGACAAGCCTCCATATCCACAACACCATTAGCCATGTTATTTAGGTCAAATGAGTGGGCCTCCCCCTCACCCAAATTTAGCTCATTTAAATTTTGTTTGAATTAGGCTTTCAATGCTTGGGCTTCTTTGACACCTTTGCCTTTTATGAGCACTCTTTTGGACATCCAAGCCCATTGACTAATGTGGACCAACAATAATTATGTTCCTGGGGGACCTAGGTGTTGGGCCATACTCTAAATTAATTTTCTTTCCACTGACCCTACACCTTCTAGGTTAGTAGCCGTTGCATGTTTAGCGCCTTCACCGACATGATGTCTGTTTTCTCAAAAAATTTCACCTTCTTCTGGTAAATGATCGTTATTTCCGGCTATTGATTCCGATGACTTCGTTGGAGACCGTTGATTTACAGAGGACAATTCTTTAATAACTGATTGATGGCTGGGGTTATTCTCCTCCGACACCCACACTTTATACCTCTTTTCGAACCAAGACACCAGGACTTCCTCCTCGATTCTCTTCCCGAAATCAGTTAGAATCCAACATGTACCACAAGAGTTATCCAAGCTCTCCTACGAAAAGTCAGACGACCCTAATAACCTGACAAATTGCTCGCCTACCCGATCATACAAGTTGTTATCCCTGAGATGAATAGGTACTCCTTCCACCTTAATCCATGCTAACTGATTATACACTAGATAACTGGATTTTCTATGTAACTTCCTTGAGGTTCTTCCCTGTTACAACATTCCTATAAGACCCACCTACAACTGTCTCATTCTGTCTTTGAACACTTGTTGGTCTTAGCTGTGGGAACTAGTTAATTGGTCTCTCCATCTCCTTTTGCACGTCCTTCTTTTCAAGTGTTGTAATCTGAGCCCTCCTCTTCCTGTAGCTAACCTCCTTGAAGTCGTCGTCTTTCCTTCCTTCACGTCTCATGGCAGAAAGTATATCACGAGTCCTTGGTTAATATAAATTTGTTATAGAATAGTTACGCTGTTCATAACAGTTACGAAATGCCATTGTTTTTGTATTTGTGGTTTTACAGGGATGTTTCTTTTAACCATTTTATTTGGAATGCTTCTAGTACAAAAAAGTGTCCTAAAGGGAATATGTAAGTTCTTTTTCTTTTTAGTTTTGATTTTAAAGTAATGAACTCATGAAAACAGGTAAGATTATTGTACAAAAGGGTTTTAACTTGCAAATAGTTTTTAACATATGAAGTAAAGGAGAGATTTTTCTTTTTAAAATTTTTTTTGTCTAATCTTATTAAGCATCTTTTTTAGTCATAAAATCTAAAAAAAATAATATATATTTTTTAAATAATTATTCTATTAAATGAGTAATTACTATTATTACTCTACTCTACTATATTTTGAAAAAAAGAAATAAGAGAAAATCCCCTATCACTTTTCATGTTTATCATGTTAATAAGTACATAGTTGTATTTACTTTTGGTTTTATTTTCCTTTTATGGTTAATGTAATTAAAATTTTCAATGACCCAGAAACGTGGTGGAAAGTTATTCTTCATCAAAAAATTTGAGGTTACCTTCATTTTAGCTCAGACAATTTACATTGTGTGGTGTGTAAGAACTGAAAGATTAAAATACCAAATGACTTTTTTTTTGTGCGACAGCATCGATCCATGTTTAAGGAAAGATTTCCCCTGTACTAAATTAAATAGAGACCGTAAGTAATGTTTACAAGATCAGTACATATTAACCTGATTTTATATCTTCGCTAAAATGTCATGTTTTGCATCAGAAAACTATTCTCTTTACATCAATTGTGGTGGCGATCAAGTAAATATCAACAACACAATATTCGATGATGATACAGAGGGAAACGGTGCCTCATCATACTACAATGATGGCAATTGGGCGTTTAGCAACACCGGGAATTTCATTAATCATAATGGGGATACTAGTCCCTATATTCTTTCCAACAAATCTAATCTCCATGGTTTCTCGACAGAGGATATCAAATTATACACCACTGCTAGGGGGTCCGCAATATCTCTTACATATTATGGATTGTGTCTTATGAATGGGAACTATACCGTCAAACTCCACTTTGCAGAGATTGTTTTCACGGAAGATGAATTATCTAACATCCACGGGAAACGTGTATTCAATGTCTATGTGCAGGTAATTCATGTTTTCATAAAAATAACCAACTTTTGTGTTATTGATGTATCTGATAACTAAAGTTGGCGGTACTTGTTGCAAAAAAATACTATTTATCGTAGGGAGAGTTAAAGATTACAGATTTTGACATAGCAAAAGAGGCTGGGGGTGTTGGCAGGGCAATTATAAAGAGCTATACTGTTGTTGTGAAAGATAATACATTGAAGATACGACTTTACTGGGCTGGAAAAGGCACTACAAGAATTCCATGTGAAGGATGTTATGGTCCGATTATATCAGCTATATCAGTAGACCCACGTATGTTGATATGATACATTAAATGATATATTTTAGTTGCATTAAATGATATATTTTAGTTGCCCCAATTTATTGGATTCATCGGCCTGTGAAGATTGCATAAATATGTTACCCATTAGTCAATCTAGTCAAGCAAAAAGATATTAATCAAGAATAGTGTTAATAGCCAAATTCGTCCCTGAGGTTTGGCAAGTTTTGCTACATGAGTCCAAAATTGAAAATTTTTACATCTGGGTCCTTCTGTTTTACATTTTGTTGCCAAATTCATCCCTGACACTAAACCCAGTTAACTATTGTCGTTAACTCTAGGGTATTTTTGTCTTTTTGACACTAAACCCAGTCCAAAATATGATACTATTAGTATTAGTATTAGTGTTATTGTAATTACCGTATGATACTTGATGTACGCTTCAACTAAGAACCGTGGGTCAATGGTGGTTGTTAGGTAGCTAATCCACCAAAAATAACGGTTGGGCTAGTTGGCCTCTAACTTCCATAATAAAGGATATAAATTACCCACTTTCATGTGACATTTGTATAATAATATAGTCGTGTATCTATCTATCATTACTGTTCTTTAAAGGAGTCCCTGCACATTCATGTGCATACTCAATCTAAAAGATATTGTTTTAACGTTGCTAAGTGTTGCCTTCATTATCTTGTTATGTACAGAATTTAAGCCACCAAATTTTGGAAAAACGATTGATGCTTTCATAGTTTTGATGGTTGGTGGTGGACTTTTTGGGGCAGCCATAATCGTTTTTATCTTGTGGAGACAAGGCTACATTGGTGGGGACAGATTAACCGGTAGGTGAACATTTGATTATGTTTTAGTGGCTTTGATTAGAAATGACAATTTGGACCCCGCTATTCAAAGGTGTGCTCTAAATACGTCAAATAGGTCTCAAGTTTAGTTGAAATGGGGACATGTTTAAAATCGCCTAAATCGAGAAACAACACACAAAATCTTCATAATCATTTCTAATTAACCGCTAAATCATATTGACTATTTATGAATTTTATTTTAAAACAAGCAAAACCATGCCACCCATCCTTTTCCTACCGCTGCAAAAAAGGAACAATTTGAATCCAGCACACTTATTTTGTGATGTCAAATTTTTTATTTTGAACAACTTCATATCACAACGAGTAGGCACATGACTTGATATACATCATGTTTCTATTTAGCAGAGCGTAGAGATACACATCAAAATACACGTGCCTTCACCTTTGAAGAGCTAAAAACCGCAACAAATAACTTTGACCCATCAAACAAGATTGGAGAAGGTGGTTTTGGTAGTGTTTACAAGGTAGTGTTATTGTGCTATATTGTTTATTAATAAAATAGAAGCTTAAAATATAAATTTTTATCATTTTATGTTTATAATAAAATTTGTGTTATGTAGGGCAAGTTGTCAGATGGGAAAATCGTTGCCATAAAACAACTATCACTAATGTCCAAACAAGGAGCCTCGGAATTTCTCACTGAAATTGGCACGATTACTACATTATGTCATGAAAACTTGGTCAAATTTATTGGGTATTGTAGTCATGAGCAGCTGTGTTTGGTTTACCAGTACATGGTTAACAACTCCGTATCTCATGCCCTCTTCGGTGAGCGCAAAACTAGGTCAGGTGAGCCAACACATACTTTTTTTTTTCATAATTTTGTTACTATTTTTAAGTTTTAAGGAAAAGATATTTTTAAGGAAAAGATTATGTATTTTACTCATTGCACTTTTACCTAGATTTCTTAGTTTAAGATAAAACACAACTCTCCCCTCTTGAGTTGAAATTTGTGTTAATTTAGAAATATCAACCATTACTAACTGAATCCCTTATGATGAAACGTAGCCGCTAAGGCGAAGCTGACATGGCCTGTGAGGGTAAACATATGCAAGGGTATAGCTCGAGGCTTGGCTTATCTACACCAAGAATCAAAGGTGAAAATCATACATGGAGACATCAAGCTTGGCAATGTTTTGTTAGATGAAAATTTCACCGCAAAAATATCCGATTTTGGTTTGGCAAAGCCAAACAATGACAGAAATAACGATCCCACCACAAAGATTAAGGGAACAAGGTATTTGATCTTATCAGAGCAAGTTGGGTTTACCAATAAAGCTTCATTGTTCATTTGTTTAAAAACAAGGTATAAAGTATTTACTATAATTGTTAGCAAAAAAATATCATATACAATGAGTATCTAAATCTTTAAATAAAAATAGTTTAGGAGGATTTAGCTTATATATTGGTTTGACTTATTTGAGAGAAAACATAATGGTAATATGTGGTAATATGTTCATCCATAACCAACTTTCTCAAAACAAAATGGCCAACAACCATTCCTTAGTTTTAATATTTATCATTTTATTTTCTTGTTCTTTAGGGGTTATATGGCTCCAGAGTATGCCATAACTGGCTGCTTAACAACTAAGGCAGACGTTTTTAGTTTTGGGATTGTGGCACTAGAAATAGTTACAGGAAAATCCAATAGCAAGAGCTTAAAGGAAGGACCTGACTATGACTATTACCTTATTGATTGGGTGAGGAAAATCTACATGTTCATTAACTTTTGTATGTTTTTGTAAGAATCAGAGCATCCACAATGTTAATGCAAACAAACCACTCCAAACCGTCATGTCACCATGCCACTTCATTTCCAACCATTTCAAATCACCATCCACTTTTTTCCTCCAACCATAAACCATTCCAAACCCCAACATCATCACCTACTTTTCATATAAATTAATTTATATCCCCACACATATTTTATTTATTTGATTAATAAATTACAAGTGAGGGACCCTCCCCCACCCCCACCCTCAATGGACCGTCCGTTGTAGCTAACAACTACAAACAAACCAACATACTACAAGGCATTGAAATGGTTTTCTTTTGTCCCTCCAAAATGAGTGGAACATCCACAATCAAGCATTGTGTACGCTCTAACAGTAACTTAAAAAGAAACTTAACATGTATGCCTAAAAATGTCAAATGTAACATTGTTTGTTTACTTGTTCCATAGGCAATCGTTCTAAACGAAACTGGAGGAAACCTTGAAGAACTGGTTGATCCAGACTTAGGGAAAATGTATTCTTCTCAAGAAGCATTGCATATTCTAAATGTGGCCTTATTATGCATTGAACACAGCTCATCCATTAGACCAACCATGTCTCAAGTTATTGACTTGCTTGAGGGTCGAACCGACATTCCAAATTTTCAGCGTGATATACATGATAAACAGCAGTCAGAATTCCGCAACTTCTTAAAAGAACGTAGAGAAGCTTTCCAAATCAGTCATGAACCACATACGAGTACCGATTCCTTAGTGACTGAGTCCTTTGCCACAGAGTCCTTTATCACGGAGTTAACTTAACACCTTGCTCCCTAAATAGTTTGGATATTGAAGAAGGTGTTTGCTTTTTAATATCAGTTGATTGTTATTAGAAGTAACTAATTGTGGGTTCTCTATGGTTAGAAAAAAATAATGTGAACATTAATTATCTTAATTATGATTGTACTCATTCTAAAACTGGGTCCTCATGAGCAGGGGTCAAGAGGGTCGTTGACCTTCACGTCTTCGTCCAGTGGGTTTTTATATTTCGACCCGCAAGATTATTAGGTGAACGATAAATACAGCAAGGAAGATGAAAAGGGTAAGAAAGTGCCCATTATAATTGTTTTCCGATCCCTACGATGTTACGGACAATAAAGCTTTTGTGGGTGAAGAAGATAATGTTTAGGGAAAGTAGGGACAAAGATCTACGAGTGGCCACCAACACTCAATATTACACTTACGAATAATTTATAATTTAAAATAAGTGTCACTTTCCTATAATTTTCATAATTTATTAAACTTTCCTTTATTTGTTTATAAATTTTAGTATAAAAAAGTTAAGATTTTTAAATTTATCATTCCATTAATATCTTTACGATGGTAAATATCTATTATTATACACTAGTAGATTTGTTTATGTGTATTGATGTGTGCAAAACGTATATATATTTTATGACACAATTCGTAGTTTTAAAAGTGGTTTTTACTCTAAATTAAACTACACACAAAAGGCAAGTGTACCTATCGTATAGTAATATAACTTTTAATTGGTAAGAACCGGATATCAAATCCGTGGACGCGGTTTCTCAATACTGAACTTTAGTTACTGTAAAGTCTGTTTCAATAGTTGGTTTTAATGTCGTAATTTAAATTATAAAATGTAAAGTAAATATAAATGGTTTTCAACAACAGTTTTAATCAAGAGTTATCTAAACCGAGAATCCACTAATGATATGTGACGATTATGAGGTGAGGAATGATGGTAATGCAAAATTCTAGAATATATTAAGTTCCAGTCATGGTTGCTTAATTAAATGACTCTTTGGACAATTAAAACTCTAAACACATTTTAATCACCGAAAATCATTCTTTGACGCTTATTTTGAGTAAATCATGTTAACCTGTAAATGCGAGAAAGTCATTTGTCAAAATCTCTAACTCGACAACATAGGGAAAACTAAAACGATAATCACACTCTAATCACCCTAAGTTGCTTTTATGTAGAGAAATAGATAATTATTTTCAAGTGGTAAATCTTTGGTAAAAATATGTAAGATTCATAATTTTGGCCTTCATTACTAACTCACAATTTTATTATCCTTAGAATCTACCACAACATTTTTATAACCTTTTCAAGTCCAAAATGCAAGAAATCTTAAATGGTCAAATCTTTTGTAACAAATTAATTAACACTTCCCATTTCTAGTTTCATGTTAAGAACCTAGATTCATTAATCAATATTCACTTAAGTGTTTTCCAACCTTCGTAAGTAAATTTTAACTAAATCAACAAGAACTCAGATTTTAACCAAACAAGAATTTCTAAGAACATAATCAAATATCTATCATGAAGATTAACATAACTAATTACCACAGATCCAAATAACAATGGTATCACATAATCAAAAGCTTCATCGGGTCCAGATAACTAAAATGTTTAGCCCATAAGGCTTACAAAAACACAAACAATCATAATTATATAACTAAAATGATTCATACAGAAAGATTTGAAACCACAAACATAAAAGTTTGGTGCCGGGTGCTCGATCAAATGGTGTTGTTGGATGATTTCCGAGCTTTCCAGGCCTTCTTCTTGCTCCTAGGACCCCAAAATGGCTTCTTGATGCTCAAATTGATGCTTGGATCGTGATTTTGAAGTGAGAAAATGGTTACAGAAGCTGGGCGTCCCTTTTTCTTTGTTTGCGAGTCCATAATAAGCCATTCGTGAAGTGCCCACCAGGCTAGAAAGTAAAAACAACTAAGAATCGCATTACTCTGCCCCGCGGACCGCGGAGGAGATAGGTAATCCTTCCGCGCTCCGCGGGGATTAAAAAATTAATTTGAATTCAGGAGACGCGCCGCGGACCGTGGAGCAATAAGCAATCCTCCCGCGGTCCGCGTGGGAGGTTTGTGCAAGAAAAATATGTTTTCCGCATCGTTTTCAACCGTTTCTCGCTCCGATTCCCGTTCCGGCTCGTATACTCTCGCTTAAGGCTCGTAAAATGATATTTTTAGTATTTTAAGCGTTTCTTCCACGATCCATGAATAATTAGCTAACTCCGGGCAAATCTACACACAAATAGACACAAAAATACTAAAATTAACTATAAATATGTGGTCCTTTCGGACTCACATCATGTATATACATTGACCCTCCGGTTAAAATTTTTTGGTTCTACCACTGGTTATCAGGTATGAGAAATGGAGTTAGATATGGCTCAGTAGTTCGGATAATTGTCACACTTACTAATTATTATGTTATTGAGTCAAATTAAGTGATTAGTAGTGGGTATGTTTGTTTCTTTTCTTTCGGTACAAGTGTGGTTATTTTTCTCTAATTATATATAAATTTAATAATGAATGAAGTTTTTTTTATTCTGAAGCTTTTAATTCTACCACACCAGGAGCTCTTAATGTGAGAACCGTAGGAAAGAGAAAAACATACAACATATCCATAAGGAACCTACACTAATATTGCGAAACTAGATTTTTAAATCTAGACCTATTCTTTCACCAAAGAAACGTAAAAGACTTCATGCTCGCTAGATTGTCACCTACTTTCAAAGCTTTTTCATTGAAAACTTTGTCGTTTCACGCTATCCATAAACACTAACATGTCACAATAATCACCCTGAGAACAAACTTTTTATCCATCTTACCATCTGCAGCTGATTTGTATAACTCCAAAAGGTCACAGACATCAAAGGCAAAAACACGGTAGCCACTCCACACGCTATGAAAAGATGCACCGCCGATTATTCATTAACCTCAAAAAGAGGATAAAACCTATTCCGAATAAAAACATGTCTTTTTTTAGCTCTGTAGGATCGTTTTTTGACAATGAAACATTTTAAACACACGAGATCACAAGAGTACTGAAGAATTAGGTGCGTAAACCCTAATTATCATGCAAAATGATATAAACCTTAATCATAGACGATAGGTTCCATTTTCAATACGTTTTCGTTAATATTAATCAAGATATAATTGTTACAAATGCCTATTAATGAAAACAGAACTTTCTAGGCACTCTCCGAAAACACACACAAAACCTAGACTCAAAATGACCAACTGTTACAATCCAAAACAATTCAAACATATATATATATATCTATACTATATTAATAAGCATATAGCAAGGGCAGAAATGGTCATTTGTCACATGTACAAACCTTGAAAGCATGTTGTACAAGTATCAATCCATAAAATCTCTTAAAACTTTTAAAGGGTGCAAACTATGATGCATCATGTACAAGCATTCAATGCATAAATGGATTCCCTAAAAAAAACCTGGTTTACATATGAATCTAGGGTTTCAAACCCCTCATTCCATTCATCCGCCTCCATTGTCATTTTCTTTCTTTCTTTCTTTCTCTCTCTCTCTCTCTCTCTCTAAGCGATTTCTAATTTAGGGGTTTGTATTTGAAGAACCAGCTCTCCAATCATCATGGGTTTGACCTGTCGGTTCCGATTTAGGGTTTCTTTGCAACGATCGTGGTCGTGTGTTAGAGGTTCCTCAACGATTGTGGTCACCTTCCTTACCACAGGTATGCTTTTGTCTAATTTCTTGGTTATTATCGAATGTATTTGTTGATTTTGTCTTCATTAGTGATGTCTTTGTTTGATTCTTGTACACGTAGAAAGGTTATGATAGTGGTGGAGGCGTGAACAAATGGAGCCCTAGAGCGAATGGGAGATTCAGACAATGTTTGGTGACTTGATCTGACTGTTTCACTCACACAAACTTAAGAGGCTGATTCTCTTCATAAACCCCATCACCAACAAGTCAACAACACCCACATTAACCATATGTACTGTTTTGTTTGTTATGTTAGTTGGATCTGTGTAATAATTTCGGATCTGTGTTAGGGGTTCCTCGAAGATAGTGGTTGTGGGTGGAAGTACCGTTTTATGTAACGTTGACCTAGGAAGAAAAATTGACATGTGGTTAGCTGAATCAAAGGAAAATTCAGTCAATATTTGGTAGTTTTTACGATGTTGGGGGGTTTTTTGTGATGTTTATTGTGTCTACTTTAGAGGAAATTGCTTATCGTTTTGTGTTTTGTTTATACAGTTTCGAATCTGAGAAGTCTATTGGTTGCAACAATGCTTCATTGCTGGTACGGCTCTTGAGTTGTTTTTATGTTCGATTATACAATGTTTGATTTCTTTTATTAATGTTGATATCTAATTTCTTCGTCAGAGATCATCACTTTACAGATTTGGAAGTCAAATTTTTAGTTTTTGTCAAAATTTTAATTTTTTGAAAGGTTTATGGTTTTTGCTTGTATGTTGACTCAAAGACCAATTTGCAGATTTAAGTGCTAAGGCACAGAATTATTTTTATTCTTATTTTTCTAGCATGTTTTATGAAATTATTTTGTTGAGTGACCATTATGTTTATTGTTATTAATAAATGATGGGATCGAGCAGCCAAGCAACACATCTATGAAGAGGAACAAAGAGACTGGTACTTGTGGTGCATGAAGTCAAATACATGTCAAGGTAATTATTGAAAGGAATTGTGTTTTTTTCCTTGGTTAAAAGGAATTGTGTTTTTTCCCTTGGTTATTTTATTTATTAAAGAGCAAAAACGAGCATGTATTTTTTATCGAAAAGAATCAATCTATGTATTTATCAGTTGTTCTTGCTTTTGTGACAAGCTTGAGGTAACCCAAGATGACGACAGCTTTTCCGGTGACAAAGACTGGAAAGGAGTTAAAGGGTGACAGAGATCCACCGATCTACACACGTGAGACTTCGGTCCAGGTATGTTGAGGGTTTATGGTTGCAAATTTGGTTTCCGATGGCTGTTGACTGAGTTGGTGATTCACTGTGTAGGCAATGGACGATGGTGCTTGGAGTGTGTGTGAAGATGATCGGGTCGTGGTCAACATTGGTAAAACTGTCTAACCGAGATGAGGGGATGTATAATCTTGACACGTCCAGTGTACTTGGAGTTTAAATTAAGTCAGATAATTTGAACTTAAATTTACTTGGGGCTAGGGGTGTAAATGACACGTAGCGGCTCGGGATCGGCTCGGTAAAAAGCTCGAACGAGCCGAGCCTTAACGAGCCCCAGCCCGAGCCTGAAATATGGCTCGTTTAGTTATCGAGCCCGAGCTCGAGCCCTAGATACAAAGCTCGATTGGGCTCGCGAGCCTAATCGAGCCTTAACGAGCTAGAGCCCGAACCCGAGCCCGAGCCTAAGTTACAGCCGAGCCTAAGTTATAGCCTTAACGATTGGGTTCGCGATCCTAAGTTATAGCCGAGCTTTTGCGAGCTCGAGCCGAGCTTTTGAGCTCGTTTGAGATTCTCAAATCACCTCGAGCCGAGCCGAGCCGAGCTCGAGCTTTGTATTTTGCTAGCGAGCCGAGCTCGAGCTCAAGATTGTAGGCTCGAACCGAGCCGAGCTCGAGCTTCACAAAACCTTAACGAGCCCGAGCCGAGCCCAGTCAGGCTCGGGCTCGGCTCGGCTCGTTTACACCCCTACTTGGGGCTGTGTAAATATATGATACTTCTATTGATGCAGAGGCTAATTGATTAAAACAAGCTGAGAAAACATAGACAAATTTATGCTGCTTATATTTCTCAACTTGTTAATTAAAGAATTATCCAATTTTCTTGTCTTTATATATTTATAACTTTGGCGGTTGTAAATTAATTTTCTACGAAGACTATACTTTGACCTTGGTTTTAAAAAGTGATAGGCGCACAAGGTTTGTGCCTTGTTGCGCCTCGCGCCTAGGCGAGCCTCAGACACGCTTTCTAAAACCAAGATTGTGACATCATCATAATCTTTTAATTTTGCTGGTTATATTATGTTTGCATTTCTTACTGGTTAGAAGTTGCACTATCATTACACATCTGATTAAACTAAGTTGCCATCTTCTTTTTAATAGCTTTTATTTACACATCTCACTGTCTTGGTGATTAGTATGTGTTGCCATATACAGTTTTAGGAACATATAATTCATGCCGGTTGTGGGTCCTTGTGTATTATTTTGTATAAAGACAAAGAAAAAACACCGTTGTTCGCATATCATGATGTAGCTTCAAATCTTGAGGAACAAAACCCTTTTTATTCAATTCATGTTATTCTACTGTTTTTTGGTCTAATTAAAGTTTAATTTTGTGAACAGATATGCTGTATTTACAAGGGCTGTTCTTCTGTCCTGAACCAGCTTCATTGCTCCTTCATAATTTTTGCATATATAACATAAGTTCACCACTACCAGTATATGAGGTCTGAACGTGCTATTTCGTGGTTATAATTTAAATTGTGACACATCTTGACTCTTGATTTTCATGAGAGAATTTATTTGCGGAATTAAATATAAAGTGTCAAAAACACATTTAAAAAACTAGAGATGTTATCTCAAGTAATGGTTATGTTTATTTAACCATTACTTACACTTGACATATCTGATCTCATAACAAAATGTGTCGAAGTTATAACTGTTAAATGTTAATAAGCATAAAATATCGGTTTAAATGGGACGAGTTGAAGTTATAACATCAAAATGTTAATAATCACATGGCTCACAACTTCAATAGCCTGGGGAAATCGTTTTCTCTTGATATTTAGGTTTGTACCATCTCTATTTTTCTTTTGATTGTATTTTTTTTCTATGTTCTTTTCGTCCAAGATAAAATGAAAATGTATTTAAGTTTTCCTGCCCCCAACTTTTGCTTTACCCAAATTCTTCGGACCCATTTTGGTCTTTTAAGCTGTATTTTTTAATCTTTTGCTCTTTCACATGACCAGTCACTTTAAAGTTAAGCCAGTAGGAAGTCAATTCGACAAAGGGCCAAATCCATCAGACCCATTTTCGGCTTTCAATTTGTATCTTTTACTTTTAATCTATATTTTTACTTTTGTCTCTTTCACAGACCTCTTTAGACTGCAAGGGATACAGATTGACAGATTGTATGCCAGAAGAAGCACATCAGACATTGTTTTTATAGGGGAGTTCAAATTTAGTTACAGTGTCACCTACGAAAAGAAAGGGTCAAAGCCTACAGGTTTAGGCTTTATTCGTTATTTTTTTCTATTTTAAATTAAGTTTTCTATAATGGAGATAAGTTTCCTTCAATATCCATGTTTGATGTGTGACTATGAGAAAGAGTACGTGACCTAAATAACAATCAAATTTAATTATTATTAGCAATAAATGTTTTTTTTACTAATTGCTAATGATTTGAATTTTCTTATACTTTTAAAGGTTTAGTTCTAAATTAGCTTGGTTAATTACTGCACAAACTATGATTTGATTTATTAAGAATTCTTTTCAAATAAGACTTTGTTTATGATTCTGAGTGATAGCAAGTATATCATCGCCTTTTTTCTAACTCAAGTGTCGAGCATCTAGCTTTGGCATAGAGCTTATGTTAACTTTGACTTCATATGTTGGTTGATGTTCAGTATTACATTTAACCAAAGTTATTAGTTTTACTTACGTTCCAACAAACTTGTTTAACCAAAGTTATTATTTCGTCATTTGGACTTGGAATACGAGCAACCTTACATCATTACTAACCAATGCAACATTAAGTAGGTGACTCAATAACATTGTAGTTAATGTTTAAATAATAACCCCATAAGAGTGGCAAAGCTTAAAGCTACCGAACCTTACCAGAATTTAAACATTAGCTTGCGATCCTTGATGCTAAACTTGGAAGATAAAACTAAACCATGGAAACGTGTGCTTAATAAGTTACAAGAATGTGGATGAGTTTTGATGACCGTATATTCCAAAACTGGAAGGTGAACGTATGGTTTTATACGGCTAATTTCCATTTATCCATGAGCCAAACAGTTATACGTGGTTTTTTAAACTTGAAACCGTATGAATGCTAAATTGACCAATTTAATCCAGTTTAAGCAATTACCAATTTAATCCAGTTTGGATTATTCTACCAGTTTAACAATTATGTCCACCATACTACTAGATATAGCTTACAATTTGGTCAACACAAAACCATGTAAATTAAAAAAAAGGAGAGGGCGGTTAAATGTGTTTGTCATTATTTAATTAAGATCGGTATAGCTGATGACGTAGATAGACCACACCAATATATCACGAGAGAATTGATAAACTAGCTGAAAACGAGCACTGCGTTATAAGTTATAACTTGTCGCTGCCGCCGCAACGCGCGGGTTTCCTACTAGTATATATATATATATATATATAGGCAAACTGATTTGACCCTTTGTGGGTTCAAATCAACACCTTCGACCTTAGATAATCAGGAACCAAATACAAAAACTTCATTCAACCTTGTATAAACCGGTCGCACCCACGATCACCTAAACCAAATCACAGAATTTACAAAAACGTCAAATCTTTGATATTATCTTCGTCAATCCAAATGCAACAGACACATATATGCAATATGTATCTACAAATTCCCCATTTTCTGTTGCACAGATTCTCTGGTCTTTACATTATTCATCACAAACTTAATCTTTTTATCTGCTCTCTTTGGCTTTCCTGCTTCAAGTTGAATTGGACGTTTCTCTAACTGTTTCCTAAGCTTCAATGAATGTTTTCCCAATAGTGCTTGTGTTAACAAAGAATTTTAGCAATAGACAGGAAAATATGATCATACAAGTCACAATTCTAGGTGCGGAAACCCTAGAACTGAACAAAATGATAATACGCGAATCACAACACACGAAATACCTTTTCAATCATCATTTTATAGATTAACTTGTTCAAAACGTTTACATAAAGCAATTACAAGCTGATCTATACACTTTGACACGATCTTAATCTAGAGAGCAACCTGACCTTAACACACACACAATATCAAACTTGTCTACCTTACAAATCAAGCCAACCTATTTATAGACTCTGCACGTTCGCCCTTTTACTAAGTACGAATGTGGACAAATGGACTTTGTCCACATTCGCCCTGTTACCAAGTACGAACGTACATTATATCTTGTCAGCTTCCACATTCTCCCATAAACAATCTTCCTTCGCCCACTTTAATCTACCTTCGACCATCCTGAAACACCTTCGACCCACCAGAATACACTAACATATGTTAAAGTCTCAATCCAAAGCATTAGTCGCATAAAGTGCATCTACAAACTCCCCCTCGACTATTGCTTGGATTGCCTTCTAGCCTCGTCCATCTCCTTGTTCATTAACTTGATCCTCAGCTGCTTCTTTTGTTCTTTAGTCATCTCAGGCTCAAGTTTTCTCTTCATCGATTGCTTCGGTACATCAACCACCTTCACCTTCTTTCCCAACTTCAGATCCAGGTTGCTACCGGTGTTGATATCATACGCAAAGCACACTCCGACAACCTGTTGATACTTCTTCGCTTGCGATGCATCATTGGGATCACTATATATCTGGTTGTAGTAAAGCATGATGATGTCTTCGAACGTACAGTTAATGAGCCACATCGGGTCAAAAACATGTATCTTCTTATACTTATCCTTTCCATCTCTCAACACTATCACCGCTTCTGCATTCCTCCAATCATAATACCAGAAGATAAAGTCTTCACTGAAGTGTTGTTGTAACGACATCAAAGGAATCTTTCTCATCACTTCAGGAGCTTTGTATATCAACGTTACTCGCTTCTTACCCGTCCTAGGATCAACATCCCTATGAACTTTCCTCCTCGGGTATTGCGGCTTAAACATATTCCACTTCGTTCGACTCTCCCAGACTAATTTGTCAGCAAACCATCCCACAGCCGTGTTATTCACAGAAGCACCAGTCATTGGAAATCTGCAAATGTCTCTAACCGCCCAGTACGGTAGAGTTAGTAGGTCATGAAATCTGTAGAAGTACAGAATTTCTGTTTCCCACTTGACTGCAATGCATTTAAGCCTTCCAAGATACTTCCAACCAAGAGCTCTGCCTTTAAACTTTTGGTTGTGATATCTATAGAATCCACCTTGAGCTTCCGGCTTTGGCCTCTTATCATCAGTTTCTTTCAACTTTCTTAACAAAGTCTTCAGATCAGCATTCTGTTCAGTGAATTCAATCGTCCACTCTCTTTTCTCAAGCATCTCACGATACACATCTTTTGCATCATCTGATTGAGATCTAACTTTCTCATTACAAAAGATACTCTCATCAGAATCTACATTCTCACCAGATTTCTTCTTCGAACTTGACTCTCCTGCATCACCCTTCTTAGTCTTCCTTTCTTCAAAGGTGAACTTGCTAGTGTCATCTCCATCATCATCATCACTACCATCACTCTCATCATCATCCTTACTACCCGATCCCTCAGCATCATCATCTTTATCATCCTTATCATCATTATCTGAATCATCGTCAGATTCAACATCAGATTCATCATCTTCTTTCTCTTCATCTGAGGGCTCAAAATCTACTTGCTCCTCCTCTCCATCCTTCAACTTTGGAGCTTCTCCATAGAGTTTATCAAGTAGATCACTCATCCGTTTGTTCTCTTTCTTCAATTCTTTGTTATCAACCTTTACAATCTTTATCATTCTTCTATTTCTATTACATTTTTCCTCAAGTTCTTTCTTATCTTATTCAAGTTGCTTCAGCTTCCTATCAATATCATCCTGATTTGTTTTGGAAGCAACCACAATCTGAAGCATCTTTTCTTCATTCTTTTTGAACTTATTGATTTTAGCTTGTTGAGCAACAATCATCTTCATCATATCTTCCATTTTCTTGTTAACTTGTTTCATCACATTGTCTGAAACATTAACCTTTGACGACTTGGAAGATTCTATCACATTTGTCTTCTCTTTCTCAGGATTTTTGAACATGTTGAGAACATTTTCTAAAGTAGTTTCAAAGTCAGGAACTACTTCAGGCTCTTTTGTCTTCTTCTGTTTCTTAGAAGCAGGTGAAGTGACCTTAGATGATGTACCAGCTTCAGGCATTTTCTTTCCTTTCAGCAACAGTTCAATCTCTTTCTCCCTTAGTTTCTTTGTGCTAACTTTCTTTGCCATTGACTTGTGCTTTGGCTTCTTCAGATTAACTACCACTGTTGAACCTTCAAAATCTCCAACATCAACACCTAACTCTCCTTCCACATCAATTGGATCTTTTTGTAATATCTCTTCAACAGATTTATTAAGTGATTCAGACTCCCCAACCGCAGTGGCCTTGCGTTTGGTTTCCTCAGTTTCCTCTGAATCTACTGAATCTTCATCAACCAAACTTGTACCTTTCTGTGCAACTCTTTTCTTTCTTGCTTTCTGTTTCTTTGAATCACCCTCATCAGCTTTCGCTTTACCCTTCCCTTTGGCTCCAGCGTTTTTTACTTGCCTTTTCCTTTTAGTACTTGCATCAGCATGCACTAAAGGATCATCATTTTCAGAATCACTCTTGTCGTGTCTTGCTTTGTTCAATCCTGGGTCAGTGTAACCCAGATTAACTAAAGCTCAAACAAACGTCTATTCGGTGGCTTCTCATTGTCAGGCACACCTTTATAACCTTTCATTCTCACAAGCGTTCTGATATTCATGTGATCTTGACCTAACACCATCGTCGGATCTTTCTTCAAGTTAGGATATTTGTTGTCAAAGATCATCATCAGAAATCTTGGATATAACATAAACTTCTTCGACTTTAGACCCTTCAACATCTCTAGCATATGGTCCAATATCATTCCAGCAATGTTAAGTGGTTTGTTGAGAGTCAACGAAACCATTAACGAACTAAGACTTTTCCTCATCACGTCGTAACACCACTAACGCACCCATAGACATGAATGATCACGTGTGCAAAGTACTTAAACTGCACACTGAGCTTTCCTTTATGAAGTGCACCATCTGTGATTGGACCTTTGTACTTCATTCTTAAGAAGCAAACTCTCTGCTCGGTCCATGATAGAACTCTGGGATCTGTACTCTCTTCAAACTTAATCTTAAGAGCATCTCTGATATCTTCTTCAGTGATAAACATCTCCATTCCTTGAATTACACTTCTGATAATCGTCTTATCTTCCCAGAAATCATATTTCGCATACTTCCAGAAATTCTCCATAATGTCTTTGTAAATAATTGCTGGTGTAGCTATGGCATGGATGATTCGGCTTCTCTTCAGAAAATCCACGATCCCTGAAAACCCTGTGTTCTTTAAGACGTCGCCAACATATGCATAACAGTTGTGCGGAGGTTCAAACCGCCATCCTTTTGGAACATTTTCTTCTTCAGCTTCTGGAACTGGATCCTGAACTATAACATCTTCTACTGGAATCTCAACGTTTTCTGGTTTCTCGGCCATCTGAAAAACAAAAATCAGAAAAATACGTCAAAACACACAAAAACGACAAACTTAGAAAATTTAGGTTTTAACAACAAATTCCACTTTCGCCCGTTTTATGGGTACGAAAGTAAATTTTTATGGTTCGAAGGTGAAAATTTGGCACGAATGTGAAAAATTCTTTAAACAAAAAGTACATTCGCCCGTTTTTGTATACCTTCGTCCCTTGGATTCTACATTCGCCCGTTCACATGGGACGAATGTGGATCTGTTTTGACCCAAATTTTAAAATTTGTAATCTGTAGTGATTTAATCTCTGTTTTTGATTCACACAAGTCCTAAAATGACCGACAAAGCTTAAACAAGCATCAATTGTTGTTTTCATTCAGTTCTTATTAGTTTTCTAAAAGACTTAGGGTTCGAAACCCTCAAACAATCAATTAACAGATTTAAACTATGAAATAACCTAATTCTTTCTACATTCTCCCCCTAAAACTAATAAGGAGTGAATCCTCATCAAAAAATTGTATTAAAACAGTCCAAAAATGTTCATATGAATCAGTTAGGGTTCGACGACTAAAAACCCCAATTATAGCTTCATTTTGTGTCCATTACCTGTAAAATTATAGACAAAATGATCAGAAATACTTAGGGAACAATATTGGTGAATCAACAGAAACAGGGCAACAAGATCTTGGAAGATAGAAAAATTTTGAAAAATATCAGAATGAGGGTTCGAATGTACTGAAATGGTTATATAGATGGCTACATTCGCCCGTTAGTAATGGACGAATGTGATACATTTCCACATTCGTCCCAATTGAATGGCACGAACATGAAAATCACACCCGAAAGTGAAGATAGTTTATTAAAAATCCACCTTCGTCCAAAACTAAAAGCACGAATGTATAAAATTTTCCACAATCGACCCAATTAAGGGGCGAATGTGAGTTGGAAAATTTTGAAATTTTTACCAAATCACGAAATCGAATCCCGTTCAACATTTTTCAACACGTTAAGTCTCAAAACTTTATTATTTCAGTTTAGAATGATACAAAGCTCAGATGGTTTCATCAAATCTCAGAAATTGACCATCAAACACCGTCGGTTATCTAAAAATAACGCAGAAATGTAAAATTTTGATTTTTCTGAAATTTATATCAAAACACACCTAAAATCTTTTTTTTTTTTTGAGTTTTGTATCTTTTTGACATTCAAACTAAAATTCATAAAAGTAAATAAAGCAGTAAACATTTTGTGATGTCCGGTAAGAGGATCATATCAGTTGTCTGAGAAACCTGACAACAGCGTTGATCTATTTTGTTTTATATTATCATTAGAAACAGTATGTGACACGGCAACTGCTGATATTGTGGTCCACATAAGCTCACATGCAGACTATTATGCAGTGCTTTAAAATGATACGATTTAGGTGTATTATACTAACACGTTGTGGTTCCCACACACACGACATACTCCCGTATCAAGAAATTGCACAAAGCTTTCTCGTAACGCGTGATTATGCCAGAGTTATCCGTTTAGTTACAAGATATATAGCACAGAGGTATACAGGTCAGCAAACAAATGCAGCAAAGTAACATGTGCATATATACCAGGTTGAGGCTGATATCAACTACTGATTTGCATTAGTATATTGACACAATGTAATTATGATCTTTGATCAGTAATAACATGAAGTTCCTCAATTCGGTAACTTTCGGTTTTGGCATTTAAGCTCTTTTAGCAAATATTCTGATTAAACTAGGTCCGTAAATCAATACGATAAAAGTTTAATTAGAATATCCCGGATAACAATAACATAACAACCCGAAACCTCAGATTTTGGCAATCCTATCAAACGAAATTACGGTACTAAGACCATATGCCCATGAGGTGTTCAGCCACGAACGAGTAGTTCGTTATGTTTGTATCACTAATGCACGCAGTTTTTAGTCTACGAAGCCTATCAGCATATCACACGTAATCAACACACGCCTCATATTATATTACATATCTTTAGCCTGTGTCAGATCCCCACTGATGTACTATCATTTCCTCTTTTTATCCTGGAAATCATTTTTGGTTTTTCTATTTTTTTTATGGCTTTTTGAATTTTTCAATGTTTTTGGTTTTTCTGATAAAAGACTCCCCCTAAAATGTAAAACATATTTTTGGATTTTTGAATTTTTCTGAAAAACTGTAAAAACTTTAAAGAAAACTTTTAAAAACTAAAAAGCGATAAACCGAGGTGCTGATCAGTCCTGTTTTTCTTTTATATTGTTTACTTTTCAAAGATATTCAAATCGGGATCTGTCAAAAGCTTTTGTGAACAAATCTGCACGTTGATAGTCAGTATGTATTTTGACCATATCTATCAATTCTTTAGCGTAACAATCACGGATAAAGTGATACTTAATCCGGATATGTTTAGCTTTAGAATGATTGCCCGTATCTTTAGTTAACGCGATCGCGGCTTCATTATCACAGTGTATAGGGGTTTTAAGAAATTGCAAACCATAATCCACCATTTGCTGCTGAATCCAGAGAACTTGCGAACAGCAACTCGAGGCTACTATGTACTCTGCTTCACAGGTAGACAATGCGACCGAAGTCTACTTCTTACATTGCCAGGTGACTAGCCTGCTCCCTAAAAACTGGCATCCAGCTGTCGTGGATTTGCTGTCCTTGTCACAGCCGCCCCAATCTGCATCACTAAATGCGATAAAGTCAAAATTATCGTCATCAGGGTACCAAAGTCCTCTCGAGGGACAACCCTTCAGATATCTAAGGATACGCTTGACCGCTGTCAAATGACATTGTTTCGGCTTCGACTGGAAACGTGCGCAGAGACATGTGGCGAACATTATGTCCGGCCGAGATGCGGTTAGATACATCAGAGATCCGATGATTGCTCTTTATGTAAACGGGTCCGTCAGCTCCCCCTTAGCGTCAACTCCAATCCCGTGATTAGGTTGAATCGGGGTATCCATCGACTTGGAATCCTCCATCTGGAACCGGCTCAAGGCTTCGGATACGTATTTGGTCTGGTGAATGAAGATCCCCGTTGGTCTTTGATCCACCTGCAAGCCGAGGAAAAACTGCATCTCCCCCATCGCACTCATTTCGAACTTTTCCTGCATAACACGTTCAAATTCCCTGCACAAAAGTTCGTTAGTTGAGCCAAAAATAATATCGTCAACATATATCTGGACTAGAAGCAAATCATCTCCTATTTTCTTCGTGAACAGGGTACAGTCGACCAGTCCGCGTTTGAATCCTTTCGACATGAGGTACGTGCTCAGCTCCTCGTACCATTGGCGTGGAGCCTGGTGCAACCCGTACAATGCTTTGTTCAAGATGTAAACCTTATCCCGGTGGATAGGATCTTCAAAGCCCGGTGGTTGACCGACGTAAACCTCTTCTTTGACTACTCCGTACAGAAAAGCACTTTTGACGTGCATCTGATACACCTTAAATTTCTTGTGGGAGGCGAACGCTAGAAACATTCGGATTGCCTCTATGCGCGCCACAGGTGCATAAATTTCATTATAGTCAATCCCATCGATCTGATGAAAACCTTGTACTACCAATCTGGCTTTGTTCCGTACAATCACTCCTCTATCGTCTTTTTTACACTTAAAGACCCACTTGGTACAATTCTTCCGTCCTGGAGGTAAATCAGTGAGCGTCCAGACTCCCAACTTTTGAAATTGCAATAACTCTTCTTGCATCGCTTCAACCCAGGCGTTATCCAAAAGAGCTTCTTTATATGTCCGCGGCTCGACCTTCGAAACATAACATGCAAACGACCAATCATTCTGACAACCAGACTTTTGTATTTTTGCATATAAAGCTAAAGCACCAAAACTTTCTGGTGAATTGACACTTCTCAGCTGTCCTCTCGTCATAACACTTCTACCAGGGTCACCAATAACTTGCTCCAACGGGTGAATACGGTGAATCCGAGATTCCGGATGTTCAGGTACAGTAATTCCCGTCTAAGTAGTCAAGTTCTCTACTGCATCAAGATCATGACCCGTATTACACGATGAAGCAACATCTGGATTTGGGTTCACTGGCGGTGCCTCTGTTGCATTTTCAAGAATAACTTCTTCGAAATCTCCATCATCTTCCGATTCTGAAGTATCTAAAGTTGTGGAAGCCTCTTGAAACACTTCTTCCTCCGATACAGGCGCATTGGTATCATTAGAAGCTGTTGGAGGAGTTACGGTGATCGGACGCACCAATGGTGAAGTCGCTGCGTTTTCACACTCGTAAAGTAATCGGATAACAGCCTCTTCAACCAAGCTATCTAGATTGAATGATTCAAAGAATTCTTTGTAATCAAACATCCAATCAGGACCATTTCCTTGCACATTCTGAGTATACCGTGTTAGTGCATTATTCATGTATGTCCCTAGCTAGTGATCCGGTACTGAATGTCGGAGTTTCAGATAATCAGAAAACGACCAAGACTTAAACATGAAGATACATTCGACCATTAGAAAAAGGGCGAAGGTGGCTTTATATGAGCGAATGTGGCTTAAAGTGGGCGAATGTGGAAGTTATGGGCGAACGTGGAAATTACACAGAAGACAAACTGGGCGAATGTGGAAAGATTCCACATTCGTTCCTTAGAAATGGGCGAATGTGGAAAGACTCCACATCCGTACCTTCAAAAGGGGCGAACCTGCAGACATTATAAATAGGTTTTGGTCATTTTGAATGTAAAAGAGAGTTTTAGAAAGTGTGTGTTTGAAGGTCAGGTTTGTGTCAAGTTTGTGATAGAGTGTGTGTTGTCTAGATTAACGTGTTGATCAATTGTAACAAGTTTTATGAAAGTTAATCGATGAAAAAGGTGACTAAAATGATGTTTTACGTGTTTTGATTCGAGTATTATCATTTTGTTCATATCTAGGGTTTCCGCACCTTGTTTTGTGACTTGTATGATCATTACATCCTGTTTTAGCTACATTCTTTCAACTACAAAGTGGTATCAGAGCCATACGGATCATACAACAACAAAATTGATAATATCAGAGCTGATTTGGACTTAATTTTGATCAATATTCATCTGTTATTGATTGAAAATGGTTTTTGAGTGTTTTTGAATGATTTCGAGTTGAATTTGTGGATAAAATCAACTTTTTCAAGAATTAAAGTTGTTCCAAATCAATTCCGATTCAAACCCTGATTAATATCATCCAAATCCATAAACTTTTGAAAATCAGAGATCAAAATAACCGTTTTTCAAAGTGTAACCGTTTTTTCAAAGTGAAAATGGGCGAATCTAGACCACAGTGGGCGAACCTGACCAGTAAAGGGCGAACCTGAGTGTTTTTGGATGAACGTAGCGTTAATTCAGGTCGAACCTAGAGTGTTGTGTTTGAAGTTTCCACATTCGGGTGAAAAATTCCCCTTCGGTTGATCGGGCGGGCGAAAGTGGAATTAGTGTGGACGAAAGTGACTATTTTTGGACGAAAGTGGAAAGGGATTCTGGATATTTTACATTCTGGTCAAAATTCTACATTCGGGTATACTATTTTGGGCGAAAGTCGATTGACAGGGGCGAACGTAGAATTTAGGGCCTAAAATTTTTGAAATATTTTTGTTGGAAAAATGATGAATTACTTGACCATATCAAGAACGGATGAGCAGATAAGAGCTATGATAGAAGCTGAACGACAACAATTACAAGGACAAAATTCTCAAGTTGACAACATTTGGGGATTTCCAAAGACACCTAAATCAACTGATGAAATGGTATATGTTAACAAGTGTGTTAACAGAGAAGGTGTTCAAAGAAATATGGTGTGTTTAGTCAAACAAATGGGAAATGATGTTTCCAGTGAATTGTCAGGGAGTGTCTTGAGTTCTGATACAGATTCAGAACAAAGTGAATTAAGAGAGAGTGACCTCTCAAATGGTGATGCAAAATCTGATAATGGTAATGAATCAGAAGCTGAGGTAAGATCTAGTGTTGAGTGTGCTAGTTGTTCTGAATGTGTCAAGTTGAAACATGAATTGATGACACTTATTAAGGACAAACAGAACCTAGCAAATGAGCTAGAAAATTGTCAAAACCAAAATAAAGTTTTTAAAAAGAATGAAAAAGATTTGTTAAATAAAATTGAAACTTTAAAGAAAGAAATGATAGAAATGAATAAAAGCTTTTCAATAAATAACACCACATCAGAGTTGAAAGACACAACATCTTGTGTTGATGTTTCAAACCCTGAGGTGAAGTCCGATTCTAGTCAGAAAATTGAAAATGTGTTAGTCATTTCAGAACCTGAGTCTGATGAGAAAACCATATTTAAATTTCCTGATGGAATGGAAGGATCCTATATGTTGGAAGGACATGACAAGTTGATTCTCGATAAAGATTTTTCAATTGATAATATCGAACAATCTTTACTCAAATGTATATATGTTGATAATATCGATTTGTTAAATCAATTTAAAAATCAATTTGATCATCTTCATTTTGAACTCAGTCCTAACCAACATGAGAATAAAGAGGATCAAAAGAAAAATGTTGAAAAGAAAAATGTTGAAAATAAGAAAGGTTCTAAAGTAAAAGGACCAAAAACCAAACATATCGAAAGGAAATGATCAGATGAAAAATTCTCATCAAAAGAATTCAAGAAATTTTTCATCTAGATCATATGACTATTATGATCATTCATATAACTCTCGATTTGATGGTTATTGGAGAAACAACTCACCACAGTATTCTCATGGTTATGTTGAATGGAGAAACTGTTTTGAATGTGGTGAAGTTGGTCATATTGCTGCTCATTGTCCCTATTGGTATTGGGATGAAGGGTATGCATGTGATTTTGAAGAGTATAGGTCTTGTTATAACTGCGGAGAGTGTGGGCATTTAGTTGCTTCCTGTCCGTATGTTAAACAGAAAAGGACCGAAGTGAAATTTGCTAAAAATTCAGGCAATGTCAAAAGGCCTGTAGCCCCAAACCAAACCAATAAACAAAAGGGGAAACAGTTTGTTGTGTATGACAATCGCAACAAAATTGCTTTGAATAAAAATGGAGATTGTGATAGGGTTGCTGAGGTAAGGGGGAGTTCTAAGGCTAAGCCTAAGAATAACTTTAAACCTGGGTCTTCATCAGTTAAGTCTGAGAAGATTCCAAACAAAGTTCAAAAGCAGGTTTCAAATAAGAAATCTGTAGAGTAAAAAATTAAAACAATTTCAACAAAATCTAAAATAAACTCTGAACGTGTTTGGAAACCCAAATCACTTTCTAAATCAATAGCAATTTCTACTTCAAATCAATCCATTGAAAAACCAATTGATTTTTCAAAAGGAGAATGGATTGATGTTCCGAGGATTGATGACTTTGGACGACCCATCATTGTGAAGGGATGGGTACCTCTCTCGTGCTAATTGTTTAATAAGTGTGCAGATTGTTCCAGACAGACCTATTAGCTGTTCTTTGATAGTTGATAGTGGAGCATCTGTATACAAGCTATTTATTGGAGAGGTGAAGGTCAATGAAGGGATATTGAAGAATGAAATGATTTCAACAGAGAGGAAAGTGTTTGTAGTCTGTTTCCAACCTGTGAAGCCAGAAAACATTGCAATCTCATGCAATTGCTCTTAGGTTTTGGAGTTTTACAACAACTACGACAAAATTAATGGTTTGCTATTTGAAAGATTTTAATGAGTATAGTAATCTGAGTGAAAAATGGTTTTTGAAACTCAATGAGTAAACCGCATCGGATATCATTTTATTTTGTTTTTCCTCAAAAAGTTTAAAAATCCAAAAATATGTTTATTTTTAGATTTTTAGGGGGAGAAAATTTCAGAAAAATCAAAATTAAAAAATAGAAAATCAAAAATGAGTTTTCCAAAATTAAAAAAATAGAAAATCAAAAATGAGTTTTCCTAGAGTAAAAGAGGAGATGATAGTACATCAGTGGACTGCCAGACTACTCTAAAAACAAAAATGAATTGATAAACATTGAGTAGCCACTACAATTATATATTGGTAGGCTTGAAATCAAAGTTTAAAGTTCAGCATGGTGATATAATCTTAAAATCCATAACTGATAATCATGTGGATCAACGTATCGTTGGCATATGGTCTTAGTACCGAAATTTCGTTTGATAGATTGCCAAAATCAGAGATTTCGGGTCGTTATATTGAAAGTTATCTGGGGATGGCCTAACTGATCTTTTGTTGTATTGATTTACAGACCTAGATTCAGTCAGGGTATCTTATTAAAAGAGCTAATAAAGCCAAAACCATAAGTTACCGAATGAGGAACTTAACATGTGTGATGATAATCAAAGATTATCTAATGCATCGTATCAATACTATGATGAAAATCATGTATGATATTAGTACTCACCCTGGTAGAGTGCATAAGTCGCTTTGAAGCATTAATTTGCTGACCTGTCACCTCTGTGCCTCATACCTTGTAACTAACGGATAACTTCAGTATAATTACGCGTTACGATGAAGCTTTGTGCAATTCTTGATACGGGAATGTGTTGCGAGCGCGGGGACCATAGATTACTCAGTATCTAATATTACCATAATGTATCTAAAATGCTGAGCAATGAATGATGATTTTGAGTTTAAATGGACAAACATACTAGTAATGGTTGTAGGATGCTCAATGACAAAAACAGAAAATTGTTCAAAAAGAGTTATGACTGACTGTTTCAATACTGATATGATCCTCTTAACCGGAAAATCCACAAAAATATGTTGAATTTACTTTTATGCAATTACATTTGAAAATTCAAAAAGATTTTTGGTGTGTTTTAGCATAAACTTTGAAAAAAATCAAAAAGTTTTGTTTCAATTTTATTTTCGATAAATCGATGTTGGGATACTGAATGAGAATGCTCAGATACTTAAAAGTTGAAAAAGATTGCAAATTTTCAAGTTTCTGGTATACATTGACAATGTTTTATAGTTCAGGGGGAGAACTATTGAGGGTCAAAAGGAATGTGAAGAGTACTTCCGAGATAGTTGTCGTGTCTAACGCTGGTTGTAGTTTGTGCAGTTTTTAGTAAATTTTTCTGCAGAATCAAACACAACAGGTGCACTGCTCAAGACTCATCGACAAAGAGTGTAACTGAACAAGACCCAAACCTGAACATTAAGATTACCAGAACAACAGAAGTTAGTCAAGAGTTGTTAAAGAAATGACTGAAGATTGAAGAATTCAAGATTATTGTCTATCTTCATCTCTTGACCAACAAATGATAAAGCCTAGATTTCTTGAGTCTGTCTGAGATTTCAAAGCTTACTGGAGAGATAGACAGGAACTTCGACGCAAACGTGCATGAAGATGGAAAGTTTTCAAGTCGTTCAAGATGATGAGATCAAGACTTGAAGAATTGATAACTTTCTGATTTCGTACATCACTAGCTAGGTCCAAGGGGGAGATTGTTAGTGCATTATTCATGTATGTCCCTAGCTAGTGATCCGGTACTGAATGTCGGAGTTTCAGATAATCAGAAAACGACCAAGACTTAAACATGAAGATACATTCGACCATCAGAAAAGGGCGAAGGTGGCTTTATATGGGCGAATGTGGCTTAAAGTGGGCGAATGTGGAAGTTATGGGCGAACGTGGAAATTACACAGAAGACAAACTGGGCGAATGTGGAAAGATTCCACATTCGTACTTTAGAAATGGGCGAATGTGGAAAGACTCCACATTCATACCTTCAAAAGGGGCGAACCTGCAGACATTATAAATAGGTTTTGGTCATTTTGAATGTAAGAGAGAGTTTTAGAAAGTGTGTGTTTGAAGGTCAGGTTTGTGTCAAGTTTGTGATAGAGTGTGTGTTATCTAGATTAACGTGTTGATCAATTGTAACAAGTTTTATGAAAGTTAATCTATGAAAAAGGTGATTAAAATGATGTTTTACGTGTTTTGATTCGAGTATTATCATTTTGTTCATATCTAGGGTTTCCGCACCTGGATTTGTGACTTGTATGATCATTACATCCTGTTTTAGCTAAATTCTTTCAACTACATACCGTTGAACTTCTACGTTAGACCAATCCTCCACCTGTCGAGTTCTTTTGTTGAATACCCGTTTGAGCGGGGTTGCATATCCAATAAAGTATCCCTTTTCAGCTTTTGGACTAAACTTTTCGCTTGGATTCAACATCGTGCACGGAGCCCCAAAAGGTTCTAGATACTCCAAGTTCGGCTTTCTTCGGTGTAACAGCTCATAAGAAGTTTTGCCAAACTTCTTCACCGTTAAAAACCGATTAAGTGTATAGTTTGCTGCATAAATTGCCTTGTTACAGAACATTACTGGAAGATTCGAGTCTGCTAGCATTGTTCTCGCAGCTTCTCTTAGAGTCCTGGAACACCGTTCTGTTGAGGGGTATACGGAGCTGAGTATTCATGATGAATTCCTTTGCTTTCACATAGTTCATCCATCTTGGTATTTTTGAACTCCGTCCCATTATCACTCCGAATTCTCTTGATCTTGAGACCATAGATATTTTCTAATCGGGTGAACAGAACTTTCAGATTATTAAAGGTGTCACTTTTCTGATGCAAACACATAACCCATAAAAATCTTGAATAATCGTCAGTAACGACTAAACAATAAAGCTCTCTGAGATGACTTTTGCATTTGACAGGTCCGAATAGGTCCATGTGCAATCGCTCAAGCGGCATCTCAACAGAGTTAACTTTCTTCACTTTGTGGGACTGTCTGTGTTGCTTTCCTTTCTTACAGCTCACACACTTGTCATTAAAATGGAAGTGTTTAACATTCACACCATCGACAAGCCCATTTTTCACTAAGTGGTTCATCTTTCTCAAATGAATATGCCCCATCCTTCTATGCCACATAATCGATTCCTTCTCTGTAGCTTCCGATAAGAAACATGTTACTTGCCCCTGGGATGTCATCGCCTTGGACATGTCAAGAATATAGAGATTGTTGACGCGAGGTGCTTTCAACATAACCCACTCTTTTGGAATTTCGAAGCCCGGTTTGAGAATGTAGCAACATTTGTCATCAAAATAAATACTAAATTGTTTGTCACAAATTTGACTGACACTCAACAGATTATAATCGATCTGCTTCACATACGATATCCTCTCGAAACTCACAATATCATTACTCACGCTTCCTTCCATCGTGATATATCCTCCTTTGTTCCCAGCAAATGCAACATACCCTCCATTAATATTCTTCACATCAAATAGCAATGCTAAATCCCCTGTCATGTGGCCTGAAGCTCCACTATTAACAATCCAAAGACTGCTAATAGGGCCAGCTGAAGCTCCCTGCACACATCAAGTAAACCTGTTAGTTCTTTCGGGGGACCCAAGCCTGTGTGGTCTTGGGTCTTTGAATATCACTTTTCAAAGAATCATTTACTCCAACATTTGGTTTTGGATCGATCTTTTTAGGATCATTCAAAACTTTTTCAATCTTTTCATTAGATTTTGAAGTTGAGGCTCTCGGAGTACCATTTGGTGTCCAAGATTGTTCCGAACGTTTCAAAATACGAATCTGAGATTTTGGAGTCTCAGTCGATTTCTTAGGATCGTTCACAAATGAAACCTTCTTGGGTACCTTCTCTGATTTAACAGATTTAGGTCCAACATTTGACTTGACAACAGGTTTTTGTGGAACCCTTTGTCTATCAGCCGTTGTGTTCACCATTGGTTTTCTCCACGGTTTCTCAATGACTATCCGGTTACGACGATCATAATGAAATGGACGATCATTCCTCTTTTGATAAAAATTGTTTTGGTTATAAAATGGTTCTGTTTGAGGAACAAATCGTCTTTGTGGATAAAAATGATTATCAACCGGTTTCCTCATGGATTGCCTAACTTCAACTTCGTGCCTTTTGTGCCTCACGTACGGGCAGTGAGCAAGTAAATGCCCTCTCTCCCCGCACTTAAAGCATGCACGGTATTCTTCGAACACATTTTGAGCATTCGGCTGAGCGTATGTTCTGATAGGATATTGATCATCATACTGTCTATGCCTTAAACTCTCAGCAAGTGGACCCTTCGAGTAAGCTGGTTCATGAAAACCGTTTGCTTTGTGTTTCGGTTTAATGAATTGGGTGACATGAACCTTTGGTTCTTTTGGAACATCCAAATACAGTTTCTTTAGAATTTCAGGTGGAATTTCATTTGATCTTTCATGTTTCGGAAACCATATTGTGCTTTCTTGCCAAATTTTCTCGATTTTAGAATAGTTAGCAAACTTGATTGGATATTCCTCGTCAGAGATAATCTTATCGGATCCTTCCATCAGATAAAATACCTTGACTAGTTTGTCACCTGATTCTTTTTTAATCTCTTTCTTTTCAGACTTTTTATCACGATGTGCGTTAGCCATCGGATGAACATGCTGAGACGATGACAATGGGTCATTCGTAATAATGTGATTTTCTTTTGGAATATCACTCACATTATCAGATTTGTCACTCTCAGAGTCTGAATCATCACTTTCAACTGTTACTCCCTCATCATTCAAACCTAAAATCGCTCTCACATCGGAATTAGGATCACCAACACTAGAAGTATTGGATTCATTTTCCGATGCAGAGTCTGATTTTACTGAGCTCTTCGGTGTCACTTGATGACAATTGTGATTTTCAAAAAGCACTGGAGAAGGCACAGACTTATAACCTTTGGTTTGAGATGGTTCATCAATGATGTGGTCAAATACATAATCAATATGCTTGTAACTTTCTAATTTCTTCTTGACCTTTTCAGCAAAACACTTGATGGTGGCCATTTCCAAAGGAACCTGTTCACCGGTGTTCTCTAAAGGAACCTGTTCACCGGTGTTCTCTAACTGAGAATATGCCTTCTTTTCCACCGTGAATTTCTTCTTCTCATCGTCAGTCAAACTCTCCAAAGGAACCTGTTCACCGGTGTTCTCTAAAACTGGTGCAACATATCCTTTAGCTATCATCTGCCAAGCCTCTGTACCTTCCAACCCCATGCCTTCATGATGAATGTAGATGGAAAACCCCACATGATGTTAACAAACTTAGAAATTTACCACACTTAGAAAAATTTCCAAATACCCTTCTACTTTCGTCCCTTATCCTTCACTTTCGTCCAAACAGTTGACCCGAATGTAGAATATGAGACTTGAATGTGGAATTTCAACAAACACTTTCTACTTTCGTCTTGAAATGTTCACTTTCGTCCTATAAATTTCCACCTTCGCACCCCCGATCACCCGAAAGTGGACTCTAGCACCCGAATGTGAAACCAACAACACAACACACTTAGGTTCGCCCTGAAAAATGTTACTTTCGCCCAGAAAATAACCAGGTTCGCCCCTAAAAGGTCCAGGTTCGCCCTAAGCTCTCCAGATTCGACCCTTTCATGTTTAAAAAACGGTGAAATTTTCAAAAGTTAATGGATTTTGATGATCTTTATCAGGTTATGATTCGGAATTGTTTTGGAACAACTTTAATTCTTGGAAATGTTGTTTTTATCCACGAAAAGTGATCCAAAACCTTCAAATTTTATCAAAAACCATTTTCATTGAAAAACAGATAAAATTTGATCAAAATATGGTCCAAATCAGTTCTGATATTATCAATTTGTTGTTGTATGATCTCTATGGCTCTGATACCACTTTGTTAACAAAGAATTTTAGCAATAGACAGGAAAATATGATCATACAAGTCACAATTCTAGGTGCAGAAACCCTAGAACTGAACAAAATGATAATACACAAATCACAACACACGAAATACCTTTTCAATCATCATTTTATAGATTAACTTGTTCAAAACGTTTACATAAAACAATTACAAGCTGATCTATACACTTTGACATGATCTTAATCTAGAGAGCAACCTGACCTTAACACACACACAATATCAAACTTGTCTACCTTACAAATCAAGCCAAAACTATTTATAGACTCTGCACATTCGCCCTTTTACTAAGTACGAATGTGGACTTTGTCCACATTCGCCCTGTTACCAAGTACGAACGTACATTATATCTTGTCAGGTTCCACATTCGCCCATAAACAATCTTCCTTCGCCCACTTTAATCTACCTTCGACCATCCTGAAACACCTTCGACCCACCAGAATACACTAACATATGTTAAAGTCACAATCCAAAGCATTAGTCGCATAAAGTGCATCTACAGCTTGTAATCACAGTTTTAGTGAACTTCGAAAGCAAAACAGAACTTGACAACTACTTGATATCTCCACGTATGTTCCAAATCCAACACATCAAAATGGATTGGATTGAAATATAATGTGTCGATATCGTCTCTTGAACAGTTTATCATCCACATAGGGTCAAACACCCGCATCTTCTTACACATCATCTTCGGGTTCTTATGATGTAACACGATCACAGGTTCGCCCATTCTCTAGTCATAGTACCAAAATGCAAAATTTTTACTGAAATCTTGTTGAATTGGCATTAAGGGAATCTTCTTCATGCAAGTCGGTGGCTTATACTTCAAAGTCACATATGGAAAATTGTTCTTCGGATCTATCTCTTTATGAACAATACGACAAGGATAATGTGGCTTGAATAAGTACCATTTCGTCTGACTTTCACGCGTGGTCATCTTATCAGAATACCATTCTACCACAGATTGTTTTGACGCATCAATCAGCTTGTGTCTGCAGACGTCTCTAACAGCCTAGTAAGGAAAGTGTTTATGTCATGGAATCGGCTGAAATAGAGTATCCCACGCTCCCATTTAATAGCAATACAGTTCATCGATGAGAAATACTTCCAGCAGATTGCTTTACCCATGAAGATTTGATTGTGAGATCCGTAAAATTCGCCTTGTATTGGAGGTAGAGGACTACTATTCGTTTCTTCTCTCAACTTTATCAGATGGTTCTTCACAGCATCTAATTGCTTTGTCACACCTTCTTTCTCAGCTTTATCTTTAAAAACTTCATCAATGAATTTCTTTCCTTTCTCATCTGCAACCTTTTGAGCTTTTTTCAAGATTTGATCATCAACGAACGAAATACTTGTATTATCTTTCAAATTGTAATACTCTGGATACTCTTCATGAGAGATATCTTCAATTTCCATTTCATTGAAGTCATTCATGTTAATTTGTATCATCAGCATGTTTTCCTGGTTCAATCACTAGATCATTAGGAATCTCTTTATTCTTCATTAATTCTTCAAGAGACATTCTAACTTGCTGCGCTACACCTTCTAGTATCTCTTTAGACACGGTAACACTCACTTCACCATCTTCCAACTCTGGATCTTGATAATCAAGAAAATATCTCATATCATCATTCACAAAAATATCTCTGAATTTTTCATCAAGCTGGATTGGCACATATCCACGCTTAATCATTTTCTTCAGCTTCTCTTTATCTGCATCAATCATTTCACCAGACCATTTTCCAATAGAAGTTGCAGATATACCTTCTTCAGTGTTTTTCCTTTTCTCATAAGAATTACTATCAACATTATCTTCAGTTTCTTCTCAACTTGCAGAATTATCTTTGTTCTTTCCATCTCCACCATCATCATCATTATCATTATCATCATCATCATCATCATCATCATCATTAGTACCACTATAATCAACCTTTTTTTTTCTTCTTCCTCATCCTTTTCATCTTCCTCATCATCCGAATCACCATCAGACTTGTCATCTTCTTCAGTTCCCTTCAACATTGGAACTTTTTGATACAAACTCTTTATAATCTTCTTTAACTTATTGTTTTCTTTTTCAGCAGCTACAATTCTTACTTCATTGTTGACGTTTGACAATTGTAACTTCGAATTCTCCAATTTCTGTTCACTAGCTTCACTTTCCAACATGTCTTGCTTATCTTTCGACTTTCCTATAATCTTTAACATGTCTTTTTCATTGTCTTTCAACTTTTGAATTTCCTTATCTCTAAGCGGCTTTATCTCTTCTTGATTCTTCATTGTTCAAACCTTTTGCAAATCGAATGACTTCGTCAAGCTTGAAATTTGTTGTTGCATCGCATTCAACACATCTTGTGAAACATTAATTAACGAACTTGATTCTTGTGCTTGAACTTGAGGTTGTGAAGACGTCTGCTTCTCAAAACTTGACAACATTTCATTCAATGAGGTAGAAATATCTTCATCATCTTTTCGAGTTTCTTTAACAACTTCAGACACTTTAATAACTTTTCTCTTCTTTGTCACTGGAGATTCAATTTGTTGTGACGAAGCTTGAGGAATTTTCTTTCCTTTCAACAAAAATTCAACGTCGTTCTGTCTCTTCGAACTTTGGTACTTCCTTTTAGACATCGTCTTTACACGTCGATGCTTCGTTGACTTTGGAGCAATAGGAGAACCAAGGATATCAACATCTTCATCAAGAATCAAATCTTCATTCTCTTCGACATATCCACGTTGAAGTTGAGCAGCAATAAGTGCAATATGTCGTCCATAATAGAAGGAGTGGCAGAATCACTAGTGGCCTTAGGATTCGCTTCCTTAACAGTTTCTTCCTCGAACAACCATTCTTCTTCTGTATCACATAATCAAAAGCTTCATCGGGTCCAGATAACTAAAATGTTTAGCCCAGAAGGCTTACAAAAACACAAACAATCATAATTATATAACTAAAATGATTCATACAGAAAGATTTGAAACCTCAAACATAAAAGTTTGGTGCCGGGTGCTCAATCAAATGGTGTTGTTGGATAATTTCCAAGCTTTCAAGGCCTTCTCCTTGTTCCTAGGACCCCAAAATGGCTTCTTGATGCTCAAATTGATGCTTGGATCGTGATTTTGAAGTGAGAAAAATGGTTACAGAAGCTGGGCGTCCCTTTTTCTTCGTTTGCGAGTCCATAATAAGCCATTCGTGAAGTGCCCGCCAGGCTAGAAAGTAAAAACAACTAAGAATCGCATTACTCTGCCCCGCGGACCGCGGAGGAGATAGGTAATCCTTCCGCGCTCCGCGGGAATTAAAAAACTTAATTTGAATTCAGGAGATGCGCCACGGACCGTGGAGCAATAAGCAATCCTCCCGCGGTCCGCGTGGGATGTTGGATCAGTGGCTGTTTTTATGAACACTTATGTGTTTATCAGATTTATATATGAGTTATTAAGCAGCGGAAATACAAGTGTTCAAAGGTCTAATAGATCACTTTGATGAGGAGTTATTACTCCCCCTTGACTGAACAATAAATGAGAAACAATAAACAGTTTAAGTATAAAGCAGTAATAGCAATTTATGTTTCTCAGATGTGAAATGGAATTATAAGTTTAAAGCCCGAAGGATTTCAATATAAGTTCAAAGATTTACACAAAATCACATATCAAAATAGATGAACAAACTCATCTATTTATAGACTAATGTACTAAACTGTAGTCTGAAGTAATCTAAGATATTTAACAAAGATATTATGCTAAGATAAGGTTACTACAGTCTGTACATTGAAACTTGAAATCAAGACTTTAACAAAACTATATTATAATCAAACTGCTGATCTTTCAGTCGGTTAGAAGCTTCTGATGCAAAGTGCTGATGAGTGACAAACTGCTGATGAGCAGTTTGTCTTCAGTAGTTCTTCAGTGAAATGTCTTGTTAGACTTCAGAACTTCTGATGAGTTTACTCTTCAGTACTTTGTGTTTGTTCTTCAGTACTTCTTCTTTTTGTTCTTCAGCAGTTCTATACTTAGGCAGATATGAAATAGACTAAGGTTATCAAAAGGTGGTTTCGTCAATCCTCTTTGTCCCAACAATCTCCCCCTGGATTGATGAAGCCAAAACCTTATCTATCCTTTATTGTTGTCCTTTTCTCTCTTCTAGCATCCTCCAAATCTCTGCTGTCATCCGGGTGGTAAGAGTACATCTTTGTTGCTCAGTGAGAGGACCAAGTTCAGGTGTTAAATGTTGAATGGTGAGAAGGTTTTTGGACGATAAAACACTCAACTCCTTTGAGTTTCTATAGACCTTACTTGAACGGTCTCTCCTGGTCACAAGTACTGAGTTGGATTCAGTAAATGACCATTTCACAATGTTTACCTTTGACCTGTCAAAGTCAGAGGCATAGGAAACCAAGCCTGTTTCCTTAGGTTGACCTGATTGAGGAATGTCTTCTATTTCAGTGACTCTCAGGTGAGATTCTTGACTTCCTTGTAGTTCAGCAGCACCTTGAATTGGCATGTTGGGCAGGTGATGCTCTGTAACAACCCTTGTATGTGTCTTCTGTTGGATGGATTGTTGTAACTGGTAAGCATAGGTAGCCTTGTCTCTGAATTGGGTCAAGATGGGTTTCTCTTCAACATCAAAATCACCATGTACAAGCTGATCTCCTTCTAGCAAAATCATTTTGAAGTCAGTCTTGACAATGGGATCTCCATCTGCTTTTCTCTTGGTGGCTGGGCTTCTTAATGCACCAGATGATCTCCTGACAATAGAAGTTGTTTGGACTTCTGGAGTTTCAAATCTCTCTGGTTCAGCAACTTTCTTTGCTTTAAATTTCTTGTAAGCCTCATACAAAGTTTGTTCTTTCCATTTGCTGATTAAGGCTTTTGAACCATAGCCATTTGCCACTAACTCTTCAATCACTTCAGCTCTTTTGGCTTTCCTCTCATTTTCTGTTGCTATTCTATCAGATAGCATTTGTGCTCTTCTGGTCAGCTCTTGTGTTGAGAGTCTTTTGAGGGCCACTTGCTTTGATTTGGAGTTCTTTGTAATGAATGCTATAAGCTGTGCTCTTTTGTCTTCTTCAGCAGCAGCTTCAAGTGCTCTCTCTTCAGCCTCAAGCTCATCAAGTTTCTCTTGGTACTTGATCAATTTTTCTTCAAAGCTCAAGTCATCTCTGGTTTCTAGGCTGTTCCATACTCTATCTTCTTTTGCCTTCTTTGCAGCTTCTTTTAAACTCTTCTCCAATAAATCTTTTGACATGCTGATGGGAGTAGGGTTTAAGACAGCTGTGGAAGTTGTTGTAGGCAAAGGAGTGGGAGCAGGTTCTTTTTCAGTTGCCTTAGGAACTTCTGATGATGGTTTAGGAGGTAAAACTACTGATGTGGTAATTGGAGTCACAACTGCTGAAGGATTGTCTTCAGTAGTTTGAGAAATGTAATCAGCAGTTCCCTCTGATGCCTTAGATAATTTGAACTCTGGTGCTACTTCTTTTCCTGGTCTTTGTGTTGGTATATCAGCTTCTTGATCAGGAGTTTGTCTTTGTGTAGCAACTTCAGTTGGTTCCTTAATCATCTCCCCCTTTTTGGCTTCATCCACTTCTGGAAGCCTAATAGAATGAGATGTTGCAGCAGACAACCTTGCTAGTTGATCTTGTGTTTGATCCATCTTCTTGTTCAACTCAGCAAGTCTCAAGTTGATCATCCCAAACTGATTGTTAGCTTTCAACTCCCAAGCAGTTGTGAAGGGTTTGAGCTGATCAGTTATGATTTGTTTGAGTGCCTGGTACAGGGGACCATCTGGGCTGCATAGTTGGTTCAGATCTATGCTTGTGAGCCCAGTGAATTGGGTAGGTTGTTTTGGTGAAGGGGTGCTTTTTGGGTGATCTTCAGATTGCTCTGAAGATGCCAGTTTTGGGGAACTTTGGGCTAACTGGTCTTTAACCTAATCCTTGGTGACCAGCTTCTTGAGCTTGGATACCTTAGATGCAGGACCATCAATATCAACCGTCAATTCAGTTTGTGGAATGTTTGATTCATCAGCCAACTTAATGGAATCATCTGAATCCCTGATAGTGTCCTCAGAGAGGGCAGGATCAGTTATATCATGAGCTGGACCCAAACCAGTAGTCTCATGAACCTCTTTGTCTTGGTTCTGAGGTTTTCCTACTTCTGGCCTTAGGCCTTCATCAGTAGTTGCCAAGTTTGAGGTCTTAGCTATGTTACTACTGTCCTCAGGTTCACCACTGGGTGATAAGTGAGTAGTAGCAGCCTCAAAAGTATCAAAAGTTTGCATGTTTGGGCTTACAAACTCTTGTTCATCCTCATCTCTCTGGGTTGGGCTAAAAGGATCCACATTCATGTCAACTTCTGAAGGTATCTCCCCAATTTGATGTGTTGCTAGGGGAGTGACATGTGGTGAATGGGTTCCTTTAAGTCCTGAGAGAAGTTGGGCAATTTCTATGGTTGTATGTGAGGGTTCAGGTTCAGTAGTTGTGATGGGTTGGTGTTCAGGAGTTTGGATGGGTTCAGGAATGGTTTCAGCAGTTTCAAAAGCAGGGTCAACAGTTATTTGTTTCTTAAATCTTTTTCTTTGAAAGATAACTGTGACAGGTTTTCTTTTGGGTGGTGGAGAAGGAGTGTGCTGAGAGGATGTTTCAGCCACTTCCTTTTCAAGTGCAGATTGCACATCAGTAGTTTCAGGTTTCTCCACTTCCTGAACTTTCTTTTTCACTGACTTGGTTGTTTTTGGTTTTTGTTGTTTAGGCTTCTTAGTTTTCTTTTTGGGTTTGGAAGATGTGGGTTCCTTGGGGATGGGTTGTTCTTCCCCTTGGTCATCTTCTAGCAAAAGTGCTGGTTTGTTGTGCCTAGAGAATACTTGAGCAGTTAAAGGGTTTAAAGTTGTTGCTTCTCCCTCAAGTACTCCCTCTCCAAGTTCTTTTATTATGCATTGCATAACAAACCTTGGATACAACAAAAATTTCTTTTTATCATTTTCATGATGTAAAACCAGTTCATTGAAAAACAATTTTGATGCCTTGAAAGAAGTTTCATTTATGATGGAATGAAAAATAGGTTGAAAAGTTGAAGGCATCTGATCTATTGACCCAGTTTTTGGACTAAGACACATAATAATATAATGAAATAACAGTTTATATTGTGGGTCAAAATATTTTTTTGTAAACTGTTGCTTGTGCCAAAGTACCTTGATAGCCACATTCTGTCATGGTCAGATGAATATCTGAGGTTGGAATATGCTCAGGTGCCTCAGAATCCTTCAAACCAAGCCTGATGCTTAGTGTTTCTGGTGAGATGGCCATCAGTTTCCCTTTTATGGAAGATTTGAGGGAAATCACTTCATTGTTCACTTTCACCGTTTCTGAATTTGCCCAGAACTCATTAAGAGTTTCTTCATGAATTGGTGGATCGATGGTGAAAGCATCATAGTATTGGGATTTCATGATGAGATCAAGTATCTCATCATACTGGGACCAGGCTTCATATTTAACAAAGTAGCCTCTTTGGTTGTGTCCCTGTTTTAACACGAGAGCCATGGATGTTTTTGATCGAACAGTGATTTTTAGGTTAGAGAAGGGGTTTTGCTTTGAATTTGAGAGAGAAAGAGGGAATTTTGCTTTTTGAATGGATAAGTGTTGGAACATGGTATTTATCAGAAGTTTTTAACCGACTAGGTCAAACTTCTAATGAGTGAAAAGTCTGTTTTACCCTTTTAGTGAAACTGCTGAAGAAGAAAGGTTTCTTCATCAGTGGTTTTAGTTATCTCATCAGCAGTTTCAACTGCTGATGCAAATGACTTTTAAAACACTTTTCTAACTTCTGATTTTCATCAGTAGTTATATCCATTTTGAAAATATCCCATTTTTGATGTTTATCAGTAGTTTTCAAAATTTGTTTATCAGAACTTTCTCTTTCTCAAATTTTTGGTCTTCAGAGGTTTGTGACAGATAAGTATGTAAGTGAAAAATAAAATATGTGCAGAACTAAAAAGTGAAACACTTACAGACTTTCTTCTAAGTTTAACATCCCAAGCATGGATACTAACCTCTGAAAAGTTGTTGAATCAAGGGGTTTGGTGAAAATGTCAGCTATTTGATTAGCTGTTGTGACATGCTTCACCTCAATCTTGCCTTTTTCATAGCAATCTCTTATGAAATGATACCTGATTTCAATGTGTTTAGTTTTTGAAAACTGAACAGGATTTTGAATGATGCTAATGGCAGATTTGCTGTCTACTAAAAGTGGGGTCTTGGTCTCTTTGATTCCATAATCAAGCAGTTGATATTGGAGCCATTGTATCTGTGAAGTACAACTTGCAGCAGCAATGTATTCAGCTTCAGCTGTTGAAGTTGCCACAGATGTTTGTTTCTTTAATTGCCAGGACACCAGACAGTTTCCTAAGAATTGACAACCACCAGATGTTGATTTTCTTGACATTTTGCAGCCTGCATAGTCACTATCTGAAAAAGCAGTTAACTTGGTATTGCTTGAAGCAGGATACCAAATTCCTAAAGTAGGAGTTCCTTTCAGATATCTGAAGATTCTTTTGACTGCAATTAGATGAGATTCTCTTGGTGCAGATTGGTATCTAGCACAGACACAAGTTGAAAACATGATATCTGGTCTAGAAGCAGTTAGATATAAAAGAGAACCTATCATACATCTATACATGGTTTGATCAATGTGTTTCCCTTGATCATCTGGTTCAACTTGTGTGATTAGTGTCATGGGAGTGGAACATGTTTTACAGTCTTGTAAAGAAAATTTGTTTAATAATTCTTTAACATATTTTGATTGATGTATAAATGTTCCATTTGACTGTTGCTTGATTTGCAGTCCCAAAAAGTACTGCAATTCTCCCATTGTACTCATTTCAAATTTTGATTGCATGAGTTTCTTAAATTCTTCACACAGTTTTGAATTTGTTGAACCAAAAATGATATCATCAACATATATTTGAACAAGTAAGACATGATTTCCAACATGTTTTATGAAAAGAGTTTTATCAATGGATCCCCTTGAGAAGTGATTTTTAAGTAAAAAGTTTGAAAGTGTTTCATACCAGGCTCTTGGAGCCTGTTTTAGCCCATAAAGAGCTTTGTCAAGTCTGTAAACCCAATCAGGATGAGAAGGATCCTCAAACCCTGGAGGTTGACAGACATACACTTCCTCTTTTATTTTTCCATACAAAAATGCACTTTTGACATCCATTTGATAAACTTTAATGTTGTTGGAAATTGCATAAGCTAAAAATAACCTGATAGCTTCTAGTCTTGCAACTGGTGCAAAGGTTTCATCATAATCAATTCCTTCCTCTTGGGAATAACCTTGTACCACTAGTCTTGCTTTGTTCTTGATGATCATACCAGCCTCATCTGATTTGTTTCTGAAGACCCATCTTGTTCCAATTGGTTGCTTATTTTCAGGTAAGGGACAGATTTCCCAAACCTGTTGTTTCTTGAATTGAAGCAACTCTTCTTGCATTGCTTGCACCCAATTGTTGTCTTTGAGGGCTTCTTGATACTTCTTTGGTTCCAACTGAGAGATGAATGCTGAGAATAAGCAAAAGTTGGAAAGCTGGTTTCTTGTAAGTACCCCTGATGCAATATCACCCATGATTTGATCCAATGGATGATCCTTGTGTTCAATCAGTTGTTGTAAACCTGTATTGGATGATGGCTCTACAGGTTCTTCAAATAAACCACTGAGATTGATAATATCTGGTTCAGTTGTTATTTGAACTTCAGGAGTTTTAGGTTCAGCTGAATCAGTAGTTTCAAAATGTTCATCAGTAGTTCCTGAAGTTGAAGCTATTGAAACTTCTGAAGGTTTAATAGTTGATCTTCTGACTGTGTTTGGAGTCCATGGTGCAGGACTATCATCTTCAAATCCTTGAAAACCATTTTGAGGAGGTTTGGATGATTCAACAGTCTTTTCATGTCCGAAATGAAAATTGTCAAGATCAAATAATTCAGCAGGATTTGCTGGAATAAGAGTGTGTTTTGATTCATTGAACTTGACATTCAGTGTTTCTTCTACTATCTTGGTTCTTGAATTAAAAACTTTGTAAGCTTTTCTCAAAGGAGAATAACCAAGAAAATAACCTGTGTCAACTTTTGCAGCAAACTTAGAGATAGAGTCTTTGATGTTGAGGATAAAACATTGACATCCAAAAGCCCTGAAGAAGGAGATAAGGGGCTTAATGCCATGAAGAATTTCATAGGCAGTCTTGGTATGTCTCTTGTTGATAAGAACTCTATTCTGAACATAACATGCAGTGTTGACTGCTTCAGCCCAAAAATACAAAGGTAGGCCTGAATCAGCTAACATTGTTCTGGCTGCTTCAATTAATGTTCTTGTAGAGTAAGAATTTGACAACTAAACAGGATTAATCAATCATACAAGTTGCTAAACCAGGTGCGGAAACCCTAGTTTAGAACAAACTGATATAAACTCAATCAAAACACAATCAAGATCATTTTAAAAGCTTTTCATAGATTAACTTGTTCAAATAAACGCTTACAGATTGATTACAGTTAATCTAGAACACAATCTATCACTCTCAATCCTCTCAGGAACACACACACAAAACACACACTCTCAATGACTCGTTATAGATTACAAAAACCCAATTTCTATATATAGTAGCTGTACATTCGCCCAAACTGACTGGTCGAATGTAGCTTGTTCTACATTCGCCCATAACATATGGTCGAATGTATCTTCTGTGCATCCCTGGTTCCAGATTCGTCCACATACCATCTACCTTCGCCCATTCTGTATCACCTTCGCCCCTTCTGGTTTTCCTTCGCCCCTTAACACATGTTAGTATCTAATCATTAGTCGCAAAACGGCATCTACAAACTCCCCCTCGACTATTGATTAGATCTTTTTCTATCTTCATCCATGGCTTTGTTCAGCAGCTTGATTCTAAGTATACTCTTCTGTTCTTTCGTCATCTCCGGCTCTAACTTTCTCTTTACCGGCTTTGACACATTAGCCATCTTCACCTTCTTGCCAAGCTTCCCTTCCAAATTGCTTCCAGCATTAATGTCATAAGCAAAGCAAACACCCACAACTTGTGTGTATTTCCTTGCTTGATCAGCATCGTTTGGCTCATGATGAATCGGATTATAGAATAACATGATGATGTCTTCGAAGGTGCAATTGATCAGCCACATAGGATCAAATACATGAACATGCTTGTATTTGTCCTTTCCATCTCTCAACACAATCACCGCTTCTGCCTTCCTCCAATCATAATACCAGAATATGAAGTCAGCACTGAAGTGTTGAGGCATAGGCATCAAAGGTATCTTTCTCATAACTTCAGGTGCCTTATATATCAAGGTAACTCTTTTCAACTTGGTTCTGGGATCAGTATCCCTGTGAACTTTCCTCCGGGGATACTGTGGTTTAAATCTGTTCCACTTAGTTCTACTCTCCCAAACCAGTTTGTCTGCACACCAACCGACGTGTGAATTATTCACTGAAGCACCAGACATTTGGAATCTGCAAAGATCTCTAACCGCCCAGTACGGTAGAGTCAGCAAGTCAATGAATCTGTAAAAGTACAAGATTCCAGATTCCCACTTAGCAGCTAAACACTTCAGCCTGCCTAAGTATGTCCACCCAAGAGCTCTGCCTCTGAACTTTGCATTATGAAACCTATAGAAGTTTCCTTGAGCTTCAGGCTTTGGTCGGTTTTCATCCATCAATCTTAATTTCTTCAAATATTCTTTTAACTCATCAGACTTATTTGAAGATTCTGGCAAATCAGCTCCAAGCACTTTCTCAACAAACTCAGCACTTCTTTTCCTTGCCTTTCTTTTAGCAGACGTATTATGCCTTTCAGTAAAATCAGGAAACACCACATCTTCATCATTTTGTCTGAAGTATTGTGGATATTCCTCATGTGTAATATCCTCTATCTCAACTTCCTCAAACTCAGGGGTTTCTTTATCATCAGAGTGAGTTCCAATATCCTTTTCTGGAATAGGTGGAATCGACTCATCAACAATGAATTCTTCAAACGTTTTCCCTACTCTCTGTGCAAGTCCATCCAATATCTCCTTTGCCACAGATGCAGGTACTTCCCCTTCTTCTAGATCAGGATCATTATATTCCAATTCATATCGCATATCATCAGTTTGGAATATTTCTGCAAAACGACCTGTGAACTCAATTGTCCACTCTCTCTTCTCTAACATGTCCTTGTACACTTGTTTTGCATCATCAGATAAGGACCTCACCTTCTCATTCCAGAACACAGTCTCATCATCAACATTCTCTCCCTTCTTCTTTGAACTAGACTCACCTGTGTCTTTCTTCTTCTTAGAAGGTGGTCTTTTCTCAAATGTAAACTTAGCAGTATCATCACCTCCATCATCATCATCACTGCTACTACTATCATCTTCCTTTTGACTTCCTGAACCTTCAGCATCATCATCATCATCATTATTATCATCTTCATCATCACTTTTATCCGATTCTTCATTCTCATCATCCTCATCCTCCTCTTTATCAGATTCAGATGGTTCAAAATCTACTTGTTCAACCTCTTTCTCTGCATCTTCTTCACCCTCCTTCAGTTTGGGTGCTATGTTGTACAAATCATCAATCAGATCACTAAGGCGTTTGTTTTCAGCCTTCAGTTCTTTGTTATCTTCTTTAATTGCCTTGTATCTGTTCTTGTTTCTTAGAACCTTACCTTCAAGCTTCTCATTCTTTGCTTCAAGCTTCTTTACCTTCTCATCTATTTCATCTTGATTAGATTTAGAAGCTACAACGATCTGAAGCATTTTCTCTTCATTCTGCTTAAACATGGCAATCTCAGATTGTTGAGCCACAAGCATCTTCATCATATCATCCATTCTTTTATTCATCTGCTTCATCACTTCATCATCCACAGTGACCTTTTTAGACTTGGACTTAGACTTAGATGGCTCAATCTCAGCTTCTTTTCCCTTCTGAGGCTTGGTAAACATATCAAGAACATTATCCAGGGCAATATTAAATTGCTCCACTGGTAATGGTGTAGCCTCCTTAGTCTTTTGTTTCTTAGCTGCTGGTGAAGATTGTTTAGATGATGTACCAGCATCAGGTAATCTCTTTCCTTTTAACAATAAATTCAATTCCTTCTCTCTAAGCTGCTTTGTGCTTGTCTTCTTGGCCATAGTCTTGTGTTTGGGCTTGGGCAAATTCACTACAACTGTTTCACCTTCATTCAACTCATCCAAATTAACAGTCAAACCTTCATCTACAGCATCAACAGATTGCTTACCCTTCTTAGCTTCTTCTATTGATCTGTTCAGTGATTCAGACTCACCAACCAAAGTGGCCTTTTGTTTGGTAGTCCGGACATTTTCAGCATCCGAATCCCACTGTTCTTCAGTCTCTGTCTCCTCTGAATCAACAGACTCTTCATCTACCAAACTCGTACCCTTCTTTGCAGTAGTCTTCTTCCTCACCGCTTGTTGTTTTGAACTTCCCTGATCTGTCTTTCCCTTATCCTTCCCTTTGGCTCCGGGATTGACAACTTGCCTTTTCCTCTTCGTGCTTGCATCAGCATAAACAAGTGGATCATCATTATCACTATCACTGTCAGGATGTCTTGCTAGATTCTTTCCAGGATCAATGTAATCCTCTCTAGCCAAAGCTCCAAATAACCTTCTGTAAGGTGGTCTCTCTTTTTCAGGCACACCTTTATAAGCTTTCATTCTTGCTAAGGTTCTAACATTCATATGATCCATAGCAAGTATTTGTGTTGGATCCTTCTTCAAGTTTGGATATTTGTGATCGAAGATCATCATCAAAAATCTAGGATAAAGCATGAAGTATTTCTTCTTCAAACCTTTCAACATCTCCAACATGTGATCTAATATCATCCCAGCAACGTTAAATGATTTATTGAGAGTCAATGCAACCATTAACGAGCTTAAACTCTTCCTCATCACGTCATAACCACCACTAACACATCCAAATACTAGTATGATGACGTGAGCAAAATACTTGAACTGCACGCTCAGTTTCCCTTTATACATAGAACCATCAGTAATCGGTCCTTTGTATTTCATCCTCAGGAAACATGCTTTCTGCTCAGTCCAGGACAATTCTCTAGGATCCTCACTTGTTTCAAATTGAATCTGGAGAGCTTCTCTTATATCAGCTTCAGTTATAAACATCTCCATTCCCTGAATCTTGCTTCTGATGATAGTCTGATTATCAAAGTAATCATACTTGGCATTGTTATAAAAATCCTCAACTATATCCTTGTAGATAATAGTTGGTGTGGCCAAAGCATAAACCACTCTGCATCTCTTCAGGAACTTAATGATCTCAGTGAATTCCACATTCTTCTCAACGTCTCCAAGATACGCGCAACAATTATGAGTCTTCTCAAACGGCCATTTTGAACCGCTTGATGATCCTTCTTCTTGCACAGTCTCTGGAACTGGATCAGTCACTGTAGTCTCCACTAGAATATCAACATTCGCTTGTTCTTCAGCCATCTGAAATGTAAAATCAAAAATAAACATTAAAACACGAAATCGTCAAAAATTCAAACTTTTAGGTTTTTGAGATTCCACATTCGCCCAAAATGACTGGTCGAATGTAGAATATTTTGGCCGAAGGTGTAATATTTTGGTCGAATGTAAAGTAAATCTAATGAAAAAGATACATTCGCCCGTTTCAGGTTTCCTTCGTCCAAATCAGTTCCACCTTCGTCCATCACGAAGAACCGAATGTAGAACTGTTCTTGACCAAAAATTTGAAAATTTTTCAAACGTGTTATTAGCCCTTAATTTTGATTCAAATCTGACCTATCATGACCGATTAAGCATCGTCTATCATCAATTTTCCTAAACATTCATTCTAAATCAGTTTTTAAACGAAATTAGGGTTTTTATTGTTTTAATCGAACAATCAGTAATTAAACCCTGTTAATAACCTAATTCCTAATTCTTTCTCCCCCTAAAACTGAAGTGGAATGAATGTGTATTAAAAATAAGCATCAAAAATCAGGCAAGCATCATAAGCACCAAAACCCTAAGTCCGGTGATAAATCAATCGATTCCGGCTTTGTTACTTGTCCATTACCTGTAATCTTTATAGAAAAAGGATCAACAAACACTAAGGAATAAAAAGCACAAGCACAGGAATCAAAATCAACAAGGTCTTGTTATCGAAGGAATTTTGAAAAAATTGAAGTGGGTGGTCGAACCTGGTGTGGCATATATATAAGACTTCACCTTCGCCCGTTCCAAACGGCCGAATGTATCACATTTCCACCTTCGCCCCTAATGAAAGGCACGAAGGTAAAAGTTGTTTTACCCGAAAGTGGATTTTGGTTAAAAATCACATTCGCCCGTTGGAAGCTACCCGAAGGTAAACAAAAATTCCACATTCGTCCCAAATTAAGGGCGAATGTAAAATGGAATTTTGAAAAATTTTGCCAAATTACAAATTCGAATCCCGTTCAACATTTTTCAATCCGTTAAGCTTCCAAAACACAAATTTTTCACATTTAGAATGATACAAAGCCCAGATGGTGTTGTCAAATCTCAGAAATTGACTATCAAGCATCCCCGGTTATCAAAAATAAAGCAGAAATGCAAAAATTTTGGATTTTTCTGAAAATTTATCAAAACACACCTAAAATCTTGTTGAATTTTGTATCTTTTTGACATTAAAAGTAAATTGCAACAAAATAAAATGCATCAAAGTAAATGAAAGCAGTAAACATTTTGTGAAATCCGGTCAGAGGATCATATCAGTTTTCTGAGAAATCTGATCACAGCGTTGATCTTTTTGTTTAATATTATCATTAGAAACAGTATGTGATACGGCAATTGCTGATATTGTGGTCCACGTAAGCTCACATGCAGACAATTACGCAATGCTTTAAAATGATACGAGTTAAGTGTATTAGACTAACACGATGTGGTGCCCACACACACGACATACTCCCGTATCAAGTAATTGCACAAAGCTTCGTCGTAACGCGTGATTATGCCAGAGTTATCCGTAAAAGTTACAAAGTGTATAGCACAGAGGTGTACAGGTCAGCAAATGAATGCAGCAGAGTAACATGTTCATATACACTAGGTTGAGGCTGATATTAATCACTGATTTGCATCAGATGATCAATACGATGTAATAATGATCTATGATCAATTAAAACAAAAAGTTCCTCAATTCGGTAACTTCCGGTTTTGGCAATTAAGCTTTTTTAGCAAATATTCTGATAAAACTAGGTCCGTAAATCAATACGACAAAAGTTTATCAGAATATCCCGGATAACCATAACATAACGACCCGAAACCTCAGATTTTGGCAATCCTATCAAACGAAATTACGGTACTAAGACCATATGCCCATGAGGTGTTCAGCCACGAACGCGTAGTTCGTTATGTTTGTATCACTAATGCACGCAATATTTAGTCTACGAAGCCTATCAGCATATCACACGTAATCAACACACGCCTCATTATACTATACAATTCTTTAGCCTGTGTCAGATTCCCACTGATGTACTATCATTTCCTCTGTTTTACCAGGAAATCATTTTTGATTTTCTAATTTTTAGGTCTTTTTGAATTTTATATTGTTTTTGGCTTTTCTGAAAAATGGCTCCCCCTAAAATAAAGAACATATTTTTGGATTTTCATTTTTCTGAAAACAAAACAAAAACAAAACAAAAAAAATTTAAAAGAAACAATCCACTCGAAAGCATCAACTTCTTTGAGGATTAAACAATCCCCTCGAAAGCATCAACTTCTTTGAGGATTATGAAAGTAAAGAGAAATTCCCAATTAGCAAAGAGAAATTCCCAATTAGCAAAATATAAAAACTAAAAACTAAAAAGTGATAAACCGAGGTGCCGATTAGTCCTGTTTTTCCTTTATATTGTTTACTTTTAAAAGATATTCAAAGCGTGAACGGTCAAAGGCTTTAGTAAACAGATCTGCACGTTGGTAGTCAGTGTGTATTTTGATCATATCAATCAATTCCTTAGCGTAACAATCACGGATAAAATGATATTTGATCCGGATGTGTTTCGCTTTAGAATGATTTTCCGAATTTTTAGTTAATGCAATTGCGGCTTCGTTGTCACAGTAAATAGGAGTTTTTAGAAACTGCAAACCGTAATCCACCATTTGTTGTTGAATCCAAAGTACTTGCGAACAGCAACTCGAGGCTGCAATGTACTCGGCTTCACAGGTAGATTGTGCTACGGAAGTCTGTTTCTTGCATTGCCAGGTGATTAACCTGCTCCCGAAAAACTGGCAACCAGCTGTAGTAGATTTGCTATCCTTGTCACAGCCGCCCCAATCTGCATCACTAAAAGATATGAAATCAAAATTATCATCATTAGGGTACCAAAGTCCTTTTGAGGGACAACCCTTCAGATATCTAAGGATACGCTTGACCGCCGTTAGATGACTTTGTTTCGGCTTCGATTGATAGCGGGCACAGAGACACGTTGCGTACATAATATCTGGTCGAGACGCCGTCAAATACATCAGAGATCCGATGATTGCTCTGTATGTAAAAGGATCCGTCAGCTCCCCCTTTGCGTCCACTCCAATCCCGTGATTGGGTTGAATCGGGGTATCCATTGGCTTTGAGTCCTCCATCTGGAACCGGCTCAAGATGTCGGAGACATATTTTGTCTGGTGAATGAAGATCCCGTCGGGTCTTTGGTCCACCTGCAAGCCTAGGAAAAACTGCATTTCCCCCATTGCGCTCATTTCGAACTTTTCCTGCATGACAGTTTCGAACTCCCTGCATAAAAGCTCGTTAGTTGAACCAAATATTATATCATCAACGTATATCTGTACTAGAAGCAAGTCATCTCCCGTCTTTTTCGTAAAGAGGGTACAATCGACGAGGCCGCGCTTAAATCCTTTGTTGATGAGGTATGTACTCAGCTCCTCGTACCACTGCCTCGGAGCCTGGTGCAAGCCATAAAGAGCTTTGTTCAACACGTAGACCTTATCCCGGTGGATTGGGTCCTCAAAGCCTGGTGGCTGCCCTACATACACCTCTTCCTTGACTTTACCGTACAGAAATGCGCTTTTCACGTCCATCTGGTAAACTTTGAATTTCTTATAAGAAGCAAACGCGAGGAACATCCGAATAGCTTCGATTCGTGCTACCGGTGCATAGATTTCGTTATAATCAATCCCTTCGATTTGATGGAAACCCTGCACGACCAATCTGGCTTTGTTACGAACTATTACCCCACGATCATCCTGCTTACACTTAAACACCCATTTGGTGCCAATCTTCTTTCTATCCGGCGGCAAATCCGTGAGCGTCCAAACTCCCAATTTCTGGAATTGTAATAACTCCTCCTGCATAGCTTCCACCCAGGCATCATCCTTCAAAGCGTCCTTGTATGTCCTTGGCTCTACCTGCGACACATAACACGCAAACGACCAATCATTTTGACTACCAGATTGTTGAATTTTGGCATATAAAGCTAAAGCACCAAAACTCTCTGGCGTATTAACGCTTTTAAGCTGCCCTCTGGTCATAACACTACTTCCAGGATCACCGATAACTTGCTCCAGCGGGTGAATACGATGAATCCGAGATTCCGGATAATCAGGTACTTGTACTCCTGTCTGAACAGTCAAGTTCTCTACAGTATCCAGATCATGACCCGTATTTGATGATGAAGCCACATCAGAAGTTGGAGTTGGGTTCACTGGCGATGCCTCCTGTTCTTCAACTTGATCAAGAATAGCTTCTTCAAATTGTTCATCTTCAGATTCTGAAGTGTCTAATGAAGTTGAAGCCTCTTGAAAAATTTCTTCTTCTTGTATAGGAGCGTTGGTATCATTAGAAGCTGGTAGGGGGTTCACGGTGATCGGACGCACCAATGGTGAAGTTGTTGCATTTTCACACTCGTAAAGTAATCGAATAACAGCTTCTTCAACCAAGCTATCTAGATTGAATGATTCAAAGAAATCTTTGTAATCAAACATCCAATCAGGACCCGTGCCTTGAATATTTTGAGTATATCGTTGAACTTCCACGTTAGCCCAGTCTTCCACACGACGAGTTCGCTTGTTGTATACCCGTTTGAGCGGGGTTGCATATCCAACAAAGTAACCCTCCTCGGCTTTAGGACTAAACTTTTCGCTTGGATTCAACATGGTGCAAGGCGCCCCAAAAGGTTCTAGATACTCTAAGTTCGGCTTTCTTCGGTGTAACAGCTCATAAGATGTTTTGCCAAACTTCTTCACTGTTAAAACCCGATTAAGTGTGTAATTTGCTGCATAAATCGCCTCATTCCAGAACATTACGGGAAGATTTGAATCAGCAAGCATTGTTCTAGCCGCTTCAATTAGAGTCCTATTCTTTCGTTCAGCAACACCGTTCTGTTGAGGGGTGTACGGAGCCGAATATTCATGATGTATTCCTTTGTTTTCACAAAGTTCATCCATCTTGGCATTTTTGAACTCCGTCCCATTGTCACTCCGAATTCTCTTTATCTTCACATTGTAGAGATTCTCCAATCGAGTGAACAGAACTTTTAGATTAATAAAAGTGTCGCTTTTATTCTGCAAACACATCACCCATGAAAACCTTGAGTAATCGTCAGTGACGACTAAACAATAAAGCTCTCCAAGATGACTATGGCGCTTGACCGGTCCGAAAAGATCCATGTGCAATCGCTCTAGTGGCATCTCAACAGAGTTAACCTTTTTCACTTTGTGGGACTGTTTGTGTTGCTTCCCCTTTTTACAACTCACACACTTGTCATTCAGATGGAAATGTTTCACGTTTACTCCATCGACAAGTCCATTTCTCACAAGTTGATTCATTTTCTTCAGATGAATGTGTCCCATTCTTCGGTGCCACATTATCGATTCTTTCTCAGTCGCCTTGGACAAAAAGCATGTTATTTGCCCCTGTGATGTCATCGCCTTGGACATATCAAGAATGTAAAGATTGTTGACGCGTGGTGCCTTCAACATTATCCACTCTTTAGGAATTGTAAAGCCCGGTTTCAGAATATAGCAGGATTTGTCATCAAAATGCACAGTAAATTTCTTGTCACAAATTTGACTGACACTCAACAGATTATAGTCTATCTGCTTCACATACGATATCCGCTCGAAACTCACTATCCCATTGCTCACACTTCCTTCCATTGTGATATATCCACCTTTGTTTCCCGCAAACGCTACATACCCTCCATTGATGTTCTTCACGTCGAACAACAACGCAAGATCCCCTGTCATGTGGCCTGAAGCTCCACTATCAACAATCCAAAGACTGCTAATAGGGCCAGCTGAAGCTCCCTGCACACAAAAAGTAAATCATTTAGTGCTTTCGGGGGACCCAAGCCTGAGTCTTGGGTCTTTCAACATCAGGTTTCACAATAACATTTTCACAAACATTTTTAACAACTTTTTGATCAATCTTTTTCTGATTGCTCAAAACAGTTTCCTTTTTCTCATTAACCTTTGAAGATGAAGCTCCTGGAGTACCATTAGGTGTCCAAGATTGTTCAGTCCTTTTCAGGATACGAATCTGAGACTTTGGGTTCTCAGTCGGTTTCTGAACATTGTTAGCAAATGTAACCTTCTTGGTAACCTTATCTGATTTAACAGACTTAGGTCCAACATTCGATTTGACAATCGGTTTTGGTGGAACCTTTTGCCTATCAACTGTTGAGTTCACCACAGGCTTTCTCCACGAGTGTTCCATGGCAATCCGATTCCTTCTATCATAGTGCATTGGACGAGTGTTCCTCATTTGAAAATTGTTATGATTATAAAACGTTTGTGGTTGTTGAGGAACAACTCTCCTATGAGGTGGCACATAATGATCAATCGGCTTTCTCATAGAATTCCTCATTTCAACTTCGTGCCTCTTGTGCCTTACATATGGGCACTGAGCAAGTAAATGCCCGCGTTCCCCACATTTAAAGCACGCACGGTACTCTTCAAAAACATTTGGAGCATTTGGTTGAGCAAATGATCTAACAGGATATTGATCATTGTACTGTTGCTTTCTTAAACTCTCAGGAAGTGGTCCTTTTGAGTAAGTCGGCTCATTAAAACCATTAGCTCTGTTTTTGGGTTTAACAAACTCTGTGACATGGACCTTTGGTTCTTGAGGAACATCCAAGTACAACTTCTTTAACAAAGCTGGTGGGATTTCATTTGTTCTCTCATGTTTTGGGAACCAAATAGTACTTTCTTGCCAAATCTTTTCAATTTTAGCATAGTTGGCATTTTTAATTGGAAAGTCCTCGTCAGAGATGATCTTATCGGATCCTTCCATCCGATAGAACACCTTGACAGGTTTGTCACATTGTTCGTTTTTCTCATTCTTTTCAAGATCTTTCTTAATCACATTAAGATCTTTCTTCACAACATTCTTCTCAGACTTATTCACATGATGAATGTTTCTCATTGGAACAATTTGAGATGATGAAATTGGTTCATTTGTAATGATGTGATTTTCTTTTGGAATATCACATTCATTAACAGTTTGATTACAACCAATATCATCACTCTCTGAATCTGAGTCAACACTTTCAGCAGTAACACCCTCATCATTGATTCCCAAAATCGGTCTAACATCGGAATTTGGATCCCCAACACTTGAAGTGTTAGATTCATTTTCCGATGCTGAATCAGATTTTACCGAACTCTCCGGTGTCACTTGGTGACAATTGTGGTTTTCAAAAAGAACCGGAGATGGTACTGCCCGATAATTGGTGGTTTTGTCATCAATGATGTGGTCTACCACATAAGCAACATTCTTGTAACTTTCCAACTTTTTGTTTACTTTTTCAGCAAAGCATTTGATGGCGGCCATTTCCAACTTGGTGTTTTCAATTTCATTGATATAATTGTTAATTGCCAATTGTTTTAAAGACAAAGTGTTTTTCAAGTCGGAAATGTCCTTTTTGTAGCCATCTAATACTTTGTTAAAAGCATTCAACTCTTTGCGAGTAGATTGACTGTTCATGATAGCACTATCACGTTGAATACGGAGTTGTTTAACCTCCTCAGTCAATCTATCACAAGTACCACAATATTTTTCACTAGTATTGTCAGTACTACAAGCAGAACTTACAGGTTTTGGCGGGTCAGTCATGGCCATCAATGCGAAATGAGCTTCCTTTCCTGCAAAGAATCTGGAATAATCAATCTTTGTGAAAGCATCATCTGCAATGCACGACTTCCTAGTCATCAGAAAATCAGCTTCTGCAAGTAACTGATCGATATCTTCATCAAGAGAATTAACACTAGCTTCCGTATCCGAGTCACTGTCTGAATCAGAATAAACCGATTCACACTCCTCAGGAATGTCAGAAACAGTATCAATCACAACTCCCGAATTTGTCTCTTCATTTTCAACCTCAACATTAACCTCAGAATTAACCTTAACAGGTTCAAAATCCTCATCCATCTCAGCCTCAGACTCATCACTATCAACCTCAGTTTCAACCTTTTCCTCCATCGTCACTGAATCTTCAAGATCAACCTGATAGGCAACACACGCCACATTTCCTCCAGTTGTGATTTCCTCAACACCTATCTGAATACTCGACCAGTCAAACCTCTCATCTTGTTGAGTAACCAATGCTTGATTGGTATTCTGTTGTTCAGCTGGTGTAGTGATAGGTATGACTGTTCGGTTAGTATTGTTTGGTGTTTGGTTTTGTGTCTGGTTTGGTGTGGTTGGTTGTCTATTTTGGTTGTTATTGAAGTTGTTTTGACGATTTTGGTAGTTGTTGTTATTGTTTTGGGAAGAACCTTGGTTTTGGTTTTGTTGTTGACGGTTCTGATAGGTAGCATTAAATGGATTCCTGTTACCTTGTTTCGGTGGTTGAGTGCATTCACGTTTAAAGTGACCTTTACCTCCACAGTTAAAACAAGTCACTTTCTCCTTATTGAACCCGTAGGTTGTATTAGGAGAAGTTCCCAAGTCGGTTCTACCTGTTTTCTCAATAAACTCTGTTGCTCTTCGCATTATACTCGCAAATGCCCATTGAATATCAATGAGTTCCATCTCCTCCTTGTCAATTTGTGCGTAGTCTTCATTGGTCAAGTTGTTATTACCAATTTGACTAGCAACTAACCCATTGTAGGAAGAAATCATTGCAGAAACTAATGCAATGTGTTGCTGAGCAACTTCAACTGTCACATTTCCAAGATTGGAAGTCTCCAAAACCACAGTTGGTTGGTTAGGTTGGTTCATTGGTTGTGGTTGAGATTGACCAGCAGTGTAAAAAGCTGCTTGTTGCTTTGGGGAGAATGGTGGAATGTATGAATATTGATATGGAATTTGTGGTTGTGTTTGTGATAAAGATGAATTTTGTTGATGGTAGTTAATGATGGGTGTTTCTACAGCATTGGATATACAAGCAACATGTGGTGTAACTAGCCCTCCAGAACTTGTACTTGCTGGAACTAAAGATCCTCCAAAGTATAAATTTGGATTCTGAGGAATCTGTGCTCTCCTAGCCTTCCTCTTCTCTTCCAATTCTTTGTTTTCCAGCTTCTCAACGAACTCTTGAAGAGACCAGTATTGAAAAGCATCCTTCTCCTTCAGAACATCCACATGCTGATCCCAGTTTGGTGGTAATGCTTCAGCAAATTTGTCCACCTGTTTTGCCATAGGAATCTGTACACCATAGCTAGACAATTCAGATATCAAATGATTATATCTAGGAGTTAGTTCTTTCAAAGTTTCATTTCCAACATAAGAAAAATTCTCAAACTCCTTAACAAGTTCTTCCATCCTCAAATTTCGAGTCTTCTCATTTCCATCATGCTTCCTTTTAAGCATATCCCACAAAGCCTTAGAAGTTGTGCACGTTCCAAACTGATGCAGAAGATCATTTGTAATAGCTTGCGTCAGTTGGGAAAACGCCTTCTTTTCCACAGCAAATTTCTTTTTCTCATCCTCCGCCATGCTCTCCAATGGCACTGGTTCACCCGTGTTCTCCAGAACTGGTGGTGTGTATCCTTTAGCAATCATGTTCCATGCTTCAGCACCTTCTACTCCCATGCCTTCCAAGTGTATCTTGAACTTTTTCTGCCACTGATTGTATTCTTGAATCTCCATGAGCTTCGGTGGCCGAGTCCCGCTACCTGAAGACAAATCATTAATCAGTGTGGAAATAGCATTAGTAGTTTGAGTGTTTACCACCGCTGCTGCTACTCCCCAGTAGTCAGACTGTGGTACTGTAGGTGCACTCTAAGTCATGTAGTTAACCGGCTGCGAAGACTGTGTGCTCGTCTTCTGTGCTGCCACTGTCCATGGGTCCATCACCTGCTGTTGTGGTTGTGTAGTTGCTGGTGTAGAAGTAGTCTGATAACGCCACATGGTCACGCACTTTGAGAAATTCAACACTTAGAAAAATTTTACAAAAGCTTATCCTAGGTTCGCCCAAAAGAAGTTCAGGTTCGTCCCTTTTGGTTCAGGTTCGACCAAAAACAATCACCCGAATGTGAATTCTCACCAGAATGTAAAAATACACAGACACTTTTCTACGTTCGCCCAATTAGACCTAGGTTCGACCGTTTTGGTTTTACGTTCGTCCGCCCGATCTCCCGAAGGTAGAAAATAGGACCCGAATGTAAAATTTCTATGTGAAAAACTCTAGATTCGTCCTAAAACCTCTAGGTTCGCCCGAAAATTCACACACCTTCGACCTAAAACCCACACGTTCGCCCACTCAGTCCAGGTTCGCCCATTATGAACTTTTGAAAAACGGTTACACTTTGAAAAACGGTTATTTTGATCACTGATTTTCAAAAGTTTGTGGATTTGATTGATCTTGATCAGGTTATGCTTCGGAGATGATTTGGAACAACTTTAATACTTGGAATTTTGAATTTTAACCACAAAATCACCTTTAATTCTTTCAAAAACACTCAAAAACCATTTTTATATGAAAACAGATGTGAATTGATGAAAATTATGTTCAAATCAGCTCTGAGTTTATCAATTTGTTGTTGTATGATCCTCTATGCTCTGATACCACTTTGTAGAGGAAGAATTTGACAACTAAACAGGATTAATCAATCATACAAGTTGCTAAACCAGGTGCGGAAACCCTAGTTTAGAACAAACTGATATAAACTCAATCAAAACACAATCAAGATCATTTTAAAAGCTTTTCATAGATTAACTTGTTCAAATAAACGCTTACAGATTGATTACAGTTAATCTAGAACACAATCTATCACTCTCAATCCTCTCAGGAACACACACACAAAACACACACTCTCAATGACTCGTTATAGATTACAAAAACCCAATTTCTATATATAGTAGCTGTACATTCGCCCAAACTGACTGGTCGAATGTAGCTTGTTCTACATTCGCCCATAACATATGGTCGAATGTATCTTCTGTGCATCCCTGGTTCCAGATTCGTCCACATACCATCTACCTTCGCCCATTCTGTATCACCTTCGCCCCTTCTGGTTTTCCTTCGCCCCTTAACACATGTTAGTATCTAATCATTAGTCGCAAAACGGCATCTACACGGTGTACCCTGGGAACAGACCGCGAATCTGTTTAAGGAAATTGTGTCAAACACAAGCCCGGTTCACTTCTATGATTTCATTTTCTGTTACAATTTGTTGTAGCAAGTACAGAGACTCTCATACATGTGAGCTTCATGTACGAAATGCGTGCGGCGATTACAATGTAAGTTTTCTAACAAACTTAAACAGATTAGTAAAACAGACTTTCATGTAGATTGGGAACCAATCTTAATACCTTCTTCTTAAGGATTTTTTGGTTTGCAAAAGTTTTTAAGTGCTTTTCTTTTGAAATATGTTGTGGTACATCGAATCAGATTAAATTTTTGAGGGGAATGCAATCTTTAATCCGAAAGTCTTTTTTACAAAACGAATTTTTGATTCAATTTTTCGGATTCATGGGTTGTGGGTTGTGTTTAGATAAACCGGACTATTAACATTTCTAACATGTGTTTACATATTTTTGAAATAATGAATTTTTAATGAAAGTATTAGAAAAGACATAATATTTGTAAACCCATGTAAAAACATTTGCTAACGTTTTCTTTCTAGTAAGCGTATTAGAAAGATGGTTTCAAAGTTTTGAAATGTTTACATTTTCTAATGAGAGTATTGGAAAATAGTTATGAAAATAAAAGGTTTCGAAATAAAAGGTTTTGAGACATGTATTTCTAACAAGCGTGTTAGAATCGACGGCGTTGAAAGAATAACGTCTCATAAAATATTTCTAATGAGCGTATTAGAAATAATTATTTACAAAATCATAAGTTTACGTTTTAAACTTATATATTTATTCTAACGAGTGTGTTAGAAATTGATGATTCTGTAAAGACAAATAAGATGTTTACATTTTCTAATGAGCGTGTTAGAAAAGATTATTTTGGAAAATAATCAATATTGAAACGGTTTAGTTAAAATTTTATGGTTTCTAACGAGCGAGTTTGAAACGGGTCTATTTTAGAAAAACCAAAGTTAATACCATTTTATGTAGACATTTAATTTTCTAACGAGCGTGTTAGAAACGGTTTATGTTATATATAAACCAATAAGTTTTGAAACGATTGTCATAATCGTTTATTTCTAACGGGTGTGTTAGAAAAAGGTGTATTTAATATACCAAAACTCTATATGATGAAAATGTGTAATCGTTTATATTCTAACAAGTATGTTAGAAATGGTTAATTTTGAAATCATAATTTGCTATAAAAAACACAATCATGTGTGTGAGAGAGAATGTGAGAGATGAAACACTTGAGGAAGGAGAAATCCCTAACGACACTCTTGACGGCGGCGGCAATATGGAGAATGGTATGGATAATACGTCCATCATGTTCTTCATATCAAATATAATCGAAGGAACAGGGACGGAAGAGGTGAGAAACGAGTTTCGGAGGTGTGGTCAGTTGGTTGACGCGTACGTGGCCAGGAAGAAGGACAAGTTCGGGAAACCGTTCGGCTTTGTCAGGTTCAAGGCTGTTAGAGACGTGGACAAGATGGTCAGGGCTTTGAATGCTATCAGCTTTGGGGGGAGACGTGTGTTTGCTAAGGTTGCTAGATTCGGTAAAGGGGAAAGGATGGCGAGGAAGGCTCATCAAAAAGCTCAAGTACAGTCTAAGAGACCGGTGTTTAATGCAAATAGGGCTGAGTTTCCTCCCTTGTCGAAACAAGGAAACTTTGGCCCGTTTTGGAAATGGTCAACAGGTATACAAGGTGAAACGTCTAAATCTAAGGCAGAGGTTGTTGTTGATGTCTCTGTGTCGGAGATGGAAGCACATGGTCTTGGAAGGGCCGTAGTAGGCGAAGCGTCAAGTCTACATTGGCTGGACAATATGGATAAAGCCTTGTCATCGCTGGGGTGGTCTCGTATGGAGATATGTTATGCTGGGGGCATGAAAGTCTTGATTAAGTTCCAAAACGTTGAGGAGGCCACAAGGTTTATCGGTTCGTCTTCGTTATGGGGACAATGGCTTCAATCGGTGGTCATGTGGGATGGACAGGAAATCATGTTTGAACGTCTTGCATGGCTACTTATTGAAGGTTTACCCATAAGTTGTAGAACTGAAGAAAATGCTCGCAAGATTGGAAATCTATTTGGGGAAGCTATAAACGATTTGGGAAACGGTATTAGCTCATCAAATTTAGCTCATGTATACGTCGGAGTGACCACGAATTCCATTGACAGGGTAAACCAAGCGATCAATCTTCGGGTGAATGAAAGTGTACAATCTTGTTGGGTACATGAAACGGCGGCGGGTTGGGTACCGGATTTTGTTAACAGGAACGCAGTTATAATTGACGTCTCTTTTCCGGGAATGGAGACTGGTTCGGGTGACGCGGTGGAAGATGAACAGACTCGGGAGGTGAATAGTCAGGAAGTTGGAGGTGAGGTGCATGGGGAAGACATTGGTGGGACACCCAAGAATGATGGGTCAGAGAAAAATGCGGCTGATTACTGTTGTGACCCACCAGGTATGAACTCTAACAAAACTATTGGGCCGGCCCAAAATGGTAACTCTTCTTTGGATCATACTAGTAGTGGTATGGATAAGGTGGAAAAAAATAAAAGAAAAAGGAGCCATCATTTGTCGGTGAAAAGCAGAAGGTTTAAAAACAGTGTGGTCAGGATAGCTAGACATAATAACCGTGGTGGGTCTGAAGGGGAAATTTCTGGTTCGGGCTTTGGGTCTGGGTCTGGGTCCGGGTCCGGGGGTTTGAAGAAGAGAAGGAGGAGGATTTGTCATAGGCGAAGGAAGTCGGACGTCATGTCGGACGAGTTGATTGATTCGTTTGTAGTGGGTAGTGGTGGAGTCGATGATGAATACAAGTCCGAATGGGAAGACGATGAACCCGATCCGGTTACTCCTCCGCTTATTCAGGTTGGGGAGGTGTTGACTGATGTTGACCCGGCGAACATACAAGACAATATTGCTAAGGAGGTTGAGGTAACTGTTAAAGTGGGTGAAGTTATGGGCCTACAATTGGGAGAGTTTAAAGCTTTGTTGAAGACACAATTGTTGTGGATCAGGTGTTGGTTGGTTCTAAATGAATTTTATGACGTTTAATGTTAAAGGGGCGGTGGCCGGGACAAGGCGACCAAGGTACGTAGTTTAAAGCGAGCTTACAATCTTTCTTTTGTTACTATTCAAGAAACACAAATGGAGTCAATGTCGGAAGTTCAGGTGGGTCAATTTTGGGATGGTTCGGACTTCGGGTATGAGATTGTGGATGCCATGGGTAGATCTGGGGGGTTAATATCATTATGGAACACGTCGTTGTTCACTGTTGAAACTGTCCGAAAGGCGCAAAATTATATTCTGGTGGGGGGGTGTTAAAAGGTGAAACAGAAAGGTTGTGGGTTCTTAATGTGTATGCCCCAATTGATTCGGGTTTAAGACGACATTTTGGGAGGATATTGTAGCTTTAAAACAACAATTTGTAGGGAATTGGATTGCGGTGGGAGATTTTAATGAAGTAAGGATAATGGAAGAAAGGGCAAATTCGGTCTTTAATGTTAACAATGCGATGGTGTTTAATGATGTTATCGCAAATGCCGGTTTCTTGGAGTATAATATGGGGGGAGGAAATATACGTATATGTCGTATGACGGGTCAAAATTGAGCAAGTTAGATCGCATGTTGGTTTGTTTGGACTTTGTCTCTAGATGGCCGAATGCGAGTTTAACGGCCTTGGAAAAGGATGTCTCGGATCATTCGCCGGTGGTCCTTATCGTTGAGCCTTCGAGTCCGGGGGCGTATCCTTTTAGATTTTTTAATTCTTGGCTTGAAAAGGATGAATTGAACGATATAGTTGACAAGGGGCTGGACTTTGTGGTGGATGCCAATCGGCCTGATATTGTGTTACTTCAGAAGCTTAAAGCGATCAAGACTATGATAAAGAAGTGGAAAAGAGAGGTTGTTGCAACTGAAGATCTTCTGACCAAGGATGCCATTTCTGGTGCAAGTCGGATTGAAAATGTGGTAGAGGTTAGGCAACTAACCGAGGAGGAAAAGGCTCAATGGAAGCAATGTAGGAAGATTATTCGTCAATCAGAATGGGATCGGCTCAAAGACCTTCACCAAAGGTCTAGGGTGGAGTGGGTGCTTCATGGTGATGAAAATTCGTCATATTTCCACGGTTTGATTAATAATAGGAGAAAACGAAATAGATTGAATGGTATAATGTTGGATGGGGCTTGGGTGACTGACCAAGCGGCGATAAAAAATAAAGCGGTTCAATTATTTACGGAAAAATTCAAGGAGCCTATGCCGGTGAGACCTAGAGTACATGGGAGCGGTTTTAAAAGACTCTCCTCTGTTCAGGCCGATGGGTTGGTAGCTGCGTTTTCAAAAGAGGAGGTTAAAGAGGCGGTGTGGGAGTGTGGAAGCGAGAACTCACCGGGTCCAGACGGCTTCACGTTTGCTTTTATTAAAAAGTTTTGGGGGAAGTTCGAAGATTATTTTATGGCGATTATGAATGAATTCTTTGTTCATGGTTCTATTAGTGGTTCGTGCAACTCATCTTTTATTGCTTTATTACCAAAAGTGACTGACCCGATGACGTTTTCAGATTTCCGCCCAATATCACTTATCGGCATAATTGGGAAGGTAATCTCAAAGGTACTCGCGAGTAGATTGAAAGGTGTCTTGGGGAGCATTATTTCGAATGAACAATCGGCTTTTATACAAGGAAGACACATATTTGATGGGCCGTTAATTATTAGTGAAGTATTGGATTGGGCTAAGAAAGCTAAAAAACAGTTGATGTTGTTTAAGGCCGGCTTCGAAAAGGCGTATGATTGTGTTTCGTGGAAGTTTCTCATTAATGTGATGCTTAACATGGGTTTTCCATCTAAATGGAGGAATTGGATGATGGGCATCCTATTTACCGGCAAGGCGTCTGTTTTAATTAACGGTGTACCGACCGTTGAATATTCTATAAATAGGGGACTAAGACAAGGCGACCCATTGTCCCCGTTCCTATTTACTATGGTTATGGAAGCGCTACATGTGATGATGTCTAAGACGGTGGAGGGCGGGTTAACTTCGGGTGTTAAACTACCACATAACGGTCCGTTACTCACTCACCTACTCTACGCTGATGACGCACTCTTTCTGGGCACTTGGTCGGATGAAAACGTGCAGAATCTGAATAGAGTATTAAGGTGCTTCCAGTTGGCATTCGGATTGAAGGTTAATATCCATAAGAGTCACTTATATGGGGTGGGCGTTTGTGATGGGGAGGTGGATAAGTTGGCAGGGTGTTTGGGTTGTAAGCGAGGGGCGTTTCCTTTCACTTACCTAGGGCTGTCGATCGGGGGGTCTATGAAGAGGGTTGGGTGCTGGAAAGTAATTATTGACCGAATAAACGCAAAGCTCTCGTTATGGAAAGCAAGAACGCTATCCTTTGCCGGGAGATTGGTCCTTGTAAAATCCGTGCTAAGTGCTCTTCCGTTGTACTACTTCTCATTATTTAGGGTCCCGGTGGCTGTGTTAAAGACGATTGATGGGATTCATAGACGGTTTTTATGGGGGGGGGGACTTCAAACATTAGAAAAATCCGGTGGGTGGCATGGGACAAGATTGTTAGGCCGAAAAATAAAGGCGGTTTGGGAGTTGGTAACCTGGATAATATGAATTTGGGTCTTTTAATAAAATGGTGGTGGAGGTATAAGGAGTCGTCCGACCAACTTTGGGTTAAGACGATTGATGCAATACATGGGGGAGCAAGAGAGTTGTCATTCGTACCACACAAGAAGCTTTCGGGTGGGTGTTAGAAGTCTATCGCCACACTCGGGAATGCATTTTTGAAGAAAGGAACTGATATTCATCAAAAGATTGTTTGCAGTATGAAGGACGGGGCCACGGTATCGTTTTGGGGTGACAATTGGGTGTCGGGTGGGAGACTAATGGACCAGTTTCCAGATTTATTTCAATTGTGCAGGAAAAAGAAGGCGAAGGTGGTCGATAATTACTTGAAAGAAGGGGAAATGTTACTTGGGGTTGGGAGTGGATTCGATCACCGTCCACTGTTACGGAGGTACAACAATGGGAGGGATGCAGTCGGTTCTTGCAGAGCAACATGTTATGGTTGGCAAAGACAAGTGGTTGTGGAAATTGGATGACAAAACTTTGGAATTTTCAGTGAAAGTGGCTTCGAAAGAGCTGGAACAGGCGGCGCAAATGCAGAATAATCAGTGCGAATTCAAGTGGAGTAAAATCGCTATACCAAAAGTGAATTGCTTTGTTTGGAGGGCGACTCAAGGTAGGATACCAACTGCGGATATGTTAGCGGCTAGAGGCTTAAATCTGGGTTCTGGTGTGTGCAAAAGATGTGAAGACGAAGAGGAATCCATTGACCATGTTTTGATCGGCTGTTTTTGGGCTAAAGTTGTATGGTGGCATATAGGCAAATGGGTCAAGGTTCAACATCCTCCATCTGTTCACACTTTGGGCCAACTGTTGGAATGGGAAAACAGCTTGCAGGGACCGAAAAAGTGGAAGGAATCATTACATGCAATCTTTCTCATGACATTGTGGCGGATTTGGTTGGCGAGAAATGCGAAGATCTTCAATAATATGGATATGTTGGTCACTAAGACGGTTGAAGAGATAAAAGAAAATACGCTTTGGTGGATGAAAAAGAGGTTGAAAGTGAAAGGAATTGATTCGTAGAAATGGTGGGCCTTTAACGACATCGATTTCTCTTGAGTATTAGCGGTTGGATTGAAGGAGCTGGTTTGTAATCGTCGGCTGACTTGTATGATTCTGTTTTGTTTTGTTTTTGTTGGCTAGTTGGGTAGTGACTTGCTACTATGGTTTTGTAATGTGGTTAATGTTGTTAAAGATGAATAAAGGGTCCGTTTTGGTTGTTCAAAAAAAATGTATGTTTATATGGTATACGTATAGTTTCTAATGAGCGAATTAGAAGCGGTTAATCATGAAAACCATATACTTTAAAAAGTGAGTTAGAAATGGTTTAAAATAATAAAACTATATTAGAGTTTATGGTTTTGATTTGTAATCAAAACATAAATATGTATAGTTTATGGAAAACACTTGTAAAAGGAGAAATGTTTGGTAAAACATGTCTTTTGCAAATTATATATGGTTTGATGCTTGTATGAGAAGTATGATATCTTGAACCATATCATAGTCTTGAGAGACTATTTGGTGTAAAACAACTTGATGTTGTTTTGGACATATTTACTTGTTCGACTACTTGTGAGTAGTTAATTATAAACAATTTTGTTATTTCGTCGGACGATAAAGTGTTGAGGAGAATACCATTTTGAGATTTGATGTTTATATATCCTTATATGAACCGTTTAAATATATTTGTAATGTAATATATTATATATATTTTAGATTATCTATTGTATTTTTTAAAATAATCAAGTGGATTAAAAATATATAAATGAAAAGGATATGTAAGACAATATGTTTTTGGACGACAAATTTAATAAGGATATATATATGCAAGAAGCGATTTGCATAAACACAATGAGCGAGTTGTAGTTATGAATTATGAAATTAGTCATAAATCATACATCAAATATACAACCACATCATTAGAGAATCATGAACAACGTGGCAAGTGTATTGAAGTTAAATGCACGAAAACGAGATATGTTATCTAATGTTGAGAACATTTATGTAGAAATGCACAAATGTGGTTTTGATGACTATAATGTATGATAGAAATATATTTTATTATTCATAAGTCTTTTATAAATTTTGTGAGATTTATTATAAAGACTTACAATATTGATGGACGTGTAGAGTCTCTACAAACAATCAATGTTTGTTGAACCATATGGAGGATTTGTATAATTTTGGGATATGTGAATGACACGTCGTTGAGAATGTCATGTCGTTGAGTGTCAATATAATTGACTTGTTGATGATGAATATGTTCATCAAAGTGAATTATATTAAGACTTATGTTTAAGTCCTAAAGAGTTAATGGTGAAGCCTTGGAGATTAAAGGCAAACGAGTCTTGATCCTAATGGATGGAATTAATTATGGTTTTGAAGCATTCTTAAAACCGAGGTTTTGGAATGGTAAAACAAATCTCATTTTATGTCTAAATTAAGATGTGAATGTTAGGCAGAGATAGTGAGTTATCTCTTAAGGTTGTGAAGAATCAGAATGAGGCATCTTTTGTTCACATGCTAAGTATCCGTAGTCTAAAGCATGCTAGACTAATACTCGTTAATTTATATGCTCCACAGAGAATAAATTAACTTTGAACATTCAAACATATGTGACGACATAAGAATGAATTTTGTAAAAGCAAATATATAATTCATTAAAAAGGATGACTCGAAAGGACTGAATAAATAGTTCATTGGTTCTGATACTATTTAGCTTAATATGAGGAGAACTCATATAGCTCAGAAAACGGTTCGTGTGAGAAATATGGGTGGAATAATATAATGGATGATCTCAATAACACAAAGATATAGATAGTCACTATCTTATCACGGGTGTCTAATGTCACCATGAGTGATATTACTCAAACTTAATCAAAGTGCAAGCAATGTATGATAGAAATATATTTTATTTCTCATAAGTCTTTTATAAATTTTGCGAGATTTATTATAAAGACTTACAATATTGATGGACGTGTAGAGTCTCTACAAACAATCAATGTTTGTTGAACCATATGGAGGATTTGTATAATTTTGGGATATGTGAATGATACGTCGTTGAGAATGTCATGTCGTTGAGTGTCAATCTAATTGACTTGTTGATGATGAATATGTTCATCAAAGTGAATTATATTAAGACTTATGTTTAAGTCCTAAAGACTTAATGGTGAAGCCTTGGAGATTAAAGGCAAACGAGTCTTGATCCTAATGGATGGAATTAATTATGGTTTTGAAGCATTCTTAAAACCGAGCTTTTGGAATGGTAAAACAAATCTCATTTTATGTCTAAATTTAGATGTGAATGTTAGGAAGAGATAGTGAGTTATCTCTTAAGGTTGTGAAGAATCAGAATGAGGCATCTTTTGTTCACATGCTAAGTATCCGTAGTCTAAAGCATGCTAGACTAATACTCGTTAATTTATATGCTCCACGGAGAATAAATTAACTTTGAACATTCAAACATATGTGACGACATAAGAATGAATTTTGTAAAAGCAAATATATAATTCATTAAAAAGGATGACTCGAAAGGACTGAATAAATAGTTCATTGGTTCTGATACTATTTAGCTTAATATGAGGAGAACTCATATAGCTCAGAAAACGGTTCGTGTGAGAAATATGGGTTGAATAATATAATGGATGATCTCAATAACACAAAGATATAGATAGTCACTATCTTATCACGGGTGTCTAATGTCACCATGAGTGATATTACTCAAACTTAATCAAAGTGCAAACAATGTGGGGGGAAGAGCCATTTAAGAAACAATCCGTAGGGATGTAAAAAGGGCACTTGAGAAGTTTTCAAACTACATATGAAAGGAAGAAACTTTCATTACCTTATTTGCTAGTTATCCAATATACACATAAGTGTGGAGGTGACTTGCATTTGAAAATAGAAGGTTTAATATGAACGGATGTGATTTTGGGAAGTACAGATCACACAAACCAGAATGTACTTGTTATAAGTTAGTCCTATTATGTGAACAAAATTATTGAGAAGTTCAATGGAAAAGACTCTAATGTGGCTAGGACTATCATTGACACGAGTCAACGTCTAGCTAAGAATCAAGGTGAGCCTGTTAACCAATTAGAGTACTCAAGAATAATTGGCAGCCTGATGTATCTAATGAGGTGTACCAGACCAGACTTAGCAGCACGCTAAGTAGATACACAAGCAACCCAAGTTCAATTCATTGGAATTGCGTGACACAGTTGCTTCGATACTTAAGATACATACGAGACTACAGGCTGCAATATAAAAGATATCCAGCAGTTATTGAAGGTTACTGTGATGCCAATTGGATATCTGACACGAATGATTCCAAGGCAACGAGTGGGTATGTGTTCACACTTGAGGTGTTGCGATAATGTGGAAATCATCTAAGCAAACTGTTATTGCTAGATCCATGATGGAATCAAAATTCATCGCTTTATATAAAGAGGATGAATAGGCAGAATGGCTACGTCAATTTGTTAAGGATATACCTAGGTGGCTGAAGCCGGCATCGGCCTAATGCATACACTGTGATAGCCAATCGGCAATTGGTAGAGTTCATATCACAATGTGTAGCAGTAAGAACAGGTATATAAGACGTAGGCATAATACGGCACGACAACTAATCTCTATAGGAGTTATCACTGTTGACTATGTGAAGTCAAAGGATAACATTGCGGATCCGCTAACAAAAGGCTTAAGCAGAGAGTTAGTTCAGAAGTCGTCTATGGGGATGAGACTAAAGCCCGTGAAAGACTAAGTTCATGCGAAGGAAAGCTAACTCAGCTGACTGGAGATCCCAAGATCTGAGTTCAATAGGACAACCTACTTGTATGAACGGGTGAAGGTCACTATGGGGGGGGGGGGGTAACCCCACGTTTTGAAAAGGGGAGTTTACTATAATAAGCTTCCTAGTCCATTCCTAAAGTGACAAGTTCGAGGCTAAGCATATGGCTTTTAGTGATTCGACTAAGGTAACCAGTCCTAGTGAATCACCTATGTGAGAGAGAAGTGGGGTCACTTCGAAGGGTATTGTTGGGGCACGGTACCTAAGAGCTCTCGCAGAACCAGGCCCGTGTCCATGACCACAACGGACACAACTATGAGGACTTGACGTTGTTAGGGAGAGTCTTGTGTGAAGCGTATTGTCGTCTACACTAACGATAGACGAGTTCAAAGACATCGCCGTCTACTCAGAGCCAGTGGGTTAATTGTGTTTCATGAGCGAAGGTTCAAAGGGTCACACCTACCTATCGTATGCAAAACTCAACTGTTGAAATTTAATCGGAATGAGGTTGTTTCTGTGTTAGCTGGTAAGAGTCCCTATGAGTGGTCCATGGGTTCCCCCAGTCCTGAGTCACTTGAGAAATTTTGGTTGTCTTTGCTTTGAAACTATTTTAAATGAACCTGATAAATTGTGTAGTAGAGCTGATAAATGTGTTTTAATCGGATATTCTTTTTTAAAGAAAGGTTATAAAATTCTAAGTCTTGAAACTAAGAAAGTTAGTTTTTCAAGGGATGTCAAGTTCTATGAAAACATTTATCCTTTTAAAACTGAATATAAGGAGTCTGGTTTTAAAGATTTAAATCACTTAAACTTTTTTTTTTGACAATTTTGAAACTAAAAATTCTCAAAGTGATGATGGTAATATAGGTTCAAGTCCTCCCGATGATGAAGGGGGAACAAGTAATGCTCATGATCACTCACCTGAGGAGTGTTAGACAACTCTCCCAGGGCTGCCAGTGAGGTAGATCATGAACATGATCAGCCACCTGGTAGTACAGTAGGTAGAGAGTCTGATTCTTCCAGGTTGGAGGGATCAAATGATGAGACACATACCCCCGAGGGAGAGAGAGTTACTACTGTTAGACAGTCTACTAGGGAGTCTGTCTTACCTAGAAAGTTTAATGATTATGTTATTGAGGGTAAAGTTAAATATGGTGTAGAAAAGGTGGTTAGTTATTCTAACCTATCTGTTGAGAACAAATGCTTTGTGTCAAGTGTGAATAAGTCTATGGAACCAACATCTTATTATCATGCCTCTAAGGATCCTAAGTGGATAGAGGCTATGAATAGTGAGATGGAAGCCCTATACAGGAACAACACCTGGGTTGTTACTGACTTACCACCTGATAGGAAAGCTATTGGGTGTAAGTGGGTGTATAGGATAAAGTATAGGGCTGATGTTCAAATAGATAGATATAAAGCAAGGTTGGTTGCTAAAGGTTACAACCAAAGAGAAGGTTTGGATTTTGGAGAAACCTTTTCTCCTGTTGTTAAAATGGTTACTGTTAGGAGTGTGATTAGTCTTGTTGTCCATAATAATTGGACTTTGTCTCAACTTGATATTAATAATGCTTTTCTGTATGAATAAATAACAGAGGATGTATATATGCATCTTCCAGAAGGTTAGTCTTCTGGGGAATGAGTCTAAGGTCTGTAAACTAGTTAAGTCATTATATGGTTTGAAACAAGCTCCAAGAAAATGGAATGAAAAGCTTGTTGAGGTATTAAAAAACATAGGGTTTGTTCAGAGTATATGTGATTATTCTATGTTTGTTAAGTCAGACAAAGATGTCTTTGTTGTGTTATTAGTATATGTGGATGACATTGTCATAACAGGAAATAGTGATCAAGAAATTGCTAATGTGAAAACTATGTTAAAAGAAAGTTTTCAAATTAAAGACTTAGGCAAACTAAAATATTTCCTTGGTATAGAGGTGTTGTATTCAGAAAATGAGATATGTCTCAACCAAAGGAAATATTGTTTAGACTTGCTAAGTGAGTTTGGGTACCTTGGCTGCAAACCTGTTAGTGTTCCGATTGAACAAAATTACAATCTTGCTATTAAAAATAGTAAAGATGAGAAATATTTGGAAGATATTACAGGTTTTCAAAAGCTTATAGGTAAACTTATTTATTTGTCTTTGACCCGTCCAGATATAAGCTATGCTGTGAAATTTCTGAGTCAGTTTATGCATAAACCAACTCAGAAAGTGTTACAATTAGCTTTAAGATTGCCCAGGTATTTAAAGCAATCACCTGGAAAGGGAATCTTGTTTAAAAAGGGAAAGGATTTGACCCTTTCAGCATACTCGGATGCTGATTGGGCTAAATGTCTTAACACACGTAAATCTGTTACTGGATATTGTGTGTTTATTGGTGATTGTCTTGTGTCTTGAAAAAGCAAGAAGCAGAGTACAGTTGCTCGTTCTTCAGCTGAAGCTGAATATAGAGCAATGTGTTCTACTACTTGTGAATTGTAGAGGAAGAATTTGACAACTAAACAGGATTATATGATCATACAAGTTGCTAAACCAGGTGCGGAAACCCTAGTTTAGAACAAACTGATATAAACTCAATCAAAACACAATCAAGATCATTTTAAAAGCTTTTCATAGATTAACTTGTTCAAATAAACGCTTACAGATCGATTACAGTTAATCTAGAACACAATCTATCACTCTCTATCCTCTCAGGAACACACACACAAAACACACACTCTGAATAACTCGTTATAGATTACAAAAACCCAATTTCTATATATAGTAGCTGTACATTCGCCCAAACTGACTGGTCGAATGTAGCTTGTTCTACATTCGCCCATAACATATGGTCGAATGTATCTTCTGTGCATCCCTGGTTCCAGATTCGTCCACATACCATCTACCTTCGCCCATTCTGTATCACCTTCGCCCCTTCTGGTTTTCCTTCGCCCCTTAACACATGTTAGTATCTAATCATTAGTCGCAAAACGGCATCTACAAACTCCCCCTCGACTATTGATTAGATCTTTTTCTATCTTCATCCATGGCTTTGTTCAGCAGCTTGATTCTAAGTATACTCTTCTGTTCTTTCGTCATCTCCATCATTATCATCACTGCTACTACTATCATCTTCCTTTTGACTTCCTGAACCTTCAGCATCATCATCATCATCATTATTATCATCTTCATCATCACTTTTATCCGATTCTTCATTCTCATCATCCTCATCCTCCTCTTTATCAGATTCAGATGGTTCAAAATCTACTTGTTCAACCTCTTTCTCTGCATCTTCCTCACCCTCCTTCAATTTGGGTGCAATGTTGTACAGATCATCAATCAGATCACTAAGGCGTTTGTTTTCAGCCTTCAGTTCTTTGTTATCTTCTTTAATTGCCTTGTATCTGTTCTTGTTTCTTAGAACCTTACCTTCAAGCTTCTCATTCTTTGCTTCAAGCTTCTTTACCTTCTCATCTATTTCATCTTGATTAGATTTAGAAGCTACAACGATCTGAAGCATTTTCTCTTCATTCTGCTTAAACATGGCAATCTCAGATTGTTGAGCCACAAGCATCTTCATCATATCATCCATTCTTTTATTCATCTGCTTCATCACTTCATCATCCACAGTGACCTTTTTAGACTTGGACTTAGACTTAGATGGCTCAATCTCAGCTTCTTTTCCCTTCTGAGGCTTGGTAAACATATCAAGAACATTATCCAGGGCAATATTAAATTGCTCCACTGGTAATGGTGTAGCCTCCTTAGTCTTTTGTTTCTTAGCTGCTGGTGAAGATTGTTTAGATGATGTACCAGCATCAGGTAATCTCTTTCCTTTTAACAATAAATTCAATTCCTTCTCTCTAAGCTGCTTTGTGCTTGTCTTCTTGGCCATAGTCTTGTGTTTGGGCTTGGGCAAATTCACTACAACTGTTTCACCCTTATTCAACTCATCCAAATTAACAGTCAAACCTTCATCTACAGCATCAACAGATTGCTTACCCTTCTTAGCTTCTTCTATTGATCTGTTCAGTGATTCAGACTCACCAACCAAAGTGGCCTTTTGTTTGGTAGTCCGGACATTTTCAGCATCCGAATCCCACTGTTCTTCAGTCTCTGTCTCCTCTGAATCAACAGACTCTTCATCTACCAAACTCGTACCCTTCTTTGCAGTAGTCTTCTTCCTCATCACTTGTTGTTTTGAACTTCCCTGATCTGTCTTTCCCTTACCCTTCCCTTTGGCTCCGGGATTGACAACTTGCCTTTTCCTCTTCGTGCTTGCATCAGCATAAACAAGTGGATCATCATTATCACTATCACTGTCAGGATGTCTTGCTAGATTCTTTCCAGGATCAATGTAATCCTCTCTAGCCAAAGCTCCAAATAACCTTCTGTAAGGTGGTCTCTCTTTTTCAGGCACACCTTTATAAGCTTTCATTCTAGCCAAGGTTCTAACATTCATATGATCCATATTAAGTATCTGTGTTGGATCCTTCTTCAAGTGTGGATATTTGTGATCGAAGATCATCATCAAAAATCTAGGATAAAGCATGAAGTATTTCTTCTTTAAACCCTTCAGCATCTCCAACATATGATCTAAGATCATCCCAGCAACGTTAAATGGTTTATTGAGAGTCAATGCAACCATTAACGAGCTCAAGCTCTTCCTCATCACGTCATACCCTCCACTAACACATCCAAATACCATAATGATGACGTGAGCAAAATACTTGAACTGTACACTCAGTTTCCCTTTATACATCGAACCATCAGTAATCGGTCCTTTGTATTTCATCCTCAGGAAACATGCTTTCTGCTCAGTCCAGGACAATTCTCTAGGATCCTCACTTGTTTCAAATTGAATCTGTAGAGCTTCTCTTATATCAGCTTCAGTTATAAACATCTCCATTCCCTGAATCTTGCTTCTGATGATAGTCTGATTATCAAAGTAATCATACTTGGCATTGTTATAAAAATCCTCAACTATATCCTTGTAGATAATAGTTGGTGTGGCCAAAGCATAAACCACTCTGCATCTTTTCAGAAACTTTATGATCTCCGTGAATTCCACATTCTTCTCCACATCTCCAAGATACGCACAACAATTATGGGTCTTCTCAAACGGCCATTTGCTACCACTTGATGATCCTTCTTCTTGCACAGTCTCTGGAATAGAATCAGTCACTTCAGTTTCCACAGGAATATCAACGGTTGTTTGTTCTTCAGCTATCTGAAATGAAAAATCAAAATAAAACGTCAAAACACGAAATCGTCAAAAATTCAAAATTTTAGGTTTTCAAAATTTCACATTCGCCCAAATTATAGTGGTCGAATGTAACTAAATGTAGCCGAAGGTGCAATTTTTCTGGTCGAATGTAAAAGAATTTTGAACAAAAGATACATTCGCCCGTTTATTGTTTCCTTCGTCCGTTCCACTTCACCTTCGTCCATATCGACGAACCGAAGGTGGAAATAGATCATACCCAAAATTTGAAAATTTTTCAACTGTGTTTTTAAACCTTGATTTTGATTAAAACCATTCCTAATAAGGCCGATTAAGCATCGTCTATCATCAATTTGCCCTAACATTCATTTTACATCAGTTTTTAAACAAAATTAGGGTTTTTCTTGTTTCAATCGATCAAACCAGTAATTAAACCTGTTAATAACCTAATTCCTAATTCATTCTCCCCCTAAAACTGATGTGGAATGAATGTGAATCAAAATCAGGCATTAAAAGTCACTTAATCAACAAAAGCTCTAAACCCTAAGTCCGGTGCAAAAACTCAACGATTCCGGCTTTGTTACTTGTCCATTACCTGTAATCTTTATACGAAAATGATCAGCAAACACTAAGAATCAAAATGCACAAGTACAGGAATCAAAATCAACAAAATCTTGTTATCGAAGAAATTTTGAAAAAAATGAAGTGGGTGGTCGAACCTGGTTTGGCTTATATATAAGGCTCCACATTCGTCCGTTTGGTCCGGTCGAATGTACAACATTCCACCTTCGCCCCTAATGAAAGGCACGAAGGTAAAAAGGTTTTACCCGAAAGTGAAGTTTGGGTAAAAATCACATTCGCCCAAACTGAAACAGTCGAAAGTAGAAAAATTTCCACATTCGTCCCAAATTAAGGGCGAATGTAAAAATGGAAATTTTGAAAAATTTTGCCAAATTACAAATTCGAATCCCGTTCAACATTTTTCAATCCGTTAAGCGTCCAAAACACAAATTTTCACTTTTAGAATGATACAAAGCCCAGATGGTGTTATCAAATCTCAGAAATTGACTATCAAGCATCCCCGGTTATCAAAAATAAAGCAGAAATGCAAAAATTTTGGATTTTTCTGAAATTTATCAAAACACACCTAAAATCTTTTTGGATTTTGTATCTTTTTGACATTAAAAGTAAATTGCAACAAAATAAAATGCATCAAAGTAAATGAAAGCAGTAAACATTTTGTGAAATCCGGTCAGAGGATCATATCAGTTTTCTGAGAAATCTGATCACAGCGTTGATCTTTTTGTTTAATATTATCATTAGAAACAGTATGTGATACGGCAATTGCTGATATTGTGGTCCACGTAAGCTCACATGCAGACAATTACGCAATGCTTTAAAATGATACGAGTTAAGTGTATTAGACTAACACGATGTGGTGCCCACACACACGACATACTCCCGTATCAAGTAATTGCACAAAGCTTCGTTGTAACGCGTGATTATGCCAGAGTTATCCGTAAAAGTTACAAAGTGTATAGCACAGAGGTGTACAGGTCAGCAAATGAATGCAGCAGAGTAACATGTACATATACACTAGGTTGAGGCTGATATTAATCACTGATTTGCATCAGATGATCAATACGATGTAATAATGATCTATGATCAATTAAAACAAAAAGTTCCTCAATTCGGTAACTTCCGGTTTTGGCAATTAAGCTCTTTTAGCAAATATTCTGATAAAACTAGGTCCGTAAATCAATACGACAAAAGTTTATCAGAATATCCCGGATAACCATAACATAACGACCCGAAACCTCAGATTTTGGCAATCCTATCAAACGAAATTACGGTACTAAGACCATATGCCCATGAGGTGTTCAGCCACGAACGCGTAGTTCGTTATGTTTGTATCACTAATGCACGCAATATTTAGTCTACGAAGCCTATCAGCATATCACACGTAATCAACACACGCCTCATTATACTATACAATTCTTTAGCCTGTGTCAGATTCCCACTGATGTACTATCATTTCCTCTGTTTTACCAGGAAATCATTTTTGATTTTCTAATTTTTTAGGTCTTTTTGAATTTTATATTGTTTTTGGCTTTTCTGAAAAATGGCTCCCCCTAAAATAAAGAACATATTTTTGGATTTTCATTTTTCTGAAAACAAAACAAAAACAAAAATTAAAAGAAACAATCCACTCGAAAGCATCAACTTCTTTGAGGATTTTACAATCCCCTCGAAAGCATCAACTTCTTTGAGGATTATGAAAGTAAAGAGAAATTCCCAATTAGCAAAGAGAAATTCCCAATTAGCAAAATATAAAAACTAAAAACTAAAAAGTGATAAACCGAGGTGCCGATTAGTCCTGTTTTTCCTTTATATTGTTTACTTTTAAAAGATATTCAAAGCGTGAACGGTCAAAGGCTTTAGTAAACAGATCTGCACGTTGGTAGTCAGTGTGTATTTTGATCATATCAATCAATTCCTTAGCGTAACAATCACGGATAAAATGATATTTGATCCGGATGTGTTTCGCTTTAGAATGATTTTCCGAATTTTTAGTTAATGCAATTGCAGCTTCGTTGTCACAGTAAATAGGAGTTTTAAGAAACTGCAAACCGTAATCCACCATTTGTTGTTGAATCCAAAGTACTTGCGAACAGCAACTCGAGGCTGCAATGTACTCGGCTTCACAGGTAGATTGTGCTACGGAAGTCTGTTTCTTGCATTGCCAGGTGATTAACCTGCTCCCGAAAAACTGGCAACCAGCTGTAGTAGATTTGCTATCTTTGTCACAGCCGCCCCAATCTGCATCACTAAAAGATATGAAATCAAAATTATCATCATTAGGGTACCAAAGTCCTTTTGAGGGACAACCCTTCAGATATCTAAGGATACGCTTGACCGCCGTCAGATGACTTTGTTTCGGCTTCGATTGATAGCGGGCACAGAGACACGTTGCGTACATAATATCTGGTCAAGACGCCGTCAAATACATCAGAGATCCGATGATTGCTCTGTATGTAAAAGGATCCGTCAGCTCCCCCTTTGCGTCCACTCCAATCCCGTGATTGGGTTGAATCGGGGTATCCATTGGCTTTGAGTCCTCCATCTGGAACCGGCTCAAGATGTCGGAGACATATTTTGTCTGGTGAATGAAGATCCCGTCGGGTCTTTGGTCCACCTGCAAGCCTAGGAAAAACTGCATCTCCCCCATTGCGCTCATCTCGAACTTTTCCTGCATGACAGTTTCGAACTCCCTGCATAAAAGCTCGTTAGTTGAACCAAATATTATATCATCAACATATATCTGTACTAGAAGCAAGTCATCTCCCGTCTTTTTCGTAAAGAGGGTACAATCGACGAGGCCGCGCTTGAATCCTTTGGTGATGAGGTATGTACTCAGCTCCTCGTACCACTGCCTCGGAGCCTGGTGCAAGCCATAAAGAGCTTTGTTCAACACGTAGACCTTATCCCGGTGGATTGGGTCCTCAAAGCCTGGTGGCTGCCCTACATACACCTCTTCCTTGACTTTACCGTACAGAAATGCGCTTTTCACGTCCATCTGGTAAACTTTGAATTTCTTATAAGAAGCAAACGCGAGGAACATCCGAATAGCTTCGATTCGTGCTACCGGTGCATAGATTTCATTATAATCAATCCCTTCGATTTGATGGAATCCCTGCACGACCAATCTGGCTTTGTTACGAACTATTACCCCACGATCATCCTTCTTACACTTAAACACCCATTTGGTGCCAATCTTCTTTCTATCCGGCGGCAAATCCGTGAGCGTCCACACTCCCAATTTCTGGAATTGTAATAACTCCTCCTGCATAGCTTCCACCCAGGCATCATCCTTCAAAGCGTCCTTGTATGTCCTTGGCTCTACCTGCGACACATAACACGCAAACGACCAATCATTTTGACTACCAGATTGTTGAATTTTGGCATATAAAGCTAAAGCACCAAAACTCTCTGGCGTATTAACGCTTTTAAGCTGCCCTCTGGTCATAACACTACTTCCAGGATCACCGATAACTTGCTCCAGCGGGTGAATACGATGTATCCGAGATTCCGGATAATCAGGTACTTGCACTCCCGTCTGAACAGTCAAGTTCTCTACAGCATCCAGATCATGACCCGTATTTGATGATGAAGCCACATCAGAATTTGGAGTTGGGTTCACTGGCGGTGCCTCCTGTTCTTCAACTTGATCAAGAATAGCTTCTTCAAATTGTTCATCTTCAGATTCTGAAGTGTCTAACGAAGTTGAAGCCTCTTGAAAAATCTCTTCTTCTTGTATAGGAGCATTAGTATCATTAGAAGCTGGTAGGGGGTTCACGGTGATCGGACGCACCAACGGTGAAGTTGTTGCATTTTCACACTCGTAAAGTAATCGAATAACAGCTTCTTCAACCAAGCTATCTAGATTGAATGATTCAAAGAAATCTTTGTAATCAAACATCCAATCAGGACCCGTGCCTTGAATATTTTGAGTATATCGTTGAACTTCTACGTTAGCCCAGTCTTCCACACGACGAGTTTGCTTGTTGTATACCCGTTTGAGCGGGGTTGCATATCCAACAAAGTAACCCTCCTCGGCTTTAGGACTAAACTTTTCGCTTGGATTCAACATGGTGCAAGGCGCCCCAAAAGGTTCTAGATACTCTAAGTTCGGCTTTCTTCGGTGTAACAGCTCATAAGATGTTTTGCCAAACTTCTTCACTGTTAAAACCCGATTAAGTGTGTAATTTGCTGCATAAATCGCCTCATTCCAGAACATTACGGGAAGATTTGAATCAGCAAGCATTGTTCTAGCCGCTTCAATTAGAGTCCTATTCTTTCGTTCAGCAACACCGTTCTGTTGAGGGGTGTACGGAGCTGAATATTCATGATGTATTCCTTTGTTTTCACAAAGTTCATCCATCTTGGCATTTTTGAACTCCGTCCCATTATCACTCCGAATTCTCTTTATCTTCACATTGTAGAGATTCTCCAATCGAGTGAACAGAACTTTTAGATTAATAAAAGTGTCGCTTTTATTCTGCAAACACATCACCCATGAAAACCTTGAGTAATCGTCAGTGACGACTAAACAATAAAGCTCTCCAAGATGACTATGGCGCTTGACCGGTCCGAAAAGATCCATGTGCAATCGCTCTAGTGGCATCTCAACAGAGTTAACCTTTTTCACTTTGTGGGACTGTTTGTGTTGCTTCCCCTTTTTACAACTCACACACTTGTCATTCAGATGGAAATGTTTCACGTTTACTCCATCGACAAGTCCATTTCTCACAAGTTGATTCATTTTCTTCAGATGAATGTGTCCCATTCTTCGGTGCCACATTATCGATTCTTTCTCAGTCGCCTTGGACAAAAAGCATGTTATTTGCCCTTGTGATGTCATCGCCTTGGACATATCAAGAATGTATAGATTGTTGACGCGAGGTGCCTTCAACATTATCCACTCTTTAGGAATTGTAAAGCCCGGTTTCAGAATATAGCAGGATTTGTCATCAAAATGCACAGTAAATTTCTTGTCACAAATTTGACTGACACTCAACAGATTATAGTCTATCTGCTTCACATACGATATCCGCTCGAAACTCACTATCCCATTGCTCACACTTCCTTCCATTGTGATATATCCACCTTTGTTTCCCGCAAACGCTACATACCCTCCATTGATGTTCTTCACGTCGAACAACAACGCAAGATCCCCTGTCATGTGGCCTGAAGCTCCACTATCAACAATCCAAAGACTGCTAATAGGGCCAGCTGAAGCTCCCTGCACACAAAAAGTAAATCAGTTAGTTCTTTCGGGGGACCCAAGCCTGAGTCTTGGGTCTTTCAACATCAGGTTTCACAATGACATTTTCACAAACATTTCTAACAACTTTTTGATCAATCTTTTTCTGATTGCTCAAAATCGTTTCCTTTTTCTCATTAACCTTTGAAGATGAGGCTCCTGGAGTACCATTGGGTGTCCAAGATTGTTCAGTCCTTTTCAGGATACGAATCTGAGACTTTGGATTCTCAGTCGGTTTCTGAACATTGTTAGCAAAGGTAACTTTCTTGGTAACCTTATCTGATTTAACAGACTTAGGTCCAACATTTGATTTGACAATCGGTTTTGGTGAAACCTTTTGCCTCTCAACTGTTGAGTTCACCACAGGCTTCCTCCACGAGTGTTCCATTGCAATCCGATTCCTTCTATCATAGTGCATTGAACGAGTATTCCTCATTTGAAAATTGTTATGATTATAAAACGGTTGTTGTTGTTGAGGAACAACTCTCCTATGAGGTGGCACATAATGATCAATCGGCTTTCGCATAGAATTCCTCACTTCAACTTCGTGCCTCTTGTGCCTTACATATGGGCACTGAGCAAGTAAATGCCCGCGTTCCCCACATTTAAAGCACGCACGGTACTCTTCAAAAACATTTGGAGCATTTGGTTGAGCAAATGATCTAATAGGATATTGATCATTGTACTGTTGCTTCCTTAAACTCTCAGGGAGTGGCCCTTTTGAGTAAGTAGGCTCATTGAAACCATTAGCTCTGTTTTTGGGTTTAACAAACTCTGTGACATGGACCTTTGGTTCTTGAGGAACATCCAAGTACAACTTCTTTAACAAAGCTGGTGGGATTTCATTTGTTCTCTCATGTTTTGGGAACCAAATAGTACTTTCTTGCCAAATCTTTTCAATTTTAGCATAGTTGGCATTTTTAATTGGAAAGTCCTCGTCAGAGATGATCTTATCGGATCCTTCCATCCGATAGAACACCTTGACAGGTTTGTCACATTGTTCGTTTTTCTCATTCTTTTCAAGATCTTTCTTAATCACATTAAGATCTTTCTTCACAACATTCTTCTCAGACTTATTCACATGATGAATGTTTCTCATTGGAACAATTTGAGATGATGAAATTGGTTCATTTGTAATGATGTGATTTTCTTTTGGAATATCACATTCATTAACAGTTTGATTACAACCAATATCATCACTCTCTGAATCTGAGTCAACACTTTCAGCAGTAACACCCTCATCATTGATTCCCAAAATCGGTCTAACATCGGAATTTGGATCCCCAACACTTGAAGTGTTAGATTCATTTTCCGATGCTGAATCAGATTTTACCGAACTCTCCGGTGTCACTTGGTGACAATTGTGGTTTTCAAAAAGAACCGGAGATGGTACTGCCCGATAATTGGTGGTTTTGTCATCAATGATGTGGTCTACCACATAAGCAACATTCTTGTAACTTTCCAACTTTTTGTTTACTTTTTCAGCAAAGCATTTGATGGCGGCCATTTCCAACTTGGTGTTTTCAATTTCATTGATGTAGTTGTTTATTGCCAATTGTTTTAAAGACAAAGTATTTTTCAAGTCAGAAATGTCCTTTTTGTAGCCATCTAATACTTTGTTAAAAGCATTCAACTCTTTGCGAGTAGATTGACTGTTCATGATAGCACTATCACGTTGAACACGGAGTTGTTTAACCTCCTCAGTCAATCTATCACAAGTACCACAATATTTTTCACTAGTATTGTCAGTACTACAAGCAGAACTTACAGGTTTTGGCGGGTCAGTCATGGCCATCAATGCGAAATGAGCTTCCTTTCCTGCAAAGAATCTGGAATAATCAATCTTTGTGAAAGCATCATCTGCAATGCACGACTTCCTAGTCATCAGAAAATCTGCTTCTGCAAGTAACTGATCAATATCTTCATCAAGAGAATTAACACTAGCTTCCGTATCCGAGTCACTGTCTGAATCAGAATAAACCGATTCACACTCCTCAGGAATGTCAGAAACAGTATCAATCACCACTCCTGAATTAGTCTCTTCATTTTCAACCTCAACATTAACCTCAGAATTATCCTTAACAGGTTCAAAATCCCCATCTATCTCAGCCTCAGACTCATCACTATCAACCTCAGTTTCAACCTTCTTCTCCATCGTCACTGAATCTTCAAGATCAACTTGATAGGCAACACACGCCACATTTCCTCCAGTTGTGATTTCCTCAACACCTATCTGAATACTCGACCAGTCAAACCTCTCATCTTGTTGAGTAACCAATGCTTGATTGGTATTCTGTTGTTCAGCTGGTGTAGTGATTGGTATGACTGTTCGGTTAGTATTGTTTGGTGTTTGGTTTTGTGTCTGGTTTGGTGTGGTTGGTTGTCTATTTTGGTTGTTATTAAAATTGGTTTGACGATTTTGGTAGTTGTTGTTGTTGTTTTGGGAAGAAACTTGGTTTTGGTTTTGTTGTTGACGGTTCTGATAGGTAGCATTAAATGGATTCCTGTTGCCTTGTTTCGGTGGTTGAGTGCATTCACGTTTAAAGTGACCTTTACCTCCACAGTTAAAACAAGTCACTTTCTCCTTATTGAACCCGTAGGTTGTATTAGGAGAAGTTCCCAAGTCGGTTCTACCTGTTTTCTCAATAAACTCTGTTGCTCTTCGCATTATACTCGCAAATGCCCATTGAATATCAATGAGTTCCATCTCCTCCTTGTCAATTTGTGCGTAGTCTTCATTGGTCAAGTTGTTATTACCAATTTGACTAGCAACTAACCCATTGTAGGAAGAAACCATTGCAGAAACTAATGCAATGTGTTGCTGAGCAACTTCAACTGTCACATTTCCAAGATTTGAAGTCTCTAAAACCACAGTTGGTTGGTTAGGTTGGTTCATTGGTTGTGGTTGAGATTGACCAGCAGTGTAAAAAGCTGCTTGTTGCTTTGGGGAGAATGGTGGAATGTATGAATATTGATATGGAATTTGTGGTTGTGGTTGTGATAAAGATGAATTTTGTTGATGGTAGTTAATGATGGGTGATTCTACAGCATTGGATATACAAGCAACATGTGGTGTAACTAGACCTCCAGAACTTGTACTTGCTGAAACTAAAGATCCTCCAAAATATAAATTTGGATTCTGAGGAATCTGTGCTCTCCTAGCCTTCCTCTTCTCTTCCAATTCTTTGTTTTCCAGCTTCTCAACGAACTCTTGAAGAGACCAGTATTGAAAAGCATCCTTCTCCTTTAGAACATCCACATGCTGATCCCAGTTTGGTGGTAATGCTTCAGCAAATTTGTCCACCTGTTTTGCCATAGGAATCTGTACACCATAGCTAGACAATTCAGATATCAAATGATTATATCTAGGAGTTAGTTCTTTCAAAGTTTCATTTCCAACATAAGAAAAATTCTCAAACTCCTTAACAAGTTCTTCCATCCTCAAATTTCGAGTCTTTTCATTTCCATCATGCTTCCTTTTAAGCATATCCCACAAAGCCTTAGAAGTTGTGCACGTTCCAAACTGATGCAGAAGATCATTTGTAATAGCTTGCGTCAGTTGGGAAAACGCCTTCTTTTCCACAGCAAATTTCTTTTTCTCATCCTCCGCCATGCTCTCCAATGGCACTGGTTCACCCGTGTTCTCCAGAACTGGTGGTGTGTATCCTTTAGCAATCATGTTCCATGCTTCAGCACCTTCTACTCCCATGCCTTCCAAGTGTATCTTGAACTTTTTCTGCCACTGATTGTATTCTTGAATCTCCATGAGCTTCGGTGGCCGAGTCCCGCTACCTGAAGACAAATCATTAATCAGTGTGGAAATAGCATTAGTAGTTTGAGTGTTTACCACCGCTGCTGCTACTCCCCAGTAGTCAGACTGTGGTACTGTAGGTGCACTCTGAGTCATGTAGTTAACCGGCTGCGAAGACTGTGTGCTCGTCTTCTGTGCTGCCACTGTCCATGGGTCCATCACCTGCTGTTGTGGTTGAGTAGTTGCTGGTGTAGAAGTAGTCTGATAACGCCACATAGTCACGAACTTCGAGAAATTCAACACTTAGAAAAATTTTCAAAACTTATCCTAGGTTCGCCCAGTTGTATTCAGGTTCGTCCCTTTTAGTTTAGGTTCGCCCAAAACAATCACCCGAATGTGAAATATTAGCAGAATGTAAAAAACCACACAAACACTTTCTACGTTCGTCCGAAATTAGCTAGGTTCGTCCGTTTTGTTTTTACATTCGTACCCCCGATCTCCCGAGAGTAAAAAATTGACCCGAATGTAAAAAGTTTATGTGAAAAATTCTACGTTCGACCAGAATTCTCTACGTTCGTCCAGAAATTCACTCACCCTCGACCTAAAACTCACACATTCGCCCACAAAGTCCAGGTTCGCCCATTTCAGACTTTTGAAAAACGGTTACACTTTGAAAAACGGTTATTTTGATCTCTGATTTTCAAAAGTTTGTGGATTTGAATGATCTTGATCAGGTTATGCTTCGGAGATGATTTGGAACAACTTTAATACTTGGAATTTTGAATTTTAACCACAAAATCACCTCTAATTCTTTCAAAAACACACAAAAACCATTTTTATATGAAAACAGATGTGAATTGATGAAAATTATGTCCAAATCAGCTCTGAGTTTATCAATTTGTTGTTGTATGATCCTCTACGCTCTGATACCACTTTGTAGAGGAAGAATTTGACAAGTAAACAGGATTATATGATCATACAAGTTGCTAAACCAGGTGCGGAAACCCTAGTTTAGAACAAACTGATATAAACTCAATCAAAACACAATCAAGATCATTTTAAAAGCTTTTCATAGATTAACTTGTTCAAATAAACGCTTACAGATCGATTACAGTTAATCTAGAACACAATCTATCACTCTCTATCCTCTCAGGAACACACACACAAAACACACACTCTGAATAACTCGTTATAGATTACAAAAACCCAATTTCTATATATAGTAGCTGTACATTCGCCCAAACTGACTGGTCGAATGTAGCTTGTTCTACATTCGCCCATAACATATGGTCGAATGTATCTTCTGTGCATCCCTGGTTCCAGATTCGTCCACATACCATCTACCTTCGCCCATTCTGTATCACCTTCGCCCCTTCTGGTTTTCCTTCGCCCCTTAACACATGTTAGTATCTAATCATTAGTCGCAAAACGGCATCTACATGAATTAATTTGGATATCAAATTTGTTAAAAGAATTGGGTATTCAGTCTCAGTTACCTTTAAGCCTATTTTGTGATAGTAAGGCTGCTATATCTATAGCAGAAAACCCAGTATTTCATGATAGAACAAAACACTTTGAACTTGATTTACATTTCTTAAGAGAAAAAATAAGTTCAGGATTTGTTAAGGCTGAAAAGGTAAAATCAGATCAGCAGGTTGCTGATATATTTACTAAAGGTTTGCTGAGTAGTCAGCATGAAGCTTTGAGTAAAAAGCTTGGTTTGGTTAATATGTTTGGTAATTGAATTAAGATGGGGTGTTGAAATAATACATACGATTATAATTCAATTACTGGACTTAATGTTATTGGGCTTGATATAATTGTTGGGCTTGTATTTGGATAAGTAGGCCCTTTGGCCTGGGTCAACAGATATTGACCTGGTTCATGAACCAGGTTAGTTGGGTTTGTTATTTATGTTTGTTTTGACACAGATCGTTGAGCTGGATTATTGTGAGTCATTGGATCAAGTTAATCTCAGCCACACAAAGGGCATCTGGGTGGAAGCTTCGAGATCAGTATATAAAGAATAGTGACAAGTAGTTTATTCATTCGTTCACTTTCTTTCTTTGTTTTCTCTCTGATTATTCAATAGCTTTAGGGTTTTCTATTGTCTTTGTAAGTCTGTTGGTTTATTTCCTTGTATTGTTCATCGTTTATGATCTGCTGATCTTATCAATCAGCAGATCTAACTGTATTGTATTTCTCTATTTGATCTCAGTGATTGCTGAGATCTATTTGGGTATTTGGGGGGCACTTATTTTGGTTTGGGTTAATAAGAGTTTTGTCACCTTGTTTTGTCGCCTACATCTGTTGTTATTGTGTTTGTGAGTTTATGTTGGCTCCTGTGTTATTCATTGTCTTGTTGATTTGATATTTCAAACCCTAAAACTTTACACTTACTTAGAGGAAATGAGGTGGTGTGAAAATGATGAACCTATAATTACTTTGGGCTCTTCATGGGAGGCTATAAGTGTTGGTTTTGTAGGATTCGAGTAAAGATTGACAACCGAAGTAGTTCAATATTCATGTACCCAAAGTTGTGCTAATTTGAACTCGAAAAAAACCATTGGTGATGGATTTAAGAGTTTATATTTCATTTAACACAATTCTTTAACTACAAATATTAACAAAGAAGCAAATATTTGTATAACACCTGTGATTAGGTATGGCCAACATGTCAAGGTGTAACACACAATGACCCATCAAAATCCTAAGAATAAACTTATCCATAGTAAGGGTGTGAATTTGTGACGCGACACAAACCTAATATGAAATCCATAGGTTTGAGCTTGAGTTTGGTATAAAGGTGTTCAGGTCAGTTTTAGGTCCAACCTATCAACATGATTAGCTAAATGGGTAGAGTTTATATTAATCCGCCGGATTCATGGATTGACCCGTTTTACCAATCTATTTTAATTTTATGTTCATAATAGTTAACAATGTAATTTGTTAGAATGTTTAATACTTTTTTGCCAAAATCTAAAACTATAAAAAGAATGACATGAATTTTTTTAAATACATTTGTATTTTTTATTTTTTTATTGTAAAAATGTACATTTAGAGAATTAATATACGGAAATAGTAAATAAAAAAAATCAGGTTAAACTCGTCGATCCATATCACCCCACAACTATCGATGTATTGTTAAAGTTCATATATCTAACATGACTTCCAACACCTTTCGTTTTCTATTTTTTTTAACGGCCAACAAATTGGAATCACTCACGGAACACTGGAGTATCATCGTGCCATCAGTGTTGCCACGCGATCATATTCCACCACCAAGTCACCAATTCAGGAGGAAACTCATAAATGAGAAAACCCCCTTTGTGAGATTCGAACCCAGGACCTCATGACCCTTAAGTCTTATCTCACCACCAAGATACCACTAAGCTATAATGCCTTTACCTTTCGTTTTCTATTCATATAGCAGGCTAAACATTTTGACCCGTCAACATATAAACACAACCCACAACCGGTTCACCACCCTAAATTATAGAGGTACCAAACATGCATGTCACTAAAGGACTACTACAAGTACAAACATCCCTCTACAAAACACACACACACAAACATTGAGTGTCCACGTCATCCCGACCCACATGTCTCGCTCACGTGTCGCAACCACTTTCCCACTCCACCGATAACAATAATATTTTTTTTATATCCTTTCTCTCAAATAATAAAATAACAATAACAATAATAATAATAAAAATAATATAATAATAATAACAATAAAAGGAATAAAAACAGGTTGAGAAAACCAAACTCGTACGAAAATAATAATAATAATAATAATTCCTCCTTCGTCTTCTCTGTCCTGAACCAACAACCGAGCGGAGATGTCCAAAAACCGTCGAAGAACAACGTCCCTCCGTGACTCGGACAGTCGACTCAGTGAGTCAGATAAGACAATAGAAGGCACCGGTAGCTGGGACGCTATTGAGTGGACTCAGATCGATGTAATTGCTCTCTCTAACCCTACCTTTTTTTATTATTTCTTTATAAATAAATTTATCTTAATTTATATTAATAATAATAATGGTTAATGTGTTGTGGAATTGACAGCAGCCTGTTGTTTCAAGGCCTGTTTCTGTTCCTCATGGATTGTCTGATTTTTTGTATGAAGCTGAGGAGGTTGTTGCTGAGGTAATAAATAAATAAATACTTTGGTTTACAATTGACTTTATTCATATGTTTTTTAATTGAATTTGAAAGATGACAATATTATTATTATTATTATTATTATTATTATTATTATTACTATTATTATTATGTGTTGTTATGGTGTGGTGATGAACTTTAGTTTTATTATATCTGTTATGAGGCATGGTAAAATATGAATTTGAGTGTAGTGATATGTTTTTAAAGTTTGTCTATGCTTTTCTAAGTTTGAACAACTATATAATCTTAGGTAATGAAATGGATATTTCATTTCATATATTGATTCTTTAAAAAACAGAAGGAATTGGAATTCAACAAGACTAACATACGGAAGGGAATCTATGTTCCAATTCCATTTAGATTTCATTCCATTATGTGAAACGAACACACCTATATTCCTAATCAAATTTAAGTTCCCACGCGAATTCCATGGTCTGTTATATTCCTAATCAGCCAATAACGGTTTCCTCCTAAATTTATTTAGAACTACTTCTCCGCTACTATTTTCTTGGAGCTGGAACTGCCTAGGTCGCCCAGAGGTACCTGGATCAGCTCCGGCCCATTTTGACCCAGTTCGGGGTTCGTATCCGAGTGCATATGCATCACGAAATTGGGTTTTGGGATGCTAGTAGCCACTAGCCACATCCATTCTGGTGCCTTGGTAGAAAACCACTCGTATCTTCAACAGTTATAATCGAAGTCGGCTGCAATCATGTGTACACATTGATTGGAAACATTGAAAATAGACGAAAGGCTGGACGTAATAATGTTTAGTTGTTTGAACTTTTGAGTTTAGAATTTAGAGGGACATTGTTTTCTGCATCTCCTATTCTCCTCATATCTTCCTCCTTCCCTTTCTATGTTTCTTAATCCATCTTATGATTATCTATTTATCGTATTTAGGCTTGCTCTTGAAATTTTATCAACTCTGATTTTGTTATAATAATGCTCTGTTTTTACTTTGCTTTTAGGGGTATGGCGTTCTTGTTAACACTGATGAAGCAGGTACCTTGTACGTGACCAATTTTCGTCTTCTTTTTTTGGTAAGTTGTACATTTGTGGAAGTTTTCTTATGCTCTTCTTTCACACGACAATAGTGTAACTATGCAAATGTAGAATGCTAGAATGTCTGTCTAAAAGAATTGCTCTAAGGACTTGGCAATAGATTTGGTTGCCATTTGGTCCAAAAATCCAGTGAGGCAGTCTGAATCCATATAGGCAACTATACATGCATGCGATGGTCCAGAAAAGCTCACATCATGTTAATAGTGTATACAAAAAGAAAACTTATCGACTGCCATTGATCCAAAAGAGTGGGGTTGTCATTGCTTTTTCATTGTTAGTCATTTGGATCAGGGCTAGGCCTATGCCATTAGACAATGTTATGCTAAAGCTAGTTGATAATTTTATTTTGGTTGTTTACTCAACGTTTTTTTTTATTGTGTCACTCACTCACTCACATGCATACGTTATCTGCTTATTGTCTTGCATGTTTATGTACCGCCTCATATATGATTGTGAAATAGCATATGGTATTTGGCCATATTAACTGTATGCACTAGCGGTGTTTGAAAATATCCCTATATTTGATATCCCCTTCTTTGTTTGTCCTTTGTACAGAGTGAAGGATCGAGAGACATCATTGCACTAGGAACTATACCATTGGCCACCATTGAAAAGTTTAGCAAAATTGTAAGTTATGCATCATCTTCATATGGATTTTGAATTATTACTACTACTATGTTGTTTTGTACCAGTACTATTTATTCTTCCAACAATTCATTACTATTGTGTCATTGAGTTATGAAGTTGTTTAAGGGATAGGTAAAATGGGAAAAATATAAAAGGTGTCAAGTGTAAGGACAAAATAATTGATAGCTAGGTCATAATAGTTACCAGTAAGGGTGGGTTGGATAAAGACAAATATCAGTAAGGGTGGTTTGGATAAAAATTGAGGACTAAATACATGATAGTAACCGCCAAGGACCCAAGAGAACTAAGGGTAAGGGTGATTCAATCTTGATGTGAGTGAACGTTATTTGTTTGCTGCTTAATCCTATGCTAAAATATTAAGATAGGTGAGGCCATGCCGGGTGCCCAATGAACAGGGGTTATAGTTACAAATATACAAATATTAAATGCCTGAAGAGTAATAGAGTATGGATTAAAAATGTAGTATTAAGTAGTAACTAGTAATCAAGCAGCAGTCTAAAAAGCTTCAGGTGTCACCTGAGCACCTAGCACTTAATTGCCTTAATGGGGGATTAAGAGGTTAAGTTATATTCATAAAGTATGCTGGGTTTTAAAAAGCGCGCTCTAGGCGCGCCTAGGCGCAAGGCGCAACAAGGCGCAAGCCTTTAAGCTTCAGGTAACACAAGGCGCGCGTTTTCCATAAAGCGCACGCTTTTTGGGATTTTATGTGAAGCTAGAAAGCTCACTCTTTAGGGCTTTCAGTACCCTAGGCGCAAAGATAGGTCTGAAACAAAAAAATGGACATGGTTTCTAAACATAAGATGAAATTGGTGCTTACCTATGATGAAAGAATAGAAATAAAGAAGAAGCACCGGTTAATTTAAGTTTACTAGGCTGATTTGCAAGTAGAAATCAGGTTATATGCTTTACAGAGAGATGAGAAGAAAACCCTTAAACAGAAGGGGTAATATAATATTTGCTCTGTGTTTTTCTTCTGAGAAATGTTGCCTGCAGGTATAGTATAGGTATTGAAGAGGATTAACATTGAAAACCTCAATATAAATATTACAAATCTAGCTGTAAAGTAACAATGCATGTGAAACCGACTATAAAAAGCAAAAGTTAAGAATACCTTTGTCCTTTACTTTTGTGTTTTGTTTAAAATACTTTTTTTTTAAATCAAATCTTAATATATAATAGTTATAAAAAGTTATTCTCTTTACATGTACGTTAATTACTATGTAACTTGTTTCTAAGAAAATTTTAAATAATATAACTTAGTTCGCGCCTCTCATACACCATGTATTTTTATGCATAAAAATGTTGTACCTTGGTGTTTTTTGCTAGTACATATAGGTAAAATCATATAAAAACCTTATTTATAGCTATATTTTGCGTAAATGAAGCTAAAAACCTATGGGATATATATATATATACATAAAATTATATAATTAGTGTGCGCTTCGGGTACGAAAATCCCACGCTTTTTGCGCTTTGCGCTTCGCGCGATGCGCTTAGACCTCGTCGCTTTTGTGCGCCTAGCGCTTTTTAAAACCAAGAAAGTATGGCAAAGTAATAGCTATAATAGAGTTCATTTCCTTTGAATGTGGAGATCTCTTCAAAGGCATGCCACTTTTTGTTATCAACCTTCAGTGTCGATGGAAGTATTTTCAACAAATATGGTAGTATACATTTTGTCAGAAAGTTCACAGCATAATTGTGCCAATATGAGAAAAATTAGTAAGCTATAATTTTATAATTCTACTTTTTATAAGATTTAAGTTTAATTAAATTCTAAAATAACAAAGTAACAAAACTTCATGTAAAAGTTATATCTACTTCACATCAACACTAAAATACCCATGAATTATGATTTTTGGAAAAATGCACTGTAATTGTAACAGTACTATCAGTAATCAGATTAATCCTGCTTAATAAGTTTAATCAGTGCTTAATCACCACTGAGTTTGTCCAGACATGTAATGGGATGCTTAGTCTATAATTGGTTAATCCTGCTTAATAAGTTTAATCAGTGCTTAATCACCACTGAGTTTGTCCAGAGATGTAATGGGATGCTTATCTATAATTGATACAGTAAGGCACCTACCTCCGCCTAGATGCCCACCTAGCCTTTTATTTCATTTATGCTTGAATCAGGTAATGTTTTGAAGAACACTTTTCACAACTTGGTATGTATAAAAGAACAATAGGTTCACGTTTTTAGCTACTTACAAGCTGTGAGCCTGTGACATATTTCAAATCTTCAGTTTCCAACATGTACACAAATAGTTATGGTCAGAAACCGCTTCATAACTCCATTAATTTGTAGTTACAACTATATGCTGATATTTACCAGAGAACACTTTTTAAAAGTTGTCTTAAATTGATGTGTAGCAGGCATCACTAGATATGTATTAAGGTATAAAAGATGACTTAAGACAAATAGAAAAAAATGATACGTAGAAGACTAAGATGATACTAAAGAATTAAAACAAAACTATATAAAATTGCCTAAAAGTAATGTGTAGCAGGAGTCACCAAAATTGTATTAAGGTCTAAATGAAGAACAATTATGCAGGCATCACTTTAACGAATATGTGGACACATCACACATGGTATTTATAAATGAATTATCTACTCCCTTCGTTAGTATGCACATTTGACTCGAGACGCGGTATAATAATATTTGACTAACAATGAGTTACCTAAAACTCCCCTGGATAACTCAATGAAGACGAGCAATGAATACATCTCAATCTTGCTATTGTCAATCTTTTTTCTCGAAGTACATTTTTCAGTACTTTGATGCTGAAATGCAAGTTTTTTATTCATGGTACTGATTTTAATTTCAATATATTGTGTGGATATAGGTAATAAAGCAACCGTCCGGACCTAGGCAATCTGATAAGACTCCTACACGAAGGCTTCTTCAGGTCATAGGTATGTTGAAAAGCTTCCATTCTTGTCATGTGATTTTTGGCCAGTATGCAGAGTGTCTGAATTTACCCGATAATAACTTCTATGTTGAGTATTTTCTAAGAACTTACTACTGTGCATGCTAATTCTGATGGATATTCTGTGAAAAAGGTATTTGGTGTTGTAAAGTCAATGAAGGTAAAGTTGAAAATTTAGGCTTATAAAATGAACTAATTAATAAACTGTAGCTAGCATAACATACACTCTAATTTTAGGGAACCATGTGCAGACCATTTATCATTCCTGTGCATTTGTTTACAATACAGTTATCTGTTTTATTTTGTGTCTCTTTTGTTGTAATTGTAGGGTTTTTCAATTTGTGCGAATGCATGTAAACTAAGAAATCTCGATGGCTACGCTTGTTTTTTGCAGGAAAAGATATGAGGATTATTGTATTTGCTTTCCGTCCTCGAAGTAAACAGGTAAATTATGAAGAATGTCTAACGGCATTCTTGTGTTTTTTATACTCTGCAACAGTGTGATTTACCGTAGTAACTTGATTTATCTCTTCATTAAGTGAAGATACAATAACCATGCCCCTTTGTACATGTAATTTCATCATCACTTTTGGTAATACTTGGTAGCTTTTGTATCATAGAACTATAGAAGATCAACTTGAAATGCATTAAAAATTGGATCCATTATTTTGATTTTTATGATAAAATTATCAATTTGGATGTTTCAAAGTAATACATGATAATTGCTGCTTTAATAACCAACTTTCTTAACAATACCGGCATCGACTGTAACTTTCTTCTTGGGTATAGAATGGTTTGGTTCCTGCAAGCAGGATGACTTTGGTCAAGTCCCATCATAGAAAGAATTTGTTCTACAATATTTCTTTGATAACTAGGTTTGTTGACTTATGTAGTGACAGGTTAATGCTATTGAACTAAAATTTTCAGCTGTTCAGCAATTAAGAATATACAATTCACATTTTTGGGATCAATCACTCTCGACAACACTTAAATAAATTTGTGATCTTTGCAGAGACGTGCTGTCTTTGAAGCATTACTTAGGTGTGCACGGCCCACAAGACTCTGGGATCTGTATGCCTTTTCATCTGGACCATCAAGATTCAGCAATACTAGCCCTAGAGTGCGATTAGTGGATGAATACTTACGGCTTCTTGGTATGAAATCACACATATCATCAGTAAGCATGATCGAAGATGGTTCCTTGACATTGTCTAATAACTGGTGGAGGATTAGTGATGTGAATGCGACTTATGACATGTGTCCAACTTACCCGTTTTCTTTGTTACTACCAAAATCCATTAGGTGAGACATGTTATAGTTATGCTTAATTTTCCACTTCTTATTTTATCTTGGCATGTAATCTTGTATTTGTTGATTTTCAGAGACGAGGATGTGCTGCAAGCTTGTAAATTCCGTGCACGTTGTAGATTGCCTGCAATATCATGGTGTGATGCACGTAAGTACCGGATTTCAATAGCCACTACATTGATATTATTTTGCACTCAATTTAACTTTCCCTGTGTCATTTATTCTAGCATGTGGCTTTACATTGTAACACATGCAATTGTTTCAATGATATGTTATAGGCACTGGAGCTGTCCTTGCACGATCATCTCAGCCATTAGTCGGTCTGATGATGAATATGAGAAGGTAAAGATAAATTTACCACATTGCCCTGAATGCCTAGAGTAATAAGATTTATGAAAAATCCTCAATTATTTCGATGCAGCAATGCTGATGAGAATCTGGTCGGTGCTCTCTGTACTCAACTACCTGATGGAAAGAGAGGGCGTAGGTAAAACCTTTGCTCTTTTATTCAATTTAATTCTGCAGTTCTGCAAATTGCTGTTTAAATTTCTTTACATTTTCCTCGTTTTAATTTTCTGCTTTCTCAGTTGATGTTCCATATTCCCAATGTTCTTGCAATCTTGCATCTATTTGTTTCTGATGGAAATCCTGTCTAATCAAATGAATATTCTTTTCTTTAGGAAATTATATATAGCTGATGCTCGACCCCGGAAAAATGCTTTGGCAAATGGGGCCATGGGAGGTGGTTCAGAGTCGTCATCAAACTATTTCCAGTCTGAGGTCTGTCAAAGGTTTGAGCTAAATAATACGGTGCTTTGTCATGCTAGCCTATCACTTTTAAATTGTGAACTGGATTCTTTCTACATGTTTCATTTTGTAGATTGTATTCTTTGGGATAGATAATATCCACGCCATGAGGGAGAGTCTTGTTCGTCTTAGAGACTACGTGGATACACACGGAACTAAATCATCAGATGGAATGTCTTCATTCTTGGTATGAAGTCAACTACAAGCATTAACCCTATTATTCGTTTCTTATGGAGATATATGATATGATCATTTTCTTCACAATAGAGACATGGCGGATGGACATGGGGTGGAGGTAATCTCAGCAGTATGTCTGCTTCTGTATCAACCCTTGGTGACAGTGGTTGGTTAAACCACATTCAGAATGTACTTGCTGGGTCAGCTTGGATCGCTGCTCGTGTGGCAATTGAGTCGGCATCTGTGCTTGTTCATTGCAGGTACGCATCAGCATCTGTGGCGGTTTTGGATTTGTAATTTTTAATCCATTATCATATTTTATTACTGCATTTTTGTTGTGTTTTTTACTAGCAAAAAACTGAAACGAATAATATTCTTCAACATGTAATTTTGTCAAACAGTGATGGATGGGACAGAACAACCCAACTAGTCGCCCTTGCAAGTCTGTTACTTGATCCGTATTACCGCACCATCAAGGGATTTCAAGTATGTTTTCATATGAGATTGTGTTCGTCATCTGAGTAAAAAGGGTATATTTAATTCTTATTTTTATGCAGGCTCTTGTGGAAAAGGATTGGCTTGCATTTGGGCATCCTTTTGCAGACCGAGCTGGCATGCCAAGCTTATCTGGAAGTGATGTAGAATTACCCAGGCAGTCCTCAAGCTCAAATTTCCCGTCATCGCCTATGCGCCAAACACCCGGGTCATTCCAATCTCAAGCTCCAATGTCTTCTCAGACACACACCTCAAACAATTATTCTCCAATATTTCTTCAGGTGCGCCTTTCCAATCTTTTCTATCAGTTTTAATAGAAACGTTAAGCAATCTTAAAAAATGGCTTCAATGAGTATCTTTTACCAGTAACCACTTCGTTTATGTTTTATTCGACAGTGGGTTGATTGTATTTCCCAGTTATTGCGAATGTACCCTTTCGCATTTGAGTTCTCATCGGTATGTTTTTTTCATTCATAGACTTTATATTTCAAGTTTCAACGAATTTTTAAACTGTATTAGTTAATAGTGCTAATTATTATATTTGATTATTACGGTCTTGCAGGCTTATTTGGTTGATTTTCTGGATTGCATGCTTTCTTGTCGTTTTGGGAACTTCTTGTGCAATAGGTTAGTACAAGTATATAGCATTGAGTTTATATGCTAGGTTTTTCAAGTTTCAACACATTTTTTTACTAATGGGTCGTTTGGATTACATGCCTCTGATGGATCAACTAAAGAATTGCATATTAAATTTCAGTGAGAAGGAAAGAGAACAATATGGCGTCTCCGATGCATGTGGATGCTTGTGGATGTATTTAGATGATAAGTGTGCTTCAGGTGGCAGTTCTCATGTGCACTACAATCTCTTCTATGATCCATCTAAACACGAGGGCCCTTTATTGCCACCAGCTGCAGCTTTAGCACCGACATTGTGGCCCCAGTTTCATCTGAGGTGGTCATGTCCTTCAGAAGCTCAAGCCGGAGAGGTTGAAGCTCAATGTCGGAATATGATGGAGAAAATCTCTGAACTTCAAAAGGTAATTTACATAATCTCCAATTTCGAATATTCTTTGTTGGCGATTATTTAATTAAAATTCACTATGTATGGATGCGGACGAGACCATGTGGGTTAGGTTTGGGTTTTGAGTTCTGATATTCTGCTTTAAACCAGAAGATCCTTTAGAAATGTAATATAAACCTACTTTAACTAATCAGTTAATAAGTTGCAATCTCGAATTTAACTTATTTATGAATTGATTGATTTAACTTGCCATAAGAACGGGTCAGTACTAAAATGTTCAAAATAATAAAGAATAGCAAAAAAAAAAAAAAAAAAGAATAAAAGAAACTAGTCAAAGTGTGTTGACTAAAAGTTTGCAAAAGTGTATTTTTAATGCATGCAACCTCCTAAATTATTTTATTGAAAAAAATATATTTTAATAGTTATGATTAGCTTACGCAATCATATATAAGACGCTAGTTAGTTATTTATATACCTTCTAAGTTTTGAATGGAAAAAAATGTTTGCGGGTTGACCCGATGTGTTTGACTTAAAGTTGCCCGTATTCGACCTGAACACACGTTACTCAACTTGCCCGTTGGTTTCCCTAAATTGTTCCATTCCTGAAAATATCAACAGGCGAAGGACGCTGCGGAGAGGAAAGCCCGAGAAACGATTACCACAATGGAAGCTGTCAAAGCTGAGATACGAAACGAGAAACAGGTCAGCAGCTCAGCTATGAGCTTGGCAAGAAAAATCAGCAGGGAAAATCATATCATAAAAAGAGCAATTCAATCTCTGGGTTGTAGAATACATGTATCGGGAAATGATGACTGTACAATCAATATTGAAAGCAATCTACCCGAAAGAATGGCATCCTCTCTTCCAATCCGAGAGACTGGAGGTAGTCCAGACTTTTACGATGAAAAGATGGACGTGCCCATTTCTGTTACCTTAACCCACGATAACGGTGATGATGATGTTCCTGGGAACCCAATCCTTAGGGTTTGTGAAAACTTGTGCCCACAACGGACAGTAGATGGAGGGTGCAAGTGGCCTGACGCTGGCTGTGCTCAACTGGAGAGCCAGTTTGTAGGTCTGAGAGCTAATTATGATGCCTTTGATCGGTTATCTATTTATGACAGCTACTTCCAGCCCGAATGAGGAAACAGGTTTTGTCGAGTAGCAGCAGTAGACATCCGGGACATTGTACAATTTGAGGTTTGAAACATACATATAATTTACAAGGGAAAATTAGGAATGTATAGTTGAAGTGGTTATTGTTGTGTACAGATTCTTGGTAGATTATGAAGCTCAAGATGTAAAATTAGGCATAATCTCATCTAAATCAACAATTAATGGGTGTTATTACTAGTGACAAAGTATTAGTATTTATGTTGTCAAAAGACAGGATATATATACGTATTGAAAATAAGATTTCATTTAGTTCTAACGTCTTTATGTGACGTGAAGTGTACTGGGTCGATTCGGGTTTTGGGTTAAAACATGTTATATATCGTGTAATATTTTAGTCTTGTGCGGAAGAGGCGAAGTTAAGACCCACAGACAGTCTTGGATCAACAATCAATTTAACGGTATTTCAAGCTCTATAAGATGTGTGCGTGCGTAGTGATGTGTTTGTTCACAGCTTGAAGGGTTGGTCGGTTAAAATCTATGAACCTGAACACGATTTGTGCTAAAAAAAATCATGTAAAATGGGTGCACGCCTTAAAAGGTTGAATCTGAACATGACCCGTTCTAAAAAAATCATGTAAAAAGGTTTATCAAAATGGATGTTCACAACTTGAAGGGTTGAGATGGGTGGTCACAACTTGTAATGTTGTTTGGCTGTAATCGACGAACCCGGCCACAATCCATGCTAAAACCATGTAAAAAGGTTAATCGAAATGGGTTGTAACCAGGTTAAGGAGTTGAATTTGTAAATGATTAGTGTGCTACGTTATAATTATAACAATTATATTACCTTAATCAATTAAAAGCAGTTACAACTGTTAAGAAAAATAAGAAAATGAAAGGGTGACTTAGTTGCAGAAATAAAAAAAAAAAAGTTGATGGGGTGAGAGAGGCTCGAACTCTCGACCTCAGGATAACTCTTAGCTATGAGACCTACGCGCTAGCCAACTGCGCCACCACCCCCTTGGTGTCTTTTCTTCTGTTTCTTCTTTCTTGACATTCACTTTCCATCTTTTAATTTCTTCTAAAATCCTTAAGAACATTATTATTATGTTAACAAAAAAAAAAAAAAAAACCTTCCTTTTCAAAAAGGCTTTAGCGAAATATATACTTGTGCTAACTTGGTCCCAAAGGAAGGAAAGCTGTGATCTCACTTTTGTATTGATTTTAGATATGTATTCACTCGATGGGTTCGGCCGTATAGAAAACACATTTTATTGAAGTGGCTCCAAGATATTTGGATGTTGAACTAACTATTTGAAGTTGGGTTGACTTGGACTTTTTAATATAATTTATGTGTTATTTTGGGCAAACTATTGTCTCATTGTTAGTTTAACTAGTAATGAATAAATATAAGAAACTAATAGAATTGGCAGAAAGTGGAGCTGCAGAAAAGAAGTGTCCAGGTTGGGGATAAACGCTGCGTGTTGTGCGACTCTGCAGACGAAACTACTGAACACTTGATTACTGGTTGCCGTTTTATGAATGGGATATGGGTCGCTGTGGCGAATTGGTGCCGTCTTCCGCCGCTTGTGCTTTTTTCTGTCCAGGACCTGCAGCAAGTTGTTACGCAGCTTGGTCTGTCTGCTGCAAAGAAGGAGACGGTTCGCGGGATTTTTATGGTTGCCTGTTGGTGCGTGTGGAAGTCTCGAAACGAGAAGATTTTTCAAGGGTCTCAAGTGTCGATCACCAAAGTTATGTCGGATATTAAGTCTTTTAGTTTTCTTTGGTACAATAGTAGGGGTAACCATAGTAGAGTGGATTGGAAAGGATGGCAAAAGTTTTGTATTGATGTAATGTAACGTTGTTGGTTTTCGCTCGGGTTTCTCCGCCTTGGAGATTCCCGTTGCTGTGTTTAATGAAAGTAGCCCTTCAAAAAAAAAAAATAGAATTGGCAGAAACAAAAATAGCCAGGGGAAATGCAACAAAGGGGTGATGGTCATATAATCATCCTCTCATTGACACTAGTCATTTTTAGTCATTTGATACTTTTACAAGGGGTGAATGTGATATGATAAGCCAAGTCCAATCAATAGTGAATAAGAATCTCCCTAGACATAGTAGTCGGCTTCTTATTAGTGAGTCGCGAACCCTCCTGAGCAAGCTTCTCAAATATACCATTAATAAACGAGCTCATGATCCTCATAGCCTTGCTTTATATACCCATATCCGGATGCGCTTGCTTCAGCACCTTGCATATATAAATCTTGTACGACTCAACACTCTTCTTATTCTTCTTTTCTTCTTGTATGTTGTTGTTGTTGCATCCTTTGGAAGCTTCTTCTATTGATATGTCCCGAGTAACAATGGATGGGTTGACCCTTCTTTAGTTTATAATATGTGAGGTCCTTTCCTTCATGTGTTGTATTGTATATAAATAAAGATATGAGTATCTATACGTTCTTACTTCTTAGGATTTTTGTAGCTGATCTCATAAGTCATGATTGTTTGTTTGTATTTCAGTTGAGTATTCAACCCCTTAGTATTTAATTTAATTGCTAATCATATTTGTTTAAACCTTATACGTAGGCCATCCAACACTATATAATACAAACAAAACAACAACTGATATGAGAGCAGGCTGAAAATTCGTGATCTCTTTCATATCTAGATAAATGCAATGAAGAAAACTATGGATCGAGGTATCAAGAACTAACACAAGCTAGCCAAATTACTTAGGACTTTATTTACTAATCACAACACATTCAATTCAAGCGTTTATGTGATGGTACATATAATTATACATCCTACAAGATTTTAACTAATTTTTTAATAACAAATATCGATACACATATAATGAAGCCATTAATAAAATAAGTAAGCAATTTAATTATTTTTATGAGAAAAATGATTCATGTATGCATCACAAATACAGAGTCAAAGGATAGACCATGGGCTATAGGTCAAGATGATGGCTAATCACATGGTCGCACACATTCAATACCAATGTTTTGAAAACAAAATCGTCAGTCAAACTAGGAACCGGGCACAATACCGGTTTAATTAAATTTCTTTGACTATTTCTAGGGTAGTGAACGAACCAAAGAAACAAGTCCTTGTTTGTGTTTGTTCGTTTGTTAATGATATAACATGTTCACGAACTGTTCATGAATACCTACCGAACGAGATTTTCTGTTCGTGTTCGTTTGTTAAGGAAATAATCTGTTCACGAACGGTTCATGAACAGTTACCGAATGAGATTTTTGTTCGTTTTTGTTTGTTAAGTAAATGAATGGGTTCATGGTCGTTTGTGTTTATTTGTTATATTTAGGTGTTGAGTAAAAGCAAACACAAATGAACGTAAACGAACACAAACATGCATTAATGAACAAAACTAAGCACAAACTAGCACGTATTAAATTATGAAAATTAACATTTTTCATTACAAACATTGTCCATCTAAAATATACTAATCCAATTACCTAAATATACTTGACGTAATCTTGATTACATAATGTCTCATAAAAACTCAAATTTATCATATTAAACCTGAAATCTACGTTTAGTCCACCCAAAATAGCAGTTAATCAAAATAGGTAAAGTAAGATTAATATGTGATACACTAAACTGGGAAATTTGAAGTACTTAGGGTCTGTTTGGTATGGCGTAGAGGAATGGATGGGGGAATGGAATGGACGAGGTAATGGAATGGACAAGGTAATGGAATGGATCATTACCATTCCATGTCTTGTTTGGTTGCCATGGGGGAATGAAACAAAACATTATTTTATGTTGTTGGATAGGAAGTAAAAGACGAAGGAATAAAATCGGTGGTGAGTGGTGGTCAGTGGCGGTGATGGTGAGTGGTCGTATGTGGCGGTGGTGGTAGGTGGTGGCGGCAGTGGTGGTGACGGTGGAAGGTGGAGGTGGATGGCCGTGATGGTTGGTGGGCGACGATGGTGAGTAGTGGCGGTGGTGGGTGGTGGTTGGTGGCAGTGATAGTATGTGGTGGTGTGTGGCAGTAGCGTGGTGGTGGGTGGCGACGGCGGTGGTGGGTAGTGGCGAAGATGGCGGTGGTGGGTAGTGGCGAAGATGGCGATGGGTCGAGGTGGATGGCGGTGATGGTGGGTGGGTGACAGTGGTGGGTGGTGGTGGTTGGTGGCGACGACGATAGTGATGGGTGGTGACGGCGAGGGTGGGCGACGATGGTGGGTGGTGGGCGACGGTGGTGGTCGGCGTTGGGTGGTGTTGGATGGCGGAGGTGGGTGGGTGACGGTGGTGGGTGGGTGAAGGTAGCTAGTGGGTGGCGGCAACGGCGGTGCTGGGTGGTGACGACGGTGGTGGGTGGTGGCGGCAGCAGTGGTTGGCGACGGTGGTAGGTGGTGGGCGACAGTGGTGGGTGGTGACGGCGGTGGTGGGTGGTGACGATGGTGGTGGTGGTGGTTGGTGGGTTATGGTGTTGTTAGTAAAGGGTGAATGAGGGATGAAATGAAAAAAAAAACATGGGGGGGGGGGTGGATGGAATGGTTTTGAGGGAATGGAATACCTTGTAGAATAGGTGATTCCATTCCTTTAACCAACCAAACACACTATTTTTCATTACCTCGTAATGGTCCATTCCATTCTCCTTTACATTCCCTCGTACCAAACGCTACCTTAAACTAAAATTAAAAAGTTAAAAACCGTAATAAACTATCGAACACAAAGAAACATAAACGATCATGTTATCAGGCGTTCACGAACACAAACGAACGATTGCGACCTTCGTTCATGTTCGTTTGTTTAACTAAACGAACACAATTTCTTGGTTGCGTCCGTTAATTTGTTGAACGAACGAACACAAACGAACTTTCCGCCAAACAGTTCACGAACTATTTGTTGAACATTTGATTTGTTTACAGCCCTAACTATTTCCCATTTAAACCAAGGGTTACTAGTAGAACCTATGAATCGAACCTAATTTTCAACTTTTGTTTTTAATCTTTTTTAATATCTTCTAGAATCTCAATTTGCATTCGTGACTCCACATTTTATTTAGTAAGTTTTCATAGTATTATTTCGACACACTAAACATTTATTTCGACACCCCTTATACGCTTCATGTTGTTATAGGGGTACATCGCTTTCCAAAGCCAGATAACAATCGATAAAAGCTACTATTTTAGGACATATACACCTTGTATTGGTTAATTATGGGTGTATAGGTCCCTCCTTGAATAAGTCCATACATGCCTCGTATAGGCCTATACTCATATGTGCCTCGTATTGACCTAAACTGAGCGTATTGAAGGTTTTCTAATAAACTTTTTTATACAATATTTTTTGTTTTAACAAAGTTTATAACAATTAATGTAATTTTTAAAAATTATCGTGTAGTACAGGTTTATTATAAGTTCGTATATGCATGTAGGTGTAGTACAGGTATGGTATGATTATCTCAATTCTCTCTCATATGAAATAATATTAGTAAATCATAATTTCACGTTTATCTCTTATTTATTTTTTAAATAATTCTTTTTATATTTTTGTTTATTAAAAACCATCTATTATTTTATTGATCCAACCTCATATAATATTAAGTTTTCTAAACTGATAATAAATAAAAAAGTTATCGTAACCCGTGTGATACAATGAATTTTTTTCACTAAATAAATTTATAAATGAGAGTTCTGTTTTCATCCGGTACGAATCCCGAATAGGTCAATCCTAATCATTTCTAAAAAAATACACCTTCAAGGCCTTAGTCATGCCCTACAATGGATGCTTTTGACTTTTCTCCTCATCCAAATTACATTTTCTCCTTGATATACATTTTACACCTTCAAGGCCTTAACTTTTACATCATAACACGCATTTTGTTCGCATCTCATTAAATTTGTTTATCCCCACCCTAGTTTATATATTATTCCTCTCTCTCTCTCTCTCATGGGATTGTAAATTGTAATCTGCAGGTGTAGATAAGTTTAAATAAATAATCTTGGAGGTTGATGGCTCCAATTACCTTAGCTCTTCACTCCAACAATTCTTCAATGTCTTCCTCAGGTAAACAAGTTTTTTTTTTCTTTTATTTTAATAATTATCAATGGCATTTTTAGCTTCAATTCTTTTCTGCATTTATAAATTTTAGGTTTTAAGGAAACCAGTTTTTTTTTTTAATTACAGTTACAGATGGGAAGTTAGTTTGTTATCTTGAAAGGTTTTGTTTACAAGTGTCTACTACTTTGTTACTTAATAAACCTCTGGTTGTTATATTAAGTTTGTTCCAATTTAAAGTCTTGATGCCTGATGGTGTAACAATGCCATCAATTTTAGTAATTTACAGTTGATAGTTTTGTGGAATTTAGAAGTAAGTTTAGTTGTGGAATGGCTGCGGTATCGTAGTCGTTTATATTAAGCTCATTGTGGTAACAAATTGATGTCATTTTTTAAGTTTGATTAACAATTGAATGAATTTAACGATACATAAGGTGCCCTTTTATGAAGAATTCTAAATTCGATAGGTTTGCAAAATTTTGAAATTAGAAAGTGACTCATAGTTATTAAAATTAAAACTATAAAATAACGGTGGGAATTAAGCTAATAGTGATTGAAGATTGTAAAATTTGAGGAAAATTCTTACTTAGACGTAATTGGTGAAATTTGGGTCTAACAGTGGGTCAAACTGCCTATGGCCGTTTGCAACATGATCCGGCTCGTTAAGACCTTTCTGTCCACTGGTCATGGGCTCCATAATTCCAATACTAGCGCAAGTTATGCCCGTTTGAACTTTTAAGTTTCGGCCCTTGGCTTTTTCCCTGTTCCTCTTGTCCAGTTGGTCTAAGTAAGAGTTGGCCAAATCTTAGATCAACTCCTCATCACATTTCCAGAGCTTTATGCAACCCTTTCGTATTAATAGGATAATATGTGTTCATAACAAATCGACTTTTATCAGTTATCATCCTATTTAAAGTATCATTTGTCTATATCAACAATTTAAGATCTTTTTCTTAGGTTGAATCCACTTTATTCCAATATTTTATTGAGTTACATGCACCAGTCAACATGATAAACACGAGCAATATCGTCCTTCAAAAATTTAGAAGCAACATTTCACATTTGTATTTATCTTAAACAAACAAAATAAGCTAAAACGCTGTGTTAGGCATCTCTAGATCATTCCTTGTACATGTTCACATTCTTGTCATGAAGATATAGATACAGACCTTTATAAATACCTCTAGTCAGATTCACCAAGTTTATTTTCTTGTCATGAACATAAAGACACCGGCCTACGTAGAATACCCCTAATCAAATCCACTAATCCACCAAATCTAATCGTCGGTTTTTAAGTTTTCTCTTGGTTAGTGCCATTTATTATGTGGTTCTTGTTTGAGCAGGTGTGTGGTTTTGCAGATGTATCAAATGGGAAAGCACAAAGGTTGCAGCTGATACCAAAAAAGTCTTTTGCATCAGTCAGCGTAGGGGAAGAAAAGCCGATTGATTTCTTGCGAACCGTATTTGGTATCGCTTTAATATTTTACTTCTAAAGTTTTATGTTTTTCTTTAACTATACAGTGATTAAATCTGATATCCTTTAAGCCACATTTATACATTATTCCCTCCACTTTAAAATTAAGTGAACATCTGATCGACGACCATAGTGGCGTAGTGATACTAAAAACTTCTGACTATTAGTCAAACATTAAGTGCTCCTCTTTAGGGGAAACTTGTAAACCAAAAGTAATGCTATGAACATTTTGGTAATGATTACTAATGAGCAAACTGGTATTCCAGATATTAGTTGAAATGTATGGAAAAGTTATGGTCTAATTATTATTGTGGTAATGCAGAGGGTTTCATAGCAGGAGGTACAGCTGGAGTAGTTGTTGAAACAGCTTTATACCCAATTGATACCATAAAGACCCGACTGCAGGTAGGTTCTAGAACGTTCCCGTGTTCCATTAAATTTTGGTAGCAACTTCTCCAAAATGATTGGTTAATGAGGAACCTTTGTACTCGATAATTACATTTTTAGCCTGCAGGGAAAGTGGTTTTATATTTGAATAAGTGATGTGTTCTCTGCCTGAAACGTATACATATTATTTTCCTAAACCAATATATAATTATTTATACGTTGGTAAATATTATAGAGATAGTGAAGAAACAACGAGTATAAGCAGGGGGTAGTAGGTGTGTGGTACGACTCGTGTTCGCTGCAGGGTATAATCCTTGGCTTACAACGATGGTCGATCTATGGTTATGTGCACAGACAGTAAGCAGAATAACACAAGAGACAACGATATAAGTGGTTCGATCTCGTAAGATCTACGTCCACTAACAAGAGATGATCTTTTATAAATACAAAGTACAAGTAATGATACAAGTGTATTGTTTCTAATTGGTCAAGAATTGATTACCCTAAGAAAGGAGGTGAGTGCCTCCTTTTATAGGGGGTAAGTGGGCCTAGATAGCCAGGCCCACTTCGGGTGTTGACGGGCTTGGGCCCGGGAGCTTTTGGAGTCCACTTAGTTGGATCTCAATCTCTAGTTGGGTAAAGTGATCCAAGTTGGAGAGGCTTTCTTTTGATTGGGCCACGTGGCGCTACATGATTGGATGGCTGGGCGGTGCTCTGCCATTGGTGCACGTGGCGCCTTCTGGCTGGGTCTGCAGAAGGCCTCTTTTCTCCTGCTGTCAGGCTGTGTCAGGCGGCTGACCGGTTGTCAGCTGATACCTGACAGGAGGTGGCAAGTTGAACCCTAAGGGGGATGAATCCGGCGCTGTCAACTGGTGACACTGCGCGGAGTGAGCAGCGCAGTTTAGGCGCTGCTGCTTTTTCCTCCCTTAGTGTTGTGTTGACCTTTTGTAGGCGGAGTTTATTGGGCGCTGGGTAGGGTGCGCTTGAGAGCGCTGAGAAGCGGTACCCTACCCCTTCAGATAGTAATCTTGGAGTTATTTGCGTCGAATTTAATGGCAATACTTAGGGAAGAATGAAAATGAAAAGTAAAATTACTCATTTCGTGTGTTTCGTTTAGATTTTGTAATTACATACAGGCATATGCAGCATGTTAATGAATAACCTCACCAACATTATATATTCTGTAGGCAGCACGTGGTGGCGGAAAGATTGTCCTCCAGGGGCTATATTCAGGGTTAGCTGGAAATCTTGTTGGTGTATTACCGTAAGGACATATTACTCTTGTGTATTCCACTTTTTTTTTTTTTTTTTTTTGTAGTTCAAATATGACTTGTAATAATCATTCAAGTTGAGACTGCTATATATGCTTTTAAATTTTAAGATTGTATTTTTTTTATTCTGTTATATCTTAATTATGTTGTTCAATTTTGTATATAGAGCCTCTGCCTTGTTCGTAGGCGTTTACGAACCTGCAAAAAAGAAATTGTTGAAGATACTTCCTGAAAATCTTAGTGCTGTTGCACATCTGGTAAATTTGATTTCATCTACATTTCATGAGATGTAATAATATGGTGCCACAGACAACAAAAGAAATTGTTAGAATATTGAGATAGCGACACGCCACATATTGTTTTCTATAAAGATGCAATCTTGATAAAAATGAAAAATACACTTTATTGCTTACATAAATTGGCTTATCGTTTTTTGTGATGTCTTTACGCAAGCCTTTTTATACTTTAAAAGTTGCAAAATATTTTGTAGACTGCAGGTGCAATCGGAGGAGTGGCTGCATCTCTTGTACGCGTTCCAACAGAGGTACAAATATTATATTTGGATGTTACAAAATGGGCGGTTACTGTAATGGGTCAACCCCTGACCGGTCAATGGTTTATGTCCATTTTTTGAATTTTGTGAATAGTTATTAATTGGTATAAAAAAAAATCTATATTACTAAAATGATAAGATTATCACTTTAACATAAATTGGTTTAGCACACTATAAATTTGCAAGCATTTGATGTTTTACTATGACGTTTGTTCTGTTTGACCTGGTCGACCCGTTTGAACCATGATCAATAAAGTGCAACCAAAACTGACTCATGTATTCATATATTTCTTTTTAATTTGACCAAATAGGTTGTGAAGCAAAGAATGCAGACTCGTCAATTTGCTTCAGCCCCTGATGCTGTCCGGCTTATTGTTTCCAAGGAGGGTTTTAAAGGTCTATATGCGGTATAAATCTTTCTTCAAAGTTTTTGGACACATTCACAACATTTATTTATAAATAGATGTTCTGTTCTATATTTCTTGAATAATAACATTCACACGTCCCGTGAAAATGTAAAGTTTGACTTGACAAAAAAGAGCTTTGTTAAACACAATCAATACCTCAGTTTATTGTAATGATGATTATAGAATAGGTGACTTCTACAAAAAAAAAAAAAAAAAAAAAAAAAAAAAATCTAAGATGGAAAGTTCACATTATTATGCCTGTAGCATATATTTTTCCGTTCATTTAAGTGATATGGTATTTAGTACTAAAAAATAATTCGTGAGTTCTAACCTTTACATGGGCTAAATCTAGGGATATGGATCTTTTCTACTACGAGATTTACCTTTTGATGCTATTCAGTTCTGTATATATGAGCAGCTTCGAATCGGCTATAAGTTGGCTGTAAGTATATTCTATATATATATATATGTATGTATATTTTTTTTGTTTTATATTGCATAGTTACTAAATTTTCTCTTGCATCACAAATTCACCACAATCCAGAACCTATTCTGTTCTATACACTGTACACATAATTTGATTATTAATATTTAACTTGTGTCAGGCGCGTAGGGACCTCAACGATCCTGAGAATGCAGCCATTGGTGCCTTTGCTGGTAAGTATGCTCCCATTTAAAAAGATGTAAAAATAAGAATGCCACTGCCATCACAACATTTAAAAATCGAAACCACATAGTTACGCAAAATTGTTCGCGCTATTAGTGGAATGTCTAAAATACTCTTCTGTAATGTCACAATCAGGAATGTCTAAAATACGCAAAATTGAAACGACTTCCTCATCTGTTTGGATTATGTTTTTTTGCAGGTGCCCTTACCGGAGCTATAACAACACCACTTGATGTCATAAAAACTAGATTAATGGTTCAGGGATCAGCAAACCAGTACAAAGGGATAATTGATTGTGTTCAGACAATCTTAAAAGAAGAAGGACCTCCTGCCCTTTTGAAGGTATGTAATCATCATCTTAAGAGCATTGAAATACTTCCCTCTGGTGCATAAAAATTGCAACATGTTCATCTCTTTAAGCTTATTTATTTAAAATGTCACCAAAATTGCAATCGCAACAATAGAAGAGTGGTTTTTGTTATTGGGTCAAAGACTTCGTTTTTCATAATCTTCATCATCGAATTATATTTACAACGAATAGGTGTGAGATCGGACAAAAAAGGTTGCCTAGTAAGGACTAGGTTGGTTTGCTCCAAAACACTTTTTTGCCTATTTTCTTTTTGTATAACTAATTACAGAATTTTCTTTTTGAAGTAAAGTGTTTTTTTGTATGACAAATCTTCTCCTACTTTACACAAATTATTCTAAAATACTCTTTTTGCCTATGTTTGAACCTGGGACCTCTCCACTAAGAGGCACGTGGGACTAATTTAATACATTGTATGCATTAAATATACAATTTGGACAACTCTGGACCCGTTTGACCAGTTTTGTTTTTATCTAATTTTTTTTCTGGTTTCATCCGGTACATTAGAGATGAAGCATAACCCATATTGACTCATTTGTACAAGTAAACGATTAAATGGTACCGCTTTGATCTTGTAGGGTATTGGGCCTCGAGTGTTGTGGATAGGGATCGGAGGTTCAATATTCTTTGGAGTTTTGGAGAGAACAAAGAAAATTCTTGCCGACCGCCAGCTGCAACCATCTAAACACCAAATTTCTGAGCCTCCTAAGCAAGATTAAGGAACATATTCGTGTTGATGCTTGATTTACGCGCTAGTTTATTTTCAGGGTTATGGGCCAGTAACATTCAAATCCCATAACCAGCCTCTGTATTGTTAAAATTTTGTCATTTCTGTTATTGTATCTAGCAACAATATCTTCAAATCACATCCCACAGGTTACGAGTTTTCAACGACATGAAGTAACTAAAAGTCATGCTTATGTTTAGTATTAAGTACTAATGTAATAATCTGGTATAATACCAAACATAATCATAAAGTAAGATTTAGTGTGTAACATAATTTTGAGTTCAAGGAACAGTTTTGACCTCAAAAGGGTCAACCTTAATGAACCAATATGCTGCAATGAGACATGAGAAACTATAATCATGAGGTAATCATTTCCACCCTGTAAATAATAAGTAATCAAACTTTACAGTCATACAACCCCATGGGTTGGTTAAACTTCACTATAAGTCAACTAAATACCCTGACGTAGATAAAACCGAAAAAAAGGGATGAATAAAATCAAGCATGGAAATGAAGCTTGTTGTAAGATGGGTCGGTTTTTGTTAAATTCCTTGGGAGAATCCAACTGTTCTTAGGACTGCCCAAGGTACAACATTCGTGTTATATGAAAAAGAATTGTGTTAGTAAGCCAAAGATCACCGGTTTTGAAGGGATTCAATCGCCTTTTTCCACTGATACGCTCTCTGTTTTGGATCTTCAAATGTCATAACTTTCTTTGGCTGCATCATCCAGTATAAAAGTCAGGAAAGAAGACAACAAATAACTAGGAAAAAGAGGTGGCAATTTAGATCCTCTTATTAATGGGTCGATACGGATTTAGAGACTAATTTGAAACGACTCAAATGGGTCAAAAAAAAATCTTTAGTCAAAGGGGAATCACCCAAAGTCTTTACAGAGCAAATGACCTCCAAAATCATCTCATCCGAAAATTTAGGTTATTATTGTAGATGATATCGTTTTTAATCATAGATAATGATTAAAAACTTCGACCCCCAGGAGGACAAGGGTTTGTATTTAGTAGAATAGGGTTTGCGATCCATAAAGGGGCTGGCGGCGTAGCTTGTTGCCCGTCTGCATGCTATTTTAATGTAATTTGCCAGTTATGGAATATTCAACATTTATATAAAAAAAATAATGAATTTGTTATTTCTTAAGAAAAGACAGTTTTTGTGGGTCAGCCCGGCCCGACCTATTTCAACACCCCTGCTTTGTGCCATTACCCAGCCCCCACCCTGGCCTGCTCATCTTGCCACCTCTAAGGAGTAACCTTCATGACCATTTCGCGATTAGTTAAAGGTTGTGCATCAACTCACAATGCAAATCTTGAAATTTGATGGGCTAGTAACTTGGACACTAAGCTCGTTGGGATCATCAGACCAGATCATATTCCCTTTACCGGCTAGCTTCGAGGGATCCACATATACCAACTTTGGCTTGTTAGTCAGTATAAGTTGTACCTTTTTACTCGATAGTTTCTGCAGTTTCTTGAACATTGAGATCATAAGAACGGATTCACCCGGCTCCAAGAACTGTTGCCTGTCAACAAGTTAAAAACTTGGGTCACTAGTCAAACTGACAGAGTGACGTTTATTGTCCAAACGCCGAAATTGCTCATTCTTGCAAAGTTTATCTAATATTTTTGCTTGCAACATAAAATGCGAGTGTGATGGTTTGAAAAGTCAACCAACAGAAACAATGGAATATTTACCATTTTGAATCGAAGGAATCTATTGAAGAGAGTTTAGTTATATGGCCTGCATCGGAGGAAGAAGTGACATCGCCAATATGTGACAGGTTCCGTGATGAATCTGAAGTCTCATCACCTCCACTTGTGCGACTACTGTTGGGACCCTGTAGAAAGTTGGATGATAATATATATATGTATAACGAACGTATTATGGTACAATTACTTGTTTGTCCATTGGAAATACCTTCTCCAATACAAGTCTAGGAGGACTCTTTGACCTTATATCATGCCAATCAATTCCTCGAAAGAAAGGATGATTCTTTAGTGAACCATAGCCATCAGGTCCCGCACCCGGTCTTTTTGCAGGATCTATATCCTGCATCATAATTATTTACAATTTAAGTAAGGGGAATGAGTCAAATGAATCGAACGTATTGCAGGTAGCCCAAAGTCTTTATTTGATGCATCAACCTCCTAAATTATTTTATTCAAAGACTTCTATTAACAATGTTATTATATTGTTCATAGCTAACCAATTTATTATTTACAAAAAAAAAAAAAAAAAAAAAAAAAATAAAAAAGAGCATGGACAGAAACGAATCCGTCACCTCCAAAAACATGGATATCTGATGTCAACAACACATGAAGGGAACTCACATGCTCAAAAGGATATGATTATAAATCCGATTACCAATAATTTATCGATCAGATCTCTGGCATCACTGGAAAAGTAATCAGGAAATTTGATATCGCGGGCTATTATTTTTTGAAAAATGAACCATTCACTTGCATCTTTGAATGGAGAAGTTCCCGATAGCATCTGAAACAAGGTGCAGCCAAGCGCCCAGAGATCATTTCTGCTCGGATTTATAAAAAAAAAAAATAAAAGCAAAACAAGTCACAATACAAAAACAACTAGAGCAACAGTTGCAGGTGAATAATTTAATTTAATGGAGAAAGAATAACACTCACCCAAAAGTAGCAGGTGAATTATTTAATACTTCTGGAGGGACGTATGCAGCCGTCCCCACAAACGTGCACGCCTTATCATCTGAGGAAGAAGGATGCCATGATTAGACTCATGGTTATAACCCCCCCCCCCCCCCCCCCCCCCACACACACACACACATGACGCACCTGACGCTGCTGCATTTGGAAGGACTGTTATCTGGCTATCTTGCATGGGCTTTACGCTACCAAAATCAGCAATCTTAATGTGTCCATCTGATGTAAGAAGCAGGTTCTCTGGCTGTCATTAAAACGCTTTTAGCAACGGTTATTTTAGAATGGTTGGGCCCACAAGGATAACACCATTTTGGCTGGAAAGAGAAGTATACAATCGGACGCACAGTTTGAAATGCTTTAAAAGGAGTTGTTTAACAACCTTTTTCCTTGTTACATTATAGAGTTCATGAAATATAACACAGTGTTTGATTTTTTTGTTTTATCAATCCTATTAGTCACATTATACATAAGACAAAATACACTGCTGCAATACCTTAATGTCTCTATGTATTAGACCCAACTTATGTATATATTCAAGAGCATCCACAATTTCAGCTGCATAAAAGCGAGTCTCATCATCCGTCAAACGACCTTTCTGTGTAAAACGAATTCAATACATGTAGTTGAAAGTTGGCTAACGTGTATTTTAATGCATACAACCTTTACTAAAATGCTTTATCACAACAACAATAATAATAAATAAATAAATAAAAAGAAGTTGTGAAAATGTGGACAAAAGTGTTTCACTTACCCTGGTTATTTGATCAAAAAGTTCTCCACCTTCACAAGACTCAAGCGCCATGTCTATAACATATAACCAAATGCACATGTCAAGCATAGAAAACGAAGGAGTTTGAGGCGGTTTAGAAACTAACAAAATCCATAAACCGTAAGCATGATCTGCTTACATAGTGAATACGTGTCTTGGAATGTAAAATGGAGTTGCACTATTCCAGGATGTGTCAGCTGATCCAATACGATTCTCTCCAACTTTACATAAGCAGTTTTGTTTTCTTTTGTTATGAATTTTTTATCCATGATCTTTAATGCGTACACTATCCCCGTGTCTTTCTTTTTCGCTCTCACAACCTGATGATGTCAGATTTTAGCTATAACTGATTTGCAAGAAAGAAGCAAACCATCATAGTTTCGACAAGCCAAAAGACAACAAGAGTATTTGAAAGCAGTAACAAACAAAGATTAACAGGAGAGGCTGACATAAACCAGCTCGACCCGTTGAATTATATCACCACAAATTGATTATAAAATGGTTAAGATCCTAATAATGGATGCTAAGGTTCCATATGTTGACCTTGGTTTAATAATGCGCGAGGCGCTCCGAGGCGTTTAGGTCCCAAAAGCCAAGGCGCAAAGCGCGAGCATCACACACACACACACGTGCGAGGCATTGCTCTAGGTACAACCATGTAACCAATGGGCTTATAGCCTAGTGGTACCCACTACCAATGATAAGTGTTGGGCATGAGAGGAGACAAGTTCGAATCTTGTGGGCAGCACTTTGAGGTATTTTGCCGGGATCATAACCCTTGTGGGGTGGGATGATCGGTATCCAATATGGATACCAGGGGCCAGAGGGTCTCCTCCACATACCCTTTTTTTAGGTACAACCATGTAAGCCGTATTTACAACAAGAAGCTGTGTCTCTCTCATCTATTTCACATATCAACCGTTCTATTCTATCAAGTAAACCTTTCAAAAATTTTACATCCCTTTAGATGTTTTTACACATAAACTTCCTAATCCTATAGACCATAGTTTTCACCAAATTTGACCAAGAAGTACACGAGACGCCGTCTCAAGCCCCTGACGCTGTGTCTCACGCCCGCCATTTCAAACCAAGATCTTGATTCATGAAGGCCTCAAGTTTCAATATTTATACATTAAACAAATTGCAAAACAATCCCATGTATGCAACAAGATTAATTATAAACACATAAATCAATAAAGAACAACAAAATTTAAAAGCATAAATAGACATCAAATGAATAACTAATTAAAATTCCTTTAAAAAAGACATTACAACAGAATAGCAGGTAAACGGACAACAAGCGCAAATGAATGCAAACACTAGCCAACCAATGAAAATCAAAATCAAGATAATAATATTAATAAAGTACCTTAGAATAAGAACCAACACCATATATCTTTCCCATTTCAAAATCTTGAATTGTAAAACTCTGTTGTGGAGCCCTAAACTTAAAGCTCTTAGCTTTATGACCATCATTCTTATTATTCTTGGCTGAATCATCCATTTCACCCCTCATTATGAATTTCCAACAAAACCAAAGACACCCATTAATGTAAAGATAATATTTTTATTATTCCAAAACAAACAAACATAAGATCAGTCAATTCAAAACCATAAAAAATAAACAAAATTGAAGGACACCCAATGGGGAGGTTTTCTTTATGATTGTATGTATATACTTCATTGGGTTTTTTTTTTTTTTTTTTGCAAAGGCAAAAGAGGGGTGATGGAGGGAACAAAGTTAGAGCGAGAAAGTAGGAGGAGAGAGAGAGAGGGGACACGTGTCAGCTATTTGGTTGCCTAAAAAGCATGAAAATTTATAATTAGATTTTATTAAAGATGTAAATGGAAATAAGGGTTTTTTTTAACGGTCAAATTTTGTTAGGGTGATCGGGGCGTACAACGGGTAAGTGGATGCGGCATTCGGGTACAACTAGGATCACCGATTCACCGTCGTCGTCAATGTGGGTAGGGTTTGGTGGGTAAGGGTGCGGTAAAGGCTTGAGGCAATGGGTATATGAACATCGGAGGCATGTGACCATTACTTTCGTATGATGAGCCTATATGAATAAGTTGCCATGATTTTTCGGAATGGTAAGTGTTTAAGTGTTATGTGCATCGTGCAACCATATAGATATATCACATAAAAAAACATATATTATTTATGCACAATCCTCATGCAGATTGCTAGGAGTTAGTTGTTTTGATAGTTGTTCTATTAAATTAGTTATGTAATACAATAGTAGTGAATCGGTTATTAACTCTCTCTAAATTGTTCATAAGTAGAAAATAGTGTGTAGATGTTTTGTATGGCTATATATTTAGCCACAAATATTTTATTGATTAGGAAAGAAATTATGAATTAGTCTATCCTAAATCTTCAAGTTGTCTCAAGTTTCTATCTATTTTCTTTTGATCAATGGGTTAACGATTCGATTCGTATCATTAACATGTTGGCTTAATCATAAAAGCTAAAAAATATTGGTTTATAAACATGTCTTGTAATTGTAATTAAAAAGGATTGTTTTATAAACTTAAAAGATTAGGATGGAAAAGTGAATTTTCAATTAAATATTTTTTTATAGTTTTTTTTTTTTTTGTGGTTGGATGGGTTTACGCAATTACGCTCAAGAAGAGTCATATAAGGTCACGGGTCATAAAGTTACAACCATCGACCGGACCGAATGTCGAATCAACTCCCACCGGTTCACCGGTCTGACGAACCACCCAAGAAACCCATCAAAAAGAGAAAAAAAAAAAAAAAAACCTCTCCAAAAACCGGTCCGACCGGCTAGTTTCCAGTCCGCCAGTCCAACTACTGGTCCGATCCGATGCACGAACAGTTCAATCATCGACCCAGACCGGCCAAGGTCCCGGTTCCCAGTCCGAAAACACCGGTTACAAGTCCACATTTGGTGAAAGAGATTAGCCTCACGTAGACAATGAATTGTACACATGTAATCCCAATATTTTTAAATCAATTAACACAAATATTAAAGTTTAAAAGTGATTTTTTATGTTATTTTCTTGAACTATTTTTCAACAAACTTGTTCCAACATTTTCTTATACAATCTTGTTACCAAAAGAACTCTTGTATCTTTTTCCTAACCCAACCACAGGTTTAAAGTTGCAAAAACATTTCAATTGATTTGTAATTTATTTTCTCATATATATTTACTAGTAGTTACTTTGAGCCTATACTATATACAAAAACCATACCCCAATCAATCTATCTACAAATCCCACATGTCTATCCTTCTCTTAAACTCACCTTTCCTATCTACAAGTCCACCATACAAACTTGTAAACTTCTCCAAACACTTGCTTCTAACCCGATAATGCGCCTGCGTGTTCCCGCTAATCGCTACGCCTGAAAACTTAGACGTGTCGATAGCCCAAGTCGGTTTCACATACTCCACAGACGAGCCTGTTAGCGTGGCATTTGCGTATAAAAAGTTCATCAAAACATCCTCACAATTGAACACCTCATCTACCATATTCCGCCCCGCCTTAGCTTCTTTCCCCCAATAACGCTCAAACGCCACGTCATGGTCGACGAATGCTGCCCCCGTCAAAATCATGTTATACCCGTTGTGTTTCCGTGCGTGTTTCTCCGGTCGATACATCAATGGTGGCGGTCCAGTGACTAGGCGGGGGTAAAACCCGACTAGCCGTTGAGGGTTTTCCCTCCAGATTTTGAATACACGTTCGAGATCGTCACAGTTCATCATGATGTCATCGTCTAGCTCGAGAACTGCTTTGGTTTTTATTAATGGGTCGGGTTTAAACCGGTTGTTCAACGAGTTTTGATCCTCGACCCGGATCCTAACTGGAACTGCAGAGTCCAAATTTTTTGGATCCGGCGGCGTCCCTTTGTTCCAAACCACCACGATTTCACGAACTGACGCACATCGAGAGTAATGTTTTACATACATTTTCAAGTTCCAAATTCGAGCGTCGTAGGTCATCGCTAATAATGTGAACTGAGAAAACCGACCTGTAACAGAATATGGTCTTTCTGCACCGTTTCCTCCGTATATGTACCCGAATCCAATACACAATATGACTACTGATAATATCAAAAGAAATGCGAAAACGAGCTTACCCTTGTATGTGTTCGGGTTTATATTCAACCGTAACCTCAATCGTAATCTCTCCCCTACTAAGACCACATTGTTTTTCTTCTTCAAACCACGGGTGACCGGAATCAAGCATTTGACCAACCCGAGTATCCAACATAAAACGTAAACGATCAAACCAGCAGCTACAATTAAACCGCACCCAACCATGCGTCTCCTAGTCACGTCCCCAAATAAGGTCCGATCCCCATCTGCAACCGCAACCCACTTCCCGGTTCTTAACCTATGGACATTGAGGAGATGAGATCGAGCCCCATTCCATGCGTTTTTACCTTTTTTCGGGTTCTCAATACCCAAATCAACTTCTACTTCTTTGTAATTGTTTACTGTAAGAACTTCAATTTTGAAAACACGAACACGTTCATCATGAGCTAACCGATAAAGATTCCCGTTGTAGAAAAAGGGCCGGCCCCCATTTCGCTGTCCTGAAACGGGGTTTTTCTTGTGTGCGGTCCATGGACCAAATGGCCCGCTACTATACCAGATTTCAAGATTTTTGTTGGTTACTTGACCTTGATAAGAACCAAAAAGCCAGTACATTTCTTCATGCTGTATGATAAAAACATCAACCAGCGGCCGGTCCAACATGATCTTTTCAAATTTCCACTGTAACGGGAACTTTATCGCCCTGTAAAGCCGAACGTCCTCGTTTCCACTTCCACCGGGTATCATATATATCTGTAAAAAAATGAAAAAAGTTAGAAAATGTCACCAGTAATCTGGCATTGAATTTCTATAAACAGTTTTACTAACTATATATAGGATCTTACTTGACGATTGTAGTCGAATACATATGGATGTGAAAGGTCCCCATCGTTATCCAATGCCACGCCCATTTGTTCCCAAGTTACTCCGTTATCCATGCTTCTTGCAACCGCGATGTCTCCTTGCATTGTGATTGGATTCTTGGTTTTGAAGAACATGTAAAGAATATCATCCTGGTTCATTATTACATGTTAAACATACGTATCGGTACATACACATGAAAAACGACAGATTGCTCGTCGACCATAGGGCCGTTACAATGTGATGGTAACAGCACTCGTAACAAGCCCACTTCCACTTCAAAAAGATCACTCATATACCAACTGGATATAATTAATAGTTTGAGTTGTGCATTGTTTTATTCGACGACCTAACAAACCGTCAAACAAACATAACAGTACCAATTGTCACTCATGTATCAAGCATATATAACTCATGTACTTGGTTTTATAAAGCGTGAAGCGCACAAAATCTACGAGGTCTAAAACCAAGGCGCAAAAGGAGTGGGCTTTTCGTACCCAAGGCACAAGATGATAATATAACTTTTTAAATATATCCCATAGGTTTTTTAACTTCCACTACTCAAAATATAGCTATAAATAAGGTTTTTATACGATTTTACCTACATGTACAAGCCAAAAATCCCAACGTACAACATGTTGTTGCAAAAAAATACCTTGGGTACAAAAGGTGCGCGCCTCAAGCCAAAAAATCCAAGAAAACCCCAAAAAAGCGCGCCTTTTTTGCGCTTCTTGTATTTCCTCTAGGCGCTGAGTGAAAAAGCCCCAAGGCTTGGGCCTTGTTGCGCCTAGGCGCGCCTATGTGTATTGAAAGTAGATAATGTAATATTGAATACAAAGTTACATAACGTGTTGTAATGAAACACATGTATATCATTTTTTGTTGTTTAAACTATGAACCCTAAACTCCAAACACTTCGCGTTTTTGTTTAAACACACTAAACCTCTTGTGAACGGTAATTACAAATTTAAGCTTTGATGATCACTATCATCCAAAGTGGTATGAAGTTAACTATCCAACAAGGCATCTTCAAATCTAATTACTCTGAACGAGTGTTGGAAATTATTTGTGTGAATGTGAGTTGGCCTTGTCCCACATTGGTTGGGAGATGAAAATTGGAAGGCTTTATAAGGAGAAGCTTGAGTGGAAGATTTAAATTGTTTAAGTTACACTATCCTCTAGCTCCTACCCGCGCGCAGGGGGGGGTGCAAAAAATGGGTTCGGGCTGAAAAAATTCTTGAATCAACGCGACGCCCGCATCTGCGGACACGAATGCAGCTCGAAAAACCCGGGTCCGCGCGACACTGGTTTTTACTACCCGTTTTAATTTTTGTAACAAACAGAAAGCTTCCAGAAGTCTGTTACGTCTCCTGGTCTTCAGCTTGGCTTTAATTCCTAGTCATTAACTGGTGGTTAATAGCATAATTAAAGTGATTAATTGGAATATTAATCACGAATTTGAAGTGCCATCAGTTTCACCTCTTGGTCTTGAAGGTCTATAAAGACCTGTTGTGAGGAAGCAGAAAACACACAACACACAGCATCATACTCACACAATAATACAGACTCGCAAACACAGGAGCAGCAGCATTTCTATTTCTTTTCAGGCAAGTGGGATAGTCCGCAGTGCACCGTCACTGTTTGAACCGGTGTACCCTGGGAACAGACGACGAATCTGTTTAAGGGAATTGTGTTAAACACAAGCCCGGTTTTGTTTTACGCTAACTTGTTTACTTCTGTCTTCCTGTTTGTTTTCAGTTCTTCTCCATTTTCACTGTAAGTAATCTAACAAACTTAAACAGATTTCGTGTTCTTACAGTTTCTATTTCTTTTCAGTTATGGAGAACTCACAGCCCATGCCTTCTGCTGCTCTCCCAAACTCCGCTGTCGCCGGAGTTTCTGCAGTGTTCTCTCATGCTGTTACTGTTACCACTGGTCTAGTGGCGCCTTTGCCGACTGCGGTGGCAAGCCACGCTGAAAAACCTGAGAAGTTTGCTGGTGTAAACTTCAAACGGTGGCAGCAAAAGATGTTGTTCTATTTGACAACATTGAACCTTGCGAGGTTCTTAACTGAAACCGCTCCTCAAGTTGCTGAAGAGGATATGAATGCTCAGACTGTGAGCGCGGTTCATGCTTGGAATCATTCTGATTTCTTGTGCCGAAACTATATCCTAAATGGAATGGTTGACTCGCTTTACAATGTGTATTGCAAAGCTGCTACTGCCAAAGATTTATGGGAATCTTTGGAACGCAAATACAAAACCGAAGATGCGGGCACAAAGAAGTTTGTGGTGGCGAAATTCTTGGACTTTGCTATGGTGGATTCAAAAACTGTCATGAGCCAAGTTCAAGAATTGCAGGTTATTCTTCATGATATTCATGCAGAAGGAATGATGCTTAGCGAGACATTCCAAGTTGCAGCGATTATTGAGAAGTTGCCACCAAGCTGGATTGATTTCAAGAATTACTTGAAGCATAAGCGAAAGGAAATGACAATTGAAGATTTGGTTGTGCGTCTTCGCATTGAAGAAGACAACAAAGTTGCTCAAAAGAGAACTGTTGGTCATGAAGTCGCTAAAGCTAATGTTGTTGAACATGGTCAATCATCAAAGGGTAACAAGAGTAACAAAAGGGCTGGGTTTAAGAAAAACAACGGGAAGAGCTCCCACCTTGGACCTAAAGGTGGGATTGGGAAGAAGAAGTTCAATGGAACGTGTTATAATTGTGACAAACAAGGGCATAAGGCAAGTGAATGCAAGCTTCCCAAGAAAGAAAATGCCCAACAAGCAAACATGATTGATAAGCTTGTTGCTATGATTTCTGATTTGTCAATGATGGTCACGGAAGCAAACTTGGTTGGAACGGATGCCAAGGATTGGTGGGTTGATACCGGGGCAACCCGGCACGTGTGCTTTGACAAGAGCTTTTTCAACACTTTCAAAGAAGTAACTGGTGAAAAGCTCTTCATGGGGAATTCTGCTACCGCGGATATCAAAGGCGAAGGAAATGTGATTTTGAAGATGACGTCGGGAAAGGAACTTACTTTGTCAAATGTGTTGTATGTTCCTGAGATTCGTAAGAATCTTGTGTCTGGTTGGCAGTTGAACAAGTTTGGGTTCAAAATGGTGTTTGAGTCTGATAAGGTCGTGTTGACCAAAGGTGGTTTGTATGTTGGTAAGGGCTATGCCCTAAATGGTATGTTTAAGTTAAATGTAACTGTGATGAATGGAATGAATAACGATAATTCTGCTTACTTGCTTGAGTCTTCTAATGTTTGGCATGGTAGACTAGGTCATGTGAATTTTAATTCCATTCGACATTTAATTAAATTGAATAGCATACCAAAAATTGATATTGACTCAAACCATAAATGTGAAACTTGTGTCGAAGCAAAACAAACACGAACGTCATTCAAAAAGGTTGAACGAATCACTAGTCCTCTTGATTTGATCCACACCGATCTATGTGACTTGAAAGCGATTCCTACTAGAGGTGGGAACAAGTATTTCATCACTTTTATTGATGATAGCACACGATTTTGCTATGTGTACTTACTTAAGAGTAAGGATGAGGCTATTGACAAATTTGCTGTGTTCAAAGCCGAAGTTGAAAATCAACTTAACAAAAAGATCAAAAAAGTAAGAAGCGATCGAGGTGGTGAGTATGTTTCACCTTTTGCTGATCTTTGTGCAAAAAGTGGAATCATACATGAACTCACACCTCCTTACTCTCCTCAATCAAATGGCATAGCGGAACGAAAAAACCGAACTTTGAAAGAGATGATGAATGCCATGTTGATAAGCTCAGGGGTGAGTGAGGACATGTGGGGGGAAGCGCTGTTATCAGCAAATTTCATTCTAAATTTAATTCCCCGTAAGGAGAAGGATGTAACACCGTATGAATTATGGACGGGAGTCAAACCATCATATAATCACTTGCGAGTGTGGGGGTGCCTAGCTAAGGTGGTTGTAACACCACCAAAGCGTCTTGTGATAGGACCCAAAACTGTAGATTGTGTGTTCATTGGATACACTCGTCTGGGTGGTCCACTTCGATTTCTTGTGCATGACTCGAAGAATCCTGGAGTATCAAATGACACTATATTAGAGTCTAAGGATGCTTCTTGGTTTGAGCACATATTTCCATGTTTGGAAAGGCCTAAATTGGGTTCACCAAACCCATTTGATGAGAATGTTCTATATGATGAACCAGGCCAATCAAACCCAATTGGGGAAAGGTCTTCAAGAGAAGAGGTTACAAATGATGAACCTCAAACTGATGAAGGTGAAATCCGAAGGAGTAAAAGACAAAGGACTGAAAAATCCTTTGGTCCAGATTTCTTCACCTATGTGGTCGAGGAGGATCCGCAAACTTACCAACAAGCGGTAAATTCCTCAGATGGACCTCAGTGGAAGGAGGCCATAAAATGTGAAATAGATTCTATTTTACAAAACCACACCTGGGAATTAGTGGATCTTCCTGCGGGATGCAAACCACTAGGATATCGATGGATATTCAAGAAAAAGCCAGATGGCACCATTGATAAATACAAGGCAAGATTGGTGATCAAAGGATATAAACAGCGAGAAGGCTTGGATTATTTTGACACATATTCGCCTGTTACGCGAATAACATCCATCAGGATGGTTCTTGCGATTGCAGCCATTAGAAATTTGGAAGTTCACCAAATGGATGTGAAAACGGCTTTCTTGAATGGAAATCTAGAGGAAGAGATTTACATGGAACAACCCGAGGGCTTCATAGCCAAGGGACAAGAAAAGAAAGTATGCAAGCTTGTAAAATCCTTGTATGGTTTGAAACAAGCTCCAAAACAATGGCATCAAAAGTTTGATCATGTCATGCTTGATTCTGGGTTCAAGATCAATGAATGTGACAAGTGTGTGTATGTGAAAGACACACCAGATGGATATGTCATCTTGTGTTTGTATGTGGATGACATGCTCATTGCTGGTAGTAATGAGAAAATGATAAAATCTACGAAGGACATCCTGAGAGCAAGGTTTGACATGAAAGATATGGGATTGGCAGATGTGATTTTGGGAGTACAAATCACACGAACCCAGAATGGACTTGTGATAAGTCAGTCTCACTATGTGGACAAAATTCTTGAGAAGTTCAATGCAAATGACTCTAATGTAGCTAGAACTCCCATTGACACGAGTCAACATCTAGCTAAAAATCGAGGTGAGCCTGTTAATCAATTAGAGTACTCAAGAATTATTGGCAGCTTGATGTATCTGATGAGTTGTACCAGACCAGACTTAGCATATGCTGTAAGCAAGCTAAGTAGATACACGAGCAACCCAAGTTTAACTCATTGGGGTTGCATGACACGGGTGCTTCGGTACTTGAGATACACACGAGAGTACGGGCTGCATTATAATAGATATCCAGCAGTTATTGAAGGTTACTGCGATGCAAATTGGATATCTGATACGAATGATTCCAGAGCAACAAGTGGGTATGTATTCACACTTGGTGGTGCAGCGATATCGTGGAAATCATGCAAACAAACTGTAATTGCTAGATCCACGATGGAATCAGAATTCATCGCTTTAGATAAAGCAAGTGAAGAGGCAGAATGGCTACGTCAATTTGTTGAGGATATACCAAGGTGGCCGAAGCCGGCATCGGCCATATGTATACATTGTGATAGCCAATCGGCAATTGGCAGAGCTCGTAGCACAATGTATAACGGTAAGAACAGGCATATAAGACGTAGACATAATACGGTACGACAACTAATCTCTACAGGAGTTATCACTGTTGACTACGTGAAGTCAAAGGATAACATCGCGGATCCGCTAACAAAAGGCTTAAGCAGAGAGTTAGTTCAGAAGTCGTCAATGGGAATGGGGCTAAAGCCCATGAAAGGCTAGGTTTATGCGAAGGAAACCTAACTCAGCTGACTGGAGATCCCAAGATCTGAGTTCAATAGGACAACCTAATTGTATGAACTGGCGAAGGTCACTGTGGGGGAGAGTTGGTGGAAACCCCACATTTTTAAAAAAAAAGGGAGCTTACTACAAATATAATAAACTTCCTAGCCCATTCCTAAAAGTGACAAGGTTGAGGTTAAGCTTATGGCTTTTAATGATTTGACTGAGGTAACCAGTCCCAGTAAATCACCTATGTGAGAGAGAAGTGGGGTCGCTTCGAAGGGTATTGTTGGGGCACAATACTTAAGAGCTCTCGCAGAACCAGGCACGTGTCCATGACCATAACGGACACAACTATGAGGACTTGACGTTGTCAGGGAGAGTCTTGTGTGAAGCGTATTGTCGTCCACACAAACGGCAGACGAGTTCAAAGACATCGCGTTCTACTCAGAGCCAGTGGGCTAAGTGCGTTTCATAAGCGAAGGTTCAAAGGGTCACACCTACCTATCGTATGCAAAACTCAACTGTTGAAATTTAATCGGAATGAGGTTGTTTCTGTGAATAACTCCCATTCATGTGGGGGATTGTTGGAAATTATTTGTGTGAATGTGAGTTGGCCTTGTCCCACATTGGTTGGGAGATGAAAATTGGAAGGCTTTATAAGGAGAAGCTTGAGTGGAAGATTTAAATTGTTTAAGTTACACTATCCTCTAGCTCCTACCCGCGCGCAGGGGGGGGTGCAAAAAATGGGTTCGGGCTGAAAAAATTCTTGAATCAACGCGACGCCCGCATCTGCGGACACGAATGCAGCTCGAAAAACCCGGGTCCGCGCGACACTGGTTTTTACTACCCGTTTTAATTTTTGTAACAAACAGAAAGCTTCCAGAAGTCTGTTACGTCTCCTGGTCTTCAGCTTGGCTTTAATTCCTAGTCATTAACTGGTGGTTAATAGCATAATTAAAGTGATTAATTGGAATATTAATCACGAATTTGAAGTGCCATCAGTTTCACCTCTTGGTCTTGAAGGTCTATAAAGACCTGTTGTGAGGAAGCAGAAAACACACAACACACAGCATCATACTCACACAATAATACAGACTCGCAAACACAGGAGCAGCAGCATTTCTATTTCTTTTCAGGCAAGTGGGATAGTCCGCAGTGCACCGTCACTGTTTGAACCGGTGTACCCTGGGAACAGACGACGAATCTGTTTAAGGGAATTGTGTTAAACACAAGCCCGGTTTTGTTTTACGCTAACTTGTTTACTTCTGTCTTCCTGTTTGTTTTCAGTTCTTCTCCATTTTCACTGTAAGTAATCTAACAAACGAGTGGACCTAAATGATCGAAAAACCAAAATCACAATCACGTTTATCCCAACACTCAAAACATAGTATTGACAACTCCAAGTCGCGATATCCAGATTACACACGCATTGAAACACTCCCTTCGTATTCAACATTCTTATAAAAAGATGATCAAGACATATTACCTGAGCATAAAGAAAGGGGTCAGCTACAAAATTACTTGAGAACCCAGAGTCAGTAATCGAAGCACAAGTCATAATTGGGTTTGCTACAGGCCATGCTGCACTTTTATTGTCCCATATATTCAGCTGCAACATTCAAACAAAGATCCAATTTTTTTATAACTTAATTATATAATTTAAATATAAAATTCAGGAACATGACACCCATTTAATATATCATAGAATGCAGCAAACAGAGACCAATTTCTTTTATTATTTTTCTTCCCAACTCAACACACACAAAAAAAAAAAAAAAAAAACACTCCACTGTGTGACATAAAGAAATCTAGAACAGTAAACTATACACACTCATTGTAAAAAAAAAGGCAGTTTTTTTTTATCATATTGATATTCAGATAAATCATAGAATCATCACACATCCTCAAAAAAATAAAAAAGCTTTTAACATAGAATAGTAAAATGCATAAGACTCACTTTTCAAGCGATTAATATTAGTTTCATTAATATTTTATAATATTTACATCTCATTTAAAATTGTTTAGTAAACGAGCCGAACGGATCTTTTCATTAATCGAGCTCGCGAGCGAGTCTATTATTTATACTATTTTCATTTAATATAATAACTAATAAATACTAAACGAGCCGAGCTGAGTCTGAGAAACTACTAACGAGTAGAGCTCGAGGATTCATCAGGCTCGAGTTCGGGTTAGGCTCGCTTGTAACGCTACTCGAAATTAATAAGGGACTTAGGCCCGAGGTGCAAGTGAATCCAATTACACTAAAATAAAAATAAAAAAATGATTAAAAACTTACATCTTCAATGGGTTTAAGAGAAAAGGGATCATCTCCATAGAAAACTCCAATCCCCCATGACCCCTCATTATCTTCTTGACACCCAATCCAATTCCCATAATCCAAATTATAATTATTATTATTATTGTTTCCAAATAAATAAAACATATACAATATCCCAACCAAACTACACACCAGAAACAATATAAACAAACACTGCACACCCAACAAACCACCACCATTATCATGCACGCGCCACCTTGTTTTAGCTGACGCGCCACCCATGTTAGGCTTTTTAGAAAATAATAATAATAATAATAAGGGGTAAATGGGTTTGGGGATTATTATACGTACATTGAATGGGTTTGGATTGGATTGGATTGGATGTGAATATTATTGATTGTTAAATGAAGAATTTATTTTGATTATGTGGGTTTGTTTGTTTGTTTGTTAGAAAACTAAAGGTGGTGGAAGAAAAGGTGGCAGATATCTACGCAATGGTGATATTATCGGGATAATATGATGTGCTTCTTTCTTTCTTTCTATCTTCTCTTTGTGTGTTGGGATGTATGTGTGTGTGTTTGGGATTTGTTTTGAATTTATTTATAGGTTTTGTCTAGAAGCTTTAAATGGCTTTTATTGTTTTCATGTCACTATCCAAAAGAGCTCTTTTTGTTCATTTTTTTCTTTTTGAAAAAAAAAATCACATACACTAGGTGTTGTTTGATAATCTCTACATTTATATATATTAGTTTAGAAACTTTCATGAATAGTACTAACGGAGTTACTATTCAACTTCGTTAAGTTACTATTTAATCTAGTTAAGTTGCTGTTTAGCTTAACGGAGTTACTATTTAACTCTGTCAAGATACTATTTACTCCGTTTTTTTAATTTTTTTTCCTAAATCCGTTTTTTTTCTTCGTCAAGTTACTATTTAGCTCTATTTTTTTTTATTTTCTTTACTCAACTCTGTTAGGCTACTACTCAATTCCGTCATGTTACTACTCAACTCAAACCGTCAACTACTATCCAACTCCGTAAAGTTACTATTTAAGGTCGTCAAGTTACTACTCAACTCCACTCAACGACGTTAGGTTATTACTCAACTCCGTTAGGCTACTGTTCAACGCCGTTAGCTTAACGGTGTTACTATTCAACTGCGTTAAGTATTTTACTCGGTCAAGTTACTATTTACTCTGCCTTTTTTAAAAAAAAATCCGCAACTTCGTTTTTTTCTCTGTTAAGTTACTATTTAGCTATGTTTTTTTTTAATTTTCTTTACAACGCCGTTAGGTTACTACTCAACTCCGTTAGTCTACTACTCAACTCCGTTAGGCTACTGTTCAACTTCGTTAGCTTAACGGTGTTACTATTCAACTGCGTTAAGTATTTAACTACGTCAAGTTACTATTTACTCTGCTTTTTTTAAAAAAAATTGCCGCAACTTCGTTTTTTTCTCTGTTAAGTTACTATTTAGCTATGTTTTTTTTTAATTTTCTTTACTCAATTACGTCGTGGTACAACTCAAATCAACTCAACTCCGTCAACTACTATCCAACCCCGTCAATTTACTATTCAACTCCACTCAACGCCGTTAGGTTACTACTCAACTCCGTTAGGCTACTATTCAACTCCGATAGGTTACTATTTAACTCTGTTTTTTTTTATTTTCTTTACTCAACTCCGTTAGGGTGCTACTCAATTCTGTCATGTTACTACTCAACTCAACTCAAGTCTGTCAACTACTATCCAACTCCGTGAAGTAACTATTCAACTCCGTTAATTATTGGTTCACTACATCATATCCGAAAGCCAATATTCTTGCAACGTATACACCAGTAACAGATACTAGAAAATTAAAAGAAAAGCTGTTGTATTACTAAAAGAAATTGCGTCGTCCTTCAACTGTTGTGCATTACATACACAAAATTAGATACCGGTTTAACCTAGGCGCAACGCGCCGCCTTGATTACCACTAGTTGTGTTGAGTTAGCAAGAGATATGAGTCAAGAGATATGACTGGGTAACTCTAAATTAGTAAGTGCTAAACTAGTAAGACTACGTCAATATAGTGGTGAAGGAAGTGGTGGTGGGTTGTGGAGGTAGTGCGTGAGAGACTAGGTTAGGGTTATGAATACTATTAAAGGGACAATTTGTTAAAAAATTTATTTAGTATCAGTTTGAAACTTAATGGGTAAGTGGCTTGTAGACTAATTCAGATGTGTTATTATGACAAACCAGACACACTTAATGTTGACTGATTCAAACTGCCTCTAAATCTACTCTAAAACTTTACCTAAAGAACTAGAACCCTCACTACTATTGTAAATAGGGATGCGCATTTCAATATAAAATACAGAAAAAATCGATAATTAACTAGCGTCGAAAATATAAAAACAACGATTATCGGTACCAAGTTTTGGCGATTTTCAGTATCGTTTCGAACCAATATTTCACCTTAAATTATCGGTATACCAACTTTTAGCGAAAATCAGTATTGAGATCGGTTAGGTACGATATGATACCGAACTCACCCCTAATTGTAGATCAACTAGATGGTTGCCAAAAGACGCGCGTTGCGGCGGCGACGCCTTAGTTGTTTATAGGTGGTAATACGTCATGTGATATTGCTTTAACCATATTAACTTGATTTTAAACTGTCGAATGAAAACGTTTTATATTTGAGCCATCTCATTTCCGAACACAGTTTAAGTCAAAGACGTAGGTGACTCGAATTTATACCGTCAAATAAAAACGGTTTATATTTGAGCCGACTCATTTCCGAACACAGTTTATGTCAGAAACGTAGGTAACACGAATTAGTACTGTTGAATGAGAACGTTTTATGTTTTAGCTGATTAATCTGAACACAATTTATGTCGGAAATGTATACCAACCGAAATCCATGTAAAAATAAGCATGAGAACGTATTATATTTGACCAACCTCGTTTCTCAAAAAACCTTATGTCGAAACGTGAATTTATATCGTTTGCGTCGAAACATGAATATATACCAACACGTACAGCGAAACGTAGACCAATGAGAACGTACATAAAAATAAATATGAAAACGCATTATATTTGACCTGTCTCTTTATAAAAAAATAATGACGCGAAACGTGAATTTATACCGCCACATACACAACAATAACCACGTGAAAAATAGGTTTTTTCTTTTACGTAAACAATGAAAAGATATTGGGTAAATTTGAGAAATTAGAACTCAAATGGGTGAAAATGACATTTATAAAGTTTTTAGAAAGTATAGGGGATTAAATGTCAATTTCAAAAGTTGAAGGGCTGTTTATGTCTTTTTTATCTTGTTGCGGGTTTTATCTTTTTGTCAGTGCCCAGTGGCATATGACATCGACGTTTAGATTTTAGTATATATTACTTATTTTACCTGTCGCATTGCGGAGGAGCCTTACGCGAAATCCTAATGTTTGGACTATAATCGACCAGACTCGTTTCCAAACTAAATTTAGGTTGAAACGTTTGGTAACTCAAATTTATACCGTTGAATCAAACGTATACATTCACCTAATTTGTTTCCAAACAAATTTACATCAAAACGTAACACTTTATAATTGACCCGACTCGTTAAAAAAAAAGTTAAAACGTAGACGAACTCGTATTTATGGTGACACGTCCATAAAAAAAAAATAAAAAAACATAAGAAATTAGTTTTAGGGTAACGAAACCTTCGAAACATGAGAGGGTCAAAGTGACATTTATAAAGTTTGAGGGTAGAATGTCTTACATGTCAAAAGTTGAGAGTGGAAGAAAAGTTATAAAGTATATGGGGTTCTTTTGTCAAGTTATAAAGTCGGAGTATTTTTGTGAAGTTAGAAACTTAGTTTTTGTCAAGTTAGAAATTGGTGGGGGGGGGGGGGGGGGGGGTTGAAAAGATTATTTCATTTCTGTTCTAGCCTTTCATATATACCAACAAGCCGTAAAGATAATTCCTTGGAAAGCTTTATTTTTTTCAACCAGCCTAATTGTAATGGAATATGCTAAAGCAGATGTGCCAATTCTAAAGATGATCCAAAGCTCAAATCACTTTATCACAAATTGTGGTCCATTATTGTAAGGCTATACGGAGATCAGACGGGGGAAGTGCCCCGTCCCTCCGTCCCAAATGCTACACCGCCCCGTTTTCCCGTCCTCCGCCCCGTCTCACCCTCCCCCGTCCCCCCGTCTCCCCCGGAACATATGTGACGGACCAATCAGGCTTTTTTTTTTAATTCCAACGGCTATTTTAATGAGACATGGGTTTTTCATGTCTGCACACCCCACCCATGTCTCAAGAATAGTGAGACACCACTTTGGTGATGTGGCAGCCTACGTGGCACTGAGACATGGGTTTTTCCATGTCTGCTTACCCACTAGCCTAAGTGATCAAATCCAAACTTAAACGGCTTGATAACATATCCTTCCGTGTACGCATTTAAAGCAATCACTTGGCCATATTCCACCTATTAAAGCCATACATATGCATAGATCATTTTGGATTCATGTGGTTGACGTGTTATATAAATCGTATATCAACTTATTCGAATATGTTGGTGTGGTATCTACCATCTAGGGTTTAGATTATAATTTATATGAATCGTGCTTGGAAATAATTTCAAACGAGTTAGTATTCACATTTAATATTAAATTTGGTTTTCGAATCATATATATTTAAATTTATGATTTTTGAACTAATTCAACAGTATTTAATTGAAATTTAAATTATTTTTTTATAAATACGTATTATATATAGTTTTTTTTTTCCTCATAACTTGGTTTATTCTAATCAACCAAAATATGATGTTTCGATTTTGAGTTATAATTTAAAAAAAAAACAAGGGTTAGATCAAATACACAATGAAAAAAAAGTCGTGGGAATGGTATTAAACGGAGTCCGATTGAGCTAATTCAAACGGCAGTTGAATCGTCTCATTGAAGATTACGATCTTAGTTTTTAGCTTTTCAATCTTTTAGATTTTTACCTTGTAGTTTTTAGAATGTGTTATATCGTTGTGTCTTTTATGTTGCATTGTGTCTTTTCATTATTTTCGTCATTGTGTCATTTCTGCGATTCATTGTGTCTTTTTTCCTCGGCATTGTGTTATATTTATTGGCATTACGTTATATTTTGTATCTCATTGTGTTATATTTCGTGATCTATTATGGTTTTTGTATCATTCTCACCATTCTCATTGTTGTTAAACCGTGCACGATAATTTGTCCATACACTTCAATAACCCAAAAACCGATTAGATAAACACCCCATATTATAAAATACATGTCTACAATGCAAGCAAGATAAAGAAGATATAGAATATACAATAGCAAATTTGAACTCGATTTCTGATGCTTAAGCTGACATGATTATTAAAAGGATATCTTATAACCCCAATAATTAAGAGAAAACAATGTTTTTTTGTTAATTTTAACATATGTTAGAAGCGTTAATTTGACTATTGAAACAATTTCTTTAAAACTAGACTTAATTATTTAAGTCCAAACTAAAAATGACATGTTTCGATCTGTTTTTTTTAAAGATCTATGGGGTCGTGCCTCCAAATGATTTTTCATTCCATTGCAATATTCCATATCATTTCGCCTCCTATTTGTATATACCAAACACTAGTTAAAGTATGTGGGGTGAAGTGATATAAAGGCTAAAATCGATATCATGTGGTCCAATGCAATTATGAAACACAAATCTCATCTCAAATAATATCAGCAATTATCAAATGTCACAAAAGTGGTATAGATAAAACTCGGTTGTGATCGAAAAGACAAAGTGTGAATGAATCCAAGATCATACAAAACTTCATAAAAAAAGTTAAAAGTTCGGATTGAGGTTCTAGATTTTTTTGTAAGGAACAAGTATTGATTTAATATTAGTTCAAACTTGGAATCGAATTGGTCGGTTAATGGTTTATACAGGTTGATCCACCCATTTACCTGTATTATTCTTTTTTTTTTTTCTGAAGCATGTGAGTGTCAGAAATCATGGTATAGAACATAAAACATCGAAAACTTTATATCAAAACAATAAAGTTTACAAAACTCAAAAATCAAAAACTATGAAACAACTCAACAACCAAGAACATCAACTATCTAAACTCTTTGATCTAGTCGATCAACCTATCTAGACACTGATTAGAACAGTAATCAACAGAAAACAAGACGTAAACTGTTGAAGAATTCAACCCATATCTAAGAGAGAGAAAAATATGTGAGCTGAATGAAGACTTTAGGAAGTCTCTTTCCTATTTATAAGGTTGTGTATAATACGCGTATAATACGCCGCACTGGGCTGGCCAGACTTCGGCCAAAGCCCATGATCATATTAGCCTTCTTGTTTCAAGTTGTTATCCTGTGACAACAGTCAGTAAGCCAGGTCAGTATCCGTACGTTTTGCATTTATTATTGCTATTACATGTGCATCATTTGTAACAACCCGACCAGGAGGGGGCTGGACGTTACGGCAGTTTGGTAACAGACTTGCACAACGGAAGCAACGATAACAAATATCTAAATGTTATACAATTTCTAATTAAAAAATATAGATACATAACTAAAATAAAGTAGACTAATAACTATGCAGGGACGTAACGCGGCGGTCGTCGAAGCAGTTGATAAGGTGTGATCCGCTAGTCGATCCAAATCTCAATCCATGCTTAGCTCTAATGCTCTAAACCACTACGCTTGCAGCTTGAATCCTCTACCATAACAATCTCTAATACCACAAGCAAGCATATACCTCGTCCTCATGATTATCCAAGCGCAGTACCTGAACACATGCTTAAAAGAGTTTGGGTCAGCAAAATATGCCGGTGAGTCCGTGTAAGTAATAAGTGGATCCAAAAACAGTTTATCATTTCATAAACAAGTTTACACAGTTTAACACACGTGATGTACAAGCGACCCCTCAACCTAACACTAGATCTATCTACTGCCATTATAGATCTACTAGGCATAATATATGCCGCAACGGTCCGCAGTCCTCAGTGGAGGGTTTCCCAGGCCCAACGTCCCGGGTCTACTATGTGTGGGGGATTCCCCAAGTAGTACTACCTATATATTAAGCGGCTCACCTCTGAGTTAATGAGTGTCAGTATAATCCGGCAGCCAGTGTCTTGTCACATCACAACAGTTTATAAAAAGGAAGCATTCATTCACCCCAAAACAATAAAACAGAAAAAGGGGAGTGGTACACGGAACTCACCTTGACAGCGTTTCAAACGGTCACATAATATCCCACGTCAAATTTCCATCTATCGATCATTTGGCAAGATCCTATTCAATGTTCATAAACATTAGCGCGTGTAACTAATATCGCGGTTACACGTGTGGGCACATTTAAGTTCTTTATCCAAACTTCTAATTGTCGAGTCATATTATCTTATGTCCTATTTATAGTAACGAACGAATATCTAATATCCTTGTGGTAGCGTTTTATAATCCTTCGAGCTCTAAGTGTCGGGTTAATATTTTATAATCATACATTTTCGTTTATATCTTACTAATAGGTCCCAAGGTTCCAAGTCTTATATCCGCAAAGTTCGTCTCGTGTTCAATATGTGTCCACTATTTCATATGTTCTACTCGGCGTCATATGTCCAATTATGTTGTTATTATAACTAGTCAAGTCCCAAACTATGTTTCTATATCTATATAAGTTTACCGTAGATTTTGTTATGTTTGTTGAGCCCTATGTCCGAATTATCAATACCACTATATTGTCTATAATCAATTATCTCAATATACAACTATTTATCTTATTGGTTTGTCTTGGTCTCATTGATTAATTATATTCAAGAGTCTGTATATATGTCCCTTATAGTAGCTAAGTTATATACCATCTCTTTATGTCCGAATGTGCCACCTTATTACTCTTGACTATAGTTGATATGTCCTAAACACATAAGTCTCCAATATATCCAACATTTAAATCTCATATGGTAGTCGAGTCCTGTCCATAAGCTTGGTATAATCCCACACGTGTACCCTCCTAAAATATTACTTAAGATGGCTCGGGTTCTCTTTCGTACCTCACAGAAGATGGCTCCAGTTGACTGGTCCGTTGACCAGGTCAACACCCTTAGCTATCCTTGACCGAGTCTTCTACCTGTTGACATTTGTTGACCCTCCTTGGCTTCTCTTGAACACCCAACACTGTTAACCACCACTATTATTAAGGTCACCATCAATTTACAATCCTCAACACAGTAATCGCCTAGATCCAAAACTAATGTTAATTATCATCACTAACAAAGGGTAAACCAGTAGAGATTGTAGGTATTTACCTGTGGTCACCGGAGTTATTATCAACTGCCGCTACCGTCACCACTATCGGCCTCCGTCGCTTCCACCACCCTAACCTACTACTAGCCGTCACCTTCATCATCCAACCTGACAATCGAACCCTAAACCACCGCCGCCGCTGTCAACTTTAATCCCTTAATTGGAACCTTAGTCGAAAACCCAGACTACCGCCATCGTCTCTCTCTCTGCTTCTGTCTTGATCTCTCTCTATCTGTTTCTCTATCTCTTTCCATTTTCTCTCTAGAATCATTAGGTGAAGTGGGTGTGTTGTTGAGGGGAACGTCGCCGGTGAAGGTGACCGGAGCTCCACCTCCGGTTCCTCTCTCTCTTACTCTAACATATGTGTGTGTGTGTGTTTGGTTATGTTATCAACAGGGAAGATGGGTGGAGGGGTTGGGTTTTTATATTGTGAGTCTTTAGTGGTTTTTAATAAAACCATGTGGTCACATGGTTTTGGGTGTGGGTGTTGTCACCACAAGGGGAGGACAAGTGTCCTCCCCTTGTGACTCACCTAGGGTGTCAGGTAGAGGTGTACAAATCGGTTTTTTTTTTTAAAACCGAAACCGGTTTTTTTTAGAAACCGGTTTTTTTGTTAGGTTTAGAAACCGGTTTTTTTAGAAACCGAACCGGTTTTAAAACCGGTTTTTAGTGAATAAAACCCAAACCGGTGAAACCGGTTAGGGTCGGTTTTTAAACCGGTTTATCTTAAAAAACCGGTTTTTTTTATTTAAAAAATCGGTTTTTTTTAAAAAAAAATCGGTTTTAAAACCGGTTCATCCTTGGTGCTGAAAAACTGAAAAAAAAACCGGTTTTTTTTGTAATAGGTTTTTTTTTTTAACCGGTTCTTAAAAAACCGGTTTTTTTTAAACCGGTTTCGGTTAGGTTTTAGGTTTTTTTTTAAAAACCGGTTTTTTTGTACACCTCTAGTGTCAGGTGGGTTCGTTAACGGGTGTCGGTTCCGTCTTGCGTCGCGTAATATTATATTCCTCGTTAATTTAATTAGGTAATTCACTGGTTCAGCTTCGTATTCGTTTGTACCTTATTATTTTATTGCTTCCATAAGCCTATGTCTAACACGACCTCCTTCAAAATAATTGTTAAATCTATCTTGTATTGAAGTGTCATTTTCCTAACTACCTAGTGATGTAATTGTTCATTACAATTCGGCCGATTACCAAGCCCACAATAATCACCTACAAGTGTCCATTGTATACACCATTTTGGCAAAGAAAAAAGATGTGCATACCCTCACAATCCATGATCTCAAACCTTAAATAGAAGGATGCTATCGTTGTCTTGTTCTCGGCCGAAATCCACACACACACATCACATGTCATTTTCAGTCAACACTCACAACTAGGAACCTTCCCTAGGCAAGAAACCAATCGGATTCAAGAGGAACAAGGACAAGTCGCTATCATGAATCTTTGTCTTAAGGAGTAGTCTCTATCACCTTTCTTTCCTCAAAAACCTTCGACCGACTATGACACCCCTAGAGCAACATATGATTGGTTCAAGTATGAGACAAAACCTTAACACAAAGACCCATCTCTTTCACCCCCCTAATCGGCTATGTCCACACATACATACCCTAGTACACTTTCAAACACTTTCCTAATTGATGTAACATCTATATCCGATCGGCCCAAAGGAAAAGAGGACAAGAGCCTTGTGTTTGGTTGTCAACTTATACAAAAATGGATAATAAGCCAAGCTAGGAACTCAATGCACATGGAAGGTCAACCCCCTAATTTGTTTAGTCCTCCAAAATCGGCCCTATTCTATTACAAGACAAAGCCATGAAGTCTAGGACAAGTCCCTTTCACTCTATACATGCCTCGGCCGAAACAATCCAAGGATGGACAAGCATGGGACATGAGGTAATCATCCATGACAACATCAAATTTCACCAAAGTGGGAGTAGGACAAGGAATGAAGCAAAACCAAGGAATGTTGACTTGCCATATCTTCACTAAACACTAACAAAAATCAACTATACATCAAGATGTGAAAAGTTTTATAAACAAGAACTCCAACCAAGGATGATGAGCTTGCCTCTTTTGTTTTGTCCTTACCCCTTCATCCACTATAAATATGAGCACCATTGGACACTTGAAACCACACCTCACATCTCTCACTCTCTCTCGGCTCTCCTTAGGCCGAACCACACCCATCCTCACTTAAGAATCCACCTCTACAAGCAAGGGAGCTTCAAGGGACAAGACCAAGCTCTAACACTTTGGCATTGCTCGATCTAGGTAAGTAAACCCACCCCTCTTTCCTTGTTTTCCTTCGACCTACATGGATCACCCGATTTCCCTTTGATCTATGATCAACCAACCCTTAGCACATCACTTAGAATAACACCTTGTTTTGCAAAACAAAAACTTATTATAATAGATTATTTCAATCGGTTCTATGGTTGTACACTAACACACACTTATGGGCACCTATTTAACCATACATAAACACTAGTAAGACCTATGTTAGGCCTTAAACAATCGGACACTAGACTAAGTACTAACACCACTCACTATGCTTGTGTACAATCGAATTAAATGAGCCACATTGTCAAGAAACCTCTCTTGTTGATTAACAATTGATTCTCACATTATGGTAGTAACTTGAGTAGTAATTTGGTCAAAACTAATGAGATTAACCAACTAATAAATCGACTTTTATAATCTAAACACACTTGAGTTACCATTCGGCATCAAAGGTGATGTGCTATGTATGGTCTAAAAATAATAAACTAATCTAGACACCTAGTAATATAAAACAGACTCAACTAAACTAGACCACACGACAGGCAAGTGTACTGGTACTCTAATGACTCGATCATCTCCCGGTCTCTCTAATCACAATACACCCGAAGATGTAAAGGAGTAATTTAATTGGTTTAACTATGACTTGGAATTGCAAGAAACTAAAGACAACTAGGACAGGATCACCTCCCGGTCTCACCCAAACCTAACACCTAAAGCTCTAGACAACCCAACATTCCATCACCTCCCGGTCTCAAGAATGGAAGAATAGTTAAGTCCTCTAAAATCTCTAATCAAGTTCCTATGGCTTTCGGATCCAAAACCATAAACTAAGCTACAAGCACCAAGCAGGTAACCCTAATAAACATCCAAACATGAAAGACATTCACTAAGACATTTATGGTACTATTAAAGATAATAAATTAGACCTAGACACGCACACACATCATAATAAACACCAACCAAACTTTTACCAAAACATTAACCATTCAATAAATGAATCCAAAACCGAGAACTATAAATTTAACATGCAGTCATCATACAACCTAGGTAGTGATTCAAGATTTAGCTACTCACAATAATGAAGATCAAGAAAAACAAAGGTTCAAAAATATGCAAAGTCATGGTACCAATATTCATAGACACAAAGTAAATAAATATAAAAACTAAAACTTGCAGTGACCGAACCCGTAGCTTCACCCTTAAACCCGGCAGTCCTTCTCCTTCAATTAACCTCTAAACAATTAGGAGTTGCTGTTGTAGATCGATTGCCTCTTGAAGGCGGCTATTAATGTTGCCCTTCGAATAATAATATTATCCCCCTCTTCTTAATAATTGCCGTCCAAATATATGTTGAGCCCATGGGCTCTAATTTGTTTATTATTATTATTATTATTATTATTATTATTATTATCTATATATATATATATATAAAACAAAGGTGTTTTGCTGACGTGGCGCCCATTGGTTGATTCAATGTCCTCTTGAAATCGCCACGTGGCATTGTATTTGAAAGCTTTTGGTGTTTTTCAATTATTTTGGTTTTATACGTAATAAAATTTAAAACAAAAAAATCATTGAAACCCTACAACTCATCCTTCAATATCCGCCTCTTTCATAACAACGAAAATTTTCACCTCACCTTTCTCCCACCTCACGTCTCTTTCACCTCTCTATTATCGCATCTCATCTTCACTCACGTCTGTCTCACCTCTCAATTATCCGATCACTCTCTTCATCTTCTCATTCTCTGAAGTTTCCTTCACCTTTGTATGTTGTTGTTAACCTGTATAATCATATTTGTTGTTCTTCTTTGTTATACTTCTTTTATTAGCATTCGTCGTTGTTATTTGTTGTTATTCTTTGTTGTTATTCAATCAGTATATCTTCGTGGTTTTTTAACAGTTTTAAGGATTATTGATTGTTTAATTTTCTTATTAGAGTTAGATGTAATTGATTTGTTATATCTTCAAGGATTATTGATTGTTTAATTTTCTTATTATAGTCAGATCTAATTGATTTGTTATGTTAGATTCAGATGTATATAATGATTTATGTATTTATAGATTAGGGCCAGATTTAATTATTTCTTCAATCTGTATATCTTCGTGCTTTTAAGTATTATTGATTTTGTTATGTGACATTCAGATCTATATAATGATTTATGTATTTTTAGATTAGGTCAGATTTTGAATTTGGGGATATATTTATGTTAAGGTAATTTAAGGTGACTGTTAACAGATTATGAATTTTGTATAATTTAATTGATGAAGTTTGTATAATTTAATTGATTTAGGTCAGGTAATTTTAGTAAAGTAAGTTCAATTTGGGGATATATTTATGTTAAGGTCATTTAAGGTGAGTGTTTGATCTACTGAAGCTTATTTGAGGTTAGTGTTAACAGATGATTAGTTTTGATTATCTATTGAACTATGTTAAGGTAAGTGTTTGATCTACTGAAGCTTATTTGAGGTTAGTGTTAACAGATGATTAGTTTTGATTATCTATTGAACTCTGTTAAGGTAATTTAAGGTGACTGTTAACAGATTATGAATATATTTATGTTAAGGTAATTTAAGGTACTGAAGCTTATTTGAGGTTAGTGTTAACAGATGATTAGTTTTGATTATCTATTGAAGTATGTTAAGGTGAGTGTTTGATCTACTGAAGCTTATTTGAGGTTAGTGTTAACAGATGATTAGTTTTGATTATGTATTGAACTATGTTAAGGTAATTTAAGGTGACTGTTAACAGATTATGAATTTTGTATAATTTAATTGATTTAGGTAAGGTACTTTTAGTAAGGTAAGTTCAATTTGGGGATATATTTATGTTAAGGTCTGTTAACAGACTATGAAGTTTGTATAATTTAATTGATTTAGGTCAGGTAGTTTTAGTAAAGTAAGTTCAATTTGGGGATATATTTATGTTAACGTCATTTAAGGTTAGTGTTCGATCTACTGAAGGTTATTTGAAGTTAGTGTTAACAGATGATTAGTTTTGATTATCTATTGAACTACATTTCATTTAAGGTTACTGTTAACAGATTACCAGGTTTGTTTAGAATTAAGTTGAAATTGTAATATAAATATTCTGATATTTTGGTCTGTAATATAGTTAGTTTTCGCTATATTCGGCTTCTTAAAATGTGCAGTTTTGCCTGCATATTACGTGCATATTAGGTGCTGTTTTGGCAGCTAAGTTAGATTTAGGTTATGTATGACTACTTTGTTTAACTTTTTATAGAATTGCTATATGATTAATAGTTTAGTATTTATTTAAGGTATATTTGTTGTATAATTTTAAAAATATGTTAGTTTTTTACAGAAACAAAGAAATGGTGAAATCATTTGTGAAGCTCATAATTCACTATGACTACAGTAAACAGGTATGAAATAACTTTGGAATTGTTATTTATTTATAATTGGAAAAATGTTTAATTTTAACATAATTATGTAACAATTTGTAGGAACTTCCAAGTTGCTACGACATATTACATAAGAAAGAAAACTTCCCAATTGGTTCTGTTATCCTAACAAGCAAGAATCATATGATATGGGATGCAGAAATCATTGAGGAAGGTGAATCATATACCATTTGTAATGGCTGGAAAAAAATTGTAGATGAATTAAATATTGAAGAACACGATTTTTTGATATTTGAACTAACTGCAAAGAGTACATTCAAGTTGATACATTTAACTGCTAAAGATGTATCTGATCGTTTTCATTACTGGTTGATTACTGCAGCTACAGAAAAAATGGTATGAATTGTCATTGTTTATTCATTAAAAGTACTTATAATTGTTAATATTTAATATTTACATTGTTTGTTTTATAAATTTCAGAAACTTCCACTTGAGTATGTTAAACACCACTTGAAAGAAGAAGATGAGAAACAAATGGTTTATAAATTGCAATTTGGTTCTGAAAATGAATGGAAAGTTGTTTTAGAAAAGAAAAGTAAAGGATTCTATTTTACCTACGGATGGAATAATGTTTTCAAAGATCTATGTTTACATATTGGCGATGTGTTAACTTTTGAACATAATGGGAAAGATGCATTCAATGTTCGTCTTTTTGTTTACACTGGTTTAGAAGTAGAGCCTATCAGAAAAAACAAAAATGAGGTAATTATTTTCTTTATTAATTATAAAAAAATTGTTAATTAGTGTTTTAATTGTAATAAAAAGTAAATGTGATTGTTAAGTGTTTACCTTTTGTTGTAGGTAATTCATGATAGTACTTGTGGATCAGATGTTAGTGAAATGAATTTCAATGTAAGTTAATATTATAATAACAATTCAGTTAAATTGTTATATTGTAAAATGAAAATTACATTCAGTGTATTAAATGTATTATTTAATTTTTTATAATTAGGTAAGTGATGAGTTTATAGATCGGTCTCTGAAAAGTGAGAATGGCTCAAAAGTTTGCAATGATTTCATTCTGCTAACACAGAAGTGGTTAAATAAAGTGAAGGTATGTTTATGAAATCTAATATATATTATGAAGAATAAATAAATGTCTGTTTTGTAAATAATGTTTTTAATATATATAATTTGTTTTTATTACAGAGCATAATGTCAACGAATGGTATTTCTTCTGATAGAAGTAGAAATGAGTTGAAAAGATTAGTTTTATCTGCTTTGGTGTTTCCAAATAACTTTACTGGCGTTGTTGACACACATGATGTATGACATTTGGTTTATCATATTGACATAAACATAATATGATTTATATTAATGTTTTACATACTATTATAATATTCAACACAATGCAATATATAGGTGATTACAAGTGGAATTCCTAACTTTTGTGCTGTTGCTCTGGCATTAAATGATTTGGGGTAAGCTTTTTAAAAGTTTATTTATTTTAAAAATGAATGTTAATTATGATTAGTATTTAATTTTGTAAATTTATTAATTTTATTTGTACAGGTATAGAGCGAAGGGCATTAAAATTGAATCTGGTGAGCTTGGTTTGTTGTGGTGTGAAGCAAGAAAATTATTTTGCAAAATTGAGAAGGAATTTCATGTTCCTTATTTTGGTGTTATGAAGATTACTACAGGCAATAAGGTAAATTGTCAAGTGACAAGTGTTACGTTAATTTTGAGCATTATATATGACAGTAGCAATAGTAGATACACTAAACGCATATATGTTTTGATTTAATATATACAATGACATAATTGAACATGTCTAAGTTAATTAGTTTGTTTTATATGTTTGCAAATAGATTGCAAACCTTTTACTTATAAATGTTTTTGTTTAAATGGTATTTGCATTTGGTAAGATAGAATTCCTTTAGTTCCTTTTTGGTTGACGGTGATACTAATTCACAAGTGTTATCTTACTTATGCCTGAAAATTGTGAAAAGTAAGTTATTAGTTAGCATGACTTTATTATGGAAGTATAGTATAGTATGGAATTGAAATTTATACTTTATTTATTTTATTATAAAAATCAGATGAAAGGTGTGATTGATGAAAGAAAAGATGAAAAGGAGAATGCTAGACCATTGAAAAAACAGAAACAAGTTGAAGCACTCCCAATTGATGGTGATGATATTGAAGTGATAAAGGTTGAAAGTAGTAAAACTGTTGAAAAAAAGGCAGAATGCAGTAAAGCAGTTTTTGTGAAGAAAATCACACATCGTTTTGTAAGAATCCGTTAATTTACTATTTACAAATTGATTATCATTAAATATATTATTAGCTTTCATATTTTTAATTAAATTTTTTGTTTCCAGCGTTTTCCATCAGATTTTGGTAGATATCATGAATTTAACAATTTGCAAGAAGTGAAAGTTATGTTTGAAAATGGAGTACCTTCAATGCAGAAATTAAGAGTTGAGAAGTCAAGGAAGGATATTAGATTTGCTATCTGTGAATGGAGCAAATGTATGAAGTTGCTTGGATTACAAAATGGAAGAAATTACCGTGTGTCATATTTGAAAGAAGAAGGTATGTTGATCTTTTCAAATCCTTAGTTTAGAAGTATGAAGTGTGATATGGTAGAAAACAGAAAGTGAATGATGTTTAGTAGCTATATATCAGTAAAACTTGGTACTTTGGTGGTATTATGAAGTGGTTAGTTTAGAACTATGAAGGTTATGAAGGTTTTTAATGTAGAAATGTTGACTTGACTATGTTTGGTTATATCTGACAAAAATTTGGTAGTTTGTTTATATTAAAGCTTCATGAATGTATAATTATGAATTGGTTTTCATAATGCCATTGATTATTAAAACATTCCAGAAGGGTTTTATGAAATACTCGATCATGACATGTAGAAAGTCTTAGAATAAGTAGTCGAAATACGAGAAATTTATAACTAGAAATTGTTACTTGATATCAATAATGACAAATATAAATGTGAAGGTTTTTAATGTACAAATTATGACTTTAAAATATTTGGTTGTTGGTTTAAAATAGGAATGTTTGTTTAATGTTAGATTCATATATGAAGTAACAAAATCATTGGAAACTATAGAAGTTTACATCGTGTACATGTACAATTTTTATGTAATACATGATTGGAGGTTGAAACAATTATTATTTCATTAAAATTAAATTTATTGTAACATAATAAAAAATACACTCTTTAAAAAAATAATTGGTTATTATATTATATTGGATATATTGTTGTATTTGCAAATGCATTTGTATTTATTTTATACATAAACGTTCTAATTTTTTTAATAAGTTAATATAATTGAAAAAAAAATTATAAAATCTATAGAAATTTGAAATCTGAATTGTTATTATAATTTATACATAAATTATATTTATAAATTTTTTTTAAATTCATAATGTTGACAAGAAGTTTTGTAATATTCGTAAATTATTATATTGTTTCTAAATAAATGTTCACTTTTGTAATAATTACTTATAAATCTCAAATATCCGATAAAATTTAAACATTAATTAACGTTTTTTAAATATATTTCAAAAACATTATGGATACATGATAGATGATGAGTCATCTTCAAATATAGTTTATTTTATTTTATGTTAATTTTCTTTAACATTATTTTACATTTATCTTAAAATTTTAAACTCCAAATTATATTGAAATTCACTTTTGAATTAAAAGATATACATGTCTTAAAATATATTATAATTTATATAGTTCTGTATATTAAAATTAAATTTTAAATTAAAAGATATACATCTATTAAATGTTAAAAACAGATTATGTATATCTTATAATTTTAAATAAAAGATTTGTTTCTAAATTATGTACCTTGCCTTATTTGAAACAGCATTATAAATACATGGTTTCATAAACACAATTACATTCATTGTTAAACAAATCAGCTTCTGTATTCAAGACAAAGGTAAGAACAATGTTTTAAATTCAATATTAATTTATCATTCATTGTTTTTTTTTTGAACGGCAATCATTCATTGTTAGTTAACTTTTGCTTCTCTTATTTTGTTAACTACATGCTTTTACAATTCAATAGAACTTTTCATATGTTAATTTAATATTTAAAAAAGACTCTTTTTTGACTTTTTCGGTCTAATATAAAGCACCTGTAATGTTAAAGGATTAGTAATTTACGCTTTCAATAAATCGGTATGTTTTTATGTGCTTTTTATGGCTATTAGAAATTCTAATGTGTTTACCCTTTAATATAATAATGTATTTTACATGATTAGACAGGGGTGAAATCTTTTAGTCTTGCTGTCATGATTCCACTTAGCATACGTGGATTTTATAGTTATAGGTGGAATACTTCCAGCTTTTCAATCATGGTTTATTTTATACTTTCTTCAAAAACAAATATTAGAATTATAATTTAATAGATGTAATAATACATTAAGCCATTATTCACTTAGTATACATATTATGTCTTAAATTTCATATTACATTAAAATTGGGAACGTAAAATATTATTGCATTTATTAATATTTGAAAATTTGTAGGAAAAATTAATAAAATTTTATACATTATACTATTATTAATTCTTTTAATATATTTATATTTTCACATTAGAAAACATTCATCAACCAAGGTTTTTTCTTTTGCAAACAGCAATAGAATGGCAAGCAAGCAAGTGGTGTTAGTGAAAAATCTGAAAGCAAAGAAAAGTAACATGACTGTTAAAGTAAAAATAGCAAGTTTATGGAGATTGAAGATGAATGGTACAGAAAACCAAACTTATCGAATTGACATGATATTAATGGACCAAGAGGTAACAATTATTCATATATTTAAAACATGTATATTACAGTACATAAAATTAAAATTTCGCTAACTTTTGAACCTTTGTTGCTACAGGGATCTTTTATTTATGCAAATTGTCATCATAGGTTTTTGGATAAGTTTCAAGAGATGCTAAACGTTGATGGAACAATCTACATAACCAATCCATTTATTGCAAAAGATGATAATAAACAATATGTTGATAATGACTTAAAAATGTCTTTGAATGATAAAACAAGTATGGAAAAATGTCTAGATTGGGATGGGCCTAAATTTGGTTTCAATTTTGTGAATTTCAACACTGTTAATGATAAAAGTTTGAAACATGCTACAAAAGTTGGTATGGTTTTTTATACGTTACCAAATTTTTTTTTAAATTCAATTACTAATCATTTATTATTACTATTTAACAAAAATATATTTTCCAGATTTCATAGGATGTGTTAAAGTTTGTTACGACTTAGGGTATGTTGACAAGAGAAACGGTTTACAGTCTCCTAAGATAAACTTCAAGCTTCGTAACCTTGAGTAAGTCTTTGTCACATATTAACTTATATATTATATAATGCTTAACGTTTAATATAATATTATTTTTTTTTAATAATAGTGGAGTTGAAATTGATGCAAGTTTGTGGGAGGACAAAGCAGTAGCGCTGTCAAGCTACATGTCTAAAGAAGATCGTGATCCTTATGTGTTTGTTTTGGTACAATTTGGTGCTATTAACAATTTCCACGGTATTCAATATTTCTAATTTAATATTATGTTTTATAGTAAGAAAAAAATAAAATAATAAACAATAATAAATTACGTTTTTACTATATTTAATTTTATTTTATATTTGTTTAGGTAATATGAGCGTCCAAAACAGATTTGAGGCTTCAAGAGTGTTTATAAACGAAGATGTTGAAGAATTAGTCAGTTTCAAGAACAAGTATTGAAAAAATTTATTAGATTTACATTCTTCAACTAACATTTATAATCTTTAAAACTTTTTTGTAAATAAATTTTTTTTTTCATTATAAATCATAGGTACCTTAAAAAATATGGTCAAAACGATTCTTCACAATCATCAAATAGCACAACTGGTTCATATATGATTTCAAACGTCGAAGACGCATTTCTCAACAACGCTGATTTCATACCAATAGTGTCTCTTCCAAGTCGCCTTACTGTAAGTAATATTAAAATTATATTTCATTAACAATTAATTACCAGTAAAATTCAATTGTAAATTTTAATTGTTAACACATTTCCCAGGAATGCAAAGTTATTATCCTTGGCAAAATAACTGAAATTGGAACGGACCTTAAATGGTATTACAAGGGTTGTAGTTACTGCAGATGCAAAGTTGACAAAAAATTTGTTTCTTATGAAAGAGACGATGGTAGTATTGGTGCAAAAGAAGTATTTAAATGCACAAATGTTGGCTGTGAAGGAGGTGATGATATTAAAGAAGTTATAAGGTAATGTTGAGTTTTCACAATATTATATTATATGTTAAAAATAAATTTAATTTATAAATAATTCGCTATGTACAACAGGTACAGAATATCTTTAAAAGTAGATGATGGATCTGGAAGTATAACAATGACCCTTTTTGATTATGAAGCGGCTAAGATGTTTGGTAAAACTGCTAAGGATTTTGTTGATGAAGAAGAGGAGGTTAATTTAAGATTACATATATGTGTTTAATTTGTTTAAATAATTAATTTTCGTAAATTTATATTTTAATTATTTTTTTGTAGATGATATACAAAGATCAAGTACCACCTTCGTATCCTAAAGAGTTTGATGAATTCATTGGGAAAAAGTTTGCATTCATTATAAATGTTACTCCGTATAACATTGATCATCCAAATTCTCAGTTTGGAATATCAATGTTAACAAATGATGAAATCTTGGTTTCAAAAATAAATAAAAAGTGGGATGTCGAAAAGGTAACGTTAATATTTTATTTTACACATAATATTTTTAATGGATAATTCATATAAAGTTTTACGTTTTCTTTATAGGTTCAAGCAAAATTCTTAATTGATGGAGATGGTAATATGGAGTTTAAAAATACTAATGAAGAGGTATGTTACAATAGTCTTTGCTAAATAATTAATATTTGAAAAACAAGTTTTATATTTTTATATAACTTTGTTACGTTTTTTAAAATGTCAGGATAACATGTCTTCAACTAATCCAAAAGAGAGTGAAGTTTTTGAATTGAAGAAAATTTGTGCTGAAGAAAATGTTTCACATCTAGACAATTCTGAAGATGATGTTTATGAAGTCGAAGGTCCATCATCAATTGGAACTACCAAAAGAAAGATATTGAATGATGAAGATGAAGGACCAAAAAAGAAGTTTAAACTCTTGATTCCTAAAATTGAGAAATAATTTATGTTTTAACCTTTAATGCTTTGTTTTTGTTTGATTTTAAATTTGACACTTGACATTTCAATTTATATTAATTTTTGCATATTCTTAATAAGATGAACAAATTCCAGTTTACAAATATGTTATTCTCATTTACAATGTGTTAGTAATTGCATTGTGAGTAATGTATAGGTTATTTACGTTAATAATAAGAAATTTATTTATTAAATATGATTTAAAATTTTCTGAACATACTTCTATCATGTTCAAAATAAAGCAACAGAATAAATTAACATATTGATATGATGTAATAAGTCTCAGGGATTAAAGTTGTAATAACTAAAAGCTAAGGGTCGTTTTGGTAATAGTTCATAGTTTGGTTTGGGCGGGAAAAGTAGTTACAGGTTGTTGATTGTATGGTTGTTATATAGGTGCAATTTATCATAATAAAAATCATCGATCATTTTGGCTAATTTCTTCTTCCGTTGTTGTCTAAACTGTTCGATCCTTATCAATGGTATCATAGCCAGTTTCATTGAATTTTGATGTAAGTTGTGTATTCAGTGTAGTCTAAGGGTTTATTAATTTCATTATAGGAATCTCATTCTGGTACTGGTGACAACGACAATCAAAACCCAATGTCCAATGCCGATAATGCAACGTTATACTTAAAAATATGTTTTTCAATATGTATAACTTATTCATTTTTTTATATATTAATTTTTTTTTTACTATTTAAATGGAATGTAATTATATTAGAATGTTGACATTTTTTTATATAACCTTTTTAGTTAACTTTATTTAAATGCAATTTAATGCTATGAGAATTTTGTTTTTCTTAATTATATGTGTGAAAAGATTGAATACATAAAGTTAATTGTCATAATTATATACTTAGTATCTAACTAGAATTATAAATATTTACACGGTTTACTATATTAAATATCTAACTATAATTAAAAATTTTTACACGGTTATCTATATTTAATAGGATACTTGAAAGGTTTTTTTTAGGTAATTATGATCTATATATATATACTTATAATTACCAATCTAACTACAATCCATTCCTAATACTATTGACTCTTTTAAATTCTCGAAATATACTTATAATTATCATCATCTACTTTACAACTTCTCGAAAATTTGGAAGATTCTAACATAATTTTCCTTGCATTCGTCGTACCCGGACCTTTGAATTGTCGACGTTTTAACATGTAAGTGTATTCTTACTTCAATCATATGATATTCGTGAACAAGCATATGGTAATTAAGGTTTCGTTATTGCTGTTGTTTGTCTATTTCATAACATATATTATGCTTCTTTATCATATTTCATCAATTATATATGAAGTTTTATGTTTATTTCAGTTTTTTCACACATTTAGATGAACATTATTATATTTAGGTTATAAGGTTTTGGCTGTTTTTTTTCCTGTCTTTTTAGGAACTTCTATTTTGTAATTTCAGATTTTTAAGTTGAATTATTATTTACAAATGTTATATTTTAAAATGTAGCTTCAATTATCATGGGGGAGCTTGATTTTGATATACTGTTTTTTGAAATTTTTACACGAGTTCCTGCGAAAACAGTTGGTCGTTTGAAGGTGTTATCGAAGAAATGGTATTATGAGTTGTCGACCGAAAAATTTGCAACTCTGCATCTGAAAATGATTTCAAAGGCTGAAAATAAAAAATTTATGACTATTGAAGGGTCATCAATTGTTACCTTTAAAACTGTTGTCGGCCAACATGATGCTACATTCAGTAATAGTATGCAAGTAAGGTTTAGCGATTTACAGTTTGTGTCATCTTTGGATGGATTGCTATTGGTCTGCGACAAAAATACCAGTGACTTGATTTTATGGAATCCCACTACAACACTTTTTAAGATTGTATCTAATAGTGAATATGGTCATTCCTACAACTACCAACATGATGCTGCTGGATTATTTGTGGATTCATCTAATGACTACAAGATACTACATATAATGCGACGTGGTGCTATTATCACTCCTTATGTCTACTCAAGGAGATCTTCATCATGGAGAGCTTTAGGTGTCTTAGATGAAACAAGGTACAGTACAACTGATTTTGTTTGGTCCAGTGGTACATTCTGCAACAATTCTCTGTTTTTTACAGTCTCAAAGTATTGGTCCGATCATGAATGCTTAATCGTGTCATTTGATGTATCTCAAGAGACATTCAAAAGGATATCCTTACCAGTAGTTCAACAAAATTTGATTCCTCAGTGTCATATTTTAAGAATTGAGGATACACTTCACATGTTTCTGATTCGAGGTTCCGCTGATTTGGATGTCGAACTTTGGAAGTTGGATTCATCCAACTGGATTAAGGTATTAACTTTCTCAAATGTTCGTCAAGTTAATGTTGATCAAGTCCTCAAGGTTAGAGATGTGGTCAATGCTGGTACATGGTTCCTGATGGCAGAGTGGGCGCAGTTTTTCGAAGTTTTCATGGATGTTGATCAACTTCAATATCTTTTTCATGCTGATACCTTTCGTGGATTAACAGGAGCGATGTTCTACGAATCAGTTATTTCACCTTTTGTTTAGTTATCTTTAATGTGTGTTTATGTCTTATGGAAGTTGTAATCTTTATGTCTATTTTATTTTCTGCTGCAATAGTTATGTTTTGAATGTTTTGTATTACAACAATATCAAGTATTTTATATCAATATTAGTTTAATGTTTTACATATCTTTGCATATTAATGTTATTCTCCTATACACTGTGTTAGTAATTGCATAGTGTATAATGTATAGCTTATTTACGTTATTAATAACAAATTTTTTTATTAAATATGATTTAAAATTTTCTGAATATACTTCTTTCATGTTGAAAATATAGCAACAGAATAAATTAACATATCAATTTTTGTTTTAAAATAGAAACACAATACAATTCACCCATAAAATTAAATTTGTCAGCCCATTAAATAATTTGCATTGGGCTTGAATATGTGACAAAAACAATTCGTGAATTTTGTAGTGGATAATGGGCTTCAATATTTGACAAAAAAGCCTTCATTCTAAGTTTAGTTTTATAAACTTTATTACTAAACATTTAATTCGAATAATTTACTTAAATACCTTTAAGATAAACATATTGTTATAAGTTTTAAATTATAATATTTTAATATTGGTTCTAAAAGATATATATGTTTAAAAAAGATATGCATATCTTTTAATATTGTAATTTAAATAAAAGATATAGTTTCCAATTTACCTACCAAACCTTAATAGAAAACATATTATAAATACATCTTTTGTGAAACAAACAATTAATCATTCTAACAGTCTCCTCGTGTTCTGCTTAAAGATTCATAAACCAGGTTCATATTCTTCTTAAGTTTTTAGTGTTTGAAAAAATCTTAAACTTTGTACTACTCTTTTATTTGATTACAAATTTCGATTAGATATTAAACATCATTGGCCGAGTAATGTATTCTGCCAAACTATGTTTTAATAATTTATTGTTAAAAACAATTTTATAAACATTATTTAGCTTAACATTGACTATGATAACTTACATATATTTGAATTATATTGCTTTTTATAATTATTAATGATTGTTTACTTTATCAAATAGTGAAATCATGGCAACAAACCCAATCGTTTTCATCAACGATGTTAAACCAAGGAAAAGGAACACAAGTCTTAGGGTCAGAGTAGCAAATCTGTGGCGTAAAAAGATGAATGGAGCAGAGAACAAAACTTATCGTTTGGATATGATACTAATGGATGAGATGGTCAACACTATTTTCTTTATGTATATATTATAATTTATTCATTTAATAATGACTAACAAGTATTTATTCAATTTTGTAGGGTGACTTTATATATGGAAATTGTATGCACACAATGTTGGAAAGATTTGATAGTATGCTACATCTTGATGAAACAGTTTACATAAACAACCCTTTTATCTCTAAAGATAATACTAAACAACATGTTGACTTTGATAAAAAGATTTCTTTGAATGATCAAACAAGTATTGTCAAATGCCACAACTGGGAAGGGCCTAAATTTGCTTTTGATTTTCTTTCTTTCAAGATTCTTAATCAGAAAATATTGAAGAATAATACAAAAACTGGTATGGTTATTTTATTGTGTTTACAAAATTCGTATTATAATTAAGTAATTTTAAATAACAAACATTGTTATATAATTAATTATTATACAGACTTTATAGGGTATGTGAAAGTGTGTTACAACTTAGACTATGTTGACAAGAAGAATGGAATGAAGGCTCCAAAAATAAATTTCAAACTACGTAACCTTGAGTAAGAATTTGTTACAGATTAATAAAAATTTTATGTACTTATAAATTTTATATAACCTTTTGTATGTTACCTTTTATTAAAACAACAGTGGAATTGAAATTGATGGAAGTTTGTGGGAGGACAAAGCAGTATCATTGTCAAGTTTCATGTCTAATCCAGATCGTGATCCTCATGTCTTTTTGTTGGTACAATTTGCTACTGTTAAAAATCACCAAGGTAACGAATGTTATACATTTTTCATATATATACAATTTTATTGTTTATTAATTATATAATTTTGTATTATGTATGTAACATGACTGTCACAAACAGTTATGAAGGATCAAGGGTGTTTATTTATGAAAATATAGAAGAATTATTCTATCTGAATTATTTAATTATTTATTATGTAGGTAACATGAGTGTGACAAACAGTTATGAAGGATCAAGGTTGTTCATTAATGAAGATATTGAAGAATTATCATCTTTCAAAAAACAATAAGCATTTAAAATGTTTTAATTACATATTTACAATAATTCACAACTTTTTTGTAACTAAATTATACTAAATTACAGGTATCTTCAGAAATTTGTTGATAAAGAATCATCTGATTCATCTAACAGCACTGTTGGTTCATACATGATTTCAAATGTTGAAGATCAGTTTCTTAATCACTATCGTTTTATCATAACACCATTTGTTTCCACTATTCGTATGGTAAGTATTGTTAATAACACAATTATTTATAGTTAAGGAAATATAATTGAATATATGACACAGTAATTAAATTTTTACTTATTTTCAGGACACAAAAGTTATTATAGTTGGCAGAATAACTGAAATCCCAACAAATTTTCAATGGTATTACAAAGGATGTAACTACTGCAAATCGAAAGTTGAACGGAAATTAGTTTCGTATGAAAAACATTATTTAAAGGTTGCAGGAAAAGAAGTTTTCAAATGCACAAGTCCGAAGTGTGAAGGTGTTGAGGTTAAAGAAGTAATAAGGTAAAGTTAATACTTTAATTTAATTGTTAATTATTGTTTAACATTTACAAAAATTATATGTTTACCAATAAAGTATATGATAAACAGGTATAGAATGACATTAAAGGTAGATGATGGATGTGGCACTATAATGATGACACTTTTTGATTATGAAGCGTGCAAGCTCTTTGGTAAACCTGCAAGATATTTTGTGCAACAAGAAGAGGAGGTAAATTTTATTAACTATAAATCATTCTTGAATGAGAATTACATTATGTATATTAAAATTGTTTTCCTCTAATGTAGATGATTAACAACAATGAAGTTCCACCCTCATACCCTAAGAAGTTTGATGAAATTCTTGGTAAAAAGTATGCCTTTCTGATAAATGTTACTCCGTACAACATTTATAATACACATTCACACTACGGAATAGTAATGTTAACAAAAGAAGAAGGTTTACTTGAATCTATCTGCAAAAAGTGGAACGTCGAAGAGGTAAATATTATGCTTTATTCGCTAATTTTACTTATTCAAATATTTAAATTTCAATTTAGTCGTTCTTTATTGTAGGTCCAAGGAAGATTCTTAGTTAATGGACCTGCTGATGTTGAGGTCGCAGACATTAATGAAGATGCTGTTGGTCAGAATGAACAACTTAATGAACAAGTTTGTAACAAGAAAAGATCATTAATATGTATCCCTTCATTTATACCATATTTTTTACATAATTAAAAGCATTTTTTACGTTTTCAGGATACAATGTCTTCAACTAATGCAGCTGCAAGTGAAACGTCTACAATGAACACAAATTTTTATGCAGATGAATTTGGAAATTCAAAGCGTCCTGTTGAAGTTGTTTATGAAGTTGACGGCCCTGCAACAAGTACTATTAAGAAACGCAAGAACGTCAATGCAAAAGAAGATGGAACCATGAATAAGAAGATGAATCTGTTCATTCAAACTTAAAGAAATAGTTGATTATTTTACTTCATTTAATTTTATTTGATTTGTTTTCAAGTTTGAGATTATTTCAAGTACTTTTCTTATTTTAAATAACACTTTTGAAGTATTTTTATTATTATTATGATTTTCATTTAAAACTTTTATTGCATATTTCTTATGAATTTGTAGTAACACTATATTCATATGAATGTTGTATATATAACGTTTTGTGATTTTTTATTACATCAATTTTTACTAATTGAAATTGAAATAAGTCCAGTAGAATTTTAATTTGGCCCATTATGTCCATAACTTTATCATGAACCCATTATTACTAAGGCCCAAATTAAGTCAACAAAATATGTAAGTCAAAACACATGTCTGTATCATCAATTGTCTAAACCCCTTCCCTCTTTTCTTACTCGCTGATATGAATGATCAACACCATTGCTTCTTCAAGTGAACAACATTGTACCGATTATCAATCTTTGTTTTAACATTATCGTCATATTATATAACAATCAGGTATTATTATCGTTTCTACAAGTTTAACAATTATAATTTCCATTTTAGGGTTTCAATCGAAAAATACATTGTATATTTACTTGATTTAGTATTTTTTAACATTGTTAGTTAGTTTTATAATTTGTATACAATATTCATCTAATATTCAACTGTATCTTGAATTGTATGATTAATTAGATGATGAATTATTTGTTTTTTTTAATTAGGGTTTTATTTTTTCTTTACTTAATGATGATTAAGTCCAGTTATATACAATTTTAAGACAACATATTTCTTTGTATTGGTAATATTACAGTAATGTACATGTTTGATAAATTTATTAGTATTATGTTTTAAGTATAAAGTGCACATAATATGTATTCAAAATGGCAATGTAATGCAGGGAAAACGGCACATAATAATCTTTCATATAACATCATCAAATTAAGTGAAACTGTAGCTTATTACTTTCTATTCAACACTCTAACTTTTCGGATATAAATTTTGCCTCATTATTTTGTTTTACAGGAACATAAACACAAACTATAACAAAAATGATTAAAGGCTTCTTCAACCCAATCCCTGTGAACAATGCGTCCTCTTTGGTATTCAACACTTTAATGGATTACAATCTTATTCTAAAATTTAAATTTTATTACAACATATTAATAACATTTTTGATGATTTAAATGTTTAACAGAAGCTCCCTGCAAGTTACAAGTTATTACATGAGCAACATCACTTCCCTGTAGGTCCTGTTATGATAATCATGGATAATGAAATGTATTGGCCTGCAACAGTTGAACATAAATCTGGGTCATTTCATATCACAACTGGATGGAACAAAGTAGTTAATGATCTTGGGATTAAAATATGGGATTTTGTTGTATTCGAATTGATTGAACATGTTACTTTAAAACTTACCCTTTTAAAGTTTGTTCAAACAAAAGATGTATCCAACAAATTCCCTTTTTGGTTTATAATACCTGCATCAAAAAAGATGGTAAGTCTTTAGTTTTCATTAATTTTATTAACAATGTTATATTTGTTCAAGTTACTAATATTTTTATTTTTTGCATTGTAAATATATAGAATTTGCCTGATGATTATATCGACCATCATTTCAACAACACTAAGTTGCCACATCAAATTGTCATACATTTTGGAGATGTGTTTAAATGGACTGTAAAACTGCAGTTTCTTAACATCAAATTTTTTTTTACTGATGGTTGGAGTACTATTGCTAATGATCTCAATTTATGCATTGGCGATTTTCTTATGTTTGAAAAAGTGAAGGATTATGAATTCAACTTAGATCTGTTTCGTGAAGATGGACAGTGGGTCGACCCTCATAATTTAGGGAATGAAGATATTCAGCTTCACTTCGAACTTTCAGATGAAGTAATTGAAATTTCAAGTGACTCAAGCGATGATCATGATAGTATATCTGAATATTCTGATCCTGATTATGAAGTCATAACAAAACTGACATATAAGTTTGTAAGTTTGTACTACTTAAGGCAACTTATCCGTTAAATTATATTTACTTTTGTTGTTTGCTTTATAATTTTGAGATATAAATTATGTTTTAATGTTTCTTATAAAAATTTTGTAGCGTTTTCCAATACCGTTTGCTAGAGATTGTGATCTTCAGAATGTTGACATCTTGCGAGTTGAAGGTGTAAATGGAAAAACTGTTTTTCGGGAATTACGTTCTGAACGTTCTGGTTCTCAAATAAGATATGCTATAACAGAATGGAAGTCTACAATGGAGAAGCTTGGTTTAAAGAATGATATGACTTATCATATTATGTATTTCCAAAGGCAAGGTAGGTTGGTATTTTCACATCCTTAGTAAGAAGATATATGTTTATATGTTTGGGTTTTAGAAGTTGGAATGTTACCAAGTTTTGTGTATTGACAATTGTCGTATATGTATGCAAGGTTTATATGATGAAGGGGATTAAAACATATGTCGTCTTTTTTCTATGTATTAGAAATTGATTAATCGTTAATATAAGTTTTTCTATGTTTGTTTATCTTGAATTTTTTTCTGTTAATTTGTATTTTCTATACATATTTCAATTTTCTTTAACTAAGGTGCTATCCTTTAGTTACCAATTGAGTTATCTTTACCTCTTTTACGTTAATTGTGTTATGAATAATTTTTAACCTTTCCAAAACCTGACAAAATCAGACTACATTAAGGTTATCACAATTACAAACACAAGTAATGGTTTACGATTACCATGATTCTTATTTAATGGAATAAAAATTAACACAATCCATTATAAAATACAATTTGCTGTCGAAAATATATATTTAAAAAATTAACACAATCCATTTAACCATATGTTTGTTTATTTTCATTACTGCCATATCTTTCGTAATAATCATTTATCAAACAATATCTTCTAGAAACTCTAATCTTTTAACTAATTTAAAAATTCATACATATCTATTACATATTTTATATAATAGTTTCTTTATTAATGAATAAAATATTTGTTACCTTACATAAATTTCTTTTATTTATATATATAATTCTTTCTTTCAAAATAAACATAAAACTTTATACAAAGTTTACAACCTTAATCAAACCTACGGTGGAAACTTGGAACAACCTCAAGGTAATGTTTTTAATATAATTTGTATGAATAAAACACATGGTTTTCCATTGTATATTTCTAAGTTACAATATTCTAAATAAAAGTCATAGTTCTGATTAAGCAATTCTGTTTCAGCAATACATAATTCACCTGTGATCGTATATACTTAGCTCAAGTCCAATTAATGTATCCAATTGTGAAACAAAATAATATTGTATTCCACTGATTTATATGATAAAACACTATTATTCTATAATCTTTGCCTCTATATACAGCTTCATATCTTTTCTATTATAAACCGGATTATAATATTTTTAACATAACTTTAGTTCATACTTTATACATGCCATACATACATCATTATATTTACTTTTTATGTACATGAAATTAATAAAATTATTTTGTAATATTTGTACAAATTTACGTTGTTTAATTGATATACAAAAGGATATGACAAAACGAAGACTTAAAGACCGTTCAAAAAGTAAAGAAGTAATATCAACGTCAAATACATTAACAGGTAATTTGTTATATTTTTTCAAATTATTTGCACTTTTATTTTTTTTACTTTTTTTTAAAGTACGTTTACTTTTAAACTTTTCAGCTACTCATGGCGCTAATAGACGTCAACTTAGAAAGATGATTCTTGATAATAAAAAACAACGAAGACTATTACAAAAAAATTTGGAAACGTCTTCTTCACTTCCGGTTTCATTAATTGTCCATGGTATTTTATGTCAATTTTGATTGTATATTTACTAATTATATTATATAATTTGTGTTGTTAGAAAGTTAATTTATTCAACAATTGCAGCTTCAGTTAACGATGCAGCTCATAGACGTAAAATTAGAAAGATGATTATTAATAATAAGAAACAAACAAAATTCTTACAAAGCATTGCTCAAACTGGATCATCAGTTTTTATACAAAATTACTTGAACAAAATTAATCAATCAGAAAATTTAACACCAAAACTTCAAGGTAAATATTTTATTTTTATCTAATTTTTATCAGTAGGACCTTCTTTTATATAAATAACATGTATAAAAAAAATTACAGTTCATGCTGCTGCTATTAAACGTCAAATGCGAAAACAAATTATGGATATAAAAAAACAGAAGAGATTTGTTCAAATGAATCCACAAATTTGTCATCAACAACAAAAAATTCCAGACGTTAATACTCCTGCTCATAGGCGTCAATTGAGAAAGACAATAGTTGCTAATAAAAAGCAACAGAGATTATCACAACTTCAGTTAAATCAACGTGAAGAAGTTGCACAAGAAGTAATAAAAGGAGTATCTCGTGGTAATTATAAATTCATAATTGCATTAAAAAGTATTCATTTTTATAACAAAAAAATAATTTTTTCCTTCTTAATTTAAACAGAGTATTTAGACCATGGAGATCAAGTTATTATATGTGAATTGTGTGAAGCAAAGTTGTGGAAGGAGGCCGCTAACAAGAGAAAAACAATGGAAAAACAAAGTTATTCAATATGTTGTGGATATGGTAAAGTCGTACTTCCGGTATTAAAAGATGCAAATCCTCAATACCAATTGTTATTTAAAGGGTTGGATTCAAAAAGCAAATATTTCTTAAATAGTATCAGACGTTTCAACTCAATGTTCTCTTTTACTTCAATGGGTGGTAAAGTTGATGAGAAACTTAATAAGGGAAAGGCGCCATGCATTTACAGATTAAGCGGTCAAAATTGTCACAACATTGGTAGCCTACTTCCAAAAGATGGAACAACTCCCAAATTCTCTCAACTTTACATTTACGACACAGAAAATGAAATTTCTAACAGGCAGCAAATTTTCAGGTATTAATATTTTTATATATTTCAATTATGTATTTTATATTTGTAATTTAATTACCTTTAATAATTACATTACATATTTTACAGGGATCAAAACAATAAGTCAGCAAAGATTGATAAAAAGTTAGATCTTGAACTTATACAAAAAATAAAAACCATGTTAGATGCTGAAAATGAGTTGGTAAAAACATACAGAATGGTCCGCGATCATATTCATCAAAAACCAGAAGTTTCTCTCAAACTTAAACTAATTTGTAATCGAGAAAGAGATGGACGAACATATAACTTACCAACTTCATCTGAAGTTGCTGCTCTTATAGTTGGTGACATCACTGATGCTGCACATAACAGAGACATTATTGTTGAAAGTCACTCAGAAGGTTTGCAAAGAATTAGTGAATTACATCCTTCTTACCTTGCTTTACAGTATCCAATTCTTTTTCCTTATGGCGATGATGGTTATAGAATTGACATACCTCATAGAGATGGTATCATAACAACAAAGAAAATACCACCAAAATGTACCATGAGAGAATTCTTTGCTTATAGGATACAAGACCGAAATGAAGGTTATTCGCTAATTCTGAATGCAAGAAAATTGTTTCAGCAGTTTTTGGTTGATTCTTACACCATGATTGAAAGTGAAAGGCTGGTATATATTCTTTCTCAACAGAAACATCTAAGATGTGACTCATATGAGAATTTGTATAAGATTGCAAAAACTGGTGATGCTGATTTAAGTAAAACTGGTAAACGAATCGTCTTACCATCTTCATTTACTGGTGGTGCACGCTACATGCAACAAAACTATTTAGATGCCATGGCATTGTGTAAATGGTACGGTTATCCAGATTTCTTTATCACGATAACCTGTAACCCAAAATGGCCAGAGGTTAAAAGGTTTCTTCAAGACAAGACAATTCAACCTCAAGATAGACCAGATATCTTGTCAAGAATATTTAAGCTTAAACTAAATGTAATTATAAAAGATTTAAAAAAAAACGAATGTTTTGGAGCTATAAATGCAGGTAATTACAAATACATTTTACACTTTTAACATTGGCTTTTTTACAATACTATATACTAACAACATTTATTCTGTGATTATAGTTGTTTACACTGTTGAGTTTCAAAAGCGTGGATTGCCTCATGCACACATTTGCTTATTCTTAAAGGCGACTGATAAAGTAATAACTCCAGATCAAATTGATTCTTTTATTTCTGCTGAAATCCCATGTAAAGTAAAAGACCCTGAGCTTTATGATTTGGTTGCTGAGTTCATGATCCACGGACCTTGTGGACCTGCTAATTTTAAATCGCCTTGCATGGTTGACAAGCAATGCTCAAAAGACTTCCCAAAAAAAATACAACCTGAAACAGCAGTTGATGATAATGGTTTTCCAGTTTATAAAAGGCGCGATGATGGCTTGACAGTAACAAAGTCAGGAGTTGCATTAGATAACAGATATGTTGTGCCATACAATAAAAGCCTTCTAAAGCGTTATCAAGCTCACATCAATGTAGAATGGTGCAACCAAGGTGCTTCGATAAAGTATTTGTTCAAATATATAAATAAAGGACCTGATCGAGCATCACTTGCCTTTACAACTGATGAAGACGACGCACACCAACCGCAAGCGCGTAATGAAATAAAAGAATACTATGATTGCAGGTATGTCATCATTATATTATCTAATTTAACAACCATACCATTTAAAATAACTGTATTTTTTTTACATTGTATTTTATAAACAGTTATTAAGCAATTACAATAAATAAAATACTTTACTTTGTTTATACATCAACATTACCAATTAAACGACAACAAATAGGATTTGTAATCTTAAGAGTTCAATTTCATTAACAAATTTTGTTATTTTTTTTTCTAAGGTATGTATCGGCCTGTGAAGCGTCTTGGAGAATTTTTTCTTTTGATGTCCATTACAGGTATCCTTCTGTTATGAGACTTCCGTTTCATCTTCCAAATCAACAAAAAATTGTATTTGGTGCAAATGAAGATGTTGACAATGTTTTAAGTAAGCGTAGTGTCGCTTCTTCTATTTTCTTACAATGGATGGTTATGAACCAAAAAAGTTCAGTTGCACGTACGTTAACGTATGCTGAGTTTCCTACTAAGTTTACATGGATAATTCCAAAAAGATGTTGGAAGGAAAGAAAGTCAGCTTTCTCAACAATTGGCAGAGTATATTCAGTGCCTCCTTCTTTGGGTGAACCTTATTTTCTACGAATTTTGTTAAACATTGTTAAAGGTCCCCAATCATTTGAAGAAATCCGAACTGTCAACGGTAAACTGTATTCAACTTTCAGAGATGCATGTTATGCAAGAGGACTTTTAGACGATGATACTGAATATGTTGAGGCAATTATAGAAGCAAGTTTTTCTTCTGGCGCTTCTTATCTCCGTTATTTGTTTGGAACGCTTCTTACATCTGAAAGTCTTTCACGTCCTGATTATGTTTGGGAACAAACATGGAAATTCCTTGGAGAAGATATATTATACGAAAGGCAAAAAAGATTTCCAGGTTTATACTTAATCTAAATTTAATGTACAAATAACATCATTTTATTACAACTTTTTCTCATAAATTGGTTTTTTTAATTTATATTTATATTTTTTTATAACTTTACTAAAATTGTATATTTAATTCTATCAGGTACACTCATTCAAGAAGAAGTCATCAAAAGTCTAACTCTTTTGGAAATTGAAAAATTTCTACGTCGAAATAACTCTACATTACAAAGATATAAATCAATGCCCTCTCCAAATACAAGAGCATTGTCAGATATTGATAACAGGTTAATCAATGATGAATTATCATTTGACAAACAACTTCTGCTTAATGAATTCAATATGCTAAAACAGTCATTGACTTCAGAACAACAACAAATCTTTGATGAAATTACCAATGCAGTGGAAAATAACACTGGTGGGGTTTTCTTTGTCTACGGATTTGGTGGCACAGGAAAGACTTTTTTATGGAAGACACTTGCTTCATCAATTCGCAGTAAAGGAGAAATCGTTCTAAACGTTGCTTCAAGTGGAATTGCATCTTTATTAATGTCAAGAGGGAGAACCGCACATTCAAGATTTCATATCCCTATTATCATTAATGAAGATACCATTTGCAATATAACACCAAATAGTGATGAGGCAAATCTTCTAAAGAAAACCAAGCTAATCATTTGGGACGAAGCACCAATGGTACATAAACATGCAATTGAAGCCCTTGATCGTACAATGAAAGATATTTTCTCTACACGTACCAATTCAGCTTCACAACTTCCCTTTGGTGGTAAAGTTGTTGTTTTTGGGGGAGATTTCAGACAGATATTGTCACACCCCGACTTTTCCCCCGGTCGGTTGTGACGTTTGGTGCCTTTGCCAACGCAGCGGAAAGATGCATCTAAGACTCTTGTTCCCTGAACGCCAATTCTAACCCTCTAGAATCCCCGATCCCAACTGTCACCTACTCCAACCGTGCCGTTCCCAAAGTTTACACCTGAAAGACATACTTAAAAGGGTCAACATAAAGTTGGTGAGTTCATAAGTTTTGCAAAATGTTACCAAATGTTCCAAGAATGTTACCGAGAGATACCAAGTTCAACGTGTCCATACTATGTTAAATGTAAACCAAGTACGCTAGCTAGGCGTATGTTTTATTACTACTACGATTGGAAAACCATTACTAACTCGCAAACCAGATGTTGTGCCCGAATAGTAAACCTGTTCCTGTTTGAGACAATATGCACCCGCCCGGCGCTCCATGCCGACGGGTGGGGTTGGTCACTCCCAATAGCGCTATTCACATTTCCCCGTTGTGCAAACCAGCACATTCATGGTTCCCCCCGGGACTTCCAAAGATCGTATAGTAAACCGTTTGAAAACCCATAGTATGACAGTTGTTACCAAATAGTTGTTTAACACATGTTTGCTCCCCCAAAAAGTGAAAACCAGGTAAAGTGGGGCCGTAAACTCACGCAACCCGTTTCATTTTCCAAAACCTTGTTCGCTTTGAGTTCCTCAGTTTTTCATAACAGAAGCATGTCTTCCCCCCGAAAACATTTACAAAAACAGTAAAGAGTGGGGTATGAACTCACCTTAATGTCCATGCTAAGCTAGCAAACAAAGCCTGAAACCTCGACCGACTTCCTCGTGCCCTAATTACCAATAAAGGACACCTTAACAGTCTATCACACATAAGCCTAGCTTATTAACCAACACGAGTCTCAAAACGTTTCAACTCGACGAACCGATCATGACTTATCTTAATTCACGTATTACATAGCACCCAAGTTGCACGCTTGTCGCTATCCGTATGTAACCAAGTTGGACTAACACCCCGAAACGTATAATTATCCTGAATCCTAGCTCGTCTCGTAATCCGTATAAATGTGTGTCCAGTATACTTACTTTTAGGAAAAATGCTCTTTAAGAAATACATGTTTAGTTATTAAAACCGATTAATAACAATTGTTACTTTATCTCAAATATTGTTTGAAAACCATCTTTATTGTCACAAATAGTTAGTCTTTGAAAACATTTTGATTTTGTATATAATACACTTGTCCAAAACACTTAGGAGAATTTACTTATAGAAATAATAGCAGTTCGTTACGCTTTGAGTTTATAAAAATTCGGGCAGAGTTTCCTCTGTTTTTGTACCAACCAGACAACACCCGTTGTCTACAATTTTCCCCATAATCAACTTACAAACACAAGTTATCAAATCCTTTAATCCACATTTCCGATTCACGAGACTATACGTTCCGACATCTACCTATACTTGATCATATAAATATATATATATACCAATATATATATAATATAGTCCAACAATATAGTCCAATTATATTTAGTCCGAGTTCGAAATCATAAGTCACGTCAAGTTAATCGTTACCAAATCGTTCGTTTATAAAGTTACCGTTTATTATTATTCGGTCCGTTCGCGAGTCAAAACTAGTTCGTCCATACCGATATATTTATAAATATCTAATATTCATAAATATATAATATTTACAAATACACAATATTTATAATTATATAAATAATAATAAATACAATTTAAAGTATACCGAAACACACGCGCGTAACCCGAAATCTGGCCCGCAAGATTCTGACCCGAGCTGACCGTAACCGCGACTGACACCCGAACCGAACCCGAACCGAACCCGAACAGATCTGACTCGTTGACCAAGACTGTCGAACTTTGACTTGAACACGAACAGATCTGAACCAGACCCGAGTTGAACCGAGACACGAACCAGACCAGCGACCAAAACCCGAACCAGATCTGCAATGAGACCCGGACCACCAACACGAACCCATCTAACCCGAGCACCAAAACAGATCTGAAGGATTCATAACCAAACCAACCCGTCACCACCTTCTAACCACCAAACCCGTCACCCACAACCACCATCGGCCGCCATCAATAACCACCATCAGCCACCCCTTCTTAAACTGAACCGAGCCACCACGAACCCGAGACCCAAACCTAATCGGAACCCTAACCAAAACATGACCAGCGTCGCCGCCGCCACTGTCCTCTTGACCCACCACCAACCGGACCAGGCCAAACACCTCCACCATCACCATCCGAACCAACACCCGATTCCTTAACACCTCCACCACCTCTTCGTAAACCCCGAACAATCAAGACCAAAACCCGATCTGGGCTTAGAAACCTGCGCCGCCACCACCATAAGGAGGGTGGTGGCCGGCCGCCGCTGCTCAGAGGGAGGAGAGAGACGATTGGGTGAGAGAGAGTGTGTAGAGAGGGAGAGGGAACCCGGTTTTAGAGTGAGAGTAGAGAGAGAGATGCGGGTTAAGGTTTGTGGCTGCACAACAAAATGAAAATGAGGAAGAAGATAATGCCTTTTATAGTTAGGGTTAGGTGTAGGTGCAGTATACCGCGTGTCGAACCCGCTTTAAACATATTTCGCTCGGTTTTGCTCAGGGTACATTACGTAATAATAAAACTTAGTCGGTTTTGTTCGATTTTTAAAACGCAACCAAACCGAGCACTTTAAATATTATTTTCGCTATATGACACGTGAAATTTAAACACGCGTTAAAATCGCGTTAATTACTCTGGTCGCGGTTTCCTTTATTTAAACGAATCGTAAGCTTCCGAAACTTTATAATAAATGACAATGATAATACTAAACCGTCGTTTTAATAATAAAAACCTCATCAGTATAGGTCCGAAGCTGCCGGTTGTCACAGATATTACCTGTTGTTCAAAACGGTAGTAGACAAGATATTGTCAATGCATCTTTAACTTCATCAAAGTTATGGTCACAATGCAAGCTCTTAAGATTAACAAAGAATATGAGACTTGCAATTGGTTCAGAATTGTCAACTGTTGAAGAAACCGAACAATTTGCTCAATGGCTACTACAAGTTGGTGAGGGAACGGTTGGAGATCCAAATGATGGAGAAGCAAACATTAAGATACCAAATGATCTGTTAATTTTAGATTCATCTGATCCAATACAAAGTTTGATTGACTTTGTTTATCCATCACTTCTTCAACAACTTGCCAATCAATCGTACTTCTCTGAAAGAGCGATTCTTGCTCCAAAAAATGATATTGTTCATGAAATAAATGACAGATTGACAGCTTTGTTCCCAGGTGAACAAAAAGAATATCTTAGTTCCGACAGTATCTGTCCGTCTGAGACTTTAAATCCTTTTCAAGAACTTTTGTATTCCCCTGATGTACTTAATAATCTTCAAATATCAGGTTTGAAACTTTTTTATTTTACAATTCTTATTTGTTTCTTATATATTAATTATATTTTTTTTCCAGGTTTGCCTAATCACAAGTTGGTTCTAAAAGTTGGATTACCGGTAATGCTTTTACGTAACCTTGACCAACAACAAGGACTTTGTAACGGAACCAGATTAAGGATAACAACACTTGGAAGACGAGTTCTTCAGGCTGAGGTTATAACTGGTGGCAATGTTGGAAGAAAGATTTTTATTCCAAGAATAAACATGATACCATCAGACACCAAAATTCCTTTCAAATTCCAAAGAAGGCAGTTCCCTTTATCAGTGTGTTTTGCCATGACGATCAATAAAAGTCAAGGACAATCGTTGTCCAGAGTTGGCCTTTACTTAAAAGAACCAGTATTCACACATGGTCAGCTTTATGTTGCCTTATCAAGAGTTAAAAGTAAAGATGGCATAAAGTTGTTGATTCTTAACAAAGAAGGAGAACCGCAATCAGAAACCAAGAATGTTGTTTTCAAAGAAGTTTTCTCATATTTGTAATACAACTTTACATTGTTTCTACTTTTTAATATTTATACATTTTATTTTATGTTACATGTTTTTTTATTCTAATTTATTTATATTCTCTTAACAATAATATTAATAATCCTACTCAAATTTAATATTAACTAAATCCTTTCCTTTCTCTCTTTACAATCTTTTATACCATTTACCATTTTCCTGAATATTATAATCTTCCTTTCTCATCTCTGTCAAGATCACTCTAACAGACTCTTCCCACAAACAAAAAAAAGTTGTTCAGGTATCATTCGTCTTTAATTGTAAACCAACAATTGCTATGAACATAATTGGCTGCAATCTACATACTATAATAAAATATTATTATACACTACACAATCTCTTCCTTCAATAAAACAACTTTACCAAATCCAAACATACTTTACAAACTCAATTCTAACTTCATCTCATATTCATCTTCATTACGAAATAATCTTCTATCGATGTCTCTAAATATCTCAATCGCCGTCTTCTTATAATCATCTTCAATCGCTGTCATCCATCGTATGATCATAGCTGTCTTCGTCTCATCATCTTCTGGTATTCTGCATTGTTAATATATTAACAATTATTAAAAGTTAGGGTTTTCGGATTATTATTTATTAACAGTTACTTTCATTATTGTGATTTTGTTGATCTAATTGATTGCCTTTCTGTATAATCCTTCATGTTATTTTTTATTGTGTTATTTACAATTATATATGTTATTTATTAACAGTTACTTATTTTTAATTATGAACTTACTTTTAGTGCTTTTTGTGATCCTATTAGTGCTATTTGTGATTTTGATGTTTTGCAATGAATGTTGTATATAATTTTTCATGTATTTTTTTATTCTGTTATTTAAAATTGTATATGTGCTTCTTAATGAAAAGTTGACAGTGTTTTTTAAATGGGATATGGGATCCCAGGTTTTTTCTCTCAATAACAAAGGTGAAAAAAAGACAAACGGATACCAACTCCAAACATAAAATTATCTGGGGCAATGATCTTTTGCATGTTGTTGTTATAGAATTTTAAGTTGTATGGTACTCTATATTTGTTTTTCGGAATTCGTTATCATTGATTATATATAAGGTTATATACTTTGATCATGTCTTTCATTGTAAAATACAAAATAATGTAATAAAATAACTTTTTCGTGTTAACGTTGTGTTGATGATGTCAATTCAAATTTATAGGATTTCCAAATTACTCAGTATAAAATGGTGTGTTCGTTCCTGGTACCAGTTCTGGACAACTATGATACAGTTCTGGTAAAAGTTTCAATTACAGATATAATTGTAAATTTCACTTTTTTTGTATTTACCATTATTTAATTATATCTTTATGAATTAACTTTTTCAGAATCTACCACCATGTTATAACATGCTACGCCAAAAGCACAACTTCCCTGTTTTACTAGCTTTCTTAAGCCAGATTGGTGGGGATGGATGGTTTGTTGACATTGTCAACGACTCTAATCAGTACTCATTCACAGGGAATTGGAAAAGTGCTGCAATTGGTTTAAAGCTTAAGGTTGGAGATTTGATCGTTTTCAAGTTTCTTGACGGTGTTGACTTTAATATTGACGTCATAAGAAAAGACAAAGCTAATGAACCGTTAGACACATTCCACTTATCATTCACAAGTGATATAGCATGCATGGTAACAACTTATATCTACTTACTTACATTAAATACTATTCATTATTTTATACATTATTTTTAACATAATTTTATTTTAATTTCCATGAATTGTTTTTACAGATGTTAGCATGTGAACAACTTTCAAAGCACTCTGAAAAAAACAATCTTCATAAACCGTTTACTCTCCGCTTTGGAGCTGCTAAATGGTTAGTGCAAGTGGAAGACCGCTACAATGATATGTTTTTGACGGATGATTGGGAAAAACTATTTCAACATTTAAACCTGCAAGTCGGATATTCATTAGTTTTCAAAAAGGCTAAACAAACGACATTTACAATACAAGTTTTCACTCAAGATGGAACAGGCGTTCAACCTGATGCCAGTGACTCCAACATACCAGGTACTGTTGTATTAAAAATGTTATTTTAAAATGTTTTAGGATATGCATTTATGTTAATAAATCGTTTAATAGTTAAATAATACGAACATTCATTTTTTTTAACTTTATCGCACTTTTGTAGGTGAAATCATCTACATTTACAGTGATGAATCTGAGACTGATGATATTCCTGCAATCACTCCTGCTGTTCAACAACATGATGATCCTGCTCTTGAAGAAGATGAACCTGCCTTTGAATTACATGACCCTCTTCAACATCCTATACAAAACATTGATGAAGCTACTTTTTCAGAAGCTCATGTTCATGTCACTGATAATGCTGTTGAACAAGATGACCCTGCTATTGAAGGACATCACCCTGCTGTTATTGTTAATGAAGCTAACATTGCCGCTGATTTAAGTTTGAATTCTCCTGCTGATGAAGATCCAACAGTCATCACACAACTGACCCACAAATTTGTAATGTTTTTTCTTATTTAATCATTAAATACTTTCAATTTAAATTCTCATGTGTAGTTTTTATAAACACTTATGGCAGAGATTTCCTATTTGGTTTGGACAAAAGGCTGAATTCTTTCATGGAGCAGAAGTGAATATCAAATTTGGTGAAGGAAATATCATTAAGGAAACCATTCGTTCAGAAATGTCTGGGAATAACATCAGATTTGCTGTTTGTAAGTGGGCAGGTTGTATGCAGAAGCTGGGCATACGCAATGGTAACAGATATCGCATCAAATACTACAAAAATCAAGGTGTGCTTGCTGTTTATCATGCTTAGAACATGGCTACATAACATTACATGTTAAGTAGAATATGTTCCTTTAAACTTGGTAGTATGTTAATATTTTGAATTGTTAACTTTTCAAGTAGCAACTTTGTTATCGTACTTAACTTGAACTTGAATCGTCCCAATTTTGGTTGTTAAGTATTGGGGTACGATATTCTACTACCAATTTCTTAAACCAATATGCATGTAAAAATTGATTGTAGCGAAATTTTGATTCTACTTTTCGCCAATATAATCTTTAGTAAAGCATGTATTAAATATTATGTTTCATTTTACTTCTGCGTGTAGTGGATATCTCTTATGCGGAAGGTAAACAGGTTGCAAATTATGAAATTAAAAAACCACTCGAAACGCTTTCGTTCGGTTTTAATAGTAAAAATTGTCAAACAATTGTCTCCTTATGTGTTAACAAATCCATATAATTTATATTATATTTTATTTTAACCTTTTACGTAAAATACGTGACATAACAAATCCATATAATTTATATTCTATTTTATTTTATCATTTTACGTAAAAAACGTGACATTCACTCCCGGGAAGCTCCCGGGTTATTTGCTAGTTATATAATAAAAGAAAGCAATTTTAATGACATAGCATTCAATGAGGCATTCTTTTTCTTGGGTGTGCCATGTGTCATGCCATGTGGCAAATTAAAAAAAAAACAAATAATAATATAAAACCTAATCTACTAAAATTAAATTGAGTTATTTTAGGAAAAAATCATTTAAAAACAAATTTAATTTTTTCTCTCTTATGTTTTCTCTTATAATTTTTAAAGGTTAATATTTTTTATATACGAGATTTTCTAAAGAAAAAAATTACACCAAATTAACGAGCGTTTTATTATCTTTCGAACGAGTACCATAGTGCTATATAAAAAACAGAGAAAAAAACGACTATTTTTTGTGGGGTTTCGTTCATACGGGAAAAAAAACACAAAGTGTTCAGGTTATTCATTAATCATGTTTTTTTCTTTTAAACCAGGTTCTTATCTACGATGTTGAAATTCTGCTCATTCGCCATGCTATCATTGGAATTTTACTCTTCTAAAGATGCATAGGTATACTTAATCAAGAGAAGTATTAGTATTAGTATTATTAGAAATGTTATATTTTTCAACCCCGGGACGCTCCCGGGATAAAATCTAGTTATTATTATTATTATTTTCTTCTTCTTTAAAACCAACGTCACTTTTTTTAACAATTATTATTATATTATTAATACTACTATTATTAGTAGTAGTCGGCTTTGCTCGAACCAGGTGCTGGCGTCTTGATTATTTTCACTGTTTTAAGCTCTTTTTCCCACGAACACCTACAAAATAATTAAAATAATAAACATATAATAAAAATGACTCGAAACGAATAAAAACCATACCAAATAATATACAAAATACATAGGAAAAGAGATGTGTTTTGCAACACATCAAAAGGTTTAATAAAAAGGAAAGCAATGATCGGGTTCTACCATTAGCACCTCGAAACACATTGCTTGGCTTTAAGAGGACCCTAATCGACCTAAGTTAACTCATATGGAACCCCTAAACGAACGGGTTCAAGGCTTACATATCACTTTCATTTCGGCTATAATGTCCTAACACATGTTAAGATAAGCCGAAACACATGTTAATACCATCTTCGCATTAAAAGAATGTAGAACCTTGGTAGGGTGCGTATTTCTTTACGAAACTAATCACACACACACTTGAGACCAAAACACACGAATGTCGGGTGAAAAACTTGCATGATGAGCAACCAAGAGCATACAATTTGTGAATCCGGTTAGGAACCGAACTCGTGGATCGAATACGCATAAACAACTCGGTTTCAGACGGGAGATTCGAGACGAGACAGAAATTAACGATAACAAAGTCATCACAGATTTGTGTTACTACAGAAACGGTTACAGACACTGTCATCAGTAGGATAAACATCTATCTCGTGGCCGGGGGAGGTCGGGCATGACCTCCCCCTTGAGAGCATTCAAAGCACAAACTCAAATCACCAAATGAAAACCAACACATGAGATTGCTATTTATAGTCCAATACCCAATTCCACCTTCGCCCCTTTTGTTGTGGGCGAATGTGGACTGTTTCCACATTTGCCCCTTTGCTTTGGACGAATGTGGACCAAAGTCCACCTTCGCCCCATTGCACTGGACGAATGTGGAATGTTTCCACATTCGCCCTTTACCTTGGGTCGAACGTAAACTTTGTGTATTGTCCTATATACTTATAAATGCATCAGATCCATAAAATGCCTTTATGGATCACCACAATCTCATGTAACACAATACAAAGACTCAACCCTAGTCTATTCGACAGTGACGTCCACAGAAAGTGCATCAACAATCTCCCCCTTGGACGTTGCTGGCGAATCCACAAATCTCTTGCACATCAACAGTCAGAATCACAGGTCTCCCCCTCAATACATGCACTATTGCATTGAGTTAGAAATACAATATCCTTCGTGAACCGACCAAGTAATGCATTACGGACCCTCAGCATCAATACGCAGGAAGTCAGCTAAACCGCGTATATCATTTGCGAATTCAGCCGGTCGCTGAATTACAACCAGATCACCTAGTTACGCCAATGTGAAGTCGACAATGTAATGCACTGCAGTCTCGTAGCATCAGTACCCAGGAATGTCATCTTGACCAAGTACATCACGCGCAATCCAACTAGCCTGATAAGACCCCTACTAGAAGGATTCCATACTGACCAATCAGATATTCAACGTAACATGTAGGTACTACCACTAATTTACGTCTCATATCTGCACTTAACCTTTGCGTCACCCTTCACACCAACTGGAGAAGTCTAACCGTCAGTACCCAATTAAACATCTCAAATGTGACTATGTGCAAAACAATCCACTCGAACATTAGTATTTCTATGAAATTCTTCATCTGTGCTGACTGTGATTGCATTAACACATTCTTCTCTTTTCCTAGCATCTTCAGTCAGTTATTGTTGAAGTATCAGACACTTACATCAACAATCTCCCCCTTGACTGATGCTTCACCAAGTTTCTCTGAGATCCCGTATAATCAATCAATCATGTTCTTGAGTAACTTCATCTGTTCGACAGAATACAAGCCGTAGACGAGTGGATCAAGCCATCAAAAGTTTTCAGCACTTGAAACTTTCGTTGAACCTACGTGCCACATGACTCCTACTAGGATACCTCATTACTTTCAGAACATTGAAATCTCAAACTTGATTTCCTTCTTCATAACAACTCTCTTTGAACAAGTTCCTTCAAACATACAGGAACTGGGTTGACTGTTCTCATCATGCGGAATAAAATCTGTCTATTTTCTGGTTTCTGGCCCATAATAGTCATTTGAATCTGATTATCATACCTTTGATTCTCATGACTACCCCACAATAAAACGTTTCATCATCATCAAATCTTCAACAATTTGGGTAAACCTCATCACCATTCTCCCAAAAATCTTCAAAAATTGCCATAATTTTCGAAATTTTTTAGGCCTTAAATTCTACGTTCGCCCCTGGGAACTCCACTTTCGCCCAAAATAGGGACCCAAATGTAGAATATGAATGATAATTTTCACTTTCGCCAATTTATACTCACTTTCGTCCCTTACAATTCCACGTTCGCCCGCCCGATAAACCGAATGTGGAATCTGTCACCCGAATGTGAAAATTGACATAACAAAATTCCAGGTTCGCCCAAAATCTCTCCACGTTCGTCCTAAAAATGCTACATTCGCCCTGTTTAATTCCACATTCGCCCTCCCGATCTTCTGAAAGGGGCGAATGTGCAGACAACACGTGTTCTTGTTCAATATTTTCTTCGAATCAGTCCATAATCACTCTAATTCTTCGAATTTGATGATGAAACTTGTTCAGAAAGGTGCGGAAATGAAAACCTAACCCTCGAATTCACAAAAACATGGAGAAATCACATGATTTCGGGTTCAATTAAGAATCTAGGGTTTCTAGGGTTTCAACCTTTCAATTATAATCTGATTTTAACGTCTGAAAACAGTAAAAACGAGCTGTGATTGATTCAAACGACTGTTAGATCGTTCAAATCGGTACCACGGCTCTGATACCAGTTGTGAATCCGGTTAGGAACCGAACTCGTGGATCGAATACGCATAAACAACTCGGTTTCAGACGGGAGATTCGAGACGAGACAGAAATTAACGATAACAAAGTCATCACAGATTTGTATTACTACAGAAACGGTTATAGACACTGTGATCAGTAGGATAAACTTCTATCTCGTGGCCGGGGGAGGTCGGGCATGACCTCCCCCTTGAGAGCATTCAAAGCACAAACTCAAATCACCAAATGAAAACTAACACATGAGATTGCTATTTATAGTCCAATACCCAATTCCACCTTCGCCCCTTTGCTTTTGACGAATGTGGACCAAAGTCCACCTTCGCCCCATTGCACTGGACGAATGTGGAATGTTTCCATATTCGCCCTTTATCTTGGGTCGAACGTAAACTTTGTGTATTGTCCTATATACTTACAAATGCATCAGATCCATAAAATGCCCTTATGGATCACCACAATCTCATGTAACACAATACAAAGACTCAACTCTAGTCTATTCGACAGTGACGTCCACAGAAAGTGCATCAACATAATTTACCATGCTATTCATAACTTTAGGGCAACTATAGTTGGACGGTAGCTATCACACCTTGTCAAGCCTCATTAAAAGCTATCAGGTGAGTTTTCACGGCCCCATTTTACTATTTTACATTTCGGGGGATTTACATGCATCAATACTAGTGTCATTTACAAGTGTGTGTACATTCTATTGTGGCTACCATGTGGAACATGAGACATATTGGTTCATGAGCTCATTAGTCCTCGTACAACGTTTACTGTAACCATTAGCTATCAAAAGCCATGGAACCCTTTAATTGATCTATTGGGTTGACATCCCCACTCTTGGTTACTCGCTCTAACCGGTTACATACAAAAGAGTGTTAGTATTCTACCAATACATACATTATCTTTAGTGTACAATGCATGAGGCACAACAGTCAAGAGGTTTGGTTATGGGACTCATGGTTTGCATAGTAATCATTCGCTTAGCTAGCTTACGATTGGTCATACATGAATTACATTGGTTTTACTTGTTACATTTAAACCCGTGAACTCACCAACAGAGCCGGTCCAAAGTTTTTGGAAGCCCTAAGCGAACTAGAAAGTTGGGGGCCTTTAAATTGGTATAAAAAAATCCCAAACATCAAAATGTAAAATTGCTTTTATTTTGTTAGTCAATCGCAAATCACACTACCTATCTAGATTAGTATTACTGGGAAAAAATAGTCGTTACATGAATAATCCTTATTTCGCTTGATATTAAGACATTTTGCAACCATCGGCGGCGATTGATTACCCTTAATTTCGCTAATATTTTCTCTGCGAATCGCCATCCAAGTCAGTTTCAATCAGCGAGGTTGCAAGTAATGAGGATAAGAGCTGAGGATGGGTTCAAGAAAAAATCTTCAAGTTTTGGGTCTAGACATTTTACTTGTTTGGTCTTTTATGTCTTTAGTTATTAGTTTGTTAATTTAGGCTAACACACATGTAATATATGTACAAAGTATAAAATAAAAATTGGAGGCCCTTATTTTTTGGGGGCCCTAGGCTTTTGCCTAATTTGCTAAGCCTGTCGGGCCGGCCCTGCTCACCAACATTATTGTTGACAAAACTCGTTATGCATGTTTTTTAGGTAACTAATGGAGGGCCACAAAGATTTGAGAGAGGGGTTCGAGGATGCACTACGTGGTATCACTTTGATTGGTTTTTGTCAACCTTACGATGTTTGATTCCACATTCATAAGTACTAAACAATATCTCCTTTTGTTAATGTTATGATGTCGCTTTAAATAAACTTATGACAATATCCATCATTTATGGTGGTACTATTTTAATAAACGTGTGTTGCTTGAACCTTGTGCTTGAAAACCTTTCGATGGTTGCATCCCCGTGTTTCTGCCTTGGAGGGGTGTGACATATCCAGCCCATCAAGATATAGTCCACAACACAGCAGCCCATCACTCTATACTTTAATCCAGCTAGCCCATCCACTATTCTAGTCCATTTCAGTTGGCCCATTATGAAAAACCAGAAACAATATACTCATGCAAAATATTCAAATATCAAGTTGTAATATTTTTATTTTTAGATTGAATAGTCATGTTTATCATCAGTGGGTATTTGTATCAAGAACTATCTTTATTATTTTCAAATTTTAATACAAGCTAACATTTTTTGTTTAAAAAATGATTCAAACCATTTTAGTCGGCTGGCTAGCCACCCACCCCACCCCACCCCCACCACCAAATTTGATGGTGTTTAGGTCAAACCTTTATAAACACAAGTTTCTTCCCCTTTGTTGCATGCAGAACGACTTTACAAGAACTTTCCATCAAATATATGCATTGACATCATACGTTACAGCCCTTCCACCAATGCTTGAAGATGGCGGTCACTGCTCTTCCTTGCATAGCTAGGCGTTTGCAACCCCTTCTTTCCCAAAGTCCATGATGTATTCCAGGTACTCTCTTTTATCCAAATTTGACCTTCACATATTCCGAATCTTGCATCTATTTATACTATATTAAAAGTCAGTTTGTTGTATGTGATAACTTGGATAAACCTATAAAATATAAGCTAACATATTCCAAATCTTGCATCCATTTTATACAAGCTTCTAAGTTCAATGTTGAGATTCCGTTTACTATTCTAATAATATTGTGTTTGTAATCATAAAGAACATTAAACATTCATAACACCGTGAAAGTGGACTATAATTGTTTACGAGTTGATGATGTCATACCATGTCATAAAGTTGTCTGTTTCAACTTTCAACTAGAACCCCTTAGACCAAACACATGTTTTGACCCGTTATACAACCTGACCAGCTTGTTTTTGTGTCTGGATTTATATACTCATAAGCATTTCATTTTATAAATACAGAAGTGACAATGCTATTGTCGGCTACTAGAACTATTGGTTAATGTTTGGGCTTACCATATAGTGGTCGACGCAAGGTTTACATCTATCCAAATTCAGGGTCAATGGAAGAACAACACAATATAGAACAATTTAGAGGGTTCATGTGGACCAAATATTTTAATGCTAATTTATTGAAGAGCATGGATGAAGATCTAGCTTATATGCCATGGGAATGGTACAATTTTGAAGATGCAGTACTCATTAGCGAGCGTGGAGATGGCAGACAGACAGACAGTGGTGACCACCCATATGAAATGTTGTTATGGCCAAGAACCGAGGATGTACATTGGCAAGGTATATATGAAAGAGAAACGGAAGAAAGATCTAAGACTAAAATGGACAAGAAAGGAAAACAAAAGGATACAATGCTTGAAAGGTTAAGGGTTGGATGCAAGCAGTCTTCAATCGCATGTAGAACTGTCCTTATAAGTTTTCAATCCATATTCTAACCTTGTTATGATTAACTCCGTTTTCTGGCTATCCCAGTGAATCTGAATCAGCCTATGGAGTGATTGACATTAGTTTTAGTCAAAATTAATTTTGTTATCTATGTGAAAAGTTGGAAGTATTGTTATACTACATGTATATACACTTGCCAACAAATTTTTTTGAATCTTTTATATTGTTGACCGTTTTAGTCGAAAAGTTGTGTAGAGGTGTACAAAACTACAAATCTAAAAACAAAAAGCATGAAAAAAATCTAGTTTCCCAAAATAGTTTTTTTAGAACAGTGACAAAACCCGGTAAATATTTATTAGGTCACACAGGACGGTCTGTGATGGCCGTAACCATCGCAAACACCGCCCCGTTAGGCTTGTGATGGCTGAAACAATCACAGCTCGTGATGTACATTGCAAGCGTGATTTAGTCAAAATAACCGTTGGCTGCTGGCAACGGTCATGTGCCTGTTATTTATTAAAAAAAATATCAATGTTTACATATATATACAGTTTTTATTTCAACCAAATATAAACCACATTATAAATCAAAAACACATACAATACACCCACATTTCAACCTAAAAAAATTTTCAAATGGAAGGCCATTCGTTTCCACTCGACTCGCCTAGTTCGTCTAACTCGGCGGGTTCTACACTCGGATTGTTTGCAAAGGTTTGCGAAGACGTTCACCTTGAAGATACGGAACGATCAAAGAAAAACTTGTGCAGTGTGATAGATGGGGGCAAGTAACGTTTTAATGAGTGAGTACTTTGTTGCAAACTCAAAGTACAATGCTGAGATGTATGAAAATGGATTCTGTATATTGAAAGATTTATTTTTAAAGATTGTGGGAGACACCGGAGCTCAGTTTAAATGGTTTCAAGACGGATACGATGCTAGGGGAAAAAAGATTTTTACGGCGATACAAAAGCGCACATCTGCAATTCGTCAACTTACAACTGGTACCGTTCCTGACGAATATGATGAATATTTAGCTATGTTTGATGGAAATTCAAGTGAATCTTTTCACTATTTTTGCAATGTTGTTATTAAGTTGTACGGTAAAGAGTATTTATGAAGACCAACTAGACACGCCATAACATGTTTGTACGCCGCACATGAAGCTAGATGGCACCTTCCACGGATGGTCAGTAGCATCGACTGTACGCACATCATTTGGAGAAGTTGTCCAAAGAGTTTGCGATGCTAATTTATGGGAGGTGACCATGAAAACCGATGATCATGCTCGAAGTCGTTGCGTCAAACGATTTATGGATTTGACATGCGTACTTTGGTCTTCCAGACTCAAATAACAACATTAATGTTCTACGTTAGTCACCGCTATTGGATACCGAGTTACAAGGAACCGTCCTAACGTGTGTCGTTTATGGTGAATGAGAGACAATATAAACGCCGGTTCTATCTTGTTGGTGGTAGCTACCCAAGTTGGTCTGTTTTTGTGAAATCTTATTCATTTCTAACTGTCAACAAAGAAATATTGTTTAAGAAAATACAGGAATCTGAGAGAAAAGATGTTGAACAAGCGTTTGGTGTTTTGAAAACTGTATGACACATAATTGATCAATCAGTACGTTTGACCGATTAAGTGAAAATAAGGAGTGTTGTGTACGCAAGTGGCGTTTATCATATTACACAATATGATCTTAAAGGAAAAGGGGCGCGCAATATCTCCAAATTACGTTATTGACCCTCTGAAACAGGTAAACGTTAATGATGATGTTATTTGAAGTTGAGGAATGAACAAACCCACTATCAACTACGATTTGATCTAACAAAATACATTGGTGGTTTAGATATCGACTTCAGCGAGCCAAACTTACCGGTTACTTTATTTCTTTAATTTTTCTTTTAAGTTGTATTTTGTGTTTACTTTTATTATTTTATTTGTAATTTAATACAAAAAAATATTGGTATTAGTGTGTTTAATAATTGTTTATTTTTTTTAAAAGAGCTAGTGATAGTGTGATGACCACCTCTAATGTTTAGTTATAAAATGTATGAAACAAAGTAACACATGAGGATTGATTGGATGTTTAGTGATGGTGTGTTAATCCCCCATCAACCTTTAAAAAGAATAAATGGATGTTTAGCGATGGTGTGTTAGTCCCCCATCAACCCTTAAAAAAAAATAAAGAATACGAGAAACTAAATCAATCCAGAGGCCCAAGGACAAATTGGGCCCTAAACAAAAACCAAACAAAATTTGGGCTAACTATACAATCAACAATTCTATGCCCAAAAGCTTGCAAAGTTCCCGGCCCAATCTTCATATTTGTAGATTACTCCATATTCATAGTATTAAAAATCCGAAAATAGGTTTGAGAAAAGCCTAAATCCTAGGTTTATTTTACCTTATACTAGTGGGTTGGCCCGCGCGATGCAGCGGGTGTTATCGAGGTTCTTTAGAAGAGCACAATTAACGCGACACTCGTTTTCTGTCACTTTATCAACTGTCTCGTGATATACTTTTACAAACGGCATTTTTTTTTAATTTATATATTTTATGTAAGTGTCTTGTATTGGCTATAGATAAGACATTTAACCTACTTGTTTACACAAATGGGTTACAAAGGACGTGTATTCGTATTTGAGTTACATGGCTTGATATCTTTGACTTGTGTCCAAAGGAACACAATGTCAGAAAGTGTATTTTAAGTGACTTGTGTCCTTGTGTCTAAAGGGACACAAAGTCAAAAAGTGTGTTTAAAGTAAGCTATGAAAATACATTGCATAACATGAAAATTGACATTTTGTAACTCACTTTGACACCTAAAAAGTGGAATTAGTGAAATGGTAAAAACAAAAGTAAAAGATATCATAATCCACAAAAGGGCATTAAAAGTATCCCGTATTTCATCTTCTAAAAATTGTGGGTATGAATAGAATTACAGATGAATCGAAAGTCAAAGGATTTATTACCCAAAAAGTCAAATTTCTTAAGTTAGCCTTGATCTTGAGTTTCCAAATCCACCCCTGCAAAATCATGTTTGGCTTAAGGGTGGCATCTGGAGGCCACTATAGAGGATCCAAGGCCACTGTGCGCCAACCTCTATCAATTACATTATGTTTTGCTGATAAGATCTTTAGCTTCTCTTACTATGCGGCGGGTCAAAGAGTGGTCGGTTTCGTTGCACTTGTCTATCAATCAAAAAAGGAAAACAAAATAAATAGTGATAATATGCCCAATTGGTAAGTTAAAATCAAAATTAAGTTGAAACGATAAAAGAATTAAATTGGCAAATTTATAATTGTGTAACATCGGGTTAGTAGGATAGTGCACATACATACTATTATCAAAATTTCTCTAGCTTAGCTTACTTAAAAAGCATCAGTTCACTTAACTGGATATGCTCCTCCCCGCCAATCAAGCAGCGACGCTGCTCATAATGTATACGAATTGTCCATATTTTAAAGGCTAATTTATGTGCTTGCATTTCATTTAATAAAAAATGATCCAAATCCCTTCAGACTAATCTTCACTTGTAGACTCTAGTTAATATTAATGTCCACATTAAAAGTCTATAGCACCAAAAGCTTATCCGAAATTGTACATCTATAACTTATAATAAAAGAATTGAACTTTGATGATGTGGCATTCAATGGAGGCCTCAACCCCTCATTGAATGTGCCACATGGCATCATGTATGATTTTTTAATTTTTGAGTTTTTTTAATAAATCTATATATATTATAAATTATTTTAGGAAAAGATAAGAATTTAAAAACAAAATTAAATTTTATCTCTAATGTTTCCTCCCATAACTTTTAAACGTTAATATCTTTTATACGAGATTTTTAAAGAAAAAAATTACACCAAATTAACGAGCGTTTTATTATCTTTCCAACGAGTACCATAGTGCTATATAAAAAACGGAGAAAAAAACAACTATTTTTGTGGGGTTTTGTTTTCAAATATATTTTACTCTACTAATAAATCATAAACCATAAACATAAACGATAAACATAACTTCATAGGCAAAGATTCCTTTTTTTTATATTTGAATATGATAACTTATGGCAGAAATTTGTTTTAAATAAATAATAATAATAATAACATTATTATTCATTAATCATGTATTGGCAAATCATTAATTATGTTATCATATTAGATATTTTATTATGTTATATTAGATATTTCAACCCCGGGACACTCCCGGGATAAAAGCTAGTATGATCATATAGAAATTAAGCAGATGGGTTTAACGCAATCACCAAGTCAACAAACTTCCTTATCCAATGATATCCTCTGTCATAAAAGCATCTCCAAATTAGAAGCTTGTTACTTCAAATTATAGATAAGGTTATAGATTTCTAGATGTTGGAAGCAACTTTAAATTTGACATCATATCTTTGTCTATTTAACATTATAAATCTTGTTTTTTAATGTGGTGGTAATTTCAGATTACAATTTCATTTTGCAACAAATTAACGAAACAATATACACAGTTCAAACCCTTTTTACATATGCATACTATAATTCAAAACATTACCCTTTATGCAAATGTTAGTTTCGTACCACAATAACAACTACTAAAAGTACACAAAAATCATGTTGTATTTCAGCACTACTTTCTTAGTCTATAGGGAACAGTTAACCTAAAGATTAGGAATTTACCAGGCTAATCCGTAGCAGCAACACCCTTTTTGTTGGTGACGCCAATTTTTATTAACCACCAAAAGCTAGCGAAAGGCTAGCAAACACCATTATTTACAAACTCATAGGTTGCAACAGAAAATACATTTAGTTACCACCCAGCTCTAGGTAACCTAAAACTGGACCACGCTTCACAATTCAAGTCAGTCTTCCTCGATCTCGATTTTATCCATAAGAACGACATTGCCTTGATCTCTCCCACAACCCGATCAAAAGAGACTTGTTTTTGAGATAAAACTACTTCGTTGCGGTCTTCCAGATGCTCCACATGGCTGTGAGGAGGACTGCATAAATCGCCTTTTTAAACCTTGCTGAACCACCAACATACTTGTGTGTCCACAATGTCTCGGACGCTGAAGGCATACACTGGCTGAATTTTGCACCAGCTTGAAATGAAGTGCCACAGTAACTGCGCGAACCTGCAAGTCACAAACAGATGGTTTACAGATTCTATTCCATCTCCACATATCGGACAAACAGGAGCCACCACCCGGATATTCCTTTGAATGATATTCGTTGCAGTAGGTAACCAGTCCATACCTGCACACCACGCAACAAAATTCACTTTCTTTGGTAGCCAGTTGTTCCACTCGAATACTCGATCAGGCTTTACGAACCGCGCACTATGATGCTCTGCTTTCAAACTCTTAACTGAAAAGTCTCTCAACCCAGCCAGCGTCCAAACCCATCTGTCTGGAACATCCGAATAGACAAAGCCCGTCAATAGTACCATAAGGCGCTGTAACTCAGCCTGTTACGGGCCATTACTCAATGATCGCTTCTAATCCCACGTATATCCCTACGTATTGTTCCCAACACGTTTAGCCACACTCGCATGTTTGTTTCTTTCCAACGCAAACAGATCCGGCAATTCAGCTGCTAACGGGAGATCTAACAGCCAACAATCCAACCAAAAACGCACCTTCGAACCCCTACCCACCACACGTTTAATATGCTGAATTGCCATCAACTGCAAAGCCTCCCAACCCATACTCAGTCACCAATAACAAAATATTTTTTTATAATAAAATGACAAAAAAAAATGATTCTGAAACTGAAAAAACATACACATATCTGGAAAGTATGTTCTATAATGTCATCAACTGCTCGCTCAGACCCATTTCCCACCAAATACTCTATTACAGCTAATGCCTGAAACAAGAGTATTCCCTGCAACTATCTGCCCGGAAACTTCAACAACATCAGCTATCGTTTCCTCAGTTTCCTGATTTAAAAAAAGGTTAAACTTCATGCATAAATAATAACATTCAAAAACAAGGAAACAAAATTGAAATTTTAAAAATTATAAATATGATTTTTACTCTGTCAAGATCAGTATGGGTAAGGGCAACATGGTCAATGCATGCTAGGCAATTTCCAAGGGCAGACAGTCTCTCATCAATTCGCTAAACCACAACTGCATCTGGCAGACTGTTCCTCAAGTGTTGAAGCTTTGAAATAACACACAAGCAAATTGTAAATTGGCTTTTTGAACAATAACTTTCATTAAAAATAGGCGCAAGTCCTCAAAGTAAGGACCACGACACAATTAAACCATTTACAACAGGTTTTTATACCAATCCTTCCAACAGAGATTAGAAAATCTAGCTCTATCTTTTAACCACAAAAATGACAATGACTTAACACCAGCCACTATCTCCTTAATCGTAACCTCTTTCCCGTTAAAGATCTTATCATTCCTCACTTTCCAAATAGATCAACACGTAACCATAACCACCCCGTGTATTATCTTCTTCTTAGTTCTGCCCCCTGTCACCGATTCATACAAACCGAGGATGTCATTCACCCCAAAAGCAAAGATAGGATCCAGCAAACACCATCGCTCAAGTTTGACTCCAAACCTCACATATACACGCTGTAAATATGTGATCCGAGGAAATTGCCAAATTGTAACTAATATATTACACGCTTATGTCGAACACGTTTATATATGTGTTAATGTTGAAACCAACTTTCACAATTTTGGAAGTTTAACTTTCTCAACTTGTATTATATAATTGCGTACATGTGATCCACATAAGCTTTTAACATGTTCAAAAAGTGAAAATGATATTTCAACAAAGCAAAAAAAGAAATAACCGGTTTAACAACCGCAAAATAAGTAGTTAAAGAACTAAACGGCTAAAATAGAAAGTTGATTAGTTTGTCAACGTAGAATTAAAGGTTGCCTGACCAAAAACATGTTTTGGGTAGAGCATATCTCAGAAAAATAATACCTAAAAGCTACAAATCATGGATGACTGAGAAGCAATAAAGGAAAGTTGAGAGTTTACTTGGTCAGTGGTGGTATGAGGTAAAAGTAGCCCATCTTTGTTACCTACAAAAGACAATATAGATTCAACATTGAAAACCACACAATGTAGATTGTAAAAGCTTCTAGAGATAGTACCAATGCAAAGTCTACCAATTATACGTGTGCCAGCAATGGAAGTCTTAACCACAGGAATAGTATCAGTAGTCTCGGACTCAAATGTGCTGCAAAACAAATACTTTCAACAACTTGTAAAATGTTCTCCAACCACAGAAAAATATATCACAAAACATGAATCAAAAGAATAAACCTGTAGAAATTTTCAGAACCACCAGTTGTTACTAAACAATAAGCATTAGTTAGCTTTGAGAACACCCCAATTTTGCATGAATTCTCAAACTGAAGTCCTATGAAATAGAAAACCAATTAAAGAAATAAAGACTTCATTAGCGATTAACGAACAAAAAATCTCGTTTGGTAAGCGTTTATGAACAGTTTGTGAACACATCTATTTCCTTAACAAACACACATGTTAAGTTTGTCTGCAGCCCTAAGTCCCTATAGCCAAAGCAAAACCATACCGCAATAAGAATATAAGCAGTTTTAATAAGTAATCCTACCCCTTAAGATACATATAATCTGAATGACATATAAAAAGACACACGATAAATATAAAGGATAATAGTCACAACGAAGGTACAAATGAACTTACTTGTGGCCATCAAAAAAGGAATATATCAAATAATCAAACGTATGTATTACTCACATAATAATATCTGTTTATGTAGCAAAAACTAAAACAGAATATAACTATGAATTGAAGTAACGGGTTTTGTACGTGCATACCATAGTGGTGGCCGGCGGTTGTGGAGGGGTGGTGGCGAACAGGTATCGCCTACTGGGTTTACCCGAGTTTGCAAATGCCAACTAATACCAAACGTCGACGCATCTGGGTTTACCGATAAACATAAACAGGAGACAATTTCTTTACCTGAGATTGCAAAAATCGTGGACGCATCTAGGAAGAAGGAAATTAGGGTTTAATGATGAAGCGTTTCTTCTTTCTTTGTGGAGACACAACATTATAGCACGACACTGAATAGGCAGCATTGAATTCCATGATTGAAACCGAAGAGACTGGCCTGATTGAATTTCTAGAATTGTGGGGGTAGAGATGGAAGAAGGAGGGCAGAATTGTAAAAGTGTTTAGATATTGTAAAGGAGGAGGTAGGTAAAATGTCTAAATTACCCTCCTAAGTGTCTTAATTGTCACCCAACATCCCTATAATACCCTTAAATATGTGCTTAAATGTGTTGTACATGTTGCTTCTTAACTTGTACGGAAATGAAAATTACTATCTTAGCCGTCACTCTTCCTTAATAAGATAATATAGATATAAAAAGTTGTTTTTATTTTTTTAAGGTGACACTCTTTCACCATATAACCATCCTTCACATTACCTCCTTCATAATTACCATCCATCACTATTCAAAGGGGTGTGGTAATAAATAATCCAACACCATTAGGTCCGTGGCAGTTGCGACAAGTCCCAGCTAGCACTCCCACGAGGCTCTTCACATACCCCACAACCATTAACCCAACTTAAATCCTTTTAGATATCATAATATTCATGTTAGTTTTTTTCTTGTAACTTTTTTTCTCTTACAAAAAAATATAATTGAAAAAATAAAGAAAAAGAAAATATCCTATACTAAGCTACCATTGTAAGTTGCTTTTTTTTTTTTTTGTATATAACATCGGATTTTATTTGTGAGGAACTTTTTTGTAAAAAGATGATGGAACCACTTTGATGTTGAGAACCTTGTAGAACAAGGAAGTTATATCAATCCTACACAAGCAATAGTTAGAGGGTGATTGGGGTTGAGTTAAAAAACTAACTTATTAACTTATTGGTTTATTTTAAAAGCCAATAAGTCAAAAAGTTGTTTGGCTGAAGCACTTTCTGTTTTGGCTTTTCGATATAGGTAAAAAAGTTGTTTTCAAAAAGTCACATACCCTAACTTTTGTTGTGGCTTTTGGAATAAAAATTATAAATCCATCACCCATATAATCAATCTTCACAATAACCTAAGCCAAACACTTTTTAAAAAACAACTTATTGACTTATTAGCTTTTTCCATCACACAAGCTAATCAAAACACTTTTTTAAAAACTCATTTTCAAAAAGTCATAAGTCAATAAGCACTCCTGGCCAAAAGCATTTTTGGAGTTAAATAAGCAGTCCCAAACACCCTTAATTGGTGACTACTATTTAGGGGGTGTTTGGAAGTGATTATTTAAAATAGATTATGCGTTTTGAAAAAAAAATGGGTGTAGTGGATTATAGATTATTGCGTTTTGGTAGCCTAAAAAATTGATTATCTGCGTTTTTAAAACGCAGTCCTTAACACTAAAAGCTGATTATCTGCGTTTTCAAAACGCAATAATCTAAAAATCAGATTCAAAACGCAATCCCAAACAACCTCTTAATCGCTAACTGCTAACCATTTACATGTGATCGTTAATTGATGATCATTTACAAGTGTTTGATTATCTACCAACAAAGTAATATAAGCAGCTGTTGTAAATATCATAAACCATCTACCACTAAGGATTGACATTCCAGTTCGAAAGACCTGTGTTTTTCCATATATGGCAAAACCTCACACCACCATGATTACGCTCTCTCTCTCTACACACACAAACATTTGTGTGTATTTTCTACCACATCTTGGTTTAAAAATGGTGACATTTTCTACCTGATTAACATATTTATCGCAAACTAAGGTGCATACATTACAGATACACGCTTGATCAAAATGGCATTTAAGCAAGTCACAATTACATAAATAATGCATATTTGTCAGTAAAACATCACTGCATATATGGTTTATAATCAGACCCGACGAAAAGAGTCATCCACGTTCGAATGTCGCATTTACGAATGTGTGATAGGAACATAGTCCGCTATTATAATTTAACGTATATCATATCTATCATATTCACATGTACGATATCCTCTTTGTCTCTATTCACCCAAAAAAAAAAAAGTCTCATATTGTTCAACATGTTTTTTATTATCCAATAAATAAACCAGACAAACAATAAATAGATAAAAGACTTCTCGGGTCGGGTCGGGTCGGGTCGGGTCGAAACATCCTCCTTCCCTTTTATCTTTCTCTTTCATTTCATTTTCAAAATCTGTGTAGGGTTTCATTTCAGGTCACTTTCATCTCAACCCTAAATTCCAGTCCATAGTTGCAGGTAATTCATACTTACATTATATTATATACATACACAAATGTTATTGTAAATTGAACCATTTGTTTCTAAAGTTACCTGAATGAGTTATGAGTATCATAAATATAGGATACATATGTTTTATGTGTTTGTATATGTCTCAATCTGATGATGTTGCAGTCACACTATAACCTCTACCTCTAAAACCGAGGCGCAAGCCGATTTTATAATTGTTATTGTTGCGCTTCTTTGGCTTACTCGAGGAGTTAAGTGAAAAAGCGATGGCCTTTGCGCTTAGACACGCTTTTTAAAGTTGAGTTTCGAAATTTAGGCTGTCATAGCGTGCCAAACACGACACAAATGAAGGGCTAGATAAAAACTCGACATGATAACTTATCGTGACACGAACATGAACTTGTTTATAATAGGTTAACACGATAGGACACAATAAAGTGAGGTGTTATTGATTGAGGGACGCAAATGTGATTGGCGGTGAGGCTACGAGAGACTGAGAGAGGGAGAATCTGAGATCAATCAATCAATCGTACCTAGTGGAATCCCACCCATAGTCAAGCTATAGGTAAGGGATGTAGGCAAGCCTTACCTCTATCCCAAAGGAGAGAGAGATTGCTTCCAGTGAGGCCCTCGGCTCCAACTTCATATCCAGACAAAAGAGTCAAGTAAAAAAAACGTATACACATATAACCACATAAAGGTACTAAAGATGTTCTTACTACACTACCAAACTAGGAAAACTATGACAACATATTTCATCAAGTAGGCACACATACAAGCTATAATGTATTCACCTACCACTGAAACAGACTAACTAAGCAACAGACTAACTAAGCTAAGCTCATACATCGAGAAACTAATACAAAACTTGTATCGTAATTGTTAATAGCGAATAGCGGACGGTAGCGACAAGCTACCGATACACTACATGTTTAGCGGGCGCTATTTCATGTTTAGAGATACACTAGAACTTTTTAGAGATGTTTTATATGTATATTTTACCAAAAAAATAAAAAAAATACTAAAAATAGAAAAATCTCGCTATTTGTCGCTATCAATCATATAGCGACACATGAGCGCTATGCTACGCTATTCGCTATAGCGCGCGCTATGGTCGCTATTAACAATTATGGTCTGTATCATGTTGCTAAAATTTCTTAACTTTAATCCTACGTGGAGACGAACTCCTATCCTCGACCATTTCCTCAGAAAGGTGCAAGTCTAGCAAATCCTGCCTAATACGCTCCTCCCAAGTAAATTTCGGCCTACCTCTACACCTCCTCCCCCCAACATTGAGAGCTTCCACAGTTTTGAGATGCGATTTCAAAATTTGGTTTTTTAAATTGTAAGGTGCGTATGTTAGTATAACCCCCACCTCACATCCTACATTTTTTTTTATTTGTTAACATGTCTTAACGGATGCTTAATATGTTAACAGGTCTAGAACCTTTTTAGACACAAAAAAATATCAGGTCTTATCGTGTTGACTGGTGTTAAGGTCAATCACGCAACCTGTTAAGGTCGTGTAGGTTCGTGTTGTGTTATCGAGTCTGTGTCTGAAATTGCCGGCCCTACTTAGAAGTAAAGTGAATTTGGTGCAAGTGAAAGTACTAAGATGATATGCATGATGAATCCATACATATATGGTATTTTCATGAAGTGGAATCATTATTTTGTGGTTTCTGAATCAATATGATGCATCAAACTAAATGATTTGTTGGTCAACATTTTTTTTTCTGACTCCATATTGATTCTTACTCTGTAGTTTTTTGCACGTAGTGTTGACTGTTGGTCAACGTTTTCCTGACCTGATGCACGCGGCTAGAGGAGGTTGGCTTGGGCAAACATTTGCTCTAGCAAAGCATGATGATTCGTTTGACGGGAAGAAGTCGGGGATTAGGCGTTCAAAGGAGGAAAGGAAGGGAATGATTGAGACTTTTATTAAAAGGTGTTTTCACTTTTTTTTTTTAATTCTTTATTCTTGTAAGTTCAATTATGGATGCTGCTAGAATAGTTTGTATGCTTATATAATGCCTAAAATCCTAAATACTAAGCAAGTAAGCATGTAGATTCCTTTTGTTAGATGTCTTATTTCAAAAGGTGGAAACTGGAAACAGATTAGATTAATGGTTTGGTCCAATTTACAAAATGCCATCCCTACTTTCACTGTTTGCTACTTTGCTTTCAGTTTGTCTCTTGTCCCTGCTTTCACTTTAATGGATGTCGGAGCGATTGACTAAACGTTTAATCGACCAGGGACGAAAAAATGAAAGTAAACACCAGTGAAGGTAGGGACAAGATCCGTAAATAGTTTCGATGAGGGACGGTATAATTATTTTGGACCAAACCACAGGGTTGGTACATGTAACGTACTCAAAACTTTATATGAATTCTAAAACTTTATATGAAGTTAGGTTCTTGCAGATGTCAGGAATCAAATAACATATATGGTTTTTGCAGATATCAGAAGAGTAACAATGGAGATTTCCCATCACTCAATCTCACACGCAAGGAAGTTGGTGGTTCCTTTTACACAGTTCGTGAAATAGTTCGGGAGATAATTCAAGAGAATCGAGTGCTGGGCCCACCCAAATCACCTCCAGGGGATCTCAACATGGAGAACCTTGATAGCTTCTTGGAACACCATCCTGCGGGCTCAATGTCTGTTGATCCCCCACAAGAGACACAAACTCAACATGAGAGTGAGTTTGCGTTTATATGTGAAAACGGGCTGAATTCGATGAGAATTACCGAACTTCATCAAGGGAATAATGAAGCATTTAAAAATTTGAAGAATACAGAATTATTAATGGAAGGAAATTTGGGGGAACAGAAAAATGAAGTACATGAAATAGTAGGAAATGGAACTCAATATCATCAAATATTAGAAGGTGTAGATAAAAAATCAGAAGAAGATACGGCTCATCCACTACAACAGTCAGAGTCAACGTTGGCAAGTCAAAAGGAGCAAGACCCTTCATCAGCTAAAGAAAACTTAGTGTTTCATGTTAATGGCGGCATTGATGTTAAACATGAAGACACTTTGCTTGCTGAACAAAAGGTGAGTTCCTCTTGAACACTTTATATCTCTTTAACCATGGTTTTTCTGCCTGCATGCTTTTTCTAATAGACTGTAACATTGTAACTTGTTTATCCTTGACAAGAAATGCATGAGAAATATCCATGGTTTATCCTAAACTTGTGTTACCATGATTAAGAGTTTTATAGATGTAACTGTAGTTATGTTTTTCATGCTGGTGCTGCATGTTCATAAATTCATGTTTTATGTGTATAATCTTGCTATTGTAATTATTAAGGACATGTTTGTCAGTCGTTATTAATGATTTAGATAATGTGTTCATCTGCTTGTTCTTAGCAGACCATAAACGGCGCCAATGCTCCGAATCTCCACAGCAAAACCTCCTGTAACCCGGTACAAGAGCCAACGCTTGAGGAAAGACTTGCAAATTTGAACCAATCTAGTGGCCAGCCCCCAAGTGCCAATCCCCAAAACAGAACCACAACATTGAATAGACTTGATCTGTAAGTGCATGTGTGTCTTAGCAGCGTTTTTGGTCTTCGTAAATTCTTAAAAGCATATTGTGGTCTGAGGTGGCAAAATGGGTGGGCATAGGGATGGTGGGTAACAGTTCATAACGAGTACTTATGTGGTAGGTAGTCATGAAACGAAACACTGTATGGGATTTGTTAACATAAACTTTAAAAAAAAAAACAATTTTATAGGCTGCGTGCATAGAAAATACACTTTGGGGGACATTTGATCAATTTCCTTTTTAGCTTTCATTTTAACCATTTGATCTATTAAAGATAAGATAACCCAATCGACTCGTTCATAAGTAAACGGGTCAAAACTGTCACCACATTGTGATATTTACCAAGAGTTAGGCATATATTTTCGCTTCCTTGTGCTGTTCTGATTTAGATCTTATGATTAACTTGATTCTTTAAGCAGCAAGTCATGGAAAGCAGTATCAAAGACATCTAATGGCCGGGAAACTCATCAAGTTGTGAAATTCATACGGTCTTTCATCACAGCATTCGTGAAGTTTTGGTCCGAGTAGATTATTGTGTTTTTGGGTATGTTATGAGAGTGAAATGGAGTGAAAATTATGTATTTTTGTAGTGAAGAAAGGAAAGAATATTTGATTTTTTCCCTTCTAATGCCTGGTGGATATCATGGTTAGATTCTCTATGCAGTATGCACTCACATGAGTGAATCCTGTAACCACCCTCTTTCGTAACTCGCCCATATTTAGAGCTGCTTGTGTCCAAACCAACAAACGTTCGGGTTTGCACTACGTCCAAAAACTCTCTGTAACTAAGGGCCGGAAATGGACTTCAAGGGTGTCCCCGACGCATCATTCAAGAAGTCTTGTAGATGTATCCAGAGCGAGAACTAATGATATAACGGTCTAAAAAAACCTATGTTATAAAAACAGTCTCGTGTATCCAGAGCATGACAGGATGCACTAAATATGTACCTCTACTGCGTGCTCTCTAAATACGTACAGATTGGTTTGGTCACAAGGAGTTCCTCCCTTGTGGCATTGATCTGGTATTGGAACAGCCATGCATTTCTGTATTTGTGACCTCATGACATCGATGAAACTGCCATGAAATGACTTATTAGTCGATTTATATTTTCGTTTTCCATCTTGTAGTCATAAGCGTTTTAAAATTTTACGATGGTTAATGGCATTGAATCGGCAATAAACTGCTTTGATGATGGTTAATGGCATTGAATTGGCCGGTGCATGCTTGGCGTCTTAAAGAAGATGAAGAGAAGCGTCTTACATTGGGATGCATTGTATGCTTGTAAATGTAGCTTTAAAACTTGCTTTATTGTCAAATTACAATTTTACTAAAAAGATGTATTTATATATAGTGTATTCATTTTCGTACCATACAACACCGTTGATCCGTGGGTTCCATCTTTGACTCTGCAAATTCAACCCGAATACATGCGTACGGTTCAAAACACCACAGTTACAAACTAGAGATTCAAGAGATAAAGTGAAACGTACAAGTGGAACTTGGTTCAATTGATTGAATGAAGTGATGATGGTGGCGACGGCTGGTTTCAGTGGTTTAGGAAGATGTCGTGAGAGAATTTATTGGATGATTTTGTAAAAGAAGATGATATAATGAAGATGGAAAAATGTGGGAAGTTGTGATCTAAGAAAGTGGGCATATGATTCTTAGACCGGATGGTAAGGAATAGAGACTTTAAAGTTCTATTTTGTCATGTCTATGGTCTAGTGGTATGGTGTCCCTCCTTACAAATGTAAGGTTGTGGGTTCAAATCCTTGCAAATGCAAGGTAAGGTGAAATTAAGGTGTGAAAAAATTTGCCGTTCAAAAAAAAGATACGAGGTTGATTGCCTTTTCCCAACAATATCCGGAATAAAACATTCTTAATTTTTTCTTTATTAGTTATTTTATTTAATGTCAATTTCAATTTAATCATCAAAAAACAATATTTTATTATACCATACACGACACATTAAAACAAAACAGTAAAAAAAATACAGATATTCTACTCGTCGTCACTGTCGTTAATCGAGCGATCCAACATCCAACCATAGATGTTCAACCAAAGCCGCTTGAAGATTCAATACTATCCCGACACATTCATTCAGAATTCCTTATCGTCCCATGCATCTATCGTCATGTCGTATGCTAGTTAACTAATGGAACTTTTGCAAAGTGGAGAATCCAATTTTACGCTTTGCATACTCTTTTGATTAAAAAAAGATGTATTTGTGTTTTAAAACGGCAGTGGTTAGCAAAAAATGTCAGCAATTCGTACGAAAGAAAGCAGGGTCGAATTTGATCATCATCAAACAACGGGTTATCAGAAAATTAATCATTCACCAAACGTGCACGAGTGTCCAGCTGATCTTGTTCAGGATGTGGTTGTCTAGTATGTGCTTGTGTTGATTCGGCTTTGCCTTTTAAAAGCGGAATCGCTGTCTAGTCGCGGTTATAAGCAAGTCATCAAGCATTTCCAAGTCACATGAAGAAAACATTTTCTTAAAAAATATAGAATGTTTTGCGAGAATTTGATAATTTGAGAATGTGTGGATTGGTTTGAATGGAAATATATATATGTATATAAGGTTTACAGTTATTAATTTTCTATATATATGACCTTCTTAAACAATAAAAAATGAGTCCCCCTATCATTTAGTTAACACCCGTTATTGGGCTGGTGAAAGGGGCAATTATGCCCTCCAATGATGCTCAAGAAAAAGGGTGGGGGGGGGGGGGGGGTATGGGCTGAGGTGGAAGGGGGCGCTACCCCATTCTAAGGGTGAGCTTTTCACGGTTCCGATCCTCAAGAACCTTGGACCCGACCTCTAAAACCGTGTAACCTAACCTTTTTTTACCATTTTCTGATATGCTGCTATGGTCTTGGGAATCTTCTTGGGTATCAAAACTGAGAGCCTTTCGAGACTCCATCTTAGCCTTTTCCATTACCATTTTCTGATATGCTGCTATGGTCTTGGCACTTTCCTGGGCTAGCCACTCGTCAGGATCTACCAAGATTTGGTCGTTTTGCTTCTTCTGGGCTGCTGCTGCCGTTCTTTTCGATGAAAACAACTGAAAAGGAGTATCAGCTTGCTTTTGGTTCACGTTCTTAGTCACAGTGGTTGGTATCACTGTGTCTACATTGTGTTGCACTGCTCCTTCGACATTAGCAGTATTAGTGTTTGGTTCAGTCCCGGGATCCATAAGCACTAGTTTGAAAGATGGTGAGACCGTAAATGATGGCGCCAATGAAGAAACAAATAGTCTAACCTCCTTTAGGGGATGATAGACTAGGGTTTCCACAGGGTTGATCCTTCACTAGCAACTTCCTGGATTGGACTAACCTGCAAGTAAAGTAGGATTCGGGTAGGGAGACGACTACACAAGGTAGTAGTTTATAACAAAAACGGGGTGAATGGGAATACTATCAAGTGTGATAGCTCTTTGGGTTAGCAAAAAATGTCTTCTCTATTAGGGATATGATCCCTTATATAGAGGTGGACGTATGCCACCATTACCCAAAACCCTAATTGTAATGGGCCAAGCCCGATTAGGGTTGTCTCCACTACCCTGAAAGTATATTAGTAAAGTAGTTAAGAAGAGCTACAAATAAGGAAACATGGAACGATTACCGCTTTTACCGTTTCGCGCGCGTGCATCACTCCATGATTGTAGGAGGGCCGTTATTGCCTTTCTTGCTGGGGAAGTTTCCTTTCTGCGCGGAGAGTTACTCCGCTGGGTTGTACTCCGGGTTTGGGTATGTCCGCGTAGTGATTAGTACCCAATCCCATCAGTATGTATGTATGTATGTATGTATGTATGTATGTATGTATGTATGTATGTATGTATGTATGTATGTATGTATGTGGTGAAATTGAACTACATGTTGATCCGTTTAGTACTTTTTATCAAATTTATTTATCTTTATAAGTATTAAGTAATGCAATGTAATTTGCATATGTTAATACCTTATACTTCCAACTAAAATTGAATGTATAGAAACTAATTTGCTCCCCTTTATACAACCAATTGTAAGGAAATTGAATTTAATTTGCATATGTTAATACTTTATACAACCTTTCATCCCTATTCTTTCTTACATTTTATTGTAGTTGATTTCATGTAAATTAATATGATATTTAAAGTTATTATTTAAAAGAATAGCAATGGACTTTTTATGAAATTTTTTCCAGCTAGATATATATGTAAGGATGTGATATATTACAGAATGTATTTATATGTATGTCTTTATGACAAAATAAAAAGTCACTTGTTTCACTTCCTCTCTAAAAGCCCATTACACAAAAGGGTTCTAACCCTTAGACCCTTTACCCGATCTATCAAACCTTTACCCCACCCAATATCATCAATAAAAGGTTATATGGTTCTTGAGGACCTGAGTCGATTCGGGTCGGGTCGGGTCCAACCTTTTGCACAACCCTACCCTATACCATCCAGCCTTAATAGGTATTTAGATCTGGTGAACCTTTATACCGCATAAAAAAATAGGTACACAACGGCAAAGACAACAGGTACATTGGGAAAGTTACATTTGTATGGTTTATTGGTTTTTAGACGCGGTGGAAGAGTGAACCCATGTCAAAAAAAATCCAACCACGTCTATAGCTTCATTTTGAACTAGTGTCTATACTCTATGCTTGAACACACAACCTTATAAAAAGAAATATTTTTAGCACACTTTAATACCACTAAACTACAATCGTGTTGATATGTATTCATTGTTTACATACAATATAACATAACAAAATTAGATTATAGAAGAAGTTTCCAAAATAACATATGTAGGTGTCATTGACACTTTTTGTAGATTTTTTTAAAGGCAAAAATTATTAAAATCTCCTGCCATCACCCACATCCCACTCCCAGAATTCACCAAATCTGCTAAATTATTCCACAACAATTGCTTCTCCATGACTCCTTGCGGGCCGTACATGTTTACGATATTAACAAATTTGTCACTACCTTTAATCTTCCCTGAAATTAGAAGAAAGTATCTACTTTTCTGAATATTTTCCAAATCAAAGAAATTTGGATCCCACATGGTTCACAAACCCCCTGACCTCCTAACCGATTCAACAAAATCATGTTTAAACACCCTATTACCCCAAAAGCCATCCAGATACACTCTATCCAAAGACACCAAATTAGTCTCTTGTAACAATACAAAACATGCCTCCTGTTCCTTCCGCATCTCCGTTACCCATTCCGGTTTCCCCTTAGCTCCCAAACCCTTTATATTCAATGATAAGAAATTCATTGAGGACCCAATTGATAACCTTCTTGAACAATTACTTTACATACGTGCTCATTAAAACTGTCAATGTTAGATGCCCCCAACACCTGTCCTAACTTCAAAGTGGCCCAAGTTTCCTCCTCCACCAGAACATTATGTTCTATTTTAGGTTGATTTAGATGTTTAATCTTTGACTCCGAGTATTGTTCTCCTGCTTCTGTGATCGTAGACAGTTCAATACTCTTTCTCCGAGAATACCCTTCATCTGCTGTCCTCTTCACAGTCCCTAATCGTTCTCCTTCAGATCCTACACTGGTCTCCTTATTTAAATCAGGAGTTAAAAACTCCTCTGGCCTTGTATGAGAATTCACTGGACTTTCTTCACTAGAACTAACCTCATCATTTAAGCCCAACATATCATTAAGCCCAATTCCTAGGCTTTTTTGCTAACCTGGATTGCGCTTGGGGATAACTAGAAGGTTTCCTTTGTCTGGATTTTAAACGTTTAAACCTTTTCAAAATTCCCCTTCTTTCCTTGTTATTAAATGCAAATTCGAAAAAAATTGTCTCCACTTTTAAAACCTACCTAATTTACATCCTTTCAATTACTACCTTCCAAACTTACTACTGTTTCCTTTCCGGAATTCATCGGACATCAATGCTCCTCCGATTATCATCAACACCTTCCTTAAGTGGTAACTTGATCCTCCACATCTTGCTCCTGCAATTCCTCCAACTCCGACTCCCCCTCAAGGTCCATATCTTGATCAACAATTAAACAGTCTGGTACCCAATCTCTTTGATCTTCCTCAATCCAAACTTTCAACATCTTATTATGCCACCTTAATGATATATTCCTGACTATTTTCTTCCTTTCGTTACAAAGAATATCAAGACAAGCAAACGATAAATTCGCCTCCTCTTCTGATGCAAATGATGATTGCACCACCCTCCTGAACTTACTACCAATCGCATTGTAAACCGACTTCAACGCCAAATTCAATGGCACCCCGTAAATCTTCAACCACGCTACTCGTTCATACGAAATCAATTGACCTTTCCAATTCTCCACCGATTCAAACCAAGCCTCCCAATTCTTCTTCTCCTTTCTGAAATCCTTTGATTGTTCTTGATTTGCAAACTTTAATAACACATAAAAACCACCAGCATATTTAATTTCCACCGCTTTAAGACCAACTACATATAAATCTTTTCTTAGAGATATCAAAGAGAATTCTTTCACCCTCCCAATAATCGCCACATCAAAACAGTTTGAGAAGGCACAAGCATTCGGCGCAACGTCAATGATCTCTTCTCTTTTCTTTGTCTCTTTATTTAGGAGTCTATCTATGTGATTCGTCCTCATGCTCTTGTACACCTCTTTATTCCTTGAACTTGCACCCATGTCATTCGGCTTCTCCTTCCGCATCTCCATGGGTTTTTCCGGTTGTCTTATTTTTTCATGTTTCGCTTGTTGTCGAACGAAGCTTCCGTCCACAAACTTTGCCAAGCTAATGAAGAGTTTATGTTCTCCCATCTTCACGTTCTGCATGTTACTCTCCAATTCGTATTTATCTTGCACCTTTATAAAACTGACAAACGCAAACCTCTAACCAAACTTGTCCGGTTTTCAATCCTTCCATAGTTGCTTAAAAACCTCTTCAGATCTTCCACAGAACACTTGTCCGGAATGTTGGAAACAAAAAACTTCGTAATCTCCTCTCTGCTCTTTTGGTCATCCGATGATCTCTGTCCCCCTCTTTTCCTTGTCAGCACCTCTTGCCAGAACTCTGTTGGAGCCTTTCCGTTTAGCCTCATCTTGAGAGAAAACTCCGTTTTTTTATTTGTAATTTTCACACTTTTTGTAGATGGTAGATGAGATTTGGCTGCCACCTTTTGGCATTAACGTGACTTCTAAGTTCCCATACTGGCCACCACATGGTCATCACCTTCATTCACTTTCGTCATCCTCACTCCTTCCACAACATTAATTCCTTATGTTTTATTTACCATAAATAGCTACAATATAATTTCCTATTTTTTTCTTATCGAGTCTACTTTCCTCGTGTGTCTATGTAAATACATGTGTTTATCTTATCATTAATTTTTTTAAAGTCTACTCAAATTTGTACATCTTAAGACATTTCTAACAAGACACAGACATAACACATATAAATTGACATAACTATTAAAAAGACATAATTATTCTACTAGTTTAATTTCTCTCAATTTACCCTAACTTTTTAATATTACCACCAAAATAATTAAACATCCAATACCTTCAGTTTATAAAAAAATAGTTTAACATCTTTGTATCTATATTTGGATATTTTATTTTATTATTATTAAAAAACAAAATCTGTCATTAAATTCCTAACTAATCTAAAGATTGCATCTAATTGGATGGACCTGAGCAACACAAGAGACAGCTCTGCATGGCCCCTGTTCATTCCATAAGCAAACAAAATAACTAAACAGTACTCATTTTATTCATTTTGTATAATAAATATTAATAAAATATTCACACATATTAATTCACAATTTTAATCCTTCAAGTACAAATGCTCAACAAACTTCTCATGGATGATATAGAAACAAAATTGCAGCTCATAATCATGAAAAAAACATTCAAGATCTGTTTGTAAAATTGTGAATCATGAGATGAAGAACATAATAATCCAAAATGATTTTAGTTCATCCCAACCTTTTTTTTTTGTTTTACAATAGAAAGATTGAATTAGAACGAAGATTATAATAATGTGACAGGTAAACGGCAAAAAAACTGCGACACAACAAGGGGGCGAAGGTTTTTTAGGGCCCGCCCTCACCGATTTTTGGCGCAGTTATGGAATTTTGCGATTTTCGTATGTAAATTGAGTCCGGGTTGAGTTCGGCCCCCACCGATTTGATCTTCCGGTCACAACCGATCGAAAAATTTTGAGTCCGGCTCTCACCGATCCGAGAACCAAGCTCCGCCACTGGACACAACACCTTTTTTTAAGAAAACCGATCCTACTAACAACTTAGTATCACTAAACAAATTGAAACACAAGAGCAAATTAAATCGAATTGATCTAAGAATTACCATAATTCAGATCTCAACGTTCCAAATTTCGGCTTCGAATAATCTGATTTCAAATCGAACGAAAAAACAGGTGAATTTGATGTCAATAGAATTAACATGATTAAAAAAAAAAGAAGAAAAAGAATTGTAACGAATTTATATAACAGAATTCATATCGTCTTGAACTCAAAACTGAATAAGATTACAAATTTATAAAATCTTGTAACGTTTTTGAAGTAAATAACCCTACAGAAGACGCCTCCTTTTCTTGGAACACTTTCGGTTAATAAATTCATAACTGGAGGAGAAAAAGGAAGCGATCTCTTCATCATCAACAAAGAACTGAAGCTCGTGTAGCCTTCTATGACACGAAGGGGACGCGTGCTTTGGTTTTTTAGGCGCGGGAGGACACGTAAGGATTGTAGGAATCCTATGGTGTAGCGAGGTTGGCGTTACACACTCCTCAACTTGTTCAGATTGAATTGTGCATGATTCGGGTTGTGGGGGTGGAATAGTGAGTTTGAGGGACGATAACTGGATCGCGGGGAGGTCTTGTAGCCGGAATTCAAGATCGGTAGACATGATGGTGAAGGTTTGATCGGAGGAATGTGTGGAGGAGATGTTTGTGTTGTTGTGTACAAGTATTTGAGGGAGAAATAGAGGCGTGCAATTTAGGTAATTGAGTCATATAGGGAAAGAATAATATGTTGTGAGGGTAGTTTGGTAATTTTGTATGTGTTGTTCTTTGAAAAAGATTTGTTGGAAATGCTAAATGTTTGTTAAAGCTATCATTAACATGTGTTTTATTGCCTGTTTTTTTTTTTTACATATATGGTTAGTCATTATTGAGAGGTGCGTTTCTTTACTAAGCATTTTTTTTTTTTACTTTATGAACAATATATACTTAAATGTGGTTTGCTAAGGTAATGTTTTTAGAATCAGTCAGCATCGGGAAATTAATTGGTCGTCTTGCTAGTTCACTGGTTGAGGGATTTGGAAACCGGACGAAGTCATAAACCATACAAGAACTAAAATCATATGTATCTATTATATAACAAACTACAAAAATACTTTTTTGTTTTGGTGTGAATTTGCAGTTCTAACAAATGAAATGGAGATTTTGAAGGGAAAATATGGAATCCTGATTAATAAATGGACAAAAAAAAAAAAAATGAATCCAAACTGGTTTTGAAAACACTGAGTACCAGTTAAAATAGATCACTTGATGTTATTTAAAGATGGATTGTATGTGCCGGTCACTAAAGTGAAATACACTAGTTTGTTTTATGATATTGCTGTCGTTCTAAGAAAATAACGAATCATTCCAAGCTTACACCCGAGTGATAGAAAACCTTGGTATTTAGGGTTATGTTGTTTCATTTATAAATCTTCATTTTTTTGAACAGCCAACAAATCCTCTAAATGGGTTACTGGCGAAATTCACCATATCGGGATATATTCGTCAACCGATCTGGGCAAAACCCACACCTAAGGCCAAAGCTTGTGAATACTTGCCCGAAGGCACGGCAGTGCGGTGAGGTAAAACCCGTTCCGTTCAAGGATCGAACTAAGCGATCGCCGCCAAGTCTCCCGTCATCACTCGGTGATGCAGAAAATAATGAGGAGACGGTTTGAGCTTAGGCAAGGAGGACACCGGTGTGTGGGTAGGGATTCGAACATGGGACCAATAGGTTAGGGTTGTACAAGGATTTCCATTGATCTAAACCTTTCAAAAAAAATAAAAAATAAAATAAATATATATATCCAATTAAGATCTCATTGAATGTATTTAAGTATATTCCAGTTCAGACTGCATGCAATAACTGAGACAACTATCAATGTTCTATTTCAGTTTCAGGTCATTTTTGTATAAATTTTATAAGAAATTTGTTTCTTAAAATGTGAAGCTAAGAAAATAACATTTGAGCAGAACCTAAATAAATACAAGTGCAATAATGCTGAGTTAATTAGGTATTTAAATGCAATAAAATGAACCCTTTCCTGATAATTTTTTTTAATACCATTTGGAACTATACCCGGTAACCAAGTGAGTCTTTCTGAGACAGGACGTTCATATTGATTTGGCCGCTCCAAGCCCGACTCACCCAGGAACACAATCGAGGAAACTCACCACTGTGGGAAAACCCCTCATTGAGTTAGGTTTCGAACATAAGACCTTAAAGATATCAAGCCTTAACCATCACCCCATGCCATTAGACCACAAGGCCCTTGACCCTTTCCTTTTGAATTAATAAATGTTTTTGGGGAACAATTATTTATTTTATAAAAAATAATTATGTATTATGTAATAATTATATGTAGTAATTTCTCATCTTATTCATCTCCTTGCACTTGAAGATGATGAATAACATAAAAAATTTCTACAAAAATATAAACTTTAAACATGAGAGCTGATCATAAGTCATAAAGGAGTGTCCTTTACTCTAAATATTATTGGTTATAAATGTTACTTGATCTAGTTATCTAAATATATAATAACAACAAAAATGTAAATAGTAATAACCATATAAAAGCGGTGATATGCGGAGGGGCATAAAATTAATTAGGTTTTGTGTTGTCATGTGTAACGTTTTAATAAATATGCTGTGTCCGTGTTGATATATTTAACCCATTTAAATTAACAGATTGTTTGGACTGTACTGATATTTAGTATGTTAATTTGTCAACATGTTTAAAAGCTATAACAAAAGTATAAAAAGCTTCTATAAGTTCAACCAACCATTGGTTTTATAACACTCATTTAGCATGTTAGTCTTTTACAACAACCCCGGACTTATTTGCAACCTTTTTACATCCCATTCACAACTTAGCAACCCATAGCCCATAGGTTTAGATAAATGTGTTACTCGAGTCATGTTCATTGTACATAGGTCATGTTTGGTTGAGGACTTTGACACGTATAAAATTATATGGTCATGTCTCTAGATTTATCAATTTCAACTTAGGAAACAATTGACACCCTTAGTAATTTTTCAAAATTAATTTCAAAACGAGGGCATGCCACATGTGGCATGGGAATGGAGAGAAGGGAAGGGAAGGGAAGGGAAGAGAGTGTGTTTTATGGAGAACATTATGAGCGACTTAAATTTCTATAAAAATATAAACTTTAAACATGAGAACTCATAAAGAAGTGTCCTTTACTCTAAATATTATTGGTTATAACTGTTACTTGATCTAGTTATTTAAATATATAATATAATAGCAACAAAAGCGTAAATAGTAATAACCATATAAAAGCGGTGATATTCCGAAAAATAGTGCATTAAATTAATTAGGTTTTGGGTTGTCATGTATTACGTGTTTGATAAATATGTCATGTTTGTGTTGACATATTTAACCCATTTAAATTAGCAAATCGTGTTTAGACTGTACTAATATTAAATATGTCAATTTGTCAACATGTTTAAAAATTATAACAAAAGTATAAAAAGCTTCTATAAGTTCAATCAACCATTGGTTTTATAATGCTCATTTAACATGTTACTCTTTTAAAACAACCCCCGAACTTATTTGCAACCTTTTTACATCCCATTTACAACATAGCAACCCATGGGTTTAGATAAATGTGCTACTCGAGTCATGTTCATGTTACATAGGTCATGTTTGGTTGAGGAATTTGACGCATGTAAAATATATAGGTCATGTCTTTAGATTTATCAATTTCAACTCTGGCCACAATTGACACCCTTAGTAATTTTCCAAAATTAATTTCAAACGAGGGCATGTGGTATGGGAATGGAGACAAGGGAAGAGAGTGTGTTTTATGAAGAACATTATGAACGACTTAAATTTCTTAAAAAACAAAATTAATTTTTTTAATAGCTAGTGCAGCTAGCTTCGAGGACACTAGCTACCTCCTTTAGGGCGAGCACTCGCTATTAAACATTGCCCACGTTCGAATCATTCCAAGTGGCGCTTACTCCATTACGACATTTCTTTGCACTTAGTAAGGATCAAATTTAGGACCTCCACAGAAGGAAACCCTTAGGGAAAACCCCGTGACCACCCCACCAAAAGTTATGATAGCAAACTTCTTTTTTTTGAACAATCAAACGGGACCACTTTATTCAATCACCAAAAATACATCACAAGTCCACCCGAGCCCAATTAGCGAGAGGACTACCCGGGCCAAATGATTCTAATAGAAACATTAACAACAAAAAGAAAACATACAAACTCCACCAATACACCTACTACCTTAACCGTTATCGAACGCCGAGAACTCCCACCACTTTGTCTTATCAAGGTCCGCCATATTTCCCCTTTTAGTCATCCACCAGAAAGACTCTAACTTGATAGCAAACTTCTATGTCTTAAGACGCGACACCTTATAAAAATGTTAAAAATAAAATAATATAATTAAAAGAATGAAATAAATAGTTAATACGAAGAATTAAATGCCATATGGGTGCCACTTGGAATGGATGCTACATAGGTGTTACGTCCTTGAGAAAACGAATTACCGGGTGACATTATATCACCATAATATCAGTTTAATTATGACTTGAATGATCACATGTGAACTGAAGACAACATGTCCTAAAATAATTTGTTCATAACTTACCTATCATTTATGTGACTTTATGAACATTGAAACATTGTGATGGTTTTTTCTCTGTCTAAGGATGTTTTTCTCTACATCGAGTACATAATTTTAAAACGAATTTTGCATATTCGTTCTCATGCTTCTCTTTAATTTATGTGACTAAACTTTTGACGTATGCCAATCCCCTTATGGTGGAGTGGCACCTTCCTTGTTTTCCTTATGGGAGGTGGAGAGTTCGAGTTATACCGGCAGCAAAATGTTGCTGGTGGGCCGGGTTTTACCAATTCTTCACTATCGTGCCTTCGAGCCGGTGGGGGGTTGGGTTTTCCCCGATTTCGGATACTACATGGGCGGGCATTGGCTACCCAGCTGCTCGAGGTACATATGGGCCCTCCAATGGGTGGTTGTAGGGGTCTGTCCATAGTGTGGGGATCTCCCTGGGTAGTCGGGCGGAAGTGTTTCTTGGCCTTTCAAAAAAAAAAAAAAACTTTTGACGTATAAGAATATCATAACCCGTCCTAATATCGGTTGCTCAGTCAGTTCAATTATTTTCATTGTCGTTAGGTTTTTCTATGCGTCCGTAGGTCAAGTGACTCTAGTTCCTTCTTACTAAGTCTGCTCGTACCCTGCCTTACCTCATGTTTTCTTTTCTCTTTGTTACTACTATTTCATGTCTTACAAAATTTGACAACATTTTGGCAAGGAAATTGGGCTTAATGTGATAGGCTTAAAGGGAAAATGGATTTTAATACATCCAACTATCGCCTACTGGTGGATAATACTCCCAACTTTCACTCTGGCCAATAGCACTCCCAACTTTCAATTTATTTTCTTTCATCACCCCCAAACTAACGGAGGTCTAACTCTAACCTGGTTAGTGTTCGTGACCAAAATGTAAAAACCTAAACTTTGGAATATTTATGAAACTTTTTATTATTATTAATATTATTATTATAACATATTAAATTTAAATTATTATTATTGTTATTAAAATTTTATAAATCCACCCCCTCTCTTCCCCTTCTGTTGACAGACACCCCCCCGACCACCACCACTTTCCTCTTTCTAAATCACCAACAACCACCACCCACCACTGCACCACCCACACCTTCCACCACAACCACCACAGCTTCCACCACCACTGCACCTCCATGACCGGCACCAACAATTTCAGACGCCGGACAAAACCCTATCACCGGGAACACATTCTCGACGAAACCAATCTTTAACCACCACCAACCCCAATCGAAACCCTAGCTAAAATCCACCATAAACCAATCTTTAACCAACCCAATCGAAACCCTAACATTAACATTACCTTGTTGACGGAGCAGGGGAAATGAGGGGAATCAATCTTCATCTTTGTTCTCTTATTGTTCTCTTACAAAACACCTGAAGATTCCAAATCCAGAAAGCAAGTTCATCCCCCTTGTTCTCCCTTTCCTTGACTTAGTCCTTCCTTGTACCAAAGAAAACGACCATCTCATTTGAAACCCTTATAACCACTCCACTTTAGATTCCTTATATGTTTCCTCCAATCACAGGTACCACCTGTTCTTCATTACCTTACCACACCTTCTCTTTGTTGACGAAACTCCGATTAAGATAGTTTGAGTGTGGTAGGAGGAAGCAGAGAGAAAAGGTAGGAGGAAGCAGAGAGAAAAGGTAGGAGGATAGGTGTGGGTGGTGGTGGTTTCCAGTAAGGGTGGTGGTGGTTTCCGGTGAAGGGTGGTGGTGGTTTTCCGGTGAAGGGTGGTGGTTTAAAGAGAGAGATAGAGAAAGGGGGGGGGGGTTGGGATTTATAAGTTAAAGGTTTATTGTCAAAAATGCCCCTTAAGTTTTGTTTTTTATATTTTGGCCACATATAAGTTTTGGTTTTTACACACAATCAATGCCACGTCAGCTTTGTTAGCCACGTAGGATAAAAACTAACGTCGTTAAGTCTGGGAGTGATGAAAGAAAATAAGTTGAAAGTTCGGAGTGCTTGGCCAAAGTGAAAGTTGGGAGTATTATCCGCCAATAGACTATAGTTGGGAGTATTAAAATGCATTTTCTTAAACTTAAAAGGGTAAGCAATAAATTATTTTACTAAGGCCATAGGGTATGGTCACGTTCCTACCCATCATCACTACCCTCCACCTTTATGCCACATCACTCCACCATCCATCACTACCCACTATGATGTGTTCACTACCTTCTTGATCTGACTAAGACAAAAGGGTTAAAACCAAACTCGGCCCATGACCATCGTGAGCTTGCTCATGGTCATCAAGCATGGGGGAGCACGGGGTGGTGTTCCTGTGACATCACTAGCCTCACATCCTTCTCACAAGCCCTATACCCATAGGCCTAAGAGCATTCAAGAGGTGTAAAAGAGCCAAGCCGCTCTTAAGTTACTTAAGACTTGCGCTCTAAAGAATCAAATCAATCCAAACATAAATAAGCTTAAGCATATATATATATGTATATATATATAGTGGAGAGTTCAAATAAGAAGAAATTTTCTTATAAGAAGAAAAAGAAGAAATATAAACCAATAGAAATCTTCCATTTAATAGTTTTATTGAATGTTAAGTAAATTTTTAAGTTTTTGTAACTCCCATAAACTAATTAAATAAATGAAATCAAATTGTTTTTCAGATATATAACTTTAAAGCAAAGATAATTTATAGTGAAGGATAAATTTCGGTATGTGTAGGATAAATGTAGGATGAATTTCTACATGTGTAGTATAAACCTAATGATAATTTCGATATATGTAGGATAAAAGTATGGTAATTTCGATGTGTGTAGGATGAATTTTAATATGTGTAGGACAAGTTTTGATGTGTGTAAGATAAAATCTTTAAAAGTTATTAATTGAATAATTAATGTGAAATGAGTTAAAGTATTTAATGCTATTTCTTCCTTTTCTTCTCAAACTAAAATTCTTCTCAAATGATCATCCCCTATAGGTTTAGGTTCATGTATAAAGGTCAAAATATGTGAGAAGGGTGAGAAGGCTTCTCGTTGCGACACGTGGCACATGGTCTTTGGGCAATTTGGTAATTGTGACATACTATTAAAAAAAGATTAAAATCATAATCATGGTAAGAGAGGTGAGAGAGCATAAAAATAGGTAAATAGAGAGAGAGAGAGAGACATGAGAGAGAGAGAGAGAGAGAGAGAGATGCAGACCCTCAACACCATCGACGTCGCCAATGGCTCCGGTCACCACCATCATCGTCATGACCACCTACTATTGTGTTTTATCTTCATCATTTTAGAATGTGTTTTACCCAACTGTGTTTTATCGACTATTGTGTTTTAACTTCATCATATAGAATGTGTTTCATATCCTACTAAAACCCAAACAAATTTTAACTACCAATTTTGTTCTTATAAAAATAGTGTTTTATATTCAACTATCGTGTGTTTTATACTCAACAAAAAACAAGAGGGTTTTTGAGATATCCTACTAAAACCCAAACAAATTTTAACTACCAATTTTGTTCTTATAAAAATAGTGTTTTATATTCAACTACCGTGTGTTTTATATTCAACAAAAAAAAAAACGAGAGGATTTTTTAGATCAACTGCAAAACCATTATCACAAAACACCCAAAATCAACCAACAATTATCACAAAACACAAACCTTTGTAGGAAGAAACGACGTTGTACAACCCTTTGTACAATACTTAAAACATAAATAACTAGCAAAAGACAAAAATCTAGCACATAACATCAAACATGGAACAAACAGCCCTTCAACTCAGATGTTGCACGGTTCCTCTCGAGCCCCTTCTAAATCTCCTCTTTAATTAGTCATTTTTCTTCATCCTCTTGCCTGAAGATTTATTTTCCATTGAATTTGAGAGAGTTGCTTAAAATAAGGATAATTTGTTTTGAAGAAATCACGAGATTTGTGGTAGAAAATATGGTTAATAACTTTGTCCATTAAATGCGGTGGTCCATTTACAATTGTACCCCTCTAGCATCTATTTTATTAAAAAAATATATCACTAATTACAAAAATGCCATCTAATTAATCCATACACTTGATTAAAGTCATCTAATGGTCATAAAACCTTCTTATCTTTCTCACACAAAACACCCTTTGTACACGATCTTGACCCATCCCCTATATATATATATATATATATATATATATATATATATATATATATATATATATATATATGGGATGGTTATAATAAAAACCCTCCAAAATGAAGAAAGCTTGTAAACCTTATGAGAGCCATTGATCTAAAGTGATCAATGGCCTAGATTCATTCTACATTATTTTAATAGATTTATTAAGGTAAATGACAAAAAAAGGCACAATGGTGAAATGCCATTTTTCTGAAAAAGCACATATGACAAGTGGACCCCACACATGTCAAATCATCTCTCTCATACTTTTGTCACCATGGTCCTAAATCTGTCAGCACGTCATGTTACATATGTAAAGTGTTGCGTACGTTAAAATTGCACAGCGTCTGGTCTCATATGTGATTTTTTGTTGCATACGTTAAAACACATAGATTGTATATAATCAATTAAAAACTTTATAGATAAAAAAACATTCAAATGTACACAAGAATTGTTTCTTACAAAGTGCTAAAAACAAACAAAACGATCATTACAAATCAACAAATGCTAAAAAAACTATCATAAATAAAAAAATTGTCTACACTTCATTCTTGATAATCATCTTCATCTTCAATGCAAAAAAAATGCTCACCTGCAAAAATAAAACAAAAATCATCAATTTACATGTAAAGCCCACCCCCCGTCTTAACGTATGTTAACCATCTGGATTACAAAAAAAACATACGAAACTGATACAAAAAAAACATTGTTTTATACATTTAGTTATCAAGATTATCAAACTTAAAAGTAAAAAAAATCAGAAACTAATTTATACCAACTTAGTGGTGCTGTTACATACGAAACAGACGCAAAATATAGATTTCATTCCATGATCAATGACATTCCATTCAACAGTTTTTTCCCAATTCTTCCTCTATAATATGCAAAAAATCAAACCTTTGTATCTGGTAAAAAAATCGGTAACTAATTTATACCAACTTAGTTCTGTTGTTACATACGAAAACAGATGCAAACATACATTCCACACATTATAATACTCATACAAACATGCACATACTGGTAAAAAACAAATCAGACATATTGTTGCATATGTTAAGAGACATTAAAATTCACCAATTTTGATTAAAAAACATATTAATAATAATAACATATAAAAAAGGTTAATTAATATGTAAACCTACGTGTTAACGTATGCTACCTACGTGTAAACATGATTAGTTATGGTGTTACATACGAAACAGATGCAAACATACATTTTCAAAACCATCACAAACAAACTTCTTATTACCAAACACTAATTAGCTCAAATTCAAACTCTAACCATTAAATGTTTTCTAACCCCTTTCAAAATCATATTAAAAATGTTTTCTACTGTTACATACGAAACAGTCGCAACATAGAACAGAGGAAAGTTTCAAATTAGAGGTCAACAAACCAAATTAAAAAAAAACCTTATTACTTCAAAACAATAAAAGCCTAGTATCATGTGCCATAGCAAATGTATAATACGAAATCTAAAAATTCCATAACTATTTTCAACAGAAGAAAATAAATATCAACTCATGTTTTTTTTTCATTAAGTTTTATAAAAAAAGAAAAAGTCTATAAGCCGTAAAAAAAGAAGCTTCTCGGACACGACTCATATAAATTAATCCCACGTACAAGCTCATGACTAAAAGTTAGAAAACTTCTCTACAACAACAGATGAGAGATATTTTACAAACAAATATATTAATTACTATATGAGAGATGAGAACACGGAAAAAATGCTACGATCTTGAAGAAAACTCAGCTTGTTCATCAAAAGTAAGTCATCTTTTGGTTGATAGTTTTTGGGCTTCAAAACAATTAATCTCATAAGATCCACAATCAGTCCAATAATTAATTCTTAGATCAAAAATACTAAATAATAATAACTCTTGTTATGTCGATTTTTCTGTTGATGTTCCAGAAACAACCCATAGTCAAACTATTATTTATTAATAAAAAAACCATTTTATAAATCATAACAAGAAAGGAGAAGTTGAAACAAAGACCATAAAACCATAAAATGATAAAACCATAAACTGTATTACTGTAACAGCAACGAAGACCCATTACCTTGGTGAAATTTCTTATATAACTGTGAATCTGCTGAACAAACCCTCTTGTAGGTGCCTGGTCGGAACAGAGATGTTAAAGGGGAGGAGACGTGTGGTGGTTGGAGGAATCCTTGTCGGAACAGAGAGGTTAGAGGGGCGGAGACGTGTGGCGGTGCAGCAGTGGTGGTGACTGGTTTGGAAGTTCTGCTTCGATGGTTGTTTTCTCCTGCTTCGGGGACTGACGACGGTGGTGGTGACTAGTCGGAACAGGTAGGGGGTGTGGAAAAGTAGTCGGGGACTGACGACACGGTGGTGGTGGTTGTGGCGGTGGAGGTAAGGCAGTGGGAGGTGGTATCATATTAGTTCTTCAACAATTAAAAAGTGGTGGTGAAAAGTTATTGAGAGAGAATTCTAATTTATAGATGGGTGATGTGATTCAAAAATTAAAAAAAAGAGTGGGAATGATAAAATGACCATTATACCCTTCCAGGTTTAAAAGTAGTGAGATGATGTGGTTGAATTGTGGCCACTCATTGGGTTTCCGGGAGTTTCTTCGTTTTGGAGGGTTTCTAGTATCCCTTTAGCCTATATATATATATATATATATATATATATATATATATATATATATATATATATATGAGGTTAGGATCCGTTGAGAACTCAAGTGAGTTGAGAGAACTTGAGAACTCTTGTGGACCATTGATCTTGATGATCTAATGGTTGAGATCAAAGGATGAGACTTTTTGTCTTGACTTAATTAATAAATATTTTTTTTTTTAATCTAATAAAGTACATTAAGAGGTATTAAGGTAAAAACACCATGTGAGAGAAATATTTAATATAATATCATATTAATTTTTTATTCAATAATTCAAAATATCATATTTTTTAAACTATATTTTATTTTTTTATTTTTTTTTTTGCTTTTTAAAACAAATAATCAGATAAATCTGGTGTAATTATTTACACTAGTGTAAATTTACCATCATTTACACTGGTGTAATTATTTTACACCAGTGTAAATCTACCATACACAAAACTACTACATTCGTATTACACCGGTGTAATTATTTTACACCAGTGTAAAATCAAACAAACATCTACACAAATCGTATTACACCATTGTAAATTCCCCACAACATCAACAAAAATGTATTACATCAATGTAAAACAACCAAACATCTATACATTCATACTACACACCCAATACTACACTTAAAAGTTTTACACCATTGTTTATTTACCTTATACAAAAAAAAGCCCATCATCTTCAACAACATGTTCTTCTCATCACCATCTTCTTTCACACAAAAAAAAACCCATGGAAAATAATAATAATAATAATAATAATAATAATAATAATAACAACAACAACAACATACCATTGTCATCTTCATCCCCACCGTCCACCGCCCCCTGCCCCCCCCCCCCCAAGACCACCCACCCCGCCTCCAGATCTGTTCAGAGGCCAACGAACCACCAAGAACCATCAATAATAATAATAATAATAATAATAATAAAAATAAATAATAATAATAATCCTAATAATAAAAAAAATTAATACCTGCACCATCACCGGACCACCACCTGCAAACCCATTCGAACCGGACCACTACCTGCAAACCCCATCGTCTTCCTGTTCCTTCGTCTTCCTATTCCAACCACGGCCCCCACCACCATCATCAACCACCACCTTCCACAACACCACCATCATCAAACCCACAGCCCCACCATCATCAAACCACCGTCTGTTGATTCACCACCACCGTCAGACGTCGTCTTCAAACCCCCGTCGTCAACCCCCCCCACCCACCCCCCGTCTGTTGATTCACCACACCCTCAAAACCTTCCAAATCTCTTCTTTGTTTTAGAGAGAGAGATAGAGAGAGAGAGACGTGTGTTTGTGTGTGTGAGAGGTGAGAGAGATCTGATTATTATTATTATTATTATTATTATTATTATTATTATTATTATTATTATTTAAAAGGGTAGTTGGGTAGGGTGTGGTGTTATTATTATTAAAGTATCCCTAAGTACTTGTGTATAAATACTCTCTTACCCCTGATTAAAAAAAATACAAAAAAAAAAAAAAAATACAAATAAGATAATGTGGCACTTGGTGATTGGTCCATTGGAGTTCTCAAGTTCTTTTAACTCAATGGAGTTCTCATAGGATTGGGATCATTGAGAACTCATCCCAGTTGCGAGAACTTGAGAACTCCTCTGAACCAATCACCAAGTGACACACCATCATATTTGCATTTTTTTTGTATTTTTTTAATCAAGGGCAATAAAGTCTTTGCACACAAATAGTTAAGGGTATTTTAGTAACAATAACACCCCACCCCACCCCACCCCACCCCACACCCAACCAACCCCACTAACTTTTAAATAATAATAATAATAATAATAATAATAAAAAATCAAGAATCTGCTCTCTCTCTATCTCATTTTAAACTTCTCTCTCTCTCTTCTTCTCTCTCGTTCTCTCTCTCTCTAAATAATAATAATAATAATAATAATAATAATAATAATAATAATAAGAAGAAGACGAAAAAGGAAGACGACGCGACGGTGGTGGCTGGAACAGGAAGACGACGCGACTGCTGGTGCAGTGGAGGTGATGAACAGGAAGGTTGGATCTGTGTGGAGGCGATGCGACGGTGGTGGGTTTTGGTGGTTCATGGCTGTGGAGGTCATGGGTGGGTTATGGTGGTGTTTTGATGGGCGTGTGGTGGTGGTTTTGGGGGGTGGAGGTCTGGGTGAAGGCGACGGGTATGGTGGTGGGTTATGGTGGTGGATCTGGATCTGGGGGGTTATGGTGGTCCGCTTCTGGTGCAGGGGTGGTTTTGCAGGTGGTGTTCGGCGGTGGACGGTGGTGGGACGGTGGGGATGAACTAGGTTGAAGGAAGAAGATGAACAGGTAATATTATTATTATTATTATTATTTTGTTGTTTGTTGCTGCTGCTGCTGCTGTGTGTTTGTTTATTATTATTATTATTATTATTATTATTAGTGTTTTTTATAAGATTTTTCATGGCTTTTTTTATGTGGGAAGATGATGATAATATCAAGAAGATGATGATGTTTTTGAAGAAATGATGATGATGATGGTTTTTTTTGTTTATAGATGTTTTCGTTTTTTACATTAACGTAATATACAAATGTATAGATGGTTGTGGGACGTTTACAGTGGTGTAAATACGAATGTATAGATGGTTGTTTGGTTTTTTACACTGATGTAATATATAAATTTTTTGGATAAGTTTTGTGTATTGTAGATTTTACACTGGTGTAAATAATTACAACAGTGTAAATCATCCTCATTATATACAAATATTTGGAGAAGTTTTGTGTATGGCAGATTTTACACTGGTGCAAATAATTACACCAGTGTAAATCATCCTCATTACATACAAATTTTTGGAGAAGTTTTGTGTATGGCAGATTTTACAATGGTGTAAATAATTACACCAGTGTAAATCATCCTCATTATATGTTTGTTTAGTTTTTTCAAACCAACGTAATTTTTGTAAAAGTTTGTGTATGGTAGATTTACACTGGTGTAAATAATTACATAAATCACACAAAAAATATGAAAGTTTAAAAAAATATAAGTCAATTAAAAAATAAAATAAAGTGTTAAAAAAATAATTTTTTTAATAACTGAATAAAAAGTTAAATGAAATAAAGTAAAAAAATGAATATTTTAAAAAAATTTGTGTATGACAGAATGTTTAGTTTGCTTTTTTTAAGTAAATTAATTGTTTGATTTAATAATGGAATACAAGTTTAAATAATATTTATATTTAATTATTTCTCTCTCATGGGTTTTTACTTAAATGCCCTTAAAAGTACTTTAATGGAATAAAAAATACCTATTAATCAAGTCAAGACAAAAAATCCCATCCACGAATCTCAACCATTAGATCATCAAGATCAAGGGTCCAAAAGAGTTCCTATGGTTCTCACAACTCGGGTGAGTTCTCAAGGGATCCATTCCATATATATATATAGGGTAGGGTTCCTGTAGGAAAATAGTTTTGTGTAGGAAGTGCAGGAAGAGTTTTCAACCATTGGATTTAAAGATGGATGGTGGAGATTAAAAGTTTGGATGTGCATAAAATTTGATTAATATATTATAGAAATTTATGGTAAGATTGTGAATATGTGTTTTAAATGAGGGTATCAATGTCATTTTAGGCTAAACTTCTAGAAACCTTTTTAATGCTTTCCTTAAATTATGGTTTCTCTCTCTCTCTTATCATTATTATTTGCCATAATCATCCTTAAGCAACCTTTTTAATTATTACTATTTTCCTCTAGAAACCTTTAATGCTTTCCTTATATTAGTGATGATATAAAACACAGTAAAATGTTGATGTTTAGTGATGAGATAAAACATAGTATAATGTTCATATAAAACACTATTTAGAAGCAAAAGTGTTATGTCTTACAAAAATTGACTTTGTAATTTTGTGGTGACGTAAAACAAAGTTGTAGGCTCAATACAACACTCCTGATGTTAGCATGTGATGAAAATGATATATAAAACACTATTGATGTTATTATAAAACACTCCTGATGTTAGTCTGTGATGAAAATGATATATAAAACACTATTGATGTTATTATAAAACACTTCTGATAAGTATAAAACACTAGTGATGTTACTATAAAAACGCAAGTCTCAAAAAAATTGAATTCAGATAAATATAAATTAGTTTTTTGGGAATTGATTTGAGAAATTGAATAGGAATGTGTAGATAATTTGAATGATATGTTGAAGATATGGTGCTAAATTAGTGGGATTTGATTAATTTAAATTGTTAAAAAGTCTTAAATGCCTTTAATCTCAAAAGTTGATCCTATGGCTATAAATGTTTCCTACACTTCCTACACAAATCAATTTTCCTACAAGATCCTCTACCTATATATATATATATATATATATATATATATATATATATATAGGATTGAGATCAATTAGGAACCACCACCATAGTTAGGAACCTTAGGAACCAATCTTAGCCTTTCATCTTTGATTTTGATCTAGAGGGTATTAGTGTAAATATACATTTAATTAATTATCTTTTTATTATAATTCTTAAATGGCAGTTACTTCAAGTTTGTAACTTCTTTCCCTAAAAATATTCCTCTAACCAATTTTTCAATCACCTTAGTAAAGAGTTCGTTCATAACAAGTTCAACCATATACTTTTTATGATTTTCTTTGCGATTGATTTGGAATACATGGATGATCATCTAGTCATCGGAGGCACATCATAAAATTATATATCGCAGCTTTGATACATTTGTGTACACAAAACCCACAAGTTAATTAACTCCAAACCTATAATGGTCACTCACTATACACCAGTGTACAGTAACATATACATAAAATCAAAGGCTTTGTTCAACCACTGTTTCATATCGTACAATTGATTCATACTTGTACAACAACAAAAAAAACACGAGTGAATACACATGCCCCTCATTACACCCATGTATACTAGTCATCATAGTACACCACTGTATAGTTACATCCAGATGAATTCAAATGCTTAGAATTCCTTACCTTTTACACTGAATATATTCTTATTCTCATAATCCAATGAGGTCTCAAAAAGATTAGTTTTTTTTAACTCCAATTGTAATCTGCTTAGAAACACTTGATCTATCGCAGCAGTTCCTCCTATGTATAAATAATATACACCTTCATTTTTTCAAATTATATAAAAGTTAAACTACGTCGTATTTTATCTATCACTAGACACTTGTGTATAGCACCCTTCTTTGCACAAACAAAGAATATCCGCCCTTTATTGATGGTGTATCGTTACGTCATGTGTATTATACACCAACGCATATTTACTACTTTAAAGATCACCTGCCCAGATATTAACTACAAGTGGTTAAGTAGTTTAATCTAAACATTGGTGTACATATCACCAGTGGTTTAAGTAACACATTTTTTAAGTAGTTCATATCAGCTTTAAGTCATATGTTTGTATCTAAACTAATCTATTGACCTTTACCACATATACACTGATGTTTATGTAGTGACTTGTAAATCTCAAATTAACTAATCTATGTTTGTATCTATTTTTTCCATAGAAACGTTGGTGTACACCAAAGTCTATATGTGTTTTTGACCTTGTGTTTGTATAAACTGGTGTATATATGTATATCATATTGTATAATATAAGTGTTTCATATTAGTGTATAATCATATCATATACATCAGTGTATACTGTATGTGTATAATAATAACATACTAATCAGTGTATAACCCACCAGTGTATATCACACATTAATATGCATCAGTGTATATGATTATTGTATACATACGTATTTGAAAATTTGGAATAGTCAGTTACAATGTAGTCTTAATAACCTATTAATAAGCATAGAACAAAAGTCAATAATACCCCTTGATTTAAATAAAGAATTAACTAATTTTTTACTTATTTACAATCATGCCATTAGAGATCAATGGCTATAAAGTGGTTCCTATAGTTCCTACTTAAGGTGTGGTTCCTATTTGAACCCTACCCTATATATATAGGGATGGGTTATATTAGAAACCCCCTTGTTGTGGAAACCCGTGGAAACCCTATGTAAAACCATTATTTTTTCCTGATTTTTTCAGCATAGCTTTTATATTCAATTTTATTAGGTTCGGCAAAAAAAATCAAAAAAACGCCGAGTAGATAATTTTGTTACACATGTGTTACACAAACTCGGATTTATCATACGTCAGCATTGTTACATATGTAACAAACATTTTAAATAATTTTTTTAAAAAACTCTACTAGGCACTTTTTTAATTTTTTTTTGCCGAAACTCATCAAATTAAGTATACAAGCTATCCTAAAATAATTAGGAAAAAATAATGTTGTTACATAGGGTTTCCACGGGTTTCCTCAACTCAAGAAGGTTTCCACAGGATACTTAGCCTATATATATATAGGGTAGGGATCATACGAGAACCAACTTTAGGGAGAGAACCAAAGAATCAATGTGAACAGGGGGCATTATTGTAAATATCCAATTAAACAAAAAAAAATGGACGGTAATCCATCTTCATCAACAGATTGCCTTTTTCTTTTTCTATGTTCATAATATCTTCTCCATAGTCCATATAACTTTCAAAGGTATTCTCTCTCTCTCATCTCTCTCTCTCTCTCTAAAAATTAACGAAAAATGCCGCCTAATAAGTCCAAATCGGAGAAGAAAGATGCAGAAAAACATTCGTTGAGAGATCCATACGAGGTTCATGGTGTCTCTCGGAACTCTACAGATCAGGAAATTAAAAGTGCTTACCGTAAATTGGCTTTGAAGTACGTTTTCTAGTTGTTTTTTTATTCGTTTAAATTTTGGTTAATTATGTTTGAAATTAGTTGTAACTAGTGTTTTTGACCCGTGCTTCGCGCGGGTGCATCGTCGTTTTTTCACCGGTGTCAAACCGTTGTCTCAGTTTTAGGGTAAGCCGTGCTTCGCACGGGTGTGTCGTCGTTTTTTCACCGGTGTCAAACCGTTGTCTCAGTTTTAGGTGAAGCCGCGTATGGCGGTTTCCACGGTGGGTTTGAAGCGACGTCTGTTTACAACCACCACCGGGCGACAGTCGACCAAACGATTAACCAGCATGAGCTTCACCATGAGGCGAAGTCTGGAATGGAACGACTGACGCGGCGGAGCGTTGGCGTTTACCTTTGTCTCCGTCTTCGTCTCTCTACCGTCGTGAATGTGTCTGCTGAACATCTGAATATGTGAGTAAATTGTATTTTATTAGTAGACGCCGTTAAAGTTTGTGTTGTATTCTATAAGAAATCAATGGGTGACGACGTTAAAAGTTGTTACAGTTCCCCGTCACGGTGTAAATTAGTATATATACTAATTTTGTTTCATTCAGTTGAATTATCTATTTATGTGGAGTTTAGATATATAGCTAGATTCAGAGTTTATGAATTGCTTAAGGCAGATTTGGTATTTGAGTTTTTTGTTTTTTGGTTGATTTTGATTATTTGTCTTAGGTAATTAATACATTTGGTTGTTTGTGTCGGTAGTAATATGAGGAAGGGTTAAGTAATTATGTGGTTCAAGGTAAGTTATATGGTTCAACATACTTAGGACTTCAGCTTCCGTTTGAATTGATATGCTACCTGTTGCTGTTGATTTTGTTAAATTTTAAAGTGAAATAATACTTGATATCATGCGCAAATTAGTATGAGTGTTTTATCAAACGCTTGTAATTAATGTGGAGCTTTTAATAATGATTTCGTGTTTGGTGAATTAGGTTTGAAATGTGTTTGTTGATGAATTGTTTGCATATATTAGTTAGGAGGATAATTTGTGTTTTGGACGAGGTGCCATTTTCTGATATGCACATGTGCATTAAGATTGTTAATCTTAATGCACATGTGCAAAACGTAAGTTCTAATGTTAAAGTAATGTTAAAGCACATACTGTTATAATTAGGCCATTAACAATAATGCACTTGTGCATTTGTTTTGTTGTAGTTAACAAAGTAATGTTGTTGCAGATGTGCATTCAGGTTGAAATATCGGTTTTCTTATACGTTTTTAATGATTGTAGCTAAGAGATGTGGAAAAACATCAAAGAAAGTAACATTTGTATTACAATCGAGGGACAAAAGAACAAAAAGGTTACCGGATGCAAGTGAAGATAATGACACGATTGTTGATCAGAAAGTTGAATCAGGTTGGCATTGTTTATTTAGTCCGCATGTACTTAGTATTACCTTGTTCAATGTATTAGTTATGTTTTTTATTTATTGTATAATCGAGATCCATTTGATATCCCAGAAGCGGACGTTGATAATTTGACGGATGTTTATCAGGAAGTTGATTCAGGTTGTTATTATTTATTTAGTACATTTAAATAGAAATGCACATGTGCATATGTGTAGTTTTTCTTATAAAAAATTAAATGTTGATTGTTTAAACATATAAATTATCCTATATGCAGATATAGATTTAAGAAGAAAGGTTCAAACGAGGTCAAATAAGTGGAAACATATTGTGACGGTGAAAAATGATGGTTAAAACGGTGGCAGTGAAGACAAATCAAGAGAATGTTATGATAGAAGCAAATTGGCGCCCGATACGAACACGCGTTACACCACATCAACTTTGGTTGGGTATATGGAAATTCTCAAACAAACAAAGAAGTTTGTATAACATTTTGTGTAATGTACATTTGGTTTAACATTTTGTTATGTTGGTGAACGTAAGGTTGTGAGATAATTAGAATTTTGTATGTAGGTGGTTAACATTGTTGGTTTGTAATATGGATATTTTTTTTGTTATCGTTTGTTTTATTGAGTTAATACGTTTGGTAGAGACTACATGTAGTTGTATGATAAAGACAAATTGGTATAAAAACTTTGTTATTTGAAGAATGATGCATGCATATATGTATGCCCGAAAGTTAAACCACTAAAAAAATCTAACAATATTATTGAAATGCACATGTGCATGCAGTACACGTTTCTTATTTTATAGGTTTTATATAGAGGTGTTTCAAGTTTATTCATGTTTGTTGTCATACACGTATTTTATTTTCAATTTATGTTATAATATGCATGACTAAACACTTGACGAGTTCGAGTGTATTTTATATCTCACTTTGCGTCCATTTAATGACCATTTAATAGAATTTGTGACCCCTTATATATCTGTATCGCGTCCATTTTATAATCATTTAAGTATGGTAATTGACAATTCATTCAAAAGTGTGATTTAATAGTGAAATGCACATGTGCATACGGTGTATTTCTGTATATATAACAGCGAAATGCACATGTGCATCAGGGATGACGTCATATGACGTCACAACAGCCATTTTTTTTATTTTTTTTATTTTTTTATTTTTTTTTCGAATTAATAATGAAAAATAATCATTTTGGTGTTTTTACTTTTTTTATTTTTTTATTTATTTAGGTTATATAATTTTTTTTTTTTTTTTTTTTTTTGATGGAGGGGTTTTTGTAGACACCCTTCATATTTACAAAAATGCCACTTGTTCACACTGGTTCTTTGGTTCTCTCCTAAATGGTGGTTCTCAAATGATCCAAATCCTATATATATATATATATATATATATATATATATATATAGGGTAGGGATCATACGAGAACCAACTTTATTGTGAGAACCATGAGAGCAAATGTGAAAAGAGGGTATTATTGTAAATATGTGGTTAGATTAAAAAAACAATAGGTCCTTCTTTTCCATTTCTTCCCAAAATCAAAACCCACGTCATAATCTTCCTCAATCACAAACCCTTTTTCAAAACCCTAGTTCATCATATATCCTTCCATCATCCGATTAGAACAGCTACCACTGTCGATCGATCGCCTTACTACACCGTCGCCTATTCCTTTCCTTTCATTATTATTATTGTTATCATCTAATATAAGATATAACGATTTGCTCTAATTGGCTTCTGATTTTGCTGGATCTTCTTAAGTTTTGCTGTCTCATGTAATTTCGTTACTCTGATTCTTTTCATTATCTCATTAATTGATCTGATCGTGTTATATTGTTGCTTTTTTTGTGATTTGTTTGGTCACACATAGGAACTTAAGTGTATGAAAGATTGTTTGGTCAATCTCTGCCAAAAGATTGTCTTGAAACATGTTTCTGCTTGTTTACTACTCTTGGTATCTTAATGAAATAAGTATGTGAAGTTGCAAAATGATTTTAGTTTTAATTTAGTTAATAGATAGTTAACGTCAATATGGGGGAAAATTGTTGATGTAGAGTTTTATTGATTGTATTATGTAATTCAAATACTTGCATATAATCTTAATTATATTAATGGGTAGCTGTTGCTTTGAAAAGTAAGTTGTCAGAGAGCTTTACGATAATTTAGGAGAGCTTTGACTAATGTCAGCTTTGAGCATTTGATTAGACCATCAAATATCAGTCACTCTTAATACTTTGCATTTCTTTGCATTATGAATCAACTTACTTGCAAAAGTGCCACCATAGTCGATGTTACTGTAAAATGTGACCTGGACATCTTTTTTTGGGGGGTTAAATGATTCAACTATACATGTGAATTAAAAATGTTAATGCACATGTGCATAATGTAGTTGCTACTGATAAAAGTAATGTTAATGCACATGTACATTATACTGATATCATTAATGTCTTTTGCTCTAACGCACATGTTCATATATCATGTGGTAATGAAAAAAGTAATGTTAAGGCACATGTGCATTAAGATTGAAAATATGGTTTTCTTATGTGTTGTTTATTACTTGTAGACAAAGATGGGATAAACATAAAAGAATGTAACTTTTGTGTTATAATCGAGAGAGAAAGGGTCAAGAAAAGCTGCCGGATGCGATTGAGGATGATGACATAGTCATTGATCGGGAAGTTATAAAAGGTCACTATTATTTATTTAAGCAATTTAGTTATATATGCACATGTGCATATTTGTATATTTTTCATGTTAATTAATAAACGTTAATTGTTAGTTGTTTAAACAAACGAACAATGTGATAAATTTGAGAAGTATAAGATGTTCAGGTTGACAGATGAAAAAACAAGGGAGATGTTAGATGAGGGATCAATGAAGTGTGAAGAGAGTTGAAAGAAGATAATTAAAAGGGGAAGAAGATGAGACAAATAAGCAATAGAAGGGGACTGTTGGTGGACATAAGATTGTGATATAATTAGAAGTTTGTAGGTAGGTGGTTAGTGATAACATAGTTGGTTTGTAATATAGATATTTTTTTGTTAATCATTTGTTTTATTGAGTTAATGCGTTTGGTAGAAACTACATGTAGTTGTATGATAAAAACAAATTGGTATTATTTGAAGGATGATGCATGCACATATGTATATTTTGGGTGGTCTTATACGGTGGTTGATAAGTTGATTATGTTTGTAATTATTATTTTTAGAGTATGTAAATTGGTATGATAATGAAATTGACATATGCACATATGCATGATTATAATTAAGACCCCACTACCCAAGAACCTAAACCCACCACCCCACCCGCCCCCATCCCACCATACCTAAAACCTAAGCCCGAAAGCTAAACTACTAAAAAAAATCTAACTATATTAGTGAAATGCTCATGTGCATGCAGTACACGTTTTTTATTTTTATAGTTCTTATATAGAGGTGTTTTAAGTTTATTCGTGTTTGTTGTCATACACGTGTTTTATTTTCAATTTTTGTTATAATATGCATGACTAAACAATTGACGAGTTCAAGTATATTTTGTATCTCACTTTGCGTCCGTTTAATGGTCATTTAATAAAATTTTTGACCCCTTATATATAATATCGCGTCCATTTAATAATCATTTAGGTATGGTAATTGACAATTTATTCAAAAGTGTGATCTAATAATGAAATGCACATGTGCATACGGTATATTTTTGTATTTATATCAGCGATTGCACATGTGCATTAGAGATGACATCATATGACGTCATATCAGCCATTTATTTATTTATTTTTTATTTTTTTATATTTTTTTTCGAATTATTAATGCAAAATAGTCATTTTGGTGTTTTTACTTTTTTTTATTTTTTATTTATTTTGGTTATATAATTTTTATTATTTTTTTATTTTTTGATGGAAGGGTTTTTGTAGACACCCTTCATATTTACAAAAATGCCACCTGTTCACATTGGTTCTTTGGTTCTCTCCCTAAATAGTGGTTCTCAAATGATCCAAATCCTATATATATATATATATATAGGGGAAAGTTAATTAGAGAACACATATATTTCGTGCGAACCGCGAGAACGCCATCTAAAACCATTCAAATCAAAATTTTCTTTTTACACTTATCTTTATTACTAAAATACAATCCCAAAAACACAATCTACGCGTAAAATTTAAACGTATACAGAAATAAATTGTTTTTACACATGTGTAAATTTACTGTTTGCACATGTGTAAATTGTTTCATTTACACATGTGTAAAAAGTTAATGTGAAAGTGTTTTTGCAAAAAAAGATGAATTATTTGGAAAGAAAATTCGTTTTTTAATGTTGTATTTTGATTATAATTAGGTTTGTATTGAAAAAAAATGATTTTGATTGGTTTTCTCATTTGTTCTCAGGGTTCTCGCGATATTTAGCATTCTCAAGATAACCCTCCACTATATATATATATATATATATATATAGCAAAGGGCTAAATCCTACGAGCATTCACATTAGCTCCTTCACACCGGTAAATTTGGAGGAGACACTGTTCATCCTCCATAATTTTTTAATATTTTTAAAAGTGGTTTTGAGTAGAGGAGAGAGAAAAAATAATGATAAATGTATAAAATAAGTATTATTAAATAGAAAAGGAGAGAGAAAGATAGTGATTTTTAGTGTAATTATAGAGATGAAGATAGAGTAGCTATTGTGAATGCTCTACATGACACTCACATAGTCATTCTTTCCCTTGAGAGTGTCATGTCGGATGTCATGTGACATTAAATTAATTTTAGGAAAAAAAGGTTTAAAAACAAAATTGGATTTTTCTCTCTCATGTTTTCTCCTATAATTTTTAAACGTTAATATCTTTTATCTACGAGATTTTTTACAGAAAAAAATCACACCAAATTAACGAACGTTTTATTATCTTTCTAACGAGTACCATGGTGCTATACTAAAAACGGAGAATAAAAACGACTATTTTTGTGGGGTTTTGTGAGTTCAGATAATTCATTAATCATGTATAGATAAGTCACTAATTATGTTCAAATCAATAAATATGAATTCTATTTTCAACCAGAGCAGAATAGATTAATAAAGTTATACATTGTTTTAGGTTAGGTATCAATATTAGTATGTTAGAGTTATACATTTGTTTAGTATTTAGGATATGTGTTAATATTAGAGTTACATTAGAGTTTTACATTGTTTTAGGTTAGGTGTTAACATTGAAGTTGTACATTGTAGTTTTAGGTTAGATATTAATATTAGAGTTATACACTGTTTTAGGTTAGATGCTAACATTAAAATTATACATTGTTTAAGGTTAGACGTTAACATTGGAGATATATTGTTAATTGTTTTAGGTTTTATGCTACCTGAGGCTTTGTTGCATGGAACTGTAAAGCCCATTAGTCTATTTCATGTGTAAAATTGATGTGTCATATTAGATTTTTCAACCCATGACGTTTCCAAGATATAATCTAGTAATTCATATATTAGCTCGCGCGTGAGCTTCAACTACCAACATAAATACAATATTTTTATTTTATATAAGAAATATATACATGATTACGCTTTATATTATGACAAAAGTACCACTATTTATTTTCTTGTATATATAATGTGGAAAGAGAATATGAGGCGGTAACACGCCTACGCTTATATGTAAAACCCATCAAAACTACGCAGTTTTGATTAAAACTCTAAAAATTAAATCCTACATACTTTTTTCTTCTCCACTACTTCTTTCTTTTTCCTCGTTCTTCTCCACGATTCTTCCTTAATAAATTAAAATTAAATCGCACACACTTTTTCACGTCTTCTATTTTTCTATGATTTATGGTTCTTATTTCTCTTTTTTTTTTCGCATCGAATTCAAGAAATGTTTTTCACACACATGTACTTACTTTAATTCATTGTTAATTTAATTCATTGTGGAGTATTAGCTGATGGTCTCTTGGTGGATGGCGAATGGGTTACTGACCCGATGTTTATCAAAGATAGAGCTTTCACCTTTTTTGAAAACCAATTTCGTGAGCCAATGTCCTCTCGGCCTACTATTATGTGTCCGAACCTGAACAACCTCTCTGATTTGGATGCCGACTTCTTGGTGCAGCCTTTCTCTTTGCAGGAAATCAAGGACGCGGTCTGGTCCTGTGATGGTGATTGGGCTCCCGGGCCTGATGGTTGTAACTTTAAATTCCTAAAGCGGTGTTGAGATGGCTTTCAAGCTGACTTTGTTAGATTCTTTAATGAGTTTTATGAAGCGGCTTCTTTAGGTCCCGGGTGTGCCTCCTCCTTTATTGCCCTTGTTCCGAAAAAGAAAGATTTAATTGGGTTTCAGGATTACAAGCCGATTAGTTTGATTGGGTGTGTCAATAAAGTGTTGTCTAAGGTGTTGGTTGGCAGGCTTAAATGTGTTATCAACAAAGTTATTTCTTCCGAGAAGTCCGCCTTTCTAGCCGGGAGAAATATTACGGACGGGACCTTAATGTTAAACGAGCTGATTGGATACATGAAACACCTTAAAAGACAAGGTTTGATCTTCAAAGTCGACATTGAGAAAGCCAACGACTCCCTCAATTGGAATTTTTTGGAGTCTATTATGGTACAGATGAATTTCCCTCCCAGGTGGTGTAAATGGATCATGGCCATTGTTTCATAGGCACGAGCCTCCGTCTTGGTTAATGGGTCGCCCACTCATGAGTTTGGATGCTCCCGGGGTCTTCGTCAAGGTTACCCTATCTCTCCATTCTTATTCGTAATCGCTATGGAGGCTTTGACCGGAATCATGAAACGTGCATGTACGGTGGGGCTGTTTCGGGGACTTCATTGCGGCTCAGAAGGTTTGGCCTTATCTCATTTCCTATATGCTGATGATGTTATCTTTTTAGGCTAGTGGTTGGTGTCGAATGCTATGAATCTCAAAAGGATTATGCGTTGTTTTTATCTCGCCTCGGGCCTTAAGGTGAACCTTCGAAAGAGTAGTGTATTTGGGTTGGGTGTGGATAATCATCTACTCCAGGAGATGGCTGCTGTGCTTAATTGTAATCCAGGGGTGTTTCCATTTAAATATTTAGGTCTCCAAGTAGGCGCAAATATGAACCTTTATAAGCATTGGAAACCGGTTTTGGATGCGGTTCGGAACAAATTATCTATTTGGAAAGCGAAGGCGCTTTCGTTTGGGGGCATGTCACCTTGTTAAAATCGGTACTAAACGCAATTCCCACGTACTACTTCTCCATCTTTAAGGAGCCACAAAGAGTTTTAGACGAGTTAGACAAGTTGAGAAGAGTATTTTTTGGGGAGGATCCGAGGAGAAGGCGAAAGCAAATTGGGTGAAATAGCAAAAGGTAATAGCTCCGGTTCACTATGGTGGCCTTGGGTTCGGTTCTTTACAAGACGCGAATTCGGCTATGATGGCGAAATGGTGGTGGAGATTCAAGGTAGACTCATGCGCTCTTTGGAGGAGGGTTATATGGGCAATTCATCATTCGGCGACGAGTTGGAATCCTATTCCGATCAAACTTGGGCTCCCGGGTCCATGAAAACAAATGTCTTGTTCGGCGCAAATTATCAAACAAGCTGGGGTGGATCTAAGTTTGGTTATTAAAGGGGTTGTGGGGAATGGGTTGGGCATCTTTTTTTGGATTGATTGCTGGATAGGGGACGCGCCTCTGGCCGTCACTTTTCCTGCTCTGTTTGCCCTTGAAAAGAACAAACAGGCGTTGCTAGCAGATCGGGTAAATCAGCATGGTTTGGGTTGGGTCTGGGATTGGAAACGAGGTGTCTTGGATGCGGCTGAAATATATGAATTGACAGACTTTTTAAACCGGGTTCTTGTCCTAGCTTTATCGTTTTTGAATGATAGTTGGGTTTGGGACTCGGGTTCCTTATGTGACTTTTCTGTGGCTGATTTGAAGAAACAACTTCATCAACATAGGTTTGCTTGTGCTACTTTTGTTATGGAGTGGAACTCGTGGGTGCAGAAAAAGGTGGAGCTTTTAGCCTGGAGAGCCGACTTAGACAGGCTTCCAACTCGCACTGCTCTGATTCGCAGACATCTTAACATCGGTTCTGCAGTCTGTCCGTTGTGTGGCGACGAACCGGAAACCGTTGAACACCTGTTTGTTTCGTGTGGCCTTGCGCAGTCAATCTGGTGACTTATAGCTCAATGGTGTCATGCTAGGGCCTTCTTTGTTTTCGATTTCAGAGACCTACTAAAGATGCATACATTCTATGGTGGATCGTCCGAGAGGAAGAAAACTTTTTATGCGGTGTGCTTGACTACTATTTGGGTCATTTGGAGGTGTAGGAACGAAGCGGTTTTTGAACACAAGAGTTGCTCCTTACAAAGAATAATGGGGGATAGAAAAGCGTTGAGTTTCCTATGGGTGAAGTCGAGGGCTAGAAAGGTGTCGATAGATTGGAAGCTTTGGTGCTCCTTCCGGTTAGAGGGTGTGGGATGGTAGTCTGTTTGTTAGCCTAATGCTTTTGGCTGTTTTAGTTTTCTGATTTTGGTGATTGTATGATATATGTATTGGTGTATTGCTAGTACCCCGTTAGCGTTTTATTTGGTGGAATGAAGTATTTGTTGATCGTTCAAAAAAAAAAAGTATTGGCTGATGACAATAGTTTATGTGGTATTTATTTTCGTTGTTTCTTTCTTCTTAGTGATTCGTACAACTTAGACTAAAGAAATGAGAAAGTAGAAAAATTAAATTGGTTAAGGCTAACAATATATTTGGTGTAACTTTGAGATTTTGATACAAACGAAAACTAAAATGAAGCAGGTGAAATGATTAGTGCTTAAAATATTTATTAGATGAATATGTTATGCAAGTTTTTTTTGAATTCGATTGAGACACAAGTTTAACAAGGAAGAAGCGTATTGAGAAGATGAATGAGAAAGAAAGATAGGCATTTAAGATTCAATTTTTAGGGTTTTTAATCAAAACTATGGAGTTTTGATGGGTTTTATATTTAAGCTTAGATGTGTAACAGTCTCGTATTCACGTTCCCCATGTATAATTATAGTCGTAAACAAATATAAATGGGTTGTATTATTGGTACACTTAAAATTCATATTGGCACATTCCTCTCACTCTATCTATTGCTCTCTCTGTATACACATATGTGTATGCATATTGACAGTCCCGTCCAATTTTTTTTTTTTTTTTGCGTCATTTTCATCCCCCATTTCCAAAAGATGTCATATCCATCCAAGTTGTTTACCTTTATTAAATACATATGTTAAAAACTTAAAATAGGGTTAAATTTGTCATTCCCATTATTTTCTTTTTTCTTTTTTTTTATCATCCTTTAAAACACATATACCCTTATTTAAAAGGATGTGTTTTAAAAGATGTTAAAAAACGAAAAACAAACTAAAAATGGGAAATGACAAATTTTCCCATGTTTTAACATATGTATTTAACAAAGGTTAATAACTTGGATGAATACGATTTGTTTGGAAAAGTTAGAGACGAAAATAACAAAATAAAAAATAGACAAAACTTGTAATTTTAGACAATCCAGCCGAAAATCCCAGCTTAGCCTTATGTATCTACGATTGTATGTGTGAATTGAGAAGACAACATTAGAAAAGAAAAGAAAATAATTTTAATAATCTATACTATCAATGATGCTACTATTCATGCGGAATGAGAGTCCGTCTACATTCATATTGCACAGTAACAGTAACTTTTGTTACTGATGAATCTATCCCTTTCCATTATTATGTGTAGGGAAAGCTTAAAAAGAAAATTTATAGTCAGGGAGAGAATTCGAGAATTCTTACTTAAATTAAAAAAAAATCATAATTCAAAATTTAAGTCAAAAACTAAAAGATTGGTTCGGAGTTTCTTTCCCACGTCATCCCCGTTCAGAAAAAAAACTAAAAAAATAAAAAAAATTAAAAACGTGAATTCTAATGCACATGTGTAGTAAAGGTACGGTTAAGCTTTAGGGTTTAGTTTGTTAGTTTAGTTAAGCTTTTAGGGTTAGTTTTTTTTAGTTTAGATTGTAAGGTTTAGGTTTTGGGGGTGGGGGTGGGTTTAGGTTTTTGGTTATGGTGGGTAGGGTTTAGGTTTTTTGATAGGCGGTGGGTGGGGTGGATTTAGGTTTTTGGGTGGGATGGATGGGTGGTTTAGGTTTTTGGGTAACCGGTTTAAGTTTTTGGGTGAGTGAGGTGGAATTAGGTTTTTGGATTGGGCAAGTTGGGGGTGGGGGGTTTTAGGTTTTTGGGTTATACTACGCATATGCAGAAGTGTTTTTTTTTTTAAACGGGGATGATGTGGGAAAGAGAAGCCCCGACCTACTTTTCTATTTTTTTACTTAAATTCTGAGTTATGATTTTTAATTTTTTTTTTTGCATTAGGAGTTCTTGAGTTCTCTCAACCATTACCAAATTCATTATTGCACCACCACCACATAACAAGAACCCATCGTTTTCATCAAATCTGTAAAGTCTCAAGAAAAACCCTCCAAAGTAAAGTCACAACAACAAATCGACGGGGATTGAAACTATGTTAGGGTTCCAAAGAGGGACTGAAATTGGGGTTAGGGTTTGAACGGGAGACTGAAATTGGGGTTAGGGTTTGAACGGGAGACTGAAATTGGGGTTTGGTTTCGAACAGGGGACTGAAATTGGGGTTAGGATTTTGACAGGGGACTGAAATTGTGGGTTTGGGGTTCGATGGTGGCCATTTGAGATTCTCACTTCCTTTTTCCAATCCATATGTACACATTCTACTTTCTTTCGCTACTTCACATCCCAACACCACATGACCTGTGTGAATATTATTTTATCCAATACAGAAACTTACAATCGAAGCCCCTAACGCTTGCCTATAATCTTTGTTTCTGATGGCGTTGCTCGTCACACTTACTTTTGGTTCCTCCTCAACATCAATTGAGAAACTAATGGAGACTCACATTTGTTGTTTACGTTATAGGATAAACAAGATATAAGAGTTGCAGAGGTTTAACTACTCAGTATGGGGATAAGCTACTAGCGTTCGCCTTAGACATGTCAGAGGTGCTCACTTTGTGTTGGTGGTAGCCGACAAAGGTTTAGGGACAAGGATAGTTTTAGGAGAGGGAGAGAGAGGGGGGAGGGGGAGAGGGAGGGGGAGAAAGAGATAGAGGGGGGGGGGGGGGGGGGAGGGAGGGAGGGGGAGAAAGAGAGAGGGGGGGGGGGGGGCTAACCGCTAACATATTAAGCTAAAGTAGTAACCAAACGGTTATGGTAAATAACAATCATACTATCTCATTGTAACGTTATAAACAAACGGTGTTAGCCAAAAGACGTAATATGCAACATGTGTCAACATTAAGTATGATTCCCGTCAATTCTAGAGGCAAATGAAGTTTTTTGAATTTTTTTTTGTATAAACATAAATGACGATTTTGTAATTTACTCTTTTCGAACCTAGTAATATAATGTATGTATAAGTGCATGCAATAATTAAACCAAAAGTCCACATGCTATACATGTTTTAGGAATTCGATCCTTAACTATGATAAATTAGTGGATGTGTCTTCACTAGTTGCCGGCACGTAACAAGGTTGGTTCATGAGTGGATAGCCGTCCATTTTCAGAGTTAATTTAAAGTTTGTAAAAAAACCATTTTACATTCACTTAAAAGAATAAAAGACACCACCCACCTTTTGGTGGAGTGGTATGGAGGCCTAATGATAAGTGACTTAGGGCATAATGGTCACAAGTTCGAGCCATGAAGGATACTGGGTTTACCGATTATTCACTGTCGTGCCTTCATGCGGGTGGATAGTCGGGTTTCCTCTGGATTGGTGGACCTGGAGGACCACGTGCCCTGTGGGTATTCTGAATTCGTCCTAAAGGGATTCCTACAGGAGCCCGTGACGACTTTGTTGACCTTTCAAAAAAAAAAAAAGAATAAAAGAAACAAAAAAAATATAAAACCTTCCTCTACCGACTCTGTCCACTTCACTCTTCCGGTCATGTTTTTTTGTTACCTCCGTTCATTTCTTGGTCACTTCCGATCAACCGCCAAACCATCAAGTTTTAACATAAGACTCACCTCACTTAACCCAAAATTCATAGTCGGACCACCATAACCAACCATCACCACTTTGATCAATAAATGGCAAGACCATATGTACCATTAGGTTACCTCTTAACCATTCAGATGTTACAAACATTACTAACTTGCAATCAACCCCCCATCCTAATTCCCACCGCTTCTTACATTTTCATATTTTGGTCTTTGTTTAGATCCATCTGCGTAATTAAAATAATATATAGATAAATAAAACTAGTGTGATTTGAGGCTCGCGTTGCGCGCCTTACAATTTTGTCGAATTCAAAACATTAAGAAGCTATGATAAACGGAGTTATGAAACGACTGATATTATCATTTAGTTATCCTTTAATGTGGACAGATTATCATATCTATGATAACTTGTTCTATGTAAACCCTAACTTGTTTGGATAGTCACATAAATGAAACACTAAACTTGAGAATGTGGAAAATTAAAATCACCTCAATATCATTCACCATCTTTATTCCCTCAATAATGCGCACAACCTAGCCTTGTCTTCAACATGGAAAACATCTAGTAAAATGATAACCCTCACAAAGGAGGTTTTCCATGACAGACGCCATGACGTAATGTAAGCTCCAATTCTTCTAGCAACTCTTGTTTAAGACAGAAACTACAAACAACTATCATTACGTTATGATGGTTTTGGATTCGATATATTCACAAAGGTTTAAAACGAAAACCTGAAAGGATTACTTGTATTGTATCTGAATCTTGAGCTGCACCAAGCTCCTACAACGGCCACCATCACATGATTGGGAAAGCGAAACCGAATAACCACACAACCAAGGAGTCACCTCTGTAAGCCAACAAATATAACTCAGATTACATTACGCTTAAAACAGAACTAATCATTGCCGGGATTATTTTTGAGAATTGTTGTAAGAGGGGTTTCTTTAAACCAAAGAAAAAGAACCCATTGAGATTTGTTGAAGGAGGAGTTTCTTAAAACCCAAAAAATTTTAACAACCCAAATGGATGTTGTTCGAAATTGGTTGGTAGATTCCCAAAAGAACCTAAACAACACACCCAAGCACACTCTTACCAGATGTTGTTCCATCTCCTTGAGTAGCAATCATCACTGCCCTTTCTCTAACTTTCCTTAACATTTCCTCTAACCTCCTGAACCAAACATAAACAACAATTAAATTAAAAGTTATGCTTGTGGCTTCACCTATCTGCGGGCTTCTGAACGGGTACTCAGATCCAACGACTCAACAAATGCAGCGCACTGATGTCGACTCAGTAAACGCAACACTTGTAAGGAATTAGATATAATATTAGTTATGTTTTATCATAGGTAAAACAGGGTGAAAGTCGCACATAGTAGTTTACATAGTGAAACATATTTTGTAATCATAACTAATTCTCATTATTACAGGGAAAATGTTTCAAGACTTTTGACAAAATGCGTTGTTTGTCCAACCAAATCGACCCGTTTTGACCCATATTAAAAAGATGCCACTTTTTTTTTCAATTCATCACAATATTAGGAACATTTAGCAAAAAATTGTCTAGTACATCAGCAAGTTTGAAAACTAAACATAACAAAAAGACAAAGCCTAGGTTCTAACATGAATCTCTAGGCTAACAAATCTGTTAACGTGCAATTAACCACTCATATTCACATAAACACATATCAAATCCATCAATTAGAATTCAAAACGTAAACCCAACACTTACAATTCAAACTTCTGTCAATACAACTCTTCAACGTGAAATCAAGAATCCGATCTACAACAAAATAACCTAAAAACATCAGTAAAAGAACACAAATAAACAAAAAAAAAAAATAATAGATATTGAAAAAAAAAACACCAGCAAAATAACAGAAGTAAACAAATAACAGATATAGAATAAAATCATACGACTGATGCAATCGAACCAACGACAGACTTACAATTGGATACTGTAAGTCTGTGTGCTTGGATCAACTGCAGATAGACTGATGCAGATCTTTAAACTGAACTTGAAATAAACAAAGGTAAACATATATTAAACAAACCATATCACTAACATATATGCATTATGTCACACTTGTCGAATCTTTAAATTCGAAATTGTAAATAGTCATAGCCATTCAATAATCTCAGGCAAAAATTAACCTAAAAGGATAGTGACCAAGCCCATGTTTAATACCTCCTTTAAACTTCGCATAATACTTGCTACCATCTGCACACATATGAATTCCAAATCCATGACACTGCACCTTAAAAATACTTGCCTTTGAAGTTCAGATTGCAGCAAATGAGCAGTCATCATCGCATCGCATTCAGAAAGGCTCAGACGTAGATTGCTATGTCGATCGGCTGCGCTGCAGTCACGCCATCACAGTTGACATTACATCTCAAACGTAAACATCATAGCCTAATATTATCATACTTCTTATCCCACACGCTATTTGGTTCGCATAGACGACAATCTGTAAAGAGATGGTAATAATATATATATATATATATATATATATATATATGAAATAAATTATGGGTGGAAGTAAGGGCACCCAGGTGATCAAATTTAGGCAGTGGCAAAGCAATGATGTCGTCCCACATTACAACCGAATAAAACGAATACTTTGTGAACAGAATCATAGTGAAACAGCAACACAAATCGACAGACAACGCCTTTGAAGTTCAGATTGCAGCACATGAGCAGTCATCATCGCATCACATTCAGAAAGGCTCAGACATAGAGTGCTATGTCAATCGGTTGCACTGCAGCCGCGCCATTACAGTCGACATTACATCTCAAACGTAAACATTATAGCCTAATATTAGTAAATATATATTTTATGTAAGAATACAATTCGCTTTGTTCTGAAGTCTACAAAGTCGTCCCAACATACCGCTGTTAGGATCTGAGTTTGATTGTTTTGATAGTTTAGACGAATAAGGAAATTAAAGAAGTGAGATATGAATGGAAAGTGCAGCGGAATGATAAACTATAAATCAAAACAAGAGAATAATTGTTTTAATCAAAAGCTTTCATTAGATTGAAAGGTTACAATTGTACAAGTACTCCCCCTCAGCCTGATCACTCAGAGAATGTTTGTCTAAGAGAATGACTAGAGTGATGAATAGAACAGTACAATCACTGTTCTATTTATAGACTAAACTAAACCTCTGATGATCACTATTGACGTCACCTAAGAAAGCGACCTCTAACTGAATAACAACATAAAACATTTGCTAACTACAACTACTGTTACATTGAAAACACTGCTAACATAAACTACTGTAAAGGAAAACTCTGATGGTCTTTATCATCTGTTGAATCCAAAGTGCTGTTGGTTCCAACAGACCTTTGTCTTCAGTACTTGATCAGCAGTTGTTTCTTTATCAGATCTTTGTCTATCAGTTGTTTGTTCAGCAGACCTTTTAGCAGCAGCAGTTGTCTTCATCAGTTGTTTGGTGTAGCAGTTGTTAGGGTCAACAGTCTTTTGGGGAAAGTATCTTGAATCTACTGTTTTATTCAAAGGATCAAATAAGATAGAATATTTTGGCTTTCTAATCATCTGTTCTTTTCCAGGTCAGCAGACCAACCAATCTCCCCCTAGAACAGATGACGCCAAAACTTAGCTTTATTCTTGATCTTTATTTCTCATCAGACTTTCTCTAATTTGACCTTTGAGTTGTAATTCAAAGCTCAATGAGAAGAGGTCTTCAGCATCTCTTTCTAGCTCTAGATTCAGCAGTGTTTGGAGATCTTCTGCACACAGGCCATGTGCATCATCCATGCTGAGTTTCTGAATCTTTCCATCTAATCTGAGCAGAGTCAATTCATGGGTGTCTTTGTTGGACTTCCATTTTAGAATTTTAGAATCAGAGGAATGGCTGGGATGCATCTTTATTTTGGATGAGTTTGGTGAAGGAGGTCTTCCAATGAGTTCTCTGAGTCTTTCAGTTGTTGGATCAGAGAAGTAGCGCATTTGGTTAAGGAGTCCCTCTTTCACAAAAGTATCAGCAAACTGTTTCTGTTCTTCTTCTGACATCTCCTTCTGCTTTTTGAATTGTCTTCTTGCAACAATGGATAAGTCAGAAGTGTCCAGTAAGCTGTCTAAGGCAAAAGCCTGTAGAGGTCTCTTAGGCTCATCAGCATAAACAAGTTTTCTTGGCAAAGTAGGGTCTTTCTTCCTGTTTTCTTCTAACTTCTTGTAAGTTTCAACCAATCTTAGCTCAGACCATCTTGCCACAGACTTCATCTCTCCATAATCAGCAGCCACAATTTCTTGTCTCATTCTTTTAAACTTTAGAGCTCTGGCTGGATCTCTGCCTTTGCTGAAATCAGGGGCAGAGACCTTAGATGGAGGATTCTTGGCCATTTCTTCAATTCTGATTAATTCTTCTCTGAGTGCATGAGTGGTCCAGCCTGCAAACTGTTTCTTGTTTGCTTTGTAAGGCATGGATGCTAAGATTTGTTCAAGAAGAGAATCCCTAACCTCCATTTCCATGTCACTGCTGAGAGGCATGGAAGACATTGAGTTGCTCAGGGTCTTAGCAAAATCTTCAATCCTTCTCAGTTTGCTAAGCTCTGCTGAATGGATGCCCTGAGCACTCCTGTGATCTTTCCCTTTGCATTTGTCTTTTATAATGGCATCTGCCTGTTCACCCTTGTATTTCAGATAGGTGTCAAGGTTTAAGGGAACAGGAAAATTTTTAAGAGAAGGGAAAGATCTTTCTGATGGCTGATCAGTATTGTAGAAGGATTGAAGTTCCCCCTTGAGTAAATCAAGTTCAAGACAATACTTCTCAGCCAATGGTGTGATGGTTGGTGGTGGTCTATGTGATTTGAATTGTGAGGTGTGTGGTGAGAATGATGAGAGTGGAATGGCATTTAAGGGTTGTGTGAGTGGAGTATTGGGTGGTGTGGTGTGAATGTTTTCATCTTGCACAACAAAAGTAGACTTTCTTTTTCTGCTGTACATGATTTTTGGTGATGGTGATGTTGCAGCAGTGGTTGGGTTAACCTCTATTGGTTCTTTTGTGGAACCAGCAGTTGTTTGGGGTTTTGGTTGTGAAATGGATGTAGTGGTTGGTTTGGTTGTTGGTTTGGTGGTTGGTTTGGTGATATCAGATGTTTTGGTGGCAGTGGTTGTGGTATCAGTGGTTTTGGTGGCAGTGGTTTTGATAGCAGTGGTTTTAGCATCAGGGGTTTCAGTAGTTAGTTTGGATGGTGGTTTCCTTGTATGTTTTGCAGAGATTTTCTTTCTTTTGGAGGAACCCACATCTTCAACTTCATGCTGTTGTTCCTTTTTCAGCTGAATTAACCTTTCTGCTTTAACTTCCAGAGTGTCAGCCCTCTTAAGCTTGTCTTCAGCAGCCTAATCAGCTTTTTCATTTGCAGAGGTGTCAACTTCCTTTGCTTTGCTGGTCTTGGCAGTTTCAGTAGCAGCAGAGGTTTGAACACTTGGTTGTTGTTGTTTTTGTGGTGCTGTTTGGGTAGACTCTGGTTTGTCAGCAGACTTTGGTTTACCCTTTTGAGAGGGTGGAGAACCAAAAAGATTTAATTTTGGCAACCTATCTCTGCCACTCTCCCCCTTTTTGGCATCATCAGCTGTAAATGCATCATCATCATCATCATCATCTCTGAGAATTGTGGTAGGGGCAGAGCCAGTAGTCTTCAGAAAGTGGTCCTTGATCACTTTGATATCTGCCTTGGTGTCATTGAACCTGGCATCCACCATATTTCTGATCAGGTTCATATATGTCTCTTGAGTCTGATCTGCTAGTTTCCTGTGATCTATGATGATAGGGGAAACAGATTTCCATAGCTCACTAGCAATATCAGCTGTGGATGGTTGACTTTTGGTGAAGTTGGCCAAAGTTTCCAATATTGACTTGACATCTGATTTGATGTCAGCAACAGAGGTTTCAATGGATTGAACTCTATCCGTCAATTCTTGGTATTTTAATCCATCACCTAAGTTAATAGGATCATCTGAATTCCTACCAGTGGTAGTTTTAACTGGTTCAGTCCTAGGAGGTGAGTCCAGGGAATGAGAACCAGATGCCCCTTGGTCTTGGTTCTGGGGACTTCCAACTGATTTTGGGGACACAATTATGGCCTCCTCAGTTGTTGCCTTCAAGGAAGTCTTAGTTATGTAACCATTGTCCTGTTGTGAGACAATGGTCTCTACAACAGTAGTGGCTGCTTCTCTTGAAAACTCACCAAGAGTTACATTGAACTCTGGGAGTGTAACCTCCTCTTCTGTTTGTTGTTTGGCAAATTGATTTTTCTCAGGCCCAGTCACTTGTGGAGGTATACTCTCAGTGACAGGTGAAGGAGAGGAACTGGGATTATCCAGAGTTTTATCAATTGCCTCAAACAGAGGTTGCATGGTTTGGGAGACATGTTGTGGTGAAGGTGGAGGAGTAAGAAGAGAATTAGCCCTGGGAGATGGGCTTGTAAACATATGATCAAGTGACTCATATGCTTCAGTATGTGGTTCCCTTTGGCTTACAACATGATCCTTTTGTGAGGATACATGAGGAGTTTGTTTGGGTTGAGATATTTCCAACTGTTGTGAGGAAGTAACAACAGTGGTTTCAGGTTGCTTTTGTGTTGCAACAGGGTTTTCTTCTGGTATCTCATCTTCCAGAAGGCCCTTTTTAGGTGTGGAGGTGGTTTTTGTAGATGGACGTTTTCGTTTGGATGTGGCTGGTGTGGGTTTCACAGCACTGGATGAAGTGCCATGATCACCAGGAGCAGTGGGCTCAACAACAGAGGTTTGAACAACAGTTGTTGTCTTGGAGCTCTTTGTTTGTGTTTTGGAAACTTTTGACACTTTTGATACTTTTTCTTGGGTAGAAGAACCCAACATTCTTGTGAAAGTTTCATCAGTTAAACTTTTCATTTGAAAAGACTCACCCTTTTGAAAATCATATTCTGGTAAAACCTTTTGAAGGATTACACTAAGAATTCTTGGGTAAAGTAGAAAAGCATTGTTTGAGCCAGATTTTATGGCTTTCACATTGGAAACTAAGTCCATAAACAGTCCCTGGGATAGATTGAAGTCAGAGTCTGACAACATAGCATACCCCAAGTACTGAATCCTTAATGGGATTTCATTGAAGGATGTGGTCTTAGCCGAGGCACAGAGAAGGAGAGTATGGAAGAAAAATTTCATGACTGGAAGGAAAAACTTTTTGAATAGTGTTGATCCAGTCATTTGAGCATCATACCCTCTTTCCTGAAACTCTGTGTGAAGCTCTGTTTTAGGAAAAGAGTTTTACCTGACAAGTCATTGAGGGAGAAGGTTGTGGATATTAATTCAGGTGTGATGGAGATGCTTGTGGCTCCAATTTTGGAAATAATGGATGTAGGCTTTTTGTCTTGAAGCAAGACTTCAGCTTTGGACCAGAATTCTTGGAGGGTTTCAAGATGGATGGGAGCATCAGCAGTTAGGATGGTTTTGTATTTCGAATTTAAAATGATGTCGATGGTGGAATGGAATGGTACGTTGTCTTCTGTTTTGATCAGATATGGTAGGTAATTGTGGGTGGCTTTTGTTTGAAGATCCATTGTAATGGATTTCGAGTGTGAGAGTGACTGAAATTTGATTAGGGGTTTGAGGAAGAAGAAGGCGGTTTGAGTATTTTGAATACAATGAGACAGTAAAACTGCTGTTGGGGGGGGGGGGGAACAGAGTTTTATAGCCTCTGGTGAAACTGCTGATGTGGCTAAACTCTGCTTTTGAGAGCAGATGTGGCAAATATCTGATGGTTAAACATCTGGTGGCATACAACTGTTTTTGTAAAAGTCTGTTACCAACAGCTGTTGTTTAACCAAAAGACTGATGAAGTAACAGTTGTTTTATCTGATCAGATGTTTGAAACAGATTTTTCAACCAACAGTGGATAGAATGAAACAATGGTTGTTTTATCTGATCAGAGGTTTGAAACAGATTTTTCAACCAAAAGAGCTATTTTTAAGGAGAAAATTGATTTTCTGAAAACATTTTAATGTTTTTATTGAAAACATTTTTGTTATTTTAATCCATGTTTAACATTCCAATTCCAGAGATCAGGTTTGTGAAGGTAGATGTGTCTAAAGCTTTTGTCAACACATCTGCCAACTGATCCTCTGTTGGAACATGGTGCAGAGAAATCAAACCTTTTTCATAGCTATCTCTGACAAAATGATGTCTGATGTCTATGTGCTTTGTGGTTAAATGAGAGACTGGATTTTTGATGATATTTTCAGCAGCTTGACTATCCAACATGAGTGGAGTCCTTAGTGCAGTTATCCCAAAATCCAGCAGTTGATTTTGAAGCCACATGAGTTGGGCTGTACAGCTTGGAGCAGCAATGTATTCAGCTTCAGCTGTTGAAGTTGAAACAGCTGCTTGCTTTTTGCTTTGCCAGGAAACTAAGGCATTCCCTAGAAACTGGCACCCTCCTGATGTGGACTTTCTTGTGGTGTGGTAGCCAGCAAAATCACTGTCTGAATAACCTGAAAGCTCAATGTTTCCATTAGCAGGATACCAGATACCAAGTGTGGGAGCACCTTTTAGGTATCTGAATATCCTTTTCACAGCAATAAGGTTTGACTTTCTGGGTGAAGCCTGGGATCTTGCACAAACACAGGTGGCAAACATAATGTCTGGCCTGGATGTTGTTAAGTACAATAAAGACCCAATCATGCATCTGTAATGTGTCTGATCAACCAGTTCATCCTTGTCATCAACAGTGAGTGGCTTGACTGTGCTCATGGGTGTACTACATGGCTTACAATCATTCATCTCAAATTTGGTTAACAAGTTTTTCACATATTTATTTTGATGAATGAATGTGCCATTTTGCAGCTGCTTCACTTGGAGACCAAGGAAGCACTGAAGTTCACCCATAGCACTCATTTCAAACTCTGCTGTCATGAGTTCCCTAAACTCCTCACACATTTTGTTACATGTGGATCCAAAAATGATGTCATCCACATATATTTGAACAATCATTAAATCTTTTCCTCTCCATTTTAGAAATAAGGTTTTATCAATTTTACCTCTAGTGAAACCAATGGATAAGAGAAAGGTGGAAAGAGTTTCATACCAGGCTCTAGGTGCTTGCTTGAGTCCATACAAGGCTTTATTTAGCTTGTAGACATACTCAGGATGGAATGTGTCTTCAAAACCAGGTGGTTGACATACATAGACCTCATCCTGAATTTTGCCATATAGGAATGCACATTTGATGTCCATCTGATACACCTTGATGTTGTGGTTGACAGCAAAGGCTAGGAAGAGTCTGATAGCTTTTAACCTAGCTACAGGGGCAAAGGTTTCATCATAGTCTATCCCTTCTTCTTGTCTGAAGCCTTGAACCACTAGCCTGGCTTTATTCTTGACAACCATACCCCTTTCATCAGTTTTGTTTTTGAAGACCCACTTTGTGCCAATTGGACAAACATCCTTAGGAAGTGGTACAAGTTCCCATACTTGTTGTCTTTTGAACTGAAGGAGCTCTTCTTGCATGGCTTCCACCCAACTGTTGTCTTTTAGTGCCTCTTGGTACTTGACTGGTTGTATGAGGGATAGAAAGCCTGCAAAAAGACAGATATTTGAGGATTGGCTTCTTGTGAGCACACCTTCTCTGATGTTGCCAATGATTTGATCTGGTAGATGAGCTCTTAGGTAGATTAGATCTCCCTGATATGGTATGATGGCATTTTGAGGTGAAGGACAGAGGTTTGGTGACTCTGTTGACATAACATCTGTTTGCACTTTTGTAGTGTCAACAGATGTTTGAAATGGTGGTGGAGGAATGGGTCCAAGTGGTGTAGAATTGGACTGACTCTTGTCAACAGATGTTTGACTTTTGTCAACAGATGATTGAGCAATGGATGTAAAAGGTGAATCAGTGGTTTGAGGATAGGACTGGCCAACAGTGGCTGACTCAGCTGTGACAGAGTTTTGACAGTTGTTTTGAACTACTGCTTCCTCTGATGCAGAATAGACTTGATAGTGATTTGGAATCACAACATCTGTTCTGTAGTCTTGTTGTGGGGATTGTGAAATACCTGCACTGTTAGTTTTGACAGTAATATCTTCAAATTTGAATTTATCCAAATCAAATAACTCAGCAGGGTTTGCTGGGATTTTTAAAGATGAAAGTTCATTGAACTTCACATTTAGAGTTTCTTCTATTGTCTCGGTCCTTGTGTTAAACACTTTATAGGCCTTGGCAGTAGATGAATATCCCGGAAAATATCCACAATCAACTTTGGCTGCAAATTTTGAAATGGAATCTTTAAGATTTAAAATGAAACAAGGACAGCCAAAGATTTTGAAAAATGAGATTAATGGTTTGATTTTGAACAAAATTTCATAAGCAGTCTTTTGATGTCTTGGGTTGATCAAAACTCTGTTTTGAACATAGCAAGCAGTGTTTACAGCTTCTTGCCCAGAAGGACAGTGGCAAACCAGAATCTGCTAGCATTGTTCTTGCAGCTTCAATGAGAGTTCTGTTCTTTCTCTCAACCACCCCATTTTGCTCTGGTGTTCTTGGGATACTGTACTGCCTTACAATCCCTTTTGACACACAGAAGTCCTCCAACTCCTTATTCTTAAACTCTGTTCCATTGTCACTTCTAAAGACTTTTACTGGCAAGTCATATTGTTTTTCAACTTTGGTGACAAAGTCCTTTAAGATACCTGCAGACTCATCCTTAGAATGTAAAAAGTAAGTCCTTGTAAACCTAGAAAAATCATCAACTATGACAAGACAAAATCTCTTTCTTCTTAGACTCATGATTTTAACTGGGCCAAACAAGTCCATGTGTAACATTTGTAAACATTGACTAGTTTTGGACTCATCAATTGATTTGTAAGAGCTTTTATGTCGTTTTCCTTTTAGGAAGGAAACACAATGCTCATCACATTTGAATTCTTTTTATGGCAAACCTCTGAGAAGGTTTTGTTTGGATAGAGAGTTGATAGTTTGAAGGTTGGTGTGACCCAGTCTCCTATGCCACAATTCTGTCTCTTTGGTAGAGGCAGCTGAGAATAGACAGACATTTGCCATAGGATTATCTTTCAACATATCAACTACATACACACTGTCACTTCTATGAGCAACAAGTTGTGCTTTACTCTCAGCAATGATGGTGTTAATCTTTTCAACCACTTCTGGTCCAACAATCTTACATGTTTTCTTAGTGAAGAATGACCCATATCCTTTGTCACTCATTTGTGATACACTAAGTAGATTAAATTTTAGATTGTCTATTAGATTAACATTTTCAAACTTAAGTCTCCCTGCTTGAACAGTTCCAGAACCCAACACTTTACCTTTAGAATCATTACCAAAGGATATATCACCCCCTCCATGTGCAAGAAAGTCCAGAAGAAGGGCTCAACATCCTGTCATGTGCCTGGAGCCTACACTATCTACATACCATAAACTATCTAAGCAAGCAGAAGCTCCCTGCACATCAGTAAAGAGTTTAGTTTTGGTGAGTGTCCAAAGCCAAATTGGCTTTGGATGGGTTCTCAGATGTCTCAGCCTTAAGTTGAGGAGAATGATCAGTGGTTTGAACTAGCTTTTGAACTAGGTTCAGCAGCTGTAGTTGACCATTTGCCAGTGCTTGTATGTCAACACTTGGTCCAACAGATGTTTGATCATTTCCTATTAGATGCTGATAACCATGAGGATGTCTGTTCACTTTAGGTTTTGAAGGCCTTTTGGGCTCTTCATAGACATGTGGCAGACAATGACAAGTTGGTTGTCCATATCCTCTTGGAAGTCTGGTTGCTGGTGGAACATCTGTTACCTGAACATCTCTGGGAGCAGAGTTTTTGCTCAGACCTTTGGTAACAGCTGTTTGGACTGGTTCAAAAGTCTGTTTGGGTTTTCCTTTTGAAGTACTCACCGCTTGACTTTCAAGAGTTTTAGCCTTGTACTCTTTTATCTTTTCATCAAAATTTTTGAGATACAGGCACTCTTTTGTTTTGTGATTCTTTTTCTTACAAATTAAACATTCATTGGTTTTAGAATCACTTAAACTTGTTCCTTTGTTGATGTCATATGCTTTTAGAAGAAAACAGTTTTTGGTGACATGATTCTTCTTTTAACAAAAATCACAAAACAAGTTATCTTTGGCTTTCCCTTTTCCTTTCTTCTTTTCAACAGATGTTTGATCATCTGTTGGAAGATCTCTCAAAGGAATGACTCTGGCCTGTGGTGCCTTTTTACCATCAGGGGTTTTGAAGGTCATTGGTTGAAAATTTTCAAGGACATCACACTCATCTGACCAGGTTGGTTTGAATTGATATTTTTCAATTTCATCAAATGAGGGTGTACCTTCCAACTTTTCAAGAATGATTTTCTTGCCATTGGGTTCAGTAACCTTGATTTCTTGACCTTTTGAATTGGTTGGGATGATTTCAACCAACTGTGGTTCCTTTTTGTCAGTGGTTTGTGAACTTTGAGCAGTGGTTTCTTGAAGACCAAAGCCAAATTTCACATGACTTTTAGATTGTTGGTTGACAATCATCTCAAAACCTTTTGATGATTCCACCCATTTCTGACATTCAACTTGGGTGGACTCAAGCTCCTTTTTACAACAATGATATTTGGTTATCATAGTTTGAAGCTGGTCTTTGGTTATGCTTGCTTCATGTTTTAAACTGCTGATTTCAAATTCTCTTTCAGTTATTTTTGATTTTAACTCTTTAGTGAGTTTTTCAAACTGAATTTCATCTTCCAAAATTTTCTTTCTAAAGTTTTCATTCACCTCTTTTATCTTAGCAAATGCTACAATACATTTATCTGAGCACAAGTCATTTAAGATTTGAGGAGATACCTTAGCAGCAGCCATCAAAGCACAGTTACACTGGCAATCACAGTCATCAGTACCCCAGGGGTCTAAGAGATTCACAACCTCTACATCAGATTCTTCAGCTGAAACAACTTCATCAACAACATCATTAGTCACATTTTCAGACATAGACACCACTCCCTCAGAATCAGTCTCTTCAACAATTGTTTCTAGTGCCATAAAGCAAAAATTATTTTCAGAATTGGCAACTAAAGCAATGTTTTCATCTGTTATCTCATCTGGTAGACTACTCCAATCAACAAAGCCTTGAGTGAAGAAACTCTGTTGACTTTGCTGACTGGTTTCTGCAGGAGCAGAGGATGAAGCAGTAGTCATTGGAACTTGTGCCTGAGTAACAGTTGTTTGGACATAATGATACTGAGGAACAGTGGTTTGGACATAGTGCACAGGAACAGTGGTTGGGGTCTGTGCAAAATGAGCAGTGTTTTGCACATTTGGTGCAGGGGTGTTTTGGGAAAATTGATAAGTGTTGGTCTGAGGTCTTTGGTTTGGATAGGTGATCATAGGGGTACCATTTTGACTCCTACATTCCCTAGCAAAGTGACCCATTCTATTACACTTATAACACTTGATCTTTGATTTATCCAACCCCACTTTTGACCCGCCATGTAAACCTGGGTACCTTCTGCCAGTTTTCTTATGGAAGTTATTGGTTCTAATACTGAGCAGGGCTAACTGATGCAAAATGTCCATTTCTTCTAAGTCAACAGGGTCAATGTATTGAAGGTCTTTATACACAAAAGATGTGTTATCAGATGCCTGGATATCACCACTTGCTGTAAAAGCATAGCTGGGTGATAAGTAAGAATCAGTGTTAAAACCAGTGGTTATATCAATGTAATGATCATAACCCTGATCCTTACTACTTCCAGTTACCTCATCTTGACCCAAAAGTGCTGTATTCCCAAATACATAGTCATCAGACACTTTTCCAGAGTCATGGAGCTTCTTTTTCTGGTTAAGCTCTCTCTCATAAGTCAAGAGGTTACCATGAAGCTGGGTCAGAGTCAGGTCCTTAAATCCGATAGAGTTTCTCATGACAATTGCTATAGTGTCCCATTTGTCCTGAAGTGATCTAAGAAACCTATGATTCAAAGTTGAATTAGTGTAAGTTAGACCCACCAGTTTTAGTTCACTAATCAGACAATTAAATCTCTCAAACTGTTGTGTTAACGACTCTCCCTTCACATGACTAAACGTTTCAAATTGTTGGTTAAGTATTTCACGGTTGTTTTCTATCACATCCTCAGTCCCACCAAACTGCTCTTTAAGAGCATCCCACAACTCTTTTGCACTATTGCAGTGCAACAGTCCAGCATAGATATCATTTGGTAGAGCCATGGCTACAATACTGAAAGCCTTAGCATCTAACTCAATTTTTTGAAAATCTTGCTCAGAGTAGTTTTCAACACTCTTAGGTACTTGGACCTTGGGATCTTCGGTACTCGGCACCATTGGAACATGAGGTCCAAAGACAACCGACTTCCAACACCCAGTGTTTTGCTGTGCTAGCACATGACTCATCCGACGTTGCCAGATATTGTATTCAGATCTGACAAGCATCTGTGGCTTGTTGCTAGTGCCAGTGTTATGTGGATCTTGATTAATTGAAGTCATTCTCTGATTTTTACGAAAACAAAATCTGTTTACTAATGGTTGAAACGAAAATAAACTATTACTCTGTTTTCAATCCGACAAACAAACGATATCAATAAATTGTGAGCTGATCTGTTTATATTAAATTGATTGATTAGATCGAATTTAATTGACCAAGCTCTGATACCAATTGTTAGGATCTGAGTTTGATTGTTTTGATAGTTTAGACGAATAATGAAATTAATGAAGTGAGATATAAATGGAAAGTGCAGCGGAATGATAAACTATAAATCAAAACAAGAGAATAATTGTTTTAATCGAAAGCTTTCATTAGATTGAAAGGTTACAATTGTACAAGTACTCCCCCTCAGCCTGATCACTCAGAGAATGTTTGTCTAAGAGAATGACTAGAGTGATGAATAGAACAGTACAATCACTGTTCTATTTATAGACTAAACTAAACCTCTGATGATCACTGCTGACGTCACCTAAGAAAGCGACCTCTAACTGAATAACAACATAAAACATCTGCTAACTACAACTACTGTTACATTGAAAACACTGCTAACATAAACTACTGTAAAGGAAAACTCTGATGGTCTTTATCATCTGTTGAATCCAAAGTGCTGTTGGTTCCAACAGACCTTTGTCTTCAGTACTTGATCAGCAGTTGTTTCTTCATCAGATCTTTGTCTATCAGTTGTTTGTTCAGCAGACCTTTTAGCAGCAGCAGTTGTTTTCATCAGTTGTTTGGTGTAGCAGTTTTTAGGGTCAACAGTCTTTTGGGGAAAGTATCTTGAATCTACTGTTTTATTCAAAGGATCAAATAAGATAGAATATTTTGGCTTTCTAATCATCTGTTCTTTTCCAGGTCAGCAGACCCAACAACCGCATTTTGCATTTAGAAACCACCAAGACAGGTTTAATGTGTAAAAACAAAGGCTTAGGCGTACGGTGGTATATCGATCGGTTGCACAATAGTTGCGCCATCACAGTCCACATTACATGACTTACGTAAACATCATACCCCAATATCACTAATTTCATCGCAGCCACAAACGTTGTTTCAGTTTGCGCTTTAACGAAGGGTTAGCCACCAGATTACTGATAAAGCAAAGCGCAAACCAAGTAAGTATTTTAACGCGAACAGAATAGTTATTCCAAAGCCATCAAGCTAAAGCATAGACAACAACAAAAACTTGTCATGGTCAAATAATGCGTTTATTTTTTTAAGGCATAGGCTAAAAATAACAAAACATCAAATTCCCAAATGGATCTAATCAGTTGCTCAACATATCATCAAAAACCCCAAATAGGCGAGGTAACATGCAGTAAATGAGTATTTAATATTCACAACAGAAGGCACAAATAAGAAAACAAATCAAACTGAGAACCAACAGGAAAACACTCCACTTCTATATTAAATATACCCCTAAATGCACAATTATAAAATCAAAATAATTAACAGTTACAATTTAAAAAAAAAATAAGCGAAGCAGGCTCAGAGTCAAGAAAACGACACCACCTTGGCTGCAGGGCAGGTTGCACGAATTGAGGTGCCATCCTTTAACCCCGCCACGCCAAAGCGACGTCCACATCAACTTTGCACTCAGATCCACCGACTCATCATAGCCTCGACGACCTGTTTCAGGAAACACCACATTCATCACAGTCAATTAAATGATGAATAAAATAATAACAATAACCTCATTGTAAGATGGATTGGTGGGTTTGAAACCATGACCCCCATTATCGAAATGTGGCTAGTGTTTCCTTCAAAAGCTACATCATCAACGACGAAACCCATCTTCTTTTGCTGCTTTGAGTTGTGTTCCATAACATACACCATTAGCCAATAGCAAATACAACAGCTAAACACAATAAAAGCTCCTTAAAATTGGAACATCAAATGATCAAACTACTAATATAAGAACAATATCAGAATCGCATATTCCCCTTTCCATTCCATTCCATTCATAAACATAAGCAGTAATCAATAATCAATAATCACAATACCATCAATCCATCAAATTCTCAGCTATAACAGTTAGAATTTGTTCATCTAATAAACCATACCTGACTATGATGAGACACGAGATCATCCAAACCATCAGAATCATTATGAATAAACTCATAATCAGCTACATCACCACCATCAGAGTCCATAACAGTTTCTCCACTATAAAACTCATCATCAACAGACTCTACATCATTATGATGGATAGACCGCACAACCACCGCCGCCATGGACGGCTGTCAAGCCACCGGCAACGGCGGGTCAATACAACAGCCATGCTCTGACGCCGCCCTACACAACCATCGGAGGCGATACATGCAAGACAGAGGAGAGAGACAGAGAGAGAGAGAGTTAGGTGAGATAAGAAAGCAGACATCAAAGAAGAGATGTTATGTTATCAAAGAAGACATGGAATGTAAAATACCCCAAATACCCCCAACCCAACACAAAATGCCCAAAACGTCTTGAATTTACTGTTCAATTAGAGGGCTAATAAATATAAGTATAATGCTATGATTGAAGTATCAACATACTCATTACTGAAATAATAATGCATAATGCTATTTCTCACAACACATTATTACTAATTTTCCCTATATTAATATATTTATTTGAATACAAACTTACTATGGTTGAAGTATCAACATACTCATTATTTAATTAGCTCATATCCAATAGAATTAGAAGTGATGTATAAACAATTTTACAACAAACTATTTTGATAAATATTTTTCTAACACCACTAAAATTGTAAATAAGGTTTCCACCTTTCAAAAATAAAAACAAAAATTATAAGAGATATATTTAAAAATAAGAGTCATTTATAAAATCTACATGCCAATGAAATAGTGGTGGAGTGATTGGGAAAAGACTTTGTGTTCCTTTTGACCCAGGTTCGATTCCCACTAGCCTCATTATTTTATGCGGCATCCGGGCAATGATGGTGACACACTCACCGAGGAGCGTTCAATCCTGAGCCGCCACCCTAGTTTTCACCGGCTGTTACTCCAGCGAGGAAACTCGTGTGGAGGCAGTACATTTTTCAGGGGAAAACCGTAACCAAGTCTGTCACACCAGCTCGGGCCCGATTAAGACAACGTAGTCTGGGTCAAAACTTGACTAAAGCTGCCGATCAGGTGAATCACTCATATATGAAAAAGTCACATTTCAAAAAAAATATATAAAATCTACATAAATCTGTGTCCACCTTCTGCCTTGGATTCCGAGCCGAACCGTTAAAGTAGGAGGAGTGTGAATGACAGTTAGGTGATGATTAAAAGTTCTACCAAATTCACTAACCGCCGTCCTTTTCCACTTTATCACCTACGTACTAATTCTCTTTCGGTTTTTTATTATTTTTGTTGATAAAGTATTATATTATATTAATTTAATTATATGTATTTAAACATACGCTATTTTCTAAAAATATTTAACTTGAAATCTACTTATATTTATATAAATAGCTTTAAAAGAGGTCAAAAGGGTGAAAAGTAAAGAGAGATGCCTTTTTGCATATTGAAGTAACACAACAAAGTGTGTTTCTTACTCAAACCTTTATTCTCATATGTTTGATTACTCATGGTGAGATTGGTGACTAAAAGGAATTCATATTACTTAAATAAATACAAAAACTTTTGAATACATACTTGAAAAGATGATTATTATTATTATTATTATTATTATTATTATTATTATTATTATTACTTTTATTATTATTATCATAATCATTATTATTGTTATGATTATGAAATGTTTAATATTTAAAACAATTGGTATAAGTGTTTATGTTGCTTCATAGCTTATGACTAAAATGTTTTATGTTTTTATTTTTATTTTCGTTTCAACATTCTCTTATTTATTTGTCACTAAAAATTAAATAACAAATATGTGTGGATTTTGAACCAATGCGTTTTCACACAGGGTGATAATAACTAGCGGGTGTCACGCGCGTTGCTGCGGGCATTCAACCATCATAGCTTCTAGTTAACGCTGTCCCTAGTCACCTTTGTTGTAAACATTGAAACGACCACAGTGTACACAGTCGGTACCGCCGTATACCGTCACCATCCAACATGTAAGCACCACTTGTCCACTGACGTCCGATCCGTGTTGGCGTAAACCACACCAGTACCCATCGTCAAATGTCACAACTGTAGCAGCAGACATAAGAGCATTCACAGTAGTCACCCTAAAATTTTGGGTGACAAAACCCTAAAAAATTTTGGGGTTTGGAAGCGATTGTGAGTGGAGAAAATGGGGAATCTACAGTGTGTTGGTAAATATTAGGTTCTTTGATAATCTTTTAGGGAAAACTGTAGTTATTTTTTAATATTTGTTGAAAGTGGTTGTGAGTGGAGGAGAGAGAAAATTTAATGGGGGATGGGGATTCTATTGTGAATGCTCTAAGACATATAAGAAAACAAACATACCAAAAGATTAAGAACAAGAATGAGCAAAAGTAATACCATGAAACCTGTAAGACCACAAGCTCGCAAGTATCGATCTAAATTATTGTAATAATAAAATTACCAATATGCACAACAGAGCTACAATATTTGCAAACAGTAGACCATGTGACCTAGAAAAAATAGGAACTTGAACCATACATGCATTCGAAAAAATTGAACAAAGGGTGTGTATCATTTCAGTACAACATACTGACTTTACATTTTAGGAAGATACATATTCCTTTGTGTGCAGGTGAAAGAGTTTCTAAATTTGGAAAAAGTACATATTAATTGTAAATCTCAAAGGTATTATATTTGGTCTAAAATTTTTAGTTGCTTATGGTAGCATTTATACAATAAAGAACTGATGATACTCATCACTTTTGCTCGTTTAGTGCAGAAACACAAAGGCTATCCTGAAATTCATATCAACAAAATGTGAGGAAAAAAACCAATATCTGATCTTTCTGATGTCTAAGTTTACTAAAAGAATATAATAGTAAGAATAAAATCAATATTCTACATGTCCAATGCTACTTTTAACAAAAAAAAAAAAAAAAAAAACACAATAAATTTAAAACTTGCATACAATCTTAAACCATAACCTAAATTTGCCAATATTAAAATACATCTTAACCATGAGAAACGGGCTCCTAGAGAATAAAATCCGCTATGTTGTGATAAGCAAAACAACCATTTAAAATTAATTACTTAATATTGCATTATTATTATGGATCAACCCACAAATAACCAATTATAAAATTAGTTACTTAAATATATGATATTAAGGTCAAACAAATATATATGAGTGGTAAATTGCGTAATTCAATGTAGTTTGTGAAGGTGCATCCTTATGATCTTCAACAAAACATAAAGCCAACAAAATTCATCGCCATCCAAGAAGGATCTGAAGATGAACACTCACAATTGAAAGATTAACCAAACGTAGCCGAAACTGGAGGCCTAATTAACTGTCCCAGCGTGCCGAAAGTTGAAAGAATAACTTAAACATAACAAAAACTGTTGGAATATATATGTAATTAGTCGCGTTTATGTGTTTATGAATTATATGAAAATTAACTTTTAACAAAATATATATATATATATATATATATATATATATATATATATATATATATATATAGGTAGAGGATCCTGTAGGAAAATTGATTTGTGTGAGAAGCGTGAGAAGAATTATAAATTGACATGTAGCCATCATGTTTTTGATTTTGGAATGATATTTTGGGTTGTTTAGGCTTGAAAAACACTTAACACAACAATATACAACAATTTAAAACACAATCCAAGGTATTATAGTCATTAAATTTAAATTACAGATAAAACACCCTAGTAATTACTTAAAACACTATGCTTAAATGTTTTTGACATAGTGTTTTATGTTTTAAGCATAAAATACATTGTTTTCGGTTATTAATTGTTATGTTAGTTGTTTTTCTAAGCAAAACAATCCAAAACATCATGAATACGTCCAAAAAAATGATGCATACATATCAATTTTTAATCCTTCCTACACTTCTCACGCAAACCAATTTTACTACAGGAACCCTACCCTATATATATATATATATATGTTAGAAATAAGATGATTATGCAACCATTTACGCTACTTTATTGTTACTTAAACTAGCTTTTATCCCGGGAGCGTCTCGGGTTGATAAATATAACAATTCTAATAATATTAATATTAATAGTAATAATTATTACTCTTGTAATTAAATAAATAAAAAAATAACCTTGCTATAAGGTGACACTATGTGTTGCAGTGTTGCGCGATTTTTTCTCCTAGCTTCTCTTGATGAAATATACCTATGCATCTTTAGAAGAGTAAAATTCTAATGAAAGCATGGCGATTGGGCTGAATTTCAACATCGTAGATAACAACCTGGTTTAAAAGAAAAAATATTATTATTGAATAACCTGAACACTTTGTGTATTTTTTCCTGTATGAACGAAACCCCACACAAAATTGTCTTTTTTTTTCTCCGTTTTTTATATAGCACTATGGTACTCTTAGAAAGATAATAAAACGCTCGTTAATTTGGTGTAAGTTTTTTCTTTAAAAAATCTCGTATATAAAAGATATTAACGTTTAAAAATTATGGGAGAAAGCATAAAAGAGAAAAATTTAATTTTTTTTTTAAATTCTTTTTTCCTAAAAATAACTCAATTTAATTTTAGTAGATTAGGTTTTATATTATTATTTGTTTTTTTTTTTAATTTGTCACATGGCACACTCAAGGGGGAGAATGCCTCCTTAAGTGCCATGTCATTAAAATTGATTTCTTTTATTATATATATAGATATAGATATAGATATATAGATCTATAGATTTAGATATATATTCAAAATAATAGTACACACTATAACTCACTTTAAGTACTCGTGTATTTAGAGGTAAATCTGCCCATATATATTTATAATCCTCAATATAATTGCTCAGTTTACAATTTTTTTTTTTAAATTATATTATCTAAAAGGGCTTTAGATCATATCCCAAAACATTGCAGAGACATCACAACTCACAAGAAATATATATATGCGACAAAGTTATGCAAATAATAATAAACTGAGATTTACAAAATAATTTTATACAATCAAATCTTGTTGAAGACTAACATAAGCAGAAGTAAAATTGGAGCTCTAAATGCCTATCGGTAACTTAATCTCAGAAGAAAAAGCTTTGCGTCGGTTGATGTAGACTAAGTTGACAAAGATGCGACCGAAGTAGACGAAGGAGATTTCAACGTTGAGAAGTATGGATGGATTTTGTTTAGGACCATTGCAGTGGCGAAGCTTGGTTTTGGAATCGGCGGGGGCGAACTCAATTTTTTTCAATCGGTAGTGGAAAATCGGAGGGGGCCGAACTTAACCCGGACTCAATTTATACCTATGAAAATCGTAAATTTTCACTACTGCGCCAAAAAACAGAGGGGGCCAGGCCAACCCCTGGCCCAAAGCATACTTCACCCCTGGACCATTGAGGATTGGAGAACATATGTGAAGACTAAAGAAGAAAGGAAAAGGAGAGTTAGTGTGTTGGCAAATCAAGAATGAAATAAAGAAAATTGACAAGAACTATATTTGTATTGCCATGAATGTGATGATTACAATGAGATACATGAACCCTATTTATACTAATCTAATAGACATGATCCAATAGACGCATCCCTGATGAATAAACATTTCTCTTCCTTGATTGATCTTGGCCACTGATTTAATCATCATGTTCTTTGGTGAAGAGGTGTGTCTCCATGAAGGGTTGTAACTTCCCTTTGCGAATCAATATGTCCCTTGTTGATCAAAGTGGTAGTTATCCACTTAGTTCTTGTCATATTTAACCCCTAAACCTTTACATGGTTTACATATATAACTAATATATACTATTCCTTATTTACACCAAACCCCTTATACTAATATTTAGTTTAATACTCCAATACTCCCCCTTAAACTAAATATTAGTTTAACCGAGGCCTGCTGGTTCCTTCAATATCTGGCTAAAACAACACTGGTTCATCGTCCTCCTCCCGGATTAGGTTTGCCTCCTCTTTCTTTTCCTAGTTTGGACACTCGTTCCTGTAATGCCCAAGTTCATGACACTTATGACACCGTATGTGACTCTTGTCCCGTTGCACTCCACTATCACCTTGACCTTTCCTGGACAATAGGCAAGCGTACCTATCGTGAGTAGTATAGAGATGTGAAAGTACGGAGTATCGAACCCAAGGACACGCTTTTTGCTACTAAGTTTCCTAAAAAGTACTTTAAAAGAGAGTTTTAACATTGCGAGAAGAAAAGTAAAAGAGAGATGTAAAATGTAAGAGAAATCAATAATAAAACAAAGGTGTTGCTTCGGGGTCAGATGAAAACGGGTATGGATTAATAATAGACTTTTATTAAAGTGGTGTGTTTAAGTTTCGTAGTGCTTAACTTTGAGTTGTATTAACACATTCTCTAAAGGTGACTGTTTTCGCATAACTGTATAAACGACTTGTGTTCTTAAGGTTTTTATGAGGGTCTCCCAAACCGGGTAGCTTACCTCTCAACAATGAAAAGAAAGTGACTAGAGACTGTGTTAACCCAACCCCGAATTACCGACTCCCTAATGTTGCAATATAGATATCTAACTATTCTAAGCTTTTATGAATAACTTGCCGGTGGCCGGAGCATGACCGAACAAGTTACCACTTAATACCATAAATGAGTCGTGACTAACCAGAACACGTGCATCCTTTACTTGATTTAATTAATTTATCAAAAAGTGAGTTGTCTATTACTAATTGTGTGGCAATGTAGTAATGAAAGAAAATAAAGACCGTTTTCTTTCAACACGGGTTCACCAATCCTTGACTTGCGCCAAAGCTTTCACATAGACAATGAAGCCAAGTCGCACAATCAAGTCTTGGCTTATCACCAGGACCGAGTATAAAGACCGTACCGACCCTAAATGAGATCTTGATAATAGAGAATCAAGCCACTAAGTGTGTGCATTTCTACCCACAAATGGGCCAATCACTACTTGCGGGATTAGGTTAGCTCATAAGTGCATGGGTTGTTACACACCATGGGTACACTCATGAGTCCTCCCGCTTCCTATCAAGACACCCACAAGACCAAAGACTAGGTGATTTATTAATTAACTCATTAAACAAAGGTTAGAATAGCAAGAATTATTAAGAACACAAAACACCACTTTAATGAAAGATAAACTATTTAATTCATACAAAGTTTCCATCATCACCCTAGCAACACCAACAGAAATCTAGCATAGAATGGTTGATACAACAAGCTCACAAAGTTAGGTTTGTGTACAAGACATGGTGAAGGGTTGTATGAAGATTTCTAGTGGGTGTGGTGATTTCAGGTTGTTTCTCTCTTGAATTTGGTGTTTATGGAGTGATCCCAGGTTCCAAAGGACACCTACAATCCTCAAAGAGGGTATAAACTTCGTGGAGAAGTGTTGGTTTTCGAAGTGGGAAGGGATGCTTAAAATTTGGGGTGTAGGCCTCTATTTATAGGCAAAACAGGCCTAGCATGCTCGTCCTTAAGGTGGTGGCACGCCCACGCTCGATAGTAGGTACTGTTGCAGAGTCCTTTCACACAGAATTGTCCCCATGCAGGTCTTGCACGCCCGTGCCACATGTGTGAGCACGCCCGTGCTGGCTGGTACAGATAACCGTCTTGTCAGTTTGGTCGGTTGCAAGACTTGGAGAACATGTTTCAAAGAGCACGGCCGTGCACATTGGTGTTGCATGCCCGTGCATGGCCTGGAAATCGACTTTTGGCTTCTGTTGACATGGAAATGTTGACTTGTTGACCCGGGACACTTTCACGACCGTGCACGGCCGTACTGTAGTTGGTAGAGCTTCAAAGTCTTCAAATCTTCGTCAGTTGATGCCGTTTTATGCCGTTTTTCACTTCTTTTCACCTCCTAACCTCGATCGTGCAATTATCAGCAAAAAAAGATAAATCATGACAAAACATAGATAAGAGCATGACTTTGAGCATAAGATAGGTGATAATATGTGTGGAAAACATGTCAATTTCTCGGCATATCATCTCCCTGATTTGAGTTTCCACAACCGCAGTGTTCACATCTTTGGTGTTTATCCTTCATCTTTTTGTCTGCTTCTATGAATAGAAGTCTACTAGACATGTCTTCCTCCTTAGTCTGCTTCTTGGTGCTTTCCTCAAAAGCCTTCAATCTCCCAACGGCTTCTTGAAATGGCATCGTGTTAAGATCGGCAAATTGTTTGATTGCAGCAACAATTTGAATAAACTTTTCTGGTATTGAGCACAAAAGTTTACGAACCAATCTTTTATTGTCCAAGGTATGTTCGAGACTGCTTGCTTGTGATGCAATCTCAATGATCTTTCTCGCATAGACATCAAGTGAATCATTAGCATCCATCCTTAAAGATTCGAATTCTGACTCAAGTGTCTGCAACCATGCGTCTTTAACCCTATCAACTCCTATGTGCCGAACCTTCAACGCATCCTAGATATCCTTTACCGAAATAAGATTAGCAATTTGCAATGTCATGTTTTCTGGAAGTGCTTGGTATAACATCACAATTGCTATGTTGTTCTTCTTTTGATCGACTTCAATTCTTGCTGTTGGTTCCACCGCTTACTAAATTCCATGGACGTTAAAGATTACCCTAACCTTTAATGCCCAAATAGTATAATTTGTAGAGTTGAGAATGGGGCACTGGAAAGTCATTGACATTCCTCCTTCTTTCACCGCCGCGCTTTCATTCTTCTTTGGTGAATCCCCAGACATCTTTCGTGTCCTTTTTCTACCAATCTTTGTTAAATTTCCCTTCTTTCCACAAGTACTAATCTGATTCTGCTTTTATTTATGCCTCCAAACCTGATAATAAAAGCAACCTTATTGATTATACTTGTACAAGATTCCTAGAAAACAAGCCTGATTTCTTTGGTTCTCTGGTTCTTGATCAAACCCGCCTCGCTGTTGAAAGTCAAACTCGTCTTGCCAATGATAGTCAATCCCACCTTCTGCTAATGACAATCAATCCTGCTTCTCAGTTTTTGACAATCAAACCTGCTTCCCCGCTGTTGATCCTGATCAATCCTGCTTCGCTGTTGATAATCAATTCCGCCTTCTGGCTAATGATTATCAAACCCGCTTTTCTGCTAATGATCTCAATTCCCTGACTAAATTGCAAAACTGTTGTTTTCTTATCCAATAATCTAATCCACTATATACTCAAAATATATAGATCTAGTGATTCTTGAAATTGCAAAACATTAATTTACAAATTCCCTCTCTCCTTTGATTCGTGACTGTTGTGTTTCAAAAGTCAAACTTGACTTTGCCATTTTCCCCTTGGTTCGAAACAACAAAAAGTAATTACCCTTGCCTTGAATTCGAGAATCCCAATTAAAGTGCAATAATATGTTCTTGTCTTTATTTCTTTATTGCACGATAATGATTTCAAATAACAACCCTCACTTGTAAATCGAATCGAATCCTATTCAAACCTGTATGCGGATCGATGATAATGCAGCCCGCTCCCTTCTTGAATCGATTAAGCTTTCTCCTTCCCACAAGCGATAATAGCTCTGATACCACTATTGGTAAATCAAGAATGAAATAATGAAAATTGACAAGAACTATATTTGTATTGCCATGAATGTGATGATTATAATGAGATACATGAACCCTATTTATACTAATCTAATAGACATGACCCAATAGACGCATCCGTTGATGAATAGACATTTCTCTTCCTTGTTTGATCTTGGCCACTGATTTAATCATCATGTCCTTTGGTGAAGAGTGTGTCTCCATGAAGGGTTGTAACTTCCCTTTGTGAATCAACATGTCTCTTGTTGATCAAAGTGGTAGTTATTCACTTTACTTCTTGTCATATTTAACTCCTAAACCTTTAGATGGTTTACATATATAACTAATATATACTATTCCTTATTTACACCAATACTCCTTATACTAATATTTAGTTTAATACTCCAATATAGTGTAGACAGGGATATCAACAAATGTGGCAAAAACATAAATAAGATTGAAACCTTGTCCACAGTATGTACTATTCATAAGATCATTCAGATTTTGTTTATATATTAAATAAAATAAATTAATACTCCAGCTTTAGTTACTAAATCCATCATTTTCTGTATCAATGGAAATGAGCCATGCATGTCCAACCCGTTATAAGCAATCTACCAATGAGGGGCTGGCCTTTTTTTTTAACTTTTTATTCTAACCGATTCCCTTAACCAACCCGTCATTTTCTTTTTCGCTTTTACTTTAATCGGTTTGGTTAATTACTAGGTTTTTTCCTTGTTTTTTGGCTATTCACTTTAATCAGTTTGGTTAATAACCGGGTTTTTGGTATTATTTTTCTAGTTAACTAGTAAATCGGTTAAAACCTGGTAAAAAGGGTCACACATCTAAAACATATATCCTTAAACATATATCTGGTTAATAACCTCTAGTTATTAAATAACCAAAACCGGTTACGGTCCTAGTTAAAATCCTGTTAGGTTTTCTTTTTTGTTTGAACGGTGACTTTCAATTTATGCAACCATTGGTCGCATCCCTCGCATTGGGAGACTCACCCACCCTACTCTGACCAGTTATATTGTCCTAACCGGGCTACACTAGCTTCAGAATTTGGCTGGGTGTTTACAGGGAAAGTGAGAAAACCACACAGATACTCGCGTGAGTGATTGACAAAGAGTGACCCCACCTTTTCTAACAACTTATTTGTGCACATGTGGGCAGCGGCTAATAGACGCATTGTTGAGGAAGCCTCATACAATCAACAAGGCATGGGCCTAAAGGGTTTATAAATTATAAGGATCGGTTGCCTGATCTGAATTCTTCAAGATGACAGCTAGTTCACTCACCACAGTAATATATATGCATTTTGTACTATCATATGTAAATGATTGGAGTTTTTACATAATACATTAAAGCTATTCACTTTATTGATATTTTTTGGGTACTTAGGAATTATACACCCCATAATTATGAAAGCATACACTATGGCCCACATCACACATCAATAGGAGGCTGCAACATACCCCATAATGTGATGTTTTAGGGTGTATGTAACCTATAACCCAGTTTTTTGTTGTACGAAGTAGTATAATACTTTTATCTATTTACGATAGTAACATAGTCTAAAATTAATACACTCTTTTAAAAAACTTTGATTTTCCAATCATATCGACTATTAAGTATATTTTATCACTAGGTTATATGTCGAAAGCTTGCCAGAATAAACAAATCTAATATGAAGTTACAAAATGTGTGTTATGATTTAATATAGAAATTAATGTACTATAATATGAGAAAACAACAACTTTAATCATGTGAATAAGAATGAAAATTGTATATATTAAAGAGAAAATCTACGTTTGGATGAGAAGCAGAGTAAGAAGCAACCATTACAGGGCGTCCTTGAGACGATGGTTTTGAAGGGGTAGCTTTTTTTTAAAAAACAACTGGTTTTGACCTATTTTGCTCTTGATAAAATAAAATTTTCATTTACAGTTTCATTTAGTTTAAAAATTCATTAGAAACTTGTGTATCACATGGGTTATAACATTTTTTTTTATTATTTGGTTAGAAAATTTAATAGAGTATTGAGATAATCATAAAATTTTTATTTATTATATAGTAAAGTAATAATAAAGATAAAGAAACATTAGTAAAATAATAATAAAAATAAAGATAAAGATTAAAAGTTAATAAATACTGGATTAATTAAGTTATTTATAACCTAAAATTTTTGAAGGGAATTCAACGCTGAGAATGGCCTCATCAATTGACATGTATCCCCACTCCAATTGTTTATTATATAGATAGATTGAAACTAGTAAATAAAAAAGAAGGATCCAACGTTCGGTGGGCCCTTCCTTGTAGTCAATCGTGTTAAGGGATTAACTAGTTACACTGCACACTTGCAGGACTGAGAAGATTGTCATGACAGTAACGAATGAAGCTTGTCTCTATCTCAAATCTAACATGACAAAACCACACAAGGAAAATTAGGTTTTTCCCTTTGATGAACATAACCTTTACCATACATTCATTAAGCTATAGCCTAAGATATGAAGCTATGTGCTACAACAATTGGCTTTGATCCCCTTATAAGCTTAACCTTGCTTTGAAAGTCTCACACTTATTTTCTCTTAAAGTGATTATTAGCCCAGTAATGTTTATATTAGACTAGGTTATACCCCGGGAACATCCCGGGGTTGAGAAATCTAATATGGCATATTAATTTTACATATGAAATAGAGGGTTAGGATCAAACACACAGTGAAAGAAAAATAGAAAGTCGTAGGAATGGTATCAAACGGAGTCCGATTGAACTCATTCAAGCGGCATTGGAACCGGCTTATCAAACCCTACGACGTTAGTTTTTAGGTCTTCGTTTTTTGGGGTTTTAGCTTGTAGTTTTTAGAATATGTGTTATATCATTGTGTCTTTTATGTACCATTGTGTCTTTTTCTTATTTTCATCATTGTGTCATTTTTTTCAATTAATTGTGTCTTTTTTTCTTCAACATTGTGTTATATTTTTCGGTATTGTGTTATATTTTGTGGCTCGTTGTGTCATATTTCATGATCTATTGTGTTTTTTTGTATCCTTCTCACCCTTCTCATTTTCGTTACACTTTGTAGAATAACTTGACCCATGAAATAGAATGATTCGCTTTACAGTTACATGCAAGAAAGCTTCGGGTAACACCTAACCTAAAACAATTAAAAATTTATCTCCATTGTTAACGCCTAACCTTATACAATGTATAGCTCTAATATTAATATCTAACCTAAAACAATGTATAACTCTGAACAAAACCCCACAAAAAAATAGTCGGTTTTTTCTCCGTTTTTTATATATAGCACTATGGTACTCGTTGGAAAGATAATAAAACGCTCTCTTTAAAAAATCTCTTATATAAAAGATATTAAACATTTAAAAGTTATGGGAGGAAACATAAGAGAGAGAAAATCCAATTTTATTTTTAATTTTTTTTCTAAAATAGCTCAATGCCACATAGGATGACACATGGCACACTCAAGGAGGATATTGCCTCTTTGAGTGACATGTCATTAAAATGGCTTTGGTTTATTATATGTATAGATACTAATCTCATAAATAACGTAGACTAACGTGCTTAAACAAACATTGCTTCCTTTAGTTACTATGGCATGGGCCTCGGCCTAATACCACACTAACGCTTTGTTGTCTCTACAACATTGAAACCAAAAGTCCTATACCAACATCTTCCATCATGTCGAACAATCCGATTAGAGTTTTCACGAAGAACAACCCCCCCCCCCCCCCCCCCCCCCCCCACCCACCCACACTAGTTTGGGAAGCATCAAACTAGAGTATAATAAAGTGGGCCCCGAAACCCCGAGATTCTTTCTTAGGATGTCTTCAAAATCTAAAGTTGGCCCCAAGATTTTTTTGATACCGTAAATTTCTAAATAGTTAAAATAAATTAAAATTTCCTTCTTCATATTTTGTCCGTATGGGGATTTCCCTCTTAGCACACCTTGAATCAACGACTGCTAAGAACTTTGTTGTTTTTTTATATGTTAATTGACATACTGTATCTAAATGGGAAAAAGAAATGTGCCCTTTGAAAAGCATGGCCCTTTTCGATCGCTCACCTTTTAAAATGCCCTACCTGTGAAAAGGCCTTTTTCTAGACAATAACAATTTGAGTTGAATTTATAGTTGGAACGACCATATTCTTATGTAAATACTTCCAAGCAACATGAAAAGGTTAGTTTATATATGTTGGCCCAGACAATGAGATCAAACACAAACATGAGATATTTGAGAAGACGAACCCGCGACTCTTTCTATTCAACCAAAAGAACTTCACGAACTTACATGCAAAGGGATAAATAAAAAGATAACCTAAACCCTTATTTATACTAAAATAACCATACCAATCCTACTCAAATAGTTCTACAATGATAATCTAATACTAACCAAACATCATTATCTATACTAATTAACCAAACTAGATAATTGATGTGTCATCATTTATGCATGTTTTATACATGTATTTACCACTCTTTTTGTATGTATTTGTGCCTTATTCCTTGCAAAACAGAGCTAAATTGTCCCTTTGAGTTAATTGCACGTATCTGGGGGCAAACAAGCAAAAAGGAGCGGAAACAGGCACAATGGGAAGGAATTTGAAGACTACAGCAGAGTGTGCACGGCCGATACCAAAAGTCAACAAGTCAAAATTTTCAGCAATCCAAATGAAGAAGTCAAGGTGCACGGGCATGCACATCATGGTGCACGACCGTGCTTGATGATACGTGCTCCCCAAGGCTCTAATCGACGAAGAGTGGTATGCATACTGAAGAGCACGGGCGTGCTCCTCCTTGGGCACGGGCGTGCAAGAGACATGATCTGCTCGGAAGGACTTCCAGTACCAACGGACAGTACCTGACTGACTGACTGTTGAGCGCGGGCGTGCACGCCCTGGGAGCTCTATAAAAGGAGACCTTCACTCATCATTTTGCCATCCCATTCCACCCGATTGTCCCCCATCTTTCTGCTATCTTAGGGTCTTGTAAGTGACTTTTGGAGCTTGGGGTCATTCCATAAAATACTTAGAAAGTGTAAGTCTTGAGAGAAACCACATAAAATTATCCAACCACCTCTAAATCCTCTAGCAACCCTGACCATGCTTCCATATCAAAACCAATGTTGTGACCTTGTTGTAATGCCATCTCTTGGCTAGGATTGTAGAATGTTGCTAGGGTGAAGACTATTTTGCATGGATTATATAGTTTATGTTTATTATTGAGTGGTGTTTTGTATTCTCATTCAATTCTTTCTACTCTATCTTTGTTTGACCAATTAATTAAACAATCATTTAGTATTTGCTCTTATGGGTGTTTTGATAGAAAGTGGAGGGACTTACAAGTGTAATCGTGGAGTGTAAAAACCTGCACACTTGTAAGCTAACCTTAACTCCACGTGTAGAGATTGGCCCATTTGTATTTGGAAACATTCACATTTTGTGGCTTAATCCTCGGCAATCAAAATCTCACTTAGGGTCGGTATGGTCTTTATACTTGGTCCTAGTGTAAACTAAAACTTGGTTGTGCGACTTAGCTTCATGGTCTATGTGATAGTTTTGGCGCAAACCAAGAATTGGTGAACCCGTGTTGGAAGCGAACGGTCTTTATTCTCTTCCATTACTATATTGTCGCACAATTAGTAATAGTCCAATCACTTTTTGAAAAGTTAATTAGTTCAAGTAGCGATGAGCGTGAGCGGGATAGCCACGACTCCTCTATGATGTCAAGTGGTAGCTTGTTCGGCGATGCTTCCGGCCGCCAGCAAGTTATTCATAAATGTTTAGAGTCGTTTGATGTCAATATCGCAACACTAGGAGGTAGGTTCATAAGGGTTGGGCATGCACAGTCTCAGGTGATCCTCCCTTCACTGTTGAGATGTGAGCTTACTGGGGAAGGAAGAGCCTCACAATAACAAATGAGAACACAAAACGTCTTTATAGTTATGTGGTGATGCGCATCTTGGACACACCACTCAATTAAATGTTTACTGTTAATCCATACCAAGATAAGTTGGATCCCCAAGCAACACTTTTATTTGGAAATTGGTTTTCTTCATGGTTACTTTCGTTATCTCTCACTTTTATTTATCTTTAGTTTTACTTTAGCAACTTAAAGCTGAGTAGGGAAAGTCGTGTCTTAGGGTTCGATACTCGGCCTTTTCAGCCCTGGAAAATCCACAAACAGATACTTGGGGATATGGTACAAGAAGATATCAAAGCCCACAGTCGTTTGGGTTGCTAACAGGGAAAATCCAATTAATGACACATCAGGCAGGATCAAGCTCAGTAGCAATGGAAAGCTATTGATTGTTAGTGGCGGCAACACTCTAGTGTGGTCGTCCAATTCAACGCTACATGGACGGAGTTATAATCCACTGGTATTGGTGCAGCTTCTGGATACTGGAAATCTTGTTGTGTGGGATAAAAATAAAAGTAGTGGCAACCAGACTATGATATGGCAAAGTTTTGATTATCCTGGTGACACATTGCTATCGGGAACGAAAGTGGGGAAGGATCTAGTAACAGGTTTAGAGTGGTTCATTACATCTTGGAAGAGTCCTGATGATCCTGCTATAGGTGTGTATAGTCATAGATTTGTTATAAATGGATACCCACAAGTTTATGAGTGGCAAGGTGAAGCTATTATATCAAGATTTGGACGGTGGAATGGTATCGGCTATAGTGGGTATCCTATTGATAATGCAAATCCAATTTACTTAACTAACTTTGTTATTAATGCGAAGGAAATATACAATACATATGAAGTTAAAAGTTCAGTTGTTCAAAGGATCGTTTTGACAACTGATGGTAAGACACAAATTTTGCATTGGATTGAGCGAATCCAAGACTGGATCGTATATGCAGAGGTTAAGATAGATAATTGTGACCGTTACAAACTCTGTGGTCCTAATGGAATCTGTAGCATTAAGAAGCATCCACCTTGTACTTGTATGCAAGGTTTTGAACCAATAGATCAAGAATGATGGAATGCTTCTGATTGGTCAAGTGGGTGTCAAAGAAAAAGGCCTTTGAATTGTGGGATTGAGGATGCCTTTGAAAAACTCTCTGGTGTAAAACTACCAGACACACATTTTTCATGGTACAATCACAGCATGACCCTTGGGGAATGTGAAATAGCATGCAGAAATAATTGCTCTTGTACCGCTTATGCAAATTTAGATATTAGAGATGGCGGAAGCGGATGCTTGATATGGTTTGGTGAGCTAATAGATATTAGAGAGTATGATGAAGATCATGTGATTTACACAAGAGTGGCTGCCTATGAGTTAGCAGGTACATATGCTTTTTCTAGAATAGCCCACAATTCTATTAGCTTGAATTTGACTATCATTATGATGTTTAATGTTTCTTGATGTAATGTTATATGGACTCACAGTCTGATGTCATGAACTTGAAAGTAATACATATACTGGTGATTTTAAGTTCGTCCGTTGTCGTACTTTTCTTTGTACTCGCATATGCCTCAATAAAGAAAACAAAAAGGCCTTTTAAAAAGGGGGAAGGTAAGTCACTCTATGCTTCTAGTAATGGAACGGTATGTTTATAGAATACCTATTTAAAAAAATATCATGTAAGCTGGAGCAGGCTAACATGTCTTATTGTAGGAAGTTGGGAACATCTTGATGATTTGCCATTTTTTAGCCTAACTGAAGTAGCCAGCGCAACAGCTAATTTCAGTGACTCAAACAAGATTGGAGAGGGTGGCTTTAGGCCTGTTTACAAGGTAATTTGTTCATGGATCTTAAATAGAAAGCAATGCTTATCAACATCATAATAATTTGTCATAATCCTTATAATATTTTTACTTAGGGAGTCTTGCAGAACGGACAAAAAATAGCTGTGAAAAGGCTATCAGAAACATCTTTACACGGTCTTGAGGAGTTCAAAAATGAAATCATTTGTATAGCAAAATTTCAACATCGAAATCTTGTGAGGCTTCTTGGATACTGCATCCATGGGAATGTAATGATTTTGATTTACGAGTACATGTCTAATAAAAGCTTGGACACATTCCTCTTTGGTTTGTCTCTCTTTAGTTCTATGATTTAGCATAGTATCTTACTTTTATACAATAGCTAGACATGCTACTCACCTTTTGGCAGATGAAACAAGATGTATGATGCTTGATTGGCATAATCGTTTTCAAATTATTCATGGGATAGCTCGAGGTATTCTCTCTTTACATCAAGACTCTCGTCTTCAAATTATACATAGAGATATTAAGGTAGGTAACATTTTACTAGACGATGACTTGAATCCAAAAATATCTGACTTCGGCCTTGCTAGAAAGTTTGTAGGATATGATGCTGCTGCAAAGACAAAGAAAGTGGTTGGAACATAGTAAGAATCCTCCATAGCTTTACACCTTTTCCTGTAAAAAGAAAGATGAGATTTGAATAGAAAGTCAAACACTTAATTGTATGCTTATTTTGTTATTGACTATGCTACATCGGTTATATTTCTCCGGAGTATGCAGTATATGGGCGCTTTTCTACAAAGTCAGATGTGTATAGTTTTGGTGTTCTGCTGTTGGAGATAGTGAGTGGGAAGAAAAATAGAGAATTCTTTCATGAAGACCATGGAGATAACCTTCTTGGACATGTAAGATTGAAATACAACATGATGACAAAAAGATGGTGTTATTTTTCAATCTCTTAGTACATAAAATGCATGTCTTGGTTTGATGTAGGTGTGGAGACTCTATAAAGAAGGCAGGACCATTGAGCTACTGAGTGCATCTTTATTGTCCTCATGTACCATCTCTGAAGTACTAAGATCAATACATGTTGGATTGTTATGTGTGCAACATTGTGCAGAAGATAGGCCCACTATGTTGTCAGTAGTTCTTATGCTGGTTAGTGAGGGAGCAATGCCTGAACCTAAACAACCTGGTTTTTTCACTGGTGAGAGTAGCTACCGTCAATCTCTTCCATCAGTTGATAAATGCACGATAACACTTTTGGATGCTCGATAGCAAGCACATGTTTCCCCTATTTAAGTTTAAGAATAATTTGACCAAAATACTAAGCTAGTTTTCATGCATTCATATATCAACCATAAGAGAACTTAGATGTAGCGTTTGAGTACCTGGTCCTATTCAATGTTGTAAACTGTGTTCAACTAGTTGTTGACCCTCGCGCTTCACGGCGGGTCTTGGTGACGTTGCGTTTGTTCGATTCAAGCAAGCAGCTTATGAAAAAGAGTTCATATCATGTTGTTTATATAGCTTCATATTGTTTATCACATGTATCTGGAACAGTGGATTATTCACATTGTCTGTGACAATATTTTCCAGTGGATTATTCACATTGTCTGTGACAATATTACAAAAGATTATTTTGTAGCTGCTAATAGTGTGTGCTAATAGCATGCACTAGCATGAATATCATTTCATTTGAACATTCGTGACGTTAATTTTTCTATCCGTTTAGCACGCCTTGGCCTAATCTACTCTCACACGAGAGAAATCATGATGACTAAGATGATCAACATAACCTTAGCCATGGTCTTCGAAATACTCTTCATATGTCTATATCAAACCATTATAAATTATGAAAAATCTATTGTCAAATTGAACTCATTTGGAGATGTTTATAGTAAATTTAAAACAACATACCATATAAAGAATGTCAACATCACTAAAAGCATTAGCATGTAGCCATTTAGACTATCTTTCTACACACATATCCTAGTGGGCATAAATCAAAGAACCATTTCCACCATATCCACATCAGCAACCTTCTGTTATTAAACGGTTTTTTCAGTGACATACGCTGTTAGAACAATATAAGAAATCAACAGATCCAAAATCATAAGCTTATCTAATTGACCCATTTATAAACTACACCATAATATCATTTATCCAATCTTGTGAAACGCTCCTTAGTTTCCTGCCATTCCTCATATAGAGTGGCATTCAATCCATGTAGCTCTAAAGTCTAATCTATAAGCAGCAACACATCCACAGAAAAAAGAAATTAACATAATGTTTTCAATATAAGGTGCCTTTCATTTTAATATTAATCATGATGTATTTGTGGGTAAAGTTGTATGTATCATCAAAATTCTGCAAGTTCTAAATGGATATAATCGGTCTTGTCTCCTCAAATGTCCAATGCCTATGTCTCGATGTCTTAGTTGGCATTCGATATCTCACTTAATAACCAATGTCTCAATTTCGCATATAACATCATATGTTTCAGTGTCTGATATGTATTATTCAGCTATCTATATCTCTAGACATCGAATTCTCCAAAGGTTATCTAGTCATCAATATTTATATATACCTTGTTAACTTGTTTGAGTTCTGTAGGATCGACTTTCGGGTCACCCGACAATCATGAGCTTTACTATTCAGAGTGCGGAATCCTTTGAAAAGGTTCGGACAACAAAACGACAATGAAACAATGATAAACGAGGTATCAACACACACAAAATAAGGTCAAATGTTGTATTGATTAATCAAAACAAAGCACAGGTGTTATACAGACCAATCTCAGACCTCCAGACCTTGGGAAGGGTGTTTGGGAAATGTGTGATGTGACAACTAATAATTGGGGCAATGACTGGATGCTTTTATACCCCTGGTACTCGTGTAGGACTTTGCAGGCGAGTAACTAGATATGGCATATGCAAAACAGGCGATTAGGAAGCTATGGGATATGCATTACACCTTCTAAAAGCTAATCGCCCTCAGCATCCAAATGGCCGAAAATAACTTCCAAACACACCCAAACACCCTAAATCCTGTCCAAACATCATCTATACTAGCCTAGGGACATCATATACTAACAGATAGGTTCATAGGGTCCCACACGTGCTTATACGCAAATGATAAATTGATATACGTTAAAATATACATACTTAAATCCCCGATTAAACTCCCGAAATACGCGTTTTCGACCCTAATTGCACGAAATTGGTACTTATTTGCTTTATATATTTATTTCAGGTCTTAAACGGCGCCGCGAAGACAAAGTCGAAGAAACCGGGCTAAAAACGGACGAGACATACAACTTCTACGAAATTTCCCATGTCTGGAAGTTGTGCACGGCCATGCCAAATCTTGGCACCCCCGTGCCAGGCCTGCACCCCCAGGTGCACAGGCAGTGCACTCCCTGTTTACCAAGGAAAGGTGCACGGCCGTGCCAAATCATGGCACCCCCGTGCCAGCCAAGATATTTTCAGGAGCAACATCAGCCACTTGCCACGAGCCACTTGCACGTCTTAGTCAACAAAGCAGCAGTGCACGGCCAGGCGCACGGCCGTGCACCAGGCCGTGCACCACTTCGAATCAGCCTTAAATACAGAGCATTACCCACTGTGAACGGCATTGGGTTTTGGAGACACATTTGGGGCGATTTTCTGGACAATCTAAGCTGCTGGAAAGGAGTGGAACAAGCTCGGGAACTCATCCTAATCGTCTAACATCATCCAATCCTTCACATTCAAGATTTATGGTTTGATCTATAAACTTTAAGTTTGTTCAAATCTGAATATTTTGGCTTGTTTGTGTCGTTTATGTATTGTAATATAGTCTACGGATAATATCTAGTAATCGTTTGTAGTTAAAACAATCGTTTGTATGAAATCGCGTTTTGTATGAATTTGGCGTTTTTCATGTTTGGATCTTGATGATCATAGTGCAACCTTGTTTCGTTGTTGTTGGATTTGTGATTATGTTTTAGTGACTTTGATGATTGTCGAATGTGTTAGGCGGATTACTTGTTGAAGAAACCGTCCGTTTAATCGTCCGGTAGTAAACTAGTTAACTTGTTGATAAAGTTTACACCATGAAACTGTAACCGGGTATTGGTTTGGTTAAAGTCGCTTGAATGATGATTATGAATGTTTACCGGCACGTAAAAGAGTTTTAAAAGCTTAATGGTGTTGTTACCAATCTTTGACATGGTTAAATATCTTTGTTAGTTATTTTGGTAAAAATAGCGATCTTAGTAGATTTGTGTTCAAAGTTGGTAAAATGGAATAGGTTGTGAAATGATCTACTTTATGCTAGTCTAGGTGGTCGTATTGTGTATTCGATATTGCTTTCCCGAACTAGTGCGGTTGAGGACTCCCGAAAGGTGATACTAACCTTTATTTAAAGATCCACATGAGATTATATCAGCTGCTCGCTAATGAACAACTTGAAGTGGTTAACGTGTGTATTCGTGTTAGCTTTCTGTATAGTTGTCATGTTAGGATGCCTGAGAAGGACACTAACTGTTGGAAAATGGGAATGTTGATCACACGCCTGTGTTTTATATGATTTGTAGATGACATGCTAGGGTTGTGTTTATAGTTATATTTTCTATTTGGAGTCTTATATATGTTATTTACATGTTTTAGAATTAATTTAGTTTTAAACGAAAACCCAAACTTATCTTTTACCTACTGGTGAATCGGGGACAGAGTTTTAGTACCATTGCTCCGCGCGCGTCCATGGATCGATACTTGGTTCTTATCTGTACTTACTACATATATGACAGGGTACACTTGCCCTAGTGTGTGTGTTTTAATATGAAGGTCGAAACCATTTTTATAAATATTAAAGCAAAACGTGTGTTAAAATCCATTGTAAATTATGTGTATATACGCACACGTCAAGTTTTTGGCGCCGTTGCCGGGGACGCGACGAGCTTTAGGAACGAACCGAGTCAACTTTTTACCAGTGTACATACTTGTGAATACTTGTTTATACTTCTTTGATTTGTTATTTCGTTCATTTATTTGCATATATGATTCGTTGAATGCTTATTTGATTTATTTGTCTGTTGATATTTTGGATTGATTCTAAGTTGGTTTATAGGTTAGTATATAGATTCGTTCATTTAATTGCTTATAGGATTGTTTGATTTGATTATTCGTTCATTAGGGTGTTGATAGATTTAATTGATTGAATGTTGGATTGATTAGTTTGTCTATGAATTTAATTAGTTCGTTATTTGATTGATTAGATTTGTTTGTTCGTATTTGAACTGATTATTAATTTCATTCGTTGTATAGTTTTAGGCTTAGTCTGCCTTTTCTGTTCTTCCTTTGATTCTATTTGTTTTTATTTTTTTTGATTTTCTCGATTTTATTGCTTTCTTTTGTTTTGGTATGAATTTATGGATTCTTTATTTATTTTTCTGTCTTTTATCGCCTTTTGGGTTTGTCATATATTCGCCTGTTGCAACTGTATCATTCTTATTTGCAGGTTGATGTCCGCAAACCCCGGGCCTTCTGGTGATCTTTCTGACGAGGAGCGGAGGCGTGTCTTGAGGAGAAGCGAGCGGATTAGACTTCATAAATTGCGTCTTGTTTCTGATATTCTTATTTCTGCCCCTAGAGTAGAGATCCCAGTTGTAGAGGCGAGGCACGATCTGGCCGACGACGGGTCGGACGCCGGAAGCGACGTTATCATGGCGGATGACGACATTCCGCTAAATGATAGTGGTCGCCCAGGAGGAGATGGACTTGCGCCGAGTATTATCCGTCCGGCTATTTTGGCGGACCATTTCGAGATCAAATCTAGTATCGTTAATATGATACAAAACTCGGTGCAGTTCGGTGGACTGGAACACGAGGATCCAGGCCGACATATTGCTGCATTCTTAGAGGTTTTAGCCACCTTTAAGATGCAAGGCATCTCCGATGATGCTATACGTTTGAGACTCTTCCCATTCTCATTGCGGGACAAAGCCCGGACTTGGCTTCTGTCACAACCCGCAGGGTCGATCACGACTTGGGCAGAGTTATCACAACAGTTCATGCAGCAATATTTTCCTCCTGAGAAAACTCAAAAGCTAAGGAATCGCATCATGACTTTTCGTCAGGATGACGATGAATCATTGTACACAGCCTGGGAAAGGTTTAAAGACCTACTCTTGAGTTGCCCGCACCATGAGCTTTCGAAAAGGCACTTGGTGCAAACTTTTTATCAGGGACTCGGGTATTCGTCTCAGGAACGCCTTGATGTATACGCCGGAGGAGACATCGGAACAAAGCCTCCTAGGGAAGCGTGGAGCATTATTGAGAAGGCGTCCCTAAAGTCTAAGTCCCGGCAGAATGATAGATCTAGATCTTCATCTGCCAAGGCTGGTGTGCATGCCGTGGATAACTATACGGCGATTTCTGCACAAATAGCGGCTCTGGCTTCGAGGTTCGATAACTCTCAGCAGCAGCAGCAGCAGCACGTAGCGCAGACCGATTGTTTGTGTGAGCAGTGCGGGGTATCTCACGAGCCTGGCTCGTGTGCTCAGGGGGTGATGTATACAGGCCACGAGGAGGTGGACTATATGGGCAATCAGACAAGACCCCAGAATAACCCCTACAACAGCACGTATAATCCGGGTTGGAAAAATCACCCGAACTTCGGGTGGAGATCTGGTTCCTCTAACCAGAACCCGCTCGGATATCAGCAGAGGGCCCCCGCACCACAACAGTCCCAACAGCCTTACCAGTCCAACCAACAGCCCTACCAGTCCAACCAACAGCCCTACCAGTCCAACCAGCAGCCTTACCAGTCTCGTGGTCAATCGTCCCAGCAGAGACCGAACCAATACCAGAGCCAGGGCGCCGGGAGCAGCTCCCAGCAGCACGCCCCTCATGGTATGTCTAAGCTGGAGGAGATGATGTCGCAACTCCTTACCAACACCTCTGATACCTATCAGCTCGCTGAGTAGCGCTACAAGCAACACGAGGAGCGCTTTACGAATTACGAGGGTGAGATGAGGGGCCAAAAGGCGTCGATGCAGGCCATAGAGAACCAGGTTGGCCAGATGGCGAAGATGATGTCCGAGAGACAGCAGGGTGGTCTTCCGGGCAACACTGAGCCGAATCCTAGGGGGCATGTGAATGCCATAATGACGAGGAGTGGTAAAACCACGGGACCTGACACATCGGACTCACCACCGATCACTGAGACGGTCCAGACTGAGTCTTCGGACGAGGTGCACGCTAGGCGAGTCCCAGCAAGTACAGCACAGATACCGAAGCCAGTCACAGATTACACTCCTCCTGTCCCATACCCTAGCAGACTTAGGAAACAGAAGGACGAGGCCCAATACGGGAAATTCCTTGAGCTGTTCAAACAGCTACACATAAACATCCCGTTTGTGGAAGCCTTGGCCCAGATGCCTATGTACGCGAAATTTCTCAAGGACATCCTCACAAACAAGCAAAAACTTGAGGACCTGTCCTGCGTTCTGTTGAACGAGAACTGCTCTGCAATTCTGCAGAATAGACTGCCCATGAAGATGGGAGATCCTGGTAGCTTTACCATCCCTTGTCTGATAGGTAACATGACTGTCAGTAATGCACTTGCAGACTTGGGGGCCAGCATAAACCTTATGCCTTATAAGGTTTTTGAGAAGTTGGATCTGGGTGAACCTTCACCCACCAGGATGAGTATTCGCCTCGCTGATCGTTCGATCAAGTATCCACGGGGATTTGTAGAAAATATGCTTGTCAAGATTGACAAATTTGTTTTTCCTGTGGACTTTGTTATCCTAGATATGGATGAGGACTCTAAAGTTCCTCTGATTCTCGGACGCCCTTTCCTTAACACGGCGAGGACGATTGTTGACGTGGCTGCGGGCCAGATCACACTCCGAGTGAATGATGAGCACGTGACTTTTGACATTCAGAGGTCGATGCGCCATCCTGAGAGCCAGGACGATACACTATACTATCTTGATATAGTAGACCAGTTTGTCAGCTCTCATGTCAGAGGTGCTTGGGAGAGAGATGTTTCGGACACACATCTGTTGTGTGGGAGCCTAGATGGCATTATGCAGGAGGGCCATAGAGATGAGCAGCCAGTCTATCAGATTGGTGATGATGGTTCCCAAAGTCCGGAGCGTTTTGTGGAGATTGAGCGAGAGGAAGAGGAGAAGGCGAAGCCGTCTGTTGAGGACCCACCGTCTCTAGAGCTGAAAGAGCTCCCACCGCATCTCGAGTATGCATTTCTGGATGAGGAGGGGCGTCTACCGGTGATCATATCGTCTTCATTGTCTGTGGAAGAAAAGAGCGAGTTGTTGAAAGTATTGAGACTTCATAAGCGGGCAATTTCCTGGAAGATCATGGACATCAAGGGGATTAATCCCTCATTTTGTACTCATAAAATCTTGATGGAGGATGTCCACAAGCCTTGTGCGCAGCACCAAAGGCGTCTGAACCCGAACATGCAAGAGGTTGTTAAATCCGAGGTGATTAAATTGCTTGATGTTGGATTGATATATCCTATCTCGGATTCTGTTTTGGTTAGTCTTGTGCACGTCGTGCCCAAGAAGGGTGGCATGACGGAAGTCACGAATGATAGGAATGAATTGATTCCTACGAGGACCGTCACAGGGTGGAGAGTTTGCATTGACTATCGCAAGCTCAATGACGCCACCCGCAAGGATCACTTCCCGCTTCCATTCATCGATCAGATGTTGGAACGTCTGTCGGGGAAGTTGTATTATTGTTTCCTTGATGGTTTCTCGGGGTATTTCCAGATCCCTATCGATCCTGTGGACCAGGATAAGACGACCTTCACATGCCCTTTTGGCACATTCGCCTACAGGCGTATGCCATTTGGGCTGTGCAATGCACCGGCTACCTTCCAGCGTTGCATGATTGCTATTTTTCATGACATGATCGAGGACTCCATGTAGGTATTCATGGATGATTTTTCAGTGTTCGGGAGTTCTTTTGATCAGTGTCTGGGAAATCTTGAGCGGATGCTGCAGAGGTGTGAGGAGACCAGTCTTGTGCTGAATTGGGAGAAATGCCACTTCATGGTGAAGGAAGGAATAGTCCTCGGGCACAAGGTCTCTCAGAATGGGTTGGAGGTGGATCCTGCCAAAGTAGACATCATTTCTAGGCTCCCTCCGCCCTCCTCTGTCAGAGCTATCCGCAGTTTCTTGGGTCATGCGGGTTTTTACAGGCGATTCATTAAAGACTTTTCAAAAATCGCCCGTCCGATGACCCGATTGTTGGAGAAGGATGCACCGTTTGTGTTTGGTGCAGAGTGTGTAAAGGCATTTGGCCTTTTGAAGCGTTTGCTTGTTGAGGCCCCTATATTGGTAGCACCCGACTGGGGACTGCCATTCGAGATCATGTGCGACGCGAGTGACTTCGCGATAGGGGCGGTCTTGGGACAGCGGAAGGACAAGCACTTCCACCCGATCTACTACGCTAGTAAGACTCTTCATGATGCTCAGGAGCATTACACCACGACTGAAAAGGAGCTTCCAGCGGTAGTGTTTGCATTCGACAAGTTTAGATCATATCTGGTGCTGTCGAAGACCATTGTCTATATGGACCATGCAGCGATCCGATACCTTTTCAGCAAACAGGACGCGAAACCGCGCCTGATTAGGTGGATCCTGTTGCTGCAGGAGTTCGATATGGAGATTCAGGACAAGAAAGGTGCCCTGAATGTTGCTGCTGATCATCTGTCCAGACTCGAGCATGATGATGCCGAGAACTGCGCGTGGGATACCATTAATGACAATTTTCCCCACGAGTTCTTGATGAGCGTTGAGTCGGTGGAAGATGTATCGCCATGGTTCGCGGATTTTGCGAACTACCTCGCGTGCGGGATCCTCATCAAAGGATTGTCGCACCAGCAAAAGAGGAAGTTCTTTGCGGACCTAAAGCATTACTTCTGGGATGACCCGTTTTTGTTCCGGGTCGGGGCGGATCAGCTGATTCGCCGTTGCGTGTTCGGGGTTGAGGCGGCGCAGATATTGCGTGATTGTCACCAGGGGCCTACCGGAGGTCACCACGGAGCGAATTACACTGCCAAAAAAGTGTTAGACTCCGGGTTTTATTGGCCCACGCTTTTCCGTGACGCTCAGATACTGGTCGGTGCATGTGATTCGTGCCAGAGGGCGACGAACATATCGGCACGCGACCAAATGCCGCAGAATCCCATCCAAGTCTGTGAGGTCTTTGACATTTGGGGCATAGACTTCATGGGACCATTCCCCTCCTCACAGGGTAATAAATACATACTCGTGGCGGTTGACTATGTGTCCAAGTGGGCCGAGGCGCAAGCCTTACCCACAAATGATGCCCGAGTGGTTGTGAGATTTGTTAGAGGCTTGTTCTCACGGTTTGGTGCCCCGAAGGCACTGATTAGTGACCGTGGCACGCATTTCTGCAATGCGCAGCTTGATCGCGCATTAGCACGATATGGTGTTCACCACAGGTTATCCACCCCGTATCATCCACAGACAAGTGGACAGGTGGAGGTCACGAACCGTGGATTGAAGCGAATCCTTGAGCGGTCGGTTAATCAAAACCGCAAGGATTGGGCTGACAAGCTTGATGACGCGCTGTGGGCCTTTAGAACGGCCTACAAGACGCCTATTGGGACGACCCCCTTTCGGCTGGTCTATGGAAAAGCGTGTCATCTCCCTGTCGAGTTGGAGCATAGGGCATTCTGGGCTCTTAAAACGGCGAATTTGGATCTTAAGACCGGCGGTGAGACCCGTTTCTTACAGATTCACGAGCTGGAGGAGCTTAGGCAGCAGGCCTATGAGAGCTCGATATTGTATAAAGAGCGCACAAAGAGACTGCACGACAGTCGCCTGAAAAGCCAGAAAGATTTTCAGGTAGGCGATTTGGTTTTGCTTTATAATTCTCGCTTGCGTCTCTTTCCTGGAAAGTTGAAATCCCGCTGGACAGGACCGTACACCGTTAAAGAGATATATCCGTACGGTGCTGTCTCTATCGCGAATTCTGAGGGGTTGACTTTCAAAGTCAACGGTCATCGCCTAAAAGTCTATATTGAAGGGCCGGTTGACCAAACCGTAGAGGAGATCGATCTCTACGCCCCGCACGCCTCATAAAGTGTGGGGAAGTGAGTCTAGCTAGCGACTCGATAATAAATATAGCGAGGCGCATATGGGCGCGCCAAATTGGGGTAGTAGGTAATTGTTTAGTACTTAGTTAAAATTTTTAGTTTAGTTTAAAATTTTCTGAGTTTTAATGTCGTTTCGAGTTTTGTGCAGGTTCATACAGGTTTGATCGAAGCCGGAAGGAGCAATGAAGCGCATACAGTCGCCAAACAGGTTAAACTTAGCTAAAATGATGTTTTCGGACGAGTTGGAACTTTAATAACCGAGATGCCAGGGACGCCCCGTGCATCCCAGAATACGCCAAGTTATGGAACCGAAGAAGGTCGATTGGGCATCCTCTTCGGCTCAACCTGGAGTTGTTGGACACGCTTAACCAGCGTGCCAGGTTCGAGCAGATGGTTTCGCCTCAGATGTATAAACTCTTGACCATAAACAAACCGGTGTACCTTCAACCCACAATCGAGTTCTTAGCTACCTACGAATATCAAAAACCGAAAGAGGGGGAGCTAAAGACATTTCATGAAAAAGACATCAAGTTCAGGTTGGGGGGAAGTTGGCATAGAATATCGGTGGCTAGATTGGGAAGAATGCTGGGAATTTATAATGAGTTAGAGACCGAGTCAGAAGATTTCCCGACAATGCATTCTTTTGCTGATAATGAAGAGAGGGGGGCTTTTTGGTCTAGGATTGCCATTGGACCGCCTTATAACCCACGAAAGTCCAAGGCAACCAAGATCAAGGACCCACTGCTTCGACTGCTACACCACGTTTTCAGTAATACCATCTGTGCTCGTAAGGACAGTTCGGGGAACTGTCCTACTCCCGATCTCTTATACTTTTACCATCTAGTTGAAGGTGCCCCTTTGAACTTGGCCGCACGAATGGCCGAGTTCTTTCTCACTGCCGGGGGCACCAAAGACGGGAGTCAGATTCACGGGGGTGAGTACATCACCATGATAGGGGAGGAATTGGACGTCTTGACCGACGAGGTCAAAGCCCAGCTGGAGGTTGTCACAAACGGGTCCTTCATCGATCTGCGCTCGCTGGGAAAAGGGAAGCTGAATATATTAGCGAGCACAGCAAATGGACCACGCCTCATCTCACATGACGTGATCTGGGACCCGTATCCTCCTTTGCCTCCCACACCCGAGGATGAGCACATGGATGATGTTGAGCAGCCGGGGGGGGGGGGCATGGGCACGAGGGAGGCGAATCGCCTCCCCTTCCGTTAGGGACGCCACCGCAGACACCACCGCGCCCTGATGAGCAGCAATGGCCTCCTGGGATCCCCTCCTATCCAGAGTTCTACCAGCAATTCCAGAACATGGACCTGACGGTACAGCAGATCAGAACGCAGCATGCGACTTACCAGACAGAGCAGCAGTACCTGCGCACCGGTTTGGAGCAGGTGCAGGACGAGGTCCGTGCTGGTTTTGAGTATTTATTTTCAGGTTTGGAGAGAGCACACCCTGGATACTTCAGCAGTCCACCCCAGTTCACTCACAGAGGTGCCCCTGGCGACCAGCCAGGTAGCTGCAGCCAGCACCAGGGGGGTTGGGGGAACCAGTAGCCGCCACATTTGCATGACTTCAGTTGTTAGTATTTATTTATTTATGCTTTCAGTACGTTATTTTCAGGGTCTGCGTACCCAAGACATTTTTGCATTTGGTTTTTGAACTATTTCCTTTTCAGTATTCTTATCGCTTTCAGTACTTTAATTTTAGTTAATTTGATGATTTGGATGAATGGGTTTGATGAGTTTGTTTGTGTCGAGGATGTTGGTTGTGCAGGTACCTGGCGAGCACCGTTATCGGGGCTCATGCCGTCCGTTTACCCGGACATTTCTTCGACACCACGGGAGTACTATTCTCCTTTTTCCCACTATAGATAGCTAATTCATAAACGCTTTCTATTATCACATTGGGGACAATGTGAAGTTCAAGTGTGGGGAGGGATTATATCTTGATGTTTGTCCTCTTGTATATATATATATTTATAACTAAAAAAAAAAAAAACTTTAAAAGTACATATATATATATATATATTCTACTATTAAACATCAAGCCTAACTAAATTTTGATAAAGATAACTCGAGGCGCGACAAACAGATGAGATACGAGCGTGTTAGATTCGTACACTTGCACCCATTTCCTACCGGTTACGTGAGCATTTGAGCCTTATAGTATAAATATTATTTCTTTGACATGCTTTCGAGTGGGCCGGATGTTTTGTGTAATTTAGAACTTGTCATTAGCATACTTGTTTAGATCAGAAACGTGTGAGACTGTATGAACATGATTGAGGCATTTAGGATAACCTTTTGATTTGAGCCTTTTTCTTTTCGTTTTATCTGTTTTCCCGCACCCAAACATTATCCCCTAGTTAACCATGTTGAACCTAATCCCGTGTTTTTTCTTGTTTACCGTACCATTTCGCCACTTACCCAAATTTAGCCTTTTTCTTTTAAACCTTTTGTGTTAAAGCTCGGTTTAGGTTAATGTTTGACTCGTTTTTGCGTTGTAAATAGTTCGAGTTCGGGTTCGTATATTTAGAGCCCGTTTGTTGTTTATATTCGTGTTTCTATATCGGTTATATAAAAAAAAAAAAAAAATCCAGAAAATTCCATAAAAATAGAACACCCTAAAATAGGGTGAGTTAGCAGTGATCGAGCAGTTTTTAGAGCTTGAAAGTTAGAAATTGTGTGTTTAGCTCGATTTAAATAAAATGCGGTTATGATCGCGTATGTCCTGTATAGTAGTTTTTGCTTCAGTTGAGTTAGACTTAACCGCCGAGTTTTAACCTTTTCGTCACTGTTTATATTTCCATTCCACACCCTTACCCCTGCCTGACATTACAACCCTCACAAGACCTCTTGATTTGTGCTTTTTCACACGTTAGTTGGTGAAGACTAGATCTTTTGACAAGCTTATGATATTACACGATTCATTGTCTTGGCGATGGAGCGATTTACACATACACATTACACGTATGTTTCATAAATAAAACCGAGTGTGTGTGAACATTGTGAGTCGTGTACGGGTTAGCACGCTTTTGTGGATCGGATGCGAGTCGTTGCTTTTGAGTATCTTGTCCCCTGTTTATATCTTATGTGGGCTTTGATTATTATCGTTTGTACAGGTTATATTTTGTCTTTGTTGCCTTATTGGCGAGTTTTTCGTTTCTTTATGTTTTGTTGTTTGCTTGAGGACAAGCAAAGTTCAAGTGTGGGGAGGTTTGATATACGTTAAAATATACATACTTAAATCCCCGATTAAACTCCCAAAATACGCGTTTTCGACCCTAATTGCACGAAATTGGTACTTAATTGCTTTATATATTTATTTCAGGTCATAAACGGCGCCGCGAAGACAAAGTCGAAGAAACCGGGCTAAAAACGGACGAGACATACAACTTCTACGAAATTTCCCATGTCTGGAAGTTGTGCACGGCCATGCCAAATCTTGGCACCCCCGTGCCAGGCCTGCACCCCCAGGTGCATAGGCAGTGCACTCCCTGTTTACCAAGGAAAGGTGCACGGCCGTGCCAAATCATGGCACCCCCGTGCCAGCCAAGATATTTTCAGGAGCAACATCAGCCACTTGCCACGAGCCACTTGCACGTCTTAGTCAACAAAGCAGCAGTGCACGGCCAGGCGCACGGCCGTGCACCAGGCCGTGCACCACTTCGAATCAGCCTTAAATACAGAGCATTACCCACTGTGAACGGCATTGGGTTTTGGAGACACATTTGGGGCGATTTTCTGGACGATCTAAGCTGCTGGAAAGGAGTGGAACAAGCTCGGGAACTCATCCTAATCGTCTAACATCATCCAATCCTTCACATTCAAGATTTATGGTTTGATCTATAAACTTTAAGTTTGTTCAAATCTGAATATTTTGGCTTGTTTGTGTCGTTTATGTATTGTAATATAGTCTACGGATAATATCTAGTAATCGTTTGTAGTTAAAACAATCGTTTGTATGAAATCGCGTTTTGTATGAATTTGGCGTTTTTCATGTTTGGATCTTGATGATCATAGTGCAACCTTATTTCGTTGTTGTTGGATTTGTGATTATGTTTTAGTGACTTTGATGATTGTCGAATGTGTTAGGCGGATTACTTGTTGAAGAAACCGTCCGTTTAATCGTCCGGTAGTAAACTAGTTAACTTGTTGATAAAGTTTACACCATGAAACTGTAACCGGGTATTGGTTTGGTTAAAGTCGCTTGAATGATGATTATGAATGTTTACCGGCACGTAAAAGAGTTTTAAAAGCTTAATGGTGTTGTTACCAATCTTTGACACGGTTAAATATCTTTGTTAGTTATTTTGGTAAAAATAGCGATCTTAGTAGATTTGTGTTCAAAGTTGGTAAAATGGAATAGGTTGTGAAATGATCTACTTTATGCTAGTCTAGGTGGTCGTATTGTGTATTCGATATTGCTTTCCCGAACTAGTGCGGTTGAGGACTCCCGAAAGGTGATACTAACCTTTATTTAAAGATCCACATGAGATTATATCAGCTGCTCGCTAATGAACAACTTGAAGTGGTTAACGTGTGTATTCGTGTTAGCTTTCTGTATAGTTGTCATGTTAGGATGCCTGAGAAGGACACTAACTGTTGGAAAATGGGAATGTTGATCACACGCCTGTGTTTTATATGATTTGTAGATGACATGCTAGGGTTGTGTTTATAGTTATATTTTCTATTTGGAGTCTTATATATGTTATTTACATGTTTTAGAATTAATTTAGTTTTAAACGAAAACCCAAACTTATCTTTTACCTACTGGTGAATCGGGGACAGAGTTTTAGTACCATTGCTCCGCGCGCGTCCATGGATCGATACTTGGTTCTTATCTGTACTTACTACATATATGACAGGGTACACTTGCCCTAGTGTGTGTGTTTTAATATGAAGGTCGAAACCATTTTTATAAATATTAAAGCAAAACGTGTGTTAAAATCCATTGTAAATTATGTGTATATACGCACACGTCATAAATATATAATTAATTTACTTATAAAAGATAATTTAAGTCATGGTTTATACCTTCCCACTCGTAAGTTGACCAAGCTTTGACCATGGCCTACCATGCTTCATCTTGTTCTTTGATTTACTCCAAAACAGCTTTGTGTATGCTCAAAACTTTATGAACCTTTACCCACCTAACTGTTGATGTTGTCACCATAAATGATTCCCACTAAACTTCATGACTAAAACAATACCATAGAAACACTACCTCATCAACTATCATAATGTCCCCCTGCTATTACTATAGCTTTCACGCCATCACTGACAACCCACTGTCCTCTTCCATTACCTTTGCTAATAACAGAGAATCTTACCGGAGCCTTAACCAGCGACGTCGTGAAACTAATCGAAGAACGAGATCACCATCCATCACCATCGGCTTATCCTCCTTAATTATGTTCGAAGTCGTAACCGTGATCCACCATCGACAATGAATCATCACCCCTACCAGACCAGTCGCGTTGGCCGGTCGAAGACCGATGCTGACACCTTTCCTTCGAATCTCCCTCTCTTTCGATGCTTCTCGATCTCTATTCATCAGGAAGGAGTGATATGGATTATAGATGGATCAGGGGAAGGCGCTGTCGTTGGAGTCCGTCATGTGCGGTGATAGGGAACCCACTGGGTTTCCTCTTCTCTTGACCTTCCCCCCTCTCTCTCTACTGTGTATATGAGAATCCAATTACCAGGGGTGAGGGTTTTAAATTGATGGTGGGGAAATGTGGTGTCATCAATATGGATGGGGCATGTGTCACCTTATGAGGGTGACACATGTCCCAGGTGGTGACTAATCAAGTCACAAGAGAGTTCGTTAACGTGTTTCCATTTTATTCCTTAACGTGTATTCTTAAAATATATAAATATTCGGGTTTTGGTTTCGTATACAAACTAATATATTTGTAATTATTATTATTTATTTATCCGTTACACTAGTTTTTAAGCGCGAAAAATTTTGGGGCCCAGAACCGGGTGTTATAGTATCTTGTTGGTTGATGAGATATAGGTCAGATCTGAATAAACTGTAGATCTGAAAGTTTCTTTGGATCTAGGGTTTTCTTGGGAAGAACAAGTAGTTGTATTAGAGTTCTTGGATACTAGGAAGCATATATTCTTTTGCTCTCTGGTTTGTAACCCTAAGTGAAGGTTACGAACTACTGAGAATCCGGTTAGGAACCGAATTCATGGATCGAATACGTGAAAACAACTCGATTTCAGACGGGAGATTCGAGACGAGACAGAAACATATGAAAACAATGTCATCAAAGATTCGTATTACTACAGAAACGGTTACAGACACTGTCATCAGTAGGATAAACATCTATCTTGGGGCCGGCGGAGGTCGGGCATGACCTCCCCTTTGAGAGCATTCTAAGCACAAACTCAAATCATCCAAATGAAAACCAACACATGAAATTGCTATTTATAGTCCAACACCAAAAGCCACCTTCGCCCCTTTGTATAGGTCGAATGTGGAATATTTCCACATTCGCCCTTTACCTAGGTTCGAACCTGGACTTTATGTATTGGCCTATATTTACAAAAGTATCAAATCCATAAAATGCACTTATGGATCACCACAATCTCATGTAATACAATACAAGACTCAACCCTAGTCTATTCGATAGTGACGTCCATAGAAAGTGCATCAACTATCTCCCCCTTGGACGTTGCTGGCGAATCCTAAACACAACTTGCATCTTCAGTTAGTTATTGTTGAAGTGTCAGACACGTCATGACATCAACAATCTCCCCCTTGAGTGTTGCTTCACAATGTTTCTCTGAGATCCCGTATGATAAATCAATATGTTCTTGAGTAACTTCATCTGTTCGACAGAATACTAGCCGTAGACGAGTGGATCAAGAAATCAGAAGTTTTCAGCGGGAACTACCAATACTATTGAGGACTTGAAATGCTTCAGAAACTGAAGTTTTCGACGGGGCAAACAATATCTACCAATAGCTCTTAAAATTCTTCAGGACTGTAATCTTGAAACTTTCGTTGAATCTACGTGCCACATGACTCCTACTAGGATCCCTCATTACTTTCGGAACATTGAGATCTCAGTCTTGATTTGCTTGTACATAACAACTTTGTTTGAAAAAGTTCCTTCAAACACACTGGAACTGGGTTGACTGTTCTCATCTTGCGGAATAAAAATATATCTGATTTTTCAGGCCCATAATAGTCATTTGAATCTGATTATCATATTGTTGATTCTCATGACTACCCCACAATAAAACGTTTCATCATCATCATTTCTTCAACAATCTGGGTAAACATCATCACCATTCTTCCAAAAATCTTAAAAAATTGCCATTTTCGAAATTTTTTTTACCCCTAAAAATACCAATTTTTCATTCATATATCGAGGGTACGAATGTGGGAATAAAGCTACATTCGACCCTTTTTGTAAGGTCGAATGTACCAGGTAGGGTCGAATGAAGTTCTGACTAAAATAGGAATTCCACATTCGCCCAGTAGTGAGGTACGAATGTGGAAAATTTCCAGGTTCGACCTTTCGTGTGGTACGAACGTGGAAAATTTCCAGCTTCGACCTAAAATCCTACGTTCGACCGAATACACTCCACGTTCGACCTCACGTAACCAAAGATCTTCTGCACATTCGACCCTTGCAGAAAAAACGTGTTCTTCTTCAATATTTTCTGCAAATCAGTCCATAATCACTCTAAAACTTCGAATTTGATGATGAAACTAGTTCAGAAATCATAAAAACATGGAGAAATCACATGATTTTGGGTTCAATTAAGAATCTAGGGTTTCTAGGGTTTCAACCTTTCAATCAAAAACTGAATTTTAACGTCTGAAATCATGAAATTGAGCTGTGATTGATTCAAACGACTGTTAGATCGTTCAAATCGGTACCATAGCTCTGATACCAGTTGAGAATCCGGTTAGGAACCGAATTCATGGATCGAATATGCGAAAACAACTCGATTTCAGACGGGAGATTCGAGACGAGACAGAAACATATGAAAACAATGTCATCACAGATTCGTATTACTCCAGAAACGGTTACAGACACTGTCATCAGTAGGATAAACATCTATCTCGAGGCCAGCGGAGGTCGGGCATGACCTCCCCTTTGAGAGCATTCTAAGCACAAACTCAAATCATCCAAATGAAAACCAACACATGAAATTGCTATTTATAGTCCAACACCAAAAGCCACCTTCGCCCTTTTGTATAGGTCGAATGTGGAATATTTCCACATTCGCTCTTTACCTAGGTTCGAACCTGGACTTTATGTATTGGCCTATATTTACAAAAGTATCAAATCCATAAAATGCCCTTATGGATCACCACAATCTCATGTAATACAATACAAGACTCAACCCTAGTCTATTCGACGGTGACGTCCACAGAAAGTGCATCAACAACTACGAGCTGTTTGGAGAAACCCTAACTTGGGATGTTCTGGTTTAATCGTTCCTACTTAGAGTTTAAATTTTTTTTTGTGTCTAGTTGCCACTGACTGGGTTAGGTGGACCGATATTAGGCTTATTTGTGTCATCTGATTGTGTTATTTGTGTTTGTTGTTGGTTCTTGTTTTGTGGTTTGTTAAATTTGCAAAATACGTGTATTCTCTTGATAACTATTGTTTGTCTTGAGAGTGCTTGGTGTGTGTGTAGATTTAGGGATAGAAGCTCCTGTGTAAGGACTTGTACTGGCACCCTTTGAGTGACGAACCAAGAATCTGGACACCTACACAACTTCGTTTCTTGTGTGCTTGATTGTGTAATTTAGTATATCTGTTGTCTGTGGTTAGTTGTGTTGGTTGATCATGGATGATGGTCAAGGACCTACTGTTGTTGGACCCAATCAGGGCCCGACAATTGAACACAATCAGGGCCCGACAATTGAACACAATCAGTCAAGGAACGATATTTGAGATATAGGTTATCGCAGTGACATATCAGTGGAATATCAGTAATTTTTATATCGTTCAAAATCCATATATATAGAAGTTTAACACTAACAGTTAAATATAATCTCCTACAATTAACAAATTGACCTCTTGCAACATGCAAAAACATTACAATTGTGGCAAGTGGGAACTTATTGAGACTTTAAACACTAATATTTAACACTGACAATTAACAATTAATACTTAAAACACTAACAACACCAATAAGAAGCAAGACAAATATAAAAACTAATAAGAAAGATACCGATATAGGGAATATCGGTGATATATCAGTTAAATATCGGTAAGATATCGGTCAAAATCAATACCGATATATCAGTTGATGACCAATAACCAAGATATCTATATGACCAATATATCGGCCGAGTTAACTACTTAGGTTTGTAGTCCCTGATTATTGTGTCAATTTGATAGCTGTCCATAAATTAGCTAAGGATAATAAACTTTACATTGGTTTTGATGAGTATAAATGTTATATTCAGGACTTAACCACAAGGAAAGCCCGTGTGAATGGTAACCAAGTAGATGGGTTGTACTATTATGGAAATTCTTTTGTTGTTAATCAGGTGTGTTTTACTAGTACCATTCAAGCCAATCTTTGGCATGCTAAGTTAGGACATCTATCTAGTCAAACTATAAAAATATTTAAAAATAAGCTTAACTTAGGTGATGTTGATAATGATGTCCCTTGTGAAATTCGCCATAAGGCAAAACAACATAGGGAACCTTTTCCCATGAGTGATCACAAGTCTAAACACATAGGTGATCTGGTTCACAATGATGTTTGGGGTCCATATAAGGTTAGTAGTAGGGAATGATTCAAATATTTCTTAACAATAGTTGAAAATTATTCCAGGGCAGTTTAGGTTTGTTTGATGAAAAATAAAACTGAAGTGTTTGGAAACATTCAGGATTTTTTTTTGAATATAATAGAGACTCAATTGAAAGGAAAGTTAAAATGCTTAGGAGTTATAATGGGTCTGTATTTGTTAACAGTCAAAGGAACAATTTGTGTAAACAAAAGGGAATTGTGCATCAAACAACATGCACTTATACTCCACAACAAAATGGTACTGTGGAGAGAAAACATAGACATCTGCTTAATGTAGCTAGGTCATTAATATTTCAAAGTGGTGTCCGTAATAAATTTTGGTCTTATTGTATCTTAACTTCTTCTTATTTCATTAATAGGACTCCTACATTAGTGCAAGGTGGAAAGACTCCATATGAGCTAGTACATAGTTTTGAGCCTTTTGTTGACCACTTAAGATTGTTTGGGTGTTTTTGTTTGCGTACCATTCTTAATTAAAATGATAAACTAAACCATAGAGCATAAAAATGTGTTTTCCTTGGCTATTCAAAAGAAAAAAGGGTTACAAAGTGTTCAGTTTAGATAGTAAAAATCTTTTTTTCTAAAGAGACGTGAAATTTTATGAACAAATGTTTCCCTTCAAGGAAAACAATATTTTCAAAATGTTTGATAAAAATCATTTTTCAAAAATAAATAACTTGAATTTTTTTTAATGGTATGCAGACATTGACCCAACACAGTCCAAAGGTCCCGATAATGAGACAAAAAGGTCAAGAACAACATGGTCCAATGACACATAGGTCTCAGCAATCAGAGACTTGCACTAATGGATCTGAAGGCTTGGCTGATCTCCACAAACCAATCTTTTTAGTGAAAACTTTGATAGAGCCGAGTGTGTCATACCTAGAGTTGAAAACATTTTAAGATCTGAGGGATCATCAATTGATCAGTTACAAGGTCAAATTAGTACTAGAAAATCAACTAGGAGTTTTTTTTTACTAGTAATTTGAAGGATTATGTGTTAAATGGTAAGGTCAAATATGGCATGGAAAGGGTGTTAAACTATTCCAATCTAACTTTTGCTTGTAAGTGTTTTACCACAAGTTTAAACAAAATACAAGAACCCAAGTCATTTAATGAAGCAGCTTTGGACCCTAATTGGGTTGCTGCCATGAATGCTGAAATTGAAGCATTACATATAAATGACACATGGGAACTTGTGGACTTACCAAATGGTAGAAGTCTATTGGGATGTTAATGGATTTTTAAAATAAAATACAAATCTAATGGTGAAAAAGAAAGATTTAAAGCTAGGTTTTTGGCAAAGGTTACATTAAAAAACAAGGGGTTGATTTTGAGGAGACCTTTTCTCCTGTTGTAAAACTTGTGACTATTAGGTGCATTATAATCTTAGCTGTTCAAAATAGTTGGAATCTTTACCAATTAGATGTTAATAATGTTTTTTTGTATGGTGACTTGAATGAGGAAGTTCTGATGGGTATTACTCCGGCTGACCTGCTAGTGTTTGGTTGGGAAGGTGGGAAACACGCATGCGTGGACCTTACGGGTGTGTCTCCTTTAGCGGGATTCAGGGAAAGTGGGTTCGTGGCGGGGCAAGCGGTACATAGAGCAGAGTCGAACAAGGTGGCAAAGCACACTAAAGCGTGCGAGGATAACCAACATGCTTTTGTCCCTTTGGCCTTTGACACTTTTGGCTCATTGGCACCGGAAGCGATCAGATTTCTGACGAGAGTCCAGCGGGTGGTCCACAGCAATTTCTCGACTCCCAGGGGCGAGGATTTGTTTTCTCTAGATTAGGGTTCTCTATCCAGAAGGGGGTGGCGGCGCAGCTTGTTGCCCGCCTACCTGCTATTCTTATGTAATTTGTCCTTTTTGTTGAAATGAAAATATAAGCGATTAATTAAAAAAAGTATTACTTGAACTAGGTTTTAATCAAAGGAAGTGTGATTATTCTTTATTTTACAAAGTTTCTGATTCTGTGATTGTTTATTTTCTAGTCTATGTGGATGACATAGTTGTAATTGGTAATAACATTCAAGAGATTAATAATGTTAAAGAAAAATTGAGATCTAAATTCATGATAAAAGATTTAGGTGACTTGAAATATTTCCTGGGAATTGAGGTAATAAAAAATAATGAAGGAATATGTCTATCCCAAAGGAAATATTGCATTGAATTGTTATCTGAATATGGTCTAACTGGTACTAAACCTGTTAACAACCTTAGAGAACAAAATAATGAGTTGTCTAACTTATGTAAGGAAAATAGAGTTGGGTTGGTTAATATGACTGGGAATAAAAAACTTGTAGGCAAGTTAATAAATTTGGCACATAAAGGCCATATATATCATATGCAGTACATTTTTTGAGCTAGTATATGCACAAACCAACATTTGCTCACATGAAAATTACTTTAACACTTTTAAGGTACCTAAAAAAGTCTCATGGAAAGGGAGTACTGTTTAGGAAAAGTTCAAACTTGAGTCTAAGTGCATATTCACACTCAGACGGGGCTAAGTACCTTGAAACGAGAAAGTCCATTACAGGATATAGTGTATTTCTTGGTGAGTCATTAATATCCTGGAAAAGTAAAAAGCAATTGACTGTTTCTAGGTCCTCAGCTGAAGCTGAGTTTAGAGCATTGTGTCCTACAACATGTGGACTTATGTGGTTGATAAATTTGTTAAATGAATTAGGTGTTAAAGTTAAAGTTCCAGTTGATCTATTCTGTGATAGTACTGCTGCAATCTCAATTGCTACAAACCCTGTGTTCCATGAAAGAACAAAACATTTCAAGTTGGATTTGTTTTTTTGTTGGATCAGTGGCTGTTTATATGAACACTTATGTGTTTTTCAGATTTATGTAAGAGTTATTAAGCAGCGGAAATACAAGTGTTCAAAGGTCTAAAAGATCACTTTGATGAGGAGTTATTACTCCCCCTTGACTGAATTATAAATGAGAAACAATAAATGATCTAAGTATAAAGCAGTAATAGCAGTTTATGTTTCTCAGATGTGAAGTGGAAATTATAAGTTAAAAGCCCGAAGGATTTCAATATAAGTTCAAAGATATTACACAAAATCACATCTAGAAATAGATGAACAAACTCATCTATTTATAGACTAATGTACTAAACTGTAGTCTGAAGTAATCTAAGATATTTAACAAAGATATTATGCTAAGATAAGGTTACTACAGTCTGTACATTGAAACTTGAAATCAAGACTTTAACAAAACAATATAATACTCAAAACTGCTGATCTTCAGTCGGTTAGAAGCTTCTGAGTGAAAGTGCTGATGAGTGACAAACTGCTGATGAGCAGTTTGTCTTCAGTAGTTCTTCAGTGAAATGTCTGGTTAGACTTCAGAACTTCTGATGAGTTTACTCTTCAGTACTTTGTGTTTGTTCTTCAGCACTTCTTCATTTTGTTCTTCAGCAGTTCTATACTTAGGCAGATATGGAAAAGACTAAGGTTATCAAAAGGTGGTTTCGTCAATCCTCTTCGTCCCAACAATCTCCCCCTGGATTGATGAAGCCAAAACCTTATCTATCCTTTATTGTTGTCCTTTTCTCTCTTCTAGCATCCTCCAGATCTCTGCTGTCATCCGGGTGGTAAGAGTACATCTTTGTTGCTCAGTGAGAGGACCAACTTCAGGTGTTAAATGTTGAATGGTGAGAAGGTCTTTGGACGATAAAATACTCAACTCCTTTGAGTTTCTATAGACCTTACTTGAACGGTCTCTCCTGGTCACAAGTACTGAGTTGGATTCAGTAAATGACCATTTCACAATGTTTACCTTTGACCTGTCAAAGTCAGAGGCATAGGAAATTAAGCCTGTTTCCTTAGGTTGACCTGATTGAGGAATGTCTTCTATTTCAGTGACTCTCAGGTGAGACTCTTGACTTCCTTGTAATTCAGCAGCACCTTGGATTGGTATGTTGGGCAGGTGATGCTCTGTAACAACCCTTGTATGTGTTTCTTCTTGGATGGATTGTTGTAACTGATAAGCATAGGTAGCCTTGTCTCTGAATTGGGTCAAGATGGGTTTCTCTTCAACATCAAAATCACCATGTACAAGCTGATCTCCTTCTAGCAGAATCATTTTGAAGTCAGTCTTGACAATGGGATCTCCATCTGCTTTTCTTTTGGTGGCTGGCCTTCTTAATGTACCAGATGGTCTTTTGACAATAGAAGTTGTTTGGACTTCTTGGCTTTCAAATCTTTCTGGTTCAGCAACTTTCTTTGCTTTGAATTTCTTGTAAGCCTCATAGAGAGTTTGTTCTTTCCATTTGCTGATTGAGGCTTTTGAACCATAGCCATTTGCCACTAATTCTTCAATCACTTCAGCTCTTTTGGCTTTCCTCTCATTTTCAGTTGCTATTCTATCAGATAGCATCTGTGCTCTTCTGGTCAGCTCTTGTGTTGAGAGTTTTTTGAGGGCCACTTGCTTTGATTTGGAGTTCTTTGTAATGAATGCTATAAGTTGTGCTCTTTTGTCTTCTTCAGCAGCAGCTTCAAGTGCTCTCTCTTCAGCCTCAAGCTCATCAAGTTTCTCTTGGTACTTGATCAATTTTTCTTCAAAGCTCAAGTCTTCTCTAGTTTCTAGGCTATTCCATACTCTGTCTTCTTTTGCCTTTTTAGCAGCTTCTTTTAAACTCTTCTCCAAAAGGTCTTTTGACATGCTGATGGGAGTAGGGTTTAAGACAGCTGTGGAAGTTGTTGTAGGCAAAGGAGTGGGAGCAGGTTCTTTTTCAGTTGCCTTAGGAACTTCTGATGATGGTTTAGGAGGTAGAACTGCTGATGTGGTGAGTGGAGTCACAAGTGCTGAAGGATTGTCTTCAGTAGTTTGAGAAATGTAATCAGCAGTTCCCTCTGATGCCTTAGATAACTTGAACTCTGGTGCTACTTCTTTTCCTGGTCTTTGTGTTGGTCTATCAGCTTCTTGATCAGGAGTTTGTCTTTGTGTAGCATCTGTTGGTTCCTTAATCATCTCCCCCTTTTTGGCTTCATCCACTTCTGGGAGCCTAATAGAATGAGATGTTGCAGCAGACAACCTTGCCAGTTGATCTTGTGTTTCATCCATCTTCTTGTTCAACTCAGCAAGTCTCGAGTTGATCAACCCAAACTGATTGTTAGCTTTTAACTCCCAAGCAGTTGTGAAGGGTTTGAGTTGATCAGTTATGATTTGTTTGAGTGCCTGATACAGGGGACCATCTGGGCTGCATAGTTGGTTCAGATCTATGCTTGTGAGCCCAGTGAATTGGGTAGGTTGTTTTGGTGAAGGGGTGCTTTTTGGGTGATCTTCAGATTGCTCTGAAGATGCCAGTTTTGGGGATTTTTGGGCTAACTGGTCTTTAACCTGATCTTTGGTGACCAGCTTCTTGAGCTTGGAGACCTTAGATTCAGGACCTTCAATGTCAACCGTCAATTCAGTTTGTGGATTGTTTGATTCATCAACCAACTTAATGGAATCATCTGAATCCCTGATAGTGTCCTCAGAGAGGGCAGGATCAGTTATATCATGAGCTGGACCCAAACCAGTAGTCTCATGAACCTCTTTGTCTTGGTCCTGAGGTTTTCCTACTTCTGGCCTTAGGCCTTCATCAGTAGTTGCCAAGTTTGAGGTCTTAGCTATGTTACTACTGTCCTCAGGTTCACCACTGGGTGATAAGTGAGTAGTAGCAGCCTCAAAAGTATCAAAAGTTTGCAAGTTTGGGCTTACAAACTCTTGTTCATCCTCATCTCTCTGTGTTGGGCTAAAGGGATCCACATTCATGTCAACTTCTGAAGGCATCTCCCCAATTTGATGTGTTGTAAGGGGAGTGACATGTGGTGAATGGGTTCCTTTAAGTCCTGAGAGAAGTTGGGCAATTTCTATGGTTGTATGTGAGGGTTCAGGTTCAGTAGTTGTTATGGGTTGGTGTTCAGGAGTTTGGGTGGGTTCAGGAATGGTTTCAGCAGTTTCAAAAGCAGGGTTAACAGTTATTTGTTTCTTAAATATTTTTCTTTTAAATATAACTGTGACAGGTTTTCTTTTGAGTGGTGGAGAAGGAGTGTGCTGAGAGGATGTTTCAGCCACTTCCTTTTCAAGTGCAGATTGCACATCAGTAGTTTCAGGTTTCTCCACTTCCTGAACTTTCTTTTTCAGTGACTTGGTTGTTTTTTGTTTTTGTTGTTTAGGCTTTTTAGTTTTCTTTTTAGGTTTGGAAGATGTGGGTTCCTTGGGGATGGGTTGTTCTTCCCCTTGGTCATCTTCTAGCAAAAGTGCTGGCTTGTTGTGCCTAGAGAATACTTGAGCAGTTAAAGGATTTAAAGTTGTTGTTTTTCCCTCAAGTACTCCCTCTCCAAGTTCTTTTATTATGCACTGCATAACAAACCTTGGATACAACAAAAATTTCTTTTTATCATTTTCATGATGTAAAACCAGTTCATTGAAAAACAGTTTTGATGCCTTGAAAGAAGTTTCATTTATGATGGAATGAAAAATAGGTTGAAAAGTTGAAGGCATCTGATCTATTGACCCAGTTTTAGGACTAAGACACATAATAATATAATGAAATAACAGTTTATATTGTGGGTCAAAATATTTTTTGTAAACTGTTGCTTGTGCCAAAGTACCTTGGTAGCCACACTCTGTCATGGTCAGATGAATATCTGAGGTTGGAATATGCTCAGGTGCCTCAGAATCCTTCAAACCAAGCCTGATGCTTAGTGTTTCTGGTGAGATGGCCATCAGTTTCCCTTTTATGGAAGATTTGAGGGAAATCACTTCATTATTCACCTTCACCGTTTCTGAATTTGCCCAGAACTCATTAAGAGTTTCTTCATGAATGGGTGGATCAATGGTGAAAGCATCATAGTATTGGGATTTCATGATGAGATCAAGTATCTCATCATGCTGGGACCAGGCTTCATCTTTAACAAAGTAGCCTCTTTGGTTGTGTCCCTGTTTTAACACGAGAGCCATGGATGTTTTTGATCGAACAGTGATTTTTAGGTTTGAGAAGGGGTTTTTCTTTGAATTTGAGAGAGAAAGAGGGAATTTTGCTTTTTGAATGGATAAGTGTTGGAACAGGGTATTTATCAGAAGTTTTTAACCGACTAGGTCAAACTTCTGACGAGTGAAAAGTCTGTTTTACCCTTTTAGTCAAACTGCTGAAGAGGAAAGGTTTCTTCATCAGTGGTTTTAGTTATCTCATCAGCAGTTTCAACTGCTGATGCAAATGACTTTTAAAACACTTTTCTAACTTCTGATTTTCATCAGTAGTTACATCCATTTTGAAAATATCCCATTTTGATGTTTATCAGTAGTTTTCAAAATTTGTTCATCAGAACTTTCTCTTTTCTCAAATTTTTGGTCTTCAGAGGTTTGTGACAGATAAGTATGTAGGTGAAAAATAAAATATGTGCAGAATTAAAAAGTGAAACACTTACAGACTTTCTTCTAAGTTTAACATCCCAAGCATGGATACTAACCTCTGAAAAGTTGTTGAATCAAGGGGTTTGGTGAAAATGTCAGCTATTTGATTAGCTGTTGTGACATGCTTCACCTCAATCTTGCCTTTTTCATAGCAATCTCTTATGAAATGATACCTGATTTCAATGTGTTTAGTCTTTGAAAACTGAACAGGATTTTGAATGATGCTAATGGCAGATTTGCTGTCTACTAAAAGTGGGGTCTTGGTCTCTTTGATTCCATAATCAAGCAGTTGATATTGGAGCCATTGTATCTGGGAAGTACAGCTTGCAGCAGCAATGTATTCAGCTTCAGCTGTTGAAGTTGCCACGGATGTTTGTTTCTTTGATTGCCAGGACACCAGACAGTTTCCTAAGAATTGACAACCACCAGATGTTGATTTTCTTGACATTTTGCAGCCTGCATAGTCACTATCTGAAAAAGCAGTTAACTTGGTATTGCTTGAAGCAGGATACCAAATCCCTAAAGTAGGAGTTCCTTTCAGATATCTGAAGATTCTTTTGACTGCAATTAGATGAGATTCTCTTGGTGCAGATTGGTATCTAGCACAGACACAAGTTGAAAACATGATATCTGGTCTAGAAGCAGTTAGATATAAAAGAGAACCTATCATACATCTATACATGGTTTGATCAATGTGTTTCCCTTGATCATCTGGTTCAACTTGTGTGATTGGTGTCATGGGAGTGGAACATGTTTTACAGTCTTGTAAAGAAAATTTGTTCAATAATTCTTTAACATATTTTGATTGATGTATAAATGTTCCATTTGACTGTTGCTTGATTTGCAGTCCCAAAAAGTACTGCAATTCTCCCATTGTACTCATTTCAAATTTTGATTGCATGAGTTTCTTAAATTCTTCACACAGTTTTGAATTTGTTGAACCAAAAATGATATCATCAACATATATTTGAACAAGGAAGACATGATTTCCAACATGTTTTATGAAAAGAGTCTTATCAATGGATCCCCTTGAGAAGTGATTCTTTAGTAAAAAGTTGGAAAGTGTTTCATACCAGGCTCTTGGAGCCTGTTTTAGCCCATAAAGAGCTTTGTCAAGTCTGTAAACCCAATCAGGATGAGAAGGATCCTCAAACCCTGGAGGTTGACAGACATACACTACCTCTTTTATTTTTCCATACAAAAATGCACTTTTGACATCCATTTGATAAACTTTAATGTTGTTGGAAATTGCATAAGCTAAAAATAACCTGATAGCTTCGAGTCTTGCAACTGGTGCAAAGGTTTCATCATAATCAATTCCTTCCTCTTGGGAATAACCTTGTACCACTAGTCTTGCTTTGTTCTTGATGATCATACCAGCCTCATCTGATTTGTTTCTGAAGACCCATCTTGTTCCAATTGGTTGCTTGTTTTCAGGTAAGGGACAGATTTCCCAAACCTGTTGTTTCTTGAATTGAAGCAACTCTTCTTGCATTGCTTGCACCCAATTGTTGTCTTTGAGGGCTTCTTGATACTTCTTTGGTTCCAACTGGGAGATGAATGCTGAGAATAAGCAAAAGTTGGAAAGCTGGTTTCTTGTGAGTACCCCTGATGCAATATCACCCATGATTTGATCCAATGGATGATCCTTGTGTTCAATCAGTTGTTGTAAACCTGTATTGGATGATGGCTCTACAGGTTCTTCAAATAAACCACTGAGATTGATAATATCTGGTTCAGCTGTTATTTGAACTTCAGGAGTTTTAGGTTCAGCTGAATCAGTAGTTTCAAAATGTTCATCAGTAGTTCCTGAAGTTGAAGCTATTGAAACTTCTGAAGGTTTGATAGTTGAACTTCTGACTGTGTTTGGAGTCCATGGTGCAGGACTATCATCTTCAAATCCTTGAAAACCATTTTGAGGAGGTTTGGATGATTCAACAGTCTTTTCAGGTCCGAAATGAAAACTGTCAAAATCAAATAATTCAGCAGGATCTGCTGGAATAAGAGTGTGTTTTGATTCATTGAACTTGACATTCAGTGTTTCTTCTACTATCTTGGTTCTTGAATTGAAAACTTTGTAAGCTTTTCTTAAAGGAGAATAACCAAGAAAATAACCTGTGTCAACTTTTGCAGCAAACTTAGAAATAGAGTCTTTGATGTTGAGGATAAAACATTGACATCCAAAAGCCCTGAAGAAGGAGATAAGGGGCTTAATGCCATGAAGAATTTCATAGGCAGTTTTGGTATGTCTCTTGTTGATAAGGACTCTATTCTGAACATAACATGCAGTGTTAACTGCTTCAGCCCAAAAATACAAAGGTAGGCCTGAATCAGCTAACATTGTTCTGGCTGCTTCAATTAATGTTCTGTTCTTTCTTTCTACCACACCATTTTGTTCAGGAGTTCTGGGAATGCTGAACTGTCTAACAATCCCTTTAGACAGACAGAATTCATCCAGAGTTTTGTTCCTGAACTCTGTCCCATTGTCACTCCTGATGACTTTGACAGATAGAGAGTATTGCTTCTCTACTTGTAGAATAAAGAACTTGATGATCTCAGTTTCCTCATCCTTGGAATATAAGAAGAAGACCCATGTGAATCTTGAGTAGTCATCAATGATGACCAAGCAGTACTTCTTCTTACCAAGGCTCATAATCTTGACTGGTCCAAATAAGTCCATATGGAGTAGTTGAAGACATGCAGTTGTTTTTGATTCTTCAATAGACTTATAGGAGGACTTATGCTGTTTACCTTTAAGACAGGAAACACAGTGTTCTTTGCACTGATATTCCTTCAAAGGTAGACCTCTGACCAAGCCCATTTTTGTGACTTTATTGATGGTTTTAAAGTTCACATGGCCAAGTCTCCTATGCCAGAGATCATTTTCTGAAGTTGATGCCTTTGAGAAGAAACAGGCAGTCTTGTTCAATACTTTGTCCTTTTCAATGTCCACTGCATAGACATTGCCACATCTTTTGGCAATCAGCAAAGTATGATCTTCAATGATCTTCTCTATCAACTTCTGGCCTTCTGGTGATATGATCTTGCATGCTGTCTTTGTGAAAAAGGAAGAATATCCTTTGTCACACATTTGAGAGACACTCAGCAAGTTGTACTCAAGGTTTTCAACCAGATTGACCTTGTCAAACTGCATTTTGCCTGAGGATACATTGCCATATCCTAGCACATATCCCTTGGCATTGTTCCCAAAGGACACAGATCCTTCTCTTTGACTGATAAAATTGTTTATCAGGTATCTGCATCCAGTCATGTGCAATGAGCCTCCACTATCCACATACCATATGCTGTTCAAACCTCTGGAGACTCTCTGCACAAGATAGCAAATTAGTTAGTTTTGGCAACCCAAGCCAGTTTGGCTTTGGGTTTGCTCTTGAGAACAGGTGCAGCTTGTTGTGGACCATTTTTAGTAATCCATGTCTTTTTGGCAATGGATTTGTCATTAAGAACAATGGTGGGTTCATTTTGGTTTCCACCATCAACTTTGGTCATCAGAAGTTTAACCAGGTTTATCAAATCGTTAACTTCAGCAGTTTGTGAAACTGCTGATGAGTTAGGTGAAACTTCTGAAATTGAACTTTGAGAAGATGACCTTTGTTGAGATAAAGGCTTCTTCTTAGAAAGGGTTTTGTTTGATTGTTGTTTGTTGGGAAAAAAGGTATTTTTGATAATCTTGTTTTATCTGTTTTCCCACAATCAGTTGATTTCTTTGTTTATTTAACTGATTTACCTTTCTAAATCTGCAAAGTTCAGTTATGTGGTTAAACAGACCACATATTTCACATGCTTTTGCCTTCTCTTTCCTTTTAGATAGATCAAGAGAACTGGAAGGCAATTTACTGACAAAATCTGATTTTTGAAATAGGTCATCAGCAGTTTTCAGGGTCTCAACTCCTGATGTAGTTGAAACTGCTGATGGCTTATTGTCAGTAGTTTTAACTTCTGCAGGACTTCCCTTTTTGAGGAAGTTCTGATGGTAGGATGTGAATTCCTCCATATCAGAAGTTTGAATCAATTTCTTCCCATCATTATCAGTTTTGTGGGTGAAATCTGTTGGTGATTCAGTGTGGGTATATCCAATGCCAAACTTAACATTGGCTGCAGTTTGTTTGTTAAGTAACATTTGATACCCTTTACAAGACTCAACCCATTTTTCACAATCAACCTTGGTGTCAGCAAGCTCTTGTCTGACTTTTCCTAGGCTGTCTATCATGGTTTTTATTTGTGCTTCTGTTTCAATGGATTTATCATTCAGTTTGGAAATTTCTTTGTTTTTCAACATAATTTTTCTTTCCAAATCACACTTCATTTGTGTGTATTTTCTTTCCATGTCATTGGATTTGCCTTGTAAATGCACACTGGTTTCTCTAATTAAAGCAAATGATTCTTTGCAAGATTTAGTGCAAAGCTTTAACAGAGATTGTTGTGATACCTGTGTGAGAGCAGAATTTGAAGAGTATCCTTCAAAAGCCATTAAGGCAAAGTTCTTTCTGCCATTATCAGGTTCTCCCCAGTTGACATCATAGACCTTATTGTCTGCATCCTGACTGCATTCTGATGTGTCATAAGGAAGACTGCTCCAGTCAACATAAGGAAGACTGCTCCAGTCAACATACCCTGAGGTAAATAAGCTTTGTTGCTGAGGGGGTTGTTGAGTTTGTGCAGGAAGTTGAGCAGTTGGAAATGGAGGCATGAGCTGCTGTTGTTGTTGAGCAGGCATCTGTACATATTGTACTTGTGGCACATATTGGACATTTGGAGCTTGTGCCTGTACAAAATGAGCACTCCCATTAGTTCCATTATTCCTATTATATGAGGGGTTATATTGATTTCCAGAGGACATTGGTTGGTTGTAGCTAGAGCTTCTACACTCTCTAGCAAAGTGTCCCAACTTCTGACACTTATGACATCTCAATTTAGATTTGTCAAAACCAACTTTTGTTGAATTGTTTAGTCCTGGAAATTTCCTTCCTGACCTTTTATAAAATTTGTTAGTTTTTAAGCTTAACAAGGCCAGTTGGTGCAATATTTCCATTTCTTCTAAGTCATCACTGCTAAAGTATTTTAAATCATCCATGATGAAACACATGTTGTCAGCAGTTTGACTTAGTTCTTCATTGTCATAAGCTGGGAAAGATCCATCTGATGAGATCCCAGCTGTTATGTCAATGTGGTCAAAAGAACCAAAATTATTAGAACAGGATGGTGAGTCATGTCCTAATAAGGCTGTGCTACCCGGAGTATAGTCATCAGCAGTTTTACCAGATTCTTGCAACCTTTTCTTTTGATTGATTTCTCTCTCAAAAGTTAGTAATTTACCATGTAACCTAGTTAGGTTCAAGGTGTTGAAATCTGAACTGGTTCTGAGGACTATAGAGTAAGTTTCCCATTTTGAAGGTAAAGACCTTAAAAATCTATGTAACATAGACTCAGTTGTATAGGTCTGATTGTTTATTTTTAACTCAGAGATGAGTGAAGAAAATCTTTCAAATTGTTGAGTTAAAGTTTCACCCTCTATGTGAGTAAAAGTTTCATATTGTTGAGCCAATATTTCTCTGATGTTGGCTATCACCTCAGCAGTTCCTGCAAACTGCTCTTTTAGGCAGTCCCACAGCTCTTTGGCACTTTCACAGTGTAAAAGGCCAGCATAAATTTCGTTTGGGAGAGCCATAGCCAACATGGAGAAAGCTTTTGCATCAAGCTCAAACTTTTGGAAATCTTCCTCCGTGTATTCTTTTGGGTCTTTTGGTCTTTCAGTCTTACCCTCTGGATCAGTAACAACTGGTTTGTGAGGTCCAAAAACTACAGACCTCCAACATCCAGTGTTTGTTTGTGAAATAGTATGTGCCAACCTTTTAGACCATATGTTATATTCATTTCTGACTAACATGGCAGGTTTGTTGGCAGATCCAGTATTGTAGGGATCCATTTTTAAGAAGTTTGGATTTGTCAATACTTTCTTAAAGTGATGGATTTAAAAAGTGAGCCTTTTATCCTTTTTATTGGATATCAATATTGAGCCTGTGTCTGAATCTCAATTTGTTAGATTGATTTTGATCAGATTAACCAGATGCTCTGATACCAATTGTTGGATCAGTGGCTGTTTATATGAACACTTATGTGTTTTTCAGATTTATGTAAGAGTTATTAAGCAGCGGAAATACAAGTGTTCAAAGGTCTAAAAGATCACTTTGATGAGGAGTTATTACTCCCCCTTGACTGAATTATAAATGAGAAACAATAAATGATCTAAGTATAAAGCAGTAATAGCAGTTTATGTTTCTCAGATGTGAAGTGGAAATTATAAGTTAAAAGCCCGAAGGATTTCAATATAAGTTCAAAGATATTACACAAAATCACATCTAGAAATAGATGAACAAACTCATCTATTTATAGACTAATGTACTAAACTGTAGTCTGAAGTAATCTAAGATATTTAACAAAGATATTATGCTAAGATAAGGTTACTACAGTCTGTACATTGAAACTTGAAATCAAGACTTTAACAAAACAATATAATACTCAAAACTGCTGATCTTCAGTCGGTTAGAAGCTTCTGAGTGAAAGTGCTGATGAGTGACAAACTGCTGATGAGCAGTTTGTCTTCAGTAGTTCTTCAGTGAAATGTCTGGTTAGACTTCAGAACTTCTGATGAGTTTACTCTTCAGTACTTTGTGTTTGTTCTTCAGCACTTCTTCATTTTGTTCTTCAGCAGTTCTATACTTAGGCAGATATGGAAAAGACTAAGGTTATCAAAAGGTGGTTTCGTCAATCCTCTTCGTCCCAACATTTTTGTTATGGAACAAATATCTAAGGGGGTTGTAAAACCTGTGAAAATTGATTCAAGGAAACAAATTGCTAATATATTTACAAAAGGTTTGCATCCTAATCTACATGATAAAATGTGCAAGTCTCTTGGGTTATTTGACCCATTTACAATATTAAACTGAGTGTGTGTGTTAAAATTCATTAGGTTCATTGTTCCAGTTTAATAATTTTGTGTTTGAGTACATTTTATATTTTCATGGTAATTTATTTTTATTTTGCAAGTTTATGCTATTCAAGATATTACGGGCTAAAGTCAGATGAGGGCTACTGTTGATGTGGGCTGTTGTTCGTAGGCTTATTACTGTTCGTGGGTTCACAGGCTTATCACTTGGCTATTGGATGGTTATACAGCCTTGGCTTTCAGCCGGCCTAAGTGGCCCAGTTCATTGTTAAAAGATACCATAGCTTCTTAGTTGTTGTCTATAAAAGCAGAGTTAAACATCAGTCTTCAGTTTCAACAAATCTAATAGTCTCTCTCACCTTCCAGAACTTTTTGATGTTTTCTCTCACAATCATCTAGGGTTTGTAGTAACAAATTCGTCTTGAATCTTATTCTAGGAAGTTAGATCGTAGAAACTATATAGAGATAATCACATAGATAATCTCTTAGTGTCTGTGTAGGTTTTGTTCTTCGTTTGTAAGATTTCAGTTTGATTCTTGTATTGTTAAGGTGTAAACAAACTTTGAGGTTTGGATTGTTCATTAAATCTTTGTTTTTTTTGTGATTTATTGTTTTGTAACCATATCATTATGTGTTGTTCAATAATACATAATACTATAAGAAGCACCCTTGTTCCTAACCACCGAGAAAAAACATATATCAGGTATAAAAAAAAAGTTTTTTACATCAGTTGTGAAACAAAAAACAGGTCATGCCAATATAATTTAATTGCCAAATAAAGGACTGAAAACTTCTATTAGAGTACTGTTTTCTTATTTCATCAAACGGGCCTAAATAAAAGGTCCTGCCACTACATATTCATCAGATACATTCTAACCTTAGTCATAAATTATTAAAATATAGTTTCATAACAATTGAATTATATCATATCTAATACAAAATTTGCATAACGAGAGCATGGTGTTCACAATTCAAAATCCGTGAAACGTGATCATTCATCTAAAGCTGATGATGCGGATTCTGGTCAAGTTATACCATAACCAATACTTAAAATCAAAATTGCCAAAATTACTTAAAAAGGAGGATTGGTAGATTTTGTTGGAGTTGAGAAACTAGTACAACTCATGCGACTAAGAAGATTTACCAAATTACCAAATTTTCAGTTGATAACTTGGAGCTATGAAAGAACTGCACGTACGATGAATCCAACCATCAAAAGCTTGAGACTTTTACAAACATATACTAAAAATAATAATCAATATGCCAAGATTTGATCTAATGGCTGCCTAGTGCCAATCTTATTTGAACCATCATATTGGGTGTACATATTATTTTTTTCCTGTCATAGAGTTAAACTATAAACTAATCTATCTAGTAGTGAAGCACCGTCACACTTCCATTGTTATCAATGAAAAAGCTTTATTGTTTGGAATATGGAAAATTATTTTGATTACCACCCAGGGTTTCAAAACCCGCGGCTGTGTCTTGTCAAGTCAAGCAATCTATGTAATGACATTAAAAAAATGGCTGATAAAAAAGAATACACCAAACGATTTCTATTATTACACACCTTTGAATCTTCTTTGCCACAGGTGCCTACTTCAATTGATAGGGAAGTAAAATAGCACGATAATTTCATTTGAGAGGGAAGTTTTGGTAGGGAAAAGGGTCAATTGAGATTTGAGAGGTTAAATGATGGGAGGAATACACGGGCAGATCTTTTTAGGTCAAGATTTTTTATCTTTTACGTTTCAATTCAATAAATAAAATTTTAATATACAAAAATGATTTTTAACTTAGTTATTTGATATTAGTGGTACTTAGGGTGTCAATCGTGTTGAGTTGATGGTTAGCATGTTGACACGTCGCGAGTTAGCAGGTTGAAAAGTGCCCCCCAAACCTAACCTAAATATTTTTATTCGTGTCAAAGATTTGAATAGTGGCACAAAATTAAATGGCAGGAAAGTGTGTATCAAACAACTATGGCATACCCTAAGTGTCACTAAAAGTACGTGTTAAGCAAGTATGTCATAACACAAGTGTCACTAAAGATCTAATTAGCGTCACAAACATTAAATGCCATTAAACGACAAATTTTTTTGTAGTGTTGGGATAATTGATTCAATCTGTTTAATGAACAAAGCCTAAACAAAAGAATAATATATCAACCAATGGATGATTAACCAACCTACACGCTGAATAGAGAGGAAATAATAGAGCGCTTACTTGCTATAGCAAGTAGAAAAAAAGGGAGACGAAGCGAAATACGGCCTGCATAACACACCCAAAAACGTACATTTCAATAACATGTCAGTATGCACACAAAAAATAAATAATAAGAGCGCTTACTCGCTAAAGCAGGTAGAAAAAGGGAGATCGAAGAAGTAGAATGTGGCCTGCATAACACACCCAAAAACATATATTTCACTATAACATGTCAATATGCGCATAAAAACACAGAAAACAAAGGAAGTAAATCCAGAGCTAAAAGAAACATTGTGTATCAAAAAGACACCAAAACACGACTTTAAAAAACCAGAGTTACAAGAAACATGCAGCATGTGTCAAAATGATGCCTAAACGCAGATTAAGAAAATTAAGAAAATAATAATAATAATAAAAGACCACAATAATGCGGGTAACATAAATGTCTCAATGCCGTACAGAGAAGTCATTCAACAGACCATAAGCCAAACACATGTACACGTATCCAAAAATAACACAACGATATTTATAATGATTTATGTTTAAAAGTTTAAATAACACAATGATAATCATTATGAAAATTATAAATTAACAAGGAATTTGTAGATTTTATTTAAAAATGAGTGGCCTAAATTTCAATAAATCATTAACCAATTCAGGCAATTTATTTTCCATATCAAAAGCAATACACACACATGAAGTTAAACCAAGTACCAACTACCAAGAACAATATGAGATTAAATTACACCGGCCTTATGCTGGATTTGGCATATACAATTAAATCTAAACAATCTAATCCAAATACTAAGCGCAGTAATTAAAAAAGGTAAACCTACCTAGCAACAGTATGCATCTCGACATCGATGATTCAAAGCAACAACCACCACCGATTTTCGCCAAAAAGAAAACAAATCCAAAAACATTAGTACATCACTCAATAAAAGACACCAAAGCAATCCACGATTGTCGTCCGGAAAGAAAACAAAAACCAAAAACATCACTCCATAAAAAGACATAAGAGCAACCCATTGAAAAATGAAAAGATAATGTTGGTTGTATGTGATCCCTATTGGGTTAAACAGGTAATATCATTCTTTTATAGCTAAAAATGGAAACCTTGGAGCCATGAATACATGTGTGGTGTCGACTTTGATATACGCAATGGTTTTCGGGTTTGTGTCGGGTCTGTGCCACCAAACCACGAACACGACTTGTTTAGTAGGCTTAGTAAAAGTGATATGCCACAACCCAAGCCATACGTGAAAACCCGAACCAGTAAGGTTCTTATTTTTCTTGAAAAGTAAAACATTTTTTGTAGCTAAAGAAATATACATGACTTATGGGTTGAATGCAATCTTTACCATTCCTACTGTTACATGAGGAAAAATACATCGCCAAGTTATCAAGTATAATCATCATCAACACCAACATTAATGTTATATCTATACCATATTATAATTAATGAGGGAATGGTAGTTTAAGATACCTAAAAGTTAAGAAATTTATTTTCATTAACAATCCTAAAATGGGGGTAAAATAGTCATAAAAACACTTTTACACTTTACTACCTGATTTTAGTTACACTTTGATTTCCTCATTTTTAGCTAGTAGTTACACTTTTCTCATATCCCCTGCGAAATTGTAATATATTTATTTAATCCTATCATAACTTTTTAACTATTATGTTTTAAAAACATTTGAAAATAATGTGACGACCTACTCATTTTTGTGACATTTTAATCAACCATAACTTTTCCATACGTTAATATTATCTAAAAAAAATACACTACAAAAATGAGCATTATACTCTTTAATTTGAATATAATATTTCTATTACTTTTTAATTAAAAAATCGATATGCTAAATGATTAACAATGTCTAGGGAGGAACAATAATTGAATCGTTAACCAAAACTAAACAAAAAACAGAAGAAATCAAACCAAATTTAACTAAATCAAAACAAGTATTTCATGTATTCGTATATTTTTAGTTTTCATATATACTATCATTTCATGTATTTATAGATCAATTTCATATACTTATAAGTAAATATTTTAGCTAAAGTTTGGTTATGAACCAAAATAACTGAACCGAACTAAAAACTGTCAATCTAACAGAAAAAAACCAAACCAATTAATCGATTGGTTAATAGGATCAATCAGCTGATGGCTTCGATTTCGGTTAAGATTAATAATCGAACTAAACTAAATTATGCACACCTTTAGAAGAGCATGTGTTATTTGCTACATTGTGCATACACCATTCTAAGAAACTAGAACTTTACAAATACTTCTCTTCGTCAACCTCCATTTCTACTACACACTTTTCATCGCCTACACATTTTCTCTTCGTCAATGCTACACTAAGTTTACTAATGTTTCAGTCCATGTTTTTTTCAATACAATGATTATCATTATGATCTAACATGCAGTATTTAGTTATCGAAGTTTTTTGTTGTTGTTTAGGTAAGATCAAGATAAAAATCACTGGTATAAGATCTAACACGCTTTACGCTTTTATATACTTTGATTTTTACTGTTGTTCTCTGGATTGAACTATTGTGGTTTAATTTGAACTAACATACAGGGTTTAGAAAAATCAATCGATTGGTGGCCATAGTAGCTTTGCATAGATGTGATATTAAACTTGTTTACGATCTATTCATCTCTATGGAGTACATAGTCTGAAATATTACTATTATGTTTTAGTTTTAAAAAAAAAAATTGGTGTGTTATGTGACTAACAATATCCATGGGTGAGCAATAACCGAAAAAAAGATGTAGCCAACCCAAATCAATTGAAAACTAAATTAACCAAACAACCAAATTAACTTAAAATCGAGCTTTTTTATACCATTCGTTAACCAAAATTAAACAAACTAAAAATTGAACATTTCATATACTCTTAGCTTACCTTTCATGTGCTTGTAGTTTTATACCGCCATTTCATGTACCTCTAAACCAAAATTTTAGACAAAGTTTGGTTTTGGTTATAAAAGAAATTTAACTGAACCGAAATAAAAGCCAACAATCTTAGAAAATAAACTGAACGAGTTAGCCAATTGGTTAATAAGATCGTTTAGTTGATGACTTTAGTTTTTGTTGACACTAATAACCGAACTGAACTAAACCATACACACTTTTAGGAATGTTTGTGTTCCCTGCCGCATCGTGCGGGCATCCTGCTAGTCAATTAAAAAGAAGTAGCTCAAATTTCATATTGTATAGTGACCCTAAAGCACCCCATGATATACATGTGCAGTCCTTGCAAATAAAAACTATCACAATAGTGTTAGAAAGCGCAGTGAAGAAAACTTTAAGCAGAGCGTTTTTTCTTTAAAGTCCTTGAACGCAACCAATATTGTTGTTAAAAACAAATAAACTGTTTCCTTAAAAATCAGTTTGACTACTTTTAGAACTCGTAAAATGACTGGTTCAGGTTTTTAACCGGTAAACAAAGATTGATTTGGTATGGGTCAGTTCAAGCTAGGTCAACATATCAATAAACTACAAAGTTCTTTCCACTCTTACCTTTTAGGGGCTGATATAATTGTGTGTTGCATCAACTTTGAAGTTTAATTTGCAGTAGCATCTTAGTACAAAAAAGCTTAAGGCGCTCCGAAGCGTTTTGGTTCCAAAAGTCAAGGAACGGAGTGAGAGGCACGAGCGAGAGCTTCACGTATGTGAGGAACCTAAGATAAAAAATAAATTTAGAAATGTTTAAAAAATGTCAATGCAACATATTCTATTTGTTAATCAATCATAAACACAAAAGCATAATGAGAAATCTAGGTTCCTAAAAAGCTAATTCAAAATCTTGATGACTTTGAATCAATGTTCTACTGGAAGCATTTTAAAAACATCCAAACAATTTCATAGGAAATTTGTCAAACACTTTCTCCCCTTGTATGTACCTGCACTCCTATATCTACCACAATCACCAACTAATCTGTAGCAATGTGTGCCTTTGAAGGTTCTAAACGAATGATCTTTAGTGACATGCTAATCCAAATTGAAAACTGTGACATCCAAAACCTAAAGACCCACAAAATCAAATCCAAACCTACGTAAACTTTATTTTTAGAAAATAAAAATAAAATAGATAAAAACAATACATGGAAAAGGAGGTAAGTTTAAACAAACATAAGATGGATCAAAACCCTAAATCCCCAACCCTAAAGAACACCAGAGTAAGCAATTTAAAGCATAAATTGAAAACAATAACACAATGGATACAAAATCACTGCATGTCTTCAGCTAATATCCAGTTCAATTTCACAAACACCGATCCACAAAACATGAAACATATCACCTAAGTAATCAAAGAACTGAAAACAAAACAGGAAAACCTTTACCAATTAACGGGGCAGCGGCAGGATTTGTAGCATCAGCCATCGGAATGGTTATGCAGTCATTGGCCATTTTCGTTTGGGGCTTTTAGAAGATGAAGAGCGAGTGCAAGATTGGCAGCGATAGTGACCAGGGTGGTGGAGTATATATGCAAAAAAAACAAAAAAACAAAATATAAACAATGAGTATATATGCAATTCAGGCTATAAAAAAATGCTATAGATATTTGGTTTGCAATAATACATAGTATAATTTACGAAAGTCAGTAAGATTTTAGATAAATAAATTTGCCAGAAACTTGATATAAGGGAGAAGGGACGCCACCCGTGTTGGCCATGGGTACCCTAGTACCCACATGGTAACACCAATGTCGTGGATACTTATAGGGGTCCCATGTACCATATTGCTGGTTGTAGGCAACATGTGTGGAACATTAAATTCGTTGCATGAATTTTGGGCCAACGGTTATATTACCGTTGATAGTCAAAGTTTATAAAAATATCTTTCCTAAAATAACTTTATATATATGTAACATACTTCACTTCAAACTTCCTCTACAACTAAAAATACATCATATTTCACTCCAATTTTCCTCCCTACTTTTTTATAAAAAATGAGTGATGTTGAAGTTGATTAAAATGTTTTATTTAAAAAAATAAAAAATAAAAAACATTTCAGTGAAGTGTTGCCTCCAAAATAGTGTTTCAGTCAAGTATTGTGGCAATAGAGGATTGATGAAAATCAGTAAATTGGAAAAAAAAATTTAGTGAAGCACCCCTCCTACCCTAACACTTAAAATATTGAAGATAGAGATGTATTAATGATGAATTGATTAAGTACAGTATACACACCTTATAAAATGAGGCTGAAGATGTAGTGTAGGTTTAAGTTATCGTATGTTTAGATAAGTAGAATCACATACACTTTACTCTCAACCTACTCAACCCAAATCATACATTCGATCGTATAAGGTATATGTGCTGAAATGATTAAGAAAACTCTTTAATTTTTTTGACCCGGGTCTGAACATGATATAACACTTGAAATATCGAAAATAGAGATGTACTAATGCAGCATTGTCAAGACTCATTGACTCAAGACTATATATGATGTTCACTAGCAAATTAATGCTCATATATTAGTTATTAGGTGTGATCTATTTGCTGCAACCATAATACATTTGACATGCATCGATCATTATTCTCACCCAATGGGGGTGAGGGGTGGAGGTGTAGTTCACGAATCACGAGGGGAGTAATGAGGAGTGAGTAAAAGATTATACATTTGAATTGTATTTATTTATAGATAATGTTTAGCATTTATGTTTGTATTTATCTATTCCCTAAAATAAGGGAATGTAAACTTGTATATATTAATTAACCAAAGGCAATGGAAATCAAGCAATTATGCCATATTATTCTACATGGTATCATTATCCTAACCCTAATCCTTTCTTTCTCCTTGCCGTCACCTTCCCCTCACCTCTTCCTGTTTGCCGATCGTTCTCTTAGTAGTCGATCATGTCTTCCTCACTACATCCCGCTGTCACAGTCACCAACATCAAGAACTTTATACCTATCATCCTTGACCATCAAACCGAACACTACACAACCTGGGCTGAACTTTTCACCATCCATTGCAAAGCCTATGAAGTTTATAACCATCTCCAACCCCGTAATACAGCCGAATCCTCTTCTTCGGCAGAAAAAGAAACCGAAAAATCCGCTCCCTCACATGCCTCTTGGGAACGTCTAGATGCCATTGTGTTGCAATGGATCTATGGTACCATCACCCAAGACCTTGTCCACACTATTATGGTCATCAACACGTCCGCTTACGATGCATGGTGTCGTCTTAAAAACCTGTTCTTAGACAACCAAACCGCTCGTCTTATCACCTTATAAAACAAATTTTTTAATAGCCGCCTACAACAATTTTCTAATATATCCGCCTTCTGCAAACACATGAAGCTTTTGTTCGATCAACTCAAAAGCCTAGGGTCACCCATTACCGAAAATCAGCTTGTCCTACAAATCCTAACCGGTCTTACCGAACCCTATGAGAGCATATCCCTCATCCTCCTAAACACCCAGCCCCTTCCCGATTTTTACACCATTCGATCTAAACTTTGTCAAGTTGAGGACACAAAAACCGACCAAGCCAAGGTAGCGGCTCAGGCCGCTGGCACCGCTCTCCATACCACCACAAACCCACCTGTGCCTAAACCCACTGATAACCGAAACACTCAACCAGAAACCTATGACAACCAACCTGAAAACTATGATCGAAACCGTAACCGTGGTCAAACCAGAGGCCAGGGCCGTGGACAAAAATCGTATGGACGGGGTCGCTACCAGCAGCCCCATTACTCGGCCCAGTTCTGGCCCACTCTTTGGCCCAACCAACAGACACCTTTCTTCACCCCTTTACCTTGGGCTTCATGGGCTGTCCCTCCTTGCCCCTACCCGTTCAACCCGATGCCAAACTCATACCCGCAGCCCAACAACTATAACCCCTCCCCGACCCAATCCAATTCTAACGGACAAGGGATACTCGGCCCAAAACCAGCATCACAGACAACCGCCCAATCCTATACGACCAACCACTCTCCCACGGACATAGCACAGACCCTTTACAACTTGGCACTTCATCATAATGATCCATCGTGGACTATGGACACCGGTGCGTCAGGTACAATGTCTCCTCAATTTGATAAGTTCTCGTCTATTTTTTATTTTGACATTATTTGTAACATAATTGTTGGCAACAGTAAAACCATTCCAGTTTTAGGACAAGGCAACATAACCTTACCACCACCATTCCCACCTTTTAAACTTAACAATGTTCTTTATGCACCAAACCTAGTCAAAAACCTTATTTCAGTTAGACGTTTTACAACTGATAATCAATTAACTGTGGAATTTGACCCTTATGGTTTTACTGTGAAGGACCTAAAGACCAAGAAACCTATCCTACGGTGCAATAGCTCGGGGGATCTCTACACTCTCAGCCCGTCCAACATCACCAATCTCACTACTGCCTCTACCTATGCAGCCCTTACTCAAGACATCTGGCATCAAAGGCTCGGTCACCAAGGCCCAGCTATTTTGCAAAGTTTAAAAACTTCTAGTTTAATTTCTTGTGGTTCCTTACTTAATAAAACTTGCAGTGCCTGTATTTTTGGAAAGCACACTAGACTCCCTTTTGTTAATTCTAATTCAAGTACTTTTATGCCATTTGATCTTGTTCACAGTTAGGGCTGTGCAACGGTTCAGAACCGGACCGAACCGAACCGAACCGGACCGAACCGCGAACCGTTTATTCCAAAATATGAGAACCGGAACCGGAACCGATAATTACTAAACGGTTCGGTTCCAGAACCGGGTGAAACGGTTCTCATGAAACGGTTCTAGACCGGAACCGGTTGTTAATAAAATCCTAAAATTAACATTAACAATTAAATAAAAAAATAAACAAAAACAATGATTTTTCTTAAAAAAAAATTATCAACGGTTTGTGTTAACCATGGTTACTAAAAGTATAGCAGTTTACGTATCAAAATATGTTTTGTTCGGATCAGATCATTCTTTTTAAACAGATTAAACGGGTCAGAACAAGCTGTGCTGACTGCTACCATCACATAAGACAATACTCTACATTCCTACCAAGTAAAACAATTTAAAAGTGTTAAGAAATTATAAAGAAGGAAACAACACATTCTATTTCAAACTAATAATAGAATATTTAAATATTTAATTTAATTCAAAACGGTTCTAACGGTTCTTAACTGGAACCGTCGGTTCTAACCGGAACCGAACCGGAAACCGATTATGCCAAGATATGAGAACCGGAACCGGAACCTATAACGTTAATTCGGTTCGGTTCTAGCGGTTCCGGGTCGGTTTCACGGTTTTCGCGGTTCCGAACCGTTTATTGCTCACCCCTATTCACAGTGATGTTTGGACCTCCCCTGTTATATCCAATGAAGGACACCGATACTATGTCCTCTTTTTTGGATGATTATACCAATTTCCTTTGGACCTACCCCATAGCCCATAAATCTGAAGTCTTTAATATGTTCTCAAAATTTACCAACTTTGTCCACACCCAGTTTAACACCAAAATTAAACAACTCCAATGTGATAATGGTCGTGAATATGCAAACAACCAATTTCACCATTTTGGCAACCAACACGGCATGCACTTCCGCTTCTCCTGCCCCCACACCTCATCCCAAAACGGCAAAGCCGAATGTAAAATACGTACCATAAACAACCTTATGAGAACTATCCTAGCCCATTCCTCTACCCCAAACACCTACTGGCACCATGCCCTCGAAACCACCACCTATCTCCTAAATATTATCCCAAACAAAATCCACAAATTTCAAACCCCAACCCAACGCCTTTACAAATGCCTACCATCATACGACCATCTTCGTGTGTTTGGTTGCTTATGTTACCCTCTAATTCCCCACACCACCATCCACAAACTCGCATACCGTTCCTACCCTTGTGTTTTTCTTGGGTACCCCTCCAACCATCGAGGTTACAAATGTCTTGACCTCAAAACACAAACCATCACCATTAACCGACACGTCATCTTTGACGAGACCATCTTTCCCTTTTCCAAAAAGCACAAACCATCCGCCACCACCTATTCCTTCCTCGAAGACCCTATTCACCCGTCCATCCTCACACCCTCACCTACTCCACTTATCCACCACTCCTCAGACCCTCCCAGCCCAAACTCCCTGACATCGGCCCAATCCAGCCCAACATCATCACCGGCCCACTCCCCACTCCACTTCCCCACATCTAACCATTCCCCACCGACCCACAATGCAAATCCACCAGCGGCCCATACTCCTCTTGGCCCAACACCAACCACATCCCAGCCCACTTCTTCTCACATACCCCATACTGCTCACTCACCATCCGGCCCAATCTACTCATCCGAGTCCATTAGCCCTATACCAGAACCCCACCTCCGCCACCACCACAGACCATGACCACCCGTTCCATGTCCGGCATTAGTAAACCGAAACAAATCTTTAACCTATCTACCACCACCGTTCACCCTGTTCCCAAAAACCCTATTGTTGCCTTGTCTGACCCCGAGTGGCATAAAGCCATGCTAAACGAATTTAATGCCTTAATTAAAAACAAGACTTGGGAACTTGTCCCGAGGACTCCTGACATGCATGTTATTCGTATCATGTGGCTCTTTCGCCACAAATACAGGTCTGATGGTACTCTTGAACGATATAAGGCTCGGTTGGTATGTGATGGTAGAAAACAGGAGGTTGGCATTGATTGTGGGGAAACCTTTATTCCAGTAGTCAAGCCTGCTACCATTCGGACTGTTTTAACATTAGCTTTATCTCAATCTTGGTCCATCCATCAGCTGGATGTTACTAATGCTTTCCTTCATGGAAACCTTTTTGAGACTGTATACATGTACCAACCCGTGGGTTTCCGTCACAGAGACTTCCCGGATTATGTCTGTCGTCTGAAAAAGTCCTTATATGGACTTAAGCAGGCTCCCCGGGCTTGGTACCAACATTTTACTGATTTTGTCACCTCCATTGGTTTTTCTCAAAGCAACTGTGATAATTCTCTCTTTACATATCACCACGGGGGTGACGTTTCTTATTTATTGATATATGTCGATGACATTATTCTGACGGCTTCTTCTACTGAGTTACGAAAGAAACTCATGGGCAGCCTCACCGCTGAATTTGCTATGAAAGATCATGGACCACTCAGTTATTTTTTGGGTATTTCTGTCACTCGCTCCGGTAACCAAATGTTTCTATCTCAGCAGTCATATGCTCTTGATATTGTCAGTCGTGCAGGTATGGAGAACTCCTGTCGCCACCCCAGTTGACTCTAAACCGAAGCTCAGTGCCGCTTCCAGTGCTCCTTTTGATAACCCTACTTTATACAGGAGTCTTGCGGGTGCCCTACAATATCTTACTTTCACTGAGCCGGATATCAGCTATGCGGTGCAACAGATTTATATTCACATGCACAACCCAACCATTGATCACTGGAATGCTTTGAAGAGAATCATCCGTTACATTCAGGGAACTGCTGCCTATGGTCTCACGCTTTCATCATGTACGCATCTGACTCTTAAGGCGTACACTGATGGTGATTGGGCAGGATGCCCAGATACTCGCCGATCTACTTCCGGCTATTGTGTTTACATGGGGACCAACCTTCTATCCTGGTCCTCCAAGCGGCAGTCCACTATTTCCAGATCAAGTGCCGAGGCAGAGTATCGTGCAGTTGCCAACGTCGTCGCTGAAATCTGTTTGATACGCAATTTACTTCTGGAATTGCGCAAACCCATTCCCACGGCCACCTTGGTTTATTGTGACAACATTAGTGCCATCTATTTGTCCAACAATCCGGTGCAACATCAGCGCACTAAACACATCGAAATTGACATCCATTTTGTGCGTGAGTTAGTTCAGCGCGGCTCTATTCGGATTCTCCATACTCCGACTCGTCTACAGATTGCTGACATTTTTACCAAGGGATTACCACGAGTGCTGTTCGATGACTTCCGCTCCAGTCTCAATATCCGTCCACCTCCTGCTTCGACTGCGGGGGTGTAATAGATTATACATTTGAATTGTATTTATTTATAGATAATGTTTAGCATTTATGTTTGTATTTATCTCTTCCGTAAAATAAGGGAATGTAAACTTGTATATATTGATTAACCAAAGGCAATGGAAATCAAGCAATTATGCCATATTATTCTACAGTGAGGAAAGAGAAGGGGCTGTGATTTTGTTGTCTAGAAACCCCAACTTTGTTTTAAAAAACATACAAAAAGAATGAAGTTGTGAGATGTGCACAGGTTTCGAACCTGTAATCTATAGGCTAGAAATAGAAGGAAATACCATTGGAGCACTTAATTTATTTGTTATGGGTTCCTTTGTAAAAAATTTAGAGGTTCCTACACTAGTTTCTACATATAATAACACTAAAAATTATAAACCAAACGGGTTCCTGGGAACCCGAACTTCAAGCGTAGATCCGCCCCTGCTAATGTTGAATTGCAACATTTTCTTATTATAACTGAATAAAATGTGTCGAACTAGTTTGAGAGAAGATTACATAATTACAGAGATGGGGCTGATCACTTGATGGTCTTGTGGAGGTTGTCGTCAACCAGAGGAAAATCGGCTTTAATAGCCTTGCGACTTTGGCCGTAGCCAAAATAATTGGTCAACCCTACACTCGATAGAGGAAGGGGCAAGTGCAACTTTTAAACACTAATCCTATAATATTATAACTAGTATTTTAAACATCCACGCGTTGCAGCAGCATCAAAATTTACATCAACTCAGTTTTATACCATCAAATATTGGACCCGGCTCGTTTGTGAATAAAATTTACGTCTACGTACTTAAAAAAATAAGTGCTTAAGAAAATTTAGTTTTTTCTTAAGTTAAGGAACGGTACCGCATGTTGCAGCAATGTCAAAACGTAAAATAGCTCGAATATTTACATCCTTGTGACAACGTATTATATTTTATCTAACTTGTTTCCGAACTAAATTTATGTCCAAAAATATATAGACGGTTATAAAATTGTTCAAAATTATCAAATTCTAAATTAAAACCAACGTTGGGATCACATCTCTTCACGGTCAAGAAAAAAAAACCACCTTGCTCTTTCAAGTGGCGTTAATCGAGCAAACTTCTCAATAACTTTATCATTATCATGTTGCTCAAAGGAGTTTGTTGAAAGAACCAGCATTAATTTCTAAACTGGCTCAACATTATTAGAGACAACAATTTCAACACATTTATATACGAATAGATTGATTCAAGATGTGTTTTAAATCTAAACGGTCAAACATGTAAAAAAAGCCCAGCTAAATGAAACAGGTCAAATGGGTAGAAACTAGAAAGTCGCTCATCCTGTGTTGTTTTCTGATTGGTTAAAACAAAAAAAGAATGATATCAATATCACATAAAATCGACAATTGTTTAGCTTTCTTTAGGATTCTATTCCTTTGTTTAGAAAATGTCCCTTGCTGATTGCTAATGTTCTCCAATCTGTGATAGACCTTAATCACTAATAACCACAATATAATGTTGACTAAATATTTAAGAAGTCTAAAAAGGTATTTTGACCTGGGCATTACGCTAAACCTTTACCTCAGGTGAAAAAAAAATTCCCTTGCATTACACTAAAACTTTTCCTCATACACACCAAATTCGAAAAAAAAATGAAGACATCAAGAAGAGATTAATATTTTTTTAAAAATAAGAAAAGATTCAAAACCCTATCATCAAATCCTTGGAAAACATAAACAGATAAAGAAAAGATCGATTCTTTATTCAAGAAACCCAAAAAAGATTCTTACCTAATCCCGGCAAGGAGATGCGTTTCTGATTCCCTAAACGAAACGTTATGAGAAGAAGAATTGAACAAATAAGAGTGAAGAAACGAGTATAACCTACCGTAAAGTCTAAAGATGACAAGGTTTGGTTTGATACTCGTGTTCGCTCAGATTATAATCCTTCACTCACAAAAAATAACCGAAACCGAACCCTCGTAAGAGATAAGTAGTGTGAAGTGTGTGTTGTATGTAAGAACACAAAGATATAAGTGGTTTGGTCTAGATCGAGCTACGTCCACTATAAACGAGATTATCTTTATTACTCGAGAAATACAAGGATAGTTGTTACAAGTATTCTAAAGCTATCTCTTTCTTTGTGCTATTCTTGCATGAGTTGTTCAACCCCTTATGAAAGAGAAGTGGTCTCCTATTTATAGGGAAAGCATGGGCAACTATCGTGGCCCATGGTTGACGTGATAAGCTTGGGCCCAAGTCCCGGGTCAAAGATTTCTTCAACCCATGAAATGGGTGGGTAGGTTGTGGTAATTAATGCTGATGTGAAAGAAAGCATGATCTGCCCTGCTGGAAGTACACGTGGCGTGACGTGATTGGGCACAGATGGCGCTTCTCCCTGACACAACATGGTTGACCAGTTGGTGGCGTCTGACGTGACGTCTGGCAGCAGGTGGACATGCTTGCACAGAACTTTTGACTTGCACTATTCACAGCAGAATGGGGAAGCATGGAAGCAGTCATATCACTGTTCCTTGTTAGAGGTTGTTGGACCACCCTTTACACGTGTAGGTCTCCGGTTAGCGCAGAGCCTCCTGAGTGTCTGACCAAATACGTTTCATTCTTGATATCCCATACATCTTCGTACCAAAAGTTGATGTTAGTCAAATATTTCGCGCGTACGTCCACGCGCGGAGATTCCTTTGTGAAGGTGACGTCACCTAGCTGATGTGATCCTGTGCATGAGCTTCTTAGCATGCACATGTTTATTTCCGGGGACATAAGGGGATTGATATCCTTGCTGGTCTGAAGTGGCTTTCCGCGAGTTGGAGTTCCGCAGACTCCTTGTAGGTGGTGCATTTTATGGGACTAGTAGGGTGCCCGCACGATGTGGCGGGGAACACAAACACTTCTAAGGGTGCGTATGGTTTGAGTCAGTTAGATTTTGTAGCCTCAACCGAAACTGAAACTAAAACCAAAGTCATTAATTAATCGATCTTATTAAACAATTGGTTACTTGGTTCTTTTTATATGGTTAGATTATCGGTTTTTAGTCCGGTTTAGTTAATTTTGGTTAATAACAAAAACCAAACTTTGGCAAAATTTTTGGTTAAATACTTACGAATCACATGTGTAAAAGAATCCATAAACTCTATAGCGAGGCATAAAGTTTGCGTGAAGCTGGAGACAAAGAAGATGTTGATCAAGAAATAAAGAGAAAATGCAGCATATGGCGATGATAAATAATTTAAATTTCAAATTTTAAAATATCAAAACCCCCTCTATTTATTCAGCCACTACAATTCAAAAACCCCTCTATTCAGCTTGAAAATATATTATGAGTATAATTTGATATATATTTTTAATTAAAAAATTGATTTTTTACGTGATTAACAATATCTCGGGGTGAAAAATAATTAAACCCTCAACCAAAATCGAACAAAAAACGTACAAAACCGAACCAAAAATTAACCAAAACCGAGTTAACCTAATATTGGTTTTTATTACCCTAAGTTAACCAAAATTAACAAACCGAAACTGAACCATTCATATACTTATATCTTTTATACATCCATTTCATGTATTTATACCTCCATTTCATGTACTTCTAAGTAAAACTTTTAACCAAAGTTTGGTTTTTGTTATTAACCACAATTAACTAAACCGAACTAAAAACGACAAACTAACCAAATAGACTGAACCAATTAACTGGTTGGTTAATAAGATCGAAAAACCGATAATGCTATTTTTGTTTCGGGCTGGTTAAGGCTAATAACCGAACTGAACCGAACCCAACCATACACCATTAGAAGTGTCTATGTTTCCTTTTACATCGCGCGGGCACGCTGTTTGCCTGTTATGAATATATGAATGGTTCCATTTGACTGATTTTAGATAATTCAGGGTACAAAAAGAAAACAATAACCGATTTAAAGTTAAATCGGAAGTTGTTTAATTCAGTATTCAATTAATTTTGGTTTAGTTTTGTCTGTTTTTTGGTTTGGCTTAAGTGAAGGGTTTAGTTATTCGTCAATCCTAGAAATTGTTAATCATGTAGCACATAAAGGTTTTTAAATTAAAAAAAACAATACTATACTCAAATTAAAGATAATAAAATGCTTATTATTATTACGTAATTTTTTTTTTTATAAACTATCAATGTATGAAATAAATATGATTATTTAAGAATCATGGGAGTACTTTGCTTAAAATAAGGAAAAAAAGTTTAAATATAATTTAACGAAGCAAAAGTTAATAGATTAAAGTGTAACTAAGATGAGGTATTAAAGTGTAAAAAAATTTGAATGACTATTTTAACCCCATTTTAGAGTTATTAATGAAAATAAAGTTCTTAACTTTTGGGTATCTTAAACTACCCTTGTCTCATGCATTATAATATGTTATAGATAGGGTTACTATCCGCGTCGGGATTAGGTATAAACAGGGTGTTTGGGATTGAGTTTCAAAACTACTTATTGACTTCTTCAAGAAGCCAATAATTCAATACGTTGTTGGTATAAACCAAAAGCACTTTTGGTTTTGGCTTTTCAATAAATTTGGAAAAACTGTTTTCCTGAAGTTAGAAATCCGAGCTTTTGGTTTTTGACTTTTGGAATAAAATTACAAATCAACCACCCATACAACAAACTTCACAAGAAGTTAAGCGAAACATTAAAAAAACAATTTATTGACTTTTTGATGTTTCTCATCACAAAAGGTAACCCAAACACCATTTTTAAAACTCGTAAGCCAATAAGCACTTCTAACCAAAAGTAGTTTTGCAGTTAAATAAGCAATCCCAAACACCCTCTAAAAAGGGAATATAGAGGCATAGTTAGAAATCAGGAAGACAAGATCATCACACCTGAACTCTACTAAACTATCATGAACGCTTGCGTCGGTGGGCGATTGAGACCCAAGTATACTATAAGTCTCTTCAAACCCAATGTACAACACCTACAGCTAACAGTACACAACTCTTACACCACAACTAAGTTTCAAATTAATACTATACGAATTTTGTTCGATGATTTGCTTTTGGTAACTTGCCCAAATACTAGCAGATTTATTTTAAGACTTTTCTTTTTGCCTTCGTTTTAGTATTTGGGAAGCATTTATTGTTTACCCTATAAATACATAGCCATGTAATTTTGAATCTTGTCATCATCTTCAACTATTTTTGTTGTCTTTCTAGTTGCAGTCGTGGACGTAGGTCAGTTTAGACAAAAGAAGGTAAATCTCACGTTAATCACCAACTATTTATGTTCACGTGTGGTTTTAAGTTTTATTTTGTAGTGTTGCCAACCCTTTTCCTGTCACTGCTGGTCAATGAGTACAATAGTTGACAGCCAAAGATGGTCAAATAGAAAGTCAACAACATGTAGCCCATTATTATATATACTAATTAGAAACAGTCGGTGCAACAGTTTCCAATGGCATGCATGTAATTTACAGTATGAACTGGTACCGTTTTGCCCCACCCTTACTAGTTATAACTTGTTGGAAATATGTGTGTGAATGTGAGTTTGGTTTGTCCCACATTGGTTGGGAGATGAAAAGTGGAAGACTTTATAAGGTGAAGCTTGAGTGGAGGAAGTAAACTGTTAAGTTACTTTATACTCTGGCACCTACCCGCGCGCGCAGGGGGGTGCAAAAATGGGTTCTGGTTCGGGAAAAATTCTTGAACCAACGCGACGCCCGCATCTGCGGACACGAATGCAGCTCGAAAAACCCGGGTCCGCGCGACACGGTTTTTGCTACCCATTTAGTTTTTAACTAAAGGAGCTTCCAGAAGAAGACTGTTAGTCTTCAACTGCAATTAATTGTGCTTAATAGAGAAATAAACGAGTTTATTGGTATTAATCTCGAATTGATTAACATAATTATTGCAGCAACAGTTTCATGTCTAGACCTTTTACAAGTTCTATAAGACCAGCAGTGTTTGTGTAGCAAAGGGATAGCACATATACATGCACTTGTAACAATACTCACACACACAACAGAAACATAGAGCGATTCTACATTGATCGATTGCTGCAACTAAAATTAAAAACAGTATTGTTCCGGTTTCTTTTCAGGCAAGTGGGATAGTCCGGCAGTGCACCATCGACACTGCTTCGAACCGGTGTACCCTGGGAACAGACGAAGAATCTGTTTAAGGGAATTGTGTCAAACACAAGCTCGGTTCACTTCTATGATTTCGTTTTTCTGTTATAGTTTATTACAGTAAGTACAGAGACTCGGAAACGCGCGAGCTTCATATACAAGAGGCGTTGAGGCGATCACAATGTAAGTTTTCTAACAAACTTAAACAGATTGTAAACAAACTTTCGTGTTCTTCCTAAGGAATTTGGGTTCACGAAAGTTTGTACATGTTTTCTTTTGGTACATCAAATTGGATTACATTCATGATAAGAATGCAATCTTTAATCCTAAAGTTTGATAGACAAAACGAATTTTTTTATTCAATTTTCGGATTCATGGGTGTTTGGGATGTGTTTGGATAAACCGAAATATTAACTTTTTTAACATGTATATACACGGTTTGAATTTCTAATTAGAGTATTAGAAAAGACACAATTTTGTAAACCCATGTAAATACGTTTGCTAACGTTTTCTTTCTAATTAGCGTATTAGAAAGATAATTTCAAGGTTTTGAAATGTTTACTTTTTTAATGTGAATATTGGAAAATAAACGGTTTCGAAATAGAATGTTTTGAAACATGCATTTCTAACAAGTGTGTTAGAATCGACGGCGTTGAAAGAATAACGTGTCATGAAACATTTCTAATAAGCGTATTAGAAATTATTATTTACAAAATCATAAGTTTAATGGGTAAACTTTTAGATTGATTTCTCTAACGGGCGTGTTAGAAATTGATGATTTTGTAAAGACTAAATAAGGTGTTTATATTTCTAACAAGTGTGTTAGAAAAGATTATTGTACAAAATACACAAACGTGTTGGAAATTATTATTTTGAAAAAACAATTAGCATTAAACGGGTTTGGTTAAAATTTGATGGTTTCGAACAAGGGAGTTTGAAACGGGTATATTTTGGAAAATCCAAAGTCAATACCATTTATGTAGATGGTTTAATTTTCTAACGAGCGTGTTAGAAATGGTTTATTTTATATAAACCAATAAGTTCTAAAATGATTGTCATAATCATGTATTTCTAACAAACATGTTAGAAACGGTTGAGAATATAAACCAATGATATTTAAAACGATTTTAGGGAATCGTTTATTTCTAACGGGTGTGTTAGAAAAGGTTTATTTAACCAAAACTCTATATGATGAAACGTGTAATCGTTTGTATTCTAACAAGTGAGTTAGAAATGGTTTTGAATAATAAAACTATATTAGAGTTCATGGTTTTGATTTGTAATCAAAACATAAATATGTATACTTTATGGAAAATACTTGTAAAAGTAGAAATGTTTGTATGAATAAAACATGTCTTTTGCAAATTATATATGGTTTGATACTTGTATGAAAAGTATGATGACTTTAACCATATAATAGTCTAGAGAGACTATTTAGTGTAAAACAACTTGATGTTGTTTTGGACATATTTACTTGTTCGACTACTTGAAAGTAGTTAAGTCTAAACAACTTTGTTGCTTTGAACAGTGTATTGAGGGAGTACCTCGAAACATGCCATGAGACGATATAATTGTTATCATTTCGTCGAACGATAAAGTGTTGAAGAGAATAACACTTTGAGATTTGATGTTTATATGAATCCGGTTAAAAATATATATAATATGTTATATATATTTTTTGGATTATATTGAAATTATAATTTGGTAAATTATAATTATTAATTGGAATCTTAATGTGGTGAATAAAGAGTAAACTCTTGGGTAGAGTTTCATGGTGTCTAATTAAAGTTTTATGCTACTTTATTAGAGCTTTTATGTCAATTTATTAGAGCCTTTAATTTTAAAATTAAGTCTCTAATTAAGTGACTAAGAAGAAAAACTCTTTATCCATCCCCATTGAGATAATCATGATAAACGTGGCAAGTGTATATGCACGAAAACAAGATATGTCATCTAATGTTGAGAGCATTTACGTAGAAATGCACAAATACAATTTTGATGACTATAACATATGATAGAAATATATGTTATTATTCATAAGTCTTTGATAAATATTGCGAGATTTATTATAAATTAACTTAGAATAGTGATGGAAGTGTAGAGTTTCTATAAATCATCAATGTTGGTTGAACTATATGAAGGATTCGTAATATGTTTGGGAGAGTCACCCAATAAATAAGTTCAACAAATATATACATATCACTTAGGGATATGTGAATGTCATGTCGTCGAGTGTCAATCTAATTGACTTGTTGATGATAAATATGTTCATCAAAATGACTTATGTTAAGACTTGTGTATAAGTCCTAAAGAGTTAATGGTGAAGCCTTGGATATTAAAGGCAAACGAGTCTTTATCCTAATGGATGGAATTAATTATGGTTTTGAAGCATTCTTTAAACCAAGGTTTTGGAATGGTAAACAAAATCTCATTTTGTGTCTAAATTAAAACGTGAATGTTAGGAAGAGATAACGAGTTATCTCTTAAGGCTGTGAAGAATCAGAATGAGGCATCTTCTGTTCACATGCTAAGTATTCGTAGTCTAAAGCATGCTAGACTAATACTTGTTAATTTAAATGCTCCACGGAGAATAAATTAACTTTGAACATTTAAACATATGTGACGACATAAGAATGAATTTTGTAAAAACAAATATATAATTCATTAAAAAGGATGACTCGAAAGTACCGAATAAATAGTTCATTGGTTATGATACTATTTAGCTGAATATGAGGAGAACTCATATAGCTTAGAAAACGGTTCGTGTGAAAATTATGGGTTGAGTAATATAATGGATGACCTCAATAACACAAAGATCTAGATAGTCGCTATCTTATCACGGGTGTCTAATGTCATCATGAGTGATATTACTCAAACTTAATCAAAGTACAAGCAATGTGGGGGGGGGGGGGAGCCATTTAAGAAACAATCCGTAGGGATGTAAAAATGGTAATTGAGAAGTTTTCAAGCTACATATGAAAGAAACTTTCATCACCCCATTTGGTAGTTATCCAATAACAAGTGTGGAAGTGATTTGCATTTGAAAATAGAAGTTTTGATATGAACGGATGTGATTTTGGGAAGCACAAATCACACGAACCTAGAACAGACTTGTTATAAGTCAGTCCTATTATGTGGACGAAATTCTTGAGAAGTTCAATGGAAATGACTCTAATGTGGCTAGAACTTTCATTGACACGAGTCAATGTCTAGCTAAGAAACGAGGTGAGCCTGTTAACCAATTAGAGTACTCAAGAATTATTGGCAGCCTGATGTATGCCTGATGTATCTGATAAGTTGTATCAGACCAGACTTAGCAAGCAAGCTAAGTAGATACACGAGCATCCTAAGTTTAATTCATTGGAATTACATGACACAGGTGCTTTGGTAATTAGGATACATACGAGACTACGGGCTGCAATATAAAAGATATCCAACAGTTATTGAAGTTACTGTGATGCGAATTGGATATCTTACACGAATGATTCCAAGGCAACGAGTGGGTATTTGTTCACACTTGGAAGAGCCGCGATAGCATGGAAATCATCTAAGCAAATGGTTATTGCTAGATCCATGATGGAATCAAAATTCATCGCTTTGGATAAAGAGGATGAATAGGCAGAATGGCTACGTCAATTTGTTAAGGATATACCTAGGTGGCCGAAGCCGACATTGGCCCAATGCATACGCTGTGATAGTCAATCGGTAATTGGCAGAGCTCATATCACAATGTGTATCATTAAGAATAGGTATATAAGACGTAGGCATGATCGGTACGACAACTAATCTCTATAAGAGTTATCACTATTGACTATGTGAAGTCAAAGGATAACATCGCGGATCCGCTAACAAAAAGGCTTAAGCAGAGAGTTAGTTCAGAAGTCGTAAATGGGAATGGGACTAAAGCCCATTAAAGGCTAAGTTTATGCGAAGGAAACCTAACTCAGCTGACTGGAGATCCCAAGATCTGAGTTCAATAGGACAACCTAATTGTATGAACTGGCGAAGGTCACTCTGGGGGAGAGTTGGTGGAAACCCCACATTTTGAAAAAGGGAGCTTACTATAAATTAAATAAGCTTCCTAGTCCATTCCTAAAAGTGACAAGGTTGAGGTTAAGCCTATTGCTTTTAATGATTTGACTGAGGTAACCAGTCCCAGTAGATCACCTATGTGAGAGAGAAGTGGGGTCGCTTCGAAGGGTATTGTTGGGGCACAACACTTAAGAGCTCTCGCAGAACCAGGCACGTGTCCATGACCATAACGGACACAACTATGAGGACTTGACGTTGTCAGGGAGAGTCTTGTGTGAAGCGTATTGTCGTCCACACAAACGGCAGACGAGTTCAAAGACATCGCGTTCTACTCAGAGCCAGTGGGCTAAGTGCGTTTCATAAGCGAAGGTTCAAAGGGTCACACCTACCTATCGTATGCAAAACTCAACTGATGAAATTTAATTGGAATGAGGTTGTTTTTCTGTAAGCAACTCCCATTCATGTGGGGGATTGTTGGAAACATGTGTGTGAATGTGAGTTTGGTTTGTCCCACATTGGTTGGGAGATGAAAAGTGGAAGACTTTATAAGGTGAAGCTTGAGTGGAGGAAGTAAACTGTTAAGTTACTTTATACTCTGGCACCTACCCGCGTGCGCAGGAGGGGTGCAAAAATGGGTTCTGGTTCGGGAAAAATTCTTGAACCAACGCGACGCCCGCATCTGCGGACACGAATGCAGCTCGAAAAACCCGGGTCCGCGCGACACGGTTTTTGCTACCCATTTAGTTTTTAACTAAAGGAGCTTCCAGAAGAAGACTGTTAGTCTTCAACTGCAATTAATTGTGCTTAATAGAGAAATAAACGAGTTTAATTGGTATTAATCTCGAATTGATTAACATAATTATTGCAGCAACAGTTTCATGTCTAGACCTTTTACAAGTTCTATAAGACCAGCAGTGTTTGTGTAGCAAAGGGATAGCACATATACATGCACTTGTAACAATACTCACACACACAACAGAAACATAGAGCGATTCTACATTGATCGATTGCTGCAGCTAAAATTAAAAGCAGTCTTGTTTTGGTTTCTTTTCAGGCAAGTGGGATAGTCCGGCAGTGCACCATCGACACTGCTTCGAACCGGTGTACCCTGGGAACAGACGAACAATCTGTTTAAGGGAATTGTGTCAAACACAAGGCCGGTTCACTTCTATGATTTCGTTTTTCTGTTATTGTTTATTGCAGCAAGTACAGAGACTCGGAAATGCGCGAGCTTCATATACAAGAGGCGTTGAGGCGATCACAATGTAAGTTTTCTAACATAACTAATCCCTAACAAGTAATTACAACATAGGACTGTGATTCTAGCTCGCTGGTTGAGACCAACTGGTTTTACCCACGAGACCCATGTTCAACTCCCACGAGGGGCACCCGATCCATCCTAATAAAGGTTGATCTCTGTGGGGTTTTTCCGGTGAATGTCAAGCCAAACTCTGATGCAGTGTGAGCCTGTTTAAGACAACATAGTTTGGCTAGGGTGCAGTGGTGGGCTCCCGGCAAGGGGCGCGAATCGCACTGCTAAATTGAAATTCGTCGTAAAAAAGTGAAAAAAATTACAACATGTTCCTTACTTATTCGTTGAGCCCCATTATTTAGAGAATTACAAAAAATGGTCGTTGTGGTTTGCTCTAAATTATTTGGTCCCTAGACATTTTTTTCACTAGCAGTCAAAGTGATTTATATTTGTTTATAAGACTGACCGTTGCGGTCCGTGAGCAGCCTGCCGCGAGCCACAACTTTATCCACGTGGGATCCGCTAGCGACAACGGACTGACGCGATTGCTGCTGCGAGCGATTAGACGTGAGCCAGCTCGCATCCGTTAGCGGATGACCAAGCGTTTGAAATTCAAAAATTAATGACTTTTATTAAATTTTTTCACCCACCTCCCCTATTTATTTAACCTTCACCTTCTTCTTCTTCAACAAACAATCAAATAAATCCTCTCACAACCTTCAACCTTCATCACCATGGCTCCTTGGACCGAAGAAGACGAAATAACACTCGTGCTCGCCTACCAACAGGTGCACGGTGGAGGTGGTGCAACCGACGGTGGTTCGCCGAACTCACGCGGCCAGCAGTGGCACCGGGTGCTACACGAGTTTGGTCTCCTTGTGGGGGGTACAAACCGTACCAACGACTCCATCTCCCACAAATTTGGGGACTTAAAATCGAAGTGTAATTTTTTTATTTTTTTTTAGTGTAATGTTTGTGTTTTTAGTTTAGTGTAATTTTTATTTTATATTTTAGTGTAATTTTTATTTTAGTTTAGTTTAATGTTTTTTTTAAAAATGTGGTAAATAATTAAATATATTTGGTAAAAAAAACCCGCTAACCCTTACCCATAACACCCTCACGCGAGCAGCCGCCGGCCGCTAACCAGTGCCACTTAGGCGTTGTCGTGGTAAAATTTTATTGGATAAATTCTTTGCTCACCTCTACCCACAACGAATAGTCTAACAATCTTAGTCCAACTCATTAATGGGGTTAACTTTTTCTGTTAAACGTTTGTAAAATTACCCTTTTGCCTATAAAATCAAACCAGGGAGACCCACCATCTAATTTACGTTTTTATGAAAAATTAAAATTTAACTATTCATCATTAATTAATACACACACATATATACCCCTAATCAATAAAATTAAGAATATAATTATAGTTATGGAAAAATTACAGAAATCGTCCTTTATGTTTACCTGTTTTTTCAGTAGGTGTCCTTAAACTTCAAAAGTGATGAGTATCGTCCTTTATGTTGTAAAATATTTCAAGTCTCGTCCTTTAGCACTAACTTGGTTAGATTTTTTGGTTAAGTTATGTCACGTGAAAGTCACGCGAGGGTATTATTGACATTTCACCTGCTCTTTTCATTTGCCCCCCTTTTTAAAACATATCTCTCAAGTATCTCTCTCTCTTTCTCTGACTCTCAACCATCATCAACCATCACACCACCACCACCACCACCGCCGCCGCCACTACCATCCCATCCTCCCATCCTCTTGTCACCATCTCTAACACTAGCAACAACCCCAGTAGCCGGTCTCGGCTTCTTCAAAAAGAAACCCATCTGTTCCAAAACCTGATCTTTACTAATATTCTTCCCACCATTAAACACATAAACCTAATTCATCTTCCCAAAGAATCCCAACTCATGAACACAGACATACCTCCCAAACGTAATCAACCCAACACAAGCCTCCCCTTTAATCTCCCCAATAACCCTAGATATCCCAGACCTCAAATACCCAATCTCCTCCTCAATCATACACGTATCAATAACAAAGAAAAACACCTGATGGTCGCCGCCGCCACCATCGCTTCTTCCTCTTCTCCTCCGAGCCCCTCTCTCTCTGTCGGTCTCTCTCTCCTCTAAACTCGGTTCTCTCTCTATAGAACTATCTTCTGTTCTCAATCTCTGTCTCGATCTCCATCTTTCTCTCTCTCTCTGTTGTATCGTGTGTCTGTGTATTTTTGGGGGGGTATAACAGCACGAAGGGGGAGGAGTGCCGCCGTGGCACCGACGCTGTGATGGTGGTTGGCCTCCATCCTCTTTCTTGGTTCTCTTTCTAACAGATTAGTGTGTGTGTTGGGTGTAGTTTTGTTCAGCAGACACAACTAAGAGATGGGTTAGAGTTTTTATAGATGGATAGGTTTAATGGTTTTTACAAAACCATTTATCCCTCAGGTGTAGTGAGAGAGAAACTTTGGGTGAATGACAAAGTCGTAGTGAGAGAGAAAGAGAGGGGTAAAGAGTAAATTGTTTTTTTAATTTTGGACCAAAAGTATAAGTTAATTACACAACTAGTCCCTAAAAGAGTAAAAAGACAAATTTACCCTCATGTGCAATGCACATGACTGGATTTAACTAAAAAATCTAACCAAGTTAGTGCTAAAGGACGAGACTTGAAATATTTTACAACATAAAGGACGATTCTCATCACTTTTGAAGTTTAAGGACACCTACTGAAAAAACAGGTAAACATAAAGGACGATTTCTGTAATTTTTCCTATAGTTATTCACTAAAAAAAACTTAAATCTTTTAGATCAAAACCAATTTTTAAGTTTTCTTTCGGCAAATTTAAAATTGTTCGAATTGTTTAATAATCAATTATTGACATTGGTAACCGACCGAAAGCAATTTGATTATATTTAATTCGTGACTATCATAAGTAGAAAGTTCATATTCTTTAGTCATTGATAAACATCTCTACGTAGTTACCATAAAATATAGATATTCCAAAATCAATACTATAATTAAGCAATCATTTCTTTCAATATCAATTTCCGATTTCCATACACGAATACGTACTTTATAGGCAATGCATTTATCAAATTCAAAATGGATTCGACCACAGAAACGTTCAGATGTGATCTATTTTTAGTAGGGATAATGAATAGTTACAAGTAAATGATTCGCGTGTCATAAGGTGTGTGTATGTGTGTGCATGTGTAATTTGCAGTTTTATAATTTTAAAACATAATAGTTAATAGTTGTAAAAATGGTACCCCTTTTTTGTATTAAAAGAAAAAAAAGAAAACAACTAAATTAAATAAATAAATAAGTAACATTATAATCTTAATTAAAAAAACCATACCCAAATTCCCGCCCCTTTCTTCATCCTTGTCCTAGAGCTTCGACCAACCTCACCGCGGTAGAGAATCCACTGGTCATCGGCGCACTCCTTGCATTCCACCCCCTTACATTGATGAAATTTAGCGCCACGTCATTATCCTTTTCTTGTTCCCAGTCGATCACTGTCAAGAACCTTCAACTTTGGCTAGTATACACGAACACCATACTAGATATGAACAACGCCTTCTTTATTGACACCAAACCCATTTGAAAACCCACACCCCACCAGTCCTTCACATTTCTGTCCAAACCCCTTCGACACTAAACCATTTTGGAAACCTACACTACGACAACATCAAATCCATTCAAAACATTTTTTTATGACCAAATGAGTTGGCATTGGCGGACTTACATAGAGTCGAAGGGGGGCGGGCGCCCACCATGGAAAAAAAAATTTAGTGTTATATATGCGCGTTAATCCCGTTCGCACCCCATAAAATTTTTCAGTCGCACCCCATGGACTTTTGAAACCGACCCCCAAGAAAAGAAATAATTATACGTTAAGATCGAGTTAGCCTATTTTATTAGTTAGTAGCCCAATTCCAAGAATGAGCTCAAGCCCAAAATTTATAATAAGCCCAAATGTGTTTTAATATTGATTAAAAAAACGCTAAGCAAAGAATCAATCACAATTAAAAATACCTTTCGTCTCATCGTTCTCTTGCTTCTTGTAGTCTTGACGCCGACAATAAACAAAAGCCACAAAGTAACAATATTGGATTATTGGATTTGGAATTTGAAAGGCTCTGCCATTGACGATTTATTGGGCTTGTTCATGTCATGGAGACGTCCGCATTAACTCTTAAATCTGCCATTGATAATTTATTAGGCCAAAATGGGTTGAGTTTGGCTAGGATTAGTGGCCAAGGTTATGATGGCGCAAGTAACATCTCGGGTGAGTTTAATGGATTAAGAGCTCTAACTTTAAAGGAGAATGCTTCGGCTTTCTATGTTCATTGTTTTGCACACCAACTTCAACTTGTTGTTGTGGCGATTGCAACAAAACACTCGGCTATTTGGAGACTTTTCGATTGACAAATGTCATATGTGCATCTTGCAAAAGACAAGACAAGCTTCGCGAAAACCAAAAAGAATACATGAAAAAAAATCTTGTTACGCCGGGAGTGGATTGAATCAAGAACTCTCACTTTCAAAGACCAGAGCTCCATACACGTTGGAGTTCTCACTGTAAGACTCTTTCTCGTTTGATTATTTTATATACACCGGTTATGGAAGTGCTTGTATATATTAAAAATTCGAGTAACACTACTTCTAATAGTAGCCAAGCGGATGGACTTTTGATGGAGATGAAAAAATACGAGTTTGTATTCTACTTACACTTGATGTTGCATATTCTAGACATGACAAACACCTTAACTTTATATTGGTGTATCATTTATTGAAGCTAGCTCTCACATTACCCGTCGCAACCGCAACCGTTGAAAGAAGCTTTTCGGCAATGAAGTTTGTGAAGAATGATTTGCGTAATAGGATTGGTGATGAGAATTTAAATGATAGTTGTATTGCTTTTATTGAAAAGGAATTGCTTAGAAATGTGGAGATTGAAGATGTTATAGATAGATTCCAAAAAATGAAGACCCAAAGAGAACAACTTTAAATTTATAATTTTGTTATGCATATGTAATGACGTTTAAATTACTTTTGGTTTCCTTTAGTTGATAATATAATTCTAGTAGTATTATTTTTGGTATGCGAGTTTACCCGACTCGACCGACCCGGGCCACCTGATGGATAAACAACCTATATAAGGTCTATGATTCCGCACCCCATGAAAAAATTCCTGGGTCCGCCACTGAGTTGGTCGTGAATATTGTGCATGTGTCATGGATGAGGCCAGAAACATTTGGAGTTTTAAAGCCATGGTGAACAATGCTAGTAGCCAACGAGTTGTAGGTCCCCAAAAGAGCATAGACGATCGGTAGGCCGTAAACATGGGGAGGTGGAGAAGGGTGACAATGAAGTTGGTGATGGAGATGTTTGTTGGTGGTGGTTGTTGTATTGTAAAGGGAAAGGGGAAGTGAATGTGAGTTGGCCGGTTTTAAGAGAAAGAAGGGTGGGGGGTGGGGGTTTGAGAGAGGGAGAAACAAAGAATAATTAAATTTATATAAAACAATATAGAGTTAATTTTAATATTAATTAAATATTAAAATATATGTGTGTGTGAGAATTAATGATAAATAATAACATTTTTACGTAATAATAAGATTACATGGCTACTCCTTGTGAGTTTACATGAATAAAGGGAAAAAAGGTGATTTTGTACATATTTAACAGAAAAAGTTAACACCGTTAGTTGTTTGGACTAAGGGTGTAAGAAAATACAGTCTATTAGTGTAAAAAAAGGTCTAGGGACCAAGAGGTCTTAGACTAAATCATAAGGCCATTTTTGTAAATCTTTCCCCTTATTTTTATTCCGCCTAAGTTTCATTTCAAAGGCTGGTTTATCCTACTCGTGGGCCTAGTTGATTCCAGTTAGGGGCTGTTTGGTTGATTAAGTGCTGAATCATTAAGAGGTCTGAATGGTTAAGAGGTCTCTATGGTTAAGTGCTGAATCATTAAGTTGGACCTCTTAATGGTTACTTTTCTTGTCCCACATTGGTATGAGAGTTTCATTAAGGTTCAGCCTAGTTCAGTGCTTAATGATTCAGTGCTTAATGGTTCAGCAACATCTCAAGTCTTAATGATTCATCCTTAACCATTCCATTCAGAGGCTGAAACAAACGCGCTGAAGGCTGAATCATTCAGCCCTGAATGGTTAAGAGCCTCATTAAGAGGCTACCCAACAGCTCCTTAGTGGCATGCCAATTAAAATATGGATTAATTTATGTATAAAAAACAGACCAAACGAAACTGCTAGAAAACAAGCCAGTTTACCGCGAACTAGCCTACTCATAATATATTATATCTGCACGTTACAGGGTTCAAATCCCCACCTTTTTATATAGAGAAACCACATTATCACCACACATGTCCCTTATAGGTAATTCATGAGAGTCTAATGTATTTTTAAATAACATGTTTACACATAAATACCATTTAACCTTACGTGAGGATCTAATTACCAACACTATTAAGATCACTTAACCCATGGGCAAGTCTACCTAAATTGTTGCTTCTTTGCTTTGGTATTTTCTTTGTTTAGTTAAAAAACGTATATGAAAGAAACTACTAGACAATGTATTACGTCCTAGCTGTGTAATCCCACTTTTTTTTTACTTAATCTGATTTGAAAAAATATTTTCTTTTGTAAGACTTAAACATTTGTATGGGCATGATAAGTAACCACAATGTTAGTTAAGCTTAGTGTTAAAATCATGCTTATATTGTTTACGGTAAGTAACCATTGATAAATGTTATCAATGTCTATCAATGGCTACTTACCGTAAAACAATATAACCATGATTTACCACTAAGTAACAACAAGTCTAAATACAGTTAATATAGTATATGATGTATTATTTATAGATAAGTAACTAAAAGATATAAGAAAACTTAAATATGTGAAATACTCGCAATGGTATAAGTTACTTACCAAAGACTTAAATCTAAAAGTCTCATTGGTGAAAGGTAGTGAGTGAAGTGGAATTGAAATTAAGAATATTGGATGAAGTTCAGTTTTACTTACCATAAAACAATATAACCATGATTTATCATTAAGTAACCACAAATCTTTTATCACTAAGTAAACACAAATCTAAATACAATTAATAAGGAGTAGGATGTATTATTTATACACTAGTAGGATGCCCGCACGATGCGGCGGGAACCGATCTTTTTGAATTAGTTAAACAAAGATCCGCATGGTTCTGTAAGAGGAATATATAACTGAAATGATTGAAATGTTTAAAGCTACAAACATACATACACATGTGTACTTAGTTTGAACCAACTTGCCGATTTTCCTTTGGCAGAGAATTTTTTGCTTCACCCTTTTTGATGGTCGACTCCAATGGTCGATTCTAATGTTTTATTCACTTCTTTGATCACATTAACTCCAACTAAAAGATCCACTTTAGGGATATTTGTAAAGTCTAAGCTCTCGTCACAAATACCTTTGTTCATAGAAAGCACATGTACTATCTATGAGAATTGTTGGAATTAGAAACTAATAGTGAGATCAACTAAATGAAGAAAGAAAAAACATGAATTCATTAAGTGAATACTAGAATACTGCATTCTTGTCTTCTCCATTATAGTCCCCAAAACTCAACTAAAAATTGATCACCTAATTGAACAGTATGTCTACTCTCCCAACACACTTTAGTCCAATATGAACAAATTAACCAACGTAAATGATTAAAAATTGAGTAAGACCTCAGTGGGAAAACTAATTTGATAAAGATAAAAGTAAATGATAAAATATTTTAAGTGACTAATGTCCCATGACAAACATGATGCATGACCTATGCGTGCTCCGACCTAGAGACCTGCAAAAGCATGCTAGTGTGTCTCAACATAAAGTCGGTGAGTTCACAGTTTAAGTAGCAAGTGTAAAGCTATCAAGTTGTAAAAACCATCATTTTTAAGCTTGCCAGGAGTAGCTAACCCACTAAATGTAACTAAAATTAATATTATTGGGAACATACAGATGATACAGTGCCTCAGCACTAGTGTCTATCAACACTAGCAAGAAAATGTGGTCAAAAGCTCATGCCCGTGACCCAAACACCTCAAGCATGAGGTTGCTGCACAACCTAATAGCGCTATCAACTAATATCTCGTTCGCCGCCAGCGATTAACCCAATAATATTGTAAGGACTTTCAAATAATAGAGGTTGTTTAGTTCACAAATGATTGTTAAAGTTGCAAAACTGATACAAAAACGATATTCACACAAGGAATAGAAAACCCGAACCACACAAGGAGTCAAAACCCAACCCACACAAGGAGTCAAAGCATCCGAAGCCCGGGATGTAAAAGTAGTCCCAAACCAGACTAGAAAAAGTTAAGTAAAATGTCTCAAACCCGAGACGCATGCTTTTGAGAAAGGAGTAGTGAAACTCATCTTAGGTTGAAAAGCTAAATCCAAAATCCACAAGTAATAAGGACATACTACCGACTCCCTAATAGTTGTGCGACAACGTGAGTATATGTGTATACATGATACACCACATAACTCGTTTGTCCAAGACGTTCATTTATGTAAAAACGTTTAAGTGACACCTAATGTAACAACATGCACAAGTAGACCCTACGAACCCGTTGGTGAACATTATGCTTAATATCAGTTATACACGCCATTTACATCTCATACAAGTGTACATGCAAGTTCAAGTCATACAAGACTCTAGATAAGCACATATACACCAATGTCATAATCTGTGTTTTTAGGAAAGATTATGCACTACCAAAACGATTTCACTAAAAATAGTTACAAAATAAATTAGACCCCCAACAGTTTCCTCAATATTTCTAGTATTCCAGTCATCGTGTCCATATTTTTGTTCATGAAAAAACCATGTAGAAAAATTATGAAAACTAAATTACTACAGCTAGGTTCTGAAAATATTCACATCAGGTTAGTTGATGAGAAAAATTCCCAAAAAAATGTGTATTCATCCAAATGAGATGAATCTACTTGGAAACGCCGAGTTACATTTATATCAACATACTGACCAAATTTCCGGACATAACACCTTGTAAAACTTGAGTTTTAGTCGTTTAACGTTGACCCAATATTTTAATCCGAAAATCATTTTAGACCTTTATTCGAATAAAAATCCAAAAACACATAAAAAACTCACCAAATTGCATGATTTTACCCATTGTAGAAAGCTAAGATCACATATGACATATTCATATCATGAAACAATGAAAACAAATAGTTTAATGTCACATTAAAGAGCTTACAAATTGACCTATGTATTCTGTCTGTTTCTAAACATGTGATAATCTTAACTATAACAAACCCTAGGTGTATATTTTTGATCACGATCATCAAATAAACCTCATACAAGACCTATCATACATTAACATGATCAAAACATGCAAGATTCATCATAACTAATATTATCTATAAAGCCTAGATGTTCAACAATCACCAACAGACAATTACATACAAGCATATCAAATAACGATCATAAAACTCCATATTTAACATGTTAGTCTTATGGAAAACTCATGCTTTAATCTTTATAAACTTACATCAAATCTGGACAAACTTGTTTATATTGTTTTAAAACATAATAGAGACGATTAAAACACAAGAGATCAAGTATTATACCTAAAGCCCTTCAATAACACAACCGAACACCTCCAAGTCACCCGACTGATGTTCTTGAGCCTTAGGAGATGTCTAGGGTTTATATTTTTCATATGGGGGCTGTAGGAGACGATTAGGGTTGAGTTTATGAGAAAGATGGGGCTTAAGATCGTTTATATAGTGATTTAAGTCGGTTAACCCACGCACCACCGCCGAACGATCGTTCTTCGAGACCTAACGGCCATTCGGTCGGTCGGTCGTGTCAGGCCCACATCGCTCGGGTTGGTTCAGCGTATCACATGTTTTCTTCGTTTTACTAGTTATTATGGACCCCACCATAACCAAACCCCATGTTTTTAGAACGGAACTATCCTATTGGTTCATTGGTTACGAGTTTGATGACACGTTCAGTTTAATTAACATAATCGCATAACAATTTACACATAGTTTCACACAAACGCGTAATTGCAAGTAATATCAAACAATTTATTCACAATTATCTATTATCTCAATTCACCAACATTCCGGGTTTGATACTCGTGTACGTAGTCTGGTAATTCCCCGAATTACCTTCTTATGCAGTTATTAACATATAACTATGCAACGTATGACTCACCTAACTAACCCAAATTAAATAAAATGTTGTGAATGTAAGTACAAGTTAACTAGAGTTTGGTCAAAGTATGAACTTGAAAATGTGGGGTGTCACAAGATATTATTTCCCTTCTTTTTTTACTTTCTCTCTCGTCTCGGGTTTATACCTGGCTGTAAGTCATGTATGTTTCATTGTATATTTGTCTATTAGATCAATTGATGGTTTATACCTGCTTATAAGTCTTGTCCATTTCATTGGGTCACTACAAGAATTCCAAGCAAAAGCGACGACGTCGTGGCTATTGCTCAAAATCATGTGGGTCAAAGTTTGCTTTTTCAGAAGATGGGTGGGCTGTTAGATCAAATATAATCTAACGGTTAGGGAGCCATCGTACAACCAACCAATAGCGATGACCCTTCAGCTACGACAGGTCGTCGCTATTGCTCGAAAAAAAGGGCGCTATACTCTATTTCCTTTCCCTCCCATCCATCTTCTTCATTCACAAAAACTCCATCTTCCTGCTTCTCATCTCCCGCCACCTGACCATTTCTTCCGCTGCTCAACCTTTCTCCGCTCGTGAACCCCTGCTCCCCCTCCGTGAAACCTTCTCCTCACTCAAACCAACAACTACCACCCGGTCCTCACTCAACCTTTCTTGGTTCGTGAACCCACCACCAAATCTGGCCACCTACTCTTAAATCCGGCCACCCCAACTTAATTCTGGCCAGCCCCACTCACTTTAAGTCACCACCAATGGTAATACCACTTTAATTTGTTTTTTTTGTTTTTTTTTAATTTTTATATAAAAATGTGTATGTAATGTAGCTCTTCTCGACGGCCTCCACCATCCCGGAGCACCAGAACTTATAGAAAAACCAAAGAACCACAAAAAATTGGTCAGTTTTTTATTTTTAATTTAATTTTGTATGTATTTATGTTTGTAAGTATATGAAAATTTAGGAAATTGTTTAGCTGTGTATATGTAGGTTTGATATGTGTGTAGTTATGTATGAAGCTTTGTAAGTTTGTAAAATTGAAAGTTCATGTTTATAAGTATATGAAAACTTAGGAAATTGTTTATGAATGTTTGTAGGTGAGTATATGAATGTTTAGGAAGTCTAGAATTTGACTTCAATTGTATATATGTTCGTTTTGTTTTGTGTGTATATGTATGTAGGTGTGTATGTAAGTATGTAAATGTGTGTATGTAAGTATGCATATGTGTATGTTAGTATGTATTTGAGTCTGTAAGTATGTAAATTGTGATTGTTGGTGTGTAGGTGTGTTTGTAAGTGTGTACATTAGTATGTATGTGTGTTGGTAAGTGTGTATATTAGTATATATGTGTGTTTGTAAGAAGGTGTGTTTGTAAGTGTGCATTTAAGTATGTAAATTGTGATTGTTGGTATGTAGGTGTGTTTGTAAGTGTGTATATTAGTATGTATATGTGTATATGTATTTGTATTTGTATTTGTGAGTGTTAGTATCTAAGTGTGCAGGTAAGTATGTAAATTGTGATTGTTGGTATGTATGTGTGTTTTTATGTGTGTGTGAGAGTATATATGTGTGTATATTAGTATGTATGTGTGTATGTTAGTATGTATGTGTGTTTTAGTGTGTATGTTAGTATGTATGTGTGTTCGTAAGTGTGTATATTTGTAACTATGTATATATGTATTAAATATGTGTAAAAAAATCGTTAACTAAATAAAATAATAATTATTATATGTAAATAATCAAATTAAAATAATCATCATTTAAAAATAATATTCAGAGCTTAGAAATACCCGCCCGAAATTAATTAGAAATTAATTTTAGGTAGTCCCCATTTTGGGACTGCTTTTTGAATACTTTATCTCCTCTAGGATGTGAATGTGTATTACACGATTATTTGTTTTTGAAAAATTCGGTTGTCATTTCCTCTTTTGTCTTCGGGTATATTTATATATATATATATATACATACTTAGGAGCTAAGGGGAAATGTTGTCGTATTTTTTTGAAACAAACATTCATGTAACACGCATTCATATACAAGATAAAGTATCAAAAAGTGGATGTAGCAGCCTACCCTTCAGTTGTCAATAACCATCTGCCTTAAACACGAAATTCTATTTTAGTACATTATCATGCATCTCGCTAAATCTTGATTCATTGTGATCATCGGTACATGTGTACGTTTGTAAGTTTGTAAGTGAGTATGTGTGTATTAGTATGTATGTGTGTATGTTGGTATCTATGTAGATGCTTTAAACACTAAATTCTATTTCAGTTACATTATCAAGTCTTTACACAAAAGCTTGATTGATTATGATTATTTAGCACCTAAGCACCGAAAAGAACTTGAATGTTTTATCGAGATGTGCAAACAACATGCCAACGAGCAAGGCAAGATTAGATGTCGGTGTAGAAACTGTAATAATGTTGGCTATATACCATACAACAAAATGAAATTACATCTGCGACGTACCGGTATCGATCGGACTTATATGAAGTGGATCTATCACGGTGAAGGACCAGCTCAACCTTAGGTTGTAGATGTAGATGTAGATGTAGATGATATTGCACCAAGAAACGATACGGATTTCGTTATCGAAGACCTTAGAGCGGAACGCATGGAAGAGGATACAGAGCTTAACGAACCAAAATTGGCTCCAGAGTGTAGTGATGTTCATGATGAATTTAAAGCCTTGATATAGGAAGTCGAATCAGAATTATATCCTTGTTGTACTATGATTTCTTCCCTTAACTTTTTAGCAAAACTCATGAATCTAAATGTGAGGAAAAATGGACCAATAATTCATTTGATCAACTCCTTGAGTTGTTGCAAATTTCACAACCAGCAGGCAACAAGATTCCCCCTTCACATTATGTAGCTAAAACGAAATTAGAGAAGGCTGGTGTGGGGTATGAGATGATAGACGTGTGCAAATATGATTGTGCTCCCTTCTGGAAAGAAAACGAGGCGTTGCAGAATTGTCATGTTTATAATGATATGGCACAGTACCGGGTGGAATTGTCATGTTTATATGATTGTGCTCTCTTCTGGAAACAAAATGAGGGTTGATAAAGATACAAATGGTAAGAAGGTACCTTGCAAGGTCTTATGATACTTTCCTTTGACCCATAGACTAGGACATTTATATTGTTCAAGGCACACGGCAAAAGATATGATATGATATGGCACAGTACCCGGGTGATCAGAAGAGGGTATTATGCGCCATCCTGTTGATGGATCTTCATGGAAAGAGTTTGATGTAAATCATCTAGACTTCTCTAAGGAACCCCGAAATGTTCGCTTAGGGCATGCAGCAGATGGATTTAATCCATTCGGCAACATGAGTATGTCTCATAGCGCGTGGCCGGTTATACTAACCGCATACAATCTGCCTCCATGGCTATGCATGAAAGAGTCCTCTTTCATCTTGACCTTATTGATTCTTGGACCTAAAGCTCCCAGGAAGGACATGGATGTTTTCCTTAGACCGTTAGTGGATGAGCTTAAGCATTTTTGGCAGTCGGTTGTACGTGTTAAAGACTCAATGACAAACACATTCTTCACAAGGAAGGTCGCGTTGTTATGGACCATAAATGACTTTCCAGCTCGTAGGAGTCTGTCAGGTTGGAGTGGACAAGGCTACTTAGCATGCCCTACTTGCAACGAAGACACTTCTTCAATACGTGTAACAAATAAAATTGTGTATGTAAGTCATCGTCGGTTCTTAGATGTTAACCATCCTTGGAGGAAAAATAAAGAGTTTATTGAGGATGCCGAGATAAGAGCCCATCCGAAACAGTTTAGTTCTGCTGACATAGAAGCTCAACACGATTGTTTAGTCCATCGTCTACCAAGTAAGCATCCAAATTTTGGAGGTGTTATGATACCCTAGGAGAAGAAAGGGTTGAACTGGTCCAAAAGAAATATATTTTTTTAACTTGAGTATTGGTCTTTTTGGGGCTGAAACACAACTTAGATGTGATGCATATAGAGAGAAATGTGTGCGAGAGTTTTCTTGGTACTCTTGTAATGAACGATAAGACTAAAGACACGTCGAACGCACAAAAAGACTTGCATAAGCTAAAGATTCGGAATTCGCAGTGGTTGCAAAAGGGTGAAAAATACTATAGTCCCCACCCAAAATACGCATTCAAGGTCGGCGATCGAATGCTTTTTTGCCATTTTATAAAAAAAGTTAAACTACCAGATGGGTTCGTGATGTGTTGCAAAACATATCTCTTTTCCTATGTATTTTCTATATTATTTGTTCATGTTTTTGATTTGTTTCATGTCGTTTTTAGTATATATTTATTTATTTTATGACTTTGTAGGTGTTCATGAAAAAAGAGCTTAAAACAATGAAAAATAATCAAGATGCGGACACCTGGTTCGAGCAAAAACCACTACTAATAGTAATATAATAATAGTAAAAAAGGAAGGCCACAAGCCTTGTGGTGGGAGTAATTCAAACCAAAAGCATAATAATAATAATAATAATAATAATAATAATAATAATAATAATAATAATAATAATAATAATAATAATAATAATTAAAAAAGAGGCTTAAGCCATGGGCCTAAACAGTTAAAGAAACAAAACTAAAAAAAGTCTAACAGCCCCACGTGGACGAAGAGAACTGGGACGTCAATATTATTATATGAGAGGAGGTTAATATAAGGGAGGACATTATTATTGCAAAAAAATCCACCGCCAGGAGCATATAACTCGAGAACATCAGGCAGCAGCATAATCCTGTTCGAGGAGCCACAAGAGAGGATTATTTTGGAGAGGAAGACGTGGTTCAAGTATTAAAGGCTTGGGTTTGATCACTGCATATTATAGCTTTTATATTTATTTACTTTGTGTCTATAAATATTGGTACAATGACTTTGCTATATTTTGAACCTATGTTTTTATCTTGTTCCACTACTGTTATGTTTGGCTAAAACATTAGTGGCCACCTAGGTTGAAGATGATGACTATTTGATTTTGGTTTATGTTTCGGTTTTGAATTTTTATAGTTGGATTTATGTTTTAGTAAGAAACTTGTTTACGATTCTTTATGTGTGTGCGTACTTTTTACTAATTTATTACCTTTTAATGTTCCACAAGTGTCTTAGTAAATGTCTTTCACGTTTGGATACTTGTTAGAATTACCTGCTTTATGCTTGTAGTTTACTTTATGGTTTTAGGCCTAAATTCCATAGGAACCTTAATTAGGAGTTTAGAGGTAATTCGTGTTCTTCCTACTCTTGAGACCGAGAGGTGATAGGTAGTTAGGTTTGTCTTTGGTGCTAGAGGTTTAGGCTAGAAACGCTGAGAGATCAGGTTTTCCTAGGTTCTCTAGTATTATTTGCTTATCTGTGTCATAGATTGACTTTACAGGTTACTTCTTGCAATTTAGGGTGTACTGTGATTGGAGGGTGAGAAATCTAAACCAATCTAGCGAGTACTTTAGCATAGTTAGTGAGACCGAGAGGTGATCTAACCAATCGGTGAGATTAGTAGTCTTTAGGATTCCTTTTCAGTCAGTCTTGGTAAATGATCCGGGGCCCACTAGGATACTAGGGGTGAATATTATAAGATCCTGATTGCCAACATAGTTTCCAAAGTCGGGCAGTTCCAATTTCATTAGTAGGATTCAATACCTAGGTGGTCGCCTTTCCTAACTCTGATTTCCTTCCTTAGAAATCCTCCGCTATCTGTTCGTTTAAGTCCTTTAGTTTATTGCTTTAGTAATTAGTTAATTAATAAAAATCACAAAATCCAATTTGCTAGGCTAGGAGTCGATAGAGGTCTAGTACCGAGAGTCGCCATATTGTGTCCACGGATCGACATTCCGGACTTACTTGCTCTGCTACACTGCGACCGGTACACTTGCCGTTAGTGTGTGGTTTTGTAAGTTTTTCCATTTTTAAAACTCGACCGATTTATTTACTACACATTTCACACATTAGTTCGGATCTAATATCAGGAACAGGGTGGCAGATAACGAGAATAACATTACTGGGTTGAAATCATGACTATCATATTTTCATGCAATGTTTGATACCTGTTAGGGTTAGATGGTTTTTGGCTAAAGATATTTACACACCAATAGTAGACCTTCGTATGTTCTTTAGACAACTTTGCTCTAGAACACTATTGGTGAAAGATATGGAGAAAGCGAGATATGACATTCTTGCAATCTTATGCAAGTTCGAGTTGATATCCTTCGGAATTTTTTTTAAGAACTTATATAAGGATCGACTAATGCGCGTTAGGTTGGTAGTTTGGTAAAATTAGATTTATAATGTTGGTAGTTTGCGAATAGGTTAATGTTGACGCTTTGATGGTTTGATAAATGTTGGTTGTATATGTTTGGCTATTAATTTGTTAAGTTTGGTTTTATTATGTTGGTAGTTTGGGGAATGGGTTAATGTTGATGCTTTGGTAGTTTGACAAATGTTGGTCATATATGTTTGCCATGTAAATGTTGTAAAGTTTAGTTTTATTATGTTGGTAGTTTGTGGATTAGATTAATGTTTGATGCTTTGGTAAATGTTGGTCGTATATGTTTGGTATATAAATGTTGTAAATTTAGATTATTATGTTGGTAGTTTGCGAATTTGGTTAATGTTGATTCTTTGGTAGTTTGGTTAATATTGGTTGTATATGTTTGCCATATAAACGTTATAAATTTAGTTTTATTGTGTTGGTATTATGGTAATTTGGTTTATTTTGATATTTTAATAGAATGCGGAATTTCGCGAGGAACTTGCTAGGTGTTTGGCTTCAAACCCAAGTTTAGACTCCGCCAAGGTTCCAAATGAAGATGCCAATGACGAAGATGCCAATGATGAAAGCGACGATGAAGTGAAGTTGATGTAAACCAACAATTTGTGGTTGAAATGATATGGATTGGACTTGTATATTAGGATGTAAACTATTAATATTTATGTTCGTTTGGATTGTGACGTAAATATTTATGTTTATTTTCATTTTGTTGTGTAGTGAAATTGGAAATGAGCAGGTTTGAAACTGGAAAACGCAGGTTCGAAACAGAAAAAAAAATTGGAAACAAAGAAAAAGGCTTTAGCGACGACAATGTCCTTGTTAAAGCTACTTTACACACACGAAATGTCCTTTTTAGCGACATAAAATATCATCGCTAATGATCATTAGCGACGAAAGGGCTTTAGCGACGAAAAAGCAATGGCGACGATGTCACACCCCACCAAGGCGGAAACACGGGGATGCAACGACCAAAAGGTTTTTAAGCACAAGTTTCAAGCAACACACAGTTTTATTTAAATAGTACCACCGTAAGAGATGGATATTGTCATTAATTATTTAAAATGTCACCATAGCGTTAACAAAAGAGAATATTGTCTAGTACTCTCGAAATCAAACAACATGAGATTGACAAGGAAAACCCATCAAAGTGGTACCACGCAGTGCTTGCTTGAACCCTTCCCTTTAATCTCTGTGGCCCTCCATCTAGTTACCTGAAAAACATGCATAACGAGTTTTGTCAACAATAATGTTGGTGAGTTCATGGGTTTGATTGTAACAAGTAAAACCAATGTGTAATTCTTGTATGACCAATCATAAGCTAGCTAAGCAAATGATCACTGTGCAAACCATGAACCAAACCTCTTGACTGTTGTGCCTTGCGCATTGTACACTAAAGACAATATATGTATTGTAGAATACTAACACTCTTTTGTATGTAACCGGTTAGAGCGAGTAACCAAGAGTGGGGTGTCAACCCAATAGATCTATTAAAGTGTTCCATGGCTAAATGTTTAGCTAATGGTTACAATAAACGTTGTACGAGGACTAGTGAGCTCTTGAACCAATATGTCTCATGTTCCACATTGTAGCCATGATAGAATGTACCCACACTTGAAAATTACACAAGTATTGACGCATGTATTTCCTCCGAAACGTAAAATAGTAAAATGGGGCCATGAAAATTCACCTGATATTGTCACGTGTGGTCTAGTGAAGCTGTAGATAGTCACTGTCTTTTCAAGTGATGCCCTATGATTATTATGGACATGGTAAGTTGTCTGGTTTTGTTGTTTATCATACAAGTTGCTCACCTTACTTTCATAGACCTTTGTTTGGTGTACATGTTCCATGTTTTTGTGTACGTGTGTGAATTTACAAAACTTTGATGTTTGTTAGAAAGATAGAATCTATTGAAATGGACCCCACATCTCGTCATGGGCCGTAATTTGTTACTAATCTATCATGTGTGGTTGGTTTTTGGGGAAATAAATAAATTTTCATGTGTTTATAACCCTTTGAAAGTCAATGTAGAGTTAACACATGTTTCGACCTATCCTAACATATGTTAAGATATGATAGCCAAAACTATTTTATAACATAGGCCTCGTAATTGATTCTTTAGTGATTCCACTAGGCCGATCCTTGTTCGTAAAAGAATGATTGATGTTTTGAAACCGACTTGGGTTTGTTTTAAGTGAAACTCGATCGTTTTTATACAAAAAGGAAGCTTTTAGTTTCAAAAGTGTCTTGACACTAGTTTGCTTATAAAAATGATCTATAACATGTTTTATTATGCCGTGATTTAGCCTCAAGACATTATTTAGATGACAAATGTTTAGGTAGGGCTGATTATCTTTAGTTGTTAAATGAAACCGGTTGATAGACTTAGTGTAACATCGGACTATTGAGCATTGATCACACTTGTGTTTAGTAAGCGTATGATGGAGGTAGAATCATGGTTAGGAGGCAAGGGGTCGGGTGTAGTGCTTAGGGCCGAGGTATGTGAAGAAATAAAAGGATAGTATGGCCAAGAGTTTACCTGTTAGAAGCAATGTGAGGTCGATTGGGTGCTTGATCCTTGATCTTTTCCTTCGAGCTTGCTTCCCTTCGATTTTATGGCCTCCTTGTTGCCGAGTGATGTGAGTGATAGTGTGAGAGAGTTGTGAGTGTTGAATGGTGCAATTTGGAATGATCAAGAGGTCTCCTTATATAGTGGTTGGGGGAGGGTAAAGACAAAACTGTAAGCGGAAAGTTTAAAGGTGAATTGCTAAGTGTGAAGTCTTGGATCTACTAATTAGTGTAAGTGTAAGACAAACATGCCTTGCCTATCCCATGTTGGTCGAACAGAAAGCTTCAAAAGGGAAGAGGATAGGTTGACTTTGTAGGATGGATAAGTGTGATCTAGTGTTATCCATAAGTGTGTAAGTTACTCACTTCCTAGTCACCTTGGCCGATTGTCTTCTTGTGGGATTCCTAGGTTCTTTGTTCCATCACTATCATGCATACATATAGGGAGGTAGGCGGCCAAACATGTGGGAAGGAATAGGGTAATAGAAGCTTGATGTTATAGGCACATGGTGGTGGTGATAGTTCCTACATTCCTCATGCTTTGATTGGTTGTGGTAAGAAAGGTAAAGAGTTGACCTAGGGAGGTTTAGAGGCTTATATATGTTGTTGCCATTTTAGTACAAGTTGGTGACAAACATGCTTGAAAGAAACATGTGTCTTTGGTCTTTGTGTTTCGGCCGAGAAAGAGACAAAGGAAGGGGTAAGATAATGTTTTGCTCACTTGGTGATACCAAAAGCATGTGAGAGGTTGCTTGTGTGCAAAGCTTCGGCCGAGGAAAGGGAAAGGGAAAGGGAGAGGTAGAGTAGCTTTATTAGTTATCTAGATGAGGGAGTGATGGATGTTGGCTTTTGTTATTAGGGAGTTGACTTATCCTTCTTTGTGAAATGTTGGAACTTGTGATTACCCTTCTTGGGTTCCATGATCGGCCGAATGTAGAGGTAAGGAGATAGGTTCCTATTTTGCAAGACTATGACATGCTAAGTATGTGTTTAAGTATGTATGGTGGTATGCTTGGGTGCCGTGTATATGTATGTATGTATGTATGTATGTATGTACACAGGTATGGTCTTGTGAAATTCCATGATAATTAGCTTTGTTATGATCCAAACTTATCATGTATGTGAAGTCTTGTGAATAAATCGACATGTACACATGATAGTGCTATTATAGTTGCACATTGTGTCCATTAAATAGTCTCTAGTATCCCTTTGATATAGGAATATCGTTCGGTCTCACAAGGGTAAGAGTTAGTTAAGTTCTATGACTCTTGATGACGACATTAACATGTATTTAGTTTCATAGGTATCATGTGGTTACTAAATGTTAACCCATGGTGGTTCTTGTATTCACATGCATGTGTTAAAGGTGAGCTATCAAGTGTTAGGGTATAGCAACCTCATGATATGCTTGTTTGGTGACTTGTCCGGGTGTTGTATGACTAAACAAGTGTACTATGTTGAGTTCTCTGATTAACTCATGCTTCACAAGACTGGGGGGGGGGGGGGGTATAGTGTAGGTAAAATTGTCTAAATTTGCACATATAATGATGTAGTAAATGAAACATGTACGGATGTTGACCTGGTTCGTTGACTGTTGTCACAAACGAGTAGATGGGCAATTGCGACCAATTAATAGCGACGACTTTTTCCATTATTAAAGACGACATATGTCGTCGCTAAAGCCTCCATTTCTTGTATTGGGTATTGGTTGGGTACGATTTTAGGTTGGTTAATAATATAGTTTTGGTCACCGTTTTCATCGCTACATTTTGTTGTTCTTCTTTCTGTGGTTGTGTATGTGTTGTGGATGGTTAATATTGTTAGATCCATAGTTTCTGACAATTTTACATTTAGACTATGGCATATTTTTGGGTTCGGGTGGGGTTAGATCCGCCAACCCGCTCAGCCGACCCATTCTAATGATACTACATTATATGGTGGGATACATGATACTTAAGCTATTTCATCCAATTCCTTTCTTCGATCATCGACCGCTTGATTCTTACAACTGATTATTCTTGTTTGATTTGATTCTTTATATTGTTATACGTATCTCACATATAGTTGTAGTTTCGTTTGTACTTATAGCTATTTGCCTATTTGATAACATGATAAAGATTTCCCAACAAGTTGTTCGTGACATCTAATTAAAAAACAGAGAAACGAGACAAAATGATAATCATTTTGCATGGGTACATAGAAACAAAACACATAACAAAAGGAGGAATAATGGCTCATGGCTCTCGTGAACTAACTTTGGCATCTACCCATAGCACAAAAACACACACAACAATAATAAAAACCCTTATCATTTCGACCCATCGATCACTCTAGATTCTCTAGCCACTCTCATTTCACCGCTAGGAAACCATCATATTTCTGACAAAATTTTTGGTTGAATTCGTATAAAAAGAGTGTTTCTGACCAATTTTTGACAAAAAGTTGGGGATTAAGTTTTCCAACAAAATCCCGACTCCTTTCTAAACATTTATTTTTATTTTTTGTAATCTTTTGTTTTTAATTATCCGTACTAATTAACTAAATACTAGTTAGAGCAGCCACAATGGTGGCAAGTGGACGGGTCCAAAGGAAGCGGGCGGACCACCCCATGCAATCCTCCCATTGTAGCATGGTTCGGTCTAGCAGACGACTTTCGGACGGGTGAGGTGGGCCTCTTTGTACTTTATGATTAAATAAAAAAGTTTTATTTTGTGTATGGGGTATAAATTAAATAAAATGAAAAGTATGTGATGAATTGGAAGTTTGAAATGGCTTATGATTGGAATTGTTTGAAATGAAATAGGATGATAACATGACGGTTTTGAAAATTCCAAACCACCTCCCCACTATGAAAGCCCATATAAAACCTACACTCGGAAATGATGATTAAGTTGTGATATATCTATGAAGTTGCTTTAAAAGAAGAATAATAACAATAAAAAAAACTATAATACTCTCAAGTCTCATCTTTTGAACCAGCATAGTTGCATTATAGGTTGTACATGTACCCCTATAAAACCTACACTCGGAATTAATATATAAGAGATCCGACCATTTTCCACCCATATTTGGTTATCAAAATGCTTTCTTCTTCTTTTTATTATTGTTTTCTCTCATTCCTTATTCTCACCATTTCATGCACTCAAAACCCTAATTTTTTTGTAAATGGAGACATGAGTTTGATCCAGAAAACATGCAAAACAACGAAGTTTTACGATCTTTGCGTATCATCTCTCGAATCGGACTCAACCAGTTCACAAGCCGACACAAAGGGGCTAGCGATTATAATGGCGAGATTCGCAGTGGCTAACGCCACCAACATAAATACCTTCTTATCATCTAATGTTCTTGCAAAGAACACGACTAGCAACGGTTTATTGAGGAAAGTGTTGAAGCAATGTGCCGATAGGTATTTGGCCGCGGGTAGCTCGTTGCAAGATTCGGTTAAGGATTTGGGGTCGGAGTTGTATGATTATGCTTATATGCATGTGATGGCAGCTGCTGATTACGCGAATTCGTGTCGAAACGCGTTTAAAAGGTACCCGAAATTGGTTTATCCACCTGAGATCTCTGCTAGAGAGGAGGGTTTGAAACATATTTGTGATGTGGTTATGGGAATTATTGATAATCTTGTGTATTGACATTTATGTGTTGGTGTTTTGTTATTTGTTTTATGGGTGAAGATTGACATTTATGTGTTGGTGTTTTGTTATTTGTTTTATAGGTAAAGAATGTAAGTTGTTGGTTGTGTGATCTTTAATTGGTCAATAATGTATGTGTTTTACTATTTTTTTTTTAAATACATCAACGAGTTTTTAAAACTTGTATTATAAAGAAAGTTTCATATCATATGTTATTATGAGAATAAATCTTTTTGATGGTATTATGACCATAAACTTGATGAAAATTTTAAATCTTTTTTTTTTTTTTTTTTTCAAATGTAGCTTATGGGGAAATGGGAAAAAACTACATAATCATTTTATATCCGTTCTTTCGCCGGCCATTCATATATTTGTTGTAATGGAACAAAATTTGAAAGTTTTTTTACTTTCTTTTTAGGGAAAATGGATTTTAATACTTTCAACTATCGCCTATTAGTGCATAATATTCTCAATTATCAATTTGGCCAATAGCACTTCAAACTTTTAACTTATTTTCAAACTAACGGATGTCTAACTTGGTTAGATTTCGTGGCAAAAATATAAAAACAAAAACTTAAGAGAAATTTTTTAAAACCTTTTACTACTACCACTACCACCACTACTACTACTACTACTGAAGAGTGGGATGAATAGTCTCACCCCCTCTCATTGGTTGAGAGGGGCGGTGACCTTTATTTTTATTTTTTTTTACAACTTTCGTAAAACATATATATTAATGGTTTCAATTCAAAACATAAGTGTATTCGTGGTGGACTGGTTTGTGTTGAGCTTTGGTTGTTCAAGGTCCCAAGGTCGAACCCTGGGGGAGGCCTTTATCTATTTATTTATTTTTACAACTTTGTTAAACAATAAACACTTATGGTTTCATTTCAAAACATAAGTGTGTTGGTGGTGGGCTGTGGTTGTTCAAGGTCCCAAGATCGAACCTTGGGGGAGGCCTTATTTTATTATTATTTTTACAACTTTGTTAAACAATAAACATTTATGGTTTCATTTCAAAACAGAAAGTGTGTTGGTGGTGGAGTGCTTTGTGGTGAGGTTTTCTTGGCCAAGGTCTAGAATGTGGGTCATAAGTTTATGGACATGTACTGCAAATCATTAAACAGAAACCATGATACGAAAAATCTTGATAAAACATATTGCCTTTTGTGGTAATGTCTGAGCGAGATTATTGAATTGGGTAATAAAATGTTGGTTATAACTACCAATGAAGGGTTATAACCAACTATAACTGCTGATGAGCCAAACAACTGATGAAGAATCAAACAACTACTGATGGGTAATTTACTGACAAATTAAACATCTGCTGCTGAGGCAAACTACTGATGAAGACAGATAACAGCCGAAGAAGATAACATCCGATGACAAACGACAACTACTGAAGAACCAGCTATAACTACTAATGAACCAAACAACTGATGAAGAATTAAACAACTACTGATGAGTAAAGTACTGACAAATCAAACATCTGCTGCTGAGGCAAACTACTGATGAAGACAGATAACATCTGATGACAAACGACAACTACACAAACGTACGACAACTACTGAAGAACCAACTATAACAACTGATGAGCCAAACAACTGATGAAGAATTAAACAACTACTGATGAAGACAGATAACATCTGATGACAAACAACTACTGAGGAATACGAGAGCCAACTACTGATAGCTAAATATTAACTTATAATAGTTGGTTTATAAACATCGGATGTTTCCCTGTGCACACATACTATGTCATCAACACGATACTTTGGTTTGCTTTTCGGATACTCTGCCACGAAGCGCAGAAAGTAAATCTAGTAGTTATTATTATTATTATTATTATTCACTTTCTTCTTCATCTATGTGTATCATCCCCGTCACCAACCTTATATATTGCTAACACTTTGACCCCAACCACCAACCACCACCGTCCACCACCTCCGCCTACCTTAAATATTTGTTAATATTTGTAAGAACGAATCAAAAGAATTGAATTCGGAGTAAATCAGTGTGACAAAACTTCACTGTTAATATGTTTCCATTGAAATGTTTAACCCTTTTTTGAGATTTAGTTCCCCTTTTTTGAGAAATGTTTTGACCGGTTATCCAACCCACCCATTTTGCCTCAAGCTAATAACATAGCTGCTTATCTGTGTGTTTATGAGAAGGTAAAAGAGAGAGACCCATTCCAGGGACTTGATAGTCATTAACAATCTCAAAGTTCTTGTATGTGTAACCAACAAAGTTGATATCTTTCGATTAAAGCATCTGCAAATGATTTAAGCAAACCTTAATGAAAAAAAAAAGTTATTAATGTGAACCTAACCATTAAATATAGATGTGTGTGTGTGCGTGTGCGGTACTATATTATTAGAAACAAACACATGAGATTATATATGTTACCCTTCGCCATGGTCCAGATCTTGATGAGCTATGGCTTTGGTGTTTAGACAGAAACATGAACATGACAAGAGATATAAAAAAGCATATAAGAGAAGCTTTATATATGATGATTTTGGGCAAAATTGCTGATGGGTTTTGATTTTTTTCCGTGAAATTAGGTTTCTTAATTTTGGCCAATTTTTATTTGGGGCGGGGTTCGTCCAGTTATAATCTTTAATACATGGGTTTGATTTTTTTAAGAACCGTGTTAAATATCTTTTTCACTTATTTTCGGTCATGCGGGTCAACAATCATTCGTGTCTATAACGAGATTCTACTACAGAGATGTTGCTAATCCATGTTACGTTTATGCATAACTTAGGACCAACGGTGTAGTTTCCAATAACTATGTATCAAAGTCGCAATATGCATATACAGTAGGGAATAACCGTTTAACTAATTTTTATTATATGGTCGTTTGTTTTACAAATTGTGGGTCAGTTTATGGATTATATTGGTGTGTTTTGTGCAGATATGGCATTGATATGTCCATAATTTGTTGAAGAGAATAAGGTTTTTGATGAGGAAGCTAATTTGATTGCTACAGTTTCTGAAATATCGTCGCCCGAACAGTTGGAGCTGGACAAGTTCTTGACCTGTTACCCAACCCGCCTCCCCTGCCCATTTTGCCACCTAAAGTTTCACTTATGAGTCCGAATGTATTAACTATTTAGTTTGACACAGGTAATGACTTGGTACCTTTGTTCCTTAGCGTTACAATCGGTATATTATCAAATATAGTGAGTAATCAGCGGGAAATTGAGCATCTAAATGAGCTACTAGAACAAGCTGAGAATATGGTCAAAGATTTACACAATAAACTTGAAATAAAAGACGGGATTGATACCACAAATGACAATGCTACCGAGTCAGAGGTGCCTGCAACCAATAGCCCAGAAGCCAAAATTTTTTGAGTTAACAAGGGACATTGAAGCAGAGCTCGAGGCCGAGCTAAAGAGGTTAGAAGAAAATATGCAGAGATCATGTAGTGTAGTGGAGGTAAGTTGCTAAGCTCAAGAGTTATTCAACCTTTTTACTCATAACGGCTCGAATTGGGTAGTATTTTATCTCTAATGGGTCAAATCAGTATGTTTAAAAAGTTAGCTGAAAAGATAACTATTGTCCAAAGTGTAGCTTAGATGGTAAAAACCTGGTAAATAATCTAAAAACTTATATAATGACAACTAGAACGCTCTAACAAAAAAGCATTTGGGGTCAACTCGTCACGCCCATTTAGTGTAATATGAGCTGGTGTTATCTTGCAGCATGATTCAGACTTTGAAGCAGACATAATTAGAGGAGACTTGAACCTAGATACACTCACAAGACAACTCAATAGCCAATCCGAATCAGACCATGACGACAAATGGGTCAAAAGTGAAAGCAGCACGAAGCCCGATTTCTCTCCAAATTACACTGTTTTGTTGATTTGTAAATATAACTTATTTATGTTTTTATGTATTGTATTCTAACAATAAATACTTGTATGTATTATGTGTGTTTTATAGAACATTTATATTAGGAACCATAGATTAGTTAATAGTATATTAAGAAGAATAATGTAAATGGGTCAAACAATTCGGCTGCGAAGACAAGATCAAGGCTGCACAACATCAAACAAGGCTGCATACTTAATATGTAATCGAATCAAAGAAGCAGAAGCAAAACAGAAGCAAGATTGATCTTATCAGAAGGTTTCGAAGGATGCAAAAGGACTAAAAAGACAGATATACCCTTACAGTTGATTCAATTATATTTTGGCGCCAAATCTTAGTCAAACCGGTGGGAACAAAGTATCACAACGGTTCAATGAAGACACACCAATTCGGAAACTATATATATATCAAAGACAAGGCAACAAAAACAGTTATCAAGATTGTAATCATATTCACAATCCTCTCAAAGTCGAAAAACATCCTGAATTCAATTGTATTCATTGTTTCTTTTGTATCAGATTTCAAACATTCGATCTTATAACATTTGTTCATTATTGTATTGTGTCTCTTATATTTGTGTTTATCAAAATTATCCGCTGCAAATTTGTTTCTGGGCCAACAAAACTGGTATCAGAGCCAAGTTTCTCATTCGGTATCTTCATATTTCTGTGTCTGTATTGCTGATTTCTATTTCTATTTATGTTCATTCATATCGTGTCAGTTTTTTTTTGTTGATCTTTATGTTCTAAGAGTCTACTATCATTCACAATTATATTGTTTCAAAAATCGATCATTATTCAAAGTCTGCACTGCACAATTCGTATCATAAGCTGTTCACAAAATTTATTCGAAGTCTGCAACATCTTGGTTTCTGTCAATAATTGATAACCACAAGTCTAGTTTTTCTGTCCATTCGATCAGTAAATTAAAGAAACATTCAGGAAGTTTAAATTGTATTCTGAAATATCGAGTCAATCAAAGTGATTTATAATATTGTCGTTTGTTTTTGTTTATGTTAAATACCACATCAGAAAAGTTTGTCCCTTCTTTTCGAACACATTTCCTTAGTCACAAACAATACATACATAATACAAACATGTCTGAGTCTACTGGGATTTCGTACATGGGATCAAGGCCACAATACATGGCAAGATTCAGACAAAAGAAAGAGAGAAAGGCTGCACTAAGGCGAAGAGGGATTGAAACAAGAAAATGTTACTATTGTAAACAACCGGGTCATCTTATTGGTGTGTGTGGCATAAAAGAAAGAGATGAGGGTGCACAATTAATAAGAGATGCCATCAACACAGGGATTTCATAAATCCCGAGAATTCATATGGAAATGGTGAAGATTACATTTTTCAAGGATCCGACAATAGTTTATGGAAGAATATGTGGTATGTAAGTCCTAACCTTCAAAATCATATATCGGGTAACTTGGATTTCTTTCTTAAGTTAAAAAGGTCATTTGGGGTTGAGAGTAGAATAAAGAAAGATTTCGTTTTTATAAGGGGGGTTGGAATTGTAAGTGTACCGGTCAAAGATCAACATTTGGTGATACCAAATGTGTTCTATTCGACGGATTTGGATGACCACATACTAAGTCTTCCACAACTTATACTACAAGGATTTGTAGTAAAGATTGTGGGAAATTTTTGTATTGTTGAAAACATGTTTATGGACAAGAGTATGCAATTCCGTTTCATAGAAAACAATAGTGAGTCAAAGGAAAACATGTCGAAATCATTGGAAAGTGGTGATGAGGAACATAATCGGATGAAAGATAATTATCTAAATGATTACTTTGAATCCCTCTCGGCCGAAGCCGATTCCAATGTTAAACAAGTTGATGATGTTATAAACAACATAAACATAGACTCACTTTACAAGTGCATTGAGTTCTTGGACATAATAAACGACATGGATTACCCTTGGCCACATAGGAACATTCTTAAAGGACCAATCATTCAAATGGTGACTTGGTTCTTAAAAGAATTCCTAGGGATAACGAATAGGCCGATTCCCCCAATGTTTGAGAATGGTAAGAATGTAGAATTGTATGACTTATACATTATGGTATAAAAGGAAGGTGGTCATCAGAGAGTGTCTATGTATAATATTTGGGTTGTGATAGCAAAGGAGTTAGGATTTGACTATGAGGACAAAGATATGATGAGGATCTTATATGCCCAATATCTAGATGTATTAGATTGGCAATATCTTGTCCATAAAAATGCCTGGAAAACAGCCGAAAGAATTGAAAAGGAGAGGCATGAAAGTAGTCAAGTTAGAAGGGTGGATACAATGCCAAACATGTCTATGAATGCACAATCATCAAGCAAAGAAATGAAGCCAAACGAAGATGACTATGCATTATACATGGGAGGTGATTGGAGGGCTGCAAAGAGGTATATGAAGCGCAGAAATGTAGACTTTACTCAAGCGGAAAAGGCCCTCAAAGAAGCCATTGAAACTCTACCTACAAGTCCCATGAGCCTTATTTATATTTAGGGGCGAGTGTTGATTTGTAAATATAACTTATTTATGTTTTTATGTATTGTATTGTAACTATAAATACTTGTATGTATTATGTGTGTTTTATAGAACATTTATATTAGGAACCATAGATTAGTTAATAGTATATTAAGAAGAACAATGTAAATGGGTAAAACAATTCGGCTCCAAAGACAAGATCAAGGCTGCACAACATCAAACAAGGCTGCATACGTAATATGTAATCGAATCAAAGAAGCAGAAGCAAAACAGAAGCAAGATTGATCTTATTAGAAGGTTTCGAAGGATGCAAAAGGACTAAAAAGACAGATATACCCTTATAGTTGATTCAGTTATATTTTGGCGCCAAATCTTAGTTAAACCGGTGGGAACAAAGTATCACAACAGTTCAATGAAGACACACCTATTCGGAAACTATATATATATATATATATAAGACAAGGCAACAAAAACAGTTATCAAGATTGTAATCATATTCACAATCCTCTCAAAGTCGAAAAACTTCCTGAATTCAATTGTATTCATTGTTTCTTTTGTATCAGATTTCAAACATTCGATCTTATAACATTTGTTCATTATTGCATTGTGTCTCTTATATTTGTGTTTATCAAAATTATCCGCTGCAAATTTGTTTCTGGGCCAACATGTTTTACCACTTGATTTGTGGTTACGTCTTCATGAAGTGATCAAGTTAGAACTCAGAGCCCGTATCGAGGAGCTTGAGGCAGTTCTTGAGGGTAAAAACGATCAAAATTATCCGGACTCTCCCGAACCAGAAGAAGAAAACTCTTACTCGGACCGTGACGACACGAGAATTGAATCTTCTTCATCAAGTCCTTAATCTGCATAAAAGATCATAAAGTACAGCCATAGAAGCAAAATGTACATAACAGATAGTAATCATAATATCATGTGTATAGATAAAGAAATGCAAAGATAATGTAGAACATATATTGTGATCTATTTTTTTAAAAATAATCAGCAGAAGGAAAACTATCTTATGTTTGAAATTAATCAAGAAACAAATATACTGGATTCCACATAATGTTGCACTTTTAGACGCAAGTGGCTGCGCTTTGACAAGGTGAGGCGACAGATGTACAGGAGGCGGCGAGGCGCACTTGAGGCACATGAGGGGAAAGGTAAAAGCGGCTTGAGATGGAGGCTACAGTTGTATATAGGCGGATTATGTGGCCACAAAGATAAATTGGAAGAGAATTGATTTCAATCAAATGGTAGCTTGGTCCATTAACAAACATATTAGCAGTTGAAATGAATGAGGTTAGAGTGCCAGACTCATATGGGAACAAAAAGAAACCACAATGTATCCCACACACAGAAAAAAAAAGCAAATTAAATGAAGAATTTGGCGAAACGATAGATATTAGATAGTATATCAGATTAGGGTTTATTGGTGTAAGCCCACGGGCCCGTTAGGTTAGTTAGGGTTTGTTATGATGTCTATATATTGTAACTCAATCCCTCAATAATAATCAATCAAGTATTCTATTATCTTACATGGTATCAGAGCCAGCCTAGGCTCTATACTGATTCCGCTGCGCCACACATAAATAACCAAACCCCAGCCGTCACCACTTGAGAAAAACCCTAGACAGGGCGGCATGCCATCACTACCGTCGCCACCCTGTCCGGCCTCCGTTCGTTTTCGTTTTAGTGTTACGTTCACTTTTTTTTCTTATTCCTAGTTCTAAATAAATTTTCAATTGTCGGTTCTAGACATATTCCCGCCGTTTTCATAAATCTTTCTTATGAACCATTATCCATACAATCAGAAGGAATATGTTTCATCTGTCGCAACCGTTGATTATGATCAAAGGTGTCGCCACCTCTTTTTTTATTGATTTCGCTTCTCCGTCATGTCGCTCCTTGCCGCCTCGCCGCTTATTGGACTACTGCTGCGCCGCTTGCAGGACTATGATCCGCCGCCGCGCCGCTATCCACCGCCGCCGCCGCACCGCATTGGTTGCCTCATATCGGATTACATGATCATTAAATTAGTGGTGGATTTTCATTGAAGATTACGGATTGCAAGATTATGAGATTATGGCAGAAGTTTTGACCGACATTGAAGAACGTTTAATATTATTATTTTTTTTATGTTTTTTTTGTTTTTCCAGTCTGAGCTTCTAGTTTCCTTCCGCTCTGACTGCGGGGGAGTATTAGATAGTATATCAGATTAGGGTTTATTGGTGTAAGCCCACGGGCCCGTTAAGTTAGTTAGGGTTTGTTATGATGTCTATATATTGTAACTCAATCCCTCAATAATAATCAATCAAGTATTCTATTATCTTACAATAGAGTCGAAAATCATAACTTACGGTAAAATATAACTTTAAATGATAAATCATATATACTACACCCGGCCAACATTGGTGGTTACATCAAATGCCAATAGAACATCTCAAGTACAAAAAATAAAACAAAGTCTTATCTTACAGAATCTAAAATCATCCAGTAAAATAAAGTGTTGGTATTCAAAGGGATGATTCATTTTAGTTGTACACATTCTATGAGATTTTGAACTTCTTCATTCTTGTGTTTTATACAGGAGGAGGCTGGTACACTGAGTAAAGAAGAGCTTGGAAGGGCCACTTAAAACTTTTATTCATACTCTTGGTGCTCAGGTTACCTCTTGTTAGTTACTTGTGGCAATTTATGTATTCTTTGTGTGTATATAATCCTTAAATTTACTTCTTTAACTACCAACGTTTCATTTAAAGAAATATCTTTTATGTTGTTTAGCTTGGTTTGCTTCTTGTATATATTTGACAGTTCCTTCCAGTATCTTGAACTATGAATAAATATTTTTAATGTTGCTTAACATGTTGGTACCCAAAAAGGCCAACCAGGCAGTATAACAAGGATGTCAAAGAACTGGAATTTACTCCCTCTACCTCATCTTTCATTCTTATTGAGAAGATTTAATTCATGCTTTTCTCTAACGTATTATTGTGTTAAACCAAAAGATTTAACTAGAATAAAAACGGCTCAAATGGACCGAACATGTTAAATGGAGTGAAAGTCATGTGAAGTGTATTCAAATGCATAAAAGCTTCTCACTTTTTTTTTTAATTCAAAGATTAATAATTTCATTTCTTAAATTTGCCAAGTTACATCAAAATAGAGGGTAGACGGGCATTTTTTGTAATAATATAGATGCTTTAACGTTGATAATGTATATTTGCCTATTTGGTAAGTACACTAGACATGGTTTCTTTCATATATTCATATTTCATCAAGTTTAGTCCATACCTTAACTGTGAAACTACCATCTTTTGCATTGTTTGTTCTTCGACTCATATACAAAATAATAAATATAGCATCATCATACAGTTAGGGTGGTCTAAAAGTTTAGACATTTAGACTATTGGTTAATCCTTATGTGCTACATGTGTTTTAGAGTTGAACATGGTGATCAACTTTGTGTGACTTTCGGTGTGTTTGAGGCATTTGAGTATACGATTTGTTAACCTTTAAGCTTAGGTGTTTCAATTCACACCTGAAGCCGTTCTTTAACTCAAAACAAACTTAAACTAAACCAAAAAACCGAACTTACCTGTTTACAATTTAGCTTCTGAACCTTAATAACCCAATTCAGTTTGTTGACCCATACAGTTTTGTTTCTTGCATTATGAACTATACCATATAGCATGTACCTAACCCAGTAATGACTAAAGTTTGACCTATTGTTTTACTTGCAGGAAACAACACGTGTAATTATGGTATCCAAAGAACTAAATAAAGTCATTTTGTATAGGGGTTGAACCGGATTGAATGTGGATTGCAAAATTATGAAATTTAAGAGTAGTTTCTTAGGTTTAAAACAGATTGTATTAATCAAGCAACGATTTTTGGGTTCTGGTTATGTTTCTAAAATATTTTGTTTTTTTATAATTCTTAAATGTTCCAAAATTCTAGGATTGTTTAGTAAAAAATGAATCTATAGCACTTGTTTTTTTGTGAACTTTAAATATATAGTGAGTTCATCTTTAAATCTCCTAATTGCACTTAAGAGTTGAGGCACTGTATTCTCGTATTGCAACAAAAAGTTGTGAAGGTCGATACATTAATTTGAGAGTTGTTCACGAATATAAGTCAACTCTTTAAATTTATAATTTATTAATTTATCGACACAATAATATCTCGCTATATTAATAAAATATCCCGGTCCCAACATTATTAATTTATAGGGATTTTACTGTATTTAGTTATTAGATTAAACATATGTTGTATAATTGAACTGTGCTTTTACTGTAGATGGCAATAATATCTTGCGTATATCCTTGCAAGGAATGTGCAGATCATTCAAAGAAGTTTTAAGGTAGCGCATTTGCAATATTTTATCACAAATGCCATACACACATAACCCCCGTCAACAACTACGAGGCAACAAAACAAATGTACCCGCGGCAACGCGTGGGCATGCCCACTTTCTTTGGCAACTATACGCCTGTAGCCAATAATGTCCAACTTAGGTGTTGAGGTGATTGTTTTTGGCATACTTATAGGTCTCGCAACACACTGGTTTGAAAGATATTATTGTTCCCGCTCATCAATTCCAAGTAATAAAAAAACATCGTTGACGAGTTGCTCGTTTTGCTTCGTTTATCCCTTGTACTTTCAAGCCATTGATTATGGGCCTCTGACTATGTCACACCCTCAAAATCCACTTGCGGAGTTTTACCGCGAGGCGCATGACAAACCAGGATCCAAGTCAATGATCACAATAAACAATACTAAATGAATTTCAAAAACATAGTTTAAAATCCCAAAACATCAGCGGAAGCTAAATGTCGTTACATAAACAAAATAAAACCAAATGTTTAATGTTCAAAACCATGCAACTCTAACTAGACGCCGTGCAGACGCGTGCGCCCTAGTTCCACTTTGCTACCTTAGCGACCTGAGAAAACATGTAAGAGTTTACGTCAGCACAAAAATGCTGGTGAGTTTACAGGTTTGTAATCAAAGTTCCAAGTATAACCTGTCCATACTATAACAATTGTAAACCAAGTACGCTAGCTAGGCGCATGTACCATTACTACTACGATTGGAAAACCATTACTAACTCGCAAACCAGATGTTGTGCCCGTATAGTAAACCTGTTCCTGTTTGAGACAATATGCACCCGCCCGGCGCTCCATGCCGACGGGTGGGGTTGGTCACTCCCAATAGCGCTATTCACATTTCCCCGTTGTGCAAACCAGCACATTCATGGTTTCCCCCCGGGACTTCCAAAGATCGTATAGTAAACCGTTTGAAAACCCATAGTATGACAGTTGTTACCAAATAGTTGTTTAACACATGTTTTCTCCCCCGAAAACGAAAACCAAGTAAAGTGGGGCCGTAAACTCACCTTAGGTTGCGTTAACTTCAGCTAATAGAATAGTTCAACAAGCTATGCTAGTCCCGTAAAACAGCGACCTAACATATGATAGTTACAAGTACTTAGACTAATAACCCTTAGGTTAGTTAGTCCCTAGATGTCCAGACCATAACCAAGTTCGTTTGAAACACCGTGACTGTTTAACCGACCCAAAGTACAAGACTCGACATCCCATTGGTGACCCGAGACTCCCCGTGTTATGTTTACGCTCCAAAACATACAATCACGCAAGTGCACTTAACATACGTTAACACACAACAAGCTATAGCACATAGTTCACGTATCACCGAAATACATCCAAGTATATGTTACCAAGTTATTAGACATGTTACGGGGTTCCTAGCATGTTCTTAGGTGTCAAAACGGGTCTCGGAATGCTAAAATATACATACAGCAGTAGTACACGCGATTAGGAAAAGTCAACTAGCATTTAGGTTGGTCAACTGGCATTTAGGAAGGCTAATCGCATGTAACTACTAGCATTTAGGGCTAATCGCATGTAACACCTAGCAATTAGGGCTAATCACATGTAACACCTAGCAATTAGGGCTAATCGCATGTAACACCTAGCAATTAGGGCTAATCGCATGTAACAGCTAGCAATTAGGGCTAATCGCATGTAACAGCTAGCAATTAGGGCTAATCGCATGTAACAGCTAGCAATTAGCCTGCTAATCGCCTGTAACCTTGCTGTTCCAGTTTTTCGCGCGTTTAACGCTCCAAATCAGATCCAGAACGTGTGTAACCACCCAATATCATCCCAAACACTATCCTAAACATGTTTCAACTAAAACCCTTCGTTTTGCCTCGTATTATCAGCCCTGCATGCAATCATGTAATCCAAACACCATTCACATAGCATGCAACATCACACTAACATGCGTAACTATAACCCTAATGATCAATTCTCAGATTTTATCATCATAATATCATTATCAACACTGATCTATCATAATAACATAGCAAATCATCATCATGAATCATAAAAACCCTAGCTTTTTAATCATACACACTCATAACACATGCATATTAGTTATAATCCGATTAACAACCCTTATTGACGATTTTCAGAAAGCTTTTTCGTTTAACAACAGGTCTGGACCCTTAGGGATTGATTAAAAATGTTTATAAAGGTTTATGGATGAAAATCAAACCTTAGAATTATGAAAGTATGATGATTCAAGCTTGAAACCTTGAGTTTTGATCAAAAATCGCCTTCCAGAGGTTGTTTATGTGTTGGGACGGTTTATGGGACGATTAGGGTTTGTATAATGAAGTTTAGGAGGTTAAGTATGGTATTTATAGTCGTTTTTAGTCGTCACTTACGTTGCAGGCGATTAGCTTTCAGTTGCAGGCGATTAGGGCTGCTAATCGCCACCCCCTTAGGCGATTAGCCCCCTAATCGCCACCTTGAGGCAGCTACTCGCCCCCTGGGGTGAGCTAATCGCCACCCTGCAGGTGATTAGCTCACCCTAATCGCCTGCAGGGCCCTGTTCCAAGTATTTTGCGCGTTAAACCCCGTTTTAACACATGTTAACACATTTTCACATACCGACAAGTCACATAATGATTGTAAACACATAACACTAGTAAATACACATATTTACACTCGTTCACCAATTCCCGGGACTCGAGATTCGTACGTTCCGTATGCCCTGACGATCCTACAAATCGTCACCGTTTGTACACTTGGTTAAGGACTGACATCTAACGATCCTCTAGGCCAACATCTAATGATTCCCTAGACTCATATAACAGTTCCCGAACCATAACCCGACTCAACTAACCCAGTTAAGTACAGAATACGCGTGACTCGCTAAGGTAGACTTTAATTTAGACGACGTTGTTAACTTGAATTTGCCGGGTGTCACATCATCCCCACGTTAAAAGAATTTTCGTCCCGAAAATTATGTAAGTACCAAGAGTATGAACAAAAGAAACAGACAAAAATAGAAACCAAGAGAGAGAATTACCCGAGTTGTCACATCATCCCCACGTTAAAAGGAATCTCGCCCCGAGATTCATTCCGTTGCAGTGGTAACGTGTCTCGACTCGAATGCCTCTTTAGGAAAGAGATGAGGATACTTAGACTTCATCTGATCCTCGCGTTCCCAAGTGTATTCCGGTCCCCGGTTCGAGTTCCATCGAACCTTAACAATACGAATCTTACTGTGACGCAGACTGCGAATCTTGTAATCAAGGATCTCGACAGGTTCCTCCACTATCCGAAGACGATCATCAACCTTGATCTCTTCTAGTGGAACAATGAGAGACTCGTCAGTCAGACACTTCTTCAGGTTAGATACGTGGAAGACGTTATGTACGTTACCGAGCTCCGTCGGTAAATCAAGTCGATATGCCACCGGTCCGATCCGTTCCAGGATCGTAAATGGACCGACATACCGCGGGTTAAGTTTGCCACGCTTCCCAAAGCGTATGACGCCCTTCCACGGTGAAACCTTTAGAAGCACTTTGTCACCAACTTGGAACTCCAATGGCTTACGGCGATGATCAGCATAACTCTTTTGTCGGTCCCGTGCCGCTGCCAATCGATTACGAATCTGTACGATCTTCTCAGAAGTCTCGTACACCAGTTCTGGCCCAGTGAGCTGACTCTCACCCACTTCGGCCCAACAGAGAGGAGACCTGCATTTCCGTCCGTACAATGCCTCGAACGGAGCTGCTTTGATGCTCGTATGATAACTGTTGTTGTAAGAGAATTCTACTAACGGTAAGTGAGCTTCCCAACCTTTGCCAAAATCGATCACACATGCCCGCAGCATGTCTTCTAGAGTTTGAATTGTACGCTCACTCTGACCGTCAGTTTGTGGATGATAAGCCGTACTCATGTCTAGTTGGGTACCCAAAGCCTTGTGCAAAGACTTCCAGAAGTGAGAAGTAAAATGGGAGTCACGATCCGAGATAATAGAAACTGGCACCCCGTGCTTAGAGACAACTTCTTTCAGATATAAACGAGCCAACCGATCCATGGTGTCGGTCTCCTTAATAGCAAGAAAATGAGCTGATTTCGTCAACCGATCAACAATCACCCATATCTTGTCGTTCCCGCTTGGTGATTTAGGAAGTTGTGTGACAAAATCCATAGTAATCCGTTCCCATTTCCACTCTGGAATTTCGGGTTGTTGCAGTAGACCCGACGGTTTCTGGTATTCCACCTTGACCTTAGCACAGGTCAAGCACTTACTCACGTATGAGGCTATATCCGCCCTCATGTTTGGCCACCAGTACAGTATTTTTAGATCCTGGTACATCTTGTCTGAACCAGGATGAATGGAATACCGAGACTTGTGAGCTTCATCAAGAACCAGCTCCCGAAGTCCCCCGAATAAGGGAACCCAGACGCGTTCTGCGAAGTAGCGCAGGCCATCAGGCCTTTGCTCGAGATGTTTGTCGGCACCGTGCATAGTTTCAGCCTTAAGGTTTTCCTCCTTCAAGGCTTCTGACTGCGCAGAACGGAGTTGATCAGGCAGAGAGGAGTGGATTGTGAGTTGCAACGCCCGAACGCGACGAGGGTTTGTCGATTCCTTCCTGCTCAAGGCGTCTGCCACAACATTCGCCTTGCCAGGATGGTACTTAATGGCACAGTCATAGTCGTTCAGGAGTTCAACCCAACGGCGCTGTCGTATGTTCAGGTGCTGTTGGTCAAAAATGTGCTGGAGACTCTTGTGATCGGTGTAGATGGTGCATTTGGTACCGTACAAGTAATGCCTCCAGATTTTCAACGCGAACACCACCGCACCCAATTCCAAATCATGGGTAGTGTAGTTCCTCTCATGCACTTTGAGTTGACGGGAAGCGTACGCAATCACCTTCTCGCGTTGCATCAACACGCAACCGAGACCATGGATAGAAGCATCACAGTAAACAACGAAATCTTCAGTGCCCTCAGGCAAAGACAAGATAGGAGCAGTGCAAAGCTTAGTCTTCAGTTTTTGGAATGCGGACTCCTGTGGTTCACCCCAGTCGAACTTTCTATCCTTCTGAGTAAGAGTGGTGAGGGGTTGAGCGACCTTCGAGAACCCCTTAATGAAACGCCGATAATAACCCGCAAGGCCTAGGAATTGCCGCACCTCAGTTGGCGTCTTCGGTGCTTCCCAGTCCTTGATCGCTTCGATCTTAGCTGGATCGACATGGATTCCCAGTTCATTGACTACATGCCCTAGGAATTGGACTTCGCGTAACCAGAAATCGCACTTCGAGAACTTGGCGTACAGCTGTTCTCGTCGTAAGAGTTCCAAAACTAACCGTAGATGTTCCCCATGTTCGGTCTCGTTCTTGGAATAGATCAGAATATCATCAATAAACACGATGACGAACTTGTCAAGATACGGTTTACAAACGCGGTTCATCAAGTCCATGAAAACCGCCGGTGCGTTAGTGAGACCAAAAGGCATGACCAAGAATTCGAAATGGCCATAACGTGTACGAAAGGCAGTCTTAGCAACATCAGCTTCCCTTACGCGCAACTGGTGATAACCGGACCTGAGATCAATCTTGGAATAATAGCTGGAACCCTGGAGCTGGTCGAATAGATCATCAATACGTGGAAGAGGATAACGGTTCTTAATGGTCAATTTGTTCAGTTCTCTGTAGTCCACACACAATCGGAAACTTCCATCCTTCTTCTTAACAAATAAAATCGGGGCTCCCCAAGGGGAAGAACTAGGTCTGATGAAACCCTTATCCAAGAGTCCCTGTAACTGGTTAGACAATTCTTGCATCTCAGGAGGTGCAAGACGGTAGGGGGCCCGAGCAATAGGAGCAGCGCCAGGTACAAGATCAATACCGAACTCAACCTGACGATGGGGAGGAAGACCAGATAAATCATCAGGAAAGACATCAGAAAACTCGCGTACAACCGGGATATCGTCGATCTTCTTCTCGCTGGTAGTGGAAACAGATAAAAGTGCTAGAACAGCCGAATAACCCTTCCGAAGATACTTAAGGGCTTTCATGCTAGAGATGAGACTTAGCGGAGCACCGCTCTTGTCCCCGTACACAGAAAGAAATTCTCCATCAGGGAGAGGAATCCGGATGACCTTGTCGTAACAAACGATCTCAGCGCGATACAGCGACAACCAATCCATGCCTATAACCACGTCAAAACTACCCAAAGGTACCGGCATAAGGTCGATAGGAAAAGACAAACCCGACAACTCTATGCGACACTCCCGAAGAACGCAAGTAGCTTCTATCTTCTTACCGTCAGCCAATTCTATAATATAATTAGCCTCTAAAGGAACAGGTACTACATCTAACAAACGACTAACTTCCACAGATATGAAACTTTTGTCGGCGCCAGAGTCAAATAAAACACTAACAGAGCGATCGTTGAGAAGAAACGTACCAGTGACTGTGTCAGGGTCCTGTCTTGCCTCTGCAGTCCCAATAACGAAGGCACGTGCGTTCCTGTTTCCGCCCCCGTTGTTACCATTTCCATTCCCATTCCCTCCCTGTTTCAGTTTTGGACACTCTTTCTTGTAATGCCCCGCTTCCCCACAGTGAAAACATCCCTGTTTACCCGCAGTCCCCTGAGTAGTAGCAGTCGGAGTAGTAGTTGGGGCCTGAGTCGATGGAAGAGTCGCCCTACAGTCTTTGGCAAAATGCCCCAACTTCTGGCAGCGATGGCAACGATTGTTGTCACAATTCCCATGATGATGGCGTCCACACTTATTGCATTTCGGTAACTTCCCTACGTAACCACCACTTGGCTTAGAACCCGAAGAAGACGAACCCCCACTATCAATCCTTTTCCCCTGTTGAGCTGGTGCTGGTGTAGAATTCTTCACATCATTATCCCACTTTCGTTTGTTGCTCTCTGGAGCCTTAGCAGTTGAACCTTTGGCAGGCAAGATACCCTCACTCACCTTTAAGTTAGTCATCCTATGAGCAGATCGGACCACCTCCGCGTAAGTAGGAAGATTCCCTGCAGCCACCAACCCTGCGATTTCTGGCACCAGACCCGAGATATAATGCTCAATCCTCCTGTATTCCGGCACATGCAGATCAGGACAAAGTACAGCCAACTCATTCCGCCTCACAGTATACTTCTCAATTTCTGACCCAGACATTTTGAGGTTCCACACCTCGTGTTCCAGTTTTTGAATTTCCTCCCTGGGACAGTACTCCCTCTTCAGCAGTTGCACAAAGTTTTCCCAAGGCATAGCATAAGCCTCCCCTATACCCATAGTCTGGGTGATATCGTTCCACCAGGTCAACGCAACATCCTGGAGCAACCCAGCAGAATACTTGACTCGATCCTCAGGGAGACAGTTACACATCAGGAAAACAGACTCCACTTTCTCCAACCACCTGAGCAAACCTACTGCACCCTCAGTACCCGCGAACTCATGGGGCTTGCAGTCCCGAAACATTTTGTAGGTGCACATGGGTGGTGGTGGTGGATTAACATGACCACCTGTAAAGAAACACGTAAGAAAACCACGGGAAATGTAAACAAAGTTCACCAATGAGATAGAAGTGGTTAGGTCAACTTACCGCCATTTTGCCCTAGCTGGAAGGCAGCCTGCAGCAAGTTGTTCAAGTCATCCTGTGTGAGGTTCACACCCCCACGACCACCATTTCCACGCCCACCATTGCGACCACCTCCACGTCCTCCTCGTGCTCCAGACATGATTCTGGCAAAAAGGACGAGAAAATTTAGTTTCACAGCTAATGATAAACACTAGCGTTTACAAGATCAAAGCTAGATCCAACCCAGGACTATCCATTCGAACCCAGAGCTCACTAGGGCTTTCATGCATTTCGGTTTATGATTTTGTGTGCACCCAAAATGATAAACCGCTCTACATGGTCCTCCCAGTGTCCTCCTAGTTCAAAGTTCAAATCACCGGACATAGATTCTTAGCTATACACCGTAATACTACGGTATTTCATGACAAGGGTTTCTATTGGGGTAGGAAGGGAGATGTCCGAGTCTTGGACCAATCTCAAGAGTATACAGTTAACCCCAATGTACCTCACTGTCTAGTAAGCAAGTAACCCAGTAAAAGAGTCTGGATGATGTAACACAGAAGGACAAGATGATTTAGAGACACCCCGACAAGTCTATGAGTAACCCAGTATAAAGTTTAGTACCATGTGATCATCTAGTGTGTGCGACTCAGTTATAGACTAGACTCTACATGCAGTCCTAGTTCACTATAACCATTGGCTCTGATACCAATCTGTCACACCCTCAAAATCCACTTGCGGAGTTTTACCGCGAGGCGCATGACAAACCAGGATCCAAGTCAATGATCACAATAAACAATACTAAATGAATTTCAAAAACATAGTTTAAAATCCCAAAACATCAGCGGAAGCTAAATGTCGTTACATAAACAAAATAAAACCAAATGTTTAATGTTCAAAACCATGCAACTCTAACTAGACGCCGTGCAGACGCGTGCGCCCTAGTTCCACTTTGCTACCTTAGCGACCTGAGAAAACATGTAAGAGTTTACGTCAGCACAAAAATGCTGGTGAGTTTACAGGTTTGTAATCAAAGTTCCAAGTATAACCTGTCCATACTATAACAATTGTAAACCAAGTACGCTAGCTAGGCGCATGTACCATTACTACTACGATTGGAAAACCATTACTAACTCGCAAACCAGATGTTGTGCCCGTATAGTAAACCTGTTCCTGTTTGAGACAATATGCACCCGCCCGGCGCTCCATGCCGACGGGTGGGGTTGGTCACTCCCAATAGCGCTATTCACATTTCCCCGTTGTGCAAACCAGCACATTCATGGTTTCCCCCCGGGACTTCCAAAGATCGTATAGTAAACCGTTTGAAAACCCATAGTATGACAGTTGTTACCAAATAGTTGTTTAACACATGTTTTCTCCCCCGAAAACGAAAACCAAGTAAAGTGGGGCCGTAAACTCACCTTAGGTTGCGTTAACTTCAGCTAATAGAATAGTTCAACAAGCTATGCTAGTCCCGTAAAACAGCGACCTAACATATGATAGTTACAAGTACTTAGACTAATAACCCTTAGGTTAGTTAGTCCCTAGATGTCCAGACCATAACCAAGTTCGTTTGAAACACCGTGACTGTTTAACCGACCCAAAGTACAAGACTCGACATCCCATTGGTGACCCGAGACTCCCCGTGTTATGTTTACGCTCCAAAACATACAATCACGCAAGTGCACTTAACATACGTTAACACACAACAAGCTATAGCACATAGTTCACGTATCACCGAAATACATCCAAGTATATGTTACCAAGTTATTAGACATGTTACGGGGTTCCTAGCATGTTCTTAGGTGTCAAAACGGGTCTCGGAATGCTAAAATATACATACAGCAGTAGTACACGCGATTAGGAAAAGTCAACTAGCATTTAGGTTGGTCAACTGGCATTTAGGAAGGCTAATCGCATGTAACTACTAGCATTTAGGGCTAATCGCATGTAACACCTAGCAATTAGGGCTAATCACATGTAACACCTAGCAATTAGGGCTAATCGCATGTAACACCTAGCAATTAGGGCTAATCGCATGTAACAGCTAGCAATTAGGGCTAATCGCATGTAACAGCTAGCAATTAGGGCTAATCGCATGTAACAGCTAGCAATTAGCCTGCTAATCGCCTGTAACCTTGCTGTTCCAGTTTTTCGCGCGTTTAACGCTCCAAATCAGATCCAGAACGTGTGTAACCACCCAATATCATCCCAAACACTATCCTAAACATGTTTCAACTAAAACCCTTCGTTTTGCCTCGTATTATCAGCCCTGCATGCAATCATGTAATCCAAACACCATTCACATAGCATGCAACATCACACTAACATGCGTAACTATAACCCTAATGATCAATTCTCAGATTTTATCATCATAATATCATTATCAACACTGATCTATCATAATAACATAGCAAATCATCATCATGAATCATAAAAACCCTAGCTTTTTAATCATACACACTCATAACACATGCATATTAGTTATAATCCGATTAACAACCCTTATTGACGATTTTCAGAAAGCTTTTTCGTTTAACAACAGGTCTGGACCCTTAGGGATTGATTAAAAATGTTTATAAAGGTTTATGGATGAAAATCAAACCTTAGAATTATGAAAGTATGATGATTCAAGCTTGAAACCTTGAGTTTTGATCAAAAATAGCCTTCCAGAGGTTGTTTATGTGTTGGGACGGTTTATGGGACGATTAGGGTTTGTATAATGAAGTTTAGGAGGTTAAGTATGGTATTTATAGTCGTTTTTAGTCGTCACTTACGTTGCAGGCGATTAGCTTTCAGTTGCAGGCGATTAGGGCTGCTAATCGCCACCCCCTTAGGCGATTAGCCCCCTAATCGCCACCTTGAGGCAGCTACTCGCCCCCTGGGGTGAGCTAATCGCCACCCTGCAGGTGATTAGCTCACCCTAATCGCCTGCAGGGCCCTGTTCCAAGTATTTTGCGCGTTAAACCCCGTTTTAACACATGTTAACACATTTTCACATACCGACAAGTCACATAATGATTGTAAACACATAACACTAGTAAATACACATATTTACACTCGTTCACCAATTCCCGGGACTCGAGATTCGTACGTTCCGTATGCCCTGACGATCCTACAAATCGTCACCGTTTGTACACTTGGTTAAGGACTGACATCTAACGATCCTCTAGGCCAACATCTAATGATTCCCTAGACTCATATAACAGTTCCCGAACCATAACCCGACTCAACTAACCCAGTTAAGTACAGAATACGCGTGACTCGCTAAGGTAGACTTTAATTTAGACGACGTTGTTAACTTGAATTTGCCGGGTGTCACAGACTAACATCAGGTTCCCATTTCAACAAGGCGACATGACAATACTAGCCCACCTGAATGGTTTAAGTAAACACCTGCAACAACGTGCGGGCATTCCCACTAGTATACTTTATATAAGAGCACTATTGTAACCATATATCACAACAATCTAATATAAATCATAGTATTTGGTTTATCTTGGTATTAGAGCTAAAAGAGCTCTCATAACCTTTGCATGAAATGTTGATTATATTGTAAGGACATAAGTAAACATAAGATAAACAAGTAGATTCAATCATGTGTACCTGATATGCTTAACCGTTCAGAAACTTCAGTAATGGAAGATACCATCATCTTGATGGGGTTCCCTTTAGGGTATGCAATTCTAGAACACAATGAGAGAAAGAGAGATAGGGGACGACTAATGGTGTTATATTGTTATGATTGTCTCAACCCTAATCTCTTAATATCTCTCCATATATATACATACACAGGGGACACCCTAATAAGGCCCATCTAATGATAGTCCGCCCCGTTAATGGGCTTAGGATAATATTAATAGTTGATCATCATAATATAAATGATTAAATGGCTATCGATAAATATACAAACGTTACGTATATTTATTCCAACATTCTCCCACTTAGCCGAGTAATCATTTATTATGAGTATTACGTAAGTCTGTAGAGATTAATACTCAATTTTAGTTCTAAACCCAAAATGTAGCAGAGAAATACAACCGCTAAGTCTTTATTCGACTTAGGACCCCATTAATCATACTACACCCAAATTTAAAACTTAACATTATGATCAATTAACGTTATGCCCTTAGTTGATTTGTTATATTATTGTCTTTATGCCATTATGCTAGCTTAGCATACTAATAGACAAACAAATCATAATGAGGAAAATTAATCATTAGTCATTAGTCATAAGTCATTCATAGTACGATATGTAGTTGTACATGTTCATTAGTAATACCCTTTTCTCTTAGTTGGCCCGTTAGTGAGACTTATGGGTGATAGCCCCTTAGTTATTGGATCCATAAGCATATCATGAATGCATTCGATACAAAATTCTGATTTCCTCTATTTGCTCTTAACATAAGCGAACAATAATTTTGTATCGAACTCTAATGCAGCTCCTCTCAAACTGTTACTGTTCGAGAAATTAGGGCAGCTGACTTTATCATATTAAGTCTTCAGCTTAGTATTTATATGGAGTTAATAAGTAATGAGTCAACTGATAAATTTACCAACGATATTTAATAACCATTCTGTTGTGATCAGCAACACATTATGTCATGATAACTTAGGTTATTGTTAACAGTTCCTTATGACTCCTCCATGAGATAGTTATGTCTGCTGACATTATGATATACCTCGAAATTGACACTTGATTTCCTTGAATATAACAAAGTTAGAGTAAGAGTAGTCAATCACTTTAGGTTCTAACTTCTTCTTTAGATTATAGTCTCTTGTTTCTTAAAGATACTGTAATGTTCCATTAGATGCTTTTCATTAATCTAGACAAGTCTAGTGTTAAGTGTGACAACAGTCAGTAAACCAGGTCTGCATCTGTACGTTTTTAATTATTATTGTCATTATATGTGCATCCTTACATATTTTTCATACACTATACCCCCCAGTCTAGTGAAGCAAGAGTTAATCAGAAAACTCAACATGGGACACTTGTTTAGTCATACAACACCCGAACAATCACTGAACAAGCATTCAAAAAGGTTACTATACCCTAACACATGACAATCTCTCTTTAACAAATGAACATGGAAACAAATAACTATGTTAAAGATGCACAAAATACATGTTAATGTCGTCATCAAAAGGGCACGATACCTAACCAACTCATACCATTATAAACCCGGACGATATTCCTATATCAAAAGGCAATTAGAGGCTATATACGACTAATCCAACAAAACTTATCATTGGACATCACAAACTATGATCACATATACTCACCCACGACACACTTACACACACACACACACACACACACACACACACACACATATATATATATATATCAACTAAATCAACCTTTGAACCTATCCTAGGTACCACTAAATATACTAACATCCAAGAACACTTTGTACCTCTCAACCTTGTCTAGCACCCTATATATATATATATATATATATATATATATATAGGGTTAGGATACTTTAAAAACCTCTATGAGTTGTGAGAACCATAGGAACACTTTTGGACCTTTGATCTTGAGCATCCAATGGTTGAGATTTCATCTAAGATTTGTTTTGTCATTTTGTGGATTGTAAAGTCTGAATATAATTTTTAATTAAAATAATATGGCTTAAGGGTAATTTAGGTATAGAATGATATTTGTTTGTCACTCCTTCTGCACACAAAAACAGTGATCAACATCAGTCACCATCCTCCATTTTTTTCAAAATTTCACTCTCGTTTCCCCCTTGATCATTCCCCAAACCCCTAACCAAAGAGAAACAAAAAAAAATCCCTTTTCATTTTACATTAGTGTACTTATTTACATTAGTGCAAAATCCAAAAGATATTTATAAATTTGAGAGCCATTATATCCCTTACACCAATGTAATGTATCCCTTACACAAAATTTAAACAAACAAAACATGTAGTATATCCGTTGCACCAATGTAAACAACAAAAACTTGCATAAAAAACAACAAAAACACCAATGTAATATAGTTACACCAATGAAAAGGAAAAACATAACCAAATTACTAATCAACTAAAAACATACACAACCTACATCTAAACTAACTCTATAAAAATCTTGTCCACTAGCTCAAACAATTACACCAGTGTAAAATCTTCAACAAAATCAACATAGCCAAAATGGGTTGGTGTCAAAGATGAGCTGTAAATGGTTAAAAGACAAAGAACAACAAATAATTAACCAATAATAAACCAACAAAAGATAATAAAGTTATATGATTCCATTGGTGTAAATCAGAAAACCCACATCTAAAGAATATATCACAAATGCTATCTTTGGGACCTTTTCAAAATAATAATAATAATAATAATAATAATAATAATAATAATAATAATAATAATAATAATAATAATAATAATAATAATAATAATAATAATAATAATAATAATAATATGTAACCATTCATTCTTACCATCCTTCATCATCATCAAATCATCTTCAAAAACACCACCTCCACTGTGAACAAAACAAACAATATCAAAAGATTCAACAAAACAAAGCAAAAATTATGTGCAACTTTCTTGGAACCCATAAAAGCAATAATCCCAAAACAGTTTACCTTTTTTAAAATCAAGAACTTGAACTTTAAAACCCAGAAAACTCAAACCCCTTCAACGAAACCCATCGAAAACCCACACAATATATAAGAACATGGGTTGTTCATCGTCGACTTCACAGGATCAAACAGGGGCTGTTCATCGAAACCCATTCAAGAACTTAAAACTTATTCACAACATCATCATCGTCTTCATAGGATCGAACAGGGGCTGTTCATCAAAACCCATTAAACGAAACCCATCGAAAACCCACATAGTACATAAGATCAGTACAGATCGAAAAGGGGCTGTTCATCGTCTTCTCTCCCACCATCTATTCATCGAAAACCCACCATAGGAAACCGATAATCGAAACCACCATCTTAATCATCTGGGCCACCATTATCAACATCATCGAAACCACCGTCTTACGCCATCCCACCACCATCACCAAAACCACCGTCTGTCACCATCCCACCACCATCACCAAAACCACCGTCGTCAAACACCACCATCACCGTCCTCTGTTCAGATCTGTTCAGATCTGATTCACCGTCGTCCCACCGTCCCACCATCGTCCCACCGTCCCACCACTATCCTCCACAGCCGTACGAGTGAGAGAGATACAGAGAGAAAGAGAGTCATGTGTGTGTGTTAGAGAGAGATAGACAGGTGTGTGTGTGTGTGTTAGAGAGAGAGACGTGTGTCTGTGTTAGAGAGAGAGAGAGAGAGAGAGACTTGTGTGTATGTGTATGAGAGAGAGATAATTTTAATAAGGTTTAAAATAATATCAGACTTAATAGGGGTGATGGTGGGGTGGGGTGGGGTAGGGGAGATGGTATTTGACAAAAATTCCCCCATTATATTAATCCTAAGTGGGTGATGTGACACATTATTATTGGGCTAAGGGAGTTCTCAAGTTTTCGCAACTCACACGAGTTCCCAAATTATCCGGATCATATATATATATATATATATATATATATATATATATATATATATATATATATATATATATATATATATGATCGAACACATGGGCACACACTCGGCTATATACCTACACAAACTCATGAATGACAAGTCCTTTTCTTGATCCCATGACTTCGGCCGATTCATCACAAACACCCCAAGGAAACATCTTTTCAATCTAACACTATCCTATGTGAGATCCTAAACCTAAGGTTCTTAACCCACCCTAGCCGATCCCTAAGCCACGAAAGGTCACCATCACCCTAAGTGTATACTCAATTAGTTAAACACAAACTCATACCACCACCCAAGGCTCTATACCCTCCCACATTTAGTATGGAACAAACATTCTTCTACCCCTCAAGATTTTGGCCGAAAAGGACCTCACAAGAAACATAATAAGACAAGCTAGGAAGCAATGTATTGTGACCATCCATCCTAACTCCTAGGAGAACTTTATGGCTGATCAAATGAGGATGTAACACCTTGGATAAAGGACAAGCAAGGGAGGTCATCTAAAAGCTTATGAGGTCAACCATTTCACCAGTTTGGCAAACAAGACAAAGTATGACACCATGCTAAAGGGAGTCAACCCCTCCCTAAATGTTGATGCCCAAGAAATCGGCTCATGCTCAAGCATGCTTACCATCACTTTGTTTGTTTTTGTCTTACACATTCCTTACACCCTTTCATGTATAAAACAATTAAAGACTTCAATATTCTAGGAAAACACACTTACCACATTGGTACTTCTTGTCCATACTCATCGGCTATATAAGGGGCACCACACTACACTTCATTCTTGCACTAACATCTCACAACATAACCTCCTTTCCACATAACCCATCGGCCGAAGCCATTCTCCAACACTCGGCCCCTTTTCTTGAACCCAAGCCGGCCCTTGCAAGATACATTGGAGAGACCAAGCTCAAGGGAGGATACACGAAGATTTCTAGGACCGATCCATTGCCACATTGCACTAGGTAAGTCACTTAAACACTTGTTAGTTCACATAACCAATCGGCGTAGTCATGCTTCACCCGAATTGTCACACTTAGTGTTGAAAATCTATAAGAATCAACTAACGCATCCACACTTAATGTCGAGTTGCACTCACAAAACACACACCAAGTCATGAAGAGGGTCTAAATCATGAACGGTCTCTTGGAACTTGATAAAATGGCTAAACATTCACTGGATTGATAACCAACCTTTAACTATGTTTTAAAGACTATTCTAATCGGTTTTGTCAAAGAAAAACTCCACTCCACCTTTAATAACCCTTGGCCATGGGTCAACAAGTGTAAGAGCTCGTTTTATGTTGCTACATTAACGAGAACAAGGCTTTTACTATGCTCTTGATTCGGCTATGCTTGATCCAACATGTGTTAAAGACACTCTAACACATGTTAGGCCTATGTTGAACACCAATCGGGTTATAAACTTATGTTAAAGTACACATTTTAGTTGGGAATACACCACACATGTGAAAATTAACATCTTGATAACAATAAAAGACCGTATAGGACACTTGGGATTTCTAAACACCATTCCTTTTATATGTAATATGGACAGAAGTCTCACGTATGCAAAAACATAGCACTCGAACACTAAGAACTAGGAATCCACGAATGTCGGGTGAACAATGTAATCACTATACAAAGAGGAGTTACAATTTACCTTGCTTTTAATAAATTATAGGGTAATTACTGTCCGGGCAATAGTTGCTACGTATTTCGGCTTCACTAGACCACGTACATCTCTATCAGGTGAGTTTTACGGCCCCATTTTTACTATTTTACATTTCGGGGGATTTACATGCATCAATGCTAGAGTCATTTACAAAGTGTGTGTACATTCTATCATGACTACCGCGTGGAACATGAGATATACAGGTTCCTGAGTTCATTAGTCCTCGCACGACGTTTACCGTAACCATTAGCTATCAAAAGCCATGGAACACTTTAATAGATCTATTGGGTTGACACCTGCACTCTTGGTTAGTCGCTGTAACCGGTTACATACAAAAGAGTGTTAGTATTCTACTATACATACATTGTCTTTAGTGTACAATGCGCAAGGCACAACAGTCAAGAGGTTTAGTTATGGGACTCATGGTTTGCACAGTAATCATTCAATTAGCTAGCCTATGATTGGTCATACACGAATCACACGTCGGTTTTACTTGTCACCTCAAACCCGTGAACTCACCAACATTAATGTTGACAAATCCTTTATGCATGTTTTTCAGGTAAATAATGGAGGGCCACATGGATTTGAGGGAGAGGTTCGAGCATGCACCACGTGGTACCACTTGATGGGTTTTGTCAATCCTGTGATGATTTCCATAAGTACTAAACACTATCTCATTTTCTAGATATTGTTATGTCGTTTTAAATAAATTATGACAATATCCATCCTTCGTGGTGGTACTATTTTAATAAAAATGTGTGTTGCTTGAACCTTGTGCTTGAAAATCTTTCGATGGTTGCATCCCCGTGTTTCCGCCTTGGTGGGGTGTGACATTAAGCAATACGAACAATATCATAAACAAGCATAGACTTAAATTTACACAAGTCTTCTAATTAATGAAGCGTAAGTTAATAATCTCATTTATCGTATTATCCTCTAAAGGAGAGCAATGTTGTATGTTACATACATAAGGACCCGCTTAGAGTAAAACTTATGGGATGAAATTGATATCCCGTTGGGTCTATCTCAGTATATTTTAATTCCTATCACGTAAAAAGAATCCCCGATATTCATCATGTCAAAATTATGCATGAAAAGTGCTTTGACTTAGGTAACATATACTTGTCAAGAGAAACATAATCAATGTAAGGACAAGTTTTCATTAGTTGCTCCCACTCACCTTGAGGTAGGTTCTTTAATCCACTTAGTTCTTGATGAAGAGAATTTCATTGTGATTCCAACACATTTTATGCTTGCATCAACCCATACATGGATTTTATTGACTTACATACTAAGTGTTCTTACCCTTCAGTTTAGAACTTTCAGGTTGCTTAATGAACATGTAGGTTATCGTTATGGAAAGTTGTCTTAATGTCCATCGAATGTAGCTCTTAGTTATTATGAGCTACTAGGAGTGTAATGATCCTCAAGGAATCTTTTGTAATACAGATAAGAAGATTCTTTGATAATCTAATCCCACTTTGAGCACAATCTTTTACAATCAATCTTATCTTACAACGTTCCTATTCGGATGTGATTTGATTATGAATACCTTTAGGTTATTCAACCAAATCCCAATTAACGTTATTCTAGTGAAGATTGATTGATACTAATAATTTAATTAGAAGAGGTAGGATCGGTAAACTTTCCAAACATCCATTTTGTATTAGTCAGGCAACTTAGATAATCATCACTTTAATGGGCTTTTAGACCCAGATGACCTCCTAAGTTGAACATTGGGTTTATTATGATACAAACTTAACTTTAGTTAGGTGTTTTTATTTCCAGGTATATAAGGAGCAATATTGTTTTCTAAGTGTGTAATAGTTGGTGCAGTAAGGTGTACAAGAGGAATAATCGAAGTTAAATTCGGAGTTAAACTTAATAAGTCTCAAATTTTAATGAGTCTCTCCCCCCAATCTTGTACTTCCAAAAAGTCATAATAAGGACTTTTACTGCTCCCACTTACCTTAGAAATCTTAATGAATTCAGCATGCTTAAGATCTAACATTTTGAAGATCCATAGATTTTCATAGAGAAAACAACCTAATGATGTTTATTGTCGTTTCTCTTGATGAGGATTACTTTATTAAGAAATCTAAGTTCGCCCTTATTCAGGCATCCACAAAACTTTGTTAGCAGTTCGTTAAGTGCTAAGGAGACAAGTTGTGATAGAGCGTTCGGTGTAAGAGGTGTATTTGAGGGTAGATCAAATGTTATTCCCCCATCTCTGTAACTTTTGTAAGTCATAAGTAGGAAATCTAATGCTCCCACTAATCTTTTAGGTCTCTTAGTATCTCCACATAATAAGTTTTAACGATGCGTGTGAACGAGAATATTTCATATATTTTATGCTTGATTTCCCTTATCGTCCAAATTTCATAAGAAATTTTAAGGACATACTTAGAGGGAATCTTATTAAGTATGTATGAATTGATTTCTTTAATACTTTTGGTCTATAGGAAACGCAATAGATACAATTAGAAATTTATCTAAGCTCCACTGATGTCAATAATTTATGACTTATGATGGAAACCCATTTATTCCTTTCGACATTAATGTTTAGGGCGTTTAACACATGATTTAAATTCACTGAGAATGAGATTTGATAGCCAAGCATCCTTTGGTGACCTGATCATGATTTCTCATGAAATTTTGGTCTTAGTGGATGAATTGCACGGGCCTCGTTTTCCTTTGTTAAATTCTCATTTTTTTTATGATAACAAAGTTGTGAAAACGTTATTGGATCATCTAGTTTTATTTAATAATGTTTCTATTCAGATAATGACAACAAACAATATGAGAGTTTAACTTAATAGTGGCTTTGGGTAGATCTTAAAACCTTGTAATTGTAAAAAAATTGTAGGTTTTAGTATTGATACTAAATTCTGAGTAATCTCAAGAATGTTGTAAGGTATCATAATGCTTCAACACTAAGATCAGTTATTAATGGTTAATAGACCCTTAAGTTTGCCACCAACTTTCATCTTAAGTATTTGTTGAATGATGGTAAGGAAACGTATAAAACTAGACTCAACCATCATGTGTTAATTGGAATTCATTAGTATTTATGGAGTTAAATATCCTTAATTAGGCACTACATATCTTAGCCACCTGTTCTCTCTACTTATGGGCAATCTCATTGCTTGTGCCTATTCTTAGTGGCACAGTTTTGCTTAGTAAGACTTTCCCTTTGGAGAAACATATAGCTGAAAGTGGTACTTGTATTTTGTTTCCAGACCTTAGAATTATCCTCTCTATGGTAATTATTCTTCCTCTTTTAGGTTTAATGGTAGTACGGTGAATAACATTAACTTTTCTAGTTTAAAGCGTTCCATTTCCTGTATGTAATTTGCTATCAACACACTCATTTTACTTTGATATTTCTGAGTGTCATAGTTGATTCATAATGCATGTAATCGTACTTATGGAAAAGTTATTATGCACTAGAAATTTGTTGATTTCCATGTGTAACCCTTAGATAATATTAAGATGTATTCACATGTTAATCGTTCTTAGCTTTATGGGTCATGTTATTCAATATTAAGATGTATTCACAGATCCCATTTTAACCATAGAGTTAGACTTATTTATTTCATGCTTCTTAGGAATTCGTTATATTCTTTCATTTCCATAGATAATACATTAGTCTTATGAATTTTAGAATGTTTAATAGTTCACCTGATAGGAATCACTAAAAGAGTTCTTAATTACCATAAGAGACATTATATTCCACTTCATATGCTCATATGTTATTCTGTAATACTTTATCAAATAGAGCGTAGGAATGTCGTGTCTTAAGAGGTAACTTAATAAGAACAAAATTTAAGAAAACTCTTCTTAGTTTTGATAATTAGAGTGGATCAGTTAGTTGAGATAGTAATTTATAGAAGAATGAGATATTTGTTTCAAGTTACGGGTATTGATGTAAGGCAGACTTAGATTATGATCATTATATTAACAAATGATCGTTAATTGTGAGGATCAGTTTTGATATGAAGATGTGATAATATAATAACACCAACATAAGCTACTTAAATGACATGCTTTAGCTTTGGCTATACGCTATTTATTTAAGTATTAAGTTGCTAACAGTGAATGTAACACATCACCTTTGGGCAGAAGTGAGACACTCAAAGCTCTAATGCAATACGCTCAGTCCACCAACATAATCTGTTACACATCACCTTTGGGCATAAGTGAAACCTTATGACACTTATGTGAACGAGCTACAATGCTTAACGAGACCTTGATAACGAACTAATGTGACACATCATCATTAGGCAGAAGTGACACCTCAAAATGTTATTGCAAGTTAAGCAAGGTTTTATAATGTTTTGAATAAACTTGATACGTTAGGTTTTATGAAAACTGTAAATTTTATTAGAGATCCCGAAAAATAATGGGTTCTGAGTAATCTTATGAGTTCCCGAAAAAAAAAGAAGAGTTCTCGTATTAGCTTATGAGTTCTCGAAATAATGGGTTCTCAAAGAATTGATTTCTCAAAAAAAAATATATGAGTTCTCGAATAGCATAAGGGGTTCTCGGAAAAATAGTGAGTTCCTAGAAATCTCATGAGATCTCGAATAAAATAAGGGGTTCTCGAAATTATGAGTTCTCGAAGAATTAATGAGTTCTCGAAAGTGATGAGTTCTGGAAGACTTATGAGATCTCGAATAAACCCGGAGTACTCGAAGACTTAATGAGTTCTCATATATCATAATGAGTTCTCGAATGTCATGATGAGTTCTCGAATATCAGAATTAGTTCTCACTTTACTGATGAATTCTCGAATATTATGAGTTCTCGAATATTATGAGTACTCAAATAACTTATGTTTTCGGAGAACTTTAACAGTTCTCTGATTCTTTAATAGTTCTCGAAAAAATATTAGTTCTTGAATACATGATAGTTATCGATAAATAAGATGGGTTCTCGGACACATTATGGAATCTCAAAAAAAAAAACATTTCCAAAATTCAGGAACTAATTGATAATCCGAGAACTTAATTTATTAATCCTTAAAACCGAAAACGGTTATTATAATAAAAAAAAAACTGAGAAAGTTAGTGGTTCAAAAAAATTTAGAGATTTAGTTATATCTTTTTCCAATTTTAGATAGGAATAATTATCTCCAAAGATTTCATAATATTTTGAAATCTTTGACTTTATCAACATGATTTCAAAATTCATGGAGATTAAGTTTCCTAAAATATCGAAAACAAGATTTAATCCAATCTTGAACCAAAACTGTAGTCCCAAAATACTAGATCTTTTAAGTGCACAAGATTGTTATCACTTAGAAGCACCTATTTGTTAGGTGTTTTAAGTGATTAATCTTTACAAACAAAAAAACTAGATGAATAAGATAGAAACCAACACACAAGATGAATAATACGAAGATTCCATTACTGATTTGAGCATTACAACACCATGGATTTACTAAGTACGCACCTATCAAACTTGTGATATCAAAGACAATGACCAAAACCCTAAACCCTAGATGCAGCATAGCATTCTTTATATAGGAGAGCTCATGGGCCTGCGCACTTAAGCTAAGTGCGCAGAGCCCGTGTATTAAGTGCGCAGCCTAGGGTTTAGTTGCTGCAACTATGCCACAATTACATAAACAACCCTCTAACTTCTAGACATCATTACAAACTATCAAAAACACTTAATCCTGGTAACTGTGGTCTCAATCTAACCCAACAATACTCCCCCTAGACCACAGCTACCAGCTCTTCGTTCTCAGTCAATCTCCACATCGCTTAACTCCCCCTCTTCTCTTGCTTGGTGCGCCGGGAGTGCTTGAACAATACTTTCATCAACATTTGTTTCTTCAACCGGTGGATCTTGGATGAACAACTCAGCAAGGTCTACAGGTTCTGGTTCCTTCTGAGTTTCTGGAACTGGTTCTGAAGATGCTGGTGGGGCTTGAGTAGACTCTGTCTCTGGATCAGTTGTTGCTGCAGAAACCTGTGTCTGCACCTCTGAGATGAACTCAGCTTCAGTTTTTTTGCAGCAGCAGCTTGGGCGGCTTTCTCTTTTTCATCTCTTGCTTTGTCGGCCGCGTTGATCCTGTCTACCAAATCGAGCAATTCCCTTTTTCGATTCAATGCCTGTTCCACCGCTCTCCTAAATAGGATTGCTTCTTCAAACAACACATTCCCAGCACCCACGTTAATCTGGTTTGCAAACAGGACAATCAAATCTGAAGGGTTAAGAGGAAACACATCCACTGGATCTAGAATTCTCAAAGCCTCTGAATCGTCTCTCAGCTTGATGACAGCTTCACCAGTCATGCTGTCATAGAACCATTTCTTAAACTCTGTCAACATCACTGGAAGCTCGGGACGAATGGGAACTCGTGTGACGACCTGGGGTGGGTCAATCACATAGGTGATCATTCCCCGTCCTGTTGCTGGATCGATTCTCTTTTTGGAGATTCTTCTTCTTGGCTTCTGTGGTTTAAAGATCTGGAAATCAGTCTCACACTCCTTTTCTATGAAGACAGAGATCATGCCAGCTTGGGTGCACTTTGAGTGGTTGATGAATGGGGCTCTGCTCATTTCCCTGATATCCCAGCGGGGAAGAGCTTTCAGATCTTGTCTACCTTTGAAATACTGTATCACTCCCCCTTCTCTTCACAACAAACAACCTTTTGTGCCCATCATATCCCCATGAGATGATTCTTTCTTGGTGAGCTTCTCTTGTGTGATGGATGTTTTGGTGCAGAGCTGGAATGGTAATAGGTCTTCTGGGAAACCAGGTAGATCTCTCAGGGTCCAACTTGTATCCGTCTGACATCTCATACAGAGTATCTTCTCCTGCACCCATCTCTACAAACTTTTAGGGCATTTCATCCTCACTTATTTCATCCACGTCGCTCTCTTCAGCTATTCTCTCTTTTTCTTTCTCTTCTTCCAAAAACTTCCCAAAATCAAACATTTCATCAAATGACGTACCAGAAGCACCTGTTTCTTGTTTCTTCAGCTCTTGAATCATATCGAACATTTTCATCTGCACCTGAGTCTGAAACTTGATCAGATATCGCTGATCCTTAACAACCTTTTCCAGATTCTTATTCTTATGCTTTAGCTTCTTTATCTTTTTCCTCAACTCTTGATTGTTGTAAATCTGATTCTTCAAGGTGCATATTTCTTTTGCAGCAGTCTTTCCCACCTCTTTTGATAATGTCTCATAAAGTTCTTGATGCACAGGTTTTCGACGTTGTGCAGCAGGAACAGATGAGGATGGTGCAGTTGGCTTCTGCACAAGAGGTTTAGGAACAGGAGCCCTGGAAGTGGAAGGCCCTGGTTGATCCTCTCCCCCGAACATAGACTCCCAAATCTCTTCATTCTCAAGATCTTCTTCCGTCATTACTCGTGGCCTCTAAGTTTCTGGTAACTGTTCTCTTCTTTTCTTTCTTTCTACCCTTGCCAATTCAGCACTTTGTCTTGAAGCTTCAGCAAAATCAAGTTCCTCTTGTGTCAGTGATTCTCTGCCTGCTTGTAACAAACCAGTCGGCCGATTCCTTTTGGTTGGCCTTGGTGCAACTGGTTCAGATGCTACTCTTTTGCCCCTTGTTCTTTCTCTAGCAATCTCTTCAGCAGTTGGCTGGGCTGCTGTGGGAGCAGGTTAAGATGATTCAGGTGCAGCTGTGGATGGCTGACGCGCTTCTGAAGCAGACTGTTTCCTCTTCTTGATTTTGTTGTATAGTTCCATGACGATAGGATATCGTTGTGCTGCATACATGTTCTCAAGCATAGGTTCCCAGTCAGGTGTATTGCACTCTGTAAAGAATCGTGCACCTTTGGTGAAGTTGTACTGATCACCAAGGGGCAGATCCTCATGTTGTGCGTTGATCATCATCTGCACAAATCTGGGGTACATCGCCCATTTGCCTTTCCCAGCTTCAGCATTCTTAACCATATAATCAAACACCATTCCTGACAGATTAAACGGTTCATTCTTGCAAATCTTTATCATGGCGGTTGACCATTCAGGGCTAAGTGCGTTGTAACCTCCTTTCATGTGACACAGAGACATAAGAAACACGTGGCTGATGAGTTTCCAGTCTCTTGTCAGCTGACTCTTCTTGATATCCCCTCTTTTGTCAAACTCTCTCTTGTATCCAAAGTTCTTGAATTCTTGGTGAATGTCGGCTTTTGGTAGAAATCTGACAGTAGCTTGCTGATCTTGAAATCTCAGAACGTTTCGAACAGTATCTTCTGTGATGACAACGGCCTTGTTTCTGACTGTAGCTTTGATTCTCTTGACACGTGCAACGACCTCTACTTTGGCAGACCTCCAGAAGTCCTCAATGTGCGAGCTGTAAACTTGTACATTCTGCTCCACAGCGTATCCAATTCTGCTTCGTCTGATCCAAGTAACAACATCTCGGAACTTTGCGTCATCAGTCACAAGATTCATTGGCTGATTGTGCATTCCTCTTGGATCCCAGTCAAGAGCCATCTGTATGGATCACATGCACGAAAAGTAAGTTAGAACTTTTGATTTTGAGTTGACGACTGAAAGACTTATCATTGACTTTGACGGACAATGTACGTAGACTTTGTTTATCTTAGTTGGTTTTATATGTGTGATTCATTTGATGGAGTTGTTTTAACGTTGTATATGGTACTTTTGTTTTTCAGTTTAATGATCATTAATGTCCAGTCATGGTTTACGGGTGAATGAGTCAAAGTACGCAGTCCGGTCAAATGTCATGAATGGTCAAGTCAATAGTCATATTTTTGTTTCAATGTTAAGTTCTCAGATCCTTTAAGTGCGCAGCCCGAGTCAGAGATTTTCAGCTAAGTGCTCAGTCAAGTGCGCACCCAAGTACTCAACCTTGACGGAGCACTTGGGTTAGTACGCAGTCCATTGATCTGTTTGAACACGAGGTTACAAGTACGCAGGGCAGCCTTGACTCGGGCATGGTAACATCTTAGTCAACATGGTCAAGTCTGCGTACTAGTCAAGTACGCAGACACTTAAACCTTCGTTTAAGATTCTAAGTTCGCATCCAAGTGCGCAGTGATTCTAGGGTTTCTCAAGCTTGTATCATATGAAGCAAGTACGCAATATATGATACAAGTGCGCAATAATTCAAGAAATAAGTGTGCAGTTCATGAAAAACCCCAAATCTTCAAACGTTGATTTCTCAGAATTCAAAGATGGCCCCTGTTAACACAACGAAAACTTGTTAGAAACTGGACTACCTTAAACAAAAACACAAACAGGTAATAATACAGAAGAAGAAGGATTAAACAGGTGTGATTAAGGTGGATTAATGGTGGTTAATGGAGGTTTAATGGTGGTTTAAGAGAAGAACACGGCTGATGATGATGAAGACAAAAGGTAAAAGGAATTAGGGTTTTTGAATTTTGAGATAAAAGTAAAAAGAAAATTACTGTGGTATTTATAGGTAAAGGGTTTGGGCTGCGCACTTGGCTTAAGTGCGCAAGGCCCAAAGGCCAATCTAAGTGCGCAGGCCCAAAAATTCAAAAAAAAAAGCTTTAATCAAAGATCAGGGTCTGGAGATCAACCGTTTCTCACCTTTTGCATCAAGATCATACCAACCATACCTACCAGATCACATTTCAACTTTCCGTTGGATAGCTGCAGCTCAAGAAAAACTGTCGGTATGTTTGTCCACTTAAACCCATGCCTCTCGCCTTTCAACATACTTATGTGATGAGCTTTATCATGTTTTGGTAATATTGACGAAAAGTTAATGGACCCCACTCGTGCTAGGTGTAAGCCTACCGATCCTCAAGGTTTGTTGAGATATAATGATGAGAGCTTCAGGTCTATGTTTCCATAAGCAGAGAAGATGATCATTATGTCAATCAGATGATGAGTGCTTCAGTTCTATGTTCCCATAAGCAGAGAAGATGATCATTTGATTGCTTTTTGAGCTATCTATATGTTTGCACGTCACTAACATTGTGTGTCTTTTGTTGCTCATTTGATTTAATAGCCCCGCTTTGGTAGCTTGCACTCTTAGGTGTCTTTTGATTGCTTATGCACAAAATTTTCTGTGTCTTTTGATCTCTCAACCTGTGTATGACCTGACTCAGCTTGTGCAGACCTAAAACACAGTGGGAATCCAGCTTTTCGTGTAGATCTTTTCAGTTTATCACCATTAGTAGTTTACTTGATTCCAGGCTGAACCTACCGACATGTCGTTGCTTGAAGCCGCAACGTCCTCTGGGTCCTATTCACATGCTGACAAAATATGATTAGTCCCTATCATTTCTTGATTTTTGAAAAAGTTTAAATTTTGCAGTTAGGGATCTACCGGTTTATTTCTCCCCCAAAAATCTTTATTTTACTTAAAACTAAGATTTTTCTATAATTTATACACTTTTTTTTTTTAAGAAATTTTAATCATTCAAAATTGATCATTTCCAACCATGTTACCAACTGACGAAAACGGGTGTTGTCGAAAGCTTTTGTAAAGATATCTGCTTTTTGATCAGCAGTATCTATTGGCAACACCTGTATATACCCTTTGTCGTGTGCATCGCGAATTGAATGAATCCGAATTTCTATATGTTTAGTTTTAGAATGATCAATTGGATTCTTCACGATGTCACGACAAGCATCATTGTCAATATAGATGGGGGTTCTCATGACATTCAAACCGTAATCCAATAGCTGATTTTGAATCCACAACACTTGACAGCAACAACTGGATGCGGCTGTGTACTCAGCCTGAGAGGTGGAGATAGACACTGTTGTCTGCTTCTTGCTCTGCCAAGACACCAGCCTGTTTCCCAGAAATTGACAGCCACCAGAGACAGATTTTCTGTCAATCCTGCAACCTGCATGATCACTATCAGAGTACGCAATTAGGTCAAAATTATCACTCTTAGGATACCATAAGCCGAGTTTTGGTGTTCCTTTGAGGTAGCGGAAGATTCTTTTTACTGCAGTTTCATGAGATTGCTTGGGATTTGACTGAAAGCGAGCACAACATCCAACTGCCCACATGATGTCTGGTCTGCTGGCTGTGAGATACATCAAGGATCCAATCATAGAACGATAAGTGTGAGAGTTCACAAAAGGGCCTTGAAGATCTGGTACAAGCGTTGTTTGAGCAGCAAAAGGAGTGTTGGACGGTTTGCAGTCAGACAGGTTGTACTTTGCCAGAATGTCTCTTGTATACTTTTCTTGGTGAATGAGAATGCCGTCTTCTTTCTGTTGGACTTCGAGACCTAAGAAAAATGACAGTTCTCCCATCATGCTCATTTCAAATTGAGACTTCATAATGCTTTCAAATTCCCTACACAGATTTTCGTCAGTTGAACCAAAGATAATATCATCAACATATATTTGAACAAGGATAGAGTGTTTGTTGACTTCTTTGGTGAACATGGTCATGTCAATCTTCCCTCTTGTGTATCCATTCTTTAGCAGATATGAGGACAAGGTCTCATACCAAGCTCTAGGAGCTTGATGGAGACCGTAGAGAGCCTTGTCCAACTTGTAGTATCTGTTTGGATGATGAGGGTCTTCAAATCCTGGTGGTTGACACACATAGACTTCTTCCTTGATCTTCCCGTATAAGAAAGCACTCTTCACATCCATCTGAAAAACTTTGAAATTTCGGTATGAAGCATATGCCAAGAAAATGCGAATGGCTTCAAGTCGAGCGACCGGTGCGAAGACTTCCTCATAGTCAATCCCCTCCTGCTGACGAAACCCTTGAACAACCAGACGATCTTTGTTCTTGATCACCACGCCACGTTCATCCATTTTGTTGCGAAAAACCCATCTCGTCCCAATAGGATATTTTCCTTCAGGAAGATCCACAAGCTCCCACACCTTGAGTTTTCTGAACTGAAATAGCTCTCCCTGCATGGCCTCTACCCAGCTTGCATCTCTAACTGCATCTTCAATGCTGAAAGGTACTGTTTGAGATAAGAATGCTGAGAGAGCGGTGTTGAGCTTGTCTGTCTGATTTCTTGTAAGAACACCCTCACTGATTGGTCCAATGACATTTTCAATTGGATGATTCTTTGAAGATTTGTATCCCATATTCTCTTCTTCTTGCACTTGTGGAGGTAGGTTTGAAAGATGATCTCCAGGTGCTGATGAGCTGGATGGTTCATCTACAGACTGCTGATTTGATTGTGTTCCTTCAGCATTTGAAGTGCTTTCAGGAATGTGAGAGGTTTCAGCAGCTGTATCACCATTATTGAGTTGAGGAGGAACGATTGGATCGGCAACAAGAGGAGAAAAGCGAGTGGTGAATGGTGCAATGTTGGATCAGTGGCTGTTTATATGAACACTTATGTGTTTATCAGATTTATATAAGAGTTATTAAGCAGCGGAAATATAAGTGTTCAAAGGTCTAAAAGATCACTTTGATGAGGAGTTATTACTCCCCCTTGACTGAATAATAAATGAGAAACAATAAATGTTCTAAGTACAAAGCAGTAATAGCAGTTTATGTTTCTCAGATGTGAAGTGGAAATTATAAGTTTAAAGCCCGAAGGATTTCAATATAAGTTCAAAGATAATACACAAAATCACATATATGAAATAGATGAACAAACTCATCTATTTATAGACTAATGTACTAAACTGTAGTCTGAAGTAATCTAAGATATTTAACAAAGATATTTATGCTAAGATAAGGTTACTACAGTCTGTACATTGAAACTTGAAATCAAGACTTTAACAAAACAATATAATAGTAAAACTGCTGATCTTCAGTCGGTTAGAAGCTTCTGAGTGAAAGTGCTGATGAGTGACAAACTGCTGATGAGTAGTTTGTCTTCAGTAGTTCTTCAGTGAAATGTCTGGTTAGACTTCAGAACTTCTGATGAGTTTTACTCTTCAGTACTTTCTGTTTGTTCTTCAGTACTTCTTCTATTTGTTCTTCAGCAGTTCTATACTTAGGCAGATATGGAAAAGACTAAGGTTATCAAAAGGTGGTTTCTTCAATCCTCTTCGTCCCAACAATCTCCCCCTGGATTGATGAAGCCAAAACCTTATCTATCCTTTATTGTTGTCCTTTTCTCTCTTCTAGCATCCTCCAGATCTCTGCTGTCATCCGGGTGGTAAGAGTACATCTTTGTTGCTCAGTGAGAGGACCAAGTTCAGGTGTTAAATGTTGAATGGTGAGAAGGTCTTTGGACGATAAAACACTCAACTCCTTTGAGTTTCTATAGACCTTACTTGAACGGTCTCTCCTGGTCACAAGTACTGAGTTGGATTCAGTAAATGACCATTTTACAATGTTTACCTTTGACCTGTCAAAGTCAGAGGCATAGGAAACCAAGCCTGTTTCCTTAGGTTGACCTGATTGAGGAATGTCTTCAATTTCAGTGACTCTCAGGTGAGACTCTTGACTTCCTTGTAATTCAGCAGCACCTTGGATTGGCATGTTGGGCAGGTGATGCTCTGTAACAACCCTTGTATGTGTTTCTTCTTGGATGGATTGTTGTAACTGATAAGCATAAGTAGCCTTGTCTCTGAATTGGGTCAAGATGGGTTTCTCTTCAACATCAAAATCACCATGTACCAACTGATCTCCTTCTAACAGAATCATTTTGAAGTCAGTTTTGACAATGGGATCTCCATCTGCTTTTCTTTTGGTGGCTGGCCTTCTTAATGTACCAGATGGTCTTTTGACAATAGAAGTTGTTTGGACTTCTTGGCTTTCAAATCTTTCTGGTTCAGCAACTTTCTTTGCTTTGAATTTCTTGTAAGCCTCATAGAGAGTTTGTTCTTTCCATTTGCTGATTGAGGCTTTTGAACCATAGCTATTAGCCACTAATTCTTCAATCACTTCAGCTCTTTTGGCTTTTCTCTCATTTTCAGTTGCTATTCTGTCAGATAGCATCTGTGCTCTTCTTGTCAGTTCTTGTGTTGAGAGTTTCTTGAGGGCCACTTGCTTGGATTTGGAGTTCTTTGTGATGAATGCTATTAGCTGTGCTCTTTTGTCTTCTTCAGCAGCAGCTTCAAGTGCTCTCTCTTCAGCCTCAAGCTCATCAAGTTTTTCTTGGTACTTGATTAATTTTTCTTCAAAGGTCAAGTCTTCTCTAGTTTCTAGGCTATTCCATACTCTGTCTTCTTTTGCCTTTTTAGCAGCTTCTTTCAAACTCTTCTCTAATAAGTCTTTCGACATGCTGATGGGAGTAGGGTTTAAAACAGCTGTGGAAGTTGTTGTAGGCAAAGGAGTGGGAGCAGGTTCTTTTTCAGTTGCCTTAGGAACTTCTGATGATGGTTTAGGAGGTAGAACTGCTGATGTGGTAGGTTTGGTCACAACTGCTGAAGGATTGTCTTCAGTAGTTTGAGAAATGTAATCAGTAGTTCCCTCTGAAGCCTTAGATAACTTGAACTCTGGTGCTACTTCTTTTCCTGGTCTTTGTATTGGTCTATCAGCTTCTTGATCAGGATTTTGTCTTTGTGTAGCATCTGTTGGTTCCTTAATCATCTCCCCCTTTTTGGCTTCATCCACTTCTGGAAGCCGAATAGAATGAGATGTTGCAGCAGACAACCTTGCCAGTTGATCTTGAGTTTCATCCATCTTCTTGTTCAACTCTGCAAGTCTCGAGTTGATCAACCCAAACTGATTGTTAGCTTTTAACTCCCAAGCAGTTATGAAGGGTTTGAGTTGATCAGTTATAATTTGTTTGAGTGCCTGATACAGGGGACCATCTGGGCTGCATAGTTGGTTCAGGTCTATGCTTGTGAGCCCAGTGAATTGGGTAGGTTGTTTTGGTGAAGGGGTGCTTTTTGGGTGATCTTCAGATTGCTCTGAAGATGCCAGTTGTGGGGATTTTTGGGCTAACTGGTCTTTAACCTGATCTTTGGTGACCAGCTTCTTGAGCTTGGAGACCTTAGAGGCAGGACCTTCAATGTCAACCGTCAATTCAGTTTGTGGAAGTTTTGATTCATCAACCAACTTAATGGAATCATCTGAATCCCTGATAGTGTCCTCAGAGAGGGCAGGATCAGTTATATCATGAGCTGGACCCAAACCAGTAGTCTCATGAACCTCTTTGTCTTGGTTCTGAGGTTTTCCTACCTCTGGCCTTAGGCCTTCATCAGTAGTTGCCAAATTTGAGGTCTTAGCTATGTTACTACTGTCCTCAGGTTCACCACTGGGTGATAAGTGAGTAGTAGCAGCCTCAAAAGTATCAAAAGTTTGCAAGTTTGGGCTTACAAACTCTTGTTCATCCTCATCTCTCTGTGTTGGGCTAAAGGGATCCACATTCATGTCAACTTCTGAAGGCATCTCCCCAATTTGATGTGTTGTAAGGGGAGTGACATGTGGTGAATGGGTTCCTTTAAGTCCTGAGAGAAGTTGGGCAATTTCTATGGTTGTATGTGAGGGTTCAGGTTCAGTAGTTGTTATGGGTTGGTGTTCAGGAGTTTGGGTGGGTTTAGGAATGGTTTCAGCAGTTTCAAAAGCAGGGTCAACAGTTATTTGTTTCTTAAATCTTTTTCTTTTAAATATAACTGTGACAGGTTTTCTTTTGGGTGGTGGAGAAGGAGTGTGCTGAGAGGATGTTTCAACCACTTCCTTTTCAAGTGCAGATTGCACATCAGTAGTTTCAGGTTTCTCCATTTCCTGAACTTTCTTTTTCAGTGACTTGGTTGTTTTTGGTTTTTGTTGTTTAGGCTTTTTAATTATCTTTTTGGGTTTGGAAGATGTGGGTTCCTTGGGGATGGGTTGTTCTTCCCCTTGGTCATCTTCAAGCAAAAGTGCTGGTTTGTTGTGCCTAGAGAATACTTGAGCAGTTAAAGGATTTAAAGTTGTTGTTTTTCCCTCAAGTACTCCCTCACCAAGTTCTTTTATTATGCACTGCATAACAAACCTTGGATACAACAAAAATTTCTTTTTATCATTTTCATGATGTAAAACCAGTTCATTGAAAAACAGTTTTGATGCCTTGAAAGAAGTTTCATTTATGATGGAATGAAAAATAGGTTGAAAAGTTGAAGGCATCTGATCTATTGACCCAGTTTTAGGACTAAGACACATAATAATATAATGAAATAACAGTTTATATTGTGGGTCAAAATATTTTTTGTAAACTGTTGCTTGTGCCAAAGTACCTTGATAGCCACACTCTGTCATGGTTAGATGAATATCTGAGGTTGGAATATGCTCAGGTGCCTCAGAATCCTTCAAACCAAGCCTGATGCTTAGTGTTTCTGGTGAGATGGCCATCAGTTTCCCTTTTATGGAAGATTTGAGGGAAATCACTTCATTATTCACCTTCACCGTTTCTGAATTTGCCCAGAACTCATTAAGAGTTTCTTCATGAATGGGTGGATCAATGGTGAAAGCATCATAATATTGGGATTTCATGATGAGATCAAGTATCTCATCATACTGGGACCAGGCTTCATCTTTAACAAAGTAGCCTCTTTGGTTGTGTCCCTGTTTTAACACGAGAGCCATGGATGTTTTTGATCGAACAGTGATTTTTAGGTTAGAGAAGGGGTTTTGCTTTGAATTTGAGAGAGAAAGAGGGAACTTTGCTTTTTGAATGGATAAGTGTTGGAACAGGGTATTTATCAGAAGTTTTTAACCGACTAGGTCAAACTTCTGACGAGTGAAAAGTCTGTTTTACCCTTTTAGTCAAACTGCTGAAGAAGAAAGGTTTCTTCATCAGTGGTTTTAGTTGTCTCATCAGCAGTTTCAACTGCTGATGCAGATGACTCTTAAAACACTTTTCTAACTTCTGATCTTCATCAGTAGTTATATCCATTTTGAAAATATCCCATTTTGATGTTTATCAGTAGTTTTCAAAATTTGTTCATCAGAACTTTCTCTTTTCTCAAATTTTTGGTCTTCAGAGGTTTGTGACAGATAAGTATGTAAGTGAAAAATAAAATATGTGCAGAACTAAAAAGTGAAACACTTACAGACTTTCTTCTAAGTTTAACATCCCAAGCATGGATACTAACCTCTGAAAAGTTGTTGAATCAAGGGGTTTGGTGATAATGTCAGCTATTTGATTAGCTGTTGTGACATGCTTCACCTCAATCTTGCCTTTTTCATAGCAATCTCTTATGAAATGATACCTGATTTCAATGTGTTTAGTCTTTGAAAACTGAACAGGATTTTGAATGATGCTAATGGCAGATTTGCTGTCTACAAAAAGTGGGGTCTTGGTCTCTTTGATTCCATAATCAAGCAGTTGATATTGGAGCCATTGTATCTGTGAAGTACAGCTTGCAGCAGCAATGTATTCAGCTTCAGCTGTTGAAGTTGCCACAGATGTTTGTTTCTTTGATTGCCAGGACACCAGACAGTTTCCTAAGAATTGACAACCACCAGATGTTGATTTTCTTGACATTTTGCAGCCTGCATAGTCACTATCTGAAAAAGCAGTTAACTTGGTATTGCTTGAAGCAGGATACCAAATCCCTAAAGTAGGAGTTCCTTTCAGATATCTGAAGATTCTTTTGACTGCAATTAGATGAGATTCTCTTGGTGCAGATTGGTATCTAGCACAGACACAAGTTGAAAACATGATATCTGGTCTAGAAGCAGTTAGATATAAAAGAGAACCTATCATACATCTATACATGGTTTGATCAATGTGTTTCCCTTGATCATCTGGTTCAACTTGTGTGATTGGTGTCATGGGAGTGGAACATGTTTTACAGTCTTGTAAAGAAAATTTGTTCAATAATTCTTTAACATATTTTGATTGATGTATAAATGTTCCATTTGACTGTTGTTTGATTTGCAGTCCCAAAAAGTACTGCAATTCTCCCATTGTACTCATTTCAAATTTTGATTGCATGAGTTTCTTAAATTCTTCACACAGTTTTGAATTTGTTGAACCAAAAATGATATCATCAACATATATTTGAACAAGTAAGACATGATTTCCAACATGTTTTATGAAAAGAGTTTTATCAATGGATCCCCTTGAGAAGTGATTCTTTAGTAAAAAGTTGGAAAGTGTTTCATACCAGGCTCTTGGAGCCTGTTTTAGCCCATAGAGAGCTTTGTCAAGTCTGTAAACCCAATCAGGATGAGAAGGATCCTCAAACCCTGGAGGTTGACAGACATACACTTCCTCTTTTATTTTTCCATACAAAAATGCACTTTTGACATCCATTTGATAAACTTTAATGTTGTTGGAAATTGCATAAGCTAAAAATAACCTGATAGCTTCAAGTCTTGCAACTGGTGCAAAGGTTTCATCATAATCTATTCCTTCCTCTTGGGAATAACCTTGTACCACTAGTCTTGCTTTGTTCTTGATGATCATACCAGCCTCGTCTGATTTGTTTCTGAAGACCCATCTTGTTCCAATTGGTTGCTTGTTTTCAGGTAAGGGACAGATTTCCCAAACCTGTTGTTTCTTGAATTGAAGCAACTCTTCTTGCATTGCTTGCACCCAATTGTTGTCTTTGAGGGCTTCTTGATACTTCTTTGGTTCCAACTGAGAGATGAATGCTGAGAATAAGCAAAAGTTGGAAAGCTGGTTTCTTGTAAGTACCCCTGATGCAATATCACCCATGATTTGTTCCAATGGATGATCCTTGTGTTCAATCAGTTGTTGTAAACCTGTACTGGATGATGGCTCTACAGGTTCTTCAAATAAACCACTGAGATTGATAATATCTGGTTCAGCTGTTATTTGAGCTCCAGGAGTTTTAGGTTCAGCTGAATCAGTAGTTTCAAAATGTTCATCAGTAGTTCCTGAAGTAGAAGCTATTGAAACTTCTGAAGGTTTAATAGTTGATCTTCTGACTGTGTTTGGAGTCCATGGTGCAGGACTATCATCTTCAAATCCTTGAAAACCATTTTGAGGAGGTTTGGATGATTCAACAGTCTTTTCAGGTCCGAAATGAAAACTGTCAAGATCAAATAATTCAGCAGGATCTGCTGGAATAAGAGTGTGTTTTGATTCATTGAACTTGACATTCAGTGTTTCTTCTACTATCCTGGTTCTTGAATTGAAAACTTTGTAAGCTTTTCTCAAAGGAGAATAACCAAGAAAATAACCTGTGTCAACTTTTGCAGCAAACTTAGAGATAGAGTCTTTGATGTTGAGGATAAAACATTGACATCCAAAAGCCCTGAAGAAGGAGATAAGGGGCTTAATGCCATGAAGAATTTCATAGGCAGTCTTGGTATGTCTCTTGTTGATAAGAACCCTATTCTGAACATAACATGCAGTGTTGACTGCTTCAGCCCAAAAATACAAAGGTAGGCCTGAATCAGCTAACATTGTTCTGGCTGCTTCAATTAATGTTCTGTTCTTTCTTTCTACTACACCATTTTGTTCAGGTGTTCTGGGAATGCTGAACTGTCTAACAATCCCTTTAGACAGACAGAATTCATCCAGAGTTTTGTTCCTGAACTCTGTCCCATTGTCACTCCTGATGACTTTGACAGATAGAGAATATTGCTTCTCTACCTGTAGAATAAAGAACTTGATGATTTCAGCTGCCTCATCCTTGGAATATAAGAAGAAGACCCATGTGAATCTTGAGTAGTCATCAATGATGACCAAGCAGTACTTCTTCTTACCAAGGCTCATAATCTTGACTGGTCCAAATAAGTCCATATGGAGTAGTTGAAGACATGCAGTTGTTTTTGATTCTTCAATAGACTTATAAGAGGACTTATGCTGTTTACCTTTAAGACAGGAAACACAGTGTTCTTTGCACTGATATTCCTTCAAAGGTAGACCTCTGACCAAGCCCATTTTTGTGACTTTATTGATGGTTTTAAAGTTCACATGGCCAAGTCTCCTATGCCAGAGATCATTTTCTGAAGTTGATGCCTTTGAGAAGAAACAGGCAGTTTTGTTCAATACTTTGTCTTTTTCAATGTCCACTGCATAGACATTGCCACATCTTTTGGCAATTAGCAAAGTATGATCTTCAATGATCTTCTCTATCAACTTCTGGCCTTCTGGTGATATGATCTTGCATGCTGTCTTTGTGAAAAAGGAAGAATATCCTTTGTCACACATTTGAGAGACACTCAGCAAGTTGTACTCAAGGTTTTCAACCAGATTGACCTTGTCAAACTGCATTTTGCCTGAGGATACATTGCCATATCCTAGCACATATCCCTTGGCATTGTTCCCAAAGGACACAGATCCTTCTCTTTGACTGATAAAATTGTTTATCAGGTATCTGCATCCAGTCATGTGCATTGAGCCTCCACTATCCACATACCATATGCTATTCAAACCTCTGGAGACTCTCTGCACAAGATAGCAAATTAGTTAGTTTTGGCAACCCAAGCCAGTTTGGCTTTGGGTTTGCTCTTGAGAACAGGTGCAGCTTGTTGTGGACCATTCTTAGTAATCCATGTCTTTTTGGCAATGGATTTGTCATTAAGAACACTGGTGGGTTCTTTTTGGTTTCCACCATCAACTTTGGTCATCAGAAGTTTAACCAGGTTTATCAAATCTTTAACTTCAGCAGTTTGTGAATCTGCTGATGAGTTAGGTAAAACTTCTGAAATTGAACTTTGAGAAGATGACCTTTGTTGAGATAAAGGTTTCTTCTTAGAAAAGGTTTTGTTTGATTGTTGTTTGTTGGGAAAAAAGGTATTTTGAAAATCTTGTTTTATCTGTTTTCCCACAATCAGTTGTTGTCTTTGTTTATTTAACTGATTTACCTTTCTAAATTTGCAAAGTTCAGTTATGTGGTTAAACAGACCACATATTTCACATGCTTTTGCCTTTTCTTTTCTTTTAGATAGATCAAGAGAACTGGAAGGCAATTTACTGACAAAATCTGATTTTTGAAATAGGTCATCAGCAGTTTTCAGGGTCTCAACTCCTGATGTAGTTGAAACTGCTGATGGCTTATTGTCAGTAGTTTTAACTTCTGCAGTACTTCCCTTTTTGAGGAAGTTCTGATGGTAGGATGTGCATTCCTCCATATCAGAAGTTTGAATCAATTTCTTCCCATCATTATCAGTTTTGTGGGTGAAATCTGTTGGTGATTCAGTGTGGGTATATCCAATGCCAAACTTAACATTGGCTGCAGTTTGTTTGTTAAGTAACATTTGATACCCTTTACAAGACTCAACCCATTTTTCACAATCAACCTTGGTGTCAGCAAGCTCTTGTCTGACTTTTCCTAGGCTGTCTATCATGGTTTTAATTTGTGCTTCTGTTTCAATGGATTTATCATTTAGTTTGGAAATTTCTTTGTTTTTCAACATAACTTTTCTTTCCAAATCACACTTCATTTGTGTGTATTTTCTTTCCATGTCATTGGATTTGCCTTGTAAATGCACATTGGTTTCTCTTATTAAAGCAAATGATTCTTTGCAAGATTTAGTGCAAAGCTTTAACAGAGATTGTTGTGATACCTGTGTGAGAGCAGAATTTGAAGAGTATCCTTCAAAGGCCATTAAGGCAAAATTCTTTCTGCCATTATCAGGTTCTCCCCAGTTGACATCATAGACCTTATTGTCTGAATCCTGACTGCATTCTGATGTGTCATAAGGAAGACTGCTCCAATCAACATACCCTGAGGTAAATAAGCTTTGTTGCTGAGGGGGTTGTTGAGTTTGTGCAGGAAGTTGAGCAGTTGGAAATGGAGGCATGAGCTGCTGTTGTTGTTGAGCAGGCATCTGTACATATTGTACTTGTGGCACATATTGAACATTTGGAGCTTGTGCCTGTACAAAATGAGCACTCCCATTAGTTCCATTATTCCTATTATATGAGGGGTTATATTGATTTCCAGGGGACATTTGTTGGTTATAGCTAGAGCTTCTACATTCTCTAGCAAAGTGTCCCAACTTCTGACACTTATGACATCTCAATTTAGATTTGTCAAAACCAACTTTTGTTGAATTGTTTAGTCCTGGAAATTTCCTTCCTGACCTTTTGTAGAATTTGTTAGTTTTTAAGCTTAACAAGGCCAGTTGGTGCAATATTTCCATTTCTTCTAAGTCATCACTGCTGAAGTATTTTAAATCATCCATGATGAAACACATGTTGTCAGCAGTTTGACTTAGTTCCTCATTGTCATAAGCTGGGAAAGATCCATCTGATGAGATCCCAGCTGTTATGTCAATGTGGTCAAAGGAACCAAAATTATTAGAACAGGATGGTGAGTCATGTCCTAATAAGGCTGTGCTACCCGGAGTATAGTCATCAGCAGTTTTACCAGATTCTTGAAGCTTTTTCTTTTGATTGATTTCTCTTTCAAAAGTTAATAATTTACCATGTAACCTAGTTAGGTTCAAGGTGTTAAAATCTGAACTGGTTCTGAGGACTATAGAGTAAGTTTCCCATTTTGAAGGTAAAGACCTTAAAAATCTATGTAACATAGACTCAGTTGTATAGGTCTGATTGTTTATTTTTAGCTCAGAGATGAGTGAAGAAAATCTTTCAAATTGTTGAGTTAAAGTTTCACCCTCTATGTGAGTAAAAGTTTCATATTGTTGAGCCAAAATTTCTCTTATGTTGGCTATCACCTCAGCAGTTCCTGCAAACTGCTCTTTTAGGCAATCCCACAGCTCTTTGGCACTTTCACAGTGTAAAAGGCCAGCATAAATTTCGTTTGGGAGAGCCATAGCCAACATGGAGAAAGCTTTTGCATCAAGCTCAAACTTTAGGAAATCTTCCTCCGTGTATTCTTTTGGATCCTTTGGTCTTTCAGTCTTTCCCTCTGGATCAGTAACAACTGGTTTGTGAGGTCCAAAAACTACAGACCTCCAGCATCCAGTGTTTGTTTGAGAAATAGTATGTGCCAACCTTTTAGACCATATGTTATATTCATTTCTGACTAACATAGGAGGTTTGTTGGCAGATCCAGTATTGTAGGGATCCATTTTTAAGAAGTTTGGATTTGTCAATACTTTCTTAAAGTGATGGATTTAAAAAGTGAGCCTTTTATCCTTTTTATTGAATATCAATATTGAGCCTGTGTCTGAATCTCAATTTGTTAGATTGATTTTGATCAGATTAACCAGAAGCTCTGATACCAATTGTTGGATCAGTGGCTGTTTATATGAACACTTATGTGTTTATCAGATTTATATAAGAGTTATTAAGCAGCGGAAATATAAGTGTTCAAAGGTCTAAAAGATCACTTTGATGAGGAGTTATTACTCCCCCTTGACTGAATAATAAATGAGAAACAATAAATGTTCTAAGTACAAAGCAGTAATAGCAGTTTATGTTTCTCAGATGTGAAGTGGAAATTATAAGTTTAAAGCCCGAAGGATTTCAATATAAGTTCAAAGATAATACACAAAATCACATATATGAAATAGATGAACAAACTCATCTATTTATAGACTAATGTACTAAACTGTAGTCTGAAGTAATCTAAGATATTTAACAAAGATATTTATGCTAAGATAAGGTTACTACAGTCTGTACATTGAAACTTGAAATCAAGACTTTAACAAAACAATATAATAGTAAAACTGCTGATCTTCAGTCGGTTAGAAGCTTCTGAGTGAAAGTGCTGATGAGTGACAAACTGCTGATGAGTAGTTTGTCTTCAGTAGTTCTTCAGTGAAATGTCTGGTTAGACTTCAGAACTTCTGATGAGTTTTACTCTTCAGTACTTTCTGTTTGTTCTTCAGTACTTCTTCTATTTGTTCTTCAGCAGTTCTATACTTAGGCAGATATGGAAAAGACTAAGGTTATCAAAAGGTGGTTTCTTCAATCCTCTTCGTCCCAACAATCTCCCCCTGGATTGATGAAGCCAAAACCTTATCTATCCTTTATTGTTGTCCTTTTCTCTCTTCTAGCATCCTCCAGATCTCTGCTGTCATCCGGGTGGTAAGAGTACATCTTTGTTGCTCAGTGAGAGGACCAAGTTCAGGTGTTAAATGTTGAATGGTGAGAAGGTCTTTGGACGATAAAACACTCAACTCCTTTGAGTTTCTATAGACCTTACTTGAACGGTCTCTCCTGGTCACAAGTACTGAGTTGGATTCAGTAAATGACCATTTTACAATGTTTACCTTTGACCTGTCAAAGTCAGAGGCATAGGAAACCAAGCCTGTTTCCTTAGGTTGACCTGATTGAGGAATGTCTTCAATTTCAGTGACTCTCAGGTGAGACTCTTGACTTCCTTGTAATTCAGCAGCACCTTGGATTGGCATGTTGGGCAGGTGATGCTCTGTAACAACCCTTGTATGTGTTTCTTCTTGGATGGATTGTTGTAACTGATAAGCATAAGTAGCCTTGTCTCTGAATTGGGTCAAGATGGGTTTCTCTTCAACATCAAAATCACCATGTACCAACTGATCTCCTTCTAACAGAATCATTTTGAAGTCAGTTTTGACAATGGGATCTCCATCTGCTTTTCTTTTGGTGGCTGGCCTTCTTAATGTACCAGATGGTCTTTTGACAATAGAAGTTGTTTGGACTTCTTGGCTTTCAAATCTTTCTGGTTCAGCAACTTTCTTTGCTTTGAATTTCTTGTAAGCCTCATAGAGAGTTTGTTCTTTCCATTTGCTAAAGACTAAGGTTATCAAAAGGTGGTTTCTTCAATCCTCTTCGTCCCAACATGCAACTTCATCGTCAGAAGAGTAGAGAATATTCCCAAAGGGAGATGAACTTGTTGCTTGATTTTCAGGAGTTTGATCTGTAGAAACTTGATGTTCAGGTATGACAAAATGATTAAACACAACATCCACGTCAAAGAACCAGTCAGGACCGGTTCCAACATTAGTGGAGTTGGATTCTTGCCAGTCAACATAAAAGGATTCGAGAACCATCTTGGTACGTTTGTTGTATACTCGATAAGCCTTTTGACTCGAAGAGTATCCAACGAAGAAACATTCGTCTCCAACAGCATCAAACTTCATGATATTCTCAAAGTTGTTCAGAAGAGTGCAGAAACATCCAAACGGTCTGAAATAATCAATGAGAGGTTTTCTTTTAAAAAGCAACTCATAAGCCGTTTTCCCACGTGGCTTGACAATCAAGACTCTGTTAAGAACATAACAGGCGGTATTCACAGCTTCTGCCCAGAAGATGATCGGCAACTTAGAGTCGATGAGCATGGTTCTGGCAGCTTCAATGAGTGTACAATTCTTCCTTTCAGCCACTCCATTTTGCTGAGGAGTCCTTGTAGCACTATATTGAAGATGAATTCCTTTCCCGCTGCAGAATGTCATAAAGCTTTGGTTCTTGAATTTTGTTCCATGATCACTTCTGATTGACTTTACTTTCAATTTGATTATGTTCTCGATCAAAGGAACGAACAACATCAAAGTCTCAGCAGCTTCACTCTTGAACTCCAAGAAGTACACCCACGTGAAGCGAGAGAAATCATCTGTAATCACCAAACAGTAAGACTTTTTACCCAAGCTTTTTACACTAATTGGACCAAAGAGATCCATATGTAATAATTGAAGTGGAGAGTCAATTGAGTTCACTATTTTGGACTTGTGCGATTTCTTGTGTTGTTTACCTTTTGCACATGCTAAACATTTTTTAGAAAAAGGAAATTCCTTGGAAGGAAGACCTCTGACTAGATTTAGTTTAGAAAGTTTGTTCATATTTTTAAAATTCACATGACCTAATCGCCTATGCCATAATAGTGACTCTGACTCAGATGCCTTTGATAGTAAGCAAGTCATTGGGTGTTCAGACTTGGCATCTCTCATGTTTATCACATATGTGTTATTCTGCCTAGGGGCTTTCAACATGACCATGTCGGTGGGTGGTTTAAATCCTGGCTTAAGAAAGATGCACTCCATGTCGTTGAACAACACCGAGATTCGTTTGTCGCAGACTTGTGATACACTCAACAGATTGTAGCACAGTTCTGGAAAATAGTTGACATCTTCTAGTGTTAGGGCGTCAGAGACCACATCTCCTATGCCAACGATCTTTCCACCCTTTTCATTTCCAGCGAACGCTACAAACTCTCCATCAATGAACCGATATTTCTTGAGGAGTTCTTTCAGTCCAGTCATGTGTCTTGAAGCGCCGCTGTCGACATGCCATAGATATCTCATAAGAGCTATCAAACACGACTCAGACATTTAAAGACAAAACTTTTTACGGTTTCTTGAAGATTTTTGATCTGATCAGAAAAAGAGTTTTGTGATTTGACATCTTTCTGTGGTTTAGGTTTCATGTGACAGTTTTTGACCACGTGACCCTCTTTTCCACATCTGAAGCATTTTGAATGCTTAGGCTTGATCTTAGGAGAAGATCTGGATGATGATGGTTGTGATGTTCTTTTCTCGAGCTTGTCTGATATGGAGCTTTCGCTTGAACTCGATTCATCGTTGTTGCTACTTGATTCTTCATTAGTGTTGAGGTCAGGTAGGCTGGTGTTGCTCTCTGTATCACTTAGTGATCCTTCAGAACTGGAGTTACCTGTTTCACTTTGTGATTCTTCAGAACCTGATACATCTGTGGATGAAGGGATAAATTCTGGGATTTCCTCAGTGAGAAATTTCCCAAACCTGTTAAGCTTTAGTTCTGGCACAAACACACGTGGTTTGCACTTTTGTTTATCATCAGAGAATGCAGCATTAAGATCAACACAAACAGGCATAACATTTTCAACACAAACATTAGAACGTCTAATTGGATGTTTCCTATCTTCAGGGGCCACAGCTCCCTTTAAATCAAGTTTAGAAGACACGTTAATACAGTCATCCGGCCTAGATAAACTATTACAGTTATCCATCTTAGATAAACTATTACAGTCATCCAAATTAGTTAAAGTATTACAGTCATCCAAAATAAAATTGTTTTTAGACTTTTCATTGTTCCAGATAAACCAATTCACTGTCGAGTAATTGGCACCTGGATGTCCTAACCCCACTGTCTGCCCACCACAACTTTCATCATCTTCCACTCGAGCCTGTTGGGTCACATCTGCATTGCTTTTACTTATGTTAGCATTTGACTCAGACTCATCACATTTGTTTTCAAAAAGGTCATTTTTTGGATGAGGTGTTGGAATGGGTATGTATTCATTTCGGCTCAAGGGTAAGAATAGTGATCTTTCGATTCCATTCTTATCCTTATACCCAATTCCATCCTTTACAAATGATTGCCTTGCGCAATCAACGATATCAGTATGAGCCTGTTTGCTTACATTCCATTTGTCCACAATGATTTGAAGACGAGTTGTTTCATTTCTAGATTTTTCTAATTTTGAAGTTAAATCATTTATTAGAAAATCCTTCTTGAGAACAAATTCTTTTAAAGTTTGCATTTCAGCTAGAGTTGCATTTAACTTTCGCTGATATGCCCACTCGTTTTCTTTCATTTCAGAATTGATTTTACGAATATCATCCATTTCTCTTAAAACTCGTCTGTTGTGTGACAAACAGTAAGCAACAGCTGTGACACACCTAGGTGAGCACAGCTTAGATTTTATTTCGAGAGGAATATTTACCATGTCTTTCTCCTCAGCTTTCTTGGAAGCACTTTTCACCTCTTCAGCAGCTTTCTCTGGGGGAGTCTTCTCAGCTATCAATGCCTCCTCCCCGGTCTGATGACTCACTTTCTCATCAACCAGCACACTCTTCAGTCCAGCATTCTTCAGCATTTCACCCTTCAGCCAGTGTTGGAGAACTCGCTAGGCGCTAGTCGGCCGGTGGGGTACCGACTAGGGATTAATCGGGATTAATCAAGATTAATCGGATTGGATTTTTATATATGTTTTTCCAAATTTATACATATATAATTCTAATTTTGTACCTTATATGTATAAATTTAGAAGTTTAGGGATAAACTAATGAATATGGAGGAGGGTTAATATTAAAATACCTAAACTTAAATAACCATAATCACTTCCATCGTTCACCATATCCCGTTTTTTCCTCCCCATTCCTTCTTTCATCGTAAGGAACCATCAGACACAATTAGGGCTCATGGAGTTTCATTGATTTTGCTTCTAAATCATGGATTATCATCCAATTTTGAGGTAAAAACTTGTTTATTTGATCGATTTGCTCCAGTTTTGACCTGTTTGAATTCATTGTTTACCAAATTTTGAGTTTTTTAGGTCCGACTAGGGCCAATTTGGTCTGACTAATCGGTGACTAATCGCGATACCGATTAATTGAGTGATTAGCCCAAAATTAATCAGTAAAGTGAGGACTAGCGATTAATCACCGAGTAATCGGTGATTAATCGGGATTTTTACAACCTTGCCTTCAGCACCTCAGTAGATGACCCTTCTAGAGAATTCACACCGTTTGAGGATTTGGTGCAAATCTTGGCCATCAGGGCTTTGTTGACTTCTACTTCTGCTGCAGCTGCCTCTTCTCCCCAATCAAAATCTTCAACAACCAATGCCTTTTGTGGTTCCTTCTCATTTCCTTCATTTCCATCAGTGATGGCCACCAACCTCTTAGCAGGCTTGATTTCAGCTTGGTTCAAAGTGGGACATTCGTATTTGAAATGCCCAAGAACTTTGCAGTTATAACATCTGATCTTTGACTTGTCAAACCCAGCTTTTCCCATTCCCACACTCCTACCAGTTCTGTCTTGAAACCTTTTAACTCTCAGAGTGATCATTGCCATCTGCCATTTGAGGTCCATTTCCTCCATGTCATCTGGATCCACTTGATACATATCCTCCGGGGACATCATTTCACTCTTGATCTCACCAGTCTTTAGTGCTTCAAAACTGCTCATGAAGGTGTTGAAGAGTTCCACATGTTCGGTAGCCAGCTTGGCGACCTGTGGAGTCAGTGTCTTCGCTGCCTTTTCTAAGTACATTGGTGCTTTACCTGAACTTGAACTTCCACCACCCAGTGAGTCCACATATGGATGTAGTGAACTTGAACCCATCTCACCAATCGGAGTCATCAATGCCAGATTTTTCATTGCACTGCTAGCAGTCACCTTTGGAACGGTCTGATTCATCTCTCTTTTTGTGATATCCATCTCAAACGACTTCAATGTGTTTATAAGATCACCCAGAGTGGATTGAGCATCCAAGTAGTCCTTCTTAATCAGCATGCACTGAACACTCCCTTCTTTTGGAAGAGAGTCAAGTAATTTCTTGATGGAGTTACGGTTGTTGACAGGAATCCCGGCTTTCTTCATTTTCGTTAGCAGACTCATGAACCTGTCAATGTGTGATGTCAGGCTTTCACCACGAACACTTCTAAACATATCATACTCTTTCTGAATCATGTCTTGCTTGTTCTGACTCATCTCAGCATTTCCTTCGTAGTATTCACTCAAAGCGAACCACAGATCATGCGCCGATCCGTACTCTTCAAACATATTGTACACATCGTTTGACAAAGCCATGGTGAGAGCACCGTAGGCTTTGTGATCTCGTTGCATCAACTGTTTGTCAAGATCTGTGTAGGTAGTAGGATCAGTGTTAAACACCTCTCCTGCATCAGTGGTCCTCACAGGAATGTGAGGTCCAAGTTGCACAGAGTTCCATTGAGTGTGATCATTAACAAAATAGAATGCTTTCATCGTGTTTTTCCAAGTACCATAATCTTCAGCACCCATCAACTTGGGAATTCGGGTTATTGTTCCAGTTTCCAGTTCTGCTTGGGTTATGGGATTAACGTGGAATGAGTTGTTACCAGCCATTGATTTAGATTGATTTTAAATTCTGATTAGTTAATTTTAAGGGTTACAGTCCAAAGAGAAGTCCAAAGTCCTTAAAATTTGATGATCAGTCAGTAAGTGCGCAGACAAGTACGCAGGAGCTAAGTACGCAGAACACTTTGAGCAGCAACCTGAAACAGTAATTAAACAGAAGTGTTAAGTTCTTGATCTCCTGATAAGTGCGCAGTCCCTGAAGTACACACAATGGCTTAAGTGCGCAGGTCAGTCAAGGCTGAGCAAGACAAGTGCTCAGTCTTTGACTGATCAGTCTGCGTACTTATCTAAGTACACAGACACTTAAACTCTCGTTTAAGATTTTAGTGCGCAGAAACCCTAGCCAAGTACTAAAAACTGCACCTTCCAGCAAGTACGCACCCCAACTAGTAGTTTCTGATTAGTGCGCAGAAACCCTAGTTGTGATCTCAGGAGAGAGAGAGCTGTAAAGCCTTGTGAAAATTTAAGTGCTCAACCCAAGACACGAGTGCGCACACTTATGAGTTAAGTGCGCAATGTATTCCTGAGATAAGTGCACAGCTTGAAATGCCAAGTATGCAACTTATGAGCTAAGTACTCAACACATAAAATAAGTACTCAAAATAAGAAACAAGTACTCAGATTATGAAACAAGTGCGCAGAGTAAGTGCGCAACAGCTGCTGAAAATACACAAATCATATCAGAATCTTATCCAAGAGTTTTTCAATCAATCTGAAGTCCTCGGATGATGTTTCTACTAAAAATAACCAACTTTTAACACCCTAGAAACACTTTATCCACGAGATTTTGAAGCAAAAACTAAAGAAAAACACTCAAAGTTTTGATAAACACAAAAAATTTATAAAAATCTTGATAATAAAAACTAACAAGATGAGGGTTTTGGTATCTTTAAATAGATACAATCTAGAGCACAGAGGCTCTGATACCAAATTGTAGTCCCAAAATACTAGATCTTTTAAGTGCACAAGATTGTTATCACTTAGAAACACCTATTTGTTAGGTGTTTTAAGTGATTAATCTTTACAAACAAAGAAACTAGATGAATAAGATAGAAACCGACACACAAGATGAATAATACGAAGATTCCATTACTAATTTGAGCATTACAACACCATGGATTTACTAAGTACGCACCTATCAAACTTGTGATATCAAAGACAATGACCAAAACCGTAAACCCTAGCTGCAGCATAGCATTCTTTATATAGGAGAGCTGATGGGCCTGCGCACTTAAGCTAAGTGCGCAGAGACCGTGTATTAAGTGCGCAGCCTAGGGTTTAGTTGCTACAACTATGCCACAATTACACAACCCTCTAACTTCTAGACATCATTACAAACTATCAGAAACACTTAATCCTGGTAACTGTGGTCTCAATCTAACCCAACAAAAACATAATAATTTTCGGTTTTCTTATGATGTTCTTGAAGAACATCAACCGAAAAACATAAACAATATAATAAATTTTTTTTCTGATTCATTAATAAAGTTTTGATTAATAAATCAAAATATTATGATAAATCAAAATATTTTAGTTAAGAATCCGGTTAAAAACCGAATTCACGGATCGAATAAGCGAATACAACTCGGTTTCAGATGGAAGATTCGAGACGAGACAGAAACATACGATAACAAAGTCATCACAGATTCATATTGCATCAGAAACGGTTACATACACTGTTATCAGTAGGATAAACATCTATCTCGGGGCCGGGGGAGGTCGGGCATGACCTCCCCCTTAGAGCATTCTAAGCACAAACTCAAATCTTAAATGAAAACCAACACATGAGATTGCTATTTATAGTCCAAACCATAAGTCCACATTCGCCCTTTCAAGGAGGTCGAACTTGCAGATTCTGCAGGTTCGCCCCTTGTAGAAGGTCGAACCAAGACAATATGTTATGGTCTATATTTACAAATGCATCATATCCATAAAATGCCCTGATAGATCACCACAATCTCATGTAATACAATACAAGACCCAACCCTAGTCTATTCGTCAGTGACGTCCACATAATAGTGCATCAACATTAATAAATCAAAGTTTTTGAAGCTTTGCAATCATTAATTAATTTTGCAACTTGTTTTATCAATTTTCGAAACTTTTGAAATCATTATTAATTTATCATCTTCATTAATTAATTAAAGTTTCGAAACTTTCTGAAATTAATTTATCAATCATTATTTAACAAATCACAATACATTATTTGTGATTTAATTATGCAAATCGAATTAGAATTGACGAATTAGAATTGATGTAATCAACATATGCTCTAATACCACATGTTGATTATATTGTAAGGACATAAGTAAACATAAGATAAAGTAGATTCAATCATGTGTACCTGATATGTTTAACCGTTCAGGAACCTCAGTAATGGAAGATACCATCATATTGATCGGGTTCCCTTTAGGGTATGCAATTCTGATGGTTTATGTGTTCTTAAGTTATGAACACATTGAGAGAGAGAAAGAGATTGAGATAGGGGACGACTAATGGTGTTATATAGTTATGATTGTCTTAACCCTAATCTCTTAATATCTCTCCATGTATATATATACCCACGGGACACCCTAATAAGGTCCATCTGATGATAGTCCGCCCATCAAAGACATATCTGTTATTGGGCTTAGGATAATATTAATAAATGATCATCATAATATAAATGATTATAATGGCTATCGATAAATATACAAACGTTACATATATTTATTCCAACATGAAAGCCTAGACATGCCATCGCCGCCTTATCCAAACCTTAATTTTGTTCATCTGTAGAGTTTTTTTTTTCCTTGCCTTATTATTGTCCAAAAACCATATCCAACAATATTAGGCCTTAGCAATCGATCATATCGTTTAGGCAAAATGATGAAATGTTCCAATTCATTAATCTGTATAAGGAGATGAAAGATATGTTTCAATCAGTAGAAAGATGGGCCGGCCAAACTCTTCCTTTCGAAAGAATAGCATGGCTCAGGGTACAAGGTATTCCATTGCATCTCCTAGACAATGAAGTCATCAACCAGATTCGAGAGCGTTTTGTCAAAGTAGTGCAAGGTGGTTAGCATAAATTATGGGATGCGGATTTATCTTTTGATGACGTCGGTGTGTTAGTAGCCGAAGGTAAAAGGATCCAGGAAGAAGTAGTTATCCAATGGAAGGGCCGAAAGTATCGGGTTTGGGTGGCAGAAGAGGTTGGAGATTGGGAGCCGGATTTCCTTCTTAAGGGTAAAATTGTTGAACCGATTGATGTGTCACCTTCGTCTCTAAACAAATCTCCAGCAAATTCAAATTCTCCGGTGAGTTCAAATTCTTCGTGTAATTTGGAAGGTGCGATATTCAAGGAGAAAATTGAGGAAGGTTTTAATATTAATAAAGGTGTCAATGATGAGCAAATGGAAGTTACCGAAAATAATATTGTTGAGGCGGTTGACTCGTTTGACAATCCCGAGAATGATGGAAGGAATTTATCCTTAGTCAATGATGCTGACCATGCTAATAATATTCAAGGAAAAAAGGCAAGAAGTTTTTTAAAAAAGTTGACAGCAATTCGGTAGGCCTTTTTCAAACAAAGATGCTTTCCTTGGACTCTAGGCCAAGTTTAAAAAAAGGCTCAAACTTGACTTAGACCCTTCTGGGCCTGATTTGTTTGGGCTAGACAAGCTCTTGGGTTTAGGTGTTTATCAAAAAGAGGCTTATAATATAACAAAAGAGGGCCTAGAAAATCCAGATAAGGAACACATCTTACCTTCCTCTGATATTGAAAGAATGGAGGGTGTTCAAAGAGAAGAAACAAACTGGACAGTAGCCGGTGATAACCAAGGTACCGGGTCAGCGGATAGTGATAAGATTATACAACAGGAGGTTGAAAACACTATTCATCTCGGGTAATGGTTGGAGCTGAGCTGAACAATTTGTAGGAGTTAGTATCCGAGGCAATCGAAGAAGAAAGTGTACAAACAGGTACTAAATGCATTTTTTGTCAATTAATGTTCGAGGTTTGGGGATTAATGGGAAGCAGGGTTGGTTGAAGGATATGAAGGTCAAGAATGAAGTCGATTTTATGGCTATACAGGAAACTAAGATTGTTGATATTGGTAGGATTGACCGGAAATATTGTTGGGGTAGGGGGGACTTTGATTCTGATATGGTGGAATCGTCGGGAAGGTCGGGTGGTCTGTTGAACCTTTGGAATTCCAAGGTTTTTTGTAAAAACTCTTCCTTGTTAGATCCAAATTTTTTTCTTACTTCGGGGCATTTAATTGAAGATGGTACTATGTTGAATGTTATGAACGTCTACGCCCCACAAAAGGTAGCTGCCAAACGGCTTTTGTGGGAGAAGTTACAGGGAGTGATGTCTGGTGTTCATGGGCTTTGGATTCTGTTGAGAGATTTTAACGGAGTGCGGTGGCCTGAAGAGAGAAAAAATTCATGGTTTAACAGTTCCCGGTTTAACAGTTCTGGTGTGTCTAATTTTAATTATTTTATTAATGAAGTTGGTTTGCTGGAAACAACGGGGAGTTCAAATTAAGCAAAACTGGTAGAGTTCTCGTATGCCAAGATTTCTTTAACAGATGGCCTCTGGCTTGTCTTAGAGCTCTTCCGAGGGATATAATGGATCATACACCTCTCCTTTTGACTTTGGTACGCTCCAACTTTGGGTATAAACCGTTGCGATGGTTCAACTCGTGGTTGGAGCGGCCGGATTGTGAAGAAATGGTGATTAAAGCTTGGACTGAAGGATTTTTTGAGGGCAGCCCCGACTCGATTATAATGAGGAAATTCAAAAAAGTTAGAAACCTGATTAATAGTTGGCGGTCCGAGGTTATTATTCAAGAAGGCAATCTTTTAGAATCGAACAAAAAAGAAATACAAAGTTTAGAACAACTTATGGAAGAGGGGAGTTTTGAAGAGGAAGAGTATTGGGTTTGGGGAGAATGTAAAAAAGAAGTCCTACAACTCAATGAATGGAAGTGTCGAGACATACAACAAAAATCTAGAGTTCGTTGGGCTGCAAAGGGCAACGATAATTCAGCCTTCTTTCATAGGGTCGTTAACGGGAGGAAAGCGTCTAACGCGATCCCGGGCCTCATGGTTGAGGGTCAATGGGTGTCGAATCCGTCGTTGATTAAAAAGCAAGTCTTATCCCTTTTCAGGAATCATTTTGCGGAAAAACATCACTCTTGGCCAGAATTAAAATGTGCAGGTATTAAAATATTGTCTTCTGTTGAAGCTGAGTCTTTGGTTAGGCCGTTTTCTAGGGAAGAAATAAAAGAGCCAGTTTTAGATTGCGGGTCAGATATGTTGGGAATCATGGTATCGTATACACAGCGGAAGCGGTTTATATTTATTAGATAAATCGATTATATACATTATATAATATTAGCCGATTTATATGTATAAATATATATTTAATTTTATTAATCCGATTAATTAAATATTCCCAATCAGGATCTCAGTTAAACGCGTATAAACAAATAAATAATAAAACAACCATAGGGGGTTTAGTAATCAACCTTTGACGACTACACCGGAATTGTAACACGCGGATTACCACGAATCCTCGCTAGTAGGAAGTTCACACCGTGCACGAACCAACCGGAAGCATCACTTGCAAGAAGGAAGATGGTGGTTTGTGGTGGTTGATAGCCGTACCAAAAGAAAGAAGGCGGCGGCCCTTTCTTTAAGGGTGGCGGCCGCAGGTTTCTTAGAGAGGAGGCAAGGGATTAGTTGTTTTGATAAAAGGTGTGATTAGGGTTTACTCCTTAACCCTCCTTTTATAAGACAACAACTTACATTAAGCCCCCTTGCTAAATATCTTAATACTCCTTAATATTAATCTTATTAATATTAAGTCCCTCAAGACTAAAACAATTATTATTTCATAATAATTCACCAACGCGTGAACTTATCTGATTCGTGTACCAACGTGTAACTCTTTGGATCGTACCGGGTCGGGTTACGTTGATCTCGACTTTTAATTACATCGGACATACCATATGTCCAACAAGATAGAGCTCCGGGACCTGACGGGTTTAACTTCCGCTTTATAATGCATTTCTGGAACACTTTGGAAGAAGACATTGTGAAGTTGTTTAATTAGTTTTTTGATAATGGTATCACTAATAGAGGTTGCAATACCGCATTTATTACATTGACTTCAAAGACTAATGTCCCGGTGTGGTTGAAAGATTATAGGCCAATAACATTAGTGGGAGTAATTAGTAAAATTATCTTGAAGGTATTGGCGGAAAGATTGAAGGTTCACATTGGGAAGCTTAATTCTGATACCCGGACGACGTTTCTCAAGGACAGGTTTATTCTGGACGGTCCCCTTATCCTTAATGAGATCTACGGATGGTGGAAAAAAGTGGAAACAAGGCGGTTCTATTTAAAATTGATTTCGAAAAGACATACGACAATGTGAATTGGGGATTCCTTTTATCGGTGTTGGGTCAAATGGGTTTTCCAAATCAATGGTGTATGCGGGTTAAAGGTATCCTGGAATCTTCAAGGTATTCGATTTTGGTTAACGGATCCCCGACATTTGAGTTTCAATGTCATAAGGGGATTCATCAAGGGGCCCCTTGTCTCCAATTCTTTTCCTAATTGTGATGGAGCCCTTTTCTTGTTTGGTGTCGAAAGCGTGTGACTTGGGCGAGATTAAGGATCTTCGGGTTTTTAACGGAGGTCCGACCATTTCTCTCTTGCTATATGCCGATGACGCCCTTATGTTGGGAGAGTGGTCTCGAGGAAATATTGTTCAGGTGGCAAGGTTGCTTAGAGTTTTTTTACGTTTGCTCGGGATTAAAAATAAATATTCGCAAGTCCCAATTATTTGGGGTAGAGATGGAAGCAGAAGAGTTGAGCAACATGGCGAACATCTTGGGTTGTAAAAGGGGTGACTTCCCGTTTGACTATATGGGAATTAAAGTCGGCGCAAATATGAACAAGTATCTTCATTGGTCTTCGGTCATCGAAACTATTCAAAGGTTTATTGCTTCATGGAAGGCTCATTTATTGTCTATGGGGGGAGATTGACGCTTATATAATCGGTTCTCCCCAGTTTACCGGTGTATTATTTATCCCTTTATAAAGCGCCGGTGAAAGTCACAAACCAAATAGAACAATTGATAAGAAATATTCTTTGGGGTGGTTCGACGGAATATAAAAAAATGAGTTGGGTTGCGTGGGATATTATTACCAAGTCTAAGAAAAACGGGGGTCTGGGTGTTACAAAGCTAAGGGATGTCACTATTGCCCTTTTAGCGAAATGGGCGTGGAGATTCAAAACGTAACCCAACTCTATTTGGACGAAGGTGGTGCAACTTGTTCATTACGGGAGAGGCCAGTGGGAGATTGTACCTTTAAACAGTCACGTTAAAGGCTACTGGAATAATATAGTTAACGATGTCGGTCGCATGCATTTCAAAGGGAGCAAACTGATTGATCTCATCGGTGGGAAATGGGAAAGCTATTAAATTCTGGTATGATATTTGGATTGGGAACACAACTTTAAAGTACCGTTGGCCGAATCTTTATAGGTTGGAGAAACATAAACTCTGCTCTGTGTTTGATCGGCTGCGGAGGGTGTCAAAAAACCCACGTCTCTTCCCGGAGTGGCGTAAAGGGTATCAACAGTAGTAGAGATATCTGAGATGCAGGATCTTTCATCTTTGCTAGTCAATGTGTCATTTACAAGTAATGAAGACACGTGGAGCTGGAATGCAGACCCTCAGAAGCCTTTTTCAGTAGCTGTTGTGAAAAGATTGATTAAGGAAGGGTCGAAACAGTAGAGTAATTACAAGATGCAGTGGGAGACTTGGGTTCGAGGCAAGGTCAATTTGTCTTTATGAAAAACAGAAATGGAGCGCATTCCTACTAAGATTGCACTTGGTAGACAAAATATTCTTATTCCAGAAGTGACTTGTGTTTTATGTGATGTGGACGACGAGGACGTGACAAATTTGTTTACATGGTGTGGTTTTTCCTTTGGCGTTTGGGCTGCGGTAGGAAGTTGGTGCAAGATCAGTCCTATTTTTGCTTTCGATTTTGAAGACTTGTTGACTCTGCATCGTCATATTTCAGCTAACAAATGGGGCAAAAGGATTATAAAATGGATTGTTATGACAACTTGCTGGGCTATATGGAGAGCTCGAAACGCTAAAATTTTCATAGGGAAGGAGCCGAAGATTACGGAAGTCTTTTATACTATAAAGTCTTGGTCGTACTTGTGGTTGAAAAACAGGTCTAGGTTTGCTTCCATTCTGTGGAAAGACTGGGCGAGTAATCCCTTGTATATGTTGTAACTTTTTTGGTTGGCGGTCCTTGATTTGATGACTCGCTCATTTTCTAATGAAGTTTACTGTTAAAAAAAAAAAGAATACGAAAATTCAATTCACATATATGGTTAAATATAGAATCTTACTTGCCCATTGTATACGGTCACATCTACACCATGTAAACAATTAAAATACATTCTATTCTTAAAGTTAACTAAGAGCAAGTTGGGTTACATGAACAGTCGCAAATATCTGTAAACAAAAAAAAGACATAAACAAAGATCATAAGAGATTGTAATTTTACATCCACCATATAATTACCTTTTAAGAGTGGAATGAGGTAAAATAAAAGAACATATACCTGAAAAAACAAATATGAATGAATTATAGATGATGACCACAAATAGACTCAATTAAAGAGAATAAAAGTTACTGAGAAATAAAAGTAAAGCATAGAAACATAATCTATCAAAGAAAACCCATCACCTAGGGACCAAAATAAGGGAAAAAACATGAGAAATATGATGAGACATTTGAGGAAAAACACAAATTGAAATTGGCTATCAAAACACGTACGTAAAAAACACAAATTGAAATTGGTTATCAAAACACCGCCTTCAGAAACCACGCTACATGTTCCTTCTTCAACCCCCTAACACCACCATCAACACCCTCCCACACTCGTCTTCTTCAGATATCAACCACCGCCGCCCTTCTTCCGTGTAAATAACAACTGCCATGATGTCCGCGTAGCTTGCTTCTTGTTATTTCAATACTCCACGCGCTGGAAAGGGAGACCGGCGGTCACCGATTCCTCCGCTGCTGATCATCTTCTTTCTTCTCGCTACTTTCTCTCTCTATATCGATAATGCTCTTCTTTGTTTAATTGCTTTCTTAATAATGGGAAAAGGAGGGGCAATAGTGAAAAAAGGGAGAGACAATAATGGGTGGGTAACTGGATAAATGAAGCAGAGGGAAGAGGTTGAGTGTCATATGGTAATACGGGGAAGTCGAAGGATGATTCACCACCTGCTAAAGCATACACATGTCCAGAAATGTTAAGCCAAATTACCAACATAACCATGCTTCACTAATGAAATTACTAAAACACCATCGTAAGAATGTTCATCCCTCAACGATACTGTTCATCCTCCCTTTTAATTCGTACATAGTATAATATAATATCAATGTAGGTCTGACCTTGATGATTTCATCTTCCGGTTTAACCCTAATAAGTATGAAGATAGCCAATAAGGTCAAACAAGAACAACTAACAAACGTATAACGTGGTATTGCTTATCATTTCTATTTTCCAATATAAGTAGTCTTTATCATATCTAATTTTGAATCTAAAAAATGTCTAATAGATTATTGTGTCATACAAGTCTGTATCTAATAAATAACCAATTGGAATTTACTCTCGATTCAATTCCCGAAACTCAATTTACACCCTAACTGAAAGAACTCAGTCACAAACTTAAGCACAAAAAAAAAAGAACCAGAGGTGAGAAACAAATTGAGAGTACACATGAAAAATGGTCTCGCGACGAAGAACAAGCGTGGCACGATGTTTTTCCGACGCTCCGATGATTGTTAATATTGATTTTTTTAGAAATGTTGATTATTTATTTTTTTAGAAATGTTGGTTATTCCACTTCGCAATGAAAGAGAAGTGTATGTGGCGAGGACAAAATATCATGAAAATGGACCTCGATGAATAGTAGGATCAATCACTTTAATGGAATTTAGAATCGGATTGCTATTAACCGTCTTAGATGAAGTGGAACAAGCGATGTGGACATCTTGGTCGAGGCTAGCAGACAGTTGGAGGACCTTGCAGAAGCGTGATTGATCCATATGTGTTATTCGCTATCTGAAGAAAGTTGTAAAGCCTTACAATATAGAGCCCAGTATCGCATCCCGTTTGGAATGGAACAAAAATGAGAGTTTCTTAAGAATTCTACAAAAAGGCATTTAGTTATGACCATGTGCTCGGCACGGTCTAAAAGATCAAAAGCTACATTGTTCATCGAACAAACTTCCTCCCAAGCCGTGTCGGATGCTCGTTCACAAGTAATTCTTAATGACTTGGACGTCGACGAGTTTGACGACCTGAAACCACCGAACCATCCAATGGGGAGAGACAAGAGCAAGGTGAATCTCAATCAATCCCGACCATCGTGCTCAAGAACTACTACATCTACAATCAATCCCGAGGTGCAAGCGGATATCAATAGTTAGGATTCTATAATTGAACGATTACTCGGTTTTAGAGAAGACCACGGATTGACGGGTAACTTGCTTTCCTCGAAAAAATCATGTCACATCTACCAGAGGTGGATCGAGTTGTTTTTGAGATACGGAAAGAACAATTTTGTGCTCACCTCGAAATTGGAATTTCGATTAGGCACGTTTTTTCATTTGTATTAACTTTTTTTTGTTTTTTATTATTTTTTATTTTTATTTTAATGTAATTTTTATTTAAGTATTTTTAATGTTAATATTTTATTTTATTTTCTTAGTATATTTAATATTGTATTCATTTTTAAAATAAATAATAAGATGATGATTGTGTTATCTTTTAAAAAAAAAAAAAGATGATGATGATTGTGTAATGATTAAAGTTTAGTTAAAAACATCTAGTTATTGAATGATTTAGTCATTGCCCATTTGCTTATTTGGTGCTCGGTGAACATATTTACTAGTTATTGGGTGGGCTAGTTAATTATTTCACAACATATAGCCTTTGAGCGTCTGTTAAACTTATATTAAAAATGTTGTAAAACAACAGCCTATTAGTAACCAACATACAAAATATTAGAATTATGAACAAAGATTAGATGAAGATATAGAGAGAGATAGAAAAGAGACATCTTATTCTTGAGTGCATCATTACAATTACATGAAGCCTCTATTTATAGGGACTTAACATTAATTCAAAGGTAATGACTAGATGGAGGTTTTGTATGTGGAGAGTCACCACATTAAGATGCATTCATAACACTCCCCCTTGACTATCCACATCATGAAATAATATACCATAATATATTCTTTTAATACGCTTAGTGATGCTGCCTCATTAAAAACCTTGCTAGGAAAACCCAGTGGGAAAAAAACCATAGCTAAGGGAAAAAGGGTGCAGCGCGTATTAACTCCAACTGATACTTCTGGATCAGTTGAGTTGACTCGTTAAAAACCTTATTAAGAAAACACGGTGGGACAAAACTCAGCGAAGGCAAAAATAGTGCACCGCTTCTAATACTCCCCCTCATTTTAATATGTGTCTTTCGAATGACTGTGTCGATCTTCTATGAAAGTTACTCAAAACTTTTGTAGCCAATGAATTGGGTCTTGATCTCTTTATGTACAATTCTTTAAACAAAGCAATGATGTATGATCTTCATGTCAGACTTCAAGTGAACCTTCTCGTATATGCGTGCCATGAAATAAACGAGTGTGTTGTGTTACATTCCCTGCATTAATAAGACTAACCAAATCCTTTTTTACGGATTAGTAAAATACAAACTCATATTTTTCATACCTTTAGAGTATCAAAATATTTGATTTTAAATCATTTCAGTGTCTCCTTACTGGAAACAAACTATATGTTATTATGTATAATGTGCACGAGATATTGCATCGATTGCACTTAACTATGGTACCTATCCACTGATAATCATTATTTACAATATGATAATAATAATTCATTTTATACCAAATGTTTTAACAATCTCCAACTTTCTTAGAGATTGACCTTCAGATATTAAAATGTCCCAACATCTTTTGGATGTAACTTGACAAAAATATGGTTAACAAATGCTCAACTTGCATATCATCTCGTCAGGACATATGATAATACGATCAACATATCCTATAAGCATATGAACGAGTACATCATATTCATATCTCTTTTCTTTGAGATAACTACCCTGTTAATTATACTATGTTTAACTCCGACTATTTTAGCCCGTACTTAGAAATTGTTAACTTCATATAACATATTTGTCGAGCTTTTAGTCTCAATGCCTCTTGCATTTACAATCGGTCATGGACTTCCTTCCATGTTAACCAATCATGTACGTTAACGAGCTCTTCAAGAGTTTTGTCGCATAAAGCATATTGTTTTCCATATCATATTCAAAGAACTCGTTACCTGTTTCACTTCCATTTCGTATTATACCATCTTACATACTTTATAATCACCATATGCTTATTATTGCATAAGAATTACTTCCTTAAGATGATTGCTTTTAAGCGCTAAAGTGCCTCATGGAACTTATCATGAGTTCCTATTATATTTAAATTTATCAATGTATACAACATATATAATGTATTTGGATCCAAATATGTATACAACAGTTACATCGTTCTCGAGAACTTGATTTATATGATTTTGAAAACTTAAATCCTTCATGGATTTCATGTAAAATTCATTATCATATATTTAAGATATCATAATATTCATTAGACGCATATCAATTCTCTCTTATATTACCAGATTCCAACATTGTTGCATCCACCACAAGAGAATTTTCTCCTCATAATTTTTCTTGAGTCTTTACGAAAAACTCGTGCCAAAATTGTGCCTTATATTTCATAATGTAACTTTTCTCATTATGATCCTGCACAAAGGCTCATTTGTATACAACACATTTTATAACTTTTAGTTGTATGGACCATTTATCCAAAACTTCTAGGTTCATGAGAGATTTCAATTCTGCCTTACTTGCGTCTTTCAATATTGGCCAATCATTTCACATTTCATTTATCGGCAAATCTTAGTTCATGATCCTCATCATTTTCATTATTTCAAACGCTATATTTATAAAAAATTATCATCGACGTCGATTTTGTTTCGATTCCATATATTTCTAGACATGATATAATTTACTGAGATCTCTTTACTTTCAGGTACCTGAGGTTCTTTTGGAACCATCATGTCTAATGTCTCTTCAAGAGACCCTTTACTATACCTCGACTCGACCATTTTCATTATCTGCTCCATTTTTGAGGATTTTTATTCTTGGAACCGACTAGTCTACCACGCCTCAGGCATGCCATAGACTTATCACCAATGTATGGTTGTCCTTTCTGGGACACTAATTCAATTGGAGCACTAGCAGTTGATACATGTGACTTAGCTAGTCACTATATTTAGGTCAGTGAATACATCTGGTAATCAATTTATTCTTGTAAATGAATTATCCTTTGTACTTTCAGTTCACACTTATTAATTTGAGGATCAAGTGATAATTCATTTCATCTTTTTGAACTGCTTTTTATCTCCCCCTCATGTTGGAAATATTGATTGTTAAATAAAAATCAGTCAATCAAATCGCACCTTTAACGACTCTAAGTACGTGGTTATCAATATATTCTTATCCAACATATATTCTCAACATTCTTTGAAGTCCCATCTTTTGTGTATTGTGGTGGATCAATTGCAAAATATATCGCACATCAAAACAATAGATGGGAAGTGTTTGGTTCCTGACCGAAAACCAATTATAATGGGGAAAAGGTTAAATAACTTGTTGGCTTAATGTGAATAATATTACATCATGTAAAAATACATGTTCCCACATACATATATAAACCTTTGCTCTCATGATTATTGGCTTCACAATTAATCATATGCGTTTAGCCATCATCTTAACAAAAGCAACAACATTTGTCACATGTAGTTTGACACTTATTTCAATAATCATTAAGAAAATAGGAATCAAGATCACCACATTTATCAAAACTAATATGATAGTCTAGAGTAATGTGCTTGCTATCTTATCAGCTAAGCCACTTTCAAGCAACTTCAGGTTGCGAATTTGATAACCATTTAGACGATGCATCGATTTTAGAACACTAAATGGTATCATGTTGGGATACACATACCCTTTTATCATTTCCATACCATATTAGAGATTTACACCCATATTAGTTGCTAAATAATTATCTTCCCCTTGAGAGCAAACATTGTATGTTTAATTACCATGAAGAATCTTCTGGTCCTTCAATATTTTTCACATCATCAGTGACACGGAATGGTCTAACCGGTCAAGCCAATTTATTGTAATTCATGATCCGAAAACTTCTAGTTTACGATCATATATTCTTTAGTTGTACTCGTGTTTGTCTAATACACGATAAGAAATACGAGAGAATATTGTATAACTATTTCAAACATTCTTGTTATATACATGTTTCCCATATCTTATTCTCGTATGATTACTCCCTTAATGTGCAACTTCTTGTGATCAATTTCAATATTAACATGTTGACCTTATTTACATGATGATCTTTACAATTTTGCTCATTCACCATGATCACGACTTTTATATCTAGCATGATCATTATCACATATTAACTTATTTGATCTCATTTACTTGAGCATCATAATAATTTCCTCAATTACCATGATCATAAACTTTACATTGATCATTATATCATCACATTCACTTCAAGGAATGGACTATAACTACATAACTTTCATGGTGTCATCAATACAATTTTCTTAATTATGTATATGATCACAACTTTTATACAACTCTTTATATCATCACATTTCCTTTGAGAAGTACAACCATATCTTTATATCGTTCAATAACGTCACATTCACTTTAGGGAATGGATTATAACAACATAATTTTCATGGTTGCACCATTACAGTTTCCTGAGTTATGTACATGATCACGACCTTTACACCAATCATTATGTCATCGCATTCACTTCAGGGAATGGATTAGAGCGACAACTTTCATATATTGTGGTCATTTCAAACCTTATATGTTCTTTGATAATCTTGCCACTTCAAGAGCATACATGAGATATGACACTGGAAGCTGTTTTAATCAACTTGTGTAAATAATCTTCTCATCACATAACACTAATTGAGAAGAAGTTATATGACCGAATCATTACGATTTATCATTCTAAATTCATACAAGCTTCCATAAATTTATAATAAATCTTAGAGAATGACAACTCAAGTGTCATATTATAAATGAATCTTTCACAATTAATGGTATAACTGTGTGATAATATACCATAATGTTTTCTTAAAAAAATGATAACATACGAAACACAATGTATAAATAAAGTTGGATCATATACTTCATGATGTTATAACATGTTACCAAATAAAACAAGGTGTGGTATAACCTTTATGAAATAAAGTGTTTTCATCATTTATAAGAAAACATATAATTTATGTATTATGAGTCCATGTATATCTCCAATATACATATTTATCACTTACTTTAACAAATATATCTTTCAAATTCTCAACATATGATCATTTTCTTTATAATAAAATTTGTAGTTCCATAAAGGACAAAACTCATGCACGATGAAAGGCAACATGATATCATGCATCTTGAATCATAAGTTACATGCATATATGCATGCCTATGGAAATTCATACTTGAACCTTAACTCTATTTTTACACAAATCTTGTCGACATAGATGAAAGATATACATATATAATATCGTCCACACATATCATGTTAAACAAAAAGAAAGATAATAAATCAATTTAAGCTATAAATATATTTAGTGGTTGCAAAAATAGTATTCGATGATAAATTCAACTATATTGTCTTTAGATGAATAACTATTAACATATATTTGAGAGAAAAAAAATGTTTATTTCAATCACTTGGTAACCTTTATTATTCTACCATTTATGAAAGAAGAAATTAAAAACTCACATTAAACTATCCAAAAAACCATATTAATCGAGACAATTATTTAAAACCATTAACATATTATAATAGAATTAAGAAACAATAATTTTTCTAAGAAAAAGAAATATGAAATCTTAAAATCGGATTCATGTGTCATTACTCAATTGTTGTTACTTGCCAACCCTTATTATATTTGAAATACTTGCCGTCCTTATCATCTTCCCAATCACAAAACTCAATGAAAGAACAATAATCAATGATGATACCATATTGTCAATATTAGAGTGTTACCTTAAATCAACCGGAGTTGGTGATGATACAGGGGTTGCATGATTACTTATATCACAATATAGCTTTGGTAGTGGATCTATGAAGCACGTGCAAATCTAAAGGTGTTGGCCGTGATTAAGATTTTTAGAAAGAGCACCTTCGTGCTAATAACGTGTTGTAAAACAACAGCCTATTAGTAACCAACATACAAAATATTAGAATTATGAACAAAGATTAGATGAAGATATAGAGAGAGATAGAAAAGAGACATCTTATTCTTGAGTGCATCATTACAATTACATGAAGCCTCTATTTATAAGGACTTAACATTAATTCAAAGGTAATGACTAGATGGAGGTTTTGTATGTGGAGAGTCACCACATTAAGATGCATTCATAACAAAAAAGGCTTTTTAGGTTGTGTAGTTAAGCTTATAGCACAAACAAGGCCACAATTGTATAAAATATCAACCGTCATTTCAGTTGACACATCACATTTTAAACCAACCTCAAAAACTTTTGTTTTTCTCTACCTTCAAACCATTTATTTATATATTACTAGCTGATTACCCCGGGAGATCCCGGGGTTGATAAATCTAATTTTACGTGATAACCTATTATAAATGGCTCAAGTTAACTAACCACAAAATCTTCCAATCATTGCATGTTTATAGTATTCTAATCAGTAATAACTCATATTCCCCACAAAATCTAATTTTACGTGATAACATGAACACTTTGTGTGTTTTTTTCCTGTATGAACGAAACCCCACAAAAAATAGTCGATTTTTTCTCCGTTTTTTATATAGCACTATGGTACTCGTTGGAAAGATAATAAAACGCTCGTTAATTTGGTGTAATTTTTTTCTTTAAAAAATCCCGTATATAAAAGATATAAACGTTTAAAAGTTATGAGAGGAAATATGAGAGAGAAAATTTTAAATTTATTTTTAAATTCTTTTTTCCTAAAATAACTCAATTTAATTAAAAAAGGAAACAATTTAAAAACACCAAAAACTCTCCATTATGATGCCACGTGGCATAAGGTTGAGGCCTCCATTGCACGCCACGTCAGCAAAGATCTTTTCTTTTATATATATATATAGATATAGATATAGATTTATTTATTTATTTATTTACTCTATCCTATTTAGGAGTGTCGGTGCATATATTCTACTATATATCCTTCATTTGTTTGCTTTGACCCTTTCACCCCTTTCTTTATTTCATTTCTTTGGGCTGATTGAATTGGTTAATTCATGGTGCATTAAAATCATCTCGATAACTTTTTTGTTTTTTTAAATGGTAGCATAGTATTTTCTTCTGAGTGAAATATTAAATTAAACTAGGTCTATTTATTGGCGCGCGTTGCGCGCTTTCAAATCAATTTTTTTTAGTATAAAGACAACTCCGTAAATCACATTTGCTTGGTGTGCCTGCTGTATTTAGTATAAATTCATTCATATAAATACGGCATCGCAACTTTCATGTTTTACATAGCTACATCTATTTCATACAGGGATGTTCATCACCAATAAACATCTACTTTGAACCCTATATCTCAAGAGCAAGCCCTTTGAGCCCTATAAACATTTACTTTGGCTATTGAAAGAAAAACATGGTTACTAACTTACTGTGTTCCCAAAATCAGTTTCCAACTTAACAGTTCATCTTACTAATAACTCATTGCCTCATAAAGTAATGTTAAAACATGTATGTCTCGTCAACACCGTCGGCAGAAAGCTAAAGTCGAAGGAAAACACAAAGATCCAAAGTCAGGTTGCGCAAGTTCAAGCTGCCAAAAATACACACAGCTAATCTCCCTATAAATCACAAAGAAAAAATGAGTAAAAAATTCAGGAACATACCATCAAATGACGACGACCCGCCACTCCATGCTCACAAATACCACCAAACTATCGTCAAAAACCACCACATAAATACCAGGCCCAATCAGCCACGGAACTTACTCTTGGATCGGCGATAAGACACCGATCCCGACCGTCAGCACCAAACCAGTGAATCGCCTCTAGAGCCAACGTCCGTTTACAGAAAGAGAACGTAATCCGGGGAGGGGAGAAGGGTCGTCGGTGTCAGGCGGCGTCAGAACAACCACCACCATCTCATGATATGTCGGTTTACAAAAAGTGAGCACACTATGTCTCTCTGTTCTTCAATTTTACTAATAATCTAAAGATAGAGTGGGATAGGGGACGGTGATGGGAGTTGGCGGTGGTGATGGCAGGTCCGACCACAGCCGGAACACCATCAAGCGGCGGCGGAGGTGGTTCCATGGTTACCGTCGTGGCGTCGTCCAGTGCACTACTTTGGAAGATGTGGTATAGGATATGGTGACGAATGTAAGCGGCGGTGAATCGGGTGATCGGTAGTTATTGGTGGTCGGTTGAGACACTTAAGAGAAGAATCCAGACATAAATATATGGTGAATGAAGATTGAAGACGCCAAAAAGTGTTAAAGCAGACAAAGTAATGTGAGGACGAAAAGACTAAAAGAACCTTAAAAGCATTCAAAATTACGGACCTAACATTTTACTGTTGAAAGTTCTCCTCTATAAATAATTAAATATATTGTAATTGTAATAACTCTTTATCGACAATGAATATATGTCACCTTTTACTTTTATATGTTCACAAATAGAATTTTTTTGTAAAAGAATTTCTACACTGTCGAGTTTACCAATTTACGTAGAAAAAAGTGTTTTTAACGTAAAAGTAAGAAAAAATGCATTTTTATATCTATACTAAAAACCTTGGTCCAACCGCGATGCTATTCAGTTAAATAGGATAAGTCAAAATGTGTCTTTTTTAATGCATCACTTAAGGCTTTGATTAATTTGTTCAATGTTTATGATGTCCCTACATCGCAACGCGCATAATATTATCCTAAAGACAAATGTCGGTGGAGCTTTCCCACCGACAATTTTAACTCATCAATTTTTTGATTTGTTATTTTAGCCCTTTTATTTGGAAAAGACTATTTTATTCGTGTTTCAACCCTGATTTTGTCATTTATCATTTTTATCCCCTTTACTTAGAAAATAACTATTTTTTACGTGTAAATTATTGTATATGTGTCACTATATATACGAGTTCGTCTACGTTTTAACTTAAACTTTTTTTCCCTTTTGAAAAATTTCGAGTTTACATCTTTTCGTACCTTTACTTGATAAAAAAACTATTTTTTACGTGCAAATTTTTATTTTTTTTTTCTTTTGAAAAACAAGTAATGTCAAATATAATACGTTTTCGTACCTTTTTTATGTACGCTTCCAGTTTGTCCACGTTTCGACGTAGATTTTGTTTCGAACCGAGATAAAAGTATTGTGTTCAACACTTTTTAGTAATAGTCTTTTCCGCATTGTGTTCGACAAATTGTGTGTATCCCATTGTGTTTTTCCAATTTTGAAATGCCGGTGCCGTTTCCCACGGACAATTCTAACCCCTAACTTTGTCATTTGTCATTTTTAGCCCTTTTACTTGAAAAAACTATTTTTTACATGTAAATTTTTATATATTTGTCGGTATAAATACGAGTTGTGTACGTTTCGACTTAAACATTTTTTTTCTTTTGTAAAATTTTGAGTTTACCCATTTTTGTATCTTTACGTGTAAAAAAAACTATTTTTACGTGCGATTTTATATATGTATTGGTATAAATACGAGTTGATATTCGTTTTGACTTAAAATTCTTTTTTTTTCTTTTGAAAAATGATTAATGTAAAATATAATACGCTTTCGTACTTATTTTATGTTCCTTCCAGTTCGTCTATGTTTCAACATAGATTTCGCTTCGAACCGAGTTACAAGCATTGTCTTTTACACTTTTTATTAATTGTCTCTTATGTGTTGTGTTTTACACTTCACGTGTAACTGCACGGTTTGACCCGCCGCGCGCCGCCGTAACAGGCGACGGAAAATATACTAGTTTCAAACTATACCTCAAGGGCTCACACCTCAATTCAATATAAAAGTATATTTTAAAGGAATTCTTTTACCATCTTGGCTTGATAGAGTCCATGAGTTTGGAATTCCAAACCCCTCTGTATCTCTTGTGGTACACCATGGTTTGGACTTTCGTACCATACCATACATACACCGTTAAAAATGCACTTACATATAACCTAAAAGCTTAGAACTTATCAAACTTGAACTTTTCATTATTATTATATATAATAAATGTTGACCACCTTAGGAATAGTACTAAGGGTGACCGTTAGTTACTATTCAACTCCGTTAGTTATTATGCAACTTCGTTAGTTACTATTTATCTCCGTTAGTTACTATTCAACTTCGTTAAGTTACTATGCAACTCCATTAAAATAGTACTAACGGAGTTACTATTGAACTCCGTTAAAATAGTACTAACGTAGTTACTATTTAACTCCGTTAGTTACCTAACTCCGTTAAAATAGTATTCAACTCCGTTAACTTACTATATTCAACTCCATGATGGACGGTTCAACCGGGTATGTCAGATGGTTCAACCGGTTGTATTAGGTAGGTGGTTCAACCAGTTTAATCGGACAGTATGAATGGTTAGGAAGATTGGTTCAACCAGCCATACCAGACGGTTCAACCGGGTTTGTCGGGTGGTTCAACCGGTTGTACCAGGTGGTTCAACCGAACCGTCGCAATACGTGAGATTGGTTCGTATAAATTTTGTTAGAAATCGGTTTGCCCCGCGGCGAAGCGCGGGTGTTAAACCTAGTTCTTTCCTATGGTATATCTCCCGAATAACCAAACTCCAAGTCCTTATCATTTATTCTATCCTACTAAATTCGATTGGATGTTATACCCTTCATTTAAAAATCCAAAAACAAAAACAATTATTCTATATACATTTTTTCTTTCTAAAAACCATTATTTATAGAGTTTAAAGAATATATAGGTAACTCAAAAAAAAAAAAAAAAAAAAAAAAACAACCCAAAAAATCCTTGGAGGATTGCATGAAGGCGACAAGTGTCATATACATACACCTTATATCCATATCATATCGTTAAAGTTAAACAAACTTCTTTACATTTCCTTTCTTTCTCCCTCCAAATTTTATATCCTCGTCTTCTTCTTCTTCTTCAGTTCAATCTCTTCTTCAATCATGTCTATTGCAGAGCTAAGCCATAGTTACACAACAACCCACGTCAGCAACTCAAAGCTGTCCTATGTTTCTTCCTCGTCTCGTCTGTCATACCATCGTTGTCTGAGTTTCCAGCATCTTCCTCGTACTACTCCGAACACTGCTGTCCGATGTTCTGTTACATCTGAGTAAGCATGTTTATTGTCTGTTGTAGTTTGGTTGTTTAATTTTCTGTTGTTTGTAAACTATAAGTTGTGTTTCTTGTTTATAAGTTTTGTTTGTTTATTGTTGTGAATATTGAAGTAAAATTCAAGCGCCTGTTGGTGTTGATTCGAAGCCGAAACCGGATTGTTACGGGGTGTTTTGTCTTACTTATGATCTGAAGGCTGTAAGTTTTATGTTACTTGATTTGATTTTTGTAAAGGGATAATGATCATGAAAATAGGTAAGTTGACCCGGGCATTGAGTTTTAGTGTTTAGAAAATAGATATGTGTAAAAATAAAACTAATGTTTTGAAACTCGGACCAGACCCCGTCAAATAAATAAAGTTGACTAACGAGGCTAAAAATGAGTCTAGATAGCCAATATAATGATTGCACATGTAAAGTGCTGGCTAAATCTTAGCCGCTGGCTAAAGGAGGCTACGTACTGGCCTTCTAAGGTATAGCCGGCGCTTTACATGTGTAATTATTATATTGGCTTTTTTAGACCCAATTCTTAGTCTCCTTTAGGTGACTCTACTTATTTGATGTGTTTGACTGGTTGGTTTTCAGTATGTTTATTAAAGATACTAAAATTCAGTGCTTATTAGGTTAATTTTTTTGGGACCAATTGTCTATTTTGATGATTTTCCCGTTCATTAACCCGTGTCCCTAAAATATATCTAGGAGACGGATTCTAATAGTTTTGATTTGTGTTTTGAACATTATCAGGAAGATGAAACAACATCATGGAAGAAGATGATTAATGTTGCAGTTTCAGGTGCAGCCGGGATGATAGCCAACCATTTACTCTTCAAGGTAACTAGTTCTTTTTTACTTAGGATCAACAAAAGTCGAAGGAAATATGAGCTTAAGTTGTTAGAGGAAGATCCTAGATTAGGATTTAGGTTTGTGATATTTATCATAGTATTCTGCTAAGAGCATGCACATTGCTAAACCAAGTCTGAAATCCAGACCTGCCACCTCTGCACGCGACACCATTCCAGACCTCAACATAGGAAAAAAAAAATACCATTTTCTTCCAACGCTAAACCTGTCCAAACCTCCATGGCTCCACCTCACACCCCGCTTTTATGTAATATATTATAAAATGATGTTTCCTTGTGATTGGGGTCCAGCAAACTCGTCTAGGCGATTCCACTGCAGTGGGAGTGGGACTAAACCACTCCACCTAATCACCTCCAACGCAGGCTTGGTCCGGTTTGTGAAGTCTGGAATTCCGGACTTTGGCCAAAGGCCCGAGGTGGAGATGCTCTTATTGGATGGATTGTCATATGATAACCGTTTACTGCTAAAAAAATTACGTTGGTTACTTCAATAGTTACGTTGGTTACTTCAATGACCTGCTTTGTTTTGATGGTTTGAACAAAACCTAAACAGTGTGGTTGTCACAGCTGTCATGACGCACTGCCACATGTTGCATCAAGGTTTGATAGCGAATCTCTAGTATGGTTTATATTATTTGGTTTTCAGTCGATCGACATTCCTGTCATCCTCTGAAGACAATTAGGCTTGAAAGCTGTACCATTGTGATCATTACATGTGACTAATCCAGATCTAACCAGTCAAAACAGTTGCCGTTGTTTTATATGGACTTGGCTCTTCTCACCCCTTTTTTGGCATTTCCTTCTCGTATCTGAATCATCTCAGCTCTAGTGATGCGCAGCTAAGACTTTCACATGCTGCAATTGTTAAGTCACCCTCTGAGTTATAACCTAAGCAAATTTTTAATGTATTTCCAAAATCATATAAGTTATAACCAGGCTTTACATGATCCTCACTGGAACACAACAATGGAATAAAAATCTAAAATACTTGAGTTCTTATGCCATAATCCTTCCTGTATGAATATAAAAGAGGGTGTCGTCGCCTTTTTTTTTTTCTTCATAAACACGAGAGGTATGGGCTATGGGGAACTTGAACATTAGATGCTCGCCTTATTGCTCAAGGTTTCCCTCAGTTACAAGTTGGGTTTTTAAACCTGTCACCATTCACACTGTCCGCTGCATTGTCCATGTGCTATCAATATACAATTTCGTTTCTTATTAGCACCTCTTATAGTTGTCTCCCTTTCCTTGTTCATTCGCCAAATGGATGTCAAAAATGCTTTCTTGAATGGAGATTGGTATGAACAGGTGTACATGAAGGTACCTCCTAGCTTTGTTCATCCTCCCTTTCCTCATCTAGTTTTTCCACCTCGCAAAGGCTTTATATGGCCTTTTGCATGTGTGACATTAAGGCTTTGCTATCTACGTCTCTCTTGGATTTGTTAGCTGCAAAGGTGACAACTCAATGTTCATCTATGTTATAATTCTGACATCATTTATTTGCTTATTCAAACTGATGATATCTTGCTTATTGCCTTGTCTAGCTCCTTAGTATCTTCTCTTGCCTCTCAACTGTCCTTCAAGTTTGCTATGATCGATCTTGGTCCACATGCAACCCTTGCAATAGGTTTGTATTTTCATACATGATCCTCAAGAATCACTTTTTTGAATTTAGTTGTTCTACCTTAGCCTATTCTGTTTATCTTGATGATATTCGTGTTAACGTTGTTGAATCAGCCAGGCTCCTTAATCGTCATCATGAACTAAAATGTCCTCTCAGAATTCAACTGTTGTTGTGTGTGATAATGTCACTGGAGTTTAATTGTCTTGTAACCATGAACAGGATCAAGATATAAACTTTCCGAGTTTAACTTACACTTCGTTAGAAAAAGAGTTTCCATTGGACAAGCTAGTGTGCTACATGAACCATCAACTTATCAATTAGCTGATGTTTTAACTAAGCATTTGCCTCTCAACTGTTTTTTCATTTAGGTCCAACTTGGGCATTCATGAACCTCCCGCTTGGACTCAGAATGCGGGAGGTATGTTAGATGACGACTTCAAGTTATGATTTAGTTGTAGGATACTTATCCTTGTATTTTTATTATTATATAGGTTGCAGGGAGTGATGTCTGGTGTTCATGGGCTTTGGATTCTGTTGAGAGATTTTAACGGAGTGCGGTGGCCTGAAGAGAGAAAAAATTCATGGTTTAACAGTTCCCGGTTTAACAGTTCTGGTGTGTCTAATTTTAATTATTTTATTAATGAAGTTGGTTTGCTGGAAACAACGGGGAGTTCAAATTAAGCAAAACTGGTAGAGTTCTCGTATGCCAAGATTTCTTTAACAGATGGCCTCTGGCTTGTCTTAGAGCTCTTCCAAGGGATATAATGGATCATACACCTCTCCTTTTGACTTTGGTACGCTCCAACTTTGGGTATAAACCGTTGCGATGGTTCAACTCGTGGTTGGAGCAGCCGGATTGTGAAGAAATGGTGATTAAAGCTTGGACTGAAGGATTTTTTGAGGGCAGCCCCGACTCGATTATAATGAGGAAATTCAAAAAAGTTAGAAACCTGATTAATAGTTGGCGGTCCGAGGTTATTATTCAAGAAGGCAATCTTTTAGAATCGAACAAAAAAGAAATACAAAGTTTAGAACAACTTATGGAAGAGGGGAGTTTTGAAGAGGAAGAGTATTGGGTTTGGGGAGAATGTAAAAAAGAAGTCCTACAACTCAATGAATGGAAGTGTCGAGACATACAACAAAAATCTAGAGTTCGTTGGGCTGCAAAGGGCAACGATAATTCAGCCTTCTTTCATAGGGTCGTTAACGGGAGGAAAGCGTCTAACGCGATCCCGGGCCTCATGGTTGAGGGTCAATGGGTGTCGAATCCGTCGTTGATTAAAAAGCAAGTCTTATCCCTTTTCAGGAATCATTTTGCGGAAAAACATCACTCTTGGCCAGAATTAAAATGTGCAGGTATTAAAATATTGTCTTCTGTTGAAGCTGAGTCTTTGGTTAGGCCGTTTTCTAGGGAAGAAATAAAAGAGCCAGTTTTAGATTGCGGGTCAGATATGTTGGGAATCATGGTATCGTATACACAGCGGAAGCGGTTTATATTTATTAGATAAATCGATTATATACATTATATAATATTAGCCGATTTATATGTATAAATATATATTTAATTTTATTAATCCGATTAATTAAATATTCCCAATCAGGATCTCAGTTAAACGCGTATAAACAAATAAATAATAAAACAACCATAGGGGGTTTAGTAATCAACCTTTGACGACTACACCGGAATTGTAACACGCGGATTACCACGAATCCTCGCTAGTAGGAAGTTCACACCGTGCACGAACCAACCGGAAGCATCACTTGCAAGAAGGAAGATGGTGGTTTGTGGTGGTTGATAGCCGTACCAAAAGAAAGAAGGCGGCGGCCCTTTCTTTAAGGGTGGCGGCCGCAGGTTTCTTAGAGAGGAGGCAAGGGATTAGTTGTTTTGATAAAAGGTGTGATTAGGGTTTACTCCTTAACCCTCCTTTTATAAGACAACAACTTACATTAAGCCCCCTTGCTAAATATCTTAATACTCCTTAATATTAATCTTATTAATATTAAGTCCCTCAAGACTAAAACAATTATTATTTCATAATAATTCACCAACGCGTGAACTTATCTGATTCGTGTACCAACGTGTAACTCTTTGGATCGTACCGGGTCGGGTTACGTTGATCTCGACTTTTAATTACATCGGACATACCATATGTCCAACAAGATAGAGCTCCGGGACCTGACGGGTTTAACTTCCGCTTTATAATGCATTTCTGGAACACTTTGGAAGAAGACATTGTGAAGTTGTTTAATTAGTTTTTTGATAATGGTATCACTAATAGAGGTTGCAATACCGCATTTATTACATTGACTTCAAAGACTAATGTCCCGGTGTGGTTGAAAGATTATAGGCCAATAACATTAGTGGGAGTAATTAGTAAAATTATCTTGAAGGTATTGGCGGAAAGATTGAAGGTTCACATTGGGAAGCTTAATTCTGATACCCGGACGACGTTTCTCAAGGACAGGTTTATTCTGGACGGTCCCCTTATCCTTAATGAGATCTACGGATGGTGGAAAAAAGTGGAAACAAGGCGGTTCTATTTAAAATTGATTTCGAAAAGACATACGACAATGTGAATTGGGGATTCCTTTTATCGGTGTTGGGTCAAATGGGTTTTCCAAATCAATGGTGTATGCGGGTTAAAGGTATCCTGGAATCTTCAAGGTATTCGATTTTGGTTAACGGATCCCCGACATTTGAGTTTCAATGTCATAAGGGGATTCATCAAGGGGCCCCTTGTCTCCAATTCTTTTCCTAATTGTGATGGAGCCCTTTTCTTGTTTGGTGTCGAAAGCGTGTGACTTGGGCGAGATTAAGGATCTTCGGGTTTTTAACGGAGGTCCGACCATTTCTCTCTTGCTATATGCCGATGACGCCCTTATGTTGGGAGAGTGGTCTCGAGGAAATATTGTTCAGGTGGCAAGGTTGCTTAGAGTTTTTTTACGTTTGCTCGGGATTAAAAATAAATATTCGCAAGTCCCAATTATTTGGGGTAGAGATGGAAGCAGAAGAGTTGAGCAACATGGCGAACATCTTGGGTTGTAAAAGGGGTGACTTCCCGTTTGACTATATGGGAATTAAAGTCGGCGCAAATATGAACAAGTATCTTCATTGGTCTTCGGTCATCGAAACTATTCAAAGGTTTATTGCTTCATGGAAGGCTCATTTATTGTCTATGGGGGGAGATTGACGCTTATATAATCGGTTCTCCCCAGTTTACCGGTGTATTATTTATCCCTTTATAAAGCGCCGGTGAAAGTCACAAACCAAATAGAACAATTGATAAGAAATATTCTTTGGGGTGGTTCGACGGAATATAAAAAAATGAGTTGGGTTGCGTGGGATATTATTACCAAGTCTAAGAAAAACGGGGGTCTGGGTGTTACAAAGCTAAGGGATGTCACTATTGCCCTTTTAGCGAAATGGGCGTGGAGATTCAAAACGTAACCCAACTCTATTTGGACGAAGGTGGTGCAACTTGTTCATTACGGGAGAGGCCAGTGGGAGATTGTACCTTTAAACAGTCACGTTAAAGGCTACTGGAATAATATAGTTAACGATGTCGGTCGCATGCATTTCAAAGGGAGCAAACTGATTGATCTCATCGGTGGGAAATGGGAAAGCTATTAAATTCTGGTATGATATTTGGATTGGGAACACAACTTTAAAGTACCGTTGGCCGAATCTTTATAGGTTGGAGAAACATAAACTCTGCTCTGTGTTTGATCGGCTGCGGAGGGTGTCAAAAAACCCGCGTCTCTTCCCGGAGTGGCGTAAAGGGTATCAACAGTAGTAGAGATATCTGAGATGCAGGATCTTTCATCTTTGCTAGTTAATGTGTCATTTACAAGTAATGAAGACACGTGGAGCTGGAATGCAGACCCTCAGAAGCCTTTTTCAGTAGCTGTTGTGAAAAGATTGATTAAGGAAGGGTCGAAACAGTAGAGTAATTACAAGATGCAGTGGGAGACTTGGGTTCGAGGCAAGGTCAATTTGTCTTTATGAAAAACAGAAATGGAGCGCATTCCTACTAAGATTGCACTTGGTAGACAAAATATTCTTATTCCAGAAGTGACTTGTGTTTTATGTGATGTGGACGACGAGGACGTGACAAATTTGTTTACATGGTGTGGTTTTTCCTTTGGCGTTTGGGCTGCGGTAGGAAGTTGGTGCAAGATCAGTCCTATTTTTGCTTTCGATTTTGAAGACTTGTTGACTCTGCATCGTCATATTTCAGCTAACAAATGGGGCAAAAGGATTATAAAATGGATTGTTATGACAACTTGCTGGGCTATATGGAGAGCTCGAAACGCTAAAATTTTCATAGGGAAGGAGCCGAAGATTACGGAAGTCTTTTATACTATAAAGTCTTGGTCGTACTTGTGGTTGAAAAACAGGTCTAGGTTTGCTTCCATTCTGTGGAAAGACTGGGCGAGTAATCCCTTGTATATGTTGTAACTTTTTTGGTTGGCGGTCCTTGATTTGATGACTCGCTCATTTTCTAATGAAGTTTACTGTTAAAAAAAAAAAGAATACGAAAATTCAATTCACATATATGGTTAAATATAGAATCTTACTTGCCCATTGTATACGGTCACATCTACACCATGTAAACAATTAAAATACATTCTATTCTTAAAGTTAACTAAGAGCAAGTTGGGTTACATGAACAGTCGCAAATATCTGTAAACAAAAAAAAGACATAAACAAAGATCATAAGAGATTGTAATTTTACATCCACCATATAATTACCTTTTAAGAGTGGAATGAGGTAAAATAAAAGAACATATACCTGAAAAAACAAATATGAATGAATTATAGATGATGACCACAAATAGACTCAATTAAAGAGAATAAAAGTTACTGAGAAATAAAAGTAAAGCATAGAAACATAATCTATCAAAGAAAACCCATCACCTAGGGACCAAAATAAGGGAAAAAACATGAGAAATATGATGAGACATTTGAGGAAAAACACAAATTGAAATTGGCTATCAAAACACGTACGTAAAAAACACAAATTGAAATTGGTTATCAAAACACCGCCTTCAGAAACCACGCTACATGTTCCTTCTTCAACCCCCTAACACCACCATCAACACCCTCCCACACTCGTCTTCTTCAGATATCAACCACCGCCGCCCTTCTTCCGTGTAAATAACAACTGCCATGATGTCCGCGTAGCTTGCTTCTTGTTATTTCAATACTCCACGCGCTGGAAAGGGAGACCGGCGGTCACCGATTCCTCCGCTGCTGATCATCTTCTTTCTTCTCGCTACTTTCTCTCTCTATATCGATAATGCTCTTCTTTGTTTAATTGCTTTCTTAATAATGGGAAAAGGAGGGGCAATAGTGAAAAAAGGGAGAGACAATAATGGGTGGGTAACTGGATAAATGAAGCAGAGGGAAGAGGTTGAGTGTCATATGGTAATACGGGGAAGTCGAAGGATGATTCACCACCTGCTAAAGCATACACATGTCCAGAAATGTTAAGCCAAATTACCAACATAACCATGCTTCACTAATGAAATTACTAAAACACCATCGTAAGAATGTTCATCCCTCAACGATACTGTTCATCCTCCCTTTTAATTCGTACATAGTATAATATAATATCAATGTAGGTCTGACCTTGATGATTTCATCTTCCGGTTTAACCCTAATAAGTATGAAGATAGCCAATAAGGTCAAACAAGAACAACTAACAAACGTATAACGTGGTATTGCTTATCATTTCTATTTTCCAATATAAGTAGTCTTTATCATATCTAATTTTGAATCTAAAAAATGTCTAATAGATTATTGTGTCATACAAGTCTATATCTAATAAATAACCAATTGGAATTTACTCTCGATTCAATTCCCGAAACTCAATTTACACCCTAACTGAAAGAACTCAGTCACAAACTTAAGCACAAAAAAAAAAGAACCAGAGGTGAGAAACAAATTGAGAGTACACATGAAAAATGGTCTCGCGACGAAGAACAAGCGTGGCACGATGTTTTTCCGACGCTCCGATGATTGTTAATATTGATTTTTTTAGAAATGTTGATTATTTATTTTTTTAGAAATGTTGGTTATTCCACTTCGCAATGAAAGAGAAGTGTATGTGGCGAGGACAAAATATCATGAAAATGGACCTCGATGAATAGTAGGATCAATCACTTTAATGGAATTTAGAATCGGATTGCTATTAACCGTCTTAGATGAAGTGGAACAAGCGATGTGGACATCTTGGTCGAGGCTAGCAGACAGTTGGAGGACCTTGCAGAAGCGTGATTGATCCATATGTGTTATTCGCTATCTGAAGAAAGTTGTAAAGCCTTACAATATAGAGCCCAGTATCGCATCCCGTTTGGAATGGAACAAAAATGAGAGTTTCTTAAGAATTCTACAAAAAGGCATTTAGTTATGACCATGTGCTCGGCACGGTCTAAAAGATCAAAAGCTACATTGTTCATCGAACAAACTTCCTCCCAAGCCGTGTCGGATGCTCGTTCACAAGTAATTCTTAATGACTTGGACGTCGACGAGTTTGACGACCTGAAACCACCGAACCATCCAATGGGGAGAGACAAGAGCAAGGTGAATCTCAATCAATCCCGACCATCGTGCTCAAGAACTACTACATCTACAATCAATCCCGAGGTGCAAGCGGATATCAATAGTTAGGATTCTATAATTGAACGATTACTCGGTTTTAGAGAAGACCACGGATTGACGGGTAACTTGCTTTCCTCGAAAAAATCATGTCACATCTACCAGAGGTTGATCGAGTTGTTTTTGAGATACGGAAAGAACAATTTTGTGCTCACCTCGAAATTGGAATTTCGATTAGGCACGTTTTTTCATTTGTATTAACTTTTTTTTGTTTTTTATTATTTTTTATTTTTATTTTAATGTAATTTTTATTTAAGTATTTTTAATGTTAATATTTTATTTTATTTTCTTAGTATATTTAATATTGTATTCATTTTTAAAATAAATAATAAGATGATGATTGTGTTATCTTTTAAAAAAAAAAAAGATGATGATGATTGTGTAATGATTAAAGTTTAGTTAAAAACATCTAGTTATTGAACGATTTAGTCATTGCCCATTTGCTTATTTGGTGCTCGGTGAACATATTTACTAGTTATTGGGTGGGCTAGTTAATTATTTCACAACATATAGCCTTTGAGCGTCTGTTAAACTTATATTAAAAATGTTGTAAAACAACAGCCTATTAGTAACCAACATACAAAATATTAGAATTATGAACAAAGATTAGATGAAGATATAGAGAGAGATAGAAAAGAGACATCTTATTCTTGAGTGCATCATTACAATTACATGAAGCCTCTATTTATAGGGACTTAACATTAATTCAAAGGTAATGACTAGATGGAGGTTTTGTATGTGGAGAGTCACCACATTAAGATGCATTCATAACACTCCCCCTTGACTATCCACATCATGAAATAATATACCATAATATATTCTTTTAATACGCTTAGTGATGCTGCCTCATTAAAAACCTTGCTAGGAAAACCCAGTGGGAAAAAAACCATAGCTAAGGGAAAAAGGGTGCAGCGCGTATTAACTCCAACTGATACTTCTGGATCAGTTGAGTTGACTCGTTAAAAACCTTATTAAGAAAACACGGTGGGACAAAACTCAGCGAAGGCAAAAATAGTGCACCGCTTCTAATACTCCCCCTCATTTTAATATGTGTCTTTCGAATGACTGTGTCGATCTTCTATGAAAGTTACTCAAAACTTTTGTAGCCAATGAATTGGGTCTTGATCTCTTTATGTACAATTCTTTAAACAAAGCAATGATGTATGATCTTCATGTCAGACTTCAAGTGAACCTTCTCGTATATGCGTGCCATGAAATAAACGAGTGTTTTGTGTTACATTCCCTGCATTAATAAGACTAACCAAATCCTTTTTTACGGATTAGTAAAATACAAACTCATATTTTTCATACCTTTAGAGTATCAAAATATTTGATTTTAAATCATTTCAGTGTCTCCTTACTGGAAACAAACTATATGTTATTATGTATAATGTGCACGAGATATTGCATCGATTGCACTTAACTATGGTACCTATCCACTGATAATCATTATTTACAATATGATAATAATAATTCATTTTATACCAAATGTTTTAACAATCTCCAACTTTCTTAGAGATTGACCTTCAGATATTAAAATGTCCCAACATCTTTTGGATGTAACTTGACAAAAATATGGTTAACAAATGCTCAACTTGCATATCATCTCGTCAGGACATATGATAATACGATCAACATATCCTATAAGCATATGAACGAGTACATCATATTCATATCTCTTTTCTTTGAGATAACTACCCTGTTAATTATACTATGTTTAACTCCGACTATTTTAGCCCGTACTTAGAAATTGTTAACTTCATATAACATATTTGTCGAGCTTTTAGTCTCAATGCCTCTTGCATTTACAATCGGTCATGGACTTCCTTCCATGTTAACCAATCATGTACGTTAACGAGCTCTTCAAGAGTTTTGTCGCATAAAGCATATTGTTTTCCATATCATATTCAAAGAACTCGTTACCTGTTTCACTTCCATTTCGTATTATACCATCTTACATACTTTATAATCACCATATGCTTATTATTGCATAAGAATTACTTCCTTAAGATGATTGCTTTTAAGCGCTAAAGTGCCTCATGGAACTTATCATGAGTTCCTATTATATTTAAATTTATCAATGTATACAACATATATAATGTATTTGGATCCAAATATGTATACAACAGTTACATCGTTCTCGAGAACTTGATTTATATGATTTTGAAAACATAAATCCTTCATGGATTTCATGTAAAATTCATTATCATATATTTAAGATATCATAATATTCATTAGACGCATATCAATTCTCTCTTATATTACCAGATTCCAACATTGTTGCATCCACCACAAGAGAATTTTCTCCTCATAATTTTTCTTGAGTCTTTACGAAAAACTCGTGCCAAAATTGTGCCTTATATTTCATAATGTAACTTTTCTCATTATGATCCTGCACAAAGGCTCATTTGTATACAACACATTTTATAACTTTTAGTTGTATGGACCATTTATCCAAAACTTCTAGGTTCATGAGAGATTTCAATTCTGCCTTACTTGCGTCTTTCAATATTGGCCAATCATTTCACATTTCATTTATCGGCAAATCTTAGTTCATGATCCTCATCATTTTCATTATTTCAAACGCTATATTTATAAAAAATTATCATCGACGTCGATTTTGTTTCGATTCCATATATTTCTAGACATGATATAATTTACTGAGATCTCTTTACTTTCAGGTACCTGAGGTTCTTTTGGAACCATCATGTCTAATGTCTCTTCAAGAGACCCTTTACTATACCTCGACTCGACCATTTTCATTATCTGCTCCATTTTTGAGGATTTTTATTCTTGGAACCGACTAGTCTACCACGCCTCAGGCATGCCATAGACTTATCACCAATGTATGGTTGTCCTTTCTGGGACACTAATTCAATTGGAGCACTAGCAGTTGATACATGTGACTTAGCTAGTCACTATATTTAGGTCAGTGAATACATCTGGTAATCAATTTATTCTTGTAAATGAATTATCCTTTGTACTTTCAGTTCACACTTATTAATTTGAGGATCAAGTGATAATTCATTTCATCTTTTTGAACTGCTTTTTATCTCCCCCTCATGTTGGAAATATTGATTGTTAAATAAAAATCAGTCAATCAAATCGCACCTTTAACGACTCTAAGTACGTGGTTATCAATATATTCTTATCCAACATATATTCTCAACATTCTTTGAAGTCCCATCTTTTGTGTATTGTGGTGGATCAATTGCAAAATATATCGCACATCAAAACAATAGATGGGAAGTGTTTGGTTCCTGACCGAAAACCAATTATAATGGGGAAAAGGTTAAATAACTTGTTGGCTTAATGTGAATAATATTACATCATGTAAAAATACATGTTCCCACATACATATATAAACCTTTGCTCTCATGATTATTGGCTTCACAATTAATCATATGCGTTTAGCCATCATCTTAACAAAAGCAACAACATTTGTCACATGTAGTTTGACACTTATTTCAATAATCATTAAGAAAATAGGAATCAAGATCACCACATTTATCAAAACTAATATGATAGTCTAGAGTAATGTGCTTGCTATCTTATCAGCTAAGCCACTTTCAAGCAACTTCAGGTTGCGAATTTGATAACCATTTAGACGATGCATCGATTTTAGAACACTAAATGGTATCATGTTGGGATACACATACCCTTTTATCATTTCCATACCATATTAGAGATTTACACCCATATTAGTTGCTAAATAATTATCTTCCCCTTGAGAGCAAACATTGTATGTTTAATTACCATGAAGAATCTTCTGGTCCTTCAATATTTTTCACATCATCAGTGACACGGAATGGTCTAACCGGTCAAGCCAATTTATTGTAATTCATGATCCGAAAACTTCTAGTTTACGATCATATATTCTTTAGTTGTACTCGTGTTTGTCTAATACACGATAAGAAATACGAGAGAATATTGTATAACTATTTCAAACATTCTTGTTATATACATGTTTCCCATATCTTATTCTCGTATGATTACTCCCTTAATGTGCAACTTCTTGTGATCAATTTCAATATTAACATGTTGACCTTATTTACATGATGATCTTTACAATTTTGCTCATTCACCATGATCACGACTTTTATATCTAGCATGATCATTATCACATATTAACTTATTTGATCTCATTTACTTGAGCATCATAATAATTTCCTCAATTACCATGATCATAAACTTTACATTGATCATTATATCATCACATTCACTTCAAGGAATGGACTATAACTACATAACTTTCATGGTGTCATCAATACAATTTTCTTAATTATGTATATGATCACAACTTTTATACAACTCTTTATATCATCACATTTCCTTTGAGAAGTACAACCATATCTTTATATCGTTCAATAACGTCACATTCACTTTAGGGAATGGATTATAACAACATAATTTTCATGGTTGCACCATTACAGTTTCCTGAGTTATGTACATGATCACGACCTTTACACCAATCATTATGTCATCGCATTCACTTCAGGGAATGGATTAGAGCGACAACTTTCATATATTGTGGTCATTTCAAACCTTATATGTTCTTTGATAATCTTGCCACTTCAAGAGCATACATGAGATATGACACTGGAAGCTGTTTTAATCAACTTGTGTAAATAATCTTCTCATCACATAACACTAATTGAGAAGAAGTTATATGACCGAATCATTACGATTTATCATTCTAAATTCATACAAGCTTCCATAAATTTATAATAAATCTTAGAGAATGACAACTCAAGTGTCATATTATAAATGAATCTTTCACAATTAATGGTATAACTGTGTGATAATATACCATAATGTTTTCTTAAAAAAATGATAACATACGAAACACAATGTATAAATAAAGTTGGATCATATACTTCATGATGTTATAACATGTTACCAAATAAAACAAGGTGTGGTATAACCTTTATGAAATAAAGTGTTTTCATCATTTATAAGAAAACATATAATTTATGTATTATGAGTCCATGTATATCTCCAATATACATATTTATCACTTACTTTAACAAATATATCTTTCAAATTCTCAACATATGATCATTTTCTTTATAATAAAATTTGTAGTTCCATAAAGGACAAAACTCATGCACGATGAAAGGCAACATGATATCATGCATCTTGAATCATAAGTTACATGCATATATGCATGCCTATGGAAATTCATACTTGAACCTTAACTCTATTTTTACACAAATCTTGTCGACATAGATGAAAGATATACATATATAATATCGTCCACACATATCATGTTAAACAAAAAGAAAGATAATAAATCAATTTAAGCTATAAATATATTTAGTGGTTGCAAAAATAGTATTCGATGATAAATTCAACTATATTGTCTTTAGATGAATAACTATTAACATATATTTGAGAGAAAAAAAATGTTTATTTCAATCACTTGGTAACCTTTATTATTCTACCATTTATGAAAGAAGAAATTAAAAACTCACATTAAACTATCCAAAAAACCATATTAATCGAGACAATTATTTAAAACCATTAACATATTATAATAGAATTAAGAAACAATAATTTTTCTAAGAAAAAGAAATATGAAATCTTAAAATCGGATTCATGTGTCATTACTCAATTGTTGTTACTTGCCAACCCTTATTATATTTAAAATACTTGCCGTCCTTATCATCTTCCCAATCACAAAACTCAATGAAAGAACAATAATCAATGATGATACCATATTGTCAATATTAGAGTGTTACCTTAAATCAACCGGAGTTGGTGATGATACAGGGGTTGCATGATTACTTATATCACAATATAGCTTTGGTAGTGGATCTATGAAGCACGTGCAAATCTAAAGGTGTTGGCCGTGATTAAGATTTTTAGAAAGAGCACCTTCGTGCTAATAACGTGTTGTAAAACAACAGCCTATTAGTAACCAACATACAAAATATTAGAATTATGAACAAAGATTAGATGAAGATATAGAGAGAGATAGAAAAGAGACATCTTATTCTTGAGTGCATCATTACAATTACATGAAGCCTCTATTTATAAGGACTTAACATTAATTCAAAGGTAATGACTAGATGGAGGTTTTGTATGTGGAGAGTCACCACATTAAGATGCATTCATAACAAAAAAGGCTTTTTAGGTTGTGTAGTTAAGCTTATAGCACAAACAAGGCCACAATTGTATAAAATATCAACCGTCATTTCAGTTGACACATCACATTTTAAACCAACCTCAAAAACTTTTGTTTTTCTCTACCTTCAAACCATTTATTTATATATTACTAGCTGATTACCCCGGGAGATCCCGGGGTTGATAAATCTAATTTTACGTGATAACCTATTATAAATGGCTCAAGTTAACTAACCACAAAATCTTCCAATCATTGCATGTTTATAGTATTCTAATCAGTAATAACTCATATTCCCCACAAAATCTAATTTTACGTGATAACATGAACACTTTGTGTGTTTTTTTCCTGTATGAACGAAACCCCACAAAAAATAGTCGATTTTTTCTCCGTTTTTTATATAGCACTATGGTACTCGTTGGAAAGATAATAAAACGCTCGTTAATTTGGTGTAATTTTTTTCTTTAAAAAATCCCGTATATAAAAGATATAAACGTTTAAAAGTTATGAGAGGAAATATGAGAGAGAAAATTTTAAATTTATTTTTAAATTCTTTTTTCCTAAAATAACTCAATTTAATTAAAAAAGGAAACAATTTAAAAACACCAAAAACTCTCCATTATGATGCCACGTGGCATAAGGTTGAGGCCTCCATTGCACGCCACGTCAGCAAAGATCTTTTCTTTTATATATATATATATAGATATAGATATAGATTTATTTATTTATTTATTTACTCTATCCTATTTAGGAGTGTCGGTGCATATATTCTACTATATATCCTTCATTTGTTTGCTTTGACCCTTTCACCCCTTTCTTTATTTCATTTCTTTGGGCTGATTGAATTGGTTAATTCATGGTGCATTAAAATCATCTCGATAACTTTTTTGTTTTTTTAAATGGTAGCATAGTATTTTCTTCTGAGTGAAATATTAAATTAAACTAGGTCTATTTATTGGCGCGCGTTGCGCGCTTTCAAATCAATTTTTTTTAGTATAAAGACAACTCCGTAAATCACATTTGCTTGGTGTGCCTGCTGTATTTAGTATAAATTCATTCATATAAATACGGCATCGCAACTTTCATGTTTTACATAGCTACATCTATTTCATACAGGGATGTTCATCACCAATAAACATCTACTTTGAACCCTATATCTCAAGAGCAAGCCCTTTGAGCCCTATAAACATTTACTTTGGCTATTGAAAGAAAAACATGGTTACTAACTTACTGTGTTCCCAAAATCAGTTTCCAACTTAACAGTTCATCTTACTAATAACTCATTGCCTCATAAAGTAATGTTAAAACATGTATGTCTCGTCAACACCGTCGGCAGAAAGCTAAAGTCGAAGGAAAACACAAAGATCCAAAGTCAGGTTGCGCAAGTTCAAGCTGCCAAAAATACACACAGCTAATCTCCCTATAAATCACAAAGAAAAAATGAGTAAAAAATTCAGGAACATACCATCAAATGACGACGACCCGCCACTCCATGCTCACAAATACCACCAAACTATCGTCAAAAACCACCACATAAATACCAGGCCCAATCAGCCACGGAACTTACTCTTGGATCGGCGATAAGACACCGATCCCGACCGTCAGCACCAAACCAGTGAATCGCCTCTAGAGCCAACGTCCGTTTACAGAAAGAGAACGTAATCCGGGGAGGGGAGAAGGGTCGTCGGTGTCAGGCGGCGTCAGAACAACCACCACCATCTCATGATATGTCGGTTTACAAAAAGTGAGCACACTATGTCTCTCTGTTCTTCAATTTTACTAATAATCTAAAGATAGAGTGGGATAGGGGACGGTGATGGGAGTTGGCGGTGGTGATGGCAGGTCCGACCACAGCCGGAACACCATCAAGCGGCGGCGGAGGTGGTTCCATGGTTACCGTCGTGGCGTCGTCCAGTGCACTACTTTGGAAGATGTGGTATAGGATATGGTGACGAATGTAAGCGGCGGTGAATCGGGTGATCGGTAGTTATTGGTGGTCGGTTGAGACACTTAAGAGAAGAATCCAGACATAAATATATGGTGAATGAAGATTGAAGACGCCAAAAAGTGTTAAAGCAGACAAAGTAATGTGAGGACGAAAAGACTAAAAGAACCTTAAAAGCATTCAAAATTACGGACCTAACATTTTACTGTTGAAAGTTCTCCTCTATAAATAATTAAATATATTGTAATTGTAATAACTCTTTATCGACAATGAATATATGTCACCTTTTACTTTTATATGTTCACAAATAGAATTTTTTTGTAAAAGAATTTCTACACTGTCGAGTTTACCAATTTACGTAGAAAAAAGTGTTTTTAACGTAAAAGTAAGAAAAAATGCATTTTTATATCTATACTAAAAACCTTGGTCCAACCGCGATGCTATTCAGTTAAATAGGATAAGTCAAAATGTGTCTTTTTTAATGCATCACTTAAGGCTTTGATTAATTTGTTCAATGTTTATGATGTCCCTACATCGCAACGCGCATAATATTATCCTAAAGACAAATGTCGGTGGAGCTTTCCCACCGACAATTTTAACTCATCAATTTTCTGATTTGTTATTTTAGCCCTTTTATTTGGAAAAGACTATTTTATTCGTGTTTCAACCCTGATTTTGTCATTTATCATTTTTATCCCCTTTACTTAGAAAATAACTATTTTTTACGTGTAAATTATTGTATATGTGTCACTATATATACGAGTTCGTCTACGTTTTAACTTAAACTTTTTTTCCCTTTTGAAAAATTTCGAGTTTACATCTTTTCGTACCTTTACTTGATAAAAAAACTATTTTTTACGTGCAAATTTTTATTTTTTTTTCTTTTGAAAAACAAGTAATGTCAAATATAATACGTTTTCGTACCTTTTTTATGTACGCTTCCAGTTTGTCCACGTTTCGACGTAGATTTTGTTTCGAACCGAGATAAAAGTATTGTGTTCAACACTTTTTAGTAATAGTCTTTTCCGCATTGTGTTCGACAAATTGTGTGTATCCCATTGTGTTTTTCCAATTTTGAAATGCCGGTGCCGTTTCCCACGGACAATTCTAACCCCTAACTTTGTCATTTGTCATTTTTAGCCCTTTTACTTGAAAAAACTATTTTTTACATGTAAATTTTTATATATTTGTCGGTATAAATACGAGTTGTGTACGTTTCGACTTAAACATTTTTTTTCTTTTGTAAAATTTTGAGTTTACCCATTTTTGTATCTTTACGTGTAAAAAAAAACTATTTTTACGTGCGATTTTATATATGTATTGGTATAAATACGAGTTGATATTCGTTTTGACTTAAAATTCTTTTTTTTTCTTTTGAAAAATGATTAATGTAAAATATAATACGCTTTCGTACTTATTTTATGTTCCTTCCAGTTCGTCTATGTTTCAACATAGATTTCGCTTCGAACCGAGTTACAAGCATTGTCTTTTACACTTTTTATTAATTGTCTCTTATGTGTTGTGTTTTACACTTCACGTGTAACTGCACGGTTTGACCCGCCGCGCGCCGCCGTAACAGGCGACGGAAAATATACTAGTTTCAAACTATACCTCAAGGGCTCACACCTCAATTCAATATAAAAGTATATTTTAAAGGAATTCTTTTACCATCTTGGCTTGATAGAGTCCATGAGTTTGGAATTCCAAACCCCTCTGTATCTCTTGTGGTACACCATGGTTTGGACTTTCGTACCATACCATACATACACCGTTAAAAATGCACTTACATATAACCTAAAAGCTTAGAACTTATCAAACTTGAACTTTTCATTATTATTATATATAATAAATGTTGACCACCTTAGGAATAGTACTAAGGGTGACCGTTAGTTACTATTCAACTCCGTTAGTTATTATGCAACTTCGTTAGTTACTATTTATCTCCGTTAGTTACTATTCAACTTCGTTAAGTTACTATGCAACTCCATTAAAATAGTACTAACGGAGTTACTATTGAACTCCGTTAAAATAGTACTAACGTAGTTACTATTTAACTCCGTTAGTTACCTAACTCCGTTAAAATAGTATTCAACTCCGTTAACTTACTATATTCAACTCCATGATGGACGGTTCAACCGGGTATGTCAGATGGTTCAACCGGTTGTATTAGGTAGGTGGTTCAACCAGTTTAATCGGACAGTATGAATGGTTAGGAAGATTGGTTCAACCAGCCATACCAGACGGTTCAACCGGGTTTGTCGGGTGGTTCAACCGGTTGTACCAGGTGGTTCAACCGAACCGTCGCAATACGTGAGATTGGTTCGTATAAATTTTGTTAGAAATCGGTTTGCCCCGCGGCGAAGCGCGGGTGTTAAACCTAGTTCTTTCCTATGGTATATCTCCCGAATAACCAAACTCCAAGTCCTTATCATTTATTCTATCCTACTAAATTCGATTGGATGTTATACCCTTCATTTAAAAATCCAAAAACAAAAACAATTATTCTATATACATTTTTTCTTTCTAAAAACCATTATTTATAGAGTTTAAAGAATATATAGGTAACTCAAAAAAAAAAAAAAAAAAAAAAAAACAACCCAAAAAATCCTTGGAGGATTGCATGAAGGCGACAAGTGTCATATACATACACCTTATATCCATATCATATCGTTAAAGTTAAACAAACTTCTTTACATTTCCTTTCTTTCTCCCTCCAAATTTTATATCCTCGTCTTCTTCTTCTTCTTCAGTTCAATCTCTTCTTCAATCATGTCTATTGCAGAGCTAAGCCATAGTTACACAACAACCCACGTCAGCAACTCAAAGCTGTCCTATGTTTCTTCCTCGTCTCGTCTGTCATACCATCGTTGTCTGAGTTTCCAGCATCTTCCTCGTACTACTCCGAACACTGCTGTCCGATGTTCTGTTACATCTGAGTAAGCATGTTTATTGTCTGTTGTAGTTTGGTTGTTTAATTTTCTGTTGTTTGTAAACTATAAGTTGTGTTTCTTGTTTATAAGTTTTGTTTGTTTATTGTTGTGAATATTGAAGTAAAATTCAAGCGCCTGTTGGTGTTGATTCGAAGCCGAAACCGGATTGTTACGGGGTGTTTTGTCTTACTTATGATCTGAAGGCTGTAAGTTTTATGTTACTTGATTTGATTTTTGTAAAGGGATAATGATCATGAAAATAGGTAAGTTGACCCGGGCATTGAGTTTTAGTGTTTAGAAAATAGATATGTGTAAAAATAAAACTAATGTTTTGAAACTCGGACCAGACCCCGTCAAATAAATAAAGTTGACTAACGAGGCTAAAAATGAGTCTAGATAGCCAATATAATGATTGCACATGTAAAGTGCTGGCTAAATCTTAGCCGCTGGCTAAAGGAGGCTACGTACTGGCCTTCTAAGGTATAGCCGGCGCTTTACATGTGTAATTATTATATTGGCTTTTTTAGACCCAATTCTTAGTCTCCTTTAGGTGACTCTACTTATTTGATGTGTTTGACTGGTTGGTTTTCAGTATGTTTATTAAAGATACTAAAATTCAGTGCTTATTAGGTTAATTTTTTTGGGACCAATTGTCTATTTTGATGATTTTCCCGTTCATTAACCCGTGTCCCTAAAATATATCTAGGAGACGGATTCTAATAGTTTTGATTTGTGTTTTGAACATTATCAGGAAGATGAAACAACATCATGGAAGAAGATGATTAATGTTGCAGTTTCAGGTGCAGCCGGGATGATAGCCAACCATTTACTCTTCAAGGTAACTAGTTCTTTTTTACTTAGGATCAACAAAAGTCGAAGGAAATATGAGCTTAAGTTGTTAGAGGAAGATCCTAGATTAGGATTTAGGTTTGTGATATTTATCATAGTATTCTGCTAAGAGCATGCACATTGCTAAACCAAGTCTGAAATCCAGACCTGCCACCTCTGCACGCGACACCATTCCAGACCTCAACATAGGAAAAAAAAAATACCATTTTCTTCCAACGCTAAACCTGTCCAAACCTCCATGGCTCCACCTCACACCCCGCTTTTATGTAATATATTATAAAATGATGTTTCCTTGTGATTGGGGTCCAGCAAACTCGTCTAGGCGATTCCACTGCAGTGGGAGTGGGACTAAACCACTCCACCTAATCACCTCCAACGCAGGCTTGGTCCGGTTTGTGAAGTCTGGAATTCCGGACTTTGGCCAAAGGCCCGAGGTGGAGATGCTCTTATTGGATGGATTGTCATATGATAACCGTTTACTGCTAAAAAAATTACGTTGGTTACTTCAATAGTTACGTTGGTTACTTCAATGACCTGCTTTGTTTTGATGGTTTGAACAAAACCTAAACAGTGTGGTTGTCACAGCTGTCATGACGCACTGCCACATGTTGCATCAAGGTTTGATAGCGAATCTCTAGTATGGTTTATATTATTTGGTTTTCAGTCGATCGACATTCCTGTCATCCTCTGAAGACAATTAGGCTTGAAAGCTGTACCATTGTGATCATTACATGTGACTAATCCAGATCTAACCAGTCAAAACAGTTGCCGTTGTTTTATATGGACTTGGCTCTTCTCACCCCTTTTTTGGCATTTCCTTCTCGTATCTGAATCATCTCAGCTCTAGTGATGCGCAGCTAAGACTTTCACATGCTGCAATTGTTAAGTCACCCTCTGAGTTATAACCTAAGCAAATTTTTAATGTATTTCCAAAATCATATAAGTTATAACCAGGCTTTACATGATCCTCACTGGAACACAACAATGGAATAAAAATCTAAAATACTTGAGTTCTTATGCCATAATCCTTCCTGTATGAATATAAAAGAGGGTGTCGTCGCCTTTTTTTTTTTCTTCATAAACACGAGAGGTATGGGCTATGGGGAACTTGAACATTAGATGCTCGCCTTATTGCTCAAGGTTTCCCTCAGTTACAAGTTGGGTTTTTAAACCTGTCACCATTCACACTGTCCGCTGCATTGTCCATGTGCTATCAATATACAATTTCGTTTCTTATTAGCACCTCTTATAGTTGTCTCCCTTTCCTTGTTCATTCGCCAAATGGATGTCAAAAATGCTTTCTTGAATGGAGATTGGTATGAACAGGTGTACATGAAGGTACCTCCTAGCTTTGTTCATCCTCCCTTTCCTCATCTAGTTTTTCCACCTCGCAAAGGCTTTATATGGCCTTTTGCATGTGTGACATTAAGGCTTTGCTATCTACGTCTCTCTTGGATTTGTTAGCTGCAAAGGTGACAACTCAATGTTCATCTATGTTATAATTCTGACATCATTTATTTGCTTATTCAAACTGATGATATCTTGCTTATTGCCTTGTCTAGCTCCTTAGTATCTTCTCTTGCCTCTCAACTGTCCTTCAAGTTTGCTATGATCGATCTTGGTCCACATGCAACCCTTGCAATAGGTTTGTATTTTCATACATGATCCTCAAGAATCACTTTTTTGAATTTAGTTGTTCTACCTTAGCCTATTCTGTTTATCTTGATGATATTCGTGTTAACGTTGTTGAATCAGCCAGGCTCCTTAATCGTCATCATGAACTAAAATGTCCTCTCAGAATTCAACTGTTGTTGTGTGTGATAATGTCACTGGAGTTTAATTGTCTTGTAACCATGAACAGGATCAAGATATAAACTTTCCGAGTTTAACTTACACTTCGTTAGAAAAAGAGTTTCCATTGGACAAGCTAGTGTGCTACATGAACCATCAACTTATCAATTAGCTGATGTTTTAACTAAGCATTTGCCTCTCAACTGTTTTTTCATTTAGGTCCAACTTGGGCATTCATGAACCTCCCGCTTGGACTCAGAATGCGGGAGGTATGTTAGATGACGACTTCAAGTTATGATTTAGTTGTAGGATACTTATCCTTGTATTTTTATTATTATATAGGTTGCGATATGAGCTTAACTGTACATGTCCAAGGTTTCATAATGTAACCGCCATATGTTTGGTACCATAAATACTAGATGATAGATGATATCTCGTGATTTTGTTATTTTACCAAATTACATTGTTAGTACCAAGTATTCAGTGTAGTTGAAGATGCAACTACAAGAACCTTGAATCAACAAAAATGTATTGAACAAATACCAAACAATCATATATGACACACAGTGTTTCTTGTAGTATCTAGCACAAAGATATGGTTTGCCCCATCTAAAATAAGATCAAACTATTAGTTTGTTCGCCTTTTAATTTACTAAGTTTGAAATAAGATTCATGACTGATGGTTTAACTGCAGCTTGCGTCTGGTGAAGTTTTTGGCCCAGATCAACCTATTGCCCTTAAACTTTTGGGATCTGAACGATCATTTGGAGCTCTTGAAGGTAACAACACTATTGTTTAATGGGATTTTAAAAATGAAACGATATCGTAAGCTCTCAAAAGCTTCTAAAAGCGGTATGCCAGACAGACCATTAGGTTTAGATGCCTACTGAACTTATATATCGCAATGGTCATCATGTAGGTGTGGCCATGGAACTCGAGGACTCTTTGTATCCTTTACTAAGAGAAGTAAGCATCGGTATAGATCCATACGAGGTATTCCAAGATGCAGAATGGGCCCTTTTGATTGGTGCAAAGCCTAGAGGACCAGGAATGGAAAGAGCTGATTTATTAGATATTAACGGCCAGATCTTTGCTGAGCAGGTGCTTTTAATTCTTTTCGACTTCCATAACTCATAAATATTATCAAAATTTCTCAGAAATCTTATAAATTATGACATATTGACACAGGGAAAAGCGCTCAACGCTGTTGCTTCACCTAATGTCAAAGTCATGGTGGTGGGAAACCCCTGCAATACCAAGTATGGAACACTAGCTTCTATACATATTGACTTTTGTGAAAGTCAAAGTCAAAGTCAAACTGTAAACATAACATTTTGTTTGTTTTTTTGCAGTGCTTTGATATGTATGAAAAACGCTCCGAACATACCTGCAAAGAATTTTCATGCGTTGACTAGACTAGACGAGAATAGAGCAAAATGTCAGGTATTAATCCGTGTTATAAGTAACCTTAGCTAAATTCTGAAACATATATAACCTTGTTATCGTTTTTGCAGTTGGCTTTAAAAGCAGGAGTTTTCTATGATAAAGTCTCTAATGTCACTATTTGGGGAAACCACTCTACAACTCAGGTTACTGAATGTTTTTCTTAACTTCTAACGTTGTGCACTTCCGCTTTTATCATGTTTTTCTTTTTCTTTTCATTTGCTGAGTATAATTTGTTTGTCATAGGTTCCGGATTTTTTAAATGCTAAAATACATGGAATTCCTGTCACGGAGGTTATTAGGGATAGGAAATGGTTAGAAGAGGAATTTACCCAAGTGGTTCAGACGGTAAGTCTCATTTAACTACGCCATTTTTCTTGTATGCTGCTCTTAACTCTCAAGAACAAAATTAATACTAAAGGCGGGTAAATGTTTTGTAGAGAGGCGGAGTATTAATTAAAAAATGGGGAAGATCTTCGGCAGCTTCAACTGCTGTTTCCATTGTGGATGCGATAAGGTCTCTTGTTACACCGACACCCGAGGGTGATTGGTTTTCAACTGGAGTAAGTTTCCTGTTAGATATTTTCTTTTTATATCTTTAACGGGTCAATTGGATAAAGTAGTTTATTTTAGCTAAATAGGGAACGTTTTAACTAGGCTAAGCGAGTCAAACCAGTCAAAAGCTGCCCACTGTGCAGTTTAATGCGTACAGCCTTATAAACAAATCAACAACAAAATTAGATTTTATTGTAGTTACTTTATAAAGCAAGTTTTAAGAATACTTAGAAAAGAAAGCTTTTACGGGTCAACCTGGCTTGCCTTGTCTTCGGGCAGCAGACTTACTCTTAACAATGGAAAACTGCAGGTTTATACGAATGGAAATCCTTATGGAATAGCAGAGGGAATTGTTTTCAGCATGCCTTGCAGATCCAAGGTAAGTACAAACCACACTTTATTACTTTTATGTTTTAAATCTTCAACTAATTTGCATTTATAAACTCCGTTAATTCTTTCGTTAGGGGGATGGTGATTACGAGCTTGTCAAAGACGTGATATTCGATGACTACCTGCGTAAAAGAATAAAAAAGGTACTCAAAATCCTCACTCTTAAAATCTATATTTTTATTCTACAGAGTCAGATGCTAAAGTCGGTTTCATTGTTATTATTCAGTCTGAAGACGAGCTGCTTGCCGAGAAGAAATGTGTAGCACACCTAACTGGAGAGGTAAGTACTAAGTACCAATACCTGTCAAAACGCGTTGGGTTGACCCATAAACAATTTGTTGTCCAAGTTTTGAACTTCATCAATAATTACATATGATGAATATGTTTACCTTCAGGGAATTGCGGTATGTGACCTACCAGGGGATACGATGCTTCCAGGCGAAATGTAGATCGAGGTATATAAAACCGTTGATTAAACCTTATCTGGCATATCAGGCCAATACTGAGATCTACAGGAAAAAGAACCAGAATTATGTGTCTGCAATGCATATCATGTTCTTGTTATTGAACATATATAGTTGCCAATAATGGGCAGTTTATGCCATTGGTATTTGTAACTCGGTCAACCAGTTTCGAACGTGTCATCTCGGTCAAACTTAAGGAACACATGTATATTGTGCTGTTGCTATACCGTTTTTAGAGTTAAAAACGGTCATTGTTATGCGAATAATATTTATCAGTTAGCTATTTTTGACAAATGGACATGTATGACAAGCGATCGTCATGCTCACTTTTAGACTTAATTTTAGTCGGTCGACAACTACGATGCAAACTCAAATCAAGTCGAGCTCTCTGGAAGAATAATGTGGCCACACAAGAGTCTTTTTGGTTTTGAGCGTTGACTTTATAGGTCAATGGATTAAATAGATGATTATGTAAGGTCCAAACTGCGTATACAGGTAAAATTCAATTCTTATTTTCACAATCATATATAACATTAGTTACTGGTAAAATTTAAAAACATTTGGGCAAACAAAGGCACACCATGACTGTTTAAGTAGTTCGCAGCTTGAGTTACGTTTGATATCATCTTGTATGATTTTGTGGGACGAGTTTAGCTAGTTCGTTTAAACTTCAAGCTGAGGTGAGGCTGTTTAAGTAGCTCACCGCCATTCTTCTTCTTTAGCTACCTTCTTTCACGAGCTTGGTCAATGGCTTAATCTTTTTACGAGCTGAGTTCAGCTTCAGTATTCAGTTTGTTAAAAAAAAATTGACCTGAGACAAGCTAGTTTGAGCCCGAGCAGAAGCTGACTTGGCTCCTTCGTTAAGTGCCTAGGCCACACATACAAAAACCTAGCCATTGTACAAACACGTATTTTAGATCTCCACCGTTCAGTCTTTCATAATCTGTGTTGGAACCTACACTAACCAAAAGCTTATTGTTCATCTAACGTAGAAAAAGAAAAGAAAAAAACGATTTCAATCCAGACCATAGCGATACCATAACAGACATACCAAACCATAATGAAATCTGATTATTGTACTGTATGTACTACTACCGATATGGGTCACACGCCAACAGATTTGCCTTTGCCCTTCCCTTTGCCCTGATAGCCCTTTTTCTTGGTGTTAGGTTTCTTAACTTGACCCTCCTTGATCATCAGCACCTCAGCAGTTTTGAGCATCTGATGCAGCTATGCAAGTGTCTTCTCCATCCCATTCATATTGTAGTTCATAATGAACTAGTCATATGACTTGGGCAATGAGTTGAGGATAATATCCCCAGCCAATCATCACTCAAGGGGGATTCCAGATAAGCTAAGTGATCAACATACGCCTTCATTTTTAGCACATGAGCGCTAACTGATGTACCCTCTTGCATACGAGTGGTTATGAGCAATCGCATCACATCAAACATCTCATGAAGAGCCTTCTGTTGGAACATTTCCACCAGGTGCACATTCATCTCGTACGCCATCGTTTCATCCATGGTCCTTTGAATTTCAGGGATCATGTATGCCAACATCAGACATGAGACTTTCATAGAGTCATCAAAGTGCTTAGCATAGTTTCTGTAAGCAACAGTTTGTTGGTTGATGGGTTCATCAGGGATTGGCATTTCAAGAACATACAACTTGTTCTCCATCTTGGGAAGAATTTTCAAGTTATGGTGCCAGTCCATGAGGTTGGAGTGGTTCAGTTTGTCCTTCTCTAAGATGGACTTGAGAGAGAACTGGGAGGCGGAATTGTTTTCAGTTGACATATACAAAGTTCAAGTTTTAATTTATTAGTATTTTATGTTTTAAATATCCTAATTATTTTATGACCCAAAAGCAAAATTTAATTGAGATGAGACCCCGATTCATCAAGACACAGTGAACTGGCTTAGCACTATCCACTAGTATGATTAGGTAGGTAAACAACGTTTGTTAACTGTGTCCACTACACAACTCTACATTTGGGGTTATCGCTTAAAACCGATGTATGTTTAACACCAACTATGCCCACTTGATGAACAAGCAATATTTTGTCCTTCACTGCTAACTGTAACACCGACCTATGTTACACAGGAAACACAGTGATTACCTTCTTTTATGATAGACGCCCAAATGCAGGGCTCAACACTAACATTTTGGGTTCGATTTAGAATGAAGTGTTAACTCGTTAAGGGTTGCATAAAACATCAATTTATAACTAGGATTTATTTTAATATTTACCATAAATATTTTGAATAACTCGTAGCTGATGCGAGTCATACAACAGTTTATAAAACCCAATTTTATATAATTCATGATAATCAAAACTTCTTTCAACACTCGACACGGTATAGTTTTAAATACCATATTTAAACCATATTGGTCGCGAATGAAGTTTTAATTTTAATAAAACTCCTTTTATTAAATATGGTTTTTAGTTTTATGAAACTTGTTTTAATAAAACCATTGCCATGATTGTGAAGAAATTTTATACAAAAAATAATAATAAAATTAAGTGAATCGAGCCCCTAATAGGTCGCCCGTTTTGTTTTAGCCAGAAACGAAACGAACTAGTCTAAAGAGTTTCAAAACCTATTTTGATAACTCCTACTTGACCCGAGATCTCTATCTTCATGGAACATGTTCACCTTTTTTTCTTCATCTTGATCTTGTACTTATAGGATTACAATAATAAATTTGAAATTACAATAAAACCAAATCTATTCTAATCCTATCTATTACACTGGATTTTATATCCGTAATAAAAATACAAATCAATAAAAAATAAAACATCAAAATCACAATCATGATAAGGGTTAAAAACCTACTGATAAGCGTAGGAAACCCTTGGAGTTCCAGGTTGGAGACAAGGTACTGCTAAAGGTATCACCTTGGAAGGGTGTGATACGCTTTGGAAAACGGGGAAAGTTGAACCGGCGATACGTTGGACCATTCGAGATCGTCGAAAGGATTGGTCCAGTAGCGTACAGGTTAAACCTGCCTGATGAACCCAGTGGAGTGCACAATGTATTCCATGTCTCCAATCTAAAGAAATGCCTCTCTGATACAACACAGGTGGTGCCACTGGAAAAGATCCTGGTGGACGACCAGCTACAGTTCGTGGAGGAACCGGTGGAGATTCTTGAGCAAGGCGTAAAGAAACTTAGACAGAGTACCATACCTATTGTTAATGTGTGATGGAATTCCAGGCTAGGACCGGAATACACGTGGGAATGCAGGGATCAAATGCGGCTCAAATACCCACATCTCTTTACTGAACCTGAACCTGTGCATAGATCGAACGCTAAACATAAAGCAGCTCTCTCAAAGTGAATTTCGGGGCGAAATTCCTTTCAACTTGGGGATGATGTGACATCCGGGAACCAAGCACACACTTTTATAGTTAGCTTTACTGTTTACTTGCTGAATTTCGAGACGAAATTCTTTTCAACTTGGGGATGATGTGATACCCCGCAATTTTAGGTTCTTACTATAACTAAAGTCTAGTTACTTGCAATTAGATTCCTTGCATTTTACTTAGATAAGGTTAGCTAGATAAGACACACGCGCACACACGAGATGTATATGTACCTATGGGTTATCATTTAATGAACATATGATACCTATGAAACAAAATAAATACATGTTAATGTCATTATCAATTCCTAGTTAACACACGACACATGATCGCCTACTTAGATGTTCCTATGTTTAAACTAATTAAATAATAATCTTACACGAACACCTAATCGATCTCACAACCTATTTTAGAAAAGAGCCTCATAACTTGATAATCACATGAACTTATATTAAGTAAACATTTGACAATGTACACGTATATATAATACATACAAACGCACGCACACACACATCCATACATACCTACAAATCGGCTACCTATGTATACCTACATATGACAAGACCTCTCCTAAAACTCTTGGAAGTTTCCTTTTGCTTCTAGTAGCCGCAAACTAAGCCTCACCCCTAGTCCTCCTAACTTATACCTAAATGAGAAACAAACAAGCATGAGATTAGAATCACTTGTTGAAGCCACCTTTCCTCTTTTGAAAACCAATCGGCCGAAGCCTATCCCCGACCTCTTCATGTCATTTTCAAAATCTATAACCCACATGTGGAAGCATTCTCTTGGAAATTGAAGCACCAATCATATACAAGAGATCCATTGATCTATCACCATCAAACATAAGACATTTCCTTGTCTTAAAAATCGGCCAATGATGAGGTAACAAGAAGCAAAGGTGACTCAATGATAGTGACTACACCTTAAAGAAGCATCCAAGACAACCTATGCTATTGCTAGACCCCATGTTGCTTCTCCCTTGACATCAATTGGCCGAACCCAGTCCCAAGGTCCAACACATGTCCCTATCACCTAGTTGTCATACTCCTACACTAAAAAGGTAATAACAACTAACTAACTAACCTTCCTAAGGTCAACCCCTTCCCTAATTTGGTTGTAACCAATCAAACACAAGAAGCATGGAAGAAACATCACTATCCTCATGTGCCAACTAATCCTACATCCATGAGTTGTCTCAATCACTCTATCCCAACCCCAAGAACTTTCGGCCACCCCTAAACCCCACGTGATCAACACTTAAGCAAACACCCACTTCTACCAAAGTAGTAAAGCAAACAAACTATGACAACAAGCCTCTAGATATGACAACCTTCCTAAACAAGGTTGCCATACAACTCATCGGCTACATATGAGGAGTTTACACAAGATCATGCTTTGCTTTCCTTAACAATGCTCAAACCAAGAAGGTTAGACTTACCACTTTTGTTGGATCACCATCTCATTCGGCCTATATAAAGGCTTGAATCCATCCTCATTTCCTAGCACCATCACTTATCACAAACACCTACTCTTTCTCTATCAAAACACTCGGCCAAAGGCATTAGGGAACATCCAAGCCGGAGCCATCAAGGGACGAGGGGAGCGATCACAAGGCTTCCTAGTTCGGACCATCCTTTGGTAAGGTATCCTACACCTTTAAGTTTCATTATGCTTTGTTAACCCGACCCTCGGCCTAAGAACACCACACTTTAATCACACGACATCTTATAAAGAATGGTTTACAAGCATTGCTTTTTGGATATAAATCTTACACATTGTCTTAACCATGATCTTGTCTTGACATAAGCACAATCGGTTGCTAACACAAGATCATGCACTAGCATTTGTCGTGTGAAAAGTCGTAGGAGCCTTGACAAAGCTAGAATGATCCCTATTTAGGTGTGTACGATGATCCACCGTGGAATACAATCAGCCACCTATTACTAACCTATATTAGGTTTCTCCCCCTCCCCTAAAGCATCGTCTACATTAAATATCATGGTTCACATAACTGGGTGCCTTGCTTGTATGATAAGCAAAAACCCATAAATTAAGATGTCTTTAGTAAATCATAGGGCAAGCACTGTCCAGACAATAATAGCTACGTAATTCGGCTTCACTAGACCACAAGCATCTCTATGAGGTGAGTTTCACTACTCTTTTCTCAAAAGCATACGTCTCGGAATGAGACACTTTCTAAACTTTTTCATAGTCCGGTTTGGGACTACTTTACACATCCCGGGTTTGGGGTGCTATGATTCACGGGGTGAATCTGCTTTCACTAATTCATGCTTATGTCCTTGATGAACTAAACCAACTATATCAGCGAAGTCCTTCTAAATACCGAATGAGTTGCCGGATGGCAAGCGGGTTACTAGTTGATAGCGCTATTCGGTTTCACAAACCTCACATTGTGCTGGGAGCATGAGTGTGAACTATAACTTAACAATCATTATCATTGTTGATAGACAATGATGCAAGGCACTTGCTCACTATTGTGGGATCTCGTAGTTTAGTAGTTCGGTATTATCGGTGTTAGTTATCATGAGTGGGTTAGCTACCCTTGGCATGTGAATTAGCTGGTTACTCGTTTTACGTGGTCTGGGAGACCTACGCATTTACTTTAATTTGTGAACTCACCAACTTTATGTTGACACACGAAAAACATGCTTTTGCAGGTCACTAGTTTCGGAGCACGAGTAGGGCATGCATCATATAGCGTCATTGGGATATGATCAGTTAAATATTTTCGAATGTTTAATTATCTACTATGGTTTTGGGCGCATTGTTGTGCGCAGACTATATGCTTAACCATTTTCTTTAATTTCGCTTTCGTAACTATTTGAATGTTTGGTTATCTATTAAAATTTGTTTTTGCAATAAACGAACTAAATGGTTTGGGCATTTAGAGTCGTTCGTATGACTTATGGCTATGGGATCCTGGTATGTCACACGCCTCGCGGTATAAACCCCGCAGTGGAAATTGAGGGTGTGACATATGTTCATATCCATCTTAAAACTTATCAATAAATTCCACACAGTACATATTTTAAACTTCATCTACCAAAATGGCAAACAGATCATACTATCATTTTGCTGATACATTAGACGTTAAGTCAATATTCGGTTTTTGGTCAGTAACAGAAAGGAGAAAAGACGAAGATGTTAGAAATGAAGTAGAGAAGATGGAAGAAATAGTTAAGCAACAATCATGGACAAACATTGGGGTGCTAGATATGGTGTTGCATGAACCTCCAACTTCTTTGAGAGACAAGATAGAAGACTACATGACTCAACAACTACAAATCGACAACAACATTAACAAAACATTGATGGAGTTAAAAAAGAATCTTTCAAGAGTGATTCTGAAAAAGAAACACAGGGTTTTAGAGACTTTAATTAAGTAGTTTATATAGTAGATATTCTTTTTATTATGTATGTTTTAATTGTTAAGAACTGTTTAGTAAAAACAACATCAAGAAGCAAATCGTCTACTGCAAATAAAATCTGTTTATTACCATCTGTTTGTTTCTTTAAAACAATTACTTTACGTCTGTTTACTAAAACCAACATTACGAAGTCAATAGTATGATGTAAAAGAAATCTGTTTACTAACATCTGTTTCCTTCTTTAAAACAATTACTACTGAAAATATAAAAAACGTAAACAAACAAACAAACTGTTATACTCTGTTGGTAAAAACCAAATTAAAGAGTGAATCTATTGTTAAAACAAAAACTGTATTTCGTAACGCCCGTTTCTTTCACAATACCAATTAATAATACTGATCAGATGTTTAATAATTAAAGCTATTACAATCACAGAAACATAAATGTACACACAAATTAAAGTGTTATTGAGAAAACACATATTAAAACAAAAAAGAGGATGAGAAAATTAGAAAGTAAATATAAAGTTGAAAGAAACACTGTATTTGCTAACGTCTCTCAAAGGCAGGCCGTCAATGTAGCAGAATTTTTAAAACACTGTGTTTAAAAAACTATTGATTAAAACAGATGTAAATTCAACATGTGATGTTTTACGTTATTCATATTCTTTTTTTAAACAAATTTCCATACAAAAAAAAAAACTATTTACCAATATTTGCAGAAATATGAACATGTGATGTTTTACATTATTCATATTATAAATAACTGTTTAAGTTATGTCTTATGTAAATTGAAAATGAAAAGCTTGGTTAAGTTCGTTTGGAAAATATCTGTCGGAAAAACAGATATTAGAAACAAACAATTAATCTTAACCTTCAACGGAAATTTCATAACACTGTTTATTCAAATCTTTTAGAAGTCATCAAAAAATTTGGGAAATAGTAGTTACACGATTCAACTCTATTATTACAATTCCATAATTTGAGTTATACATTGAATTTAACAGAAATAAATACAAAATGAAAGACTTATAAAAGAACAAATACAAATATCTCTAAAAAACTACTTTAATGACAACAGAATTACAATATTTGACTTTACAAACTACATAAAAATACAAGGAAACATAAAAAAACCCTACTAACAACCAAACCCTAAAGAATGATTTTGTTCCCAGCATCATCCAAAGAAATCACAAACGAAAACAATGAAAAGCAGTACGCGACAGCAGGTCGTATCTAAATATCATCAGGCTGCAAAATCCCCTAACATTGAAAATAAGAAGGGGATCTATATATGTAATATTGAATTGATGTTTTCCTTTGATTGGAAGAATCATCATAAAACATCAATTCGAAGTTGTTAACCAACTAACTGTTGGTAACCTATTTTCCTTTGATTGAAAGAATCTTTCTAAAAAATTGTGAAAACAAATTTGAAAGTAATATCATAATGCATATTGGCTGGAGAGATGTAAAATGAGAATGTGGTAATGAATATTGGGAATTCATCCCCTTTTATAGGCTGAAATATAATAACTATTCATAAAGTTGGTTTTCAACTTTATTAAGTGGATTTCACGTAAATATAAATTGGAAGTTACTTTTGAAAATTTTAATTTATTTTTTATATAATGAAAGACAATTGCAACACAACAATAATAATAAAATAATAAAGTAAGTTCAAAATCGTAATCATTATTTTTGGGACTTATTATAACATCTGTTGATATGTGTAATATATGATGAATTTTGTTACTTTCCGACTGAAAGAACTCTTGAAATTCTGTTTTATTTTTATTTAACAATCAAATTTCCTAATAAACACAAATACTATTTAGTATATTTAGTGTACATGGATTATTAATTTTACTTTAATTGAAAAATATTGAATTGTTAAACTTGAGTATATTTGCGACATACAAAATAGACACATACCAAATTTAATTATTAAAATTTAAGTAATACCTTTGGTTACCCCTATCTTTTTGCACATATAGTTTACACTCGTTCACTTCACCATCATTCACTTGAACAAAAATCTTATGCGGCAAACTACTGTTAGCTAACCTAACTGTAGGAGCAGGAAGCCGCTGAAAAGTTTATGTATTTATAAGATTATTAGTTAATTAAGTTCAGTAAGATAACGAAAAATACAACACAAACTAATATATAACTTACATAACGTTTATCAATGACAGCATTATACTCATAAACTTTAAAACTCATATTCTCATCCAAATCATCTACTAGTACAATCATTTTAAATAAATGTATTAGAACATAACATTAGATACGATGGAATATTAATTGAATATAAATACTTATATTATACACAAAACATATAAACGGTTTTTTAACCTGCATATCAAGCTGACCATCATCAGACATTTCAATATCTTGACTTGATGATTCAGATTGGTGAGTTTGCTGAAAAAGAGCAGTAGCATTGTTTAAAAAGACCTTAATTTCAAATGTGAAGAGGACTCTCATCTCCAGAAAGACAAAATCGAAAACATCCAACTAAAGATCTTTAACTACATTCAACCATCCATCACACAAATAACAGTGTTTGAATAAGCAAATTATCTTTAACCTCCATGAATGATCACCAAATATAATAGTTACTAAATCTTCAGTAAATTTAGCATCAAATCTTCAGTAACTTTAGCATCATGATAGACACAAGAAAAACTATCAGGTACTCTCTGTGATTAAAACAAATAAAAAATTATGTTATTTGTTATTTTTAATGGTAAATATGTGTATAACAACAGTAGAAAAATACGTACTAAAAACTCGCTTGAAGGGTCATATATAAACTGTACGAAACAAGTCCCGCAAGTCAAGTTCCGGAAACAGGACATTAACAAAGTATATTTAGAAACATACTCAAGTAATAATATATCATGCACTTCAAGTCCCATATCCTTAACAACAGTTTGCCATCCTTCGCTGAACACAGCTTCATTTAAAAAATGCCTCGTTAAAACAACTTCCCATTTCCTTTTATTTGCTGTAGTAGTTATAATTACATGATTATCTATAGCTTTAGAAGGATGAGAGTTATCAACAACATTTTCTGATAAATTCTATAAACACAAATCATTTAAATAAATGTAAGAACCAAAAAATACTTTATTACAGGTTTTAGAACTAATATAACTTTCAATAACATAATAAATAACAGATTTTCAGCTTCAAGATCAACAACACATCCAATGAATGAGCCCATTTCAACTGTTTAACATATTAGAATCAATGTAAAACAAATTACTAACACAAATATATTATCTCAGATGAATCATAAAAATATAATCACAATAAAAAACACGGCTAATTTCCATGTTAGTTAAATATTTGAATAAATAAATGAATCACTGAAAGTGATAAAAAAAAAAGAAAAGTTAATACTAAATACTATAGTTAACTAACTTGTAAATATTCACATAAGATAACTTGATTCATGTTGTAAAACAACGGCCTACTAGCATACAAAATATAAGAACTATGAACAAAGATTAGAGGAAAATTTAGAGAGGGGTAGAAGATAGAAGTCTTATTCATTGAGTGTATCTAATACAATATACAAAGCCTCTATTTATAGGCTTACACATTAACACAATGAGTAATGACAATTAGGAGTTAAGGATGTGGAGAGTCACCATATTATTGATGCATTCATAACACTCCCCCTTGACTATCCACATAATGTAACAATACACAATTTTAATAATACGCTTGGTGATGTTGCCTCGTTAAAAATCTTGCCAGGAAAACCCAGTGGGATAAAACCTCAGCTAAGGGAAAAAGAGTGCAACGCGTATTTTCTTCCCCTGATACTTCTGGATCAGGTGTGTTGCCTCGTTAAAAACCTTACTAAGAAAACCCGATGGGACAAAACTTAGTGAAGGGAAAAAGAGTGCAACATGTCGAATACTCCCCCTCATTTTAATATGTATCATTTGAATGATGTTGTCGATCTTCTAAGAATGTTGCTCAAAGTTTTGTAGTCATTGATTTGCGTTCTTGATCACTTGACGTGAAAATCTTTAAGTTGAATCATTGATGTATGATCTTCATTCCAGAATTTTAGTCCCTGCTCTTGTAAGTGCAATTCTTTAAGTTGAACTAATGTTGCCTCCTCTCGTAAATAAATGTCACAAGATCAACAAATGTGATATGTTATATTCCCTGCATCTACAAGGCTAACCATGTTTGCATGGGTTAGTGAAATATAATCAAATATCGATCATACCTGAAGTATTTGTTTTAACTCGTTCCGATGTCTCCTCGCTTGACATAGACTATATTATGATAATAAGTTCATGTGGAAGATATAATAATCATGAATAACTAGCAAGACATATACTAATGTACATATATATTTAACTATGGTACTTCTAGATTGAAAATCTCTACTTCGGTAGGAGATGAGATGAATAATTTTCCATATCAAGTAATTGGACAACCTTGAATGCACTTTAAATATGAGCTATGTCCATTGTAAAATGTTCCACCATCTTTTCAAGATATACTTTGATGGATTGGTAAACATATAATTACATATATACTCGAATTGTAGGTCAAGTAACAAGTGCACTATGTCAAAGACTTTCAAAAATCCCCCTTTTAAAAGTTCTACAGAGTCTCTCGATAATGCTCAGACATTATCACTGTAAACTGCGAGTGAACTTTTAAAAGAAAACTTTTGATACAAGCTGGATAAAACAATCAAACTTATGTTGCTCTTTATCGGGATATCTCATGAGTTTTATAACACTCAATCCCCTTATTTTAGTCCATACATATTATATTACCTTTACATAATACTTTTTTAAGGTATTGATATCAATGCTGTAGGCATCATCAATCAATCAAGGACTTTTCCATCTTGATCAATTACGCAAGTGCATTAACTCTTCAATTGGAAGAACAATAACATCTAGTTTTCCAATATATTTTGTACCATTCTTATACATTAAAGTATCATAATCACCAGGTTCAGTTTATCACCTGTGGGGTATTGGTGCACAATGATTACATCCTACGATGTTTCATATTACCTTTTAAGCATTCGGTTGCTTTAGGATACTCATGAGGAGTTCCACTTATATTCAATTCAATCATATGTAACGTATTCAGAATTGAATCTATTTATTTCGATCAGAACGTTCTCGAGAAATTACGTTACAAGATTTTCATGTAAACTTTCAGTGTCAAGTAAATCATGATATTTAATAGACGCATTTCAATTCTCTCTTTGCATTACCAGACCAATAACATAACAAAAAAATCATTGTATCCACCACTGGAGAATGCGTCTCCTCATAATCAATTATTGGTCTTTGCGAAATTCTTGTGCCACCAATTTTACCTTATATCATTTTCTTTCAAATGTTGATTCGCACAAAAGACCTTTTCATATCTATATGTTTTACAACTTTTGTTGTATGGTCTATTGGTCCAAAACATTCCTTTTCAATAGAGAATTCAACTCTGCCGTATTTGAGTCTTTCCATTTTGGCCAATCATTTCTTTGTATTCATACATAGGCAGATCTTAAATCTTGATCCTCATTTCAAGCGCTACATTACATAAAATTTATGACGACGTCGATTTTATTTCGATTCCATACGTTTCATAGACATGATACTATATAACGAGATCTCTTTATTTTCAGGTACCTGAGGTTCTTCCGGAACCATCATGTCTAATGTCTCTTTAGGAGACCTCTTTACTATAACCTCGACTTGACCATATTTATTACTTGCTCCACTTTTTCGAGGATTTTTTTTATTGTTTGGAATCGACTAGTCTACCACGCTTCAGGTGTGCAGTAGGCTTATTGTCAATATATGATTGTCCTTCCAGGACACTCATCTTAAATGGAACATTAGCAGTTGGTATATGTAACTTGATTAGCTATTCATCATTTTTAGGTCAGTTAATGCGTCTGGTAATTAATTCGCTAATCTCTATGAATGAATTATCCTTTGAACTTTTGGTTCACATTGTTTAGTATGCGGATCAATGATATTTCATTCTAACTCATTTCTATTTCCAACTGCCTTTTATCTTCCCCTGATGTTGGGAATGTTAATCCATTGAGATGGATATCAATTAACTGAGATGTAAATAATCTCTTGTTAAAGGCTCTATAAATCATCATATATTCCCAATCACCTTTTAAGGTCCATCTCCGTGCGTCGTGGTAGATCAATTTCAATGTACGTCGCACAACAAAAATATTAGATGGACAATATTTGGTTCCTGACCAAAAAACCAACTATAATGGGGAGAAACTATTACCATGTATTGGCTTGATGTGAATAAATGTTACTGCATGTAAAATCAAATGTAAACATGAACTTTTGCTTTCATGATCATTGACATTGCAATCAACAGTAGACGCTTTAGTGATCATCTCAATAAAAGCATTATGTGTATGAACATAAGCTATATGAAGTTCAACACTTATTCCAATGATCATTATTATCTTGGGAATTGATTAAATATGCCAATATAGAATAATATGCTTACTATCTTATTAGCTAAGCCATAAATCAAGCAAACTTCAGGTTGCAAACTTGATAACCATTAAGACGATGCATCGATTTTAAATACTAAATGGTATCATGTTAGGATATGCGTATCCTTTAATCATCAATTCCAAAATATATGGCGATACTCACCTACTTTATATGGCAAATATATAACTTCGCTTAAGAGCAAACATTACATGCTTTGTATCAGATTGGAGAATCTTTAAGTTCTTCATTATGTTCACATCATCATCGACTCGGTGTGGTCTTACCGGTCATGCCAACTAATTAAATAATTATGATCCATAAACTAAACTTCTAGTTTATTATCGAATATGTATTACTTGCACGTATGTAATACAAAACATATGATACGAAAGAATGTGTTGTAACTTCAATGTTCAAACCATCATATTATATAATCACTATTTTATTTGCCACATGTGGTGGTCAATCTCATTAGTTACATGATCATTATTGCATTTTTTATTATTGATCTCATTATTAACTTGGCTATCATTATAGTGATTGATGGTTGATCACATCATGACCATCATTATAACTTCTGATGGTTGATCTCATTATCAATATAACCATCACTGCAATTTTCTCAATTATGTCCAAGATCATGAAATTTTCAATGATCGTTATATGACCACATTTACTTCAAAGAATGTAGTATACAAAACAAGTTTCAAGGTCCATCATTATTTTCTAAAATCACCTCAGACCTTTCATACTGTTATTCTGATATTGCTACTTTGGGAGCATATTTGAGGTTTGACAAAAAACTTGTTTTATATGACCTCCCTTATAAATAAACTTCTCTTCACATAATATTAATGAGAAGTAATTCAATGCCTAGGTCATATAATATTACCGGTCATTATAGCATCGCATTCACTTGTGGGAATGGATTAGAACCATATAACTTTCATGATTTCATCACTACAATTTCCTTATTATGTATATGATCACAACTTTTATACAACTCATTATATCATCACATTTCCTTTAAATAAAGTACAACAATATCTTTATATCGATCAATAACGTCACATTCACTTCAGGGAACGGATTATATCAACATAATATAAATCGATCAATAACGTCACACACTTCAGGGAACGGATTATATCAACATAATTTTCATGGTTGCACCATTATAGTTTCCTGAATTATGTACATGATCACGACCTTTACACCAATCATTATGTCATCACATTCACTTCAGGGAATGGATTAGAACGACCACTTTCATATATTGTCGTCATTTCAAACCTTATATATTCTTTGATAATCTTGCTTCTTCAAGAGCATATTTTAAGGTTTGACAAATGGAAATTGTTTTACTCAACCTATTCTTATAAATAATCTTCTCATCACATGATATAAATCAAGAAGTAGTTGTATAACCAAGTCGTTATCCATCGGTCTAAAACCGTACAAGCTTTTCCATAGATTTATAATAAGCTTTGGAGAGTTTGACACTTTAAGTGTCATATTATAAATAAATCTTGATCACAATTCAATCATATAACTTGTGACAATATACCATAATGTTCTCTTTGATTTTCGCTTTCCTTTAACATGGTAATATTCATCAAATGGATGCAAGTGGGAAATAAAACAAAATCAAGATCCCAATATACTCATACTTATTACATCCTTCAAAATAATTATATAAAAATCTTTATTGGTTTAGGGAAAAAGATTTTATTATTTGGAGTATAAAACCACCCTGAAATGAAATAAGAAATACCAACCAATTTCATATCTATATTATTAGACGAAAAATAACCAATATTTCAAAGATATTTTTTCAAGATTAGACATTATAAGTATCATAGTATCTTAAATAAATAAGAACACTACAAGAGAAGTTTCTTTCTGTCGTAGTGGAAGCAAATAATATGAACAAAGTCCTCCATAGATCTAAACATTAACCAATTGATATAGTTTACCTTATTTCATGTATTTTCTAATGGAAAAGAATCAACGTGGAATATTTTATCATTTTTTTTAATATCAAAATATGATATTTATTATACGAAGCATTAACATAAATTTCATTAGAAATTATTGTCAATAAATTGACTTTAATTATTGAATTTATAACAATAAATAGAAATATGATTGAACCGTTTTAAAAGATATACCTCTTGTGTTTCGTTTGCAATTATTACCAAAAAAGAAGAATCATACAATCTATTTTAAGCTTTCATCATACAATCATATGTGTTAATTCATTAATCACTACCCTTACTATTTTAATTTTATCATTAAATTAATATTCGTTGAACTGATTAATCATTGTGGATAGTGAGAGTATGAACTTGATATAGTTACCTGAGACTTTGAGTAGATGCCCATCGAAGAGTTATGGTGGTGGAGGTCCCCATATGTGATACAACCACCTATGTCACGATATGCTAACATATGCGACTTTTGTAATAGTATGGTCCACTTCGAAAAGTCAGTCGTGCTGATAACGTGTTGTAAAACAACGGCCTACTAGCATACAAAATATAAGAACTATGAACAAAGATTAGAGGAAAATTTAGAGAGGGGTAGAAGATAGAAGTCTTATTCATTGAGTGTATCTAATACAATATACAAAGCCTCTATTTATAGGCTAACACATTAACACAATGAGTAATGACAATTAGGAGTTAAGGATGTGGAGAGTCACCATATTATTGGTGCATTCATAACAATTCAGAAATAATTTTACCTGATTTAATGTTTGTGAATTTAACTTTAGTAATTATAATTATAAATAATGGATATCTAGATTACAGATTCAATTGGAAGTCTTTTAATTTGTTCACAACTTTGATACAAAACTTTAACTTTAGTAATAGACAGCTTATATATTGGGTGGGGACACCGAAGTATTTTACACTATAGTTAGTTGTATTTCAAATATTGAATTATAAAAATGCACGTAAAAACTGAATATTAAATTAATTTTGACTTAAATGACTTTCATTATTAACTAATAACTTAAATGAAATATTTATTTGATATATTTTTACTAATCTAAATTACAACTATAAATTCATTTAAGTACTACTAAATCAATAAAAGTTGCGAAGAATTTCTTAATCTTATCTTTTATGTATTTTCTAATCATGTGTTCCAGTAAATAGATTTTACAAACATCTGATAAAATCCAAGATACTGTTGCCATATCCTTAAATCATTCTACAGTAGATTAAAAATCTGCTAACGTTTATCATCTATTTTGCCTTAAATCTCCGTTGACTCAAACAGAATATCAATTAACTTTTTTTTTACAACAGATGTTGGTCATTGTAAAATGTGTTTACTTTCTATAGAGTTATAACAATTTTTTTTAAATAAAATGAGACTTTGGCGGCCTGACTGGCTTGGTTGGCTTTCCGATTTTCATTCATACACAACTGGGAACGAATTTCGTAGAAGGACGGGAGCGGTTTGGTGTTGGTCAGTACGGTGTCGATAGTCTCACAAGCCTCGGTGAGGCTAGCCAAGCTTTGGAGACTGAGGTCTTGGTCATCGACGGGTGCGTCGACGTTGGCTAATTGATCAGCAAGGGTCTTTAGTTCTTGACAGCATGCAGACTTGGAGGTAAAGTTTTCGAGTCGAGTGTTTTAATTTTTTTGTTTCAGAAATAAGGCCCGTACCGCTTTGTTATCTTGGAAGAGATTTTCGATAGCCTTCCAAGCAGCATAAGCGGTTGTGCCGGGTTTGAAGACGGTATTGAGTATGTTTTGTGACACCCTGCATACATCCATTGAAGAATGATGGCATCGAGTCACTTCCAAGACTCGGTGGTGGAGGGTGGTGCGGGAGGAGGTGTGGTGGTTTTGGGTGATTCAGTGCCGGCAGGTTGTTTTTGGGCATCAGAAGATGATTGAGCGGTTGGTTGTTCGATGAGACGTGGTTCAAGGTGGTCAAACACCAGATTCGCACTACAATGGATGCGGAAAAGTTCCGACCACGTGACGTATTGGGCTGATTCCATCTCGAGTGTGATGGGAATGAGGGATTTGATCTTCGACACTGTTATGGCGGGGTGCATCTTTGGTTCCATGTGAAGGGGATGGGTGATAAGGGTTAAAGAAACGAGTAGAAGAAAAGAAACTAGAGGATAGGAATGGTTATTAGGAGTTGCAGAGGGTGAAGAAAGAGTTTAGAGGCGGCAGAAAAGAAGCAGTAGGGTGGGTAGAGATGGAAGGCTCGATACTATGTAAGGTTTACGTAATGAGTCCTTGAATCAATCAATTGTATTGATATCTTTATATAGTATAATGGAGTGCACCAATTTAGGAGCAATTAGAGGCACAATATTATCAACTAATTACACAACAATATTTGCTATAAATATGGTATATTATATATGTTAATTAAAGTACAATGTGAGATTATCTATGATGTTTTTTGTTATTTTGCTTGTGTATTTGAGATTAAATACAAATTGTTAAATAGAAATTTAAGTGATTGATTACAATGATGTTACAAAGTTGCATTTGGGTGTAAAAAAAATTGCAGTTGAGTATAAAAAAAGTTGAATTTTTTTATATAAAAGGTTGCATTTTTGTATAAAAAATTGCATTTGAAAGTAAAAAAAGTTGCATTTGCATGTGAAAAATGTTGCCTCTTAAAAATGTTGCAATTAAGTAATTCACGCAACTCATTCTAAAATGATTGCATTAGCTAATATAAAGGTTGCATTAGATCTAATGCAAGTTCGTCAAATGCAGCCTTTGATAAAAGGTTGCATTAGACCATATGCAACCTTTTTAAAGCCTAATGTAACATTTTAACGGGGTTGCATTAGCTTCATCCTAATGATTGTCAATCATTGAGAGCACCCATATACGGGTCGTAGAGCTCTCTACGACCTGTAGAAGAATGTGTAATATACATAAGGGGGACGTGTAGATAACCGGAACCATATTAAATAATAACATATTATATTTTAGTTTTTTTTAAATCCCCATATACCCTTCTTCTTCTTAATATTTTTGAAGTTGCAGTGCTCCATATCCTTGGCAGGAAAATAGCTCTAGTGATACCTGTGTTCACTATCCAAACTTCTTATTAACTACTTTGAGTTATGTGAGCATGATTTAGAGGGTCAACCTATAAAAGTGCCAATAAAATGCCCCCCTTGAAAAAAACGTGCCTCGATCAGGGTGCGGCTCTCCCACCCTAGGCCAGCTCTGAAAATACAAGCTAGCATGTTAATCGATTAATTGATTGGAAAATCTAGCATACCATATCTCATCCACAACAAGAAATATCATATTTTATCGTTAAAAGAAAGAAAATATTTTATTAATAAAAAAAAGCTAATGTAAAAACAAGCACTTCATATGGCTTAATTGATAAGAGGGTTTTGAGTAAGATTTAGGCGCAAAAAGTATGGTCTTCCAAGGGAACCTAGGTACAAGTGTTCCCCAATCTTGAATCCTGATGTTGTTATTATCCACGTATCATCAAAGTAGCCTCCGATTGGTTTTCCATCCAAATCTAGAGCCATGACTCCAACAAATTTCATAAGAGTGGGCACTTTTTGCAGGTGCTTAAGCCCAAATGCAATAATCTGGCGCACAAAAGGATATGCCATTGTAACTTGTGTTAAAAATGAATTATCCTGTATCAACACATACATAAGTTGTTTATATCATTTTAGACATCACAAGTTTAGATAAATATTCAAATACGTAGGAAACAAAATTACCCATGCAATTGCCAACCAATAATGCCCCTCTCCATCATATCTCAGATTGTCAGGGAAACCGGGTAAACCTTCTATAAAAATATCGATAGACCCCTTTCTTTCTCCTTCTAAATAGTATCTAGAACATCTCATCCTGTAATACAACTCTTGTTTAATATTATTATATATACATACACATATACAAACTCTTAAAGTTATTTAAATTTGTTTTCATTCCTTAGTGTTTTAGAAAAAAAAATCCTAAACCGTTTTAGGTATTTTTGAATTCGTTGAGATTTCTAGGAAATGCGCTAGTCAAATGAGCAAACTTAATTGTTACCCAGCAAAACTATCATACCCAAATGGAATCCGCTAGCCAAATGAAGAGTTCCCTTGGCATGTGAATATATTGTGTTACATTTTTTTAGAGTCTACTATCAATGATAGCGAACTCCATAGAAACCAATACGCATCCAAAACTTTCTAGGAAAATTTATCATTTCCTAAAACACCTAGAAATAAAAAAAATGTGAGATTAATTAATTTATGTGTTTAGATCTTACATGAAGCTCTCACAAAAGATAACAAAGTCTTCGTTTGGTGAGAGTTCGACCCCATTTTCAAAGTAAAGGTCTCGAGCAAGCACTAGTGTTTGTTTGGTTAAAGGATCGTAGCTCAATAGTCTACCGTGAGGTCTACCCTCAAGAAAACATGGCATTGGATCATGATAGCCATACATATATGAGCCGTCAGTGAAATACACCATACCATTTTTCGCAACAACAACACCATCAGGAAACCCTAACTTCACCCCCTCAGCCTCTTTGGTCAATACCTCTAGCTCGCCATATACACTTACCTTTATCAGCCCCTACAACCATACAAATAATCATTCAGTTACCTTTAATATGTCACTGGTGTATAAATGATTATTAGATATACTACATTAGTTAGAGTTTAATTAACTATTTTTACAATAGTTAGATTATATGATTTGGTTAGATCTCCTTTGTGTCCTCATTATATAAATTAAACTAATGAAAATCGAAATAGGATATTATATTGATAATATATGATAACTTGGCTACTCTCACATTGTGTCACCTAGCTACTGCTTTATATTATGCATGATCTGCATGCAACCTACAATTGCATCACTAGTAAGTGGACACATAATCTACGGTTAAGTGTCCCAAAAGATAATCACATGTAGGATTTGTGATGATGATGATGATCATTTTACGGTTAAGTGTCCCCAAATAAATAACCTTGTTCAGAAAGATACGGGAAGCGCATCTGAGGCTCAAAACTAGAACGAAGTCAAGCAGAAAAGAAATGGCAAACAAGTTGCATTTGAAACCGCTATTAAAGAAGAACTCACCGATCTAGACAAAGAACGAGCATCAGTATTCAAAAACTTCGAAACCTTTTCGATAAACAAAGATGATGCCAAAGATTTTATGGAGAAGGGACCAGTTATGTATCGAACCAAAGGCACTAGATTGAATGATTGTGTTATGTTTATGGACATGATCCATATCACTACGATGGTTGAGAGATACAAGAGGAAACTTGAGTTAGAGTTCGAGAAAACCATAGAGTGGTTTATGCAAGATTTCCTAAAGATAAAGAACAAGGAACCAATGCCTCCAAGAGATGGATACGGATATCCAATTAATTTGTTAGATCTCTACATGAAAGTTCAAGTATTCGGAGGTTATGATAAAGTGACGAATGACGACAATTTGGCAGTGATTGCTATGTCGATGGGATATGGGATGTGGGATTGAGAGAGAACAGAGAGAATGTAAAAGATGTGTTCTTTATTGATCAAACATTCTAATTACAAATGAAAGGATATGTCCGGTATATATAGTACCGGAAGGTTGCGACTATTACAAAGAGGTGTGTCGGTTGAGGGAGTAACCGACTCATACTTATGTTATAACATAATAATACAAATGATAATAATATACTTAGGATATATCAAGAATTATGTCTAACATTCTCCCCCCTAATTCTTGATTTCTTCTTCCATGCTTCTTTAGCTCCTTTCTTCATAGCTTGATTTGTATCACACGATTCTTCTTTTCATGGTTGCCTCACACACCATGATCTTCAACTTACATCTTTTAGCTTAGTTCTTTAGTGCTTCACACACTGATTCTTCATTTTTGATCACTTCACATGACCTAACCTCTTGCTTTTGATCCACTCACTGGATTTCGCCATTCTACCTATCACAGGTTGTTTCCGTATCACACGGATATTCTTCTTTAATCATATCACATGATTAATCGTCCTCTCTTCTTTACCTTTGCACATTGTTAATAGAAGAGTAGGGTCTTCATCTTCGGTTTGAACTAAAAAGGATTTAATATTCCTTTGTTTATTTGGACATTCATAGGCATAATGTCCAAGATTCTCACATCGATAACACTTGGTTTGAGAATTATCCTTTGTACTTGTTTCTTCTTGGTGGTTGTCTTCACGACTTTGACCTTGGGTTCCTTGAAACTTGTCTCGTCTATCATCTTTTCTATAATTGATTTTGCCACGACTTCGACTAAAATCTCCTTTTTCTTCTTGACTGGTCTTTCTTTGGTATTGTGCAAGTAGAAGTTTATCATAGTCATTTCTATGATTTCTTTCATCTCTAGATTGGAGACGCTCTTCATAAGCTTTTGGTCTACCGATTGCTTCGTCAAGTGTCATGGTATCCATATCGGAGTATTGTTCTATCGATGCAATAATTTGTAAAAACTTGTCTGGTACTGAGTCCAATAATTTTCGTACCAAAATAGGTTCTTCGAACTTTGATCCGAGGGTCTTTGACTTTGTATTTAACGCACTTAATCTACCAGCAAACTGGTCTATTGTTTCTGTCTCTCTCATTGATAACATCTCAAATTCTGTGCGTAATGATTGAAGTCTTGCTTTCTGGACTCTATCAATTCCAATATGTCTCGTCTTTAATGCTTCCCATATGTCTTTGGCTGTAGTATGTGACGCTACATGCATCACCATATCTTCTGGAATTGCTTGAAATAGATAGGCAATCACTGTCCTGTCTTTCTTTACATCTACATTTGCTCCTTCTGTGGGTTCCACTACTTCCCAAAGGTTGTTGGCATTCAATATTGCCTTTACACGAACAGCCCAAATCGTGTAATTTGTAGATGTTAACATTGGTGTTTGGAGGTTAAACGTGAGTGTTTCCTTGGTGACTTCTCCCTTCTTGTCATCCTTCGCCATTGTGGGTTTCATCGGTGTCTTTAGTGGACTTCTGTGTTTATGTTTCTTCCCTATTGTCCAATCTCAATTTGAACAATCTAAACACCACGTCTGGAACTGGTATGACTCTCCTTCGTCAACCTTGATATTCTTTGAATTTTGACGAATCCTTCGTAGTATGTAAGCGCTTAAAACACACTATTCGGGGTTTCGCTAATGAGTGTAGGCTTTCTCCTAGTGCCTAGAATATCAAACTATGTTCCCAAAATACCTAAAGTCAATCCCTTTGACTTTATAAAAATCCTCCAAAAATATAAAAACAAATCCTTTTGTTTTATAAAAAATCGTTACTTAAAAAAACTTGAATTCTTGTTGTATACGTGGGAAACGACAACAAGCAGACAAAAGAACAACCTTTTGCAAAATGATTAGAATCCTCAAATAGATGAAGATGGTTTTTTTATTTTTCTGTTGACTTTTCAAAAGTCAACCGTCTTCTTCTACCTTTGATTTTCCCACGCAAAATCACTGCCCAAATTATACTTTCCTTTCGCGCCTTATTATAAATCAATTCTGGAATTTCTCAAACTCCAACGAAACGATATAACACTATGATTCGAATACTACAAACGAATCAAACTTCTATATATAATCGAATAATCTTTAATGGTTTCTTTGTTCGGATCCGACCGACACAAAGTTTCTTAATCCAACGTTCAAAACGATTTGTGCAATCCGGTTTCTCTTTGATATTGATTCCCGAACACTATTTCAATAAACAGAAACGAAATTTCTGTAAAAATTTATTTAAAGAATTTTGGCGGGAAACTTCAATATCACGATTTTGTTAAACAAGAACAGAGGATTCTCGTTGTATGAACCGGATTTGGATTAAGGAATATAAATTCGATTATAATACTTAAAGAAAGAGGCAGGAATATGTAACCGTTGATGGATGCGCGATTGGTTTTTGTGAATCCGATGTATGATCGAAAAAATCCTTTTCGCCGGAAACTTCTTCTTCTCCAGTGAGGCAAGCGGTTACAGGTTTAGTAAATGATCCTTTTCTTCGATTCCGGTTGGCGTATGGATATTAAACTTTCTGTTTTGAAGATTCTTGTCTGTCTCTGTTTTGATAAGAAAACAGGGGATGAAGGATTTTGTTTCTTTATATCGAATCACTCGATTTCTTTTCTTTTGGTTCTTCACGAACAAATTCTATTTCTTCGCAGGCCCTTCTTTGCTTTTGATCGAATCACTCGATCTCTTCTTCGTTGTGATACCGACTCACTCGGTTTTCTTCTTCACAGGTCTCTTTTTGGATCGTTGGCTCTGATGCCAAATGTGGGATTGAGAGAGAATAGAGAGAATGTAAAAGATGTGTTCTTTATTGATCAAACATTCTAATTTCAAATGAAAGGATATGTCCGGTATATATAGTACCAGAAGGTTGCGACTATTACAAAGAGGTGTGTCGGTTGAGGGAGTAACCGACTCATACTTATGTTATAACATAATAATACAAATGATAATAATATACTTAAGATATATCAAGAATTATGTCTAACATGGGAGAGGACTACCAACTTTAGTGACAAAAGACGAGATTGAGTGGTATCATTTAAAATATAAAGGAAGGGAGATGATAATCGAAGTCAAAGAAGATGACAACTTTGATCTAAAGAGAAGGAATGCCAAGTATGATGATCAAGATCTCCCACCGAAGAAAAGGTCTCGTTCATCGTCTAGTGAAGAATAAAGATCAAGAAGCAAGATCATATTAATCAAGATTAGGGGGAAAATGTTAGAATATAATCTTGATTAGTTAAACATGTGTTAATATTAGTTTGTACATATGTTAGGAATTATATTATTGTTATCCTAACTCTAGAAAATAAAATTGTGAACCGGGGTGCCACAATAGAAGTTGGGCGGTTATGTTACTTTGTCAAGGGTCACGTCGGTTAACACATACCGATTAGTTATGTATAAATAGGGTTGAACATCTCATTTGTAAAGTGTGTGTATGTTATGTTATTATAACTAACTTACAAATTTCCCTCTACAATTCCCTACTCTCAATTTCCCTCCATAACCGATTACATTCAAACCAAAGTTAACATACAGATCAATTTCTATCATATATATCCTTAGCGGCTCCGTGAGTCACCAACAATTATGGATTATAGACACGGTTCCACCGGATCTTAACGGTGGATGCCAGTTGCGTACGTGGGTTAGTTGCTTAGGTTATTGCGCATGAAGCTTTATTGTTGCATAGGTTAGTGCATGGGATTTACTGTTACAACTTGCAAGTGAGATCTTGATTCTTTGGTTCTTGATAACAATTTGTGTTTGTGTATGTTTGAGAGACAGAGAGAAAGAGTGGGCAAGTACAAATCATATTTTGCAATTTAAATTGTTACTTTCTTTAAAAAAAAAAATACATTTGTTATCATCTTCTTTCCGTATAATTTGAAGCGTGCAATCAACACCCTTAAATCTATATTTAAGCTTACATAAATGCATTCTCCTATCTAGTGTCATTTAGAACAAAACAAACGTCTCTCCAATAAAATATCATTTTGAAATAAACAAATGCTACTAGTTCATCCTATTTATTAATATAATATATTGTATACTTACTGTATTTTTTTTTTTTTAAATACAAACATATTTTATGAATATAATGTGGTCGTGTTTAATTTTTTTTCTCGATAGTCTGGTGTATTTTTTATTGAAAACAGAGTTGCATTCAAAATATTGCATTTTTATGGTAAGCTATAGCTAGCACTGATAGGTGATATACGTTTTTAAATGGTCATCTAGTGACGTAAAATACATATCGATATCTTTTGGAATATCACGTGGCATAGAAATTCAGATTTCTAGCAAACACGTATAGTGATAGACCAAGTCATAATACTAGTTATAAATAATTTTTTTTAACATACTACATTAAATGGGAAAACTAAATTAACTCATATCTAATCATGTTATAGATAATTTACAGTTAACCTAATATATAAACCTAACTAATAAGAGGATTCATATCATATTTTTGTGAGTATGTTCTGCATATTTTAAAAGTGGGGTGGTTTTGAGTGGAGTAGAGAAAAAATTTACCGGGTAAATTTGGGGCAACACTATTCCTCTAATTCATTTATTTTTTTTGTAATATTGGTATCTGGATGATGGGACGATTATAGGTGATGCCACCGAAGTTGCTAAAGCCTTAGATATTATCCAGCTGGAGGGGCCATCCCTGGGGCTTCAGCTTAATATTAAGAAAACAGAGGTTTTTTGGCCGTCTTGTAATGGGGTGAAACTTCGCGACGGGCTTTTTCCTAGTGGGATTGGTAGGCCAGAAAAAGGGGTGAAGCTCCTCGGAGGGGCTGTTAGCCGTGACTCTTATTTTATCCGTGAATTGGCAAGGCGGAGGGCATTGCGCGCGGTTGAACTTATGAAAATCTTGCCCTGCCTTAGAGATCCCCAGAGTGAACTCCTCTTGCTCAGGTCCTGTACGGGGGTTGCTAAGTTGCTTTTTGGGTTACGGACCTGCCAACCCCCCATGATGGATGAAGCAGTGTCATGTTTTGACAAGGGTCTAAGGGAAGCCATTGAAGACATAGTGGTATGTGGGGGGCCTTTTTTTGGTGACCTACAGTGGCGGATGGCGTCTTTGCCGATGCGTATGGGAGGATTAGGGCTCCTCTCTACGAAGGATGTCGGCATGTATGCGTTTGTGGCGTCGCGAGCTCAGTCCTGGAACCTTCAAGACCACATCCTACGAAATAGCGGGGTTGTCGGCGCAGACTTGGACTACGTGCAGGCCCTCAAAAAGCTAAATGACTATCTCCCAGGTTTTGATATTGGCGGTTTTTCTAACAAGGACACCGCCCCCCTAAAGCCTCAGAAAACTTTGGCGAATGCCCTTTTTGGCAAAATCGCTCAGAGCCTGGGTGAAGTTTTTGGTCTGTCCCCCGTCAGAGGGCAGTCATTGAATGCTTGCAAAGCCCCCACGCCCAAGATTTCCTAACTGTTATCCCGATCGAAGGTCTAGGCCAAAGCATGTCCGCTATTGAATACATGGCCATTCTTAAATATCGTCTGATGATCCCCATGTACCAGGAGGATGAAATCTGTCCGATTTGCCGTAAGGCCTGCCTGGATGAATACGGGGAACATGCGGTTCATTGTAAGGAGTTACCCGGTTTCAAATATCGGCATGATTGGGTTAGAGACATTCTGTGGGACATTTTAAGACGTGCTGGGATCTCAGCCAAAAAGGAGGCCCATGTGAACTTCCTCTCAGATCCAGCAGAAGGGAGATCCATCCTACGACCAGCAGATCTCCTTGTCTTTGGGTGGGCCGGGGGGAAGCATGCTTGTGTTGACCTGACGGGTGTATCTCCCCTAGTTGGGTTAAGGGATAGTGGCTTCGTAGCAGGGCAAGCGGTGCGGAAAGCAGAGGCAAAGAAGGTAGAAAAACATGCTAAAGCCTGCGAGGAGAACCAACACGTTTTTGTACCATTGGCTTTTGATACCTTTGGCTCATTGGCACCAGAGGCTACTCGTTTCCTGACCAGGGTACAACGCGTTATTCATAGTAGTGTTCGGTCTCGGGTGGGCAGGGTTACGTTTTTAGTAGATTAGGATGTGCTATTCAAAAAGGGTTAGCGGCGCAGCTTGTTGCCCGTCTGCCTGTTATCTTAATGTAATTTTCTTTGTCCGGGAAAAAAAATTAAAAAAAAAATAATAAAAAAAATTATTTAAAAGTGGCTAGAAGTGTAGAAGAGATAAAAAGGTAATAATAAAAGTTTTAAAAATATTATTTTTTTTAAGAAGGAAGAGAAAATATAGTATTTTATTGTAATTTGATCATTGAAGATGAAGAATGTGATGCAAATATACTGATAATTTGATTATCACTATTGTTTTCCTTCGTCAACATAAGCGGCTAACTTTATATATTTTCGTCTAAAGAATGATATATGATTTGAAAGTTACATTTGTAACGTCTTTGTCGTTTAGAATTCATGTACCACTTGTGGGATTGAGAGAGAACAGAGAGAATGTAAAAGATGTATCTTTATTGAACAAACATTCTGATTTACAAATGAGGGGTTATGTCCTATTTATACATAGTGAAAGGGTGTGTCCCCTTTGATGTAACCAACGTGTCGGTTGGTATATAACTACCACAAATAATATCTAACTTAGGATATGTAATTATACTTATGATAATATAGAAATCAAGATATTATGTCTAACATTCTCCCCCCTAATTCTTGATTTCTTCTTCCATGCTTCTTTAGCTCCTTTCTTCATAGCTTGATTTGTATCACACAAATTTTCTTGCCTTTTACTTTTCTTTAATTGTCTCACACAACTTGCTGATTCTTGAATCACACGCGGATGATTAGCTAGCTTCACACTTCTTTGTTTGTGTCACACAGACGACTTTCATAGTTTTCTTCGTTTAGATTGTTGCTTCACACAACTTTGCTTTCACAGCTTTCCTTGGATGATCTGAGTCACACAGGTCTCCTTCTTTATTAATTCCTTCACATATTTGATCGTATCACGCGATTCTTCTTTTACATGGTTGCCTCACATACCATGATCTTCAACTTACATCTTTTAGTTCTTTAGTGCTTCACACACCGACTCTTCATTTTTGATCACCGCACATGACCTAACTTCTTGCTTTTGATCCACTCACTGGATTTCGCCATTGTACCTATCACAGGTTGTTTCCGTATCACACGGAGATTCTTCTTTAATCATATCACATGATTAGTCGTCCTCTCTTCTTTACCTTTGCACATTGTTAATAGAAGAGTAGGGTCTTCATCTTCGGTTTGAACTAAAAAGGATTTAATATTCCTTTGTTTATTTGGACATCCATAGGCATAATGTCCAAGATTCTCACATCGATAACACTTGGTTCGAGACTTATCCTTTGTACTTGTTTCTTCTTGGTGGTTGTCTTCACGACTTTGACCTTGGGTCCTTTGAAACTTGTCTCGTCTACCATCTTTTCTATAATTGATTTTACCACGACTTCGATTAAGATCTCCTTGTCCTTCTTGACTGATCTTTCTTTTGTATTGTGCAAGTAAAAGTTTATCATAGTCATTTCTATGATTTCTTTCATCTCTAGATCGGAGACGTTCTTCATAAGCTTTTAGTCTACCGATTGCTTCGTCAAACTTTGATCCAAGGGTCTTTGACTTTGTATTTAACGCACTTAATCTACCAGCAAACTGGTCTATTGTTTCTGTCTCTCTCATTGATAACATCTCGAATTCTGTGCGTAATGATTGTAGTCTTGCTTTCTGGACTCTATCAATTCCAATATGTCTTGTCTTTAATGCTTCCCATATGTCTTTGGCTGTAGTATGTGATGCAACCTGCATCACCATATCTTCTGGAATTGCTTGAAATAGATAGGCAATCACTGTCCTGTCTTTCTTGACATCTACATTTGTTCCTTCTGTGGTTCCACTACTTCCCAAAGGTTGTTGGCATTCAATATTGCCTTTACACGAACAGCCCAAATCGTGTAATTTATAGATGTTAACATAGGGGTTTGGAGGCTAAACGTAAGTGTGTCCTTCGTGACGTTCTCTTCTTTCGTCATTTTGGGTTTTGAGGGCGACTTTAGTGGAGTCTTGTTCTTGTTCTTTTTCCCTATTGTCCGATCTAATACGGATTACCCAACACTTCTTTGGAACTTCTGTTTGACTATTCTTTTGTCAAACTTGTTATTTTTTTGACCTTTTTTTTGTCAAAAATAACTATGATATTCTTTGAAAATATTTTATTTAACAAAGTTTAATAGTTTTGTAAGGCCTTGAACAAAATACTAAAAACTTTGTTGATTATTGAATTTTTTTTGTAAAATTTGAATATCAAAATGTTCCAAAATATTAAAGTCAATTCTCCTTTGACTTTGTTAAAAAAAAATCCTCCAAATTATTTGATCAGTATACTATTTTCATTACCTTTTTTTTTATAAACTGATCCTTAAAAAATTTAAACAAATTCTCAAGTGATTTGTTAAAACTTTGACTTCCTTTTATTAACCAAAAATAAAATCAGTAAACTTGAAAACTGATTTTGTCTTGACTCTTTAAATATTTTATTCTTAAAAGTTTGTGTTGACTTCTGAAAAGTCAAACTCCTTCACAAAAAAAACTGCTGCCCAATCGATCAAAACTAACCCTTTTTTTGTTTTGATACAATCTGATGGAACGATCAATAATCTTTGTTCCACAACAAAATTGTGATTTGAACTCTTATCAGAAAATATGATCGAATACGTTTTTTTTTAAGTTTCGGTTCTTCTTTCGAAACAGAGAGTGAAAACTTTAATCCTTGATGGTTTTTGAAATTCGATTCTGAAAAACACTCTTTTAAAATCTGGTAATCGATAGAAGTTGATCCCGGTCTTGCTTCTTCAAGCGAAATTTTGGCGGGAAAATATATTTTTGTTTATCAAAGAGCAGGGATGACCGGTGATTTAATCTTTCGAATCGGATTAAGTTGTTTTTGGGTATTCGATTGTTCTAAGGATTGAGGGCAGGGTAAGATATAACCGTTTAATCGTTCGTTGGCGTTTTGAATTCTGTTTCTATCTTCCCGGTGTCACGCCGGAATTGTGTGTTCTTGTCGGAATCTTTCTTTCGGCCTGTTCTTCCCAGTAACGGTTGTAATCTTATGATTAGTGATCTTTCTTTGTTGACCAGTAAGCCTATATCAGTAAAAGTGTTTCTGTGACTGTCTCTGTTTTTTCGGATGAAAACAGAGGATGAAGTTTTTTTTTTGTTTCTTTTGATTGAATCACTCAATCTCTTTTCTTTTCGGTTCTTCACGAAACGATTTTCACAGGTTTCTCTCTTCTTATGATCAAATCACTTGATCTCTTCTTCGTTGTGACCGATTCGCTCGGTTTTCTTCTTCACAGGTTCTACAGGATCTTAACGCTCTGATGCCAAATGTGGGATTGAGAGAGAACAAAGAGAATGTAAAAGATGTATCTTTATTGAACAAACATTCTGATTTACAAATGAGGGGTTATGTCCTATTTATACATAGTGAAAGGGTGTGTCCCCTTTGATGTAACCAACGTGTCGGTTGGTATATAACTACCACAAATAATATCTAACTTAGGATATGTAATTATACTTATGATAATATAGAAATCAAGATATTATGTCTAACACCACTGATCATTAAAAAAACAAATAAAACAAGAAAAAAAAGACCAACCTTAAAAGCATCAGCGACAAACACATCACCCGAATCTGCAATCGCGATGCCAAGAGGTCGACCACCGGTATTAACCCAATTTTCTACGACTGTGTCAACCGCGGAGTCCTTCAACATGACTCGCTTGATCCATCCATCTCGACAGCCTGTGTACACCAAACCAGATCTTGGTTCATACGCAATATCCTCGGCTCCAATCAACTGACCGGTCCCTATCTTTTCCAAACCAGGAAGACTTGCTGCATTTTTCGTAGCTGGTACAGCAACTGGTTTTCCAAATTCGTGCATCGGGTATGCCACGGTCTCAAATTCATCAAGCTGGATAACAAGCACTGCTATCGCGATAACAGCTAACGCTATAAACACGAGACCGACACTCCATGAGTTAGTGCCCTTTCTGGTTGTGATTGCCCTAGAGAGGTTGGCAAGGTTAGCCATATTTGGTAAAATCGGGTTTAGTTTACGTAAACATGTAAAATTGGTATGTTATTTTATAATGTGTAGTAATTGCTCGTGTTTGACTTTGCAGCTTCATTTATATGACACGGTCGTAAAATTTTAATAATGTGTGGTAGTGGTTGTTTTTTATTCCATGTAAACAAACACTCGGATTAACATATCTATATAGTATCAATCATGAACAGGGGGTTAATTACCTAACTCAAACTATATAAGAATATAAAAAAATATACACACATCCATAAATACAAATAATACACACTAGAGTGTTGTTCGCATAATGTGGCGAGAAATATAGACATTAGTAATTATCGAATATGAAAAGAGTTATAACAATACAACACTCAAATTAGAGGCAATAAAATGCTTTTTTTATGGTGTAACTTAAAAAAATATAATAACGTATGAAAACAGTTATGATCATTTAAAAGTCACGAGGGAAAGTTGATTAAAAGGTTAACAATATGTTTTAAAAGATTGTATCATATATTTAATGTATTAACTGTTGTAAATACATAAACTCCTAAAATTATAAAAAAAACTATATTTTGTCCTTCTCAAATTATACTATGTATTATTGGAAATGGAAGATGAATAGTGATTTGAAGGTGAATAGTGAAACTGCAATAATAATATACATACCTATTGTTTCCAGATTGATTAATGAAGTTGGTTGGTGTTGTAGTGGTTTGTTACCTGTGCCACCTGGGTTCGAGTCTGTTTGGGTTGGGTTTTCTTCGTAGTATCATGGCTTTTTAGTAATTTTTGGTTTCATTAAGGGTATTATGGTCATTTTGTGTTTCTGGCAGACTGGCAAAAGGTTATCGTGGCATGTTTTCTGTTCTCTTAGACATGTGTCCCGTCTCTCTTATTCCTAGGCTTGCCACCTGTTATGATGAGTTGTCTTTACCTTCTTCTCCCAAAGCCACACGAATACACTTTATGGAGAGACAGAGAGAGAGAGAGCGAGAAGGCATACGTGAAACGGTGGTCACCATTTCCGACGGCTTCTGACGATCGTGCCCCTGTTTTGTGTCTATCACATCCTTCATTGCCACCTGCATCTTTCTCCTTCAACTCTCAGTAAGTTTCACAAGATCAATTTACTCAATCGTTTACATACTTAGGTTTTTTCTTCTGTGGGTTCTTAATTTGAAGCTTTTGTCTTAGTTAGGGTTCTTATTAATTGATGCAAAATGTTAAAATTATTCGTTCTATTGTTTTAGATAGAAGATTAGGGTTCTATATTTCTTAGATTCATTGAATAAGAAACTCTTTTTGTTGTTTCTTATCTACGGATATAGAGTTAAGAGATATAGAGCATGAAATAGAAGGCTAGCCGATGATACGTGCTTCAGTTCAGAACATGCCTGTTCTGGGCTTCTATCTGGTAAGTCTCTTATACGTTTACACCAACATACAAACACTATAATCTCAATCAGTCGGTTACTGATATAATAGAGAGATTGATGCAGTTAGTTTTCAGGTAGGAAAGAGAGAGAGGGGGGGGGGGGGGAAGGGGAAGGAGAAAGAAAGGGAGAAGGGAAAATCAGATCGCACCACCACTAAAGCACCATGGTGACGGTGGTGGATGTTTCACGTAGCCAAATCTACGGTGACGGTTCTACTAAGAGGGTTTGGGGTTGGGAAGTGGAAATATGTTAACATTTGTACCTTTTTTGCTTGGCATTCTTTCAATACACATACACATACATATTTGTATGTATATGTATATGTATACTGTAATCACAGGAAAATGCTAACTCCTGTAAAATATTATTCAAAGACCTCTCTTCCTCTCTCTAATATTGTTTTTCTTTTGTTGGTTTGCAGTTAACTAACTGGTGAAACTATTGGGGAAGCATTCTGATGCTTTTGTTGCTTTACCAGGTTACTATAAGCCCTGCAACACTTTCATATTCTTTTACTAAAATTTTACAGGCATTTGACCATTAGATTAGATAAACATAGGGTCCAACTGCTTTTACTTATCTTATTCTTGCATTCAAATGTATCATGTATTTTAAATGAGTCTCATTAGTCACAGTCTCTTTATATAATATATTTATACATATGAAAGAAAGAATCTTTGTGAAGCTATAGTAAAGACAATGATAATAATCATTTAAACAAATATTCAAATTGAAAGTTAGGTGTACTATTTATGAATATGATACTATGCAAGTGTGGAATTTAACTTTTTACTAGATAAAAAACAGTGCAACTTATTTCTTTTCTGATTCCAATTCTCTTACTAGAGTTGATTATCAAGAAAAATGATTTAGGAGATGAAGACTAGGGGCGGAAGCCGATCATGGTCTACATGGAAAGAAGACCGATCGATGTTGGTAAAGTGGTGCTAAAGTACTAAAAACTAACCACATCGTTACTTAATTTAAACATAAAACATAATAAATTGCAAATGAATTACTTTAGATACAATAGAATTGGGGAAAAATGGGTCACAATTTTACAACTCATTAAAGCCAATCAATTTAGAGCAGATTACACATGCCTATGGCTGCAGGCCGAATAGAAAATGAACTTCAAAACAGTATAATTCACACAAATCCACATTTAACTTTTTAAATAATGATATACTTTTCACACTAACGAAATAATCACTTATGTGTCAAACAGGTTATCTTTACTACTAACGCAACGCGTCATTTGCGAACGATTGAACGAGCCAAGCAACCAAAATAGGGTTTTAGAAGGAGTTTATGGTTGATGTAGTTGCACATTTTTGTTGCGTCAAAGGTCATTGATTTAAGTATCCAGAAGTACACAAAATCTTGCCTCAACCTTCCATTTAATTATGAAATTCAATGTGTATTTTGCCATGTGCTTATTATTTCAGGTCTAATAAGATGTTGAATATCTGCAAACACAACATTAAACTAAAGGAGTAATTGACTATTTGCAATTTTGTAAGCACTTCAATCTTCTTTCTTTTAGACTTTAGAGTATAAGATGTGCTTTGGTAAGATTTAAGTAGGGTAACGAGTCATCACAAAGGTGAGGTTATGTGTTGCGATTATAATAAAATGGGCCGGCTTGCGTCGCGTGTTAATAGCATACACATACAAAAATTATGTCGCGAGATAATAGATACCTTGATGTACCAACTGAATTATATGGTCTCAAGGTACTGTTTTATTATATACCATCCTATAATTTTGTTCTTGCTTGCTTAGATTGTAATTGGTTGGAAAAACAAAACAAATTTTCTAAACTATACAATGGGTTAATGTACAGCATGGAGATGATGATAGTGAAACAGTCAACAGATACGAAACACCAATGGCGTATGAAATTAACATGAGAAGACGATCTCATAAATCGTCCATTTATAGGTGATGAAGTGTAGGAAGATTAAAAAAAGAGGGTTACCATCTCGGATGGCGGTGCAGCGCTGCACATCCTACGCATGTAATTATACAAGTAAACACATAAAATATCTACATAAACATTTGATCTATTGAATACGTTGCTATAGAAGTTACATGTGATCAATGAATATTGTGTTTTAGCAGGAAAGATTGTACATAATGCAGTTACCATAAACATCCCTTATCAAAGGCAGGCAAAAGACAAATAAAATGTGTTAAAATGTGATCCTAATTCATGCATGCATGGCACGTTGATCGTTCAAGTTAGTTGGCCAGGGTCCTAGTCTAGTGTACGTTGGAGTTTTTGAATTCAAAATAATGGCTGTTAGCCAAGTTGTTAGTAGTTGAGAGTCTTCAGGGAGATCCACCTTTTCAGGGTGAGACTCACCTATTTAAGTCGTAGTTCGTCTTTGTGTTTGATGTACTCAATCCTTTCATTCACTGAATAATACGATCAAAATCTGTGCCGACTATTATCATTTGTTATTTCCTTTTCTATAAGCTCTTGCCAACACGTGGTATCAGAGCCTCGTTACCATGTCTGATACATCCAACCACAACCCTGTAAACCCCATACCAGTGTTCAAAGGCGAAGGCTATGAACACTGGAGTGTACGAATGAGAACTATCCTAAGATCTAGAGAACTATGGGAGATAGTTGATCTTGGGATGACTGACCATGGTGATGATCTGACAAAAGCAAGACTTGAAAGAAAGAATGATGCTAGAGCCATGGCAGTAATCCAGCAAGGTGTACACGATCAATTGTTCTCAAGAATTGCTAATGCAAACACGTCTCAAGAAGCATGGGATATACTGAAGATGGAGTTCCAAGGGGACTCACAAGTCCAAGCAGTTAAACTTCAAGGGCTGAGGAGAGACTTTGAGAACCTGTCTATGAAGGAAAGTGAAGCTGTTGGTGAGTATTTCTCCAGGGTCATGGCAATTGTGGGACAGCAAAGAGCCTATGGTGAGGAAGTTTCTGATCAGAAAATAGTTGAGAAGATACTACGTAGTTTAACCTCTAGGTTTGACTATGTAGTACCTTCCATTGAGGTTGCATATGATTTAACAAGATTGTCTCATGAGAAGCTGATGGGAGTGTTGCAGTCCCAGGAAGAGAGGATAAATGGGAGATCTGGGGATTTTGGGTCAAAGGCTAATGACAAGTCCGATGAGCAGGCTCTACAAGTGTTCCAACCAACCAGAAGAAGTGGAACAGAAGGAAATCAGTTGAGTAGAGGCCGTGGGAAAGGTTACTCGAGAGGAAGAGGTAGAGGAAGGTCTTATGACAGGAATAGGGGACCTCAATGCTACCAATGTAACCGCTTTGGACATGTGAAACGAGAATGCTGGTACAATGATGATCAACAAGCAAATGTTGCTGAGAATGGTGATGATGAAGAAGCTGTGTCAGAAGAAGTACCACATCTGTTCATGGCATGTATTACTCAGCATGCACTGATGAGTTCAGATGAAGAGCAGTCCACTACCAACGTGTGGTTCATTGATTCAGGAAGTTCAAATCACATGACTGGGTACGTGCCATATTTACTTCATTAAACACTTCTTTTAAACTGTCAGTAAAAATGGGAAACAAGAAACAAATTAAAGTTGAAGGAAGAGGGCCAGTAAAAATTAAAATGAGTGATGGGAGTATGGCTTTATTAGAAGATGTGTACTATGCTCCAGAATTGGAGTACAATTTATTAAGTGTAGGGCAACTCATGAGGAAGGGATATGCCCTTGTATTTGATGATGGAGCATGCTCAATTGTTCACAAGAGATCAGGTTCAGAACTCATGAAAGTTCAGTTGGCTCAAAACAACATGTTTCCCTGGATGCTTCAAAAGTAAAGGCTGGAAGTCCCAAAAGTGATGAAGATACTAAGCTATGGCACCACAGGTATGGGCACCTAAATGTTCAAGCTTTACAGCAACTTTATAAAAAGCAAATGGTGCAGGGTTTGCCTGTCATGAAGGACATTGGAGTGTGTGAAGGCTGTGCTATGGGAAAGCAACATAAAGTGACATTTCAATCCAGTACTAGAAGAGCCACACAACCACTTGAAGTGGTCCATTCTGATGTGTGTGGTCCCATGCCTGTTCCAAGCCTTGGTGGAAGTAGGTATTTCCTATTGTTTATTGATGATTATACACGTATGACTTGGGTGTATTTCATTAAAAGAAAATCAGAAGTGTTTTCACAATTCAAGATCTTTAAAGCCTTAGTTGAAAAACAAGCTAGTAAATGATAAAGGTGTTGAGATCTGACAGGGGTGGGGAATATTGCTCTAATGAGTTTAATAAGTTTTGTGAACAGCATGGAATCAAAAGACAGTTGACAGCACCTTTCACACCTGAGCAAAATGGTGTAAGTGAAAGGAAAAATAGAACTATTGTGGAGATGGCTCAGTGTATGTTACAGGCAAAGCACTTGCCTGCTTATTTCTGGGCAGAAGGAGTATCCACTGCTGTCTATCTTTCCAATATTGCCCCTACAAAGACTAATGAAACCAAGACCCCATGGCAGATGTGGAGTGGTGAAGTCCCTGATGTGGAAGAGTTAAGGGTATTTGGAAGCCTTGTGTATGGTTTGAATCCATCACAGTTGAGAAAGAAGTTCATTGACTCAAATGCTCAGAAATGTATTCTTATTGGGTACTCAACCCCAACCAAAGGGTATAGATTATACAATCCTGTCACCAAGCAGATAATTACTAGAAGGCATGCAAAGCCTGATGAAGAAGGAGAATGATCAGGCAAGGAGAATGGGACTGGAGCAAGTCAAAAACCGATGAAAACAAGTATCTATGGGAGATAGATTTTGTTGATCTCTTGTTTGAGTCAACAAGTGATCATACTAATACTAACACTAACCATGAGCCTAGTAATGTTGATGTGCAGGGTTCAAGCTCAGCTCAGCAAGCCAATGACTCCCCTATGCAAAGTGAGGGAGGGTCACATCATCTGCAATCATCCTCAACTGAGTCTGATACTCCTGTAAAAGTCAGACAGTTGAGTGATGTGTATGCAGAGACAACTCCTATTCAAGACTACACAGCATGCCAGTTTGCTCTAAATGTTGCTGATCCAACCTGTTTTGAAGAAGCTGTAGTTGATGATCATTGGAAGCAGGCCATGGATGAGGAAATACAAGCTATTGTCAAAAACAATACATGGCAACTTACAGACTTACCTAAAGACAAAAACTTGGTAAGTTTGAAGTGGCTATTTAAAACAAAGCTTGGTCCAAAGGGTGAAGTGATAAAGTACAAGGCCAGATTAGTTGCAAGGGGCTATTCTCAAAAGAAAGGAGTAGATTTTCAAGAAACCTTCTCTCCTGTTGCAAGATTTGAAACTATAAGGACAGTTATAGCAGCTGCTGCTCAGTTGGGGTGGAGTATTTATCAATTGGATGTCAAATCTGCCTTTTTGAATGGAGATTTGGAAGAAGAGATATATGTTCAGCAGCCTGAAGGATATGAGGTGCAAGGTGAAGAACACAAGGTGTACAGGTTAATTAAAGCTCTTTATGGACTCAAACAGTCACCAAGAGCCTGGTATGCTAGAATCGACTCATATCTCACCAATCATGATTACATCAGAAGCTACAATGAGCCTACTCTGTATGTGAAGAAGACAAGCCAAGGTGATATGATCTTTGTATGCATTTATGTAGATGATATCATATATGCTAGCTCAAAGATTGAAATGATAACCGAGTTTAAGGAAGGGATGATGAAAGAGTTTGAAATGTCTGATCTCAGACATTTCAAATACTTTTTGGGCTTAGAGGTTATTCAAACAGAAAAGGGTGTGTTTGTATGTCAATCCAAATATGCTCTTGATCTGTTAAGAAGGTTTGGTAAGCTTGGATGTTCAATAGAAGACAGTCCTATGAATGCAAATGAAAAATATCAGATGGAAGATGGAACTGGAAAGGCTGATGAAAGAATGTTCAGAAGTTTGATTGGTGGGCTAATGTACTTGGCAAACTCCAGGCCTGACATTGTATTTGCTGTCAACATGTTATCAAGGTTTATGCAAAGGCCCTCTAAGATGCATTTTGGTGCTGCAAAGAGAGTTCTTAGGTATGTATCAGGCACACTATCTTATGGAATCTGGTATGAAAGAGGTGTGAAGATTAAGTTGTGTGGTTATAGTGATAGTGATTGGGCAAGTAGCCTAGATGATAGAAAAAGTGTTTCAGCTTATGTGTTCTCTTTGGGGAGTGGTGTTATTGCCTGGACATCTAAGAAGCAGCATACAGTGGCTTTGTCAAGCACTGAAGCTGAGTACATAGCTGCCACAGGTGCTACTTGTCAAGGCATTTGGCTTAGAAGGATTTTAGAAGATTTGGGCCTTGTTCAGCATGATCCTACTGTGATATGGTGTGACAATAAGTCAGCCATAGACTTATCCAAGAATCCTGTGGTTGATGGTAGATCAAAACATATAGAGCTCAAGCATCACTTTATTCGTGATATGGTGACACAAAGACAGGTTATTCTCAACTATTGTTGCACTGATGAACAGGTTGCAGACACTTTAACCAAGGCACTAGCAAAGGCAAAGTTTGAGTTTTTCAGAGACAGGATGAAGGTTATAGAATTAGGATCAAGGGAGGGTGTTAAAATGTGATCCTAATTCATGCATGCATGGCACGTTGATCGTTCAAGTTAGTTGGTCAGGGTCCTAGTCTAGTGTACGTTGGAGTTTTTGAATTCAAAATAATGGTTGTTAGCCAAGTTGTTAGTAGTTGAGAGTCTTCAGGGAGATCCACCTTTTCAGGGTGAGACTCACCTATTTAAGTCGTAGTTCGTCTTTGTGTTTGATGTACTCAATCCTTTCATTCACTGAATAATACGATCAAAATCTGTGCCAACTATTATCATTTGTTATTTCCTTTTCTATAAGCTCTTGCCAACAAAATGCTCCTCGGGTACGTGTTAGCATTTTGTTGGACAATACTGTTTGACAACAATATGAACTCCTGCTAAGGTATACTCCCTGTTTTAGATGAAGGCGATGACAAGTCTAAAGAAAAAAAAAACTTATAACCTAGAAATGGATTTGGGCTAATATAGCAATAAAGGAAATGTGAACTTTTATGTTAGTATTGGTATTGCGTGTTAAGTATTCAAGTCAAGTAAGATTTTGAAAACATCTCCTTTCTATCAACAGAAAAGAAATATTAAAGGCTTAGTAATTTAGAATACTTAAAAATTAGAATAGAAAGGAAGAGATGGCGGGTCAACCTTTTTCTACACATGCATTACAATTAATTATTTAACTGCTCATTGGATGTCGACTTTTTTACCCGTTTACATATACATGTCATATAAACCTGTCAATTACTCCTTTAGTTTAACAAACTTTTTGTTAAAAATAGCACCACTAGCCCACGGTGGGCGCCAAATTGTTTTTGTTAAAAATTAACAAATAGAAATAAACTTTGTTTTCCAAATTAGAAAGAAGTTATAACTTCCATCCCGAAATATCCGGGATTACAACTACTAAGTCCGCTAGCCGTTTGAAGCTCTGCCATATTCACATGAGCCCCAACATTCGTCAACAAAGTCTTCCGAAAAGCTAGCAAGACCAAGTCAAGTGTTAAAGTCGTCGAGGCTTTACCTGCATTCAAATAATTTTAACACAAACCGTTAGTCCATTCTCAAGATGTACATAGGACAAAATGTAGTTATATCCTGAACCCGGCTTTGCCTTTAGTATATTGAAGATGTAAAATAAAGAATGCAAATAAATACCATCCTAAGAATTTCACCACCAATAATTGTCCCCAAAGATATTACCGTTTAAACCGTAAGGCTAATATTTTTGATCTTATCACAACTTGATGTGACATTTGACTGATGTCCCTGAAGCTATATACTAGCACATTATTTCGGATTGACTGTTATGTCTATCTTTCTACCATCTATAATTACTAAACCATCCTTCCTTTAAATCCACATCGAGATCCTTCTGAAAGGTACATCTCCGCTCTTTTCTTCTTTATTTTCCAAACCTGCAATTTTTCAAAATCAAAGTATGGGAAAGAAGAACACTCGGGCAAGTAGCAGTGTTGGAGTCCTTGACGACTTCACTCCACAAAACCTGCTTTATTCCCCCATGGATGAAATATGTACATTCATGGACAAAGATATCATAGCTCTTCAGAGGGGCCTTCCCCAAGACTAAAGTAGAGATAGACAAAACGGTTTTTTTCACCAAATCGGTCCGGTTCTTAAACCGGTTCGTTTTTTTAAGTATAAAGACCGGTTTTTTTTCAAAAATCGATCCAGGTTTGTGATCGGTTTCTATGACCAAAGGGAACCCATGAATGGGATCGGATGGAATCGAGCTGGAGCCGGTTTTTACCAAAAGGAAAAACCAGTAAAAAAACCGGTCAGAATTGATAAAAAACCGGTTATTTTTTTTTTTGTATTGGCTGCTGTTTACATAGCACGCTGCAGCTGCTGTTTAAAAAAAATTGATTTTTGACATTGCTTGATCTAAGATCAATAATACCAAAACCAAATAACTTAAAAATACGATTTCATTGATCGAAAACAACGATAAATAACATCAAAACGAAATAGAAACCAACGACAATAACATTGAAACAAAATAGAAAACATAGTCTTAATTCTTAATAGAAAACATAGTCTTAATTCTTAATAGAAAACATAGTCTTAAACGAAATAAATCTTCAAAGTGGACATCTAATCTTCACCCGAACCAGCGTTGCTTCTTATTTCGGCTTCATATTCGGACATTGGTTCGGTTAAGTCTGCGCTGACCTCGTCCTCGGTCACTTCGCCTTCATATTCAAGTTCTCCCTCAAGTGAGCATATGTCTTACGGCCTCTCCGCCGCATCCAAATAATCCTTCAAGCAAATGGCCATCTCTGCCCAAGGTTGAGTTTGTCGCGTCCTACGTATCGAAATGACCCTACCACTAATAGAGATAGTGGATTCCGAAGCTACCGTGGAAGCTTGGACGGTTAGTAAATCTCGGGCCATGGCGGCTAAGACCGGAAATTGATCTTCTTTACTTTTCCACCAAGCCAACACATCAAAACTTTTAAATTGTTCAGGAGTCCTAGTTCTTAAATAGTTTTCGGCACCATAACTCCCAAGTTCGCTTCTAGGAGCATTGCCTCGTGCACGTTTATTTGATGTGTCCAAAAAATCATTGTATAATCCATGTCCGTGTCTAGTACATTTTGAGAACCTTGTCTCATTTGCAAATGAATGGACGGTATTTCACCATAACGTTCAAAAGAAACATCATACATATCTGTGAGATGTTTGTTGAATCTTGCTTTTAAACCTTGTGAAAAAAACGAGTCTTTTTCTGTGTTCAAGTCCAACTCGTTGGCAATTTTGACAATTATATTTTCTACCCCCGCTATATTGTAACATGGGTTTAAAGTGGAGGCACAAGTAAAAATCGCCGGTAATTCTGAAAAACATTTTAAAAATTTTTCCTTCATAGGTGGTACAATAACATTCCAATGCGAAGGATAGTATAGTGCCGTTTTTCCCCGACTCACCAAAGTATGATGATATGCAATTAAAGTTTCTTTTTGCAAAAGTGTTTTTTGAACATATTACAAGTGGAACTCCATCTTGTTGGACAATCCCAATTTGGACCCAAACAAATGGCATTCACACTTTTGCAAAATTTTATATATTTAGCATGTCTTTGATTGTTGCTATATATATCGCATTACATTCTTCAAAAACCCTCTCTTTGTGTTTCAATACATTTTAGACCATCTTGAACGGCCAAATTGACTATGTGTGCGACACAATGACTATGAAAAAAAACCGCACCACAAATAGGTTGGTATTTTAGTTTTAATTATGAGATAGTTGCGGTATTATTCGAAGCGTTATCTAACGATATTGATAAAATCTTGTTTTCTAACTTATACGTTTGAATAACTTTGTCAATCATATTGAAAATATTTGTACCGGTGTGAGGGTAATCAAACAATCGAAACACAATAGTTCGTTTCATCATTTGCCAAGAAGACGGTTCAATCAAATGGGTGTTACACAAATATATGAGTAGGGTGAACCATGCGGTGCGGACCAAACATCGCTCGTTAAGTTAACACCGCTTTGTAAGTTTTCAAAATAATTAATTAATTCATTTTTTGCTTGTTTCCATCTTCTTAAACAATCACGTCTAAGGGTAGCATGACTTACATGTGTATATCAAAGTTGAAGTGTTCGTTGAATAAGCTTCGTCAAATGTGGGTCGTCAAAATGACTGAATGGCAAGCTTTCTTGTATGAAAAAAAATTCCCCATTCCTTCACAAACTGCTTCCAAATTGTAAACAAACAACTCCCCTTCTTGTGTGATCGAGGCTCCACCTTGAGAGTTTTTTTGATCTTTCAAAACTTTGCAATACGGTTTTTCCACATGGTCTTTCAAGGTTGAGTTAGCATCATGATTAAAAAAAGTTGAATAATACTTGCATCTTGCCTTGTTTGGGCCGCTAATCATAACACATAAATCAAAGTGTTTCCAAACATTTGGGTTTCATTTCGCTGGAACCACCTTAACAACCGTTACATGGGATGAAGAAGCACCAAGTTGGATGGAACTGGATTGACATTGAGGTATGGATTGAGGTGTAGAAGATGCCATTTTTTTGAGAGATTAGAGAGTGTATGCTAGAAAGATTAGAGAGTGGTTTTTATGTTGTCATGAATCCTAAACATAAAGGGGCTATTTATACTAATATTGGACCTCGAAATGAGAGGGAACGAGGAATTCTCAATGAAAAAAGTGCTCTCTAAACCGAACGTGAAACCCAGCGTTTACCGTGTACAAAAAAACAGCCATTAAAGCCTTCCAACGGTTGTAATGCCGTTAAAAAACAGCTCTTTTTACCAAACCGGTTTCCAAACCGTTTTTTTAATCGATACTCAACCCGGTTTCCAAACCTATACACTCCTCGAAACCCACCAACAAATGCACAACCGAGCCTTAGGGTCGGTTCCAAACCGATTTTTATAAAAAAACGGTTTTTTTCAAACCGGTTTACCGGTTTTTGTCTGGGGTCTATTTTAAAAACCGGTTTCTTTTGTACATGTCTAGTACATGTCTAGACTGAAGTATTCTGGCCCTATGATCGGAATGCTAAGTCTGACATTGCCTCCAAAGTTTGGGTGTGCTTTCTATATCTCCCCTTCCATCTTGGCCTTAGATATCCATTCTCTGATTTCATCAAAGAGTTTTTGAGAGAAAAGGGATGGCATATTCACAGGCCATGCCTATGGTCTAGAAAATTTTGATGGTCTGCAATAGGATTGTCGAAAACCATGCCACTCCTTTACAAATTGGGGACCAATCCTATGTCTATAAGTTGAAAACCCATGGTTCCCACCGCTTTGTGCTTTAACTAATCAACAAAGACCCCCATTTCCTGCACAATGTCATTATGACCGAAACGTCTTGGAAGTCCAAGTTTTTATTTTTTAGGGGGATTCCATCCCAGATGAAAATAAGATCCCCAGATTTTGGTTGAAAAGTGGTAAAATCCTTAAAAAATAATTTTTATAGAAATATCCTGAGGATGTAACTGATATTTAGAAGACTTTTGTTTTATAGGTGTTTCCTTTGTTAAGCTTGCTCCTCCATTGGACGATTCCGTCATTCGGCTTAAACAAGTCAGAGACTTACCTTTACAAACAAATACTTTTGAGATCGAAGAAAGCTTATCCACAAGCCAAGCTACAACTATGTCTTGTAAGTTACCTTCTACATCTTTAGGATATTATATACAGATAATAGTAATTAGTATTAGTATTTTCATCACTCCAGCCAAGAAAGTTGCCTTCTTTGACCTTGAAGACATCGACTGCCAAGAAGTCTCTAAGGCTGCAAATGTCACTTCTCCCACTAGCTCCAAGATGACCAACCCTCCTCAGAAACCTAAAGCTCATACTTCTAAGAGGCGGAAGAACATTGCTGCTGCGGTTGCCACAAGCTCTGAGGCATCCCTCTTTGAGGGTCTCACCCCTCAGGATGTCCTTGTCAAGATCTCTCACTACTGTCTCTAGGTACAGCTGTATCCTTATGATGTTACTAGTTAATAAAATGTATCATGGAGAACTTACCTGTTTATCTCCTTGTCTTAGGGCCATGAGTACATTATCAAATTCGTGGATGATATGGCTACCCAGCTTCAGAAAACCACCATAGGTCTAGAGGACATAAGGAAAATTTCCAAGCCAAAGGGAAACATCTTGAAGACAAGCTGTCAAAGGTGGAGGCCGAAGTGAAAAACTTGTTGGCTGAGAAGATTAAGGCAACCCAGGAGGATGAGAAGGAACTGGAGGAGTATAGGCAGGGTATGATTAATTCTGCCACCATCTCTGTCCTCCAAGCCAGGGTCAAAATAGCCCTTCAAGCCAAGGATCCCAGCTTTAATCAAGATGAGTGGACCATTGAGGCTTGCCAAGCTAAATTCATCAGCTTTGGTGGCAAAGAGGGGGTGTATACTCCTGCTCCTGTTCAACAGGTTAAAGATCCTTCTAGTAAAGAAGCAATAGTGGAGCATGTGGAGACCATACCGAGGATAGCTAAAGAGGCTAAAGCAATGATGGGCGATGAGGGTAATGATGCCTAGGCCACTTGTTTAGGATATCTGTGGTTGGTAATTTATATGGTTGGTTTGTGAATAATTCCCAACAATTTTATTTTGATATGTAATTGAACAACTAAAAGGTTGGGGTGGAGGGATCCTGTGTTTTCAAGACGAAGACCCAATCTTTTTTGACCCGGCCCTTTAGTGTTAACCCCTGGTGGATTGGTCCTGGTTTTGGATGAAACCAAGGGTTAACACCTTTCATAAATAAATAAAATGGCGAACTTTTGGTTTTATATCCTGTGCATCTACTTTTATTACCCTGTTATAGTCATGGAAAACAAACGACTAGTATAGAAAAGAAAAGTGATGGAAGCGAACTTTGAGTTTTAACGAATCAGCAACAAATCCCAAGATAACCTGTTAAACGATTAAAGCATATCTTAGCTGTAGAAAAAATTGATTCACCTCAAGGATGACCCCAGTGCCAAGCCTTTGTTTCATCCTCAGGATGCACTTCATCATCTCCAGGATGTTTTTAGTTCAAAACTTCCTATGTCATCCTTAGGGTATGCCTTATCATTCTCAGGATATTCCTAGTGCAGGAATTTTCATATTATCCTCCGGACATGTCACATTTTCTTCGGGGTGTCCCCAGCGCTAAATCCTTATTTCATCCTCAGAATAAACTTGACATATGTCTAACCTTACTAGTCTTGAGGATAAGTAAGAAAAATCTTATCTCAAGAATGAAAATACTTTGGAGTAATTTAAACTTGTAGAAAATAGATAAACAAAGGTGATATTCTGAGGATGAACCCAATTGGCGACAAGGCCTAAGTTAATACTGGGGACAAGCCCAACTGGCATTACATCCTTAGGATAATCGGCGACAATGCCTAAAGATAACTGGCATTACAACCTTAGGATAACTTGCGACAAGTCCTAAAGATAACTGGCGTTACATCCTTAGGATAACTGGCGACAAGGCCTAAAGATAACTGGCGTTACAGCCTTAGGATAACTGGCGACAAGGCCTAAAGATAAGTGGTGTTACAGCATTAGGATAACTAGTGACAAGGCTATAGATAATTGGCGTTACACCCTTAGGATAACTAGCGAATGGCCAAATACTTAAGAGACATTGAAAAATGCCTAAACCTTGATGATTCAATGTATACCCCAGAGATGATGAAATTGTCAGCCACTAAAGCATGTACTGGTCCACCATCCTGAAGATATACACGAATAACGTGCGCTACAAGCGGGGTGTATAAACCCAATTCGTGTAAAATGTGAAAACCTTTAAACCTTAGGAAGGTATTAGATACCTTAACGTAGGAGAGGGTGGCCAACCCACTAGTCTTCAATAGTTCAGCTTCAGGATGATTCTGAAAAATTCTCAGGATATACTATTTTTGAAACCAAGTTTAGTTGGAATATGATTGCAACAATGAAATCAAATATAAAGTAAAATAGCTTGTACCTCACATATGATAATATTTCAAATGGATGGCATTCCAAGATCTTGGGGGGATTTCTCCTTCTTGAGTGGAGAGCCAATATGCTCCTTTACTAGCTTTATAATCAATAAGATAAGGTCCTTCCCATTTGGGTACGAGCTTGCCATCACTTATGTTAGTTGTATTTTGGAAGGCCTTTCTTATAACAAGGTCTCCTACTTGGAATCTTCGAATCCTTATATTTTTGTTATACACTTTGGCAATTCTAGGCTGTAAACAAACCAACCATTCGGCGAACAGTTTATGAACTGTTCGGTGGGAAGTTCGTTTTTTTTCGTTCGTTTAATAAATGAACAAACACAAACAAAAAAATCCATTTGTTTAGCTAAACAAACGAACATGAACAAATGTCGTGTTCGTTCGTTTATGTTCATGAACGTTCGGTAACGTGTTCGTGTATGTTTGTTTTTGATCGATAGTTCATTAGGGTTTTTAATTTTCTATATTTAATTTAAGTATTTCAAATTTCCGAGTGGTAGATTATTTAACATATATTAGTGTATCACATGTTAATATTACTTTAACTATTTTGATTAATTGTTATTTTTGGTGGATTAAACGAGGATTTAAGTTTAATATGATACCTCTGTGTTTTTATAAGACATTATGTGATCAAGATTATGTCACATATATTTTGGTAATTGGATTAGTATATTCTCGGTGGACAATGTTAGCGATGAAAAATGCTAATTTTTATAATTTAATGTGTTAGTTTGTGCTCGATTTTGTTCAGTAATGCCTATTTGTGTTCGTTTACATTCATTTGTGTTTGTTTGTGTTCGCTTTTGGCTGAAACATAAATTTAGCAAATAAATACAAGCGAACAAGTCTCGTTCGGTAAGTGTTCATGAACAGTTCGTGAACACGTTCTTTTCTTAACAAATGAACACCAACAAAAAATCTCGTTTGGTAAGTGTTCGTGAATAGTTCGCAAACATGTTAATTCCTTAACAAATGAACACGAACAAGAACTTGTTCGTGTTTGTTTGGTTCGTTTACACCCCTAGGCAATCCTATGCTGGTATGCTGCCATCCTTAGCTTAGCAGCATCCCTAAGCTCATCGACTGCTTCAAGATCTTGCAACAAAGCCTCTGAGTTTCTAGTCATATCCTAAAGATGTTTCCTTGTTGTGGGCAGAACCATCTCCGTAGGATCACAACCTATGTACTAAATACCAAAGAGAATGGTGTCTGGCCAGTCACATTCTTGGAAGTGATTCTATCAGCCCATAATACAAATGGAAATTCTTCTGCCCATTTTCCTTTCTTCTGGACTAATTTCTTCTTCAAATTGTTGACAATAGTTTTGTTCGAAGATTCTGCTTATCCATTAGCTTGAGGGTGGACAGGTGTTGAAGTTATCATCTTGATCCCCCAACTTTCACATAAGTTTGTTGTTCTTTTGCTGATGATTTGAGATCCATTATCACAAATGATCTCAGTTGGAACACCAAACCTTGTCAGGATGTTTCTTTTGATGAAGGATACTATTTCCTTATCCCTAACTTGCACAAAAGCTTCAGCTTCTATCCATTTGGAGAAATAGTCGGTCATGGACAACATGAACACCTTTCCACTAGGTGCCTTAGGTAATTTTCGTACTATATCCATTCCCCATTTCAAAAAAGGCCATGGAGAAACAATAGGATACAATGGTTCAGGCCGGTGTAGGATGTTGCTATGCCTTTGGCATGCATCACATTTATGAGAGTACAACATAGCATCCTTCTTCATTATTGGCTAGTAGTATCCTGTTCTGAGGGTTTTTAATATAAAGCTTTTCCTTCTGTGTGATTCCCACAATCTCCTTCGTGGATGTCTTTGAGTACTTCCTTTGCTTCTTCCTTGTTGAGGCATCTTAAGTGTGAGCCTGCAAGAGATTTTCTATACAATATACCATTCAAGATAATGAATTTGGATACCTTCATCCTGAATGTCCTAGCATTTTCTTTATCTGGGATATCGCTATCCTGAAGATACTTCACTATTAGGGTCATCCAAGATGACTCATCTTGATCCTGAGTGCTGAGGACAATGTTATCCTTAGGATGCAATACATTGATAGTGTTATCCTTAAGATGCAACATATCGCTTGATGGTTTGAGGATATGGATGATTGGGATGTGGGATCCTTTTGGCAAATTTAATGAAGATCCAAGGTTTACTAATGCATCAGCCTCAACATTTTCTTCCCTAGGAACCTATGTTAGTGCAAAATTTTTAAAATAAGATGCTAACTTTCTTACTATTTCAAGATATAAAGCTAACTTCTCACCCTTAACTGCATAAGAACCATTGAGTTGACTAGTCATCAACAAGGAATCAACATATACTTGTATATTTTTAATATTCATATCTTTGGCAAGATGTAGACCAGCAATGAGAGCTTCATATTCAGCCTCATTATTGGTTGTTTCTAATTCACACCTAATTGCCTGGGGTATTATATCCCCTTTATGGCGATTTCAGTAGTATCTCTAACCCAATACCTCTTACATTCAAAGCACCATCTGTGTATAAAAATCCATTTTTGCATATTTGCATTTAACTATTGGACCTCTAAATCTACTTCATTCAGGATATCACTACTGAAGTCAGCCACAAAATCAGCTAAAGCTTGTGATTCAATTGCCTTTCTAGGCTCATAGACCAAGTCATAGGCACTCAATTTCATAGACCATTTGGCCATCCTTCCAGACATCTTTAGTTTCCTAAGTACATTTTTAATAGGATAGTTAGTTTTAATATGGATTCTATGTGTTTCAAAATAGTGCCTTAACTTGGTTAAGGCCATGATTCAAGCTAAAATTAGTTTTCGAGATGAGAGTACCTGGTTTCAGCATCCAATAAAGTGTTACTTACACAATACACAGGATGCTGCTAACCTTCGAAGTCTATTACCAAAACTGCACTGATGGCATTTCCAGAATCGGCAAGATATAACGACAGGGGTTCACCATCCTCAGGATTCATCAAGATAGGAGTAGCTGTTAAGTATTCTCTCAATTTTTGTAAGGCCTCCTCGTGCACTTGTCCCCATTCGAATCTTTTATTTTTCTTCAAGATCTCATAAAAATCCTTGCATTTTTCAGATGATTTCGATATGAACCTGTTCAAGGCTGCTATCCTGCTAGTCAACCTTTGTACATCCTTAACATTCATGGGAGACTTGAGATCCAGGATGGCTTTTATCTGTTCGAGGTGGCTTCAATTCCTGTTTTGTTCACTGAGTAACCAAGGAACTTGCCAGCACCGACCCCGATGTGACATTTAGTTGGATTCAGCTTCATGTTATACGCATCCAGGATATCAAATCTTATCTTTAAACATCATGTTCACCAAGCTTTGGTATGTTGCACCTGCAACTTTCAGACTAAATGGCATTGCAACATAACAATAGATACCTGAGGGAGTCATGAATGCAGTATCCTCCTAATCATCTGGTTCCATTTGAATTTGTTGAAAGCCTGAGGATGCATCCATGAATGTCATCATCTCATGTCCTGCAGTTGCATCTACCAGTGAGTCAATGTGAGGAAGTGGGAATGGATCTTTAGGACAATCCTTGTTGAGGTCTGTGTAATCTAAACACACTCTCTAATTCCCATTTTTCTTCTGCACTACGACCACATTAGCTAACCATCTTGGGAATTTTACTTCCTTTATCATCCCGGATTTCAGCAATCTGTCCATCTCATCTTGAATGAGGGTATTCCTTTCAGGTGAGAATTTTCTTCGTTTTTGTTGTACATGCCTGAAACTTTTGTCAATTCCATGTTTATGTGTAATGATATCCTTAGAAATACCTGTCATATCCTCATGTTTCCATGCGAATTTCAACTTCCTGCACTTCAAAAACGAGATTAGTTGTTGTTCTATATCTTTAGGATTGTTTGTACCAATTTGCACAGTGTTATCTTGATTGTCAATGTCGATGCACACAGCTTTGACATCCTGGTCGGTACATCCTTTGTCATCTGTGACAACCTTCACCTCCATCTTTTAACAAGTTGTCGATTTTATCCCCTCGTGTATTCAGATATTTCTAATTCAGTTCCTGTAAGTTTAGTCGCTTCAAATTTAATAAAATGAGCGAATTCAATATTTATCGTTTTCATTTATTATGGATAGTATCTATGTATATTGAAACATATACAAAATAGATTTTATAAAAAAAAAATTTAATTAAGTTTCGGAAAGCTTTATAAATGTTAAAAAAATTAACTTGGTTAGTTTGGTTAGATTTTATATAAAGGAATTTAACTTAGTTATATAATATACTAACCTAGTTAGAACATGAGGGACTAAACTTGCCAAAGGTCAAAGTTTTAAAAAAAATAACCAAACATTTTCTTTTCGACAAAGTCGCCGGCCGGAATACTTTTCCGGCGACTATAAAACCGGTTCTTAAGGCGCCTTTAATCACTTCTAACGAATTCCAAACGTTTCCCCACTTGAATGCAATAAACCCTCATCATAAAACCAATCAATATCGCCTTTTTGATGGTGATTAAGGTCGAGTTTAATGAGGAGCGACTGGAATAAATTTTGATCATTAACTCGCTTTTAAATCGTACTATACTATAAATTAACCATCTATTTGCGTTTCCCAGCCTCTTAACATCTTAAACCCACAAAAGAAACTACCTTAAATCGCGTTCTAAAGCTCCCAATCGGTCACCATATTGCGGTTTTTAGTTCTTCTTTTTCGAGCCCCAAACGTTATTGTAAGTTCCTTTTCTTGATGCCATTTTACTTGTTTCTTGATTCCGAACAAAAGCCCTATTGATTCGGCTACTATTGTTTACGAATCGGCTTCAATTGAAAACTAGGGTTTAGGGTTATGATTTGGGGAAGAAGATGAAGTTTGGTTATATGTTAAACTCATTTTATTTCGGGTTTATTAAACAAAAATGGATGTGGTGTAGTGGTTTGGGTGTGGGATGTGAACAGCAAGGACCCGGGTTCGAGCCCCCTAGGCCACAGGTCTGGGTATTTTTTTTGATAAGTCTCCTTTATTATTATTATTTTTTTAGGAAAAATGGAAATAAATAATCCCAACTATTAACTATTGGCCAATAACAGTCGCAACTACGAAAATCACCAATATTGGTCCCAACTTTTGACATATTGGAAAGTAACGGACCCAAACTAACGGAGTTAGCCTCCGTTAGTGTGATGCTGACGTGGCATGCCACGTATGATCATTTTGCCACGTGGCATGCCACGTAGGATCATCTTGCCACCTAAGCATGCCACGTCAGCATCACACTAACGGAGTTTGCCTCCGTTAGTTTGGGTCCATTGGTTTCCAATATGTCGAAAGTTGGGACCAATATTGGTGATTTTCGTAGTTGTGACTGTTATTGGCCAATAGTCAATAGTTGGGATTATTTATTTCCATTTTTCCTTTTTTTATATATAAATGCATTATATCTTGAAATATTCATAACTAATTCAATTTTTCTCTGAAAATTATGAAAATTTAGAAATAGCTTCTTGACAACTTATAGAAAATTATCATATTTTTTGTTGCTGAACGTATTTATTTTTCATAATTTTATTAATTTAAATAGTTTTAATCATAAATAATTGATTAAAAATCCAATTTTTATGATTTTAATCTCAAAATTTATGGGAAATTATTTCTAAATAATATGAACAGAAATAAAAATTATTGGACGTGAAACATTCATTTTTATTAATTTCCCTATTTTTAATCATTTAAACATAATTTAAATTCATTAAACCTATTTTAAATACAAATAAATTGAGAAAAATTATGGAAAAATTATTTTCACTTATACATCAGAAAATAATCATTTTTCATAAAAATATCATTTTTGTATCATATATTGTATTTTTAGGTTATTTATATTTAATTAGATATAATAAACTATTTAGTTAAATATAAACTATTAAAATCTATTCTAGGGATATTTTTTTCTATAAAATAGAAAATGTTCCTACTTGTGGAAACGTAGTATTAAACTTCTTTAGTCACCTATTCGATCGTGAATCATAATATATATTTTTTTAAAATTATTATTACATTCGAGTTATCATAAAAACTTCATCTTCCCTACATAAGCCTAGCAATCCCTAATGCCTTAGACCCTAGATACTTTAGACTTTTAGACTTTTCCTCATTAGTAATCATTTACATTATAGGTTGAATCCCTCGGAATTCCCATTACTTAACTCACGACCGCCTAAGTTGGATTTTGATCGTTTTCGCAAACTGTGAGTATATCTTTCCCCTTTTTTATGTTTTACTATTTTGGGGTGATTCATGTACCATTAGTATTATTAAAGTATGTATTCTTTCAAACGTAATGTGCCTTATGTGATGCTTATGTGATTTGTGTGAATTGAAACGTAATCAAAATCATTAACCATGGGCCGAGCATAACAATGAGTAGTACTACGATTTACATCCCTTGTGTGATTATGGTTTCATTTGAGCCTTGGTCATTCTTATGTTAAACTTGATTCTTTTGGGGTGATACTTGATACTTGAAACTTTTAGGGTTGGTTTTGATGCTTTTATTCTACTAATTACATATTAGCAAACATCATGGGACAAATATTACAAACGATTCTTGAACTAAGACAGGGTATGCTCACCAATACATTATATGTGTTGACAAAATTATTTTGTACATGTTTCAGGTTATTTTGAGACGCTTCCTTAAAGTTTTTGGATTTATATTTAAGTTTTGACTTTATTGTACTTTAGTCAGACTTGTCGTTTTAGAATCTTTGTAACTTGAATTTCCTTTCAATGTAATAAACTATATATTCAATGTATTCAAATTTACATTTTAGTACCATGAGCTATTGAGCAATCGTCACTACGTGACACCTATATGATTCCGCCATCGGTTGGGGTGTTACATCATCCTTCAGGATATTACGTGCATCCTGCTGTAATTAATATGCTTGTCTGGATTAGGATAACGCCTTCATCAACGAGGTGTAGCATTCCCCAGCTTCCTGTTGATCACTGTTTACCTTAACAACTCCCTAAGGAGTAGGTAATTTGATGCATTGATGGTATGTTGAAGGAACTGCTTTCATGTCATGTATCCATGGCCTTCCTAAAATAACATTATAACAAGATAGTGAATCTATAACACAAAATCGCTAGATAGAGTTTATCCCTTTGACATATATTAGTAATATAATTTCACCAGTGCTCTTAGTCTCTCCATTGAAACCCACTAGGATGGACAACTTCGAAACAATTTCTGTTTCTGGGATGTTCATCATTTTCAGTGCTTCCAGTTGGATTATATTTACTGAGTATCCTACGAACAAAGAGGTTAGCGATATATAAAATAATTACCAAACAATCATGGTGTGGATCCAGGATGTTCTCTCGATCATCCTCTTCAAAACTGATCAGCCTTGCATTTGTAAACATTGTGTTCTTTGTGAGCTTCTCTCTCTTCTCCAATTTGGTTTCTCTACAATGCCTTTTAGCTGCTGAATAGGATGTGCCACATATATCTGACCCACCGGAGAGGAAGTTGATGATGCCAGCATCTCTAGGAGGAGACGCAACACTTTCCGGGATGGTAGTGTCATCCTGAGTTTTAGCTTTTATCTTGCCTAGAAGATCCTTAAGATGACCCTTGCTAAGGAGATAGGCGATCTCCTTTCTCAAGGCAATGCAATCTTTAGTCATGTGGCCAAAATCCTCATGGAATGCTCACCACATGGATTTGTCTTTCCATCCTGCTTTATCATTCTTCCTTCGCCATCTAGCCTTTTCTCCGAGGTCCTTTATGGCATACATAAAGGGTTTAGAGACGCAACACTTTTCGGGATGGTAGTGTCATCTTGAGTTTTAGCTTTTTTCTTGCCCAGAAGATCATTAAGATGACCCTTTCTAAGGAGATAGGCGATCTCCTTTCTCAAGGCAATGCAATCTTTAGTCATGTGGCCAAAATTCTCATGGAATGCTCACCACATGGATTTGTCTTTCCATCCTGCTTTATCATTCTTCCTTCGCCATCTAGCCTTTTCTCCGAGGTCCTTTATGGCATACATAAAGGGTTTAGAGACGCAACACTTTCCGGGATGGTAGTGTCATCCTGAGTTTTAGCTTTTTTCTTGCCCAGAAGATCCTTAAGATGACCCTTGCTAAGGAGATAGGCGATCTCCTTTCTCAAGGCAATGCAATCTTTAGTCATGTGGCCAAAATCCTCATGGAATGCTCACCACTTGGATTTGTCTTTCCATCCTGCTTTATCATTCTTCCTTCGCCATCTAGCCTTTTCTCCGAGGTCCTTTATGGCATACATAAGACCTGTTACATTCACAGAAAAACATTAATCAGATAACTTAGGACAATCCTCATCATCAACATCCTCCACCACATGAACCTTTTTATTGTCATTTTTAGCATAAGGTTTAGGTTTATATGGTTCATATGTGGGTGTGGACTTCCGATTAGGAATGTTATATCTTGAGGATGCTTTCATCCTCTCCTGAATCTTTTTGTCATCTTCAAGACTGATGAATCTCACTGCCCTATTTCTGACTTCATTGAGATTCCTATAGGGGTTCATCACCAACTCTTCATAGAATGGTGAATCCTGCTATAGTCCCATCTTGAAGGCTTGAACTGCAATCGTGACATCCAAGTTCGGGATGTCAATGTCTAATTTGATAGAAAGAGGATCAATTGGGGATCAGAGAACTCTCATCATTTCCTGTTATAAGAGATCTCGAAAGCTAAGTAAACGCAATCAATTAGTCGCTTGATTTATTTCCTTTCTTAGATTATCCAAATCTTATATAATGTACCCTTTGGTGTTTCTTTTGAACACAAGCACAATATTCACAATTATTATACTCCGATTCATATTCTCTACATGGTATAAGAGCGCGTTCTCTGGATCTAGGGTCGTGCTCATCATTTACCAGTATTTCATAAAAATCCCTCGCTACCATTTCCGGAGACGGTAACAAGGTTTTTGATCTGTCAATACAACTAGCCAATCTTCTTAAAAATGGCGTCAATCTCCAACCTTAAAATCCCAAACTATCCGACAGCCTATAAATAAACCTCAAACTCAATAGAAAAAATTATGTCGTATTGACTCGAATGATTCGAGTCGGTATAGGCGGAAAATCAAAAAGCTCGTTAAAACACCTAACCTCAGACCCTCCAGATCAAAGTGATGCCATATACGAGAAATGGGAACAAGACGACTTGGTCGTTTTCTCATGGCTCATTCAAAATATTGAACTAACTCTTGCCAGCAATCTAACCGAGTTCCCTAACGCAAAAACGTTGTGGGATGCTCTGGTAGTCACTTACAGTAGTGGAAAAGACAAACTGCAAATATTCAATCTCCATGTCGGAGCCAATGAAATCAAGCAACATGAGAATTCTCTGGAAATTCTGTGGATTACCTTACAAGGGATTTAGGGAGAAATCCATAGAATGGACCCAAATCCGATGAAGTGTACATATGACATCAAAACTTATGCCAAAATAAGATCTGACCAGAAGCTATTTCAGTTTCTAAATGCTTTAGACTGAAAGTATGAACCCATAAAACAGGAAATCCTCTGGTCAGAATCGCTTCTAACTGCAGAGGAGGCATACGCAACCGTTCGAAAGGAGGAGGTTCATCAGAAAATTCTTGGTACACAACCAACGGATGAATCATCAGGGATAGCAGCCAGAATTATTGCTGCCGATACACAAAACCTTAACGGGTCCAGCCTTGTCTCAAGTGAAAATCGACAAGAGTCACCTCAAATGCACTCATTGTGGAATGACTGAACACACCAAGGAAGAATGTTTCAGGATCGTTGGATATCCTGAGTGGTGGAATGATGGTCACAAGAAGGGAACTAAGGGTACTGGACATGAGAAAGGAAAAGCCGTTGTAGCCACGGGAAACAAAGAGAAAGCCACCAGGATGACAGACGGCGGCGGAGAAGAGGGCTTTGGAGCTATGGTGGCGGCCGGCTGGGAAGAAGAAGCTATGGATGGAGGTAACAGGTTTGAGAGACAAACCTCAAACGCTATTTGCAATGCTAAATTTTTCCCAAAAGAGTTCTTAGAAATGTTGTATGAAGAAGAAGACACCAGAACTATCATTCAAAGAAACAAAACCTTTTCTGATGAGGGCCAATCTCAAGCCCATCGATGGAAAGGGCAAGTATCTTTGGACAAAAGTGGTGGCAAACAAAAAGGGGGGGCGATTATATGAAGCCAAAGGGTTGTGTAAAACCAGTATAGGGAAAACTACTAAGAGCATTCACATTAGTTCCTCCATAATGGTGTGAGTGTGATCTCTATTATATAGAGTGGGTATAAGTGGTTGTGAGTAGAGGAGAGAAAAACTATTTAGAGGAGACACTGTTCACCAGTAAATTTGGAGGAGACACTGTTCAGAGAAAAGGTAATGATAAAAGTATAGAATAAGTATTATTAAATAGAAAGGGGGATAGAAAGATAGTGATTTTTAGTATAATTATAGAGATGAAGATGAAGTAACTAATGTAAATGCTCTAAAGTCCACATATTTAAAGGACAAGTTGTCCAAGATATTAATAAACAAGTTTTCCAAAGTAATAATAAAAAAAACAGGTAGACGATTTAAAGGACAAGTTGTCCAAGATATTAGACTATATGGTGTGGTATCATATTCCCCCAACTCCCCCAAGTGCCACATCAGCGCCACATCATTTCCTCCATTTTCTCTCCCAAAGTTTGGAAATGGTTTCCTCCAATTCCCCTTCCTTTTTTTTATTCTTTTTCCTTTTTATTTAATTATATATATATTTTATATATCATAATTATTTTTTTAAATGTAAAAAGCGTAAATAATATAAAAAAACGTACAGAATTAAAAAAACAGTAAAAAATAAAAACAATTGTAAAAAATAAAAAAAAACTGTAAAAAATAAAAAAAATTGTAAAAAATAAAGATAAACTTCATTAAATTTAAAAAATTACAACCTACAATGCATAGAAATTTAAAAAATAACAAGAAAAATACATAAAAAAAACATCTAAAGCATTCGTTTTTCAAGCCACTTATTCGCGATCTTGTCTTTGATTGCCAACATCACCGCTTTTTCTTGATCGGGAAGGTCGTCGAGACTTTTCTCCATAATGGCAAACTCCATCTTTTCCTGTTGCGAAATATCGTCCACGAGACCTGCCCTCTCCAATTCAACCCTCTCCTTCTCTAGACTCGCGACTTGTTCCTTCTCCTTCTTTCTTTCATTCCACATTTCCTTTTGCTCCGCCTTAAACTCATCAATGTTCTCAATCAAGGCATCTATTTTGTCGACCACTTTTAATTTTGAACCGGAGGCCTTTCCTTTTTAACTCGAGGCGGCTTTTTTCGCGCGGTCCCTTTGTCACAACCTCAAATTTCCACATGCGGAGTTTTACCGCGAGGCGCGTGACACACAATGGATCCAAGTCAACGGTCACAATAAACGACTACTATATGTAAGAAAATACGTAAGACATTCCATGCATTTCAAAAACCATGATTTAAAGTATAGCGGAAGCATATTTAAGTTTACAAAATCTAAACAAAGCAAAACATGAGTCTAAAGTTTGACATCCCAAAAGTATGATCCTAGACGCGAATGCGACTCCGTGCGCCTAGTCAGACTGGTGCTACCTTAGCGACATGAGAAAACTTGCTAAAAAGGTCAACATATAATGCTGGTGAGTTCACAGGTATCATAATAAGCGTTTCGTTAATCCTTTGAAAACCGTTACCGTTACTACTATGTTGTGTGAATGCTAGCTAGGCGTTATGATAATTACTACTACGGTTGAAACCATTTCCGATTGTGATTTATAATGTGATACCCTTTAGGGACTACCACCATCTCCGGTAGGCCTCGTGTGATTGAGACAATATGCACCCGCCCGGCCTCCAGCCGTCGAGTGGGGTTTGTTAGGCCCAATAGCGCTATCCACATTTCCCCGCTACATACCCGTATTAGTGGTTTCAATGGGATTTAGATGAGCCGTATAGTAATATAATGATAGCCATGGTATAACATGAAATCATGTGTTAAAAATGGGTAAGCATGTTTCTCCCCCGAAAACAAAACTGATAAAAGTGGGGCCGTGAACTCACCTTAGGTTGCGTCTTCAGTTAAAGGGAAATCCGACACGTGTGTGATAGTCCCAACTAGTGGCGACCTATCAATGAGTTTACATAAGTGTGATGACTACTAACCCGAGGGTTAATTAGTCCCCAATTGTCCAAACCATAATTGTGCGCATTGAAAACATGTTTGAACATTAAACCGACCATACCGGACAAGACCCGACATCCCATTGGTGACCCGACATCCCACTTGTTAGCCAAATGTAGCAATCATATGCAATTATACACTTAACATGCGCAAAAGTTCACTAAGTCTAGCATATAGCTCAAATAATGCATAAACAAGTCCGAACACGTGTTACCAAGTTATTAGACATGTCACGGGGTTCCTAACATGTTCCTAGGTGCCAAACCTTGTTCCGGGACGTCAAAATACACTTACAACAGCAAAACACATGATTAGGAATCAAACATGCAAATAGGATAGTCAAACAGGTGAGTAGGGGTGTAATCACTAGTTCCAACTGGCGAGTAGGGTGTAATCACTAGTTCCAACTGGGGAGTAGGCTTCCTACTCGCCCCTTGCAGACTTAAGCCACTTTTTCGTGCGTTTAACCGTCTAAATCAGATCCGAAACATGTAGAAACACCTAATATTAAACCCAAATCATCTATCAACCTATCCCAAGCAAAAACCCCTAAATTATTATCATTCTATCAACCCAAATCGAGAACATATCCCTATATAGCATATTATTATGTAAACATCACATCAACATATACAAAAACTTACCCTAAACGGCAAGTGAAACAATTGTCTAAGGCTCAAGCACATCATCAAATTAAAGTCCTGCAAGTGATAAATCATGACCCATAACCAAGTTGTGACTACAAGTCATTTAGCTACGCAAGTTGGGTAGATGATATGAATACTTGCGTGAAATCCAAATATATTTAACCAAATGAGAATGATCAATTCTCGTGTTTCTCCACTATATTTTCATCCAAAATTCACTTTAATACCCAAATCCTGGATGAGTAAAAACCTACCAAAACCATCCTTAAAATTCTCCAAACGCTCATCTATCTGAGGCCAGTATTAACCAACACCCACACCTTTTACCAAATGCTAAGACCTTTGGGTGTGGTCACGGCATTGGGGCGGCATAAAAAAGTCATGCTGTTGCCGGCCCTGGCAACACCGTCCACCTTAGGCCCGGCACAGCATGACCGGCAAGGAGAAGACTATGGTGCCGGGCCATTTGAATGGTTTATGGTTTTTTTTTTTTTAAGGAATGGATGATGCTCCTACGACACCCTTGGACCATCATCCCCATGATGCTTCTACCTCATGCTGACGTGGCAGCTGAGGTGGAGGACCATCATAGAAGATGGGCCTCCTCTACACCCCAAGGGTCTAATGTGATGGTGCAAATAAAGCCTCGGTGTTGGCCAACATTGTGGTTGTTGACCAACACCCCAATGTCAGCTCTTTACGTTTTGCTTCATTTCTTCATTATAACTAGCACGAACAAATAACAAATAAAAATGGTGTGTTTCACAACATTTATACGTCGAATTGTAAGAACTAACGTCCATTGTCCATGCATATGTATAACATAATCATTCATATGAATGAATAACACAAATATCCTCAATAAAAAAAAATTCTCATTCTGTTCTTTATACATATTATTCACTTTATAACATGTCCAAAATAGTGCCTTTTTATAACTTCATTTTGTTTCTTATATACAAAATAAATACTCCCTCCGTCCCACTTTAAATGTCCCACTTCCAAAAACACACATTTTAAGAAATTTTTTGTTTGTATGTGGTAAAATGACAATAATATCCTCAAAAGTGGTGATTGTGTTTTGTCTTTTATGGGCAAAACTGGAAATTACATTTCCATTTTTGAAAGAGACATTTAATTTGGGACAAACAAAAAAGGAAATGAGGACATTTAAAGTGGGACGGAGGGAGTACATTTTATAACTTGCTACATTTTAATTTTCCTAAGAGCATGTGTAGTGGGGGGCTTTATATATAAAGCCCTCCTTTCTGATTGGTCCACGTGTCAGCTGAGTCAGCATGGAGAGAGAAACTGAAAAATGAGTGTAGTGGTAGGGGCTTTATATATAAAGCCCCTATTAATATTTTATTATATCTTTTAAATTAATAAAATAATAATAATAAAGAGAGGGTATGAGGTGTCAACCTCTGATTGGTGGGGTTTTTTGTTTCCAGGCGTTACTTAAATCACGCCAAAGGTGGTTTTTGTAAAATGAAGCCCCCCCGTAACGGTGTTGGGGGGTGCTATTTTTTTTTTCCCCTCAAACAACGCCCGAATACGGGTGCCCTAACTACCTGCACGTATAGCTACGTATGGGCCCATGTAGTTATATATGTGGATGAGGATACCATTCTCCCAGAAGCTTCATATTTGAATTTACTATCTTCTAATTCTTATCCTATTGTCCATACATTTGTTTTAAAATAATAATAACATTCATATTCATTTCCAAATAAAAATAAGCATAACAAATTTATTTCTCTACCTATAAGTATCAATCAACAACAATACCATCTAAAACCAGCCACAAATATTTTTCCATCAAATATTAATTATTTTCCCTTAATTTCCAATTATTTCATCATCATGAGGATAGCTTTTTCCTTCATCTTCATAACCACACTTTCACTCATCTCAGCCTCTACTGGCTTCATATACGACTCTTCTGGAAACAAGCTTGTGAGGGGCATTCCGTACTACATCATGCCCCTCTTGCGTGGCTCAGGGGGAGGACTGACCCTGTTCCGGAGCCACAAAGACTCATGTCCACTAGATGTGACACAGGAGCCGTTCGAAGTGAACAATGGGGTTCCCTTCACCTTCAACCCCATTGTTCTCGACGAACAAGTCATTCGTGAAGCGTATCCCGTCTCTGTCGAGGCTGACGTCACCAACCCTTGTACAGGATCAAAGATATGGCAGGTGACGACGTCGGCCTCGGCAAAGGACCATCACGGGTTTGTGACGGGTAAAAAGAAGAAAAAAGATGAGGATGATGATAAGAAGAAGAAACATGATGATGACGACGACGATGATGATGATAAAGATGGACCTCTGGTTAATATTGTGACGACTGGAGGCGAGTTTAATAAGCCTGAAAGTTGTTTTCAGATTGTTGAGAATAACATGATGCCAGGATTGCAAAGCTACCAGATTCAAAACTGTCCGTTCAAATGCAGGTCGAGTAGTACGGGTCTTCTTTGTTATAACGTCGGGGTAATTACTAACCCCGACGGTAATCGGTATCTTGGTCGGACTGATGCAGTCTTTCCGGTTGTGTTTACGAATTCTTATGATGGCACGTTTAGCCTCTCGGCTAAAACGAGCTCGTCTAGTGAAATATAGAATAAAGTGAGCGCATTTAGCCAATCAGGAAAAGGTTGTGCTAAACTTATCACTACTTAAACCATGTAACTTTTTAAGGGCACATGGGGTGCTAACATATTTATCACACCTATCACACTATCACACCCAATCATATTGTGACGCCTCATTTCATCACATTCTATCACGTTTCATCATTAAACCTGTGTTCACAATTATCACTAAAACCATCATACACAATCACCTTATAAGACCTCACTCCATCATACTCATCACTATTTTTTATAAATAAAAACCAAAAAGGATTGTTTTTAAATGGGGACCACCACCTACATGTGGTGGAAATTAAAGTGAGATTGATTGTTTTTCAGTGAGGACCACCCACCACCCTCACATTTCTCCAATTTCTAAGTTATGTGTATCACGGTATCATTCAATCGCTGGCGTGATAAATTGGGCCGACCGCTGTTTTGCGGTATCACAGCCATCATGGGGTGTTCATCGCGGACCGCTTCGTCCGCCCTTACTGGATGTATCATTCACAGTAACATCTATTACTTTATATTTTTTTTTTCATACGAAGTGTATTAAGCATACATGATATTCGTCTGGCTTCGAAATAATAAAATATACATGTGTTAAATCTTTAATGAATAAACATGAATTGATAATATATAGTTTGCATTATTATAGGTGTGGCTAGTTTTAGCTACCTAACTTTTTTTTAACGGCATTTAGCTACCTAAAATTAATTAACTGAATCGAAATTGTGAATCACTGATAGCGCTAGGCCGTTGCCGTCACTATAATATTGTTGGCACTAAATGCGACCTGATCAGTGGTGGTTGTAAATGAAATGGAAATTGGCTATTTGTGTCGCTGGTATTAGGTTGATAGCCTGATATGTACAGCCTGAACGGGGACATGATTCTAGGATTAAGTTATCTTACTTAGTGTAACAAAGATGAGAAAGGTGAAAAATATACAAAAAAACATAATGAGCCACAAAATATAACACAATAAAAATAAGAAAAAGGCACAATGTTACATAAAAGAGACAATGATATGAAGTAAATTCTAAAAACTACAAGCTAAAAATCCAGAAAAGCGAAAATCTAAAACTAAGATCGCAGAGTTCGATGAGACGTTTCCAATGATGCTTGAATGAGTTTAATCGGAGTCTGTTTGATACTCTTACTATGACTTCCTATTTTTATTTCACTGTGTATTTGATCTTAACCCATGATTCTGATCGTGTAAAATATATTAAGTCATTATTCGTAACTCGGAAATCAAACATGACTCATTTAATTATTCTACGTATATAAACGGGTTAATATGAGTTGACGGATAGTAAACTTCGTTGTTGTGGCTGCTGGGTCACAATAAATAGGTTAGGCAGGTTGTGAACGGATTGTGTGGTTGACATGTTTAATAGATATGCTCGTGGCTGACGGGTCAACTTTTTTTAATTAAATAAATAGCTTAACTTGAACATAATGAGATGTTTAACTAGACGTTTAGCACCTCAAAGGGCTCAAGTCTCAACCTTAGCACAACATATTGGTTAAACATAGGGCTGCAAACGAACTGAACTTTCAGCGAAGAGTTCATGAACCGTTCGGCGGGAAGTTCGTTTGTGTTCGTTCGTTTAATAAAGGAACGAACACGAACAAAAAATTTTGATCGTTTAGTTAAACGAACGAACATGAACAAAGGTCGCATTCGTTCGTTTACGTTCGTGAACGTTCGGTAACATGTTCGATAGTTTATTAAGGTTTTTAATTTTTATATTCTTTTATTTTTATTTATTTTACTCAATAAATAATATATATGAAGAAAATATATGACTGTATGAGATAAATAAACATACTTTTTGTATCCAAGCTTATTATATGTTTTCACGTTCCAGCGTTGATGCCCTCCACCTCCAACGCCCTCTGCAATCCACCTCCAACGCCCTTCTCCAATACTAAGTATGTTTGAACAATTAGGTTATATTTGGGTCGCTCTAGCTAATGTCTTAATGTATGTGAATTCAATGTTATTCAAAAGTTAATATACGTCCGTTTGTGTTTGTTTCCGTTCATGAACACTCTTTGTGTTCATTAATGTCTGTTTGTGTTCGTGTGCGTTCATGAACAAAATTAACAAACGAACACGAACATGAGTGTTTCCTTAACAAACGAACACGAACAGAAAATCTCGTTCGGTAAGTGTTCATGAACCGTTCGTGAACATATAATTTTCTTAACAAACGAACACGAACAAGGCCTTGTTCGTGTTCGTTCGGTTTGTTTGCAGCCCTAGCTAAACTAAATGTGCTAACAAACATGACAAATGAACTCATTATTATAATTTCGGTATGTAGCTCGATGTATGTAACTTTTACCATGGATTAGCAACGATATTACTTTATGTTAATAAATAGCTCTAGTAGTGACAGTTTTGTTTGATTGTACAAGTCATGGAGGTGCATGATGGTAAGATAAAGTATAGGATGTATGATTGTCAAATTTTGACACTTGTTGATGGTCAAGAAGCTCAATAAGTTAGTAGTAGGTCCGATATGCATCAAAGCCACTCGCTTCTAACCACTCAAAAAATAGGTGTCATAGACTTCTTAGCTTTCGTTGTCTTAATTATCAACTTATAATCGATTGATTACAGTTATTAACAGTTTGTTTTTTCGGTTACAGAGGTGGTCGGTTCGCTTAATTCAAGTTCATTTCAATTAATAATTCAGTAAAATTTTGGACGAAGGAAAACAAACTTGTTAATTTGTATAGAAGAGAAGACACGTGATAAAAAAACCTATAAAGAGTTAATGTATATATACCACTTTAAGAAAAACTGAAATGTAAATATAGTGGAATAGTGTCCCCAAATATACAATGATGAATAATAATATTTCCTCTCTCATCTACTCAAATTACTTTTTAAAATATGAAAGACTCACTTAAATGCAGAATATGATGGATTTGATGTGAATGCTCTAAAGAAAATTATAACGAATCATTGGTTTCTAAGAGGACTATGGCTTTTTCATTTGAAAATTTAAAATTATTTACAATTATAATTAGTTGATTATTTGATTTTTCTACTCATGACTATCAATCGAATATCTTTATTAAAATGTGTGAAGTTCGGACGTAGTCATATTAATTTTGAAATCATTGTATATTAGGTTAGGTTAGGTGGATGTGTTTTATCACTTTATGTCACAGTTGAAGTGTTATTCTTGTATATATTTGTGGTTGTTAAGGGGATGGGGTTTTATCAGAATTTGTCACGGGTACCCGACTATCAGCACGGCAATACTGTCGTCACCTGTGACACCCGACAAATTAAGGTTAATACTTTTACAAACATATAAGTCTACCTTAGCGAAAATATTTATTTAACATACTTGACTAGGTTAGTTGAGTCGGTTTACATTATGTATTGTCCAGGGTTCAATGATTCGGAGGATCATTGGGGTTATCATTCGCACACACGAGTCTCGAGTCCCGTTATTGGTGAAATTACATGATTGGATTAAGTGACAAGTATAAATTGTTCTGTATATGATATGCAATGTGTAAAGATGTGTTTACATGATTAGAAATGATTAACATATGTTAAAATTTTATGCTTATGTGTTACGATGTGTTAACATACGTTAAAATAGGGTGAACATGTGTTAAAATGGGTTAAAACGACAAATGTGTAAAGAGTTGAGATCCATAATTCTGGTTCGACCTTAAGGGAGGTTGAACCAAGTCCCTTGAAGTTCATTCGACCCTTGTAAAGGTCGAATAGGCTTTGGTTCGACCCTGCGAGGGCGCGAACCAACACTGACTATAAATACCACATTTTGCAACTTTTTTTCATTATTTCACAACCATAACCCCCCCCCCCCCCCCCCCCCCCAAGTGCTCTCTCTCAACCCCAAACCTCTAAGGAGGAGTTTTTGACCTCGTTTTTCAGATCCTAACATAAAAACACGTTCGACATCATAATCAAGAGAAGATTCAAGGTGTGTTCTTGATCTAAAACCTTTTTAATCATTTTTCATTCATTTTTATCAAACCCTAAATGTCCAATTCTGATTTGAATATGTTTTCATGGATAAAAATCTTTCTAACACCTTTCTAAACAAAACCTTTTCATTAATAATGAATTTTCATACAAAAATCCATGTGTTAATGAGGTTAAATGGGTTGTTATCGGTTATTATGTGTTAGATGATGATTGAATGATGAATAAATGATATATTAATGATCTAGGACTATTTTAGATGATGATTTATAGTTATTATAGGGTGTAATCGATGATTGATGATGTTTTACCCATTTTGGGGGTTTTTGTGATAGATCTAGGGTTTGTTCTTGATTATAATGTCATTAATTTGATTGGGGGTTTCCATAGACATGATTAATCTGTACATAATAATGTGATTAGGAGGTAATTTTTATAAGTTTCCATTTTGGGTAAAGATTTCATGCGTTGATGTGACATTTCCATAATTTGCCATTTTGGGTAAGTTGTGATTCTTCATGAAACGGACGAATTCCGGTACATAATTGATAGGCTTTTATGGGGATAGATTAGATGTAATCAACTGCTATGATTTATGATGTTTCGTGATGTTTCCGGACTGTTTTGATGCGATTTGGTGCGTTTTATGAGTTTTTGCAGAAATTGGGTCAAACCACAAACTGTTTTGCACCTTCGGGAGGTCGAACTAGTATGAAAAAGGTCTAACCAGGCACAAACAGCCTCATTTGACCCACTCAGAGGTCAAACCAACCCTGGAACCTCCTAATTCGACGCCACGACTTTATAAACGCGATTTTTGATGCAAACTAAGTGTTTTATGCATGATTCTTGTGTGTTAATGATATTTATTTGATCAATTAGTGTAACGGGTCACCAACGGGATGTCGAGTCTGTCTGGTGTGTCAGGTTAACGTTTAAACACATTTTCAAACATACGTAGTCATGATCTAGACAATCGGGGACTACTTAACCTACGGGTTATTAGTCTAGTATCTCATACATACTTTATGATAGGTCGCCAATATTAGGGACTATCAAATCATTGTCGGTCATTTTATTATAAGAAGACGCAACCTAAGGTGATTTTCATGGCCCCGCTTTATGTGTTTTCGTTTTTGGAGGAGAAACATGCTTCATACTTGGATATCTTAAGATCATGTTATACTAGTGTTACCTTTTACTTTACTATGGAATACTTCTGAGGCCTTGGGAATACGATGAATATGCGGGTTGCATAACGGGGGAAATGTGGATAGATCTATTGGGAATGATGAACCCCACTCGTCGGTTGGGAGCCGGGCGGGTGCATATGGTCTCGGTCATTAAAAATCTACTGTGGGACGGTAGTTCAGTGGGCAGATTCTTGTAACATCAAGTCAGTAATGGTTTACAAATCGTAGTAGTATCATTCATATGCCTAGATAGCGTTCTTATAACATAGTATTAACGTGAATGATCTTACAAAACTTATAATAACATTTATTATATAATCTGTGAACACACCAGCATTATGTGTTGACATCTTTAGCATGTTTTCTCAGGTCGCTAAGGTAGCAGCTTTTGGATAAGCGTACGACGTCTAGTATCATTTGCATGTTTTAAAACATTTTCAGTTTATCAGTACTTAGTAGTTTGGATTGTAATCAGATTTTGCTTCTGCTGTACTTAATGATCTTTTGAAATCACAATGGTTTATCTTACGTATTTTTATTCATATAGTTGTCGTTTATTGTGACCGTTGACTTGGATCCTTGGGTGTCACGCGCCTCGCGTTAAAACCCCATAAGTGGAATTTGAAGGTGTGACAGATTGGTATTAGAGCCAATGGTTATAGTGAACTAGGACTGCATGTAGGGTCTAGTTTATAGCCGAGTCTCACACACTAGACGGTCACTTACTTATGAGTCTTATTATGTGGGGAACTGACTAATTTTGCTAGGGTGTTACCATCATCGTCATCATCTATATGTTGCATCATCCATTCTATCTTCATCTGTTTTGTTTTCTGTTTCTATCCTATATTCTTCTCCGGGTTTGAAGGCGAAGAGGCTTGTTGATCTTGCACGGCGGTGGCGTACAATGGAGTGGCTTTGGCATACCCTCAAGATTTTGTCCAAAATTTGGATATCTCCCTTCTATACTCCAATGGACACACTTGCCTACCCACACTATCATTCACTAGTACTCATTGTAGTACACCTCCAAGTGATTGTTCACTTAGGAATCGTTATAATTTTATTACCTCTTCTATTTTGAGGGTATTTTGTGGCTTGAAATCCAAGCTAGGAGCACGCCTAGAGGATCATGTAAAGCAATTTATCATTTCGGGTGCACACAAAATCATAAGTTGAAATGCATGAAAATCCTGGTGAACTTCGTGTTTGGACCAATGGTCATGGTTGAACCCAGTTTCCAAATTCCTTGGCTTGCTAGTAGTGTTATGCTAGAAGTGAATCTTAATGTCTTGTCCCTTGTTTTGCAGAAGATGTCTGGAGCTTGTGGTAACCGTCGTGGTGGGCGTATTGGTGGTCGTGGCGATGGTGGTCGCGGCGGGGGCCGTGGCAACATTAACATGACCCAAGCTGAGTTGAATAATCTAATTCAGGAGCAAGTTTCTATTTCTCTTGCTGCATATCAGGCCGCTCATCAAGGCCTTGGTGGTAATTTGATTACTGCTATTTCTTATCTTTGTCTTTTGTTATGCCGTTTTGTTTTGGTGATCAGTGTTGCTTGTTTGTTCAGGTAATGTTGCTCATCCTCTACCAATGTTGTTCATCCTCTACCACCACCTCCACACGGTCAGCAGGTGTGTACTTTTAAGATGTTCAAGGATTGCAAGCCCCAGATTTTAACTGGGACTACTAAGGTGGTTGGGAAAGAATGAGTCTGCTTTTCCCATTTGTAATTGTCCTGCTGGGAATCATGTGAAGTTTTCTTCGTGAACTTTGGAAGGCCCCGCACTGACTTGATGGAACTCTGTTGTTGAAACTATTAGTTGGCTGATGCCAATTCTATGCCATGGGCAGCGTTTGTGTTTCGTTTGAAGAGTGAGTATTGTCCTAGGGATGAGATTAAGTGGTTGGAGCATGAGTTGTGGAATCACAAGATGGTTGGGTCTAAGATTGAGGAGTATACTGTGCTACCCCGCAATTTCAGGTTCTTAATTTGACTAAACTCTAGTTACTTGTACTTACATTCTTTGCATTCTACTTAACTAGGGTTAGCTAGATGAGTCACACGTTGCACAGTTACAGGTTAATAACTGCATGAAGTGGTAATTCAGGGAATCACCAAACTATATACATGAGTAGTGAACCCTGGACGTTGGTGAATAGTGAAAATAGATAATTGTAGATTAATTGATTGAGATTGATTGCAATTACGTGTTTCTGTAAAAGTATGTGCAAACTGTATGTGATTACGTGAACTTAAACCGAGCGCGTTATGAAAAACCGTAATGGATGAATCATTAGGATGGTTGGGGTCTTAACACATGGGGTTACACTTGATATGGTCCAAAATAGCGAAAACGTCGAAGAAAACACACAATACACTGGACTAGAGCACCCGGAGCGAGCGGAGGCTTCGTGAGCGGCCGCTCACTCAGACCGAGCGGCCGCTCACGGGCACCTGATGTGTTAAAACCGACTTAATACCTCTATTGAAGCAATCTTAAGCCCCAAGTACCCCCATAAACTTAACCCTAATCGCCCCCTACTGCCTATTTACAAAAACATTAACCCCAAACACCTGCTAAGGCTCAAGAACACCATTCGGGAAGCTTGGAGAGCATTCGTTTGGTGATTTTGAAGTGCTTTCGGTATAATACTCAACTCTATATATTTTAATTATCTTTAGTGTATTTTGAAACATCATAACCGAGTTTGTCCAGGTCTGAAACACTTTTGTAAAGATTAAAACTTGTTGTTCATAAAGATTAATGGGGTTAAACATGATGTTATGTGATAGTTATTGTATGCATTGCATGAGTTGCATGTCATTGATGATTTAGACTTCTATGGTTTATGATTGATGATGTTTGACATGTATCATGCTAGGTTTTGATCAGGTTATGTGTTATTAATTTTATATGATGTTTGTTGAGTATTGATGATCGTTAATATGCAAAGATAGCGATTAAAAATAGGGTTATTGCATGATTTTGAATCTGGACAGAATGATTAGGTTGACTTGCAGAGGTTGTAACGTGATGTTAAATTGTTTGTCTTGATGGTTCCTTTGCATGAAAACATTGTACATGGTCTTATATTTTCATAATGGGCAAAATCATCTGATTTGGACGTCGTTTGATAGGTTTTTGGAATTTTCATTGGTTAAAGGCCATATCAGATTTTCGGATTAGTAAACTGGGTCAACTTTAAACGACCATAACATGAGTTTTAAAAAGAGTTAGGTTATGAAATTTGGACAGTAGGTCGACATTGGTAAAACATGGCTTTTCCAAGTGGATTCATCCTGTTTTGATGAATACACAATTTTTGGGAATTTTTCTACTAATCTGATCTATTGCGAGTATTTTCTGGACCTAGCTGTATTGTATGATTTTTCATAATTTTCGTGTATGGTTTTATCATGAAATAAAACTATGTAATTTACCGGTGTACTTGTGCATATAGAAACTCTAGGTGTCACTTACACGGTTTTGTACTTTAAAACGTCTTGGACAAACGGGTCATATGGTGTAATGATATTACACATATACTCACTTAGTGACACATGTAATAGGGAGTTGGTAGTACATCCTATTTGTGGAGTTTGGATTATTTGCTTGCGACCTAAGGTGAGTTTCACTACACTTTTCTCAAAAGCATGCGTCTCAGGTTTGAGACAAAACATAAACTTTTCCTAGTCCAGTTAGGGACTACTTTTACATCCCGGGTTTGGGGTGCTTGGACTCCTTGTGTGGGTCGGGTTTTGACTCCTTGTGTGTGGGTCGGGTTTTGACTCCTTGTGTGGGTTGGGTTTTACGATTCCTTGTGTGGATCGCACTTTTATTAGTTTACAGCTTTAACTGTCCTTTGTGAACTAAACACATTCTATCAATTTAAGTCCTTACATATTATTGGGTTAATCGCTGGAGGTGAACGGGGTATTAGTTGATAACGCTATTAGGTTTTGCAGCAACCTCATGCTTGAGTTGCTTGGGCCACGGGCAGGAACTTTTGACCACGCTCTTGAGGAGCTGAACAAACTAGTGTTGATAGACACTAGTACTAAGCCAAATTAACAACTTCTGTATGTTTCCAATAATCACATGTTTAGTTACAATGAGTGGGCAAGCTACCCCTGACAAGCTTAAACTGATGACACTTAAACATTTGGGTTTTTGACAACTTTACACCAGTTATTTAAATTGTGAACTCGCCAACATTGTTTGTTGACCCACTATGTACATGCTTTTGCAGGTAGTTAGCTTCCGGTGTCACGATTAGGAAGCACTGCACATTTCACTTCATTTGGGGTCTTGGGCATACACCTAAATTACATATCAGGCTTTTACGTTTTCTCTCATAAGGTTTTAATTTGGGCGCGTTGTTTTGCGCATGGATTTAAAATGTTTAAATTTGGTTTACGCTTCGGCAGCTTAACAAAACTTGATTTTTGAAAATGAACTAAATGGTTGGGCATTTAGAGTTCCTTCATGTGACTTATGGCTATGGGATCCTGGTATGTCATGCGCCTCGCGGTATAAACCCCCGCAGTGGAAATTTGAGGGTGTGACAGATTGGTATCAGAGCCATTGGTTATAGTGAACTAGGATTTGCATTCTAGTCTATAATCATCATAGCATAAGTACTACATTACTTACACTCACAGCTTAAGTGCACAACTAGCTTCTGGCTACATATATCTACAGCACATGATTTCAGGAGATATGTTACCTTTTAGTTCTAAACCTGATTCTGAACACGTCACTGGTGGGGACCCAGGGTTACACCAGGTGGCGCATTACTGGGATTAGTATCCTAACAAACCTCATGGATGAGGAAATGACAATAGTGCAGGAGAGAGAGCCCTTGCAAGCGTTGTAGCGCACGTACACGGGAAGCTGCACGATGCCTATGACGCGGTACCACTAAACCGAATCGAACTCGAAGGAATTAAATACTAAGACTTATCCTTTTTTTCTCGTTGAGCAAGGAGACAATTAGTTCTTGTTCCTTGTCGCTTGATCTTTCTTACTTCCATTCGAAACTCAGATAAGACTGGGTTACTCATATAGACGTACATAGGACCGGAGTTGGAGATTATACACGAAGAGATCCATATAATACTGACACCCGTGAAAAAGGAAGAAGAAGGGAAGAAAGGAAACCTAAGCTGGACGAACACATGGAAATTGAGGATGAAGGCTCTATTATCTCAACAGAGCGTGGCGACGATTTGCTCCTACATTTCCTTGCCAGTATTTTCTTTTCTTTTCTTTTGTGAACTTAGATAAGAGTGAATTCTTATGAATCAACAATAGGGTGGTTGAGGCCCTCACATCCTTTCAAGCTAGTAAGGATCTATCCTGCTAAATCATTCCTTTCCTTTGACTTCTGCAATTGAACTTCCTTATTCTTTGAACGCAGATGCCGCAACAATAACTCGTTAGCGTATTCTCAAGGCTTTTATGGGTTGTAAGCTTCAATAACTCCAACGGGACTGAAGGAGACGGTTTGAATACTTCGATAGTATAGGTCTTTGCCATGTGCATTTGCCCCAGGCAGGATGGGTAATGTATGCTACATGCACACTCAATGAGTTACAGATACTTGGGGTGGAGAAATTAACACCCTGTGACAAAATTTAGAAATTTGTTATCTAAAGACGGTTGGGTCTGAGATCGACGCCTACACTACCAAGCTATAGGAGTTAGCTAGTATGCTCAAATATATCTAGCCTACCTTACAAGAGGATCGAGCTTCATACCAAAAGGGTTCGTCCCACAGATTCGTGGCAAGGCTACTACAGCTCACCTATCCAGAATCTAACAAATCTTTCACATGGCTCGCAACCTCACTGATGAGGTTGTCAAGCATGGTACTTTTTCAAAGCAGAGTGCTTCATATCATGCCGTTGGGGATAGAAAGAGAACGTTGGATGGTGTGAGATATAAGTTCTTCAAAAGCAACAACTAGAATAGCAACAACAATGAGGTGCTGGGAGGGGATATTCCTAGTAGGGGAGTGAAACCCACTTCAAAAGAAATTGTCCCAGCTCAAACACAATAGCAGTAATGGCAACAACAACTTCAAAGGTGCTCGGGGAATAGCATGCATAAATGGCTTGACGGAAGCCAAGAGCGGCATCAATGTGTGGACAAGTATGTTTCATGTGAAAGAGAATCTTGCTGCTGTTCCTTTCGATTCTGGTGCGAATTTCAGCTTTGTGTAGAATTAGCTTATGGCAAGCCTGATGAGGCGACCCATGTTCGGCACGATTGTAAACACAAGTTGGATGGTCATTTATTTGACTTCAACCTTATACCTATCACCTTTGGAAGCTTTGACATAGTAGTTGGTATGGACTAGGTTGACCAACCATCGGACGGAAATTCTTCGTCTTGACAAGATCGTTCGCATACCTCTTCCTAGTGGAGAACTGTTATCTATTCAGGGTGATCATGGTGGTGCCATGGTGGGCATTATCTCATTCTTGAAAGCCCATAAGTGTATTCGAAAGGGGCATCCAACCATTCTGGCTAACATTTATGATACTCGAACTGAAGTTGAAACGAAGATTGAGGATATCCCAGTAGTCCGTGACTTCCTAGATGTATTTCCAGAGGAACATCCTGGACTTCCACCTGTTCGTCAAGTGGAGTTCCAAATTGATCTTGCACCTGGAGCGGCCCTAGTTGCACGCGCACATACTGCTTAGCACCAGGCGAACTTTAAGAACGACCTTCCTGACTCCAAGAACAGTTGGATAGGGGCTTTATTAGACCTAGTTCTTCCCTTTGGGGAGGCCCAGTTCTATCTGTTAAGAAGAAAGATGGGAGATTCCGCATGTGTATTGATTATCGGGAGTTAAACAAGGTGACGGTTGAGAACCACTACCCTTTGCCTCGTATTGATGACTTGTTCGACCAGCTTCAAGGGTCGAGTTTTTATTCTAAGATTGACTTGAGGTCAGGGTATCATCAATTGAGAGTCCGAGAGGAGAATGTGGCAAGGACAGCCTTTCGAATTCGCTATGGACATTATGAGTTTTTGGTAATGCCATTTGGGCTAACCAATGCACCGACAATGTTCATGGATCTTATGAACCGCATGTGTAAGCCCTATTTGGATAAATTAGTCATAGTTTTCATTGATGATATATTAATCTATTCCAAGAGCAGGGAGGAGCATGAGCAACACCTGCAGCTGATCTTGGAACTCTTGAGAAATAAGCAGCTGTATGCGAAATTCTCTAAATGTGACTTCTGGATTCGAGAGGTCCAATTTCTAGGACATGCGGTTAACGAGGTATGAATACATGTCGATCCCGCCAAGATTGATGCAATTAAACAGTGGGAGGCTCCTAAGATTCCTACAGAGATGTGCCAATTTCTTGGTCGTGTGGGATATTATCGCAGATTCATTGAGGGATTCTCTAAGACCGCTTAAACCCTCACTGCTTTGACGCAGAAAGGTATTACTTACAAGTAGGGAGATGCCCAAGAATCTGCTTTTCAATTGTTAAAGTAAAATCTTTGCAATGCACCTATAATATCACTACCTGAGGGTACAGAGGAATTTGTGGTGTACTGTGACGCGTCTATCCAAGGGTTAGGGTGTGTGCTGATGCAGCATGATAAGGTAATCGCGTATGCTTCACGTCAATTGAAGGTTCATGAGAGGAATTACACCACCCACGACTTGGAACTAGGAGCAGTGGTTTTTTCTCTAAAGATTTGGAGGCATTACCTTTATGGGACGAAGTTTACGATCTTCACTGATCATAAGACCCTCCAACACATATTCAATTAGAAGGATCTGAACATGCGACAATGTTGATGGGTCGAGCTTCTGAATGATTACGACTGTGCCATCAGATATCATCCAGGGAAAGCTAACGTAGTAGCAGATGCCCTTAGTCGTAAGGAAACAAAACCCAAATGGGTGTGAGCTTTACAACTCACTATTCATTCTAATATTCCTTATAAGATACGTGAAGCCCAGGGCGAGGCCTTGAAAGAAGAAAACATCGGGCTCGAGACACTACATGGTGCTAAGCACCTGGAACTGAGGACAGATGGTCTTCAATTCATGAATCGAGTCTGGATTCCGCGTTTTGGGGATCTCAGACAACTTTTGCTTGAATAAACTCACCTCTCGTTATTTGGTACATCCTGGTACGGATAAAATGTACCAAGATCTAAAAACTCTTTACTGGTGGCCAAACATGAAAGCCACTCATGTTAGTAAGTGCTTGACTTGTGCGAAGGTTAAGATTGAATATCAGAAACCTTCAGGATTACTCCAGCAACCAGAAATCCTTATGTGGATATGGGACGAAATTTCTATGGACTTTATCACAAAGCTCCCTAAAACGCTAAGTGGCCATAAAATAATTTGGGTTATCGTCGATCGTTTAACCAAATCGTCACATTTTCTTGCAATAAAGGAAACCGACACGCTGGAGAAATTGGCCAACATCTATATCAAGGAGGTCGTCACTAGGCACGGGATGCCTACTTCTATCATATCTGATCGCGACGCGCGATTTACTTCTTAATTTTGGACAACTCTCCAAGATGCTTGATGTGAGTCCAAAAGGACAACATATTTATAGTTTAATTTGGTATTTTTATGTTTATTTGTGTGTAGATTTGCCCAGAGAGAGCTACTTATTCATATATCATGGAAGAAACGCTTAAAATGCTAAAAAGATCATTTTACGAGCCTTAAGCGAGAGTATACGAGCCGGAACGGGAATCGGAGCGAGAAACGGATGAAAACGATGCGGAAAACAAACTTTTCTTGCACAAACCTCTACCGCGGAGCGCGGGTGGAAAGCTTAATCCTCCGCGGTCCGCGGTGTGTGTCAAAAACATAAAACATTAATTTAATCCCCGTGGAGCGCGGAAGGATTATATATCTCCTCCGCGGTCCGCGGGGCCGAGTTATTGCGATTTAGAGCTGGAAGTCGTCCAGCCTGTTCCTGCACTCGCGAACTCGATTAATACAGCTCGAAAACTGTTAGTGCACGATGTCCCTAGGCTAGTATATATGTTGTTTGGACGTATTTCGGGGTGTTTGGAGGCGTTTATACGCGTTTTGGAGGTTACTAGGGGCTGTTAGGCGATTAGCTATTGCAGCATGCGATTATGAAGGTCTGGCAGGAGATTATGGCCCTAATCGCCAGTCAGTGCATGCGAGTAGGCCTTTCAGCTAGCGATTAGCTAGCTAATCGCCACCTCTGCAGCTGCTAATCGCCTGCAAGAGGCTGGTCGTACCCGGGTGGTATAAATACCCTCTTTCTCAACCCTAGACCGGAGTTCTTGCCTCACACACCCTCCAAACACCCTCCCCTGGTCATAGGACGTCTGATTTGATCATTGTAAACACTTGAGCTCTGTTTTAGTGATTAATCTATAATCTTTTGACCCGTGTGTGTGTAGTAATTACTCGTTTCATTGTTTCAATCGTTGTTTCTGTTATTAGATCATCTTAGAGGGATTCCGCACCTCTAGGATAAAACCCGTGATTGTTGGAACGCGAGTTCGACGGTCCTAACAAGTGGTATCAGAGCCGAGGCTCTTATCACGGGTGTTTTGATAACAAAAACGAGCAAAAACAGGTTGGTTTTGGTGTGAAAGTTGAGATTTTTAATCAAAAACCTGTTCTTAGTTTGAAACTTTGAGTTTTTATCAAAAACCCACATTTTTCAAAACTTTAGTGTGTGTTTTTCGGTTAAAAACGTGTGTTTTTGATCAGGTTTTGCTCTAAAACTATTTTGGTAACTTGTCTAATCATTTGGGATCAAAATACAATGTTTTAGATAAGATTTTGGGTCAAAATAGGTGATTTTTGAGCAAAAGTGCGGCTGCAGATCAGATCAGGCGATTAGCATCAGACAATTAGGGTTTGCTAGCAATTAGCTGCTACTCGCTATCACCTTGCTAGCAATTAGCTGCTAATCGCATGTACAGTGCATGCAATTAGCCATAATCGCCTGATATCTCCTAGCAATTAGGTGCTACTCGCATGCTACCTTCCATGCGATTAGCCCTAATCACGTGACATACTAAATTGCCTGAAAGTTCATAATCGCCTTCAGTTACTAGCAATTAGCCCTAATTGCCTTCATTTTGCTAGCAATTAGCCCCAATCGCCTATACTTGCTAGCAATTAGCCCTAATCACGTGACATACCTATATTTACTAGCAATTAGCCCTAATCGCCTATACCACCTAGCAATTAGCCCTAATCACGTGCAAAAACCTCATAATCGCCTAAGACTCATAGCAATTAGCCCCATAATCGCCTAAAAGGTTCTGGAACATAAAAATTGACTAAGTATTGGACTATTAACATACGTTAACATACCTTAACAAATGGCGAACCCTTGGGGACATCTGAGTCAACCGAGAACTCAGTATAACCAGCAAATGAACAACCAAATGAACAATCAAGCAAACGTGCCCACGAACCCTTGGCAGTTTTCGGCTGAACGAAACGCGCAACGGATGCAACAAGCGCAAATGCAAGCGAATGTTGCCGGAATCAATCCGTGGGCGCTAGCTGCTCAACAGCAGGCAATGAATGCGAACCCTTGGGCACTCGCAGCTGCTGCTAACTCTCAGACAAACCATCTGTCGTCCGTTCTTATCAGTGACTTAGAGACGGGCAGTTCTAACCGAGCACCGAAACTGCAGTATATGGCAGATTATCACGGTTGGAAGGGCAGATTTCAGTCACACGTTGAGGGTATCGATGGCTTGGTATGGTCAGCTATCGAGAATGGGTACACAAGGCCGCTGGTTGAAAACTCCACTACTCCGGTCTCTATAGAAGACATGTCTGAGGAGCAGAGGAAGAAGTATAACTATGAGAAAAAGGCGATGGCAGCGTTGAAGCAGGCTCTTCCCAAAGACATTCTTCATCAGTTCGCGCAGTGTACTACTTCGCAGATGCTGTGGTTAGCGCTTGCTGAGCGTAATGAGGGGAATCAGAAGACACGGAAGGTGAAGGTGGATCAGTTAAAGAAGGAGTTTGAGAATTTCAGTGCGATGGGAAATGAATCACTGAGAGATCTGACAGCTCGATATTATCATCTGATGTCCGAGATGTATCAGTACGGGGTTATCTACACGTCAGCAGAACTTGTGGAAAGATTTGCAGAGGCGCTTCCGGCACACTGGCATCAATGGCTGGACATTCAGAAGTCCAACAATGTTTATCAGACACTCTCCATCAACGAGTTCGTGGCCGAGCTGGAGAACAAGGAGATCGAGGAGATCAGGAGAGCTAATAAGCCGCCCGCTGTTCAGAATCCCAGCATCTATTATGGGAATCCAGCTCAGGACATCAGTGTGGGTGGATCCAAACCTCAGACTGCGTTCATGGTTAATCCTGATCCAGTCTTTGCGTTTGACAACTATGGACCCCCATCTGATGTTCCTCCACCTGTCTTTCCTTGGGGTCAAGGAAACCAGTATCCTTCTAATTTTAATGCTAATACTAACCAGTTTGGTGTTAATCCGTTTGCTCATCTTGCAGCACCAGCTCAGGCAACTACCAACTTTGGTGGACCTTCTTCATCAGGGTTTGGTGGTGCTCCATCTGCTAACTTTGGTGGATATGGAGGTGCTTCTACTTCAAATCAGGGTGCTTATCGGACCAATCCTGTTGCAGAACAGCTGAACACTTCGGGCTTTGAGAAGGTGACTGTAGAGCTAGCCCAAGAACATATGGCTCTGCTGTCAACCTTGGTCAATTCCTATAGTGGCTTAGTTGCGGGGCAGATCGGAAATCCTTATCTTACTCAAGAAGATTATGCCCAGATCGACAAGGATGACATGGATCTGATAGACATCCAGTGGCACTTCGCTAGTGTGGTGAGACGTGCAAAGGACTATATGGATAGAACTGGAAAGAGAGATGTGCTGATCAACAACAACACGAAGTTTGGGTTTGATAAAACAAAGGTCACCTGTTACAACTGTGGCAACCGAGGACACTTTGCCAGAGAATGTGATCGACCGAGACAACAGGGGAATCAGAATCCCTTCAACAACAACAGAGGCAATCAGAACAATCAGAGGCAGCAAGCTCAGACACAACCGAATCAAAATGCTGAACGAGCTCTTGTCCCAGTTAATCATCAGAACCAAAGGCCTCAAGCAAACAACAATCAAGCCTTGGTAGTTCAAGAAGATGAAGTGTTCAACTGGAATCACCTCATCACTGGTGAACAAGCTCCTCAGGGTGGTGCAGCATGCTTTGCCCAAATTATGTCTGATGCTCAAGAGGAAGTTGAAGAGAGTCCAAGTCAATCTGAAGTAGTTATTCCTGATGTCGAAGCTTTGGATTGTGATTCGGACTGTGATTCTGATGAAGGGGTGGATCTGGAGGACTTGTTAGCTGAAGCAGACGCCTTGATTAGCAAAAGGTCAATTCTTGTGGATGCTGACTGTACAAAGAACAATCTGACTGATTTCTTCGGACCAGTGAAGACGGCTGCTCATTATGCTTTGATGGCCCTTACAGAGTCGTCTAATCAGGTATGTTCTTCCTCCAATTCAAAATCTGAATGTGTTGATTGTAGTAAGCTTAAGCACAGAATTGATGTCTTAACAGACGAAAATCTGAACTTGAAAGCTGACTTAGATCAATGCCAAAAGAGCAATGAGGTTTTGAGAGCTAATGAGAAAGCCCTCAAAATCACCATTGATACTCTTAAGAAGGACTCCATTGAGTGTGATCAGCTTAAACTCAGAATCAAAGAATTAACTGATGAGAATCTGAATTTAAAAGCTGATGTTGGTCCATTGCAAAGGTCAAATGATTCCTTAAAACAGAAAGAGAAAAATTTTCTTAATACTATTGATAACTATAAGAAGGATGTTTCTGAATTGTCTAAAACCCTAGCTAACAAGCAAATTGCTATTAATAATTATATAAATGAGGTTGAAGACACTAAGAAACATTTGGCCATTGTCAATTGTGACTATCAAAAGATCAAGAAGAAACTTGAGAGTTACCTGAACTGCAAGTATGTTCTTGATCATATCATTGAACACTCAGATAAGGAGGGCAATTCCACCAGTCCCAAATATGCTCAGTGTCCTCCTCCGGTGAGATTTGAACATCATCACAATGATATCTTACCGAAGGAAGAGTTTATGGACTTGGCAGCAGAGGCAGCTAAAGCTGTAGAAGCGCCTAAAGTGATGGAAGCAGTTAACCCTGCCAAAGTCACTAAGGCTGCTCCTCCTGCGCCTAAAGTGACAGAAGCACCTAAACCTGCTGAAGTTACTAAGGCTGCACCCACTGCTGTTGCTGCCAAAACTGGTGAGATTGCAGATAATGCAAGCGTCTGCGAGACAGACTGTTCTGAGGATGAGCTTGATGAACCAGAGAGGTATGCACCGGTGAAGGATACGAATATTCCTGTTCAGAATCACATTCTGTGTGAGCCTGAGCCGAAAGTGCAAGCCCCTGCTGATAAAACAATCAAAGTGTTCTATCAATTGAAAGGGTCTGATAAAATTTATGCTGATGAGGAATTTCCTTATAAGGACCTGGCACCTGGTCTTGTTGGTAAAATCTGGCAAGAGTCCACCATTACAATTGAGAAAGAACAATGGGGACATGGGAAAAGGGGTCAGGGTAATCAGTCCAAAAGAAACAAAAGTAAAAATCAAAAGAAGAACACTTTGAATCCTCAAAATCAAGCTCAGAAGAACTCTCCCAAGAAACATGTTACTCAGTTTGTTGGATCTTCAGGCAATGAGGTTGATAATTATCCTAAGACAGACTGGCAGAAAGAATGTCTTAAGGATTTAAAACATAAAAACACCTTTGCCACGAAATCAAACAAAAGGGGTAATGATGTAAATACTCCACCATTTGAGGAGTATAGATCCTGTCACAAGTGCGGGGTTCATGGGCATTTAGTTGCTGCTTGCCCCGAATTGAGACGCAAGAGTATCGAAACAAATGATGCTCCTAGTTCTAGCAACCCTAAACCGCCTGTTTCTCCTAAGCTTTCTGAGAAGCAACAGGGTAAACAGACAGTTTATGACACTCGTAACAAGATTGCTATGAACCAAAAGCCAGTTGATGGCAGGGGTCCGCAGTCGAGGGGGAGCCAAGTTCCTAAAAAGGTTCAAGCAGCGCCTAAGCCACAAGCACAGGCTGCAGCTAAACCTGAAGGCACCTCTAACACTGCTCCACGTGCAGTTAAGTCTGAAGTGGATCCAAAGGCTGTCCCACCACAGGAATCTGAGGCTGGACCTTCTAGCCCCAAAGCAAAGAAGAAGTCCAAGCCAAGGAGACCGGGAAAGACTTGGAGACCCAGGTCACCGACTAAAGAAGGAGGATCATCTGTTAGTGTAGAAACTGCCAGATCATCGGAAGCAACACCAACTCCTAACGGAAGGTGGGTTGAATTTCCGACTTTGGATGTAGATGGTAGACCCAAGACCGTCAAGGCTTGGGTCCCCCTTAACCACTAATTTTTGAATGTCGTGCAGGGAGTTCCACAGGGCCTTATCAGCAGCCTATGGATTGTTGATAGTGGAGCTTCTGGGCACATGACAGGCGACTTATCTCTGCTATTTGACATCAAGAATATCAATGGGGGATATGTTGTTTTTGCTGGTAATAAAGGGGGATACATCACTAAAGAAGGCAGTATGGGAAATGGAATCGTAAGCTTTGAGAAGATAAGCTACGTGAAACAGATAGACCACAATTTGCTGAGTGTCTCACAGATCTGTGACAAGAAATACACAGTGTTCTTTGATGACAATGCTTGCTTCATTCTGAAACCTGGCTTTAAGATTCCGAAACAGTGGGTTATGATCTCAGCTCCAAGAGTCAACAATTTGTATGTTCTGGATATGAGTCAGGCTGTAACAACTAAGGGGGAGGTCACTTGTTTTCTGTCAAAGGCTACAGAGAAGGAGTCTATCATGTGGCACAGGCGAATGGGGCATATTCACTTGAGGAAGATGAATCACCTGGTTCAGAATCAGCTTGTGGAAGGTGCCTCTGTCAAGAATTTTCATTTAAATGACGTCTGTGTATCATGTAAGAAAGGGAAGCAGAAGAAGAAATCTCACAAACCTAAGAAGGTCAACTCAGTCAGTATGCCTCTCGAGCGGTTGCACATGGATCTATTCGGCCCAGTCAATCGTAAAAGCAAGAATGGAGATTTATACTGTCTGGTTGTCACTGATGACTATTCAAGGTTCTCTTGGGTTGTATGCATGCAGCATAAAAGTGAGACTTTTGAGTTTTTGAAGAATCTGTTCACCAAACTAGAAAACATCTATGGGCTAAAGATCCGCAGGATTCGAAGCGACAATGGAACAGAATTCAAGAACAATGCTATGGAGTCACTATGTGCAGAAAAGGGTATTCATCACGAATTCACAGCGCCATACACTCCTCAGCAAAACGGGGTTGCAGAAAGAAAGAATAGAACTCTTATTGAGGCTGCCAGAACAATGCTCGCAGATTCTAACTTGCCTGTCATGTTTTGGAACGAGGCAATTTACTGCGCGTGTTATACTCTAAATAGGGTTCTTACGGTTAAGAGGTTCGGCAAGACTTCTTACGAACTTCTAATCCGTAGGAAGCCGAACTTAGAGTTTCTGGAACCTTTCGGTGCTCCATGCACTATGCTACATCCCGATGGGAAGTTTGGTGCAAAGGCAGATGAAGGTTTCTTTGTTGGATACAGTACTCCTAACAAGAGGGTATACAACAAAAGAACCAATAACGTTGAGGAGTGGCTTAATGTCGATGTTCAACGTTACACTGTCAATGCACGTGGTGCTGGACCCGATTGGTTGTTCGACTATAAGAGTTTATTCGATTCTTTCAACCTGGATAATGTTGTAGATGATGCTGTGGCGCAGATGTATTACGAGTGTGAAAACGCAGCTAGCTCACCGCTAATGCGTCCGATCGTGGTTAATGCGCCTGCGCCTGCCGCATCAGATGCTTCTACATCCATGGGTCCCCCTGATAAAGCCGCAGCCGTTGAAGTTGAGGAAGTCTTTCAGGAAGCGTCAGAGGTTATGGAATCTTCTTCAGATGAGGAATATACAGAATCTCGGGAAACTCTTACTGAAGAACTGGCTGGAAATGGTGAATCTGCCAATACAGCTCCAGTTCCTCCTACAGGGAATGATCAAGCTGGTCCTTCTTCTTCAGCAGCTCCTGGAATCGGTCTACAGATTGATTTCTCCGGTTTTAATTTGCAACCCGCTGCTCCCGCTAGTTCAAGTGCTGCTGAGACAAACATCTCTCAGGGACTTGAAAATCTCAATCTGCGGACGGATGATCCAGTGCCGGCACATCAGGAATCTCGGATTCACGACACTCATCCTCTGCAGAATGTGATTGGTGATCCGACTGGTAGAGTGATGACACGTAGTCAGCTCAGGAATGCCAGTCCAAGTGACAACTCCGCTACCCTAGCTCTTTATTCGGAGATCAGAAAAGCAGGTCATCAGAACGATTGGTCTTTTGCTCTTTATGTGTCTCAGGTGGAACCGCGATCCGTCCAAGAGGCTTTGAGAGAAGAACCATGGATTGAAGCAATGCAGACAGAGCTTCAGCAGTTCCAAAAGCTAGGAGTGTGGGACTTAGTTGACTTACCTCCAGGTGCTAAGAAAATTGGAACAAAGTGGGTCTATAAGTGTAAACGGGATGACCGCGGGGTAATTATCAGAAACAAGGCTCGATTAGTTGTCCTCGGCTTCCGTCAAATCGAAGGAATAGATTACAACGAAGTATACGCTCCAGTTGCGCGCCTTGAAGCTATCCGGATGTTCTTAGCTTACGCTTCGTACAAACGGTTTAAGGTGTATCAAATGGACGTGAAAAGTGCTTTTCTGTATGGTATCGTGAAGGAAGAGGTGTATGTTTCACAACCTCCGGGGTTTGAAGATCCACTGCATCGTGACAAGGTTTACAAACTGAACAAAGCGTTGTATGGACTTCATCAGGCTCCGAGAGAATGGTATCAAATGCTCAGCAGTTATTTGATCTCCAATGGGTTCAACCGTGGACTCGTGGACTGCACCTTATTCACCAAGGAAAAGGATGGTGACCGTCTGCTGGTACAGGTTTACGTTGATGATATTATTTTTGGGTCAACTAATGAGGTTTTGTGCAGGGAGTTTGAAAAGTTAATGCAGGATAAGTTCGAGATGAGCTCGATGGGGGAAATGCAATTTTTCTTAGGCTTGCAAGTAGATCAACTTGAGTCGGGGATCTTCATCCACCAGACAAAATATGTTGCTGACATCTTGAGCCGGTTCCAGATGGAAGACTCTGCTGCAATGGCCACCCCTATCCAAACCAATCACGGGATTGGTCCGGATGAGAAAGGACAAGCCGTTGATTCCTTTCTTTATCGAGCAATGATTGGCTCGTTGATGTACCTCACAGCTTCAAGACCCGACATAATGTTCGCAACCTGCCTGCTGTCAAGATACCAGTCCAGGCCGAAACAGTCCCATCTGGTTGCCGTGAAGAGGATCTTACGTTATCTAAAGGGTTGTCCGACCAAAGGTCTTTGGTACCCTAATGACGATAAGTTTGATCTCGTTGCTTATAGTGATGCTGACTATGGCGGATGCAAGAAAGACGCAAAATCCACATCGGCTGGATGCCAGTTCTTAGGAGGTCGACTAGTCTCGTGGCAGTGCAAGAAGCAAGCCTCTGTGTCCTTATCAACTTGCGAGTCGGAATACATAGCTGCGTCCAGCTGTTGCTCCCAGGTTTTATGGATACAACAACAAATGAGAGACTACGGTTTGAAATTTCTAAACACTCCTATTTACTGTGATAATGAATCTGCTATAGCGCTTGCTAAAGACGCGGTAAACCATTCCACGGCGAAGCATATCTATGTTCGGTATCATTTCATACGCGATTGCTATGAAAAGAAATTGATAGATATGATTAAAATCCACACGGATTACCAACGTGCCGATTTATACACCAAAGCTTTTGATAAACCTCGTTTCGAGTATCTTTTGGTTTTAAATGGCATTAAAGAAAAGCAGGATTAGATCCGCATTGGCAATCGTTTTTGTAAATATTTTCTTCAAAAACAGAAAAATCCAAAAATATTGTCCTTTTGCAAATTTTTAGATTTTTAGGGGGAGAAAATTCAGAAAAATACAAAAACATTAGAAAATGCAAAAATCAAAAAAAAAAAAAAAATGAGAAAATTCAAAAATTCAAAAAAAATGAAAAAAATTGAAAAAAAAAATGAGTTTCTTTGGTGGCAATAGGGAAGATGATATTAACCAATCAGTCGGACTGTCTGGACCTTTATCATCTTAAAATATTGGATCTGATAAGTAGCCTCTACAATGATGTGTTGGTAGGCTCGAAATCATTTCCAAGCTCGGCACGGTGATATAAACCTAAATCTACTGAGAATTGTGTGGATTAACGCCGCGTTGGCATATGGTCTAAAAGCCTTAAATCTTGTTGATAGAATGCCAAAATCCGAGGTTTCTGGTCTTTAAGAGGTTGGTACATCCGGGGTGAACTGGACGTCTCTCAGAATAAAATGGGGTGGCATAAGTGACGTACGTTGGGTTAGCAGCCTACAACTGAGACACCTCTTTGCCATACTCAGTAAAAGAAAAGAAAAACAAAAAAAATAAAATAAATTCTGATAAGGAGACGTCTGGGAATCCTGTAAGAGCAAAAAGATCATAAATGCCAAAACCCTATTCTCAAAGAGAATCGCTCTAAGGTATCAAATCATTAATACCTAAAGCATCGTACCGTGAAAAATCAAAAATGTACGGTATTTGACTTGAACCCTGGTCTGGATCTCACTGGTCTCTTTGCTGCAGCGTTCTTGCAGACCTGATCACCACTGAGTCCATTCCTTGTAAATACGGATGACAACAGCTTATTCACCGGTTACGAGGAAGCTTTGTGCATGCCTTGATGCGGGAATATGTCGCGTGTGCGGGGAACACCTTTAATCAGCTTTAATATTACCTTAACGTATCTAAAGTGCCTAGCGATAAAACTTGATTTTGAGTTTAGGTGGACAACAATACTGACAGTTGTTGTAGGATGCTTATTGGTAATTTTAATCTAAAACTGAAAGTATAAGGGTTCTAGTTTAGTCCGTACACTGATATGATTCCCTAACTATCGAAACTCGCAAAAATATGTTAGTGTTCAGTTAATTGTTCTTGTGTTTTCGCTTATTTTCTATTTTATCTTTAGTAGAATAGCTATTTTTGATTGCCGATGATGGAAAGCTAATCCATTGTAATCTTACTTCTTCAAGAATAAAACGCCGAAAAAAATAAAAAGGATAATTAATTGAAAACTTGTACTTTTACCGGGTCAAAACCGTGTGTTTTACCGAGTACAAGGGTGAAAAATGAAACATTTTCAAGTTTTTGAGTCGTCATCTGAGTCGCGTGTGAAATCGGGTTGAAAAACGCATGTTTTGAGCCTTAACGGGTCAAAAATGCATGTTTTGGTGCTGCAGGGGCATTTTGGTAATTTGTGGAAAGGGTATATGCATTTAGGGAGCTAATCGCATGTGTACTTAGACGAGTAGACCCTAATCGCATGTGATTACACGCGTTTATGTACTAATCGCTAGTATGTATAAGCGATTAGTCCATAAGGCATTCAGTCAAACCATGTGTGCATAATCGTGTATCACTATAAGCGTTTAGACACAATCGCGTGTAACTGGTAAGCGATTAACAGCTACTCGTGCCACTGTACCTAGCGATTAGATGCTAATCGCTTGATGACTCCATGCGATTAGGCCCAGAACTCGCTTAGCCCATACCACACGAGTAGGCCCAGGTACACGTTTGGGCCTCTCTAATCGTCAGTAGTTGAAAGCGGTTAGGTCCCTTGGTGCTACTCGCGTATACTGTTCACCATAGCGATTAAGGCTTACTCGCCACTACTGGTCAGCGATTAAGGCTTACTCGTGTCCACTGTAGCACGCGTGTAAGTATAATCGTGTGTTGTGAGTAAGCGATTAGGCCAGGGTATAAAAGGGGAACTTGGACTTTTCACTTTTCATTCTTTCAAAAAACACCACACTGTAAGCCGTTCCCTCCTAACCCGATTATAACCAAACTCTTGCAAATTTTCTTTTGATCCGTGAAACTTGTTCCTCATCATCTAAGGTACTTATCCCTTGATTTTCAGATCCTAACAACTCCATTTAAGGGGTTAAATCGTTCCTGTTTTAGCCGTAACCCTAAGATTAACAAAATTGATCATTAGGCCCTTAAACGAGTTGTTTGGTGTGATTTCTTGCTTGGGGTATGTTAATCGGCTTGTATAGGTTCACTTTATGCAAAAAGATTGATCCTAAACAACTTAAATCTAAAAATCCCAATTTTGAATGAGCATGAACCCTAATACTCTAAACCGGTTCAATTAACCTTAAATTTGAAACTGATTATCCTATATTGTTGAGGGGTTTTGTTAATCGGGTAGTTTAGGTTGTAATGCACCAAAAATCCCAACCCATTTCGACCCGTTTCAAGTTTAGCTCAAGTTGGTATGAACGGTTACTGTTCACCGCGATTAGGTGACCCTAATCGCATGAACAGTGGACACGAGTAGGCCCTCCTTCAGCTAATCGCCTTGTTTATGGTAGCGAGTATGCCTATTCGTATACAAGGGGAATGCGATTAGCAAGGCTAATCGCGTGTAGCCTTCTGTTTGACCAAAAATTGTCAAACTTTGTCCGTTTTGTCCGATTTCATCACATCTTAACCTGTTCTAATGATCGTGTCGTATGTTTTGCCTTATAGAAAAATGCAGTACGGAACATCGGAGAAGCACAACTGTTTGGCATTTCTCGGACCAGTTACAAAGCCGGAATGCAAGTTGTTCGAGGGTGTTATCGAATACTTGAAGCGATCAAAGATCAAGTATGCTATCTCTACTGAATACGCGGCCTACAAGGATATTATTCGGGAATTCTACCAGAATGCGAAGGTCGACAACAGCACTGTTCCAGCTACGGTTAAAAGTGTTGTGCAGCAAAAGGACGTGGTTGTTACAGAAGAACTGATTCGTGAGGTTCTAAAGTTTGAAGATAACAAAGACGATCCTATTGTGTTCGATACTATTCTGATTCGCGGTGGATTTCTTAGAATGAAGTATACAGATGATGTTCGTACTCAGAAGATGCTGCAAAAGGGTTGTCTACCGCCAGAGATAAAATATCTAACGCACGTTGTGCTAAAGTGCATCGGCCCTCGCAAAGGCACGTTTGATGCGATCCGGGACACTTTAGCATCGGCGATAGTTGCGTTGACGTTGAACAAGCCGTTCAACTTCTCTGGAATGATTTTGCACCAGCTCAAGGAAGTGATTTTGCAGAAGCCAACAAAGCACTCGTTCATAGTTTATCCTCGGTTTCTACAAATGATCCTTGACCACCAGATTCCAGATTTGGTGAAGCATGATAATGAGTTGCTCGAGATTAAGAACATTGATGAGATCGAGCTGAAGAGAATGCTGCAGTATAAGAATAAGCCGAAGGCGGAACATCCACCAAGTCGGAAACTGTATGCATATCTCGCGAAAGATGATTATGAGGCACCACCTGGGAATAGGTGGAGACATGACGACAGTGACTCTGAAGATGATATTAATGTTCATAGACAGGTGTTCAAAGGTGATGATGTTATTGGCAGACCCTCTGATGAATTGGGTCCTAATGAACCGGGCAAAATGGGGGATGATGAGCATAGACGCGATGATGATATGTTTGAACCTGCGTCTTTGGATGTTGATGCACCATCCAGCTCAGTTAGGGGAAAAGAAACGTTGGATGAAGGCCCGATTAACATTGAAGATGTTGATGATGATGATGACGACTCAGAGGCAACTGAAGATGATAGACCTGATGTGCTCAGTTTAGAGGAGGATAGGGCTCTCACAGCCGAGGCGAGAGAACTTCAGAGGGATCCCACTTTCACACTAGGAGGTGAGGATCTCATTGCTGATATCGATGCTGATCTAAGCACGCCTCCTCCTCACAAGAGACAGAAAACCCAGGCAGCAAAGGTTAGTAGAGGTCACAAGAGGATGTCAAAGATTGTAGTTGAGCCTGAGAAGAATCCAAAGAGATTGAAGGGAAAACGCTCAGCTTTGAATCTTCCTGATACATTCGGCTCTCCAACCTCTTCTACCACACCAGCAACAACAACTAAAGCAGCAACAACAACAACAACAGCAACAACAACTACAACAGCAGCTACTTCTTCAGCTCCTCTATCTTCCAGTGCAGCTATGCCTGCAGGTATTACCATGTCTATGCCTTCTTCAGTAGTCTTCACTGAGCAAGTCTCAGCTACTGTTGAAGCGACAGGTGCACAGCTGGTTTCTAATCCGGTTGGTGACCATATCCGGAGACTGAAGGAAGCTGCAAGAACCAAAGCAGCTAAACCTTCAGGCCAATCATCTTCTTCTACTTCTGCTTCAAATGAACAACTCCAGCAAAATGTCAGCGAACTCATGGCTTTAGTTGCTGCACAATCGCGGGAAATAGCAGAGTTAAGGAGCAAGAATACTCAGATCGAAGAAAATGAGACAGCGATGCTTGAGTTGATTGGTGAAACCATTACTGCTAATACAGATCTTAGAGCTACTGTCGACGCACTCACCTTGTCTAATCAGCAAATTCTTGAGTCAAACAGGCAGCTTATGGAATCACACCAGCAGCTGATACAGTCAAACCAAAGTGCCTTGGCAAGACTGACAGGCATTGAAGGTAAGTACAATGACCTCCAGCTCGCAAATGTGAACAATGAGCGCAGAATCACCAGGTACAGGAAACAAAATACTAGATTAAGAGCTAGGTTGGATGAGTTATCTGGAACTCAGCCTAGGCTCATTGGTGGTTCTGAGGCTGGAGCGAGTACAGCTGGTGATGATGATGATGATAGTGAAGAAGAGGATGATGAGGATGATGAAGAGGATGATGACAAGTCTGATGATGATGATCAGGGTGATGGTAAAGGTGATGGTGGTGACCCTGGAGCCACAGGCGGTGGCGGGTCATCGGGTGGTTCAGCTGAGAGACGAACACAGAAGCGCCATGATCGTCGAGGCGATGATCCCGAGGCAGGTTCTTCTGCTCAGGGGGAGCCATCAAGCAAGATGAGCAAGATTCACGAGCTTCGCAAGCAACTGAATAAGAAAGCGTTGATTCAGGTTGAATATGTTGAGCCTCTAAACTGCTATTTTGCCTATGATGATGAAGGCAACCTGCTTCCACCGCCTACCATGCCCGAGTATGATTTGGAAGAAGGCGAGATTCCTCCAGAGATGACACCAGAGGACTTAGCAAGAGTTTATGGCTTTACACCTGGAGAATCTTCCAGTGCGAGCCAAAGTGTCCCTCCTGAGTTGCATCCTGATAATAATGAGGTAGATCTCGAAGATGGAACCAACGTCCCTACTCCTGAGTATGTGGTAAATGAGTCGGGCGCTGGTATTCCAAACATTGATGAGGAGATGGTTCGAGAGGCTGAGGAAAAGTTGAAGTCTGGCTCTGCTGATATTCCTGATGAAGTTAAAATTCGACAGGATAAAATCAGGGAGCGCTATCCCAAGTGGTTTAAACCTGAAGAAAAGAGAAAGCCGGTTGAGCGAGCCTCCGTCTTCAAGAAAAGGTTGACGAAGATGTCTGGTAATGTGATAAGCTGGGCATATGTTAGTCACACAAGGATGTTGGGAGTAAAATGGCAAGAAGGTGTATTGTATTTTCGGGAATGCAGAGACCTTATGAGCCTCCCATTCTGGTATATCCGTGATTTAGTTCGTCTTGATTATCCTCTGTACAAAGAGAAGGCTCCTTTTCTTCAAGGTTTTTACACGAAGCTGAAGCGAGAAAGCATTGATGGATGGAAAGAATTCGAGCCTCAGTATCCCAGATCATATCCAACAGACAAGATTCATCCCTTCACACTCAAGCCAATCTGGGAGCACAAAATCAAGCCACCGAAATGCGTTTCAAGGATTCCCATTATTCCACTTGAACAAGACTTTACCACGAAGCTGTATTATTGGCACTATGATGCAGCTACTACTGAAGCGGTGATAGTCTTGAGCAACAGTCCAAACCCATGCAGGAAGATTAGGATTTGGGATCCTATGTGGTTGATTAATTGCTCGGAAAAGGATGTGGAGATGTTGTATCAGTATCCGATCATGCATCTACCTGTTGAAGCCGATCAAGCTATGAAGTTTCAGAGAGTGATCCGGTTTTGTTATGCTAACAAGGTTCATGCAGGATGCGACTGGTCGAGAATCACACGGATTAGATCAACATCAAGCTGAAGACAGAGATTGAAGATGCTGTTTGTATTTTTGTTTAGTTGTAATCGTTTTTGCTTATCGAGTCTGTAAAGTTGTTTGCTATTTTGGTATGAACGATGTCTTTTGGTTATTTCTGTTCGTATACTAGCCTGGTCCAAGGGGGAGTCTGTTAGTGCACGATGTCCCTAGGCTAGTATATATGTTGTTTGGACGTATTTCGGGGTGTTTGGAGGCGTTTATACGCGTTTTGGAGGTTACTAGGGGCTGTTAGGCGATTAGCTATTGCAGCATGCGATTATGAAGGTCTGGCAGGCGATTATGGCCCTAATCGCCAGTCAGTGCATGCGAGTAGGCCTTTCAGCTAGCGATTAGCTAGCTAATCGCCACCTCTGCAGCTGCTAATCGCCTGCAAGAGGCTGGTCGTACCCGGGTGGTATAAATACCCTCTTTCTCAACCCTAGACCGGAGTTCTTGCCTCACACACCCTCCAAACACCCTCCCCTGGTCATAGGACGTCTGATTTGATCATTGTAAACACTTGAGCTCTGTTTTAGTGATTAATCTATAATCTTTTGACCCGTGTGTGTGTAGTAATTACTCGTTTCATTGTTTCAATCGTTGTTTCTGTTATCAGATCATCTTAGAGGGATTCCGCACCTCTAGGATAAAACCCGTGATTGTTGGAACGCGAGTTCGACGGTCCTAACAAGCAGCTCGAAAACGACCAGAAAAGACGTCCAGCGTCTGTTGAGACCAAAACTCACTTCCAAGACATCATTCTAACACCATTTTGAGCATCAAGATCTATTTTTGAGGTGCTAGGAGCTAGGAGGAGACCTGGGAAGGGTCCAACAACATCATTTTATCAAGAATCCGGCACCAATCGTTCTCTTTTTGTGGTTTGAAATCTTTCTGTCTGAATTATTATAACTCTACAAGTATAATTATTTGTGTTTTTGCTATTGTTATGAGCTAAACATTGTTAGTTATCTAGACCCGATGAACCTTTTGATTATGTGATTTGATTATTGTACGGATCTTTGGTAATTAGTTATGTTGATTTTAATGTTGAATATTTAATTATGTTCTTAGAATTCCTTGTTTGGTTAAAATCTTAAATTCATGTTGATTTAGTGAAGGTTTACTTATGAATGTTGGAAAAGACATAGGTAAATATTTATTAATGAATTTAGGTTCTTGACATGAAACTAGGAATAGGAAGTGTTAATCAACTTGTTACAAAAGATTTGATCATTTAAGAATTCTTGCATTTTGGGACTTGGAGAGTAAAAGTATTGTGTTAGATTCTAAGGATAATAAAAATGTGAGTTAGTAATTTAGGCCAAAATTATGAATCTTACATATTTTTACCAAAGATTGACCACTTGAAGATAACTATCTATTTTTCTACAAAGAAGCAACTTAGGGTGGTTAAAGTGTGATATCATTTTAGTTTTCCCTAAAGTTGTCGAGTTAGAGATCTTGAAAGACGACTTTCTCGCGTTGAAAGGTTAATATGATTTAATCAAAATGAACGTCAAAGAATGATTTTTAGGTGATTAAAATGTGTTTAAAGTTTTAATTCTCCTAGGGGTCATTTAATTAAGCAACCATGACTGGAACTTAACATATTTTAGAACTTTGCATTACAATTATTCCTCACCTTATGATCGTCACATATCATTAGTGGATTCATGGTTTAGATAACTCTTGATTAATAATGTTGTTGAAAACTATCTTTATTCGCTTTATATTTTGTAATTTAATTTAAGAAATCAAAACCAACCATTTGAAAAAGACTTTACAGTAACAAAAGTTTAGTATTAAGAAACCGCGTCTTTGGGATTCGATACCCGGTCTTATCTGTTTACTGCTTTTCGACCGGTACACTTGCCGTGCGTGTGTAGTTTTTCGGTGAGTCGTTTTAATTAAAACTTGTGCCATTTTTATATATATGTTTTGCACACATCAATGCTCCGAGGACTCGCTTAGATATGAGCACAACCTATCACCCACAGACGGATGGAAAAAGTGAACGTACCATCCAAACATTTGAAGATCTGCTATGAGCGTGCGTAGTAGACTTTGGCAACAGTTGGGATAAGCACTTGCCTTTAATCAAGTTCTCGTATAACAATAGTTACCATACTTCTATTCAATGTGCACCTTTTTAGGCACTATATGGACGCGAAGTGTAGGTCTCCCATATGTTGGACTTAAGTTTGGGATAGCCAGCTGACAGGTCCTGAACTCGTGCACGAAACTTCTGAGAAAATAGTGCAAATCAGAAACCGGATGGCTGCTTCTCGCGATTGACAGAAAAGTTACGCTGATAAGCATAAGAATACTTTGGAGTACCAGATTGGGGACAAGGTACTATTAAAGGTGTCACCTTGGAAGGGTGTGATACGCTTTGGGAAAAGGGGAAAGTTGAACCCACGATACGTTGGACCATTTGAGATTGTCGAAAGGATTGGTCCAGTAGCTTACAGGTTAAACCTACCTGATGAACAGTGGAGTGCACAATGTATTCCACGTATCCAATCTAAAGGAATGTCTATCTGAGACAACACCGGTAGTACCACTGATGAGATCCAGGTGGACGACCAGCTACGGTTCGTGGAGGAACGAGTGGAGATTCTTGTGTAGGGCATCAAGAAACTCAGACATAGCACCATACCTATTGTTAAGGTACGATGGAATTCCCGTCTAGGACCAGAAAATACGTGGGAACGCAGGGATCGAATGCGGCTTAAATAGCCACATCTCTTTACTGAACCTGAACTTGTGCATAGACCAAACACTAAACGTAAAGCAGCTCTCTCAAAGTGAATTTCGGGGCGAAATTCCTTTCAACTTGGGGATGATATGACATCCGAGAACCAAGCACACATTTTTACGCTGGCTTTACGGTTTACTTACTGAATTTCGGGATAAAATTCTTTTCAACTTGGGGATGATGTGATAGCCCGCAATTTCAGTTTCTTACTTTTACTAAACTCTAGTTCATCCCTTTGGGGAGCCCCTATCCTGTTTATCAAGAAGAAGGACGGAAGCCTTCGCATGTGTATTGACTATCGTGAGCTGAACAAGGTGACCATCAAGAATCGCTATCCTCTTCCTTGTATCGATGATTTGTTTGACCAGCTTCAGGGTTCTAGATTTTATTCGAAGATTGACTTGAGGCCCGGGTATCATTAGTTGAGGGTGCAGGAAACTGACATTCTGAAGACTGCTTTTCGAACTCGTTATGGCCATTTTGAATCGTGTTTGTAAGCCTTATTTTGATAAATTCGTCATCATGTTTATTGATGATATTCTGATCTATTCCAAGAACAAGGTGGACCATGAGGAACACCTGCGTCTTGTCTTGGAACTCTTGAGGTGAGAACAACTGTATGCTAAATTCTCGAAGTGTGACTTTCGGTTGTGCGAAGTTCAATTCCTTGGCCATGTGGTTAATAAAAAAGGAATCCATGTCTGTCCAGCTAAGATAGAAGCCATTAAAGGCTGGGAAGTACCAAAGACGCCAACTGAGGTGCGATAATTCCTAGGTCACGCAGGCTACTATCATTGTTTTATTGAGGGATTTTCGAAGATTGCTCAACCCCTCACCTCTCTTACCGAGAAGGATAAGAAGTTTGACTGGGGCGATCCGTAAGAATCAGCGTTTCAGACGTAGAAGCATAAGCTCTGTTCTGCTCCTATCCTATCCTTGCCTAAGGGAACGGATGATTTTGTTGTTTATTGTGATGCTTCTATCTAGGGTCTCGGTTGCGTGTTGATGCAACGTGTGAAGGTCATTGCTTATGCTTCTCGTCAGCTTAGGGTTCACAAGAAGAATTATAACACCCATGATCTGGAACTGGGTGCTGTTGTTTTCGCTCTTAAGATCTGGAGACATTACTTGTACGGTAACAAGTGTACCATTCATACCGATCACAAGAGTCTTCAGCATATCTTTGATCAGAAGTACTTGAACATGTGACAGTGTCGTTGGGTTGAACTTCTTAATGAATATGATTGTGCTATTAAATACCATCCTGGTAAGGTGAATGTTGTGGCAGACGCCTTGAGTAGGAAGGAATCCGCTAAGACTCGTCGTGTTCGAGCTCTGCAGCTCACCATCCATTCTAGTTTGCCTGACCAAATTCGTTCTGCAGAACAAGAATCCTTGAGGGAGGAAAACCTCAAAGCTGAAACTATGCATAGTGCTGACAAGCACCTTGAGCTTAGGGATAATGGCTTGCATTATTTTGTAGAACGTGTTTGGTTTCCGTTATTCGGAGGTTTGCGAGAGCTTGTTTTGGATGAAGCTCACAAATCTCGGTATTCTATCCATCCTGGTTCCAATAAGATGTATCAAGATCTAAAGATACTCTATTGGTGGCCAAATATGAAGGCTGATATAGCTTCGTATGTGAGCAAATGCTTGACTTGTGAAAACTCAAGGTCGAATATCAGAAGCCGTCTGGTCTTCTTCATCAACCTGAATTCCTGAATGGAAGTTGGAATGAATCACGATAGATTTTGTGACCAAACTCCCAAGATCACCTAGTGGTTGTGATATGATCTGGGTGATCGTCGATCGGTTGAGAAAGTCTGCACACTTCCTCTCTATAAAAGAGACCGACAGTTTGGAACGGTTAGCTCGTATCTATCTTAAGGAAGCGGATGCTCGGCACGGGGTGCCTGTTTCTATCATCTCTGATCGTGATTCTCGTTTCGCTTCTCGTTTATGGAAAGCATTGCCTAAAGAGTTGGGTACTCAGTTGGACATGAGTACAGCGTATCATCCGCAAACTGATGGTCAAATTGTGCGGACAATTCAAACGTTTGAAGACATGCTTCGGGCATGGATTATCAATTTCGACAAAAGTTGGGAGAGTCATCTATCGTTGGTGGAGTTCTCTTACAACAATAGCTATCATTCTAGTATCACGGTAGCTCCGTTCGAGGCTCTTTACGGACAGAAACGTCAGTCTCCTCTATGTTGGGCTGAAGTGGGTGAGAGCCATCACACATATGGAGCACTGAGTTACTTACGGTCTTCTTATATATCAGATTGTTACCGATACATATATTCAATTAAATTATGAATCTATGCTATGGGCCCGGAACTTGTGTGCGAGACTTCTGAGAAGATCGCACAAATTTGTAACCTATGGCAGCAGCTCGGGATCGTCAGAAGAGCTATGCTGATCGTCTTCGCAAACCCTTGGAGTTCCAGGTTGGCGATAGGGTTTTGTTGAAAGTCTCTCCTTGGAAGGGCGTCATACGCTTTGGGAAGCGTGGTAAGTTGAATCCTCACTATGTCGGACCCTTCGCAATTCTGGAATGAAATGGACCGGTGGCATACAGGCTTGACTTGCTAGTGGATCTCAGTAGTCTTCATAATGTCTTCCATATTTCGAATATTAAGAAGTTTCTGGTGGATGAATCCCTCATTGTTCCTCTTAAAGAGATCAATATTGATGATCGTCTGCGTATCGTGGAGGAACCGGTTGAAATTCTTGATTATAAGATTCGTAGTCTTCATCGGAGTAAAATCCGCATAATTAACGTTCGTTGGAATTCAAATCGTAGACCGGAGTTCACGTGGTAACGGGAGGATCAGATGAAAGCTAAGTATCCTCATCTATTTCCTGAGCGCGCTTTTGAGTCAGCTCATATAACTGCTGAAGCTGAGTGAATCTCGGGTCGAGATTCCTTTCAACAGGGGGATGATGTAGCAACTGGAAAATTTTTCTTTCTTTTCTTCTCTTTCCTTTTCGGCTTCGGGCAATTTTTGGGGCGAAAATTCTTTCAACAGGGGGATGATGTGACACCCGGCAAATTCAGGTTAATACTTTTACAGACATATAAGTCTACCTTAGAATATTTATTTAACATACTTGGCTAGATTGGCTGTGTCGGTTTACATTACGTATTGTCTAGGGTTCAATGATTCGGAGGATCATTGGGGTTATCATTTGCACACACGAGTCTCGAGTCCCGTTATTGGTGAAATTACATGATTGGATTAAGTGCTAAGTATAAATTATCCTGTATATGATATGCAATGCGTAAATGTGTGTTTATATGATTAGAAATGATTAACATATGTTAGAATTGCATGCTTATGTGTTAGGATGTGTTAACATACTTTAAAGTTGAGATCCAGAATTTTGGTTAGACCTTAAGGGAGGTCGAACCAAGTCCCTTGAAGTTCATTCGACCCCTGTAAAGTTTGAATGGGCTTTGGTTCGACCCTGCGAAGGTACGAACCAACACTGACTATAAATACCACACTTTGCAACTTTTTTCATCATTTCACAACCCAAAACCGCCCCCAAATGCTCTTTCTCAACCCCAAACCTCTAAGGAAGAGGTATACGTTGGTCAACCACCAGGCTTTGAGGACCCCATCCACAGGGATAAGGTTTACGTACTCAACAAAGCACTTTATGGGTTGCACCAAGCTCCACGACAATGGTATGAGGAGCTAAGCACGTACCTACTTTCAAAGGGACTCAAACGAGGTTTGGTAGACTGTACCCTGTTCACAAAAAGAATAGAGGGTGACTTGCTTCTTGTCCAGATATATGGTGATGACATTATTTTTGGATCTACTAATGAGCTTTTATGTAGAGAATTTGAATGAGTCATGCAGGAAAAGTTCGAGATGAGCGCAATGGGGGAAATACAATTTTTTCTAGGCTTCCAGGTGGATCAATTGCCAATGGGCATCTTTATTCACCAGACGAAATACGTATCTGAAGATGGAAGATTCAAAGCCTATGGATACCCTGATTCAACCTAATCACGAGATTGGAGTTGACGCTAAGGGGGAGCTTACAAATCCCTTCACGCATAGAGCCATCGTCGGATCTTTGATGTACCTGACTGCATCTCGTCCAGACATAATGTTCGCCACATGTCTCTGTGATAGATTTTAATCGAAGCCGAAACAGAGTCATCTAACAACTTTCAAACGAATCCTGAGATATCTGAAGGGTTGTCCGTCGCGTGGACTTTGGTACCCTAATGATGATAATTTTGACTTTGTTGCTTTTAGTGATGCAGATTATGGTGGTTGTGACAAAGACAACAAATCCACAACGGCTGGATGTCAATTCTTTGGGAGCAGGCTCATAACTTGGCAATGCAAAAAGCAGACAGCAGTTGCACTATCTACTTGCGAAGCCGAATACGTGGCAACCTCGAGTTGCTGTTCAAATGTTTTGTGGATTCAACAGCAGATTCGTGACTACGGTTTGCAATATCTTAAAACCCCAATTCATTGTGACAATGAAGCTGCCATAGCACTCACTAAGGACACGGTCAATCACTCTAAGGCTAAGCATATCCAGATTAAGTATCACTTTATTCGTGTTTGCTATGCTAAAGGGTTGATTGATATGGTCAAAATCCACACTGACTATCAGAGGGATGATCTTTTTACTAAAGCTTTTGGCAAATCAAGATTCAAATTTTTGCTAAGAGCTAATGGTATAAAAGAAAAACAAGACTAATCGTCACCTCGGTTTATCAATTTGTTTAAATTTTAGTTTTCACTGTTTTTCAGAAAATCAAAAATCCAAAAAATATGTTTTACATTTCAGGGGGAGTCTTTATTTTCAGAAAAACAAAAAACATTGAAAAATCCAAAAAGCCATAAATATCAGAAAAACCCAAAATGATTTTCCGGGAGTAAAAGAGGAAATGATAGTACATCAGTGGGGATCTGACACATGCTAAAGAATTGAAGTGCTATATAAGGCGTGTGCTGATTCTGTGTGGTGTGCTGGTAGGCTTTGTAGACTTATTACTGCATCCCTTAGTGATACAAACATAACAAACTACTCGCTAGTGGCTGAACACCTCATGGGCATATGGTCTTAGTACCGTAATTTCGTTTGATAGGGTTGCCAAAATCTGAGGTTTCGGGTCGTTATGTTAATTGTTATCCGGGGTATTTTGATTGATCTTTTGTCGTATTGATTTATGGACCTAGATTCAATCAAGATATTTGCTAAAAGAGCTTATATGCCAAATCCTGAAAGTTACCGAATTGAGGAACTTAACATATAATAATGATCAAAGATTGTTTAATGCATCGTATCATTCTTTGATGAAAATCACTGATTGATATCAGCCTCAACCTGGTATATATGCACATGTTACTCTGCAGCATTGATTTGCTGACCTGTACACCTCTGTGCTATGTATCTTGTAATATAATGGATAACATTTCACATAATCACGCGTTACGACGAAGCTTTGTGCAAATTCCTTGATACGGGAGTATGTCGTGTGCGTGGGAACCATAAGCTTATTAGTTATAATACACCTAATTGCGTATCATTCTAAAGCACTGCATAACAGTCTGCATGTGAGCTTATGTGTATAACAATATCAGCAATTGCCGGAACACATATTGTCTTTAATGATAATAAACAATATAGATCAAAGGTGTGATCAGAATTCTAAAAAACTGATATGATCCTCTTATCGGAAATCACGAAATGTTTACTGCGTTATTGTAACATCCCGTTTTTGTTATATAAATAAAATGTCTTGGTTCATGTTTATTAGCGAATGAAACGGGTCATTGATTAGTAAAACGAACCAATAATATGTGAGATGGCTACTCGTGTAATTGAAATTAGTTAACGAGTAAGTGACGAATAGCATGAGTATTTAAAACATGAGATCTAGGCGATTAATTACTAGTATAGGAGACCGTTTTAGTAACAATATAATATATTATGTTATATGTGACCCTGCTCCGTTTTTAATGAAACTTAGGTCAAAACGTAGAGAAATATAAGCTCGTTTTAGTGATACGTTCGTAAGTTTATAAAACGTTAGATATTGAAAGTTATACGAGAAAATCGAGTGAAGCGGCTATATTAATTGTAATATAATAATGTAGACAATAAAAATGAGTTATAAATCTACGATATTGATACTATAATAATACAACACATAACATCATCATTTGATTGAAGTCTGTGATCGGTTACGTCCTATATCGTTGATTACTTATTAGTTTTACTAATATGTTATAAAAAAATGATGTTACCTCCTGAGCTGTGTTAAACAAATTGAAGGAGACTTTCACCTCAAAAGAACCAAATGAATACACATGAGTTATCTTGCATGATTATTAAAGCAAGCAGCCACTCAGGACAATATGTCCCACATCGAAAGCTTGAAAGAAAAGGAGCTGCTTGCCTCTGTTATAAATAGAGGTGTCCTAGTTCTATTTAGCTATAAGTTCTTTAACGGGAACACTCTACTATAAAGAGGATCTCGGGCCTACGATACCCCGTTGGGTATTGTTAATAGTCGTTTTCGGAGTACGAGTAGGAGCATGAGTAGGAGAGACTTTACACCGACTTGCAATAGATAGTTTTGAGGTATGTTTCCATTTAAGTTATGTTTAGTTAATTTATTATTTTTATTAGCATTATTATTAGTAGTAGTGTAGTGTTATTATTTTTAGGTATTAGGATTATTATTATGGGTGGGTATGGGGTAGCCTAGCCTTAGTTAGGCATGGACTGATCATCCATGCTTAAATAAGATAGCGCTAACCAATATCCAACTGTAATAATAATTAGTTAGGTGTACTGTTACTTAACCTAGGGGTGGTATAATTGTATCAGGAGCCTGAGATATTACTTGGTTGCATTAGCGTTGTCAATTGCAAAGGGCTGATAAAGAGGTGAGTTACTTAAACTATTTTCAAAACCTGATACTTGCTCATAAAACTGTTTTGGTGGTGATTGATCATGTATATGCATTGAACCATAGGTGTGGCATCCAGGGTGTTATATATATATTATAATGATCATTATATTTTCCAGGCGTGGACATACACTTACAGGCCTTGTTACGGGTTTTGAGGCTGTAGGTGTGAATATATAATGCCTAGTCCGGATATATGATTATGGTGACATGCATGGAGCTCATACTTGATCAATAAAATGTTTATGTGGTTGTTTTACTAATGAGTCGGTTTATGTGACTCACCAGCTGTGTGCTGACGTATTTTTATTACTCGAGCATGTATCACAGGTTGATGGTGTAAGAGATGAGAGTCCTAGCTAAGAGTTGGAATACTTTAGAAGGGTCATCTTATTATAGTTAAGCTTGGTTTAGCTTGGTGGTACATGGATCACATTGACTTGTAATAAATACTCAAGTTATGTAATGAGATTACGTTTCCGCTTTAAGTTTGCGCCGAATGGTCACTGTAAGTACCCTGGACTGGGCGGGGTGTGACAGTTATGTTTACATTTCTGCATTTTACATTCATTTTCTGCAACATATACAAAAACTCAAAAAGATTTTTGGTGTGTTTTAGCATAAATTTCAGAAAATCCAAAATTTTTACATTTCTGTATTATTTTTGATAACCGATGGTGATTGTTGGTCATTTTTAGAAGTTTGACAGACAAATTTGAGTTTTGTATCATTCAAATGTAAAATGATGAATGTTTGAAGGTTAAAATATGTGAAAATGATTAAACGGGATTCGATTTTGAGATTTGGTAAAATTTTCAGAATTCCAAATGTTCATTCGCCCCTTCGTTGGGTCGAAGGAGCATTTGTGTCTTCATTCGAACCTACAATTGTGGTCGAATGAGAGTGTTCTAAAGATTTATGCTCATTCAAACCTTTCAGCTTCATTCGAACCTTTCACTATGGTCGAAGGAAGCATGAAGCTTCTCATTCGAACCCATGTAAACGAAAGATTTTGACTAAAACAGGACTAATTGATCTTACAAGTCACAAAACCAGGTGCGGAAACCCTAGTTCTGAACAAACTGATAAAACTCTAATCAAAACACAATCAACATCATTTTCAAATCTTTTTCATAGATTAACTTGTTCAAATATTCAATTACAATCACACACACGTTAATCTAGAACACTTAAACACTTTCTCAATTACACCTGGAACCTAACCTGAACACACACACAAACTGAAACCTCTCTTTCACTCAAAAACACACAAATTCTACTTATAGTGTCTGCAGGTTCGCCCCTTTTCATGGTGCGAATGTGGACACTTTCCACATTCGCCCATTTCTAAGGTACGAATGTGGAATCTTTCCACATTCGCCCAGTTTGATTCTACATTCGCCCACTTTCTTCTACATTCGCCCACTTTTTCCACTTTCAATCCATCAGCAAACTTCCTAACATATGTTAACTTTGTAGATCCAATCACTGGTCGCACTTCGTGCATCCACAAACTCCCCCTCGACTATTGATTGGATTGTCTTCGTGTTTAAGTCTTGGTCGTTTTCTGATTATCTGAACATTCGACATTCTGTACCGGATCACTAGCTAGGGACATACATGAATAATGCACTAACAATCTCCCCCTTGGACCTAGCTAGTGATATACCAAATCAGAAAGTTATCAATTCTTCAAGTCTTGATTGAAAACTTTCCATCTTCATGCACGTTTGTGTCGAAGTTCCTATCTATCTCTCCAATAAGCTTTGAAATCTCAGACAGACTCAAGAAATCTTGGCTTTGTCATTTGATGATCCAGAGATGAAGATAGACGATAATCTTGATTTCTTCAATCTTCAGTCATTTCTTTAACCTTTTACTGGCCTCTGTTGTTCTGGTAATCTTGATGTTCACGTTTGGGTCTTGTTCGGTTACACTCTTTGTCGATGAGTATTGAATAGTGCACCTGTTGTATTTGATTCTGCAGAAAAATTTACTAAAAACTGCACAAACTACAACCGGCGTTAGACACGACAAAAATCTCGGAAGTACTCTTCACATTCCTTTTGACCCTTAATAGTTCTCCCCCTGAACTATTAAACATTGTCAATGTATACCAGAAACTTGAAAATTTGCAATCTTTTTCAACTTTTAAGTATCTGAGCTTTCACATCCAGTATTCCAACATCAGTTATCAAAAATAAAATTGAAACACAACTTTTTGATTTTTCAAAGTTTATGCTAAAACACACCAAAAATCTTTTTGAATTTTCAAATGTAATTGCATAAAAGTAAATTCAACATATTTTTGTGAATTTTCCGGTTAAGAGGATCATATCAGTATTGAAACAGTCAGTCATAACCCTTTTTGATCAATTTTCTGTTTTTGTCATTGAGCATCCTACAACCATTACCAGTATGTTTGTCCACTTAAACTCAAAATCATCATTCATTGCTCAGCACTTTAGATACGTTATGGTAATATTAGATACTGAGTAATCTATGGTCCCCGCATTCGCGGCACATTCCCGTATCGAGAATTGCACAAAGCTTCATCGTAACGCGTGATTATATTGAAGTTATCCGTTAGTTACAAGGTATGAGGCACAGAGGTGACAGGTCAGCAAATTAATGCTTCAAAGCGACTTGTGCACTCTACCAGGGTGAGGACTAATATCATACATGACTTTTATCATAGTATTGATACGATGCATTAGATAATCATTGATTATCATCACACATGTTAAGTTCCTCATTCGGTAACTTATGGTTTTGGCTTTATTAGCTCTTTTAAGAAGATACCCTGACTGAATCTAGGTCTGTAAATCAATACAGCAAAAGATCAGTTAGGCCATCCCCAGATAACTTTCAATATAACGACCCGAAACCTCTGATTTTGGCAATCTATCAAACGAAATTTCGGTACTAAGACCATATGCCAACGATACGTTGATCCACATGATTAACAGTTATTGATTTTAAGTTTATATCACCATGCTGAACTTTAAACTTTGATTTCAAGCCTACCAATATATAATTGTAGTGGCTACTCAATGTTTATCAAATTAATTTTGTTTTTAGAGTAGTCTGACAGTTCACTGATGTACTATCATCTCCTCTTTTTCTCCAGGAAAACTCATTTTTGATTTTCTATTTTTTTATTTTGATTTTTCTGAATTTTCTCCCCCTAAAAATCTAAAAAGAAGCATATTTTTGGATTTTTAAACTTTTTGAAGAAAAACAAAATAAAATGATATCCGATGCGGTTTACTCATTGAGTTTCAAAAACCATTTTCCACTCAGATTGCTTGACTCACTTTTATCTTTCAATTAGTAAAACCATTAACCAAGATAAAAGAGTTTAGAATAAACCATTTTGTTGTATCTGTTGTAAAAATCCAAAACCTGAGAGCAATTGCATGAGATAGCAATGTTTTCCGGCTACACAGGTTGGAAACAGACTACAAACACTTTCCTCTCTGTTGAAATCATGTTTTCATTCTTCAATATCCCTTCATTGACCTTCACCTCTCCAATAAATAGCTTGTATACAGATGCTCCACTATCAACTATCAAAGAATAGCTAATAGGTCTGTCTGGAACAAACTGCACACTTATTAAACAATTAGCACGAGAGAGGTACCCATCCCTTCACAATGATGGGTCGTCCAAGGTCATCAATCCTCGGAACATCAATCCATTCTCCTTTTGAAAAATCAATTGGTTTTTCAATGGATTGATTTGAAGTAGAAACTGCTATTAATTTTGAAAGTGCTTTGGGTTTCCAAACACGTTCAGAGTTTATTTTAGATTTTGTTGAAATTGTTTTAATTTTTGACTTTTCAGATTTCTTATTTGAAACCTGCTTCTGAACTTTGTTTGGAATCTTCTCAGACTTAACTGATGAAGACCTAGGTTTAGAGTTATTCTTAGGCTTAGCCTTAGAACTCCCCCTTACCTCAGCAACCCGTCCACAATCTCCATTTTTATTCAAGGCAATTTTGTTACGATTGTCATACACAATCTGTTTCCCCTTTTTCATCTTGATTGGGTTTGGGGATACAGACTTTTTGACATTGCCTGAATGTTTAGCAAATTTCACTTTGGTCCTTTTCTGTTTAACATACGAACAGGTAGCAACTAAATGCCCACACTCTCCGCAGTTATAACAAGACCTATACTCTTCAAAATTACATGCATACCCGTCATCCCAATACCAATAGGGACAATGAACTGCAATATGACCAACTTCACCACATTCAAAACAGTTTCTCCATTCAACATAACCATGAGAATACTGTGGTGAGTTGTCTCCCCAATAACCATCAAATCGAGAGTTATATGAATAATCATAATAATCATATGATCTAGATGAAAAGTTTCTTGAATTCTTTTGATGAGAATTTTTCATCTGATCATTTCCTTTCGATTTGTTTTGTTTTGGTCCCTTTACTTTAGAACCTTTCTTATTTTCAACATTTTTCTTTTGATCCTCTTTATTCTCATGTTGGTTAGGATTGAGTTCGAAATGAAGATGATCAAATTGATTTCTAAATTGATTTAACAAATCGATATTATCAACAAAAATACATTTAAGTAAAGATTGTTCGATATTTTCAATTAGAAAATCTTTGTTGAAAATCAATTTGTCATGTCCTTCCAACATGTAGGATCCTTCAACTCCTTCAGGAAACTTGAATATGGGTTTTTCTTTAGATTCAGATTCTGAAGTTGTTACCACATTTTCAGTTTTCTTTTCAAACATTTGTTCCACTTCACAATCAGGATTAACAACACAAGGTGTTGTGATTCCCAATTCTGATGTGGGATTATTCTTTGAAACACTTTTATTCATTTCTAACATTTCTTTCTTTAAAGATTCAATTTTATTTAACAAATCTTTTTCATTCGTTTCAAAAATTTTAATTTGATTTTTACAATTTTCTAGTTCATTTGCTAGTTTCTGTTTGTCCTCAATAAGTGTCATCAATTCACAATTCAACTTTACACATTTAGAACAACTAGCACTTACCTCATCATCTGATTTATTACCATTATCAGATTTTGCATCACCATTTGAGGTATCACTCTTTCTTGATTCACTCTGTTCTGAATCTGTATCAGAACTCAAGACACTCCCTGACAACTCACTTGAATCATCATTTCTCATATGTTTGACTAAACACACAACATTTCTATGAACACCTTCTCTGTTAACACACTTGTTAACATGTACCATTTCATCAGTTGGTTTCGGTGTCATTGGAAATCCCCAAATGTTGTCAACTTGAGAATTTTGTCTCTGTAATTGTTGTCGCTTTCTTTCAGCTTCTACTAGAGCTCTGATCTCCTCATCTGTTCTTGATACGGCCCAGTAATTCATCATTTTTCCAAAAAAAAAAATATTTCAAAAATTTTCTAAAATCAGGCTTTTGATTCCACGTTCGAAATTTTTTAGTCCCTAAATTCTACGTTCGAAATTTTTTAGGCCCTAAATTCTACGTTCGAAATTTTTTAGGCCCTAAATTCTACGTTCGAAATTTTTTAGGCCCTAAATATTTCAAAAATTTTCTAAAATCAGGCTTTTGATTCAGCTTCTACTAGAGCTCTGATCTCCTCGAAATTTTTTAGGCCCTAAATTCTACGTTCGCCCCTGGTAATTCTACTTTCGCCCCTTTTGATTCCACGTTCGTCCAAAAGTATCAGCCGAATGTAGAATAAACACCAGAATGTAGAATATCAAAACTCAAGTTCCACGTTCGCCCAAAAATGTCTACGTTCGACCACTTCTATTCCACGTTCGCCCGCCCGACGAATCGAATGTGGAAAAATAAGCCCGAATGTGGAAACTTCAAACACTAAAATCCAGGTTCGCCCAGAAAAGCTCTAGGTTCGACCAAAATTCACTCAGATTCGCCCAAAAATTTTCAGGTTCGCCCACTACAGTGTCAGGTTCGCCCACAACATTCCAGGTTCGCCCATTTCAGGTTTGAAAAACGGTTACACTTTGAAAAACGGTTATTTTGATCTCTGATTTTCAAAAGTTTGTGGATTTGAATGATCTTTATTAGGTTTTGATTCGGAATTGATTTGGAACAACTTTAATTCTTGGAATTTTAGATTTTATCCACAAATTCAACTCTAAATCAATCAAAAACACTCAAAAACCATTTTCATTCAAAAACAGATGTATTTTGATCAAAATTAGGTCCAAATCAGCTCTGAGTTTATCCAATTTGTTGTTGTATGATCCGTATGGCTCTGATACCACTTTGTAAACGAAAGATTTTGACTAAAACAGGATTAATTGATCATACAAGTCACAAAACCAGGTGCGGAAACCCTAGTTCTGAACAAACTGATAAAACTCTAATCAAAACACAATCAACATCATTTTCAAAGCTTTTTCATAGATTAACTTGTTCAAATATTCAATTACAATCACACACACGTTAATCTAGAACACTTAAACACTTTCTCAATTACACCTGGAACCTAACCTGAACACACACACAAACTGAAACCTCTCTTTAACTCAAAAACACACAAATTCTATTTATAGTGTCTGCAGGTTCGCCCCTTTTCATGGTGCGAATGTGGACACTTTCCACATTCGCCCATTTCTAAGGTACGAATGTGGAATCTTTCCACATTCGCCCAGTTTGATTCTACATTCGCCCACTTTCTTCTACATTCGCCCACTTTTTCCACTTTCAATCCATCAGCAAACTTCCTAACATATGTTAACTTTGTAGATCCAATCACTGGTCGCACTTCGTGCATCTACAAACTCCCCCTCGACTATTGATTGGATTGTCTTCGTGTTTAAGTCTTGGTCGTTTTCTGATTATCTGAACCTTCGACATTCTGTACCGGATCACTAGCTAGGGGACATACATGAATAATGCACTAACAACCCATATAAAGGTCGAATGTGGAACCCTATATATACCAGTTCCCTCATTCGAACCCTCATTATTTTTCAAAAATTTCTCAGACAAAGTCACCCTATTGACTTTGCTATTTTCATTTCATAATCTTGTTCCCTACTATCTACTGATCATTTCTATATAAGATTCACAGGTAATGGAGCTATAACAAGATTAGAATCATTCGTTTTTGTTCTGGAACCATAGCCTTTAAATTGGACATTAATAGGACTTGTTTTGGGACAATTGATGATAGCTAATCTGTTTTTGATAGTTTTAAGGGGAGAAAAGTCTAAAATCTAGTGTTAAAACACATTATTAAACCAGATTAATGATTTGAATATTGAAAACCCTAGATTTTAGGTAAAAACTATGAAAAACAGTTAGTTGGAATCAATTGAATGATAATTATTATTATTCGGCCATATCAGGATACAATCGAACAATAATGTGATGTTAATCTGGATTAGATTGAACTTTGGTGTTTTTGAAAATCAAACAGTCAGATTCGACCACCTTGGAAGGGTTGAATGAGACTTTTCTAGGTCGAATGAAGCTTAAACAGGTCGAACGTGATTGTTTGAAGGTCGAATGTGAAGTTTAAGGTCGAATGAACATTTTGTTCAATATGATTTTCTCATTCGAACCTGATTTCCTCATTCGAACCACCAAAATTCTTCATTCGAACCACCGTGTGGGTCGAAGGAAGAAGTTTTTGACCAAAACTCAAATTTTGTCCGATTTTGATAAATTTTATGTTTATTGTTTTGCAGTTTACAATGGCTGAACAACAAAATCATGAGAAACAAGTTGCGGTACAAGAGAAACCAGCTGAGAAAGCAAAAGAGAAAGAATTGTTGTGCATTTATTGGAGAAGTTAAGCAGCACGTAGAATTTTCTGGGATTGTGGACTTCTTGAGAAGAAGCAGAGTGATATATGCTATTGCTACAACAAGAACAATTTACAAAGATCATCAAGTAGACTTCTGGAAGAATGCATTGATTGACTTTTGGGATGGCAAAACAGTTATACGAAGTAAGATTCAAGGAGAGCTCGCACTTGTTACAGAAGACGACATTCGTGAAGCCTTAGATCTGAAAGATTCTCCTACTGATCCCAGAGAACTCTCATGGATTGAACAGAGATTATGTTTCCTGAGAATGAAATACAACAGTCCTTTCACTGATGGTTTACTACACAAAGCCAAGCTGTGTACTCAATTCAAGTATTTAGTACATGTGATCTTACATGTATTTGGACCAGTTCGTGGTGGATATGATGTGATGAGGAAGAGTATAAGTTCTTTGGTGGTTGCATTGATTCTAAACAAGCCGTTCAATGTATCCAGATTGATTTTTGATCATATGATGGAAGTTTTAAAAGGATTGAAGGTAGACAAGTTTCTAATGTACCCAAGATTCTTACAGATGATCTTTGAAAAGAAATATCCCAATCTGAAGAGAGATCCCAAGCATATTGTAGTTCAAAGTCACATGAACTTGAGCACGTTTAGCACGATGAAGGGTTACAAGGGTATTCCAGAAAGTGAAAGAACACCAATCAAGAATCTGTTTGGACACTTGATCAATCCAACCTACAAAGATCCAGGTCAAAACAAAGCAAGACATGCTGATAGTGAATCTGATGAAGACAATCCTTTATTTCCAGTAGATCCTGATGCGAATCGAAAACGTCAGGTGATAAACAAAGGTGCTAAGACTGGGAAAGGCAAAGCAAAGGTTGTGGAAGTTGAATCTTAGAGGCAAAAGAGTGTTGCTAAGATGAAAACTGGAAAAACCAAGACTATGCTTGTTGATGAAGAATCGATAAATTCTGAAGAGACTCAAGACGAGGAAGAATGGGATTCGGGAAATGAAAATATCAAGTCCAATAAGCCCAAGGCCACTGAGGCTGGTGAGATTGATAGTTTGAATAAAGCGATAGAAGATCAACAACAGAAGAGTCCAATTGCTATAGATGAAGATGAACTTGATCTTGGAATTCATGATCAAGACTTTGGTGGATCTCCTGTTGCGGGTGGGAAGATAAAGAAGCCTAAGTTGAAAACAATGGCTAAAAGAGATAACCCGAAGAAGAAGAGGGATAGAGAAGTAGAGTTGTTGATTGCAGGGAAGAAAGTACCTGAGATTGGAACTTCTAAAGCTACTACTCATGTGACATCCCCTGTTGCAAAGAAAAAGAAGAAAACAGTTCAAGAAACAACCGTGAATCCTCCTGCAGATTTTGAAACTACTTTGGAGAATGTGTTGAAGCAGTTTCAGAAGAAAAAGTCTCCTGTTGCTGAGACATCCTCACCTCAAGTTACTGTTTCTGGTGATGTTATGGAAGCAGTTAACAAGAAGATAAAAGATATGATGAAAGCGTTTAATGAGCAACAACAGGAGATTTAGAAGTTGAAAAAGAATGAGGAAACTATGCTAAAGATTGTAGTACCATCCAAGGCAAACCAAGATGAGTTAGAAGAGAAGTTGAAAGAGCTTCAGGAAGAAAACAAAATGTTATTGACTCGTGGAAAAAGAAATACAAGAATATTTATGTTTTTGATCCGATGTGGATTATTAACTGTTCATATGAGGACATCATCATGCTTTACTACAATCTGATTTATTGTGAGGAGAAGGACGTTGAGCAAGCTATGAAATATCATCGCGTCGTATGTTTTTGCTTTGCGTGGGATGTTAATGCAGGATGTAATTTGAGAGAAGAAATTGGGAAAGTATGTGAAGGTTAATGAACTGAAGAAAAGATCGACAAAGCGTCAACTTGAACTAGAGATGAGCAAAGAAAAGAAAAGAAATCTCAGAATCAAGTTGATGAACAAAACGATGGATTATGAACGACAACAATCCAAGCAATAGTCGAGGGGGAGTTATTGTTGATGCACTATATGTGTGGCCATCGTTGTCGGATAGACTAGGGTTGAGCCGTGTATTGTATAACATGAGATTGTGGTGATCCATAAGGGAATTTTATGGATCTGTTGCATTTGTTGATATAGACCAAAACATGAGTGTTGGTTCGATCCCTACAAGGGTCGAACCAGTTGGTTCGACCTCCTTAAGGGGTTGAATGGACTCTATGTCTTTGGCCTATATATAGCAATCTCATGTAAGTGTTGTTGGGTCTGCTGACCTGGAGAAGAACAGATGATTGAAAGCCAAAATATACTAAGTGTTGATCAAGAATAAATAACAGAGTTTACAAGAAAGCTTCCTCCAAAGAACTGCTGACTCCAAACTGCTGATGCTTAAACAACTGATACAAGACAACTGCTGCTGATGAAAGGTCTGATGAAGAAAGTCTGAAGAGCAAAAGTCTGATAAAGAACAAGTGTTGATCAAGATCTGAAGAACAAAGGTCTGTTGAACCAACAGCACTTTGGTTCAACAGATGTTAAGAAGACATCAGAGTTTATAGCTTAACAGAGTTTCCCTTCAGTAGTTTCAATGTAACAGTAGTTTATTGTTTATCAGATGTTGTAGTTTGTTAGTCAGTTAGGGGTCGCTTTCTAGGTGACGTCAGCTAAGTGATCATCAGAGGTTTGTACTTGTCTATAAATAGAACAGTACTTGTACTGTTCTATTCGTCACTCGTCATTCTCTCTAGACAAACAAACTCTGAGTGATCAGGCTGAGGGGGAGTTATAATTGTACCTTTGTAATCTTTCAACTTTAATGAAAGCTTTCGATTGATAACAATTATTCTCTATGTTTTGATTATTCTTTATTCCGCTGCACTTTCCATTTATACTTCATTCATATTACATCATTAATCAAAACAATCCAATACTCAGATCCTAACAATTGGTATCAGAGCCTGGTCAATTAAATCTGATCTAATCAATCAGTTTAATACACAGATCAGCTCACAATCATTGATATCGTTTGTTTGTCGGGTTAAAACAGAGTAATAGTTTATTTTCGTTTCAACAGTTAGTAAACAGACTTTGTTTTTGAAAAACCAAGAGAATGACTTCACTTAATCAAGATCCACACAACACTGGCACACACAACAAGCCACCGATGCTTGTCAGGTCAGAATACAACATCTGGCAGCGTCGAGTAGCTCATGTGTTAGCACAACAGAACACAGGGTGCTGGAAATCGGTAGTATTTGGACCACATGTTCCAATGGTACCGAGTGCCGAGGATCCAAAGATCCAAGTACCAAAGAGTGTTGAGAACTACTCAGAGCAAGATTTTCAAAAAATCGAGCTAGATGCCAAGGCTTTCAGCATAGTAGCCATGGCACTGCCGAATGATATCTATGCCGGTCTCTTGCACTGCAATAGTGCTAAAGAACTGTGGGATGCTCTTAAAGAGCAATTCGGGGGAACTGATGATGTGATTGAAAACAACCGTGAAATACTTAACCAACAATATGAAACGTTTAGTCACATAAAAGGGGAGTCATTAACACAACAGTTTGAAAGGTTTAACTGTCTAATTAGTGAACTAAAACTGGTTGGTCTAACTTTTCCTAATTCAACACTGAATCATAGGTTTCTTAGATCACTTCAGGACAAATGGGACACTATAGCTATTGTTATGAGAAACTCTATCGGATTCAAAGACCTAACCCTGACCCAGCTTCATGGTAAGCTCCTGACTTATGAAAGGGAGCTTAACCAGAAAAAGAAGCTCCAGGACTCTGGCAAAGTGTCAGATGACTATGTATTTGGTAATACTGCACTGTTGGGTCAGGATGATGGTTCTGGAAGTAGTAAGGATCAGAGTTATGATCATTACATTGACATAACAACTGGTTTCAATAATGATTCTTACTCATCACCAAACAACTGTGCTTTCACAGCCAGTGGTGACATCCAGGCTTCTGATAATACATCTTTTGTGTACAATGACTTGCAATACATTGATCCCTTGGACCTAGAAGAAATGGACATCTTACATCAGGTTGCCCTGCTCAGTATTAGAACCAATAACTTCTATAAGAAAACTGGCAGGAGGTTCCCAGGTTTACATGGTGGGTCAAAGGTTGGGTTGGATAAATCAAAGATAAAGTGTTATAAATGTCACAGAATGGGTCATTTTGCTAGGGAGTGTAGGAGTCAAAATGGAGTTCCTATGATCACCTATCCAAATCAAAGACCACAGACCAACACTTATCAGACCATCCCTAATGTACCTAATGTGCAAAACACTGCTCACTTTGCACAGACCCAAACCACTGTTCCTGTGCATTATGTCCAAACCACTGTTCCTCAGTATCACTATGTTCAAACACCTGTTGCTCAGGCCCCTGTGCCAATGACTGTTACTCCACCCTCTGCTCCTGCAGAGACCAGTCAACCAGGTCAACAGAGTTTCTTTACTCAGGGCTTTGTTGATTGGAGCAGTCTACCAGATGAGATAACAGATGACAACATTGCTCTAGTTGCTAACACTGAAAAGGATTTTTGTTTTATGGCACTAGAAACAATTGTTGAAGAGACTGATTCTGAGGAAGTGGTGTCTATGTCTGAAAATGTGACTGATGGTGTTGTTGGTGAGATTGTTTCAGCTGAAGAATCTGAAGTGGAGGTTGTGAATCTATCAGACCCTTGGGGTAGTGATGACTGTGACTGCCAGTGTAACTGTGCCTTGATGGCTGCTGCTAAGGTATCTCCTCAAATCTTAAATGACTTGTGCTCAGACAAATGTATTGTAGCATTTGCTAAGATAAAAGAGGTGAATGAAAACTTTAGAAAGAAAATTTTGGACTCAGAAATTCAGGTTGAAAAATTAACAAAAGAGTTAAAATCAAAAATATCTGAAAAAGAGTCTGAAATCAGCAGTCTAAAACATGAAGCAAGCATAACCAAAGACCAGCTTCAGACTATGATAACAAAATATCATAGTTGTAAGAAGGAGCTTGAGTCCACCCAAGTTGAATGTCAGAAATGGGTGGAATCATCAAAGGGTTTCGAGATGATTGTCAACCAACAATCCAAAAGTCATGTAAAATTTGGGTTTGGTTTTAAAACCACTGATCAAGTTTCACAAACCACTGACAAAAAGGAACCACAGTTGGTTGAGGTCATCCCTACAAACTCAAAAGGTCAAGAAATCAAGGTTACTGAACCCAATGGCAAGAAAATCATTCTTGAAAAGTTGGAAGGTACACCCTCATTTGATGAAATTGAAAAATATCAATTCAAACCAACATGGTCAGATGAGTGTGAAGTCCTTGAAAATTTCAAACCTATGACCTTCAAAACCTCTGATGGTAAAATGGCACCACAGGCCAAGGTTATCCCTCTAGTAAGTCTTCCAACAGATGATGAAACATCTGTTGAAAAGAAGAAAGAAAAAGGGAAAGCCAAGAACAACTTGTTTTGTGATTTTTGTGAAAAGAAGAACCATGTCACCAAAAACTGTTTTCTTCTAAAAGCATATGACATCAACAAAACAACAAGTTTAAATGATTCAAAATCTAAAGAATGTTCAATTTGCAAGAAAAAGAATCACAAAACAAAAGAGTGCTTATATCTCAAAAATTTTGATGAAAAGATAAAAGAATATAAGGCTAAAACTCTGGAGAGTCAAGTGATGAGTACTTCAAAAGGAAAATCCAAACAGATTTTTGAATCAGTCCAAACATCTGTTACCCAAAGTCTGAACAAAAACTCTGCTCCCAGAGAGGTTCAGGTAACAGATGCTCCACCTATTAACAGATTACCAAGAGGATATGGACAACCCACTTGCCATCGTCTGCCACATGTTTATGATGAGCCCAAGAGGCTTTCAAAACCAAAAGTGAACAGACATCCTCATGGTTTTCATCAACTGATAGGAAATGATCAAACCTCTGCTGGACCAAGTGTTGACATACAAGCACTGGCAAATGGTCAAATGCAGCTGTTGAATCTAGTTCAAAAGCTAGTCCAAACCACTGATCATTCCTCTCAACTTAAGGCTGAGACAGCTAAGGACCCATCCAAAGCCATTTTGGCTTTGGACACTCACCAAAACTAAAATCCTTACTGATGTGCAGGGAGCTTCTGCTTGTTTAGACAGTTTATGGTATGTAGATAGTGGAGGCTCCAGGCACATGACTGGATGTAGAGCCCTTCTTCTGGACTTTCTTGCTCATGGAGGGGGTGATATATCCTTTGGTAATGATTCTAAAGGTAAAGTGTTGGGTTCTGGTACTGTCAAAGCAGGGAGACTTAAGTTTGAAAATGTTAATCTAATAGACAATCTAAAATTTAATCTACTTAGTGTATCACAAATGAGTGACAAGGGCTTTGGGTCATTCTTCACTAAGCAAACATGTAAGATTGTTGGCCCAGAGGCTGTAGAAAAGATTAACACCATCATTGTTGAGAGCAAAGCACAACTTGTTGCTCACAGAAGTGGCAATGTGTATGTGGTTGATATGTTGAAGGATAATCCTACTGCTAATGTTTGTCTGTTCTCAGCTGCCTCTACCAAAGAGACAGAACTGTGGCATAGGAGACTTGGTCACACCAACCTTCAAACTATCAACTCACTCTCCAAACAAAACCTTGTCAGAGGTTTACCATCAAAAGAATTCAAATGTGATGAGCATTGTGTTTCCTGTTTAAAAGGTAAACAACATAAAAGCTCTTACAAATCCATTGATGAGTCCAAAACCAGTCAGTGTTTACAAATGTTGCACATGGACTTGTTTGGCCCTGTAAAAATCATGAGTCTAAGAAGGAAAAGATTTTGTCTTGTCATAGTTGATGATTTTTCTAGGTTTACATGGACTTACTTTTTACACTCTAAAGATGAGACTGCAGGTATCTTGAAGGACTTTGTTACCAAAGTTGAAAAACAATATGACTTGCCAGTAAAAGTCTTTAGGAGTGACAATGGAACAGAGTTCAAAAATAAGGAGTTAGATGATTTCTGTGTGTCAAAAGGGATTGTAAGGCAGTACAGTATCCCAAGAACACCAGAGCAGAATGGGGTGGTTGAAAGGAAGAACAGGACTCTCATTGAGGCTGCAAGAACAATGCTAGCAGATTCTGGTTTACCTCTGTCCTTCTGGGCAGAAGCTGTAAACACTGCTTGTTATGTTCAAAACAGAGTTTTAATCAACCCTAGACATCAAAAGACTGCTTATGAAATTCTGTTTAAAATCAAACCACTGATATCATTTTTCAAAATCTTTGGCTGCCCATGTTTCATTTTAAATCTTAAAGATTCCATTTCAAAATTTGCAGCCAAAGTGGATTGTGGATATTTTCTGGGGTATTCTTCTATTGCAAAGGCCTATAAAGTGTTTAACACAAGGACTAAAACAATAGAAGAAACTCTGAATGTAAAGTTCAATGAACTTTCTTCTTTAAAAATCCCAGCAAACCCTGTTGAGTTGTTTGATTTAGATAAATTCAAATTTGAAGATATTACTGTCAAAACTAACCCTGCAGGTACTCCACAATCCTCACAACAAGATTACAGAATAGATGTTGTGGTTCCAGACCACTACAAAGTCTATCATGTATCAGAGGAAGCAGTAGTTCAAAACAACTGTCAAAACTCTGTCACAGCTGAGTCAGCCACTGTTGGCCAGTCTTATCTTCAAACCACTGATTCACCGAGCCAATTCACTGCTCAATCATCTGTTGACAAGAGTCAATCATCTGTTGACAAAAGTCAGTCCAATCTTACACCACTTGGACCCATTCCTCCACCTCCATTTCAAACATCTGTTGCCTCTTCAGAAGTGCCAACAGATGTTATGTCAACAGAGTCTCCAAACCTCTGTCCTTCACCACAAAATGCCATCATACCATATCAGGGAGATTTAATCTACCTAAGAGCTCATCCACCAGATCAAATCATTGGCAACATCAGAGAAGGTGTGCTCACAAGGAGCCAATCTTCAAACATCTGTCTTTTTGCAGGCTTTCTATCCCTTACACAACCTGTCAAGTACCAAGAGGCACTGAAAGACAACAGTTGGGTAGAAGCCATGCAAGAAGAACTCCTTCAGTTTAAAAGACAACAAGTATGGGAACTTGTACCACTGCCTAAGGATGTCTGTCCTATTGGCACAAAGTGGGTCTTCAAAAACAAAACTGATGAAAGGGGTATAGTTGTCAAGAACAAAGCCAGGTTAGTGGTTCAAGGCTTCAGACAAGAAGAGGGTATTGACTATGATGAAACCTTTGCCCCTGTAGCAAGGCTAGAGGCAATCAGACTTTTCTTAGCCTTTGCTGTCAACCACAACATTAAGGTGTTTCAGATGGACATCAAGTGTGCCTTCCTATATGGCAAAATTCAGGAGGAGGTCTATGTATGTCAACCACCTGGTTTTGAAGACACATTCCATCCTGATCATGTCTACAAGCTTAACAAAGCATTGTATGGACTCAAACAAGCACCAAGAGCCTGGTATGAAACTCTCTCTACTTTTCTCTTATCCATTGGTTTCACTAGAGGTAAAATTGACAAAACCTTGTTTTTAAAATGGAAAGGAAAAGACTTAATGATTGTTCAAATATATGTGGATGACATCATTTTTGGATCCACATGTAATAAAATGTGTGAGGAGTTTAGGGAACTCATGACAGCAGAGTTTGAAATGAGTGCTATGGGTGAACTTCAGTGCTTTCTTGGTCTCCAAGTAAAGCAACTGCAAAATGGTACTTTCATTCATCAAAACAAGTATGTGAAAAACTTGTTAACAAAATTTGAGATGAATGATTGTAAGCCATGTAGTACACCCATGAGCACTGTCAAGCCACTCACTGATGATGAAAAGGATGAACTTGTTGATCAGACACACTACAGATGCATGATTGGGTCTTTATTGTACTTAACAGCATCCAGGCCAGACATTATGTTTGCAACCTGTGTGTGTGCTAGATCTCAGGCTTCTCCTAGAAAGTCTAACCTTATTGCTGTGAAAAGGATCTTCAGATACCTAAAAGGTGCTCCCACACTTGGTATCTGGTATCCTGCTAATGGAAACATTGAGCTTTCAGGTTATTCAGATAGTGATTTTGCTGGCTGCCATACCACAAGGAAGTCCACATCAGGAGGGTGCCAGTTTCTAGGGAATGCCTTAGTCTCTTGGCAAAGCAAAAAGCAAGCAGCTGTTTCAACATCCACTGCTGAAGCTGAATACATTGCTGCTGCAAGCTGTACAGCCCAACTTATGTGGCTTCAGAATCAACTACTGGATTTTGGGATAACTGCACTTAGGACTCCACTCATGTTGGATAGTCAAGCTGCTGAAAATATCATCAAAAACCCAGTCTCTCACTCAACCACCAAGCACATAGATATCAGACATCATTTTGTCAGGGATAGCTATGAAAAAGGTTTGATTTCTCTGCACCATGTTCCAACAGAGGATCAGTTGGCAGATGTGCTGACAAAAGCTTTAGACACATCTACCTTCACAAATCTGATCTCTCGAATTGGAATGTTAAACATGGATTAAAAACAACAAAAAATGTTTTCAATAAAACATTAAAATGTTTTCAGAAAATCAAATTTTGCTAAAATAACACTTTGGTTGAAAAATCTGTTTTAAAACCACTGATTCAGATAAAACAACCACTGTTTTATTAAAACCACTGTTAGTTGAAAAATCTGTTTCAAACATCTGATCAGGTAAAACAACCACTGTTGGTTGAAAAATCTGTTTCAAATATCTGATCAGATAAAACAACTGTTTTCATCAGTCTTTTGGTTAAACAACAGAGGTTGGCAACAGAGGTTTAACAAAACAGCTGTCTGCCACCAGATGTTTCAACCATCAGATGTTTGCCACATCAGCGGTTTCACCAGAGCCTATAAAACCCTGTTATTTCCCCCAACAGCAGTTTTACTGTCTCATTGTATTCAAAATACTAAAAACCATTTTCGTCTTCCTCATAACCCTTAATCAAAAATCCTTGCTTTCATAATCAAAATCCATTAAAATGGAACTCCAAACAAAAGCCACTCACAATTTCCTTCCATATTTGGTTAAAACCGAAGACAACACACCATTTCATTCCACCATTGACATCATCAATAACTCGAAATATAAAAATATTCTTGTTGCTGATGCCCCCATTCACCTGGAAACACTCCAAGAATTCTGGGCAACTGCTGAGGTTTTATACCATGACAAAAAGCCTACGTCCATAATTTCTAAAATTGGAGCCACCAGTATCACCATAACCCCTGAGGTCATCTCCACCACCTTCTCACTGAACGACTTGTCAGGTATGGAAACTTTTCCAAAAACAGAGCTTCACACTGAGTTTCAAGAGAGGGGGTATGATGCTCAAATGACTGGTTCCACACTATACAAAAAGTTTTTCCCACCAGTCATGAAATTTTTCTTCCATACCCTCCTCCTCTGTGCCTCTGCCAAGACTACATCCTTCAATGAAATCCCATTGAGGATACAATACTTGGGATATGCTATGTTGTCAGACTCTGACTTCAACCTATCTCAGGGATTGTTTTCAGACTTGGTATCAAATGTGAAAGCCATAAAATCTGGCTCAAACAATGCTTTTCTGCTCTACCCTAGAATTCTAAGTGTAATTCTACAAAAGCTTTTACCTAAAAGGATTTTCAAAAGGGAGAGTCATTTAACATGAAAAGTTTAACTGATGAAACTTTTACTAGAATGCTGGGTTCTTCAACCCAAGAAAAAGCACAAAAAGTTCAAAAAGTTTCCAAAACACAACCAAAGAGGACAAAGACAACAACTGTTGTTGAAACCTCTGTTGGTGAGCCCACTGCTCCTGGTGATCATGGCACTTCATCCAGTGCTGTGAAACCCACACCAGCCACCAAAAGAAAACGTCCATCCACCAAAACAACCACCAAAACCAAAAAGGGACTTCTGGAAGATGAGATACCAGAAGCTAACCCACCAAAGCAACATGAAACCACTGTTGTTACTTCCTCACAACAGTTGGAGATATCTCAACCCAAGCAAACTCCTCAAGATTCCTCACAAAAGGAACTTGTTGTAAGCCAAAGGGAACCTCAAACTGAGGCATATGAGTCACTTGATCATATGTTTACAAGCCCATCTCCCAGGGCAAATCAGCTTCTTACTCCACCTACATCACCACCACATGTCCCACAAACAATGCAACCCCTGTTTGAGGCTATTGATAAAACTCAGGACAACCCCAGTTCCTCTCAATCACCTATCACTGAGAGTATGCCACTACCAGTGACTGGGACTGAGGAAAATCAATCAGCCATCCCACAAACAGATGAGGAGGTTATACTCCCAGAAGTACATGTTACTTCTGATGAGGTTTCAAGAGAAGCAGCCACTACTGCTGTTGAGACCATTGTCTCACAGCAGGACAGTGGTTACATTGCTAAGACTTCCTTGAAGGCAACAACTGCTGAAGACACAATTGTGTCTCCAAAAACAGTTGGAAGTCCCCAGAACCAAGACCAAGGGGCAGCAGGTTCTTATTCTATGGACTCACCTCCTAGGACTGAACCAGCTAAAACTACCCCTGGTAGGGACTCAGCTGATCCTATTAATTTGGGTGATGAGTCAAAACTACAAGAATTGACGGTTAAAGTTCAAAACCTTGAATCCTCTGTTGCTGACATCAAATCTGATGTCAAGTCAATATTGGAAACACTGAATAACTTTACAAAGAGTCAACCATCAACTGCTGATGTTGCTAATGAGCTATGGAAATCTGTTTCCCCCATCATCATAGCTCATCGAAAATTAGCAGATCAGACACAGGAAACCTACATGACTTTGATCAGAAACATGGTTGATGCCAGATTCAATGATACAAAGGCTGATATCAAGGTGATCAAAGACCACTTGCTGAAGACCACTGGCTCTGCCCCTACCACAATTCTCAGAGATGAAGATGATGATGAATTCACTGCTGATGATGCCAAAAAGGGGGAGAGTGGCAGAGATAGGCTACCAAAACTAAAAACACAAAAAGGGAAGAAGCCAACTGCTGACAAACCAGGGTCACCCAAATCAGCTCCACAAACACAACAACCAAATGTTCAGTTCCCTGGTTCTGAACCAGCTCCAGCATCAAAGGCAAAAGAAGTTGATACTTCAGCTAATGAAAGAGCTGAAAAGGCTGCTGAAGACAAAATGAAAAGGGCTGACACATTGGAGGTAAAGGCAGAGAGGTTGGTACAACTGAAAAAGGAACAGCAACAGGAAGTGGAAGATGTGAGCACTTCAAAGAGAAGGAAAATGCCAGCCAAACACACTAGAAAACCACCTTCCAAATTAACTGCTGAAACTCCTGTTGTACAAACACCTGTTACCACAACCACTGCTCCACAAACCACTGCCACCACAACCTCTGTTACCCAAACCACTGCACCTAAAACAACTGAAACTAAAACCACTGCTAAAACATCTGCACAACCCAAACCAGTAACCAAACCAGTCACTAAACCAACCACAACTCAACCAACTCCCAAACCTACTTCAACACAACCTAAAACCCAAACAACTGCTGGTTCCACAAAAGGACCAACAGATGTTTCTCAATCCACTGCTACATCCTCATCCTCACCCAAAATCTTGTATAGCAGAAAAAGGAAATCCACCTTTGTTATACAAGAAGAAAACATCCATAACACACCACCTAACACCCCAATCTCATCCACACCAGTCAATGCCATTCCACTCTCATCTTACTCACCACACACTGACCAATTCAGGTCACACAGACCACCATCAACCATCACCCCATTGGCTGAGAAGTATCCCCTTGAGTTGGATTTAATCAAGGGGGAACTTCAATCCTTCTATAATACTGATCAGCCATCAGAAAGATCCTTCCCATCTCTTAAAGGCTTCCATGTTCCACCCAATCTAGACACATATCTCAAATACAAGGGTGAACAGGCTGATGCTGTCATCAAAGAGAAGTGCAAAGGGAAGGATGACAGGACTGCTCAGGGCATCCATTCAGCAGAGCTTAGCAAACTCAGAAGGATTGAAGACTATGCTAAGACCCTGAGCAACTCCATGTCAACCATGCCTCTCAGCAGACACTTGGAGATGGAAGTAAGGGATTCACTGCTGGAACAGATCTTGGCATCCAAGCCTTATAAAGCAACAAAGAATCAATTTACAGGCTGGACCACACATGCTCTAAGAGAAGAACTAATCAGAATAGAGAACATGGCCAAGAATCCTCCTGCTAAGGTCTCTGCCCCTGATTTCAAAAAGGGGAGAGATGAAGCTAGAGCCTTGAAATTCAGAAGAATGAGACAAGAGCTTGTAGCTGCTAAGTATGGAGAGATGAAATCTGTTGCCAGATGGTCAGAAATCAGGCTAATTGAGACATATAAAAAGCTTGAACAAGAAAGAAAGAAAGACCAACCCTGATCTTCCAAGAAAACCAGTGTATGATGATGCTCCCAAGAAACCCTCTCAGGCCTTCACATTAGACAGTTTACTGGAAACTTCAGATCTTACCATTGCTGCTAGAAGACAATTTAAGAAGCAAAAAGAAATGACTGAAGAAGAAACAAGACAGTTCACTGATACTTATGTGAAAGAGGGGATCTTGAACCAAATCAGATCTTTTTCTGATCCTGTGTCAGACAGGCTCAGAGAACTCATTGGAAGGCCACCATCACCAAACTCATCCAAAATAAAGATGCATCCCAGTCACTCCTCTGATTCTAAAATTCTAAAATGGAAGTCTGATAAAGAGACCCATGAATTGACATTGCTCAGATCAGATGGTAGTATTCAGAAGTTGAGCATGGATGAGGCACCTGGCCTAAGTGCTGAAGATCTCCAGACACTTCTAAATTTGACACTGGATAGAGATGTTGAAGACCTCTTCTCTCTGCACTTTGAATTACAACTAAAAGGGCAAATTAGAGAAAGTCTGATGAGGAATAAAGATCAAGAATAAAGCAGAGTTTTGGCATCATCTGTTCTAGGGGGAGATTGTTGGGTCTGCTGACCTGGAGAAGAACAGATGATTGAAAGCCAAAATATACTAAGTGTTGATCAAGAATAAATAACAGAGTTTACAAGAAAGCTTCCTCCAAAGAACTGCTGACTCCAAACTGCTGATGCTTAAACAACTGATACAAGACAACTGCTGCTGATGAAAGGTCTGATGAAGAAAGTCTGAAGAGCAAAAGTCTGATAAAGAACAAGTGTTGATCAAGATCTGAAGAACAAAGGTCTGTTGAACCAACAGCACTTTGGTTCAACAGATGTTAAGAAGACATCAGAGTTTATAGCTTAACAGAGTTTCCCTTCAGTAGTTTCAATGTAACAGTAGTTTATTGTTTATCAGATGTTGTAGTTTGTTAGTCAGTTAGGGGTCGCTTTCTAGGTGACGTCAGCTAAGTGATCATCAGAGGTTTGTACTTGTCTATAAATAGAACAGTACTTGTACTGTTCTATTCGTCACTCGTCATTCTCTCTAGACAAACAAACTCTGAGTGATCAGGCTGAGGGGGAGTTATAATTGTACCTTTGTAATCTTTCAACTTTAATGAAAGCTTTCGATTGATAACAATTATTCTCTATGTTTTGATTATTCTTTATTCCGCTGCACTTTCCATTTATACTTCATTCATATTACATCATTAATCAAAACAATCCAATACTCAGATCCTAACAAGTGTTGGTTCGAACCCTATAAGGGTCGAACCAGTTGGTTCGACCTCCTTAAGGGGTCGAATGGACTCTATGTCTTTGGCCTATAAATAGCAATCTCATGTAGGTTTTTCATTTCAAGATTTTGAGTTTGTGCTTTGAATGCTCTAAAGGGGGAGGTCATGCCCGACCTCCCCCGACCCCGAGATAGATGTTTATCCTACTGATGATAGTGTCTGTAACCGTTTCTGATGCAATACGAATCTGTGATGACATTGTTTTCGTTTATTTCTGTCTCATCTCATATCTTCCGTCTGAAACCGAGCTGTACTCGTTTATTCAATCTATGAATTCGGTTTTTACCAAATTCTCAAATTTTCCATTTTGGGTAAAGATTTCATGCATTGATGTGACATTTCTATAATTTGCCATTTAGGGTAAGTTGTGATTTCTTCATCAAACGGACAGATTTCGGGACATAATTGGTAGGGTTTTATGGGGATAGATTAGTTGTAATCAACTGCTGTGATTTATGATGTTTCGTGATGTTTCCTGACTGTTTAATGCGATTTGGTGCATTTTATGAGTTTTTGCAGAAATTGGGTCGAACCAGAAACTAGTTCGCAGCTTCGGGAGGTAGAACCAGTATGAAAAAGGTCGAACCAGGCACAAACAGCCTCATTCGACCCACTCGGAAGTCGAACCAACCCTAGAACCTCCTGATTCGACTCCACGACTTCATAAACGCGATTTTTTGATGCAAACTAAGTGTTTTATGCATGATTATTGTGTGTTAATGATATGTACTTGATCAATTAGTGTAACAGGTCACCAATGGGATGTCGAGTTTGTCTGGTGTGTCGGGTTAACGTTTAAACACATTTTCAAACATACGTAGTCATGATCTGGAGAATCGGGGACTAGTTAACCAACGGGTTATTAGTCTAGTACCTCATACACACTTTATGATAGGTCGTCGATATTAGGGCCTATCAAATCATTGCTGGTCATTCTATTATAAGAAGACGTAACCTAAGGTGAGTTTCACGGCCCCGCTTTGTGTGTTTTCATTTTCGGGGGAGAAACATGTTTCTTACTTGGATTTCTTATGATCATGTTATACTAGTGTTACCTTTTACTTTACTATGCGATACTTCTATGGCCCGGGGAACACCATGAAAATGCGTGTTGCATAACAGGGGAAATGTGGATAGATCTACTGGGACTGACAAACCCCACTCATCGGCTGGGAGCCGGACAGATGCATATTGTCTCGGTCATTGAAAATCTACCGTGGGACGGTAGTTCAGTAGGCAGATTCTTGTAACATCAACTCAGTAATGGTTTCCAAATCGTAGTAGTATATTTCGTACGCCTAGCTAGCGTTCTTATAACAAAGTATTAACACGAATGATCTTACAAAACTTATAAAAACGTTTATTATAAAACCTGTGAACTCACCAACATTATGTGTTGACATCTTTAGCATGTTTTCTCAGCTAAGGTAGCAACTTTCGGATAGTCGCACGACGTCTAGTATCATTTGCATGTTTCAAAACATTTGCAGTTTATCAGTACTTAGTAGTTTGGATTGTAATCAGATTTTGCTTCCGCTGTACTTAATGATCATTTGAAAACAAAATGGTTTATCTTACGTATTTTTATTCATATAGTCGTCATTTATTATGACCGTTGACTTGGATTTCGGGGTGTCACGCGCCTCGCGGTAAAACCCCGCAAGTGGAATTTTAGGGTGTGACATCACCGGTGCTGGTAGTGGAGCCACGAACTAAATTCTGGTTCTATCTAATGGATCTTTCCCATGACTTTCTCTCTCCAAATTAATATATATATATATACACTTGTAGTGGAGAAGGTGCAAGGGTGGTGGCACTGAAGTGCACATTATTATTATTATTATTATTATTATTATTATTATTATTATTATTATTATTATTATTATTATTATGTGTGAAAACAATTAATTATTGGGTAAAGAATGAGTGATGTGATGTAGCACTGAAGGATTAATGTAAATCAGTGAAGTGAAAATTTTTTCAGTGTAGCGCCCCTCCCCTTATAATTGTTGTGGATCACAACGATTTTCATTGAATAAGCCGCTAGCGTGTGGTATAGGCTATCTGTGGGTACATGGATCAGCACAAGTAGAGGTTGAGATTAGCGGAGTAGCTAAAGAGATGAAACAATCACAAACCTTTAGGGGTCGTTTGGTTCGTTGATCTTTTTTAACTAAATTTGGAACGTTTGAAATGAATTGGAATTTAATGGAACTAAAATTATTTCCATCCAAAATTATAAACAGTTTAGTTAATAAATCTATTAAAAGAATTGAAAGGTAAAAACATGAAAATACAATGATACAAAACTAACCTGGGAGAGGTTAACGTACAAAGCTTCTTAACGTAAGAAGCGTAAGAAGCAATCTCTGCCATTAGATTAACAAGATGGCTGGATGCAGATTAAAAACCCTAATCATACTTGGGTTAAACTAACCAAAGGTAAATTATGAAAAACCGTCTATTTTTTTTCAAATCGTAACAACAAAAAATCAATCGAAACAACATTCTTCAACGATTGAAATCGATTAAACCAATCTGAATGATTACACAATCAAAATAACAAAAACCATTCGATTACAATGAACGAAAACGAAAAAAATTATAAAAACAGTGATTTACACCGGAACGATTTAATCATACGAAAAAACATACAATTATGAATAAACGCTCGTAATAGTTGTCAAATACTTTCGATTTTGTTTCAATAAGTAATGATCACACATAAAAATTAGGTTAAAAAAAGTTGCAGAGGAAGAAGATGAAGTTGGTGAAAAACATAGGCTTTTAAAATCTCAGACGCACTCATCAAATTTAAAGACGGACTCATCAAAATTTTCAGACGTACTCATCAAAATTTCAGACGTACTTATCAAATTTCAGACGCACTCATTGAAATTTAGAAGCAGTCAATTAAATGTTTGGAAGCACTCATTAAAAATTTAGAAGCACTCATTAAAAAGTTAGGAAGCACTCACTGAAAATTTAGAAGCACTCATTAAAAAATTTGGAAGCACTCATTAAAAATTTAAAAGAACTCATTAAAAAGTTTGGAAGCACTCACTGAAAATTTATAAGCACTCATTACTAAGTTTGGAAGCAGATTGAAAATTTGGACGCACTCATTAAAAAGTTTGGACGCACTCATTGAAATTTTTGGACGTACTCATCAAAACCCAAAAAAATTCAAACGCACCTTTAAATAAATGAGTGTTACCTCATGAATGGAATGGAGTGGAGAGAAATCTATATAATGCATCAAGTAACATTTGTTGTGGGAGGGATGGCCTTTTCTACATTTGACTCACCTATTTCGGGTTTCTTTTAACATCTTCATCTTCAAATTGTTATATATTTGACTCCCTTGTTTCAGTTTGACAAAACAAAAATAAAACGCACTCATTGATTTGACAAAAATAAATAAAACGCACTCATATTATGGTCCTAGTTATTACAAGGGTGTTTGCATTGTTTCTCTTTTCAGGAGGGGTGTTCAAGTTTCAGGAGGGGTGCTCACTCCGACAACCAGTACCATGAGTTAAAGGTCTTCCATAATCATCAAACTGCACCCTATCTTTCCTGACATTACCATAAACATTTTGAACAATATTATCATTTTTCAGCATCTGCTCATTATTTTCACCATCAATGGAGCTTATAGGTCTTCCGTAATAATCAAACCTAACCAGTGTCTGGTTCTGACTAAGACTCTGACTCAAATTCTGATTCTGATGGTGATACCACGAAGGTATGGGGTTGGGATCATTAGGGTAATTGTTTGAATAATAATAATAATCGGGTGAAGAGTACATGGAAGGATCAGGAGGTGTTGAATTAAATTAATAAGGGGAAGTAGGTGAGGTGGTGGTGGTGGTCAGATCTCGATCGGTTGTTTCAAAGGAGGATGAGTTTGTGAAAGTGAGTAGGTGCAGTGACAATTGTGAAAGTGGGATGGTGTGTGATAGTTTAATCATGGTTAGGTTAAATTGACAAGTGGAAAGTTCTAGTGGCTTCTTACACTTCTTATGTTAAAAACTTTATACCCAATACTTTCTCAACTAACCTTAAACCATAATCGTTGTTCTAATGCTAATTTCCATAACCAGAACACACGCGCTCCCATATTGATATATATCTCTCTCTTTCTGTTTTTTTCCCTGTTTGTTAATTTGTTTTATCTCTTGTTCTATCCCTTGAGATCTGTTTATCTTTATTTTGGTCTCTTGAGTTCGAATTTAAGGAATCAGGGGAAATGAACTGGATTAGTTTTGGTTTAATAAAAGAAAGTTGCTTGATTAGTTAAAAATAAAATATTAATTACTTTTTGAAATAGTTAATTGTGTTATTTGTTTTATATTCATCTCAATTCTATGTTTGTGTAAAAAAAAATTATCGGATTGTGTTGAAGTTTAATGGTTTACTATTTGACTAAGAATTTTGCTGGAAATTTTAATATCAGAGTGTTTTTTTACTCTTTACAAATTCCGATACAAATTTTGAAATTCCATCATAGAGTTAATTGTCAATTTAGTCCCTGAGGTTTGGCTAAAAATGTCTCATTAGTCTAAATATTTTTTTTTTCTAATATGTGTCTCCAAGGTTTCTCAATTTTTGTCACTTTCTTCCAACCCTCTAACTCCGACAATAAAAGTCAAGTCAAGGATCATCATCATCATCATACTCAGTTAATCCCACCTATAGCAAAGCTAAGGTAGGGTCTGAGGAGGGTAAGATGTAGACAGCCTTACTTCTACCCCTAAGAATAGAGAGGCTGCTTCCAGTGAGACCCCCGGCTCGATGTGGTTTGGTATCAAGCCTTGGACATAAGGCACAAAACACTTAGCAATCGGGACAAACCCGATCGGTGCATGTACCCCCTTTGTCTTTTGGCTATCAACGCCACCACATGATGCATGATTAACCATCCGTCATTCTTAACGTTATTTTCACGAAATTAGTAAAATAACGTTAAAACTAGTGCAATTTTACTTTTGCCACCCGAGGACCACACATATATACATTATATGCGCACACCTTAAGTGGGGCGTAAAAGTCAAGTCAAGGATATTTTAGTCAATTAACATTTATCTTTTGTTTTTGCCTTTTTCATCCAAAACCTTCATCTTCTTGAAACAAACCACAACATCAAAGCCCTAACCACACCTGGAAACCATTTCTGCTTTCCCCCCCCCCCCCCCCCCCCTCTCTCTTTCCCGTTTAGGATCTTCAGCCCATCAACAATCACAACAAACACAAGATAACAAATGGGCAAATACATAAAACAAACCCAAAACCCACCGGCAAACAACAACAATCTTCCTTAATTAACATCCCTAACCCCCCTCCTACATTCAGCTCCGCTGCCGCCATCTTATCAAACGCACCCCCACAACGACACCGTGTTCCACCCAAATCAAATAATAATAATAATAATAGGGTTAGGGTTTCGTCAAAACTTCTTTATGGTCTGTTAACAAATTGGTTAATAATGGTTTTGGGAATGATGGTGAAGGCTCCTTTGGAGAGAATGTGCTGGAAATTGAACCCAGAGGAAGGTTAGGTTTTTTTTTTAATTATTTAGAATATATATTTTATAAGTATTTTAGGTTTTTTTTTTCTTTTTTACTGTGGGTGTGGGTAGGTATTGACATGGTTGTGACAGACGGTGGATGGTGGGGCAATGTTGGTAGTGGGTGAGGATTGGTGCTCAATGTAGCAGGTTGGTGGTAGCTTTATGTCGTGATGGCGACGGTTGGTGGAGGTAGTGGTGGTGGTGACGGTGGTGGCAACAGGTAATGATGATTCTGGGTTAGGGTGGCGGTGGCAACAAGTGGTGATGGTGATGGGTTAGTGTATAATTTTTAGTTTATGTTTTTTTAATAATTAAATATTTTTTAATGAAAATGGCAAAAACAAAAGATAAATGCTAATTGACTAAAATACCCCTGACTTAACTGACTTTTCTTGACAGAGTTAGGAGGTTGGATGAAAGTTACAAAAAATGAGAAACCTTAGGGACACAGATGAGAAAAAAAAAACTATTTAGATTAAAGAGACATTTTTAACCAAACCTTAGAGACTAAATTGGCAATTAACTCTTCCATCATACATAGGAAGGAATGTGAATTTCCCTTGAATCAAGGACATGATTAGAATAAAATCCAATTTAAATTACATACATAATCAACCAAACAAAATTTTTAATGGAATTAATTATATATATATATATATATATATATATATATATATATATATATATATATATATATATATAGGGTTAGGATACTTTGAGAACTCGACGAGTTGTGAGAACTCGTAGGAACTCGACGTAAAATGCGAAAAAAAAATTCTTTTTTTTACACTCGTGTAAAACACGTAAACCCCGCTGTAAAAAAAATTAAAAAAAAAATACATTAATTTGCGCCAAAATACACCGGTGTAAGGGATTTTTATCCTCGTGTAAGTATGTTAATATTTTATTCATTATTTTATTGTTGATTAATTGTGGACCACATATTCATTTTTGATTAAAACAAATATGTGGTTATAAAGTGAGTTCCTATTTTTCTCACAACTCACATTGGTTCTCAAAATATCCGGATCCTATATATATATATATATATATATACATATATATATTACTTTACAAGTTGTTTGTGTTATATGGTGTTGTACTCTATGCTTGAAGAGTGTGTTATGCATAAGAGTTTTGTACTCAAAGGTTTAAGGGTTGTATTCACTCTTGGTTTTACTTCATTTCTTTCTCTCAGAAGTGAGAACATCACTCTCTCACTTCCTCCTAATCTTTTCTATTTCTGTAAATATTGGGAAACTAACACATTCATCGTCGTTTATTCTGCAGTGATGGCGGTGACCGGTGAAGCCGTCGGGCGGTTATCATGAATCCGGTGAGTGGTGATGATGCGTGGTTGTTCATGTAGTCTTCTCCGGCGACGTAAGTTGTTTGTTCTTCATTCGATGATGGTGACCAACCGGTCACCGGTGGAGGTTACAACCGGTGGCAATGTTAGGTGAGTCGGTTGCTGTTGTCGGTGGTGGTGTTGCGTTGTAGGGGAAAAAGTCAGTAGTGTTGGGAGGTGAGGGTTGTAGAGCTCCGATCGGAGGTGTATGACCGGAGTTATGGTTGTTGAGAGAAACATATATATATATATATATATATAAATATATATACACACACAGAAGGTTCGCCGTCTTAAGTTTAGTCATGTATAATATAGTTGAGAGTTACTTTTATGCAAACCATATCGTCGATCTAGAATAATAATAGTATTTACAATTCAATGATTTGATTTTATTTTTCCTTTAAGTTAATGAAACTGAACATTTAAATGCAATCCATTTTACTTTCGATATTTAATTAGACTAAATTGTATCATGTATGAGGTATGTGGTTAACGTGTTTGTTTACAAGAAAATGGTAAAATTGTGTTGGAGTTTTCGCTTCTTGATTGTCATATATCTAATAAACTTTTAACTATGACATTTTCTCTCTTGCGCCCCTTTAGCAGGCTCATGCCCCATTCAGTTTAATTTTTTTCCTTTTTTATTGTATTTTATATGAGTTTTTTCGGTGTTAGTATATCGTGTGTCGTAGTTTGACATTATTGCTACTTGACGTGATTTCACGCAGCCCGCAGCAATGCATGTGAGCTTTATTCTAGTTCCGATTTAATTTCCATTTCAGTTAAATTCCACAAACCAAACAGGCTTGGTCTTCTCTTTTTAGCTAAAGTGATGAAACCATCACATATACGTAGTCTTCTCTTCTTAGATTGCATATAAGCTCATTCTCTGGACCACGCTCCTATTGGATATGGGATCCGATAAATCAATTAGTTTACATTGCTATCACAGTACGATATAAAAGGTTACACTTTGGATGAGAAAGAAGTTATAATATTTAATCTATAAATATTAATTAACATCATCATCATCATACTCAGTTAATCCCACCTGTAGCAAAGCTAAGGTAGGGTCTGAGGAGGGTAAGATGTAGACAGCCTTACCTCTACCCCTAAGAATAGAGAGATTGCTTCCAGTGAGACCCCCGGCTTGATGTGGTTTGGTATCAAGCCTTGGACATAAGGCACAGAACACTTAGCAATCGGGACAAACCCCGTCGGTGCATGTACCCCTTTGTCTTTTGGCTATCAACGCCACCACATGATGCATGATTAACCGTCCGTCGTTTATAACATTATTTTCACGAAATAGTAAAATAAGGTTAAAAGTAGTGCAACTTTACTTTTGCCCCTCGGGGGCCACACATATATACATTATATGAAAAATATGGTTATTTAATTGGGAGAATTATACATTTAATACAATATTTTATGAAATAGTTATTTCTAGGGCTGCAAACGAACCGAACGAACATGAACAAGGCCTTGTTCGTGTTCGTTTGTTAAGGAAAATATGTGTTCACGAACAGTTCATCAAAACTTACCTAACGAGATTTTATGTCTGTGTTCGTTTGTTATGAAAACAATCGTGTTGGTGTTCGTTTGTTAATTTTGTTCATGAACGCACATAAACACAAATAAGTGTTCATGAAGAAACAAACACAAACCGACATATATTTTCTAATAAAACTGAATTGACATAGATATATGTTTATTTATTTATTTATTTGGGTTAAATAAATAAAAGTAAAACAATATTAGGACAAATTATAAAAACAAAAAACTTATTAAACTATCGAACATAAACGAACACCTTACCGAACGTTCATGAACATAAACAAACGAACGTGGCCTCTGTTCTGTTCGTTCGTTTAATAAACGAACGAAATATTTTGTTCTTGTTGGTTCGTTTATTAAAAGAATAAACACAAACGAACTTCCCGCCGAATGGCTCATGAACTGTTCGCTGAAAGTTCAATTCGTTTACCGCCCTAGTTATTTGTGAATGATTAAGTTAACAATTAAGGGTTACGATTAAAAGACTGCATTATTATTATTATTATTATTATTATTATTATTATGTTAAATAATAATTATTAACCGGTTATATTTATTTGATAAATATAATGTGGTTGAGTATCTATATTCCCTTATAGTGGGAAAGCCATCGCGTTGCTGCGGGTAGTAATTGTTAGTACATGATGTCCCTAGGCTAGTATATAGGATGTTTGGACGTATTTCGGGGTGTTTGGAGACGTTTATACGCGTTTTTGGGTGTGATTAAGGCTGTAGGCGATTACAAAGAGGTGGTAGGCGATTAGGCCCTATCCACCATCACTGTTCATGCGATTGGGAGGTTGTTATAGGCGATTAGGCCCTAATCTCCTATAGCAGCATGTGGTATAGCCTCCTAATCGCCTTCAGGTGTTTGTACATATCCGGGAGGTATAAATAGGCCCAATCATAACCCTAATCTTTAGTTCTTGCCACACACACTCTCCAAACACCGTCCCCTGGTCTGAGATTGCTTGGTTTGATCATTGTAACATTCGCGCTCTGTTTTAATGATATAAACGTTAATCTTTTGACCCGTATGTGTGTCATAATTACTCGTTTATCTTAGTTTCAAGTTTGTTTCTGTTATTAAAGCATATTAAAGGGATTCCGCACCTTGAATATAACCCTCGTGATTGTTGGTAGACACGTTCGTCGATCCTACAAGTGGTATCAGAGCCAAGGCTCTTATCACGAGCGTTTTAATACCAAAAACGAGTGAAAACAGGTGGGTTTTAGTGAAAAAGTTGTGATTGTTATCCATAAACCTGTTTAAACTTTGAAACTTTGAGTTTTTGTTAAAAAACCATGTTTTTCAAAATCTTAGTGTGTGTTTATGGTTAAAAACGTGTGTTTTTTTATCAGGGTTTGTTCTAAAACTGTTTTGGTAACTTATCTAATCATTTGGGATCAAAACACATTGTTTTGGATATGATTTTGAGGCAAAATTGGTGATTTTTGAGCAAAAGTGCGGCTGCAGATCAGATCAAGCGATTACGCAGACCTAATCACTCAGACCTTTCATGCGACTGGCCTAATCGCCTTGCTGTATGCGATTAGGACCTCAATCGCCCTCAGTGAACACGATTACTCCTCCTAATCGCCTATAATTTTGGTTCTTGTACACGATTAGGGTCTAATCGCCTTAACCTTTGTGTGGCATAGCCCCTAATCGCCTGGTTGTCCCTAATCGCCCCTAACATCGTAATCACTACTCTGTTCACTAGAAATTATGCGTAATCACGTATACTATAGGCGATTACAACCCTTAATCACGTATAACATAAGCAATTACACCCCTAATCGCCTATAAGGTTCTGAAACTTAAAATTTGACTAAGTATCGGACTTTTATCGAACTTAAACACATGGCGAACCCTTGGGGACATCTGAATCAACCAAGACCATAGTATAATCAACAAATGAACAATCAAATGAACAATCAAGCAAATGTACCCACGAACCCTTGGCAGTTCTCAGCAGAACGCAACGCGCAACGAATGCAGCAATCACAAATGCAAGCGAATGTTGCCGGAATCAATCTGTGGGCGCTAGCGGCTCAACAACAGGCTATGAATGCGAATCCGTGGGCACTCGCGGCTGCTGCTAACTCACAGACAAATCATTTGTCTTCCGTTCTTATGAGTGACTTAGAGACGGGTAGTTCAAACAGGGCACCGAAACTGCAATACATGTCCGACTACCAAGGATGGAAGGGCAGATTTCAGACGCATGTTGAGGGTATCGACGGTTTAGTATGGTCAGCTATTGAAAACGGGTACACGAGGCTGATGGTTGAGAATTCGAATACTCCGATCTCACTGGAAGATATGACTGAAGATCAGAGGAAGAAATACAATTATGAAAAGAAGGCGATGGCAGCGTTAAAACATGCACTTCCCAAAGACATACTTCATCAGTTTGCACAGTGCACTACTTCGCAAATGCTTTGGTTGGCGCTTGCTGAACGGAATGAGGGTAATCTGAAGATGCGAAAGGTTAAGATGGATCAGCTGAAGAAAGAATTTGAGAACTTCAATGCAATGGGGAATGAATCGCTAAGAGACCTGACTGCAAGATACTACCATCTGATGTCCGAGATGTATCAGTATGGGGTTATATATACGTCTGCAGAACTTGTGGAAAGATTAGCAGAGGCACTCCCTTCACACTGGCATCAATGGCTGGACATCCAGAAATCCAACAATGTTTATCAGACACTCTCCATTAATGAGTTCGTGGCAGAGCTGGATAACAAGGAAATAGAAGAGATCAGAAGAGCAAACAAGGAGCTCATTCCTCAGAATCCCAGCATCTACTACGGGAATCCTACTCAGGACATCAGTGTGGGTGGATCCAAACCACAGACTGCTTTCGTGGTTAATCCTGATCCAGTCTTTGCATTTGACAACTATGGTCCCCATCTGATGTTCCTCCTCCAGTCTTTCCTTGGGGTCAAGGAAACCAGTATCCTTTGAATTATAATACTAACCAATTTGGTGTTAATCCGTTTTCTCATCTTGCAGCACCAGCTCAGGCAACTTCAAACTTTGGTGGACCTTCTTCGTTAGGGTTTGGTGGTGCCCCATCTACAAGCTATGGTGGATATGGAGGTGCTTCGTCGTCAAGTCAAGGTGGCTATCGGACCAATCCAGTCACAGAGCAGCTGAACACTCCGGGTTTTGAGAAGGTGACTGTAGAGTTAGCCCAAGAACACATGGCCCTACTGTCAACCTTGGTCAATTGCTATAGTGGACTAGTTGCCGGACAGATCGGGAATCCTATCTCACGCAAGAAGATTATTCTCAGATAGATAAAGACGATATGGATCTGATAGACATCCAGTGGCACTTTGCGAGTGTTGTGAGAAGGGCAAAGGATTACATGGATAGAACTGGTAGGAGAGATGTGCTGATCAACAACAACACCAAGTTCGGGTTTGATAAATCTAAGGTCATGTGCTACAACTGTGGCAACAAAGGACACTTTGCAAGAGAATGTGACCGGCCTAAGCAACGGGGGAATCAGAATCCCTTGAACAACAACAGAGGCAATCAGAACCAGAGGAAACAAGCTCAGACACAACCTAACCAAAATACTGAATGAACTCTTGTCCCAGTAAACAACCAGAACCAGAGGCCTCCTGCAAACAACAATCAGGCCCTGGTAATCCAAGAAGATGAAGGTTTCAACTAGAATCATCTTATCACTGGAGAACAGGCTCCACAGGGTGGTGCAGCATGTTTTGCCCAACTAATGTCTGATGCACAAGATGAAGTTGAAGAATGTCCGAGTCAGTCTGAAGCTGTTATTCCTGAACTTGAAGCTTCTGACTGTGACTCTGATTGTGATTCTGATGTGGGGGTAGATTTGGAAGCCTTGTTAGCTGAAGCAGATGCCTTGATCAGCAAAAGGTCGTTTCTTGTTGATGCTGACTACACAAACAACAACCTTGCTGAATTTTTGGAACTATGAAGACAGCTGTTCATTATGCTTGGATGGCTATTACAGAATCTTCTGACAAGGTAAGTTCTTCTCCCAACTCTAAACCTGAGTGTGTAGAATGTGGCAAGCTTAAGTACAAAACTAATGTCTTAACAGACGAAAATCTGAACTTTAAAGCTGACTTAAGTCAATGCCGACAGAGCAATGATGTTTTGAGAGCTAATGAAAGGGCGCTCAAAATCACCATTGATACTCTGAAGAAAGACACTACTGAGTGTGCTCAGCTTAAATTCAGAATCAAAGAATTAACTGAAGAGAATCTGAATTTAAAAGCTGATGTAGGTCATTTACAAAGGTCAAATGATTCCTTAAGACAAAAGGAGAAAAGTTTTCTAAGTACAGTTGAAAACTACAAAAAGGATGTTTCTGAATTGTCTAAAACTCTAGCAAACAAGCAAATCGCCATAAATAATTACAAGAAGACACTAAGAAACATTTGGCCGTTGTAAATTGTGACTATGAGAAGATCAAGAAGAAACTTGAGAGTTACCTAAACTGCAAGTATGTTCTTGATCATATCATTGAACACTCAGAGAAAGAAAGCAATTCCGCTAGTCCCAAATATTCTCAGTGTCCACCTCCGGTGAGATTCAAAAATCATCACTATGATATCTTTCCGGAGGAGGAGTTTGTGAACTTTGCAGCAGAAGCAGCTAAACCTGCAAAGGCGGCCAAAGTGACGGAAGCAACTAAACCTGCTGAAGTTAGTAAGGCTGCTCCACCTGCGCCTAAAGTGATAGAAGCATTTAAACCTGCTGAAGTCACCATGGCTGCTCCATCTGCTGTTGCTGCTAAAGCTGGTGAGTTTGCTGATGATGTTAGTGTCTGGAGACAGATTTCTCGGATGATGAGCTTGATGAACCAGAGAGGTATGCACCGGTTAAGAATGAGGATATTCCTATCCAAAATCACATCCTGTGTAATCCTGAACCGAAGGTGCAAACCTCTGATGGTAAAACGATTAAAGTGTTCTATAAACTAAAAGGATCTGATAAGATCTATGCTGATGAGGATTTTCCTTATAAGCATCTGGCACCTGGTCTTGTTGGTAAAATATGGAAAGAATCCACCACTACTATTGAAAAAGAAAAATGGGGACAAAGGAAACAGGGTCAGGTTAATCAGTCCAAGAAAAACAAAAATAAGAATCAAAAGAAGAACACTTTGAACCCTGACCACCAAGCTCAAGAGAGATCTCCTAAAAAGCATGTTACTCAGTTTGTTAGATCTTCTGGCAATGAGGTCGATAACTACCCTGAAACTGACTGGCAAAAGGAATGTTTCAAGAATTTAATACATAAATACTCATTTGCTACGAAATCTAAGAAAAAGGGTAAGGATGCAAATGCTCCGCCATTTGGGGAGTATAGATCCTGTCACAAATGCGGGGAAGGTGGGAATTTAGTTGCTGCGTGCCCTGAATTGAGACGCAAAAGGATCGAAGTGGATGATGCTCCATGTTCTAGCAATACTAAACGACCTGTTTCCCCTAAACTTTCTGAAAAACAACAGGGAAAGCAGGTAGTTTATGACAATCGCAACAAGATTTCTATGAACCAAAAGCCAATTGATGGCAAGGGTCTGCAGTCAAGGGGGAGCCCAGTTCCCACAAAGGCTCAAGCAGCGCCTAAGCCATAAGCAAAGGCTGCAGCTAAGCCTCAGGGTAACCCTAAAACTGCTCCACATGCAGTTAAGTCTGAAGTGGATCCAAAATCTGTCCCACCAAAGGAATCTGAGGCTGGACCTTCTAGCCCAAGGCAAAGAAGAAGCCCAAGCCAAAGAAACCGGAACAGGTTTGGAGACCTAGGTCACCAACAAAAATTGGAGAATCATATGCTAGTGCTAACACTGCCTGACCATCGGGAACAACACCAACTCCTAACGGAAAGTGGGTTGATTTTCCGAATTTAGATGAAGATGGAAAACCCAAGAAGTGAAGGCTTGGGTCCCCCTTAACCACTAAACTTTGAATGTTGTGCAGGGAGTTCCACAGGGCCTTATCAGCAGCCTCTGGATTGTTGATAGTGGAGCTTCTGGGCACATGACAGGCGACTTATCCTTGCTATTTGACATCAAGAATATCAACGGGGGGTATGTTGCTTTTGCTGGTAACAAAGGGGGATACATCACAAAAGAAGGCAGTATGGGAAATGGAATCGTAAGCTTTGAGAAGATAAGCTTCGTGTAACAGATAGACCACACTTTGTTGAGTGTCTCACAGATCTGTGACAAGAAATACACAGTGTTCTTTGATGACAATGCTTGCTATATTTTGAAACCTGGCTTTAGGATTCCGAAACAATGGATAATGATCTCAGTTCCAAGAGTCAACAACTTGTATGTTCTGGATATGAGTCAAGACATAACAGCTAAGGGGGAGGTCACTTGTTTTCTGTCTAAAGCTACAGAGAAGGAGTCTATTATGTGGCGCAGACGAATGGGGCACATACACTTGAGGAAGATGAATCATCTGGATCAGAATCAGCTTGTGGAAGGTGTCTCTGTCAAGAATTTCCATCTGAATGACGTATGTGTTTCATGCAAGAAAGGGAACCAGAAGAAGAAATCTCACAAACCTAAGAAGGTCAACTCTGTCAGTATGCCTCTCCAGCGGTTGCACATGGATCTGTTCAGCCCAGTCAATCGCAAAAGCAAGAATGGGGATCTATATCAGATGATTATTCAAGATTCTCTTGGGTTGTGAGCATGCAGCACAAAAGTGAGACAATTTGAGTTTTTGAAAGATCTGTTCACCAAACTAGAAAACATGGGCTGAAGATCTGCAGGATTCGAAGCGACAATGGAACGGAATTCAAGAACAATGCTATGGAGTCGTTATGTGCAGAAAAGGGTATTCATCACGAATTCACAGCGCCGTACACTCCTCAGCAAAACGGGGTTGCAGAAAGAAAGAATCGAACTCTTATTGAGGAAGCCAGGACAATGCTCGCAGACTCAAACTTGCGTGTCATGTTTTGGAACGAGGCAGTTTACTGCGCGTGTTACACTCTAAATAGGGTTCATACGGTTAAGAGGTTTGGTAAGACATCTTACGAACTTCTGAACCGGAGGAAACCGAACTTAGAGTTTCTGAAACCTTTCGGAGCTCCATGCACAATGTTACATCCCGATGGGAAGTTTGGTGCGAAGGCAGAAGAAGGTTTCTTTGTTGGATACAACACTCCTAACAAGAGAGTATACAACAAAAGAACCAATAACGTTGAAGATTGGCTTAATGTTGATGTTCAACGTTACACTATCAATGCGCCCGGTGTTGGACCTGATTAATTGTTCGACTATAAGAGTTTGTTTGATTCTTTCAACGTGCATAATTTGGTAGATGATGCTGTAGGGCAAATGTATTACGAGTGTGAAAACGCGGCTAGCTCACCGCTAATGCGTCCGATCGTGGTTAATGCGCCTGCGCCTGCCGCATCTGATGCCTCTGCATCCACGGGTCCCCCTGGTAAAACCGTAGCAGTTGAAGTTGAGGAAGTCTTTCAGGAAGCTTCAGCGATTATGGAATCTTCTTCAGATTAGGAATATACAGAATCTCGGGAAACACTTACTCAAGATCTAGCTGGAAATGGTGAATCTACCACTACAGCTCCAGTTCCTCCTACAGGGAATGATCAAGCTGGGCCTTCTACTTCAGCAGCTCCTGGAATTGGTCTATAGATTGATTTTTCTGGTTTTAATTTGCAACCCGCTGCTCCCTCCAGTTCAAGCGCCACAGAGACAAATATTTCCAAAGGACTTGAAAATCTCAATCTACATTCGGATGATCCAGTGCCGGCACATCCGGAATCTCGGATTCACGACACTCATCCACTGCAGAATGTGATTGGTGATCCGGCTGGCAGAGTGATGAGACGCAGTCAACTCAGAAATGCTAGTCCAAGTGACAACGCAACTACCCTGGCTCTTTATTCGGAAATCAGAAAAGCAGGTCACCAGAAGGATTGGTCTTTTGCTCTATATGTTTCTCAGATGGAACCAAGAACCGTCCAAGAGGCTTTGAGAGAAGAACCATGGATTGATGCAATGCAAACAAAGCTTCAGCAGTTCCAAAAGCTAGGAGTGTGGGACTTAGTTGACTTACCTCCAGGCGCGAAGAAAATTGAAACAAAGTGGGTCTACAAGTGTAAACGGGATGACCACGGGGTAATTATTAAAAACAAGGCTCGATTAGTTGTCCTCGGCTTCGGTCAAATCGAAGGAATAGATTACAATGAAGTATACGCTCCAGTTGCTCACCTTGAAGCTATCCGAATGTTCTTAGCTTACGCTTCGTACAAACGGTTTAAGGTGTATCAAATGGAAGTGAAAAGTGATTTTCTGTATGGTATCGTGAAGGAAGAGATGTATGTTGCTCAGCCACCGGGTTTTGAGGATCCGCTTCATCGTGATAAAGTTTACAAACTGAACAAAGCGTTGTACGGACTCCATCAAGCACCGCGTGAATGGTATCAAATGCTTAGCAACTATCTTATATCCAACGGGTTAACGTGGACTTGTGGATTGCACCTTATTCACCAAAGAAAAGGGTGGTGACCGTCTTCTGGTACAGGTTTATGTCGATGATATTATTTTTGGGTCTACTAATGATGCTATGTGCAGGGATTTTAAAAAGCTTATGCAGGAAAAGTTCGAGATGAGCTCGATGGGGGAGATGTTCTTCTTAGGTCTACAAGTAGAACAACAAGAGTCGGGAATCTTCATCCACAAGACCAAATACATTGTTGACATCTTGAGCCGGTTCCAGATGGAAGACTCTACAATAGTAGGCACCCCAATTCAGACCAGTCACGGGATTGGACCTGACAAGAAAGGACAAGCCGTTGATCCTTTTCTTTATCGAGCGATGATTGGCTCACTTATGTACCTCACTGCATCAAGACCTGACATTATGTTCGCGACATGTCTACTATCCAGATGCCAGTCAAGGCCGAAACAGTCCCACCTGGTTGTTGTGAAGAGGATCTTACGTTATCTAAAGGGTTGTCTGACCAAAGGTCTATGGTACCCTAATGACGATAAGTTTGACCTTATCGCCTTTAGTGATGCTGACTATGGCGGATGCAAACAAGACTTGAAATCCACATCGGCTGGATGCCAGTTTTTGGGACCAAGATTAGTCTCGTGGCAGTGCAAGAAGCAAGCCTCACTCGCCTTATCCACTTGTGAGTCGGAATACGTAGCTGCTGCTCCCAGGTTCTTTGGATACAACAACAAATGAGAGACTTCGGTTTGAAATTTCTTAATACTCCCATTCACTGTGATAATGAGTCCGCTATAGCTCTCGCTAAAGAATCAGTTAAACATTCCAAGGCGAAGCATATCTTGGTTTAGTATCATTTCATACGCGATTGCTATGAAAAGAAACTTATTGATATGGTTAAAATCCACACGGATTACCAACGTGCCGATTTATTCACCAAAGCTTTTGACGGACCTCGTTTTGAGTATCTGTTAATCTTAAACGGCATTAAAGAAAAGAAGGATTAGATCCTCATCGGTAATCGTTTTTGTAAATATTTTTTTTTTTCAAAAATCAGAAAAATCCAAAAATATTGTCTTTTCGCAATTTTTTAGATTTTTAGGGGGAGAAAATTCAGAAAAATACAAATACATCAGAAAAATCAAAAAAAAAATTGAGAAAATCCAAAAATCAAAAAAATTGAAAAATGCAAAAAATGAGTTTCTTTAGTGAAAGTAGGGAAGATGATATTAATCTATCAGTCGGACTGTCTGGACCTTTATCATCTTAAAAACATTGGATCTGATAAGTAGCCTCTACAATGATGTGTTGGTAGGCTTGAAATCATTTCCATGCTCGGCACGGTGATATAAATCTAAATCAACTGAGAATTGTGTTGATTAACGTCGCGTTGGCATATGGTCTAAGAGCCTAAATCTCGTTGATAGAATGCCAAAATCTGAGGTTTCTGGTCTTTAAGAGGTTGGTACATCCGGGGTGAACTAGACGTCTCTCAGAATAAAATTGGGTGGCATAAGTGACGTACGTTGGGTTCGCAGCCTACAACTGAGACACCTCTTTGCCACTCCCAAAGAAAAAGGAAAGAAAAACAAAAATAGAATAAATTTTGACAATAGCTTATTCAAAGAGAATCGCCCTAAGGTATCAAATCATATACCTAAAGCATTGTACCGTGAAAAATCAAATATACGGTATTTGGCTTGAACCCTGGTCTAGATCTCACTGGTCTCTCTGCTGCAGCGTTCTTGCAGACCTGATCACCACTGAGTTCATTCCTTGTAAATACAGATGACAACAGCTTATTCAGCGGTTACGAGGAAGCTTTGCGCATGCCTTGATGGGGGAATATGTCGCGTGTGCGGGGAAAACCTTTAATCAGTCTTAATATTACCTTAACGTATCTAAAGTGCCTAGCGGTAAAACTTGATTTTGAGTTTAGGTGGATAACAATACTGACAGTTGTTGTAGGATGCTTTTCGGTAATTTAATCTAAAACTTAACATATAAGGGTTCTAGTATGGTCCGTACACTGATATGATTCTCTAACTGATGAAACTCGCAAAAATATGATAGTGTACAGTTAGCTGATTTCATGTTTTCGCTTATTTTCTGTTTATTTTTATTAGTTTAATCATTCTTGATTGCCGATGATGGAAACCTAATCCATTGCAATCTTACTTCTTCAGGAATAAAACGCCGAAAATCAACTAATTGAAAATTGTGTTTTGCCGGGTCAAAACCGTACTCTCTCTTAAGTACAGGGGTGGAAAATGAAATATTTTCAAGTATCTGAGTCATCATCTGAGTCGTATGTTAAAACGGGGTGAAAAACGCATATTTTGAACCTTAACGGGTCCAAAATGTGAGATTTGGTGTTGCAGGGGCAATTTGGTAATTTGTGTGAAAACTATGACCTCGTGCAATCTATCTTTCTTAGGGGTAATCGCTAGTTGATACAAGCGATGAGCTCCCACTCGTGTGAACTTGTAGGCGAATAGAAGCCTATTCGCTAGTAGTGGCACGCGATTAGGGACAGATATAAAAGGGAACCCTTAGTTTCTTTTCTTCATAATTTCAAAACAAGAACACAGTGCTTTCGTTTTCCCTCTCAACCGTCCTAACCTAGACTTGTTGCCCGTATTTCTTTGATTGTAGATTATTGTTCCTCATCACAAAGGTAACAATCTCTCAAATTTTCAGATCCTATCACTGTGTTTAAAAGGGTTAAATCGACTCATTTCTAGCCGACACCCTAAGTTTACTATTTTTTTGATCTTGAGAGCCGAAACTGATTTGAAAATGAAAGATGTTGGTTGGGGTTTGTTTATCGGCACATAGGGAATATTTTCATACCTAAACATTGATCTAAAACATTGTGAATCAAAAATCCCCAAATTTAAGACCCTAAGAACCCTAATTTTTCAACCATCTAATTAATCCTATTAACTCAACTGTTAATGAAACATTTCATATGGGTTTTGATTACCGGTTCATATAGGCTCTAATGTGACAAAAATCAGACCCATTGTGACCCATTTCAAGATTTTGACAAAATTGGTGAACCTGATTACTATTCACGCGATTAGGCTTCCTAATCGTGTGAACAGTGACGCGTTTGGGGTAATCGTTCCTTATAATCGCCTGAACAGTTTAGCGATTGGTCCCAATCGTGTATGTATATAAGCGATTACAAGTTGTAATCACCTATAGCCTGCTTTTGATCAATTTTTGTCAAACTTGTGTCCGATTTTGTCCGTTTTATGCATTTTTGAGTTGTTTGTGATAATGTTGTCGTGTTTTGTGCTATAGAAACATGCAGTACGGAACGTCTCCTCACCACAACTGTTGTGCCTTTCTCGGACCTATCAAGAAGGCAAATTGCAAGAAGTTCGAAGGCGTTATTGAGTTTCTGAAGCGCTCCAAGATTAACTTTGCCATATCTGAAGGGCATGCTGCGTACAAGAATATTCTACTTGAATTCTACGAGAACGCGAAGGTCGATGTCGAGTCCAATCGTTTTGTTATCAAAAGCACGGTTCAAAGAAAAGATGTGATGATCACTGAAGAGATGGTTCGAGAGATTCTCAAGTTCAGAGACGACAAGGATGATCCGATTGTGTTTGATTCGATCTTGATTCGTGGCGGATTTCTTATAATGAAGTATGCAGGTGATGTGAGAGCACAGAAGATGTTGCAGAAAGGGAATCTGCCGCCAGAGTTGAAGTATCTTACTCATGTTGTCTTGAAGTGCATCGGACCACGTAAGGGGACGTTCGATGCAATCCGAGACACATTAGCTTCAGCAATTGTTGCCCTAACACTGAACAAGCCATTCAACTTCTCTGGTATGATTATGCATCATCTAAAGGAAGTACTCTTACAGAAGACGACAAAGACACCATTTATCGTCTATCCTCGCTTCCTGCAAATGATCATTGATAGTCAGGTTCCGTATTTGACAAAAGATCCTGATCAGCTTATCAAGATCAACGATATAGACGAGGCGGAGTTGAACAGATTGTCGACATACAAGAACAAGCCAAAGTCTGAATATCCCCCAAGTCGACGTCTGGATGGTCTTTTGGCGAAAGAAGATTATGAGTCACCACCAGGCCACAGGTGGAGACACGACGACAGTGAATCTGAAGACGACATCCTTATCCACAGACAAGTATTCAAAGACGATGATGTTATTGGTAGACCGACAGTAGAGTTGGGAGACAATACTCCAGGCAATACTACTGATGCAGAAATTACTCACGATGATGATATGTTTGATCCGGAGTCTCTTGATATCAGTGAACCATCCAGTTCAGCCAAAGGAAAGACACATATTGAAGAAGAAGGCCCTGTTAACATTACTGATGAAGATGATGATGACTCTAAAGATACTGATGATGATTCTCCTGATACGTTTACTGAGAAACAAGAGAGGATTAAGAGAAAGTTAGTTGAGGAGAAAGCTCGCGTAACTGAGGCGAGAGCTCTTGCTGAAGATCCCACGTTTACTGTGGAACATGGTGATATTGTTACCGAAACAGATGCAGAGCTCAGCACTCCTCCTCCTCCTCAAATGAGACAGAAGACAAAAGCAACGAAAGAAGGTCGGGGAAGGAAGAGAATGGCAATGAAACAACGTCCTCCTGAAAAGGCTCCTAAGAGATCTAAGTCTAGACGTGCTACTTTGAATCTTCCAGAGACTTTTGGAACTCCTATATCCCCGGCTGCAATAACGGCAACAGCAACAACAACAACAACAGTAGCAACAACCACATCAGTTCCCACATCTGTTAGTGCAGCTATGCCTGCGAGAGTCACCATGTCAATGCCTACTTCGGTAATCTTCACTGAGCTAGTCTCAGTTACCGTAGAAGCGACAAGCTCTCAGATTATTTCTAATCCAATTGGTGAAAGGATTCGGAAGCTTAGACAAGAAGCTAGACCGTCGGCTTCCAACTCTACTGATCAGTCTAAGTCTTCCTCAGCATCTGCATCAAACGATCAACTTCAACGCCAAGTCAACGAACTAACTGTTTTAGTTGCTACACAAGCACATGAAATGGCTGAGTTACGAAGCAAGAATGCTACGATTGAAGAAAATGAGACAGCGATGCTAGAGCTGATCGGTGAAACTATTCAGTCCAACAAAGAGTTGCAAGCGACTGTCGACGCGCTTACACTGTCTAATCAGCAGATCATTGAATCGAATCGGCAGCTCATGGAATCACACCAGCAGCTGATACAGTCAAACCAAAGCACTCTGGAGAGACTTACAGGTGTTGAATCAAAGTATAACCAACTTCAGCTCGCTAATGTCAACAATGAGTAAAGAATCACCAGGTACAAGAAGCAGAACACCAAACTGAGGACTAGGTTGAACGAGTTAGCTGGAACACAACCTAGACTCACTGGTGGTGCAAGTTCAGAAGCTGGGGCTAGTACTGGTGCTGGTGATGATGATGATGATGAAGAAAGTTACGAAGAAGAAGATGATGACGAGGACGATAATGATGATGAATCAGATGATGATGGTGGTGATACTGGTAAAGGTGGTGATGGTGGTGATCCTGGAGCCACAGGTGGTGGTGGATCATCAGCTAGGTCTGAAGCTAGACATTCCAAGACGAAACATGACAGACAAGCCAATGATCCCAAAGCAGGTTCTTCTGCTCAGGGGGAGCCAGGGCCCGTGAAAAGCAAGATTCAGCCACTGCGGGACTCAATGAAGAAAGTCGTATATCCAATCGAGTTTGTTGAGCCTTTAAACTGTTACTTTGCTTATGATGATGAAGGTAACCTACTCCCACCTCCTGCTATGCCAGAATATGACTTAGAAGAAGGCGAGATACCTCCTAAGATGACATCAGACGACATGGAAAAGGTGTACGGCTTCACACGCGGAGAATCTTCCGGTGCAAGTCAAACTCCTCTACCAGAGATGCATCCAGAGAATAATGAGGTTAATCTAGAAGAAAGAACCAGTGTGCCAACTCCAGAGTATGTTGTAGACGATTCGGGCAATGGGATTCCTAATATTACTGAGGACATGATACATGAGGCTGAAGAGAAGCTAAAGTCTGATTCTGCTCCTGTTCCTGATGAAGTTAAAGTGAGACAGGACAAGACCAGGGAGAAATATCCCAAATGGTTCAAACATGAAGAGAAGAAAAAGAATGTTGAGCGGGCATCTATCTTCAAGAAGAGCCTGTCGAAGATGTCAGGTAACGTGATCAGCTGGGCTTATATCAGTCACACCAAGATGCTCGGTGTTAAATGGTAGGAAGGTATGTTGTACTTTGAACCGTTTCAGAAAGTTCTCAGCCTACCCTTCTGGTATATTCGTGATCTGGTTCGACTCGATTATCCTTTGTACAAAGGAAAGCCCCTCCTCTTCAAGGTTTCTATACCAAGTTGAAAAAAGAAAGTGAGAAGGAATGGGATGAACTCAAGCCTCAGTATCCAAAGTCCTTCAAGACAGACAAGATTCATCCGACCACGAAGAGTCCGATTTGGGAACATAAGATCAAGCCACCAAAATGTGTATCGAAGATTCCAATCGTCCCAGTTGAACAAGACTTCTCCTCTAAGCTCTACTATTGGCACTATGATGCAGCGACTACTGAGGCAGTGATCGTATTGAGCAACTCTCCTAAGCCTTGCAGAAAGATCAGAATTTGGGACCCGGTGTGGCTTATTTACTGTTAAGAGAAAGATGTGGAGACGCTGTACCTGTATCCAATCCAGCACTTACCAGATGAAGTAGATCAAGCAATGAAGTTTCAGAGAGTGATTTGCTTCTGCTATGCCAACAAAGTTCATGCTGGATGAGACTGGTCAAGACTAACAAGGATCAGGACAATGTCAAGCTGAAGTAAAGACTGAAGATGCTGCTTGTTTTGTTATGTTTGTATTCAGTTTTTCGAGTCTGTAAAGTTGTTTTTGCGATGTTATAAACGTTGTCTTTTGCAATCTCTGTACGTATACTAGCCTGGTCCAAGGGGGAGTCTGTTAGTACATGATGTCCCTAAGCTAGTATATAGGATGTTTAGACGTATTTCGGGGTGTTTGGAGACATTTATATGCCTTTTTGGGTGCGATTAAAGCTGAAGGCGATTACAGATAGGTGGCAGGCGATTAGGCCCTATCCACCATCAATATTCATGCGATTGGGAGGTTGTTATAGGCGATTAGGCCCTAATCGCCTATAGTAGCATGTGGTATAGCCTCCTAATCGCCTTCAGGGGTCTGTACGTATTCGGGAGGTATAAATAGGCCCAATGATAACCCTAATCTTTAGTTCTTGCCACACACACTCTCCAAACACCCTCCCCTGGTCTGAGATTGCCTGGTTTGATCATTGTAACACTCGCGCTGTGTTTTAATGATATAAACGTTAATCTTTTGACCCGTATGTGTATGATAACTACTCGTTTATCTTAGTTTCATGTTTTTTCTGTTATTAAAGCATATTCAAGGGATTCCGCACCTTGAATATAACCCTCGTGATTGTTGGTAGGCACGTTCGTCGATCCTACAGTAATGTTTCCTTTGGCACACGTGATATTTGCGTTACAAAACTGAATATTTATCCCCAAAATATAACTTGGTATACCAGTTGACATGGTAACTGTGATAGCCCAATTTTAAAAGATTTGGAAATTCAACTTGGGCGAACTATTGTTCTTTGCTTTCAGACACTTGGTACATTTTTTGGGTGGAATTCGAAGGTACAAATTTCAATAAAATTATTCGGAAGCTTCATAATACAAAATATAAAACAACTCCTCCAAATGAATTATTTTCTTTCCAAATAATAACTAGGAACAAAAACATGATGTGCGTTTTATCGGAACAAAAACCATGATGTGATTGTCGCACAAGACACAAACAAAATCAAATAGTCCTTCAACTTCAGCATTAGATTCATCTTTTGGGCATCTTTGCTACATTATCCTTCAATTCAAATGGATAACAAAAAATCCGGCATTATGAGAAAAACTCTAAATTTGAATTAGTAAGTCACGTAAAAAATATAATTTTGCCACATCACTAAGAACATTAGTCACTCAAGCTTTTGGTTAATTTTGCTACATCACACGACACAATTGACGACAGTGACAACACTTAAGGGGTTAATACATGCTTGAGTAAAGTACTTGTAACTATTAGCCCGCATGGAACACTAAAATGTCAAGATTCACAAAATTTGGTGATTTGAAATCATATGCAGTTTAGTGAATAATATTGTAACATAATATTAGTTAATTAAAAGCTTCGATTTTGAAACTTTTAAGAGCAAACACTAAGTGCAGATCATGAAAAGGTTAGATCCACACAAACATTAATGATACAAGCATAGCAAACACCAGTGGCATACATACAAATTTGGTATCACAAAACCTAAACATGCTTATAAAAATTTGAATCGGCTGCAAAAAAAGATACCCTCCCCCAGAAACGACAAACACAAAAACGAAATAAAAAACGCGAAAAAACTGTATGACCGGGGAAGTTAGGGCCGAACTCTTATGTAACCAAAAATCCCATTGAATATGCACACAAGGCGCTAACCCGCCTCCCACCTGGAGTACACATTACACCAAAACGCATACACACACCAAAAAAATATTTTTAATTCAGCCCTTTCCCCCACCCTTTGCTTGTAAAGATCAGAATATAGTGCAGGTTCTATCCCAAAGGCCCCAAGAAAAAAATACACACAAAGAATCAATACACACATACACACACACTCTTGTTGAACATTTCAAATATGAAGGACCATGAAGAGAGCAAACCTTATAGAATGCATGAGTTCCCATGTTCTTCAACATGGCTTTTGTGACCTCTCCTGCAGATCCATAAGATTTTTATTGCAAAAATATAGGATTTCACAAGTAAATAGGTTTGATTTTTTTTTCCTATTTTATACTTGACTCATTTTTAATAAAACATTATATAATAATTGTTATAAACGATTTGATTTTTAACATCAATGTTGTCCTAATCTTATTAATAATACACCCTATTAAGTTGAGATTTACCATCAGGTTTCTTTAGAAAATCGTTTAAAGATGGTGATAATCACCAAATAAGATATAGGTGGGTAAATAAACACCTTAAAGAACATCAAATTCATTTTCATATTGATGAAAAATAACATGTCACTACAGGAAAATGAAGCTAATGCAACCTTGGTAAAATGTTGCATTAGGCCTTAAAAAGGTTGCATTAGGCCTAATGCAACCCTTTATCAAGGGCTGCATTAGGCGAAGTTGCATTAGACCTAATGCAACTGTTTTTTAAGATAATGCAACCTTTTTAGAAAGGGTTGCATTTACTACTCACATGCAACCTTTTTATCATGCAACCTTTTTATATACTAACTAGATTATACCCCGGGAACGTCCCGGGGTTGAAAAATCAAATATGACATATTAATTTTACATATGAAATAGAATGATACGTTTTACAGTTACATGCATTAAAGCTTCGGGTAACAGCTAACCTAAAACAATTAAAAATTTATCTCCAATGTTAACGCCTAACCTTAAACAATGTATGACTCTAATATTAATATCTAACCTAAAACAATGTATTACTCCAATGCTAACGCATGTTGAAAATAGAATTCATATTTACTGATTTGAACATAATTAGTGACTTGCCTATATATGATTAATGATTTACCTGAACGCTTTGTGTTTTTTTCCTGTTTTAACAAAACCCAACAAAAAATAGTCGTTTTTTTCTCCGTTTTTTATATAGCACAATGGTACTCGTTGGAAAGATAATAAAACACTCGTTGAAAAATAGAATTCATATTTACTGATTTGAACATAATTAGTGACTTGCCTATTCATGATTAATGATTTACCTGAACGCTTTGTGTTTTTTTTCCTGTTTTAACAAAACCCAACAAAAAATAGTCGTTTTTTTTCTCCGTTTTTTATATAGCACTATGGAACTCGTTGGAAAGATAATAAAACACTCGTTAATTTGGTGTAATTTTTTTTCTTTAAAAAATCTCGTATATAAAAGATATTAACGTTTAAAAATTATGGGAGGAAACATAAGAGAAAAAAATCTAATTTTGTTTTTAAATTATTTTTTTCCTAAAACATCTCAATGCCACATGGAATGACACATGGCACACTCAATGAGGAGAATGCCTCTTTGAATGCCATGTCATTAAAATGACTTTCTTTTATTATATGTATAGATGCAACTTTTTCACCACTAAATGCAACTTTTGTATCAGTCAAATGCAACTTTTGTTATACTAAAATGCAACCTTTTATACATCAAACGCAACACTTTTTTATGATTTTAGTTACATCAAATGCAACTTTTGTCAGAGTCAAACGCAACTTTATGCATCATTGTTTGAAGCACTAAAATTCATTAATATGCAATACTATCTCAATTACACAAACCCAAGAATTATACAAATATAATAGATAACTTATATCGTAATTTAACATATATCCAAACGCAAAATTACATTGCAATGAAAATAAAGTTACCAATTACAATGACAAAAAGTAACGAAAACCTCCAACATGTATCTTTTTCATACTACGTCGCATCGTAGCCTCTGAGTTTGCTCATTGGCTGTCAAAATCTTTTTGCAAAGCTTCTAGCTCATCTTTTTTTCCTTTGTTGGTCCTCTTAAGTTTCTTTTCACATTTCAAGCAATTGTGTTTTTGAACTTCAAGACTTGAGCTCACTTGTAATCATGCATGGTTCCTCACACCATCCATGCATTACCTAAATTGTAATGATGTCCTCTTTTGAAGGGTTCATTGGTCAAAAGCTCCTAGCTCTTTGTTTTAAGGTTGAACTCTTTGATTGCCTGTGCAAGATATGAAGATAGATGCACTTATTTTGAGAAAAAAGTGTTCATAACATGTAATAGTAATGATTAAACGAAAAAAATAGATGAAGATAAATGACACCTTAAGAGTCCTCCCACAAACCAAAACAGGAACTTATCAGAACAAGCTCACACTGTCTATACAATTTAGAAAAGGACTTCCTGTTGAGTTCTACGAGTTTTGTGCTGAGTATAGTTCGTATGTACGCACTTCAAAACATCATATTTGTTGGTTTATCTTGAGCACATATAACAATGAGGAAAAGTTGACATTCTTTTCATTCAGTTTCTTCAGTCCATTGCTGGTTTCAAAATCATTGATTCACTCAGACACATCAGACTTCATCCACATCCTATAGGCTTTAGTGGATAATCAACAATTTATACCAATTGTAGTTAACTTTTTTTTTTAAGCATGTAACATCATCTAAATCCATAGTGTAACATATATAAAGATAGGGTGGTTTAGTTTAGAAAATGGAAAGAAAACACATTAGTTGTTATATAATAATAACAAAGTAAACTAATAGAGCATATATATCATAATCAACCAATTTTAAAAATTGGAATACATAGAAATATAGAAATCTAAGTTTGCATTATGATATTAAGCACCAAACAAGATGAAGAACCTGTTAAGATTTGAGGTCATCATCCATGGGTCGTCTTGAGGTCATCATCCATGGGTCATCTTACTCTCTCCCCTATTCAAGAATCCTAAAATAAATAAATTCTTGCAAAAAAATATGATTTTTCAGCAAATCTGAAATCAGTAACCACTTTATAAAAAAATCAGTTTTCAGCAACTGATCGATTTCGTTTCAAATACAAAAAAAGAAAAGAACAATAAGAACACAAAATTATAAAATACTACTCACACATGGATATGATGAAGCAATAAAAAATATATGTTCTTAAGTAGATATGTATGTAGAACTTGTTATATAGTAGGTAATAATCCTTAGAAGCTTCAAACTACTTCAATCAAAACAAGAAAAGGTCGGATGAATATATGAGACATATACATATTTATAAAATTAGTCTAGTGATGGAAATCCATAAAGCAAGCACAAACTAAAAGACTTTTGTGTTTGTATTAATTCACTTGCAAGCTATTTCCACATGAATAGCATACCAAAAACTTGGAATATACCTTAATGTCCCTGTTCATAATAGAGGTAACTATAGAGAGGAAACCAATCCATAAGTCCACTAAGATTTCAATAACCAGATTTCTAATCCACAAAACTTTAATGGTAGTAACTTACAGAGAAGCAACCAAATTTTCTAAGCAGCAATACACAAATTAATTTAATTAATAATCCAAATACATATCAAAATTGAAACATGTGTATATCTGACTACAGTAACTTATTCTATATCAATTAGTGAACAAATTTTCTAAATAAATAACATTATGATAACAGTGCACTATGAATGTAAATGTACATAGTCATAACATTAATCAATTTCATAGTGGTGAACTTAACAAACATGAAATCATACACTGTAACAATGTGGCTCTTTGACGCCTTTCATCGAACAGTTGACGGGCATCTTCAATCCTGACGAATCTGCTAAAACATAGCATCAGTGGAAAACAAAGCAGTGGTAGTGGTAGGGTAGACAGGTGGTGCGGTAGTAGTTCAGGGTGGTTAGTCAGCGGTTTAGATTTCACAAGAACATATGCATCGATAGAAAGAGATTGGTGAAGACAGTCTCACGCACTCACGGTCCTAACTACGTACAACAGGGATAGCTTTTCAATTTAATCGATTCAGTGTTATAGATGAAATCAACTGGGAGGGAAAACAATTTTGAATTTTGATGAACGAGGGAGGATGAGGGAAATAGGTTAAATGGGTTTAATTTGGGAAACTGCCCTAGGAGGGAGATAACTTTTGGTGGTATGAGGTTAAAATTTTCAAACCTCTCCCCTCTAGATGGAGTGTTTTAATTGGCTCTTAAAAAAATGATTTTCAAGCCCTTTCATCCCGTTAAAAATTTTCACACCAATCACCAAAAAATAAGATTCACGCCCCTGGGGACGGTATTTAGGCTTGACAGGGACGCCCTATGAACCTCCCACTATGAGTGGTCTTATAAAATCTATATATATATATATAATAAATGAAAAGGGGTATGTCACATGACATTAGATTAGGCATTTACACCCCTTTTGTTCCCTCAAAAGTCCTTTTTTTTCCTCTAAGGGTATGTGTAGTTGGGGGGCTACATGGGGAATAAAATATTATAAAGTAATAGAAGAGGCTCTATGAGGCTTTATGAGAAAAGAGGGGTGTAGTGGGAAGGAACTCTCTAGGGGTTTATAAATGATTGGGTAATCATTGCTTTTTATTGATTATTATTATTATTATTATTATTATTATTATTATTATTATTATTATTATTATTATTATTATTATTATTATTAAAACAAAGTCAGATCTAGGAGGGGATACAGACAGCATCTTCATCACCACCGTGACCTTCTACGATCGTTACCACCATCGCCGTCGTTCAGCTCCACCTGTCACAGCCACCACCGTCTTCATCATCAACATCTTCTTCTTCTTCTTCTTCATCATCATCATCTTCATCATCAACATAATAATAGTAATAATGAAGAACTCCAACGTCCCTTTTGTCAGCCAAAACACTCGCCATCTTGATGAAGCTCACCCCCATAGCGCCCCCATAGCGTCGGCCGGGGCGGTGTGTCGGGCGCTATGGGGGCCCAAAACGCTCCACTACACACACACTAATGTGCGTATCACATGCATTTCCAACCACAATTTTTATGTAAGACCCTAACCCATTCTCATGTGTTTAAAGAATAAAATAAGGGTTGAACATGTGATACAATTACCAAAAACCATGTTAAGACGTTAACAAATATGTACAAAACACGACTTTGAAACACTTGACATAAGTACTATGTTATTCACAATGATTTCAACCAAAAAAGGCTTAAGTTTTACACCCAAAATCAAGAGTCTATGCGGAAGCTAACACGATGCAACGTTCGGTTCTTCACAAAATGAGCTTGATCATCATCCATACTCCGAGTTATATACCTAGGGTTGAATATGAAAAACAAACCCATGAATGTGTGTTAGTTTAGTCAAGTAATTGAATAAAACAATCAGCTTAAGGCGAAGGAAAAAGACCGGCCGTAGCTTACGGCCCCAAAACAAAGAAAATCAAACAAAACTAGGCTGAGCGTCCTAGACGCACTTCTGGGCGTCCAGGACGTTGCCCAGCGTCCTGACGGGCGTCTCCAGAAGGTCTTGGGCGTCCTGAGTCTATCAGTTGGGCGTCCTAGACGCATGTTTGGGCGTCCTAGGCGCATGCTGCTGCACAAAAAAATTGTGAAACTAACATCTTGACTAGTTTTTAAAGGGGATTTGGATACCTTTGAACCCATGTTCAAGGCCCTTCCTAGGGACACTTGGGGACTTATTTAACACCATTATATCATGCTTATAAGATGTCATTGATCGAGTTCCCTTTTCGGTTATTACATGCATATGTTGTTTTTATCCAAATCGACCCGTTTAGAAGTATTCGCCTAAAACCAAGACCAAAGCTGGACATATGCTCATCTAAAGACATAGTCAAGGTTCACACATGGGAGATTAGCTAACTATCCGGTTCTAGCTAACCCAACACTTACCAATAGCGGGTTTGGACTAAGCTTGGGCACATGGGTTTTATCGGGGACTTGTCCTCGTTACGTTTTAGTATGTCCATTCATCCTAACTCCCTCCCCAATCGATTCACAACCTGATTGTTGATTAATCCCTCATCACTAGAGGTAGTTTTCAAGATTTCCCTTGGGCAATACGCCGTTGTGGCGCTACCTTAGCGTCTATGGCCCCGTGGGCCATTTAAGCGCAATTTCAAGCACCCGGTCTACATTGCTCATTGGTATAACGGATTCACCGGTCACTTATCACTTGGGGAGTGGTTGCCTAGCAAGTCAATATCGCAATGGTATGAGTATGAGATTTGAGTCCTAGAAGGACTTACCTTAGCTCGCGCCCCTTTTTGCTTCTAGACTAGCTTGAGATTACTAACATAAAGTCTACGAATATACTCAAGCAATTAACAACAATAGATATCGGCATAATGTTGACCCTCGTTTTAGGTCCTTCTCTAACTAGTGTTTCACCCAATTGACCCGTTAGCCTAATTGGGATATTGACAACCTTCCTCTAAGGCCGTTTTCTATGAATTATGAATCTAGTTTAAGCTTCTTTTGTGACATTCCAATGACTAGTTTCAAATATACATACAATGGTATAACTAAGTATATAAACATACTAGGAATATATTGAGATTTAAGCCATCGAGTGACTTACCTTATGCGTGCTTCCATTTTTACCCCATTCTGAGATTTCTTGACCAAACGAAGTTTCTTGTACTCACACCTAGATGTGTAATCCACATTGGTGATTAAAATCATGCTCTTAGACATTATTTATTTGACCACACAATTTTTGATCAAGCTATCAATGCCTTAACTATGCCCAAATGAAAACGAGTTTCATTGGGGCATTTTATCAAACACCTTGTAGGCGTCATTTTCCTAACTTTAATTTTAGGACATTAGGACCTCTTAAATCCATCATTAACCAAGTTTATCATTACTAGCATTCCAATAAATATCTTAATCATAGTTTCTCATGGATATGCATAACAAAAGCTAGTAGTTCATAGTTTAAAGGTGATTTCTACCAATCTACCAAAAACCCAATTCATTTTATAACATGAATCTAGAAGGATGTAATCATCACACAATAAATCTATCAACATACACCCAATTTTTACTAGTATTGAGCTATCCATGACTAGAATGAACACTACCAACCCTTGACTCACGTTTTTTATAACATCTCAAGATTTTCATCATAGCCAAGCATGAACATTATCATTGAATTAGGCAAAATAAAGATTACCTTAGTGTGTTTTATGCTTGGATGATTCATTTTAGGGCTAATGCAACTAAAAGCCCTTTGATTCCACCTTGAATCAAGCTTGTTCTTGAGCTCCTTAGGGTTTGGTGTGTGTGTGTGTGTGTGATGAACGAATTTAGGGAGGTTGTGTGTGTGTGTTTTTTTTCTTTTTTTTTTATAAGTATTCAACCAAACTCATGTTCGGTTATTTGGCACATTTAGCCCCTCCCATCTTTTTTCAAGTATGTACTAGCTCAAGACACTAATCGAGTTAGTCTCATGTAATTGCTTAATCCTTGTTTGGCTAACAAGGTTGACGGGGTTAATTCCCTAGACTAGGAAATTCGTATAAGTCATGCTTCATATGGTTCGTTTAAAAGCCACGTGTGAATATATTATCATAAAATACGATTTAGAAATTTTTGGGGTGTTACATTTTAAACGTTAGTAACTTTTATATGCGACATTTTTCAAAAAAAAAAAATCAAGTCCAATAGGGATGAGCAGATGATACATAGTATAGAAACTTAACCGGTACCCAAATGGTTTTTGAAACCAGTTCGGTACCCACTTTTAGGCGTTTTCGAGAGCGGTACTTTCAGTTTGGTTCGGTACAAGTATTTTACCGATTAGTACCTTTAAATACAGGTACCTTACCGATACCAATACCGTACACTACCGAAAATTCTTGGTGCTAGTACCGATACAAAATTTTGATGATTTTTTGGATCGATACTTTCAGTACCGGTGCTCATCCCTAAAATTGAAGTTGAAAATCTACAAAATTCCCGCCCAAATCTTCCAACCAATCTCCCTCCCCTAACATTTCTCTCCTAATTTATCATCTTCCCGCTTAGCAAAATTTTCTTAGAAAATTTTCGACTAGTGTGATTAAATAAAAGCTAAATATTATTTAAAAAATATCACTATACTATTTGTTTTTTTTAATTACATTTTTCAACCTAAACAATTTTGGTGATGAAAGTTTGTTCGTAAATATTATGAAATGGCACTGCATATTTTGGTTGCAACCGTTTAAAAGGACTTGCATTAAACATTAAACAATGCAACTTTTAAAATAAGAGTTGCATTTAAATTTTCATAATGCAACTCTTTAATAAAAGGTTGCAAATTCAATATAGTTATGCAACCTTTTTATGAAAAAGGTTGCATGAGATCTTCTAATGCAACCTTTAGATACAATAGAGTTGAATTAAAGTCTAATGCAACTCATTTGAAAAGGGTTGCTTCTAAAAAGTTGCATTAGACATATTTTCTAGTAGTGTGTATGGTATACATTGAAAAGAACATTAGTCATTATTAGTTTAGAATAAAAACAACAATTGATGGCATACATTATACATAGTAGACGAACTAATAAAATATCAACCATTTTATAAGCATCCATTCTGAGTGATGAATCACTTAAATTGTATATTAATAACTAAGCACTAATTCATACCAGCACCAATAAATCATTAAACCTGTCTCTGTAAAACTGCATCTGTAGAGCAACGCTGCTAGTCTTAAAAAAAATTCAAATCGGCTGAAAAAAAAAGATACCCCCAGGTTCATCTAGAAGTAACAAATTTGGATCATGCAAGAATTAACATACTCTATAATTCAACTATATGAAATAAATGGACTTTACACTACCAAATATTCAGCTTACCATACAACGTGTATCTTTCGGGCTCACTTTTCACAAGACCAAGAACTGGGCTAATAGACTTAACATCAGGGAATAGAATATTGGCAATCTGGGAAGTGCACGTCTCAACAAACTGAACCTTGTTATCAGTAGTTGCTGCCTTTACAAACTCCGCATAATGAGGGCCCAGACAAAATTAGGCATGTACAAGAGTAAAACAGATATGAGAGATAACTTTTGTGTACCAACGTGTTAACAAATTAATTGTCATAATTAACAAACAATGAGCGCAAAAAGCACATATCTCAAACTTATCGAATAAACCAACTGCAAACATAGAATGCTTCTTAAGGAAGTCGTTTGCTTCATCGATAGAGTTGATTCTGATAATCGGTGTACCCGTCTTCTTCCTCACACAAATCACAATTTCTTCCCTAATTCACACCAACAAAATTGACAAATTTTTCACACAAAATATGCTATCTTGGATGCTTGTCAGTTGTCCAACGCACAATGTATTTCACTGGCTTAAGGGAGTGTTTGGATGTATCTTCTAACATTACTATTGCAATTTGAAGAAGCAGAATCAGATAACCGGTTGATTAAAGCAACTGATATGCATGTAACTTACTTTTATAACTATAGCACTTGCCCACTTATCTAAATTTGATTATATTTAACCTAAATAATGATAAAAGTATAATTTCAGAATCATTTTTACCCAAATACTTAAAGCTACTTACTCAAACTAATCATGTCACAAATTCCAACTAATCCAACCAAACAACAATAATGTTCAAGAATTCGATACCTTTTGCTGAAAAATTGCACTTATGACAATACTGATCATCAAGGGTTTGGACATCCACATTATTCTCTTTGGCCCAAATACCTAACAATCAGATCAATAAAACAACAACTGGTCTTCCAACAATGCTAAGTAATGTGGCATCTGTAATCTTTAAAACACTGTGTTTAATGACCTCTTCATCAGTTCATTGCCAAACTACCACAAAACCCACTACACACATAGTAACTATTTGTGGTCAGACGCATAATAACACAATAAAATTCACAACAAAGTGTAAAATAAACATATAACATCACCGTAACATTCAAAGCATAATTGTAGGATAACTGTGTAATCGGATTTGCAGATAATATAATCGTTTTGATGTAAATCGAAAAGAACTACCAACCGTCAACAAACAATATATCAAAAATTTCAATTTTTCAAAATCAATAAGAACAGAATCAAAATCGGAGAACACATATCAAAAGTCATAACAAAAAAAACACAGATCTAAGATAGGAAAAATACATAGGAGAACACGGATTTGAAGCATATGATTATCCTAAAATCTATACCCATGATCCTTTCTTGATTATACAGTGATCAAAAAGAGAAGTAAACGGATTGTCTTACCTTAATAAACAGAGAGATGGCAGATCGGATAGATGTTGGGTTTGGATATTAGGATTGAAAGTGATAGAGGAGGAAGAAGGCTCTTGGGGCGGCGGAGACTTTTTGGGGAAAAAAGTAAAAATGGTTTTTATATGATATAACATGGAGCTCCATATTTCAATTGGAGCCTAGGTGGATACTCTAGGAAGGCTTCGTTCAACCCGAGGTTATTCATTTATTATATAGATAGAATAGATATCATATGACTTATTTCCGCAAGTAACTAAATGAAAATAGTCACACACAACATTGGGACAATACCTAGAAATGTGTGTTATTTTGGTTCAAGAATTTGCTCGTATAATCTCAGTGAGGAAGGGGCCATTTTCATTGTTACCTAGAAGTGTGTCTGTTGTTCCCAACAAATACCTGAAATAACTAAAGAGCATAGATTTTAGTAAACCGACAATAGTCACAACTGCAAAAACAATGTATTGTGTATGCGCATAACTATACAATGATGACCAAAAATAACAAACCTTGGGAGGTTAAGATACTTGAGTAGTTTAACAGCGATCCCAAGGTGGTCTTAGCATTCAACGGAGTTCAAAAAATAAAGTTATTGTTCTGGTAGGGAATCAGATTCCTTGCGTGCATACATTTTCTATATTTGTTTCTTTCTAAAATGTTGCTACTATGCACTTTAAATTCAAGCATAATAATTTACAGTTAAGATAAAGCAAATTACTTCTCTTCCACATATCATTTGTTGGTAGCTGGATTGAAATCTTCACATTTTATGTGACACTTTGTGTAGCTGGATCGAAATCTTCACATTTTATGTGATAGTTTGCAACTTATTAACTTACATTGCCACTACTTTCCTCTTGAAGCAATCCCATCATCTTCGGCATCTTTATTGTTGTATTTCTGCTGCAATCAAAATGAAAATTTCTTATTCGTCAATATTATTTAAGAAGTTTACTGTGGTTTTTTAGTTCATTTGGTCCATGGTATTTTAGACTTTTTATAAAAATACATATTCAAATTGGAAATGCATTGGGTTACTGTCTAGGGAGCACTCAAATCGATCACCTTCTTTTCCGCTTAGCCTGAAAGATAGAAAGAGTTAGAACCAGGCATGTCCAAAGTCCAAACAATTGAAACATTTCAGTTACAGTAAGTTCAAATCTTGTATCATGTTTGACCGCATGCTAGCTTTAATCTTTCGGGTTAAAACACACGGTCTTTGGTCTAATGGTACCAACCACAAATTGCAATAAATGACCTATATAAGTTATATATAACCATCCAGTTATGGTTTAATTAAGTCAGGTTTGGGATATGGCCATTCAAGAAGATGATGAAAAGATATATTTTTAAGCCATGGTGGTCAATTCATCGACAACATATTTATATTCTTTTCCATTTGTATGTAAATGTGGAAAGAACAAACATACCTGCATTGAAAAATAGATTGCTAATAATGGTGAAAATGCAAATCTTGTTAACAAAATGTATTCTTGATCTAAGTTTTTCAAGGTTCAGATGTATGAGCACTACGTCATTAATTCCTAATCAAACTCCAAACATATCATATTCAAGTTCAACATGTATCTTCATGCTTTACAAATATGGTTAATTCAACATATTAACACATTATATTCCCTTGATTATGATCATTCAACCCATTTATCTCATTTATCAAGAAATAACACAAAACCTTCAAGACATTAAGAACCATTTTTTGGAAATCTTTTTCATCCAAACCAACACATACAGACATATCGCTTTGCAGCGGCTTTTGAGATTATGCAATTTTCAATTCAATTAGCTTTAATTCCGATTCTCCTTCTCATAATAATGGCATGTAACAAAATAAAATATTCTTTAGTCATTAAGCAATCTGAATATGTTCCTTTAAAACGTGGCCTGGTAGTAGTTTGTACATTCACCTCCTTGCTTACCGCTGGTTCAACGTTGCTGAAAACAATGTTGCTGAAAAAAATAAACAAAGTTGTTGAAAACATATGTTTACAGCAGCTAAATAGCTGAAAACATATGTTTTTTTAGCAACTTTGTTTAATTTTTTTTAAATCCCATCGGCTTTTTTTTATTTTTTTGCCCAAAATGCTTAAAAACATGTATTTTACATTGGTTATGTTTTTCAGAAGAAATAATGTTTTTTTTACCTGGGTTTTCAATGGTTTTCTCAACTCAACTCAAGAGGTTTTTCATTTTTTCCCTCCCTATATATATATATATATATATATATATATATATATATATATAGGGATAGGATCAATACTCAGTGAAAGAAAAATAGGGAGTCGTAGAAAGGGTATCAAACGGACTCCGATTGAACTCATTCAAGCGGCATTGGAACCGCCTTATGGAACCCCTACGGCGTTAGTTTTTAGATTTTCGTTTTTTTTTGTTTTAGCTTGTAGTTTTTAGAATATGCATTATATCATTGTGTATTTTATGTAAAATTGTGTCTTTTTGTTATTTTCACCAGTGTGTTATATTTTTTGGCACTGTGTTATATTTTGTGGCACATTGTGTCATATTTCATGATCTATTGTGTTTTTTTTAACTTTCTCACCCTTCTCATTCCTTTGTAGAATAACTCAACCCTATATATATAGGGGAAAGTTAATTTGAGAACACCTATATTTCATGCGAACCGCGAGAACGCCATCTAAAACCATTCAAATCAAAAAAAAAAATTTACACTTATCTTTATTACTAAAATACAATCCCAAAAACACAATTTACGCGTAAAAATTTAAACGTATACGGCAATAAATTGTTTTTACACATGTTTAAATTTACTGCTTGTACATATGTAAACTGTTTCATTTACACATGTGTAAAAAGTTAATTTGAAAGTGTTTTGCAACAAAAGATGAATTATTTGGAAAGAAAATTCGTTTTTTAATGTTGTATTTTTTACTATAATTAGGTTTGTTTTAAAAAAATGATTTTGATTGGTTTTTTCATTTGTTCTCACGGTTCTCGCGATATTTATTGTTCTCAAGATAACATTACCCTTTATATATATATATATATATATATTAATTAATTATTAGTTACAAATAATCTATGTATTGGGTAAATAGTTATAGGTTGTGATATGTTTTAGACTTGGATCTAATTCATTTTGAGAATTCACCTTAACAAGTCAAAAGATTAATGGTGGGTTTATAGGAGGGGTTAGTGGGATTGCATTAGAGGCAGCAAGAGTAGTACAAGAAACACGAAGGCTGCAAATGAAGCAAAATAAAACATCATTTATAACAATCAAAATGCTAAGGTTGACGCCATGGATTTTAAGGTAAAATTACACCACGAATCGGACAAACTGAGAATTGGGGGGGGGGGGAGGTTCACCCTGGCTTCCAATAAGATTCGACCATGTTCATAAGGTTCCTTCAATTGGAGGGTGTTGAGTGAGATTAAGGCGCATAATGTATGGTCTTCCTAAAGAACCAATGTACAAGTGTTCACCAATCTTAAGTCCCGATGTCGTTAATCCCCATGTGTCATCAAAGTAGCCGGCAATTGGATTTCCGTCCAAATCTAGAGCCATGACTCCACCAAATTTCATGAGATGGGGCATTTTTTGCAGGTGCCTAAGCCCAAATGCAATAATCTTGCGAACAAAAGGATATGTCATTGTAACTTGCGTTAAAAATGAATTATCCTGCAATAGCATATACATAAGACTTTATAACATTTGAAAATCGCAAGTTGAGATTGTAAATATTCGAATGATGTAGACAAAATTACCCATGGAATTGCCAACCAGTAATGCCCCTCTCCATCGTATCGTAGATTATCTGGAAAACCAGGTAAGCCGTCTATAAAAACATCCATAGACCCCTTTCTTTCTCCTTCTAAATAGTATCTTGAACACCTCAACCTGCGTAGGAAAATATTTTGTCGAAAATGCATTGGAAAACATTTTGTAAGAAATGTGAAGGAAAATATTATTTTTGTGCGGAAGATTATTGAATGTTTGCTTAATGCGGTGTCAAAAAATTTCAGTGAATGTTTCCTAAAACGGACTTTCTGAGAAGTCAATTTTGTCAAAGAAGTGAAGCTAGTGGTTGTTTCCAACAAAATTTGCCTTCGGAAATGACACAGTTTTCTATTAGTGTATGCAGATCATTAAAGGTGTTTCTAATGAGATTAGTATTTTAAATCTTACATGTAGCTCTCACAAACGATAACAAAGTCTTGGTTTGGCGAAAGTTCGATGCCATTAGCAAAGTTAAGGTCTCGAGCAAGCACTTGTGTTTGTTTGGTTGAAGGATCATAGCTCAATAATCTTCCATGAGGTCTACCGTCCAAAAAGCAAAATATTGCTTCATGGTAGCCATACTTATATGATCCATCTGTAAAATACACCATACCGTTTTTCGCAACCACTACACCGTCGGGTAATCCTAACTTTACACCATCGACCGCATTTGTTAATACCTCCACCTCGCCATTTATACTTACCTTAATCACCCCCTGTAACCAAACAATAACTATTAATATAGTGTCCATTTAGGATGGTCTAAAACGCCAAAAAAGAAATCGTTTTGGAGTTTTGGTCTAAGTGGGAGCAGTCTCCCCCGTGGCATAGAGGCCAGGTTTCGCCTCAGGCCTCATCCCACCTGCTTCAAACTCTCTTCTGAGTGGGGTTTTATAGGGTACGTTTATATCTTTATTTATGATTGTTTACTTTTAAGTAGACATTCTTTAGATTAGATGACCATTAGTCATATTGTAAGTTGATCAAATTACACAAGTTAGTATAAAATAAAGGACCAACCTTTAAACCATCAGCTACATACACATCACCCCATTCCGCAACTGAAATACCAAGAGGACGACCACCTGTGTTAACCCAGTTTTCTACTACCATATCAACCGCCGAGTCCTTCAACGCGGCTCGTTTGATCCACCCATCTGCACAACCTGTGTACACAAAACCAGATTTTGGATCATAGGCAATATCCTCAGCTCCAATCAAATGACCCGTTCCTATCATTTGCAAACCAGGAAGACTTGCTGTATTTTTCCTAGCTGCTACAGCAACTGGTTTGCCAATTTCATGCATAGGGTAAGTCGCGGTATCAAATTTATCAAGCTGGATAACAAGCACCGCTATCACCATAACAGCCAACGCGAAAAACAAGAGACCTGTACCCCATGAATTAGTGCCCTTTATGCTTGTGTTGGCCCTAGAATGTGTGGTTAAGTTAGCCATGAGAAGTAGAATCAGGATTAGTTTAGATTAATTAAATCGGAATGCTATATTATACTAGTAGTTGTGGCTCATTTTGGACTTGCTTCATTCAACATGGTGCCACTGTCTTAAACTCTTAAGAGGATGGCCATAAGGTTAACTAATTAACTTTATAAAAAGAAAAATGCAAACACTTACACATATAGGATGGGTAATAATTCATTAGAAAACACTAAAATACCGTAAAAACAAAATATTTTCATTCAAAGATTCATATTATCGAAAAATGTTTACTTCTTGTGTAAAAAGGCTTACGTTAAGTATATAAAAAAAATATTAGACTAGGCATATGTTTTAAAATTTTGAAACAGGACCTACATTTGTGTAGGTTATGTGTAGATAATATACCAACACAATACTTCAGGACGGATAAATATTGCATTTCAACTAATTTTTAATACATTACATAATTAATATTAAAAAGTTTAATCACTTATCGTGTTCATCCTATTTCAACTAAAAACTATGTCTCTCTGGACCTCACTCTCACCACATATATATATAAATATATATATATATATATATATGTGTATATATATATATATATATATATAGGGTTGGGTTATTTTGAGAACCTTGTTGAGTTGAGAGAACCATGAGAACCATTATCAGCCATTGATCTTATGCAATGAAGGGTTGAGATCAAAAGTTTTTTGTTTTTGTCTTTTATGAGCCCACTTGGCTGTGAATGTATTTTTTTAATAGGAAATATCATTTGAAGGGTGTTTTGGACATTTGGCATCTAAACAAAAATGGCAGACCCTCTCTCCGCTCTCCCTCGTTTCCCTCACTGCTGACACCATCTCAACTCACACATATAAAATGAAAAATTATGAAAACAAACCGTCTCTTTCATCAAGAAAACAAACCGTCTCTTGCCATCAAGAAAAACCCCCGTCTCTTTCATCGGCGATCATCAACTAAGATTATTGAACAGGTATGTTTTTCTGATTTAAATGCTTGCTGATTTAAATTTTTTTCTGATTTAAGTGCAAAAAAGAAATGTACACAAACCGTAATTTTCTCTGTATTCTGTGATAGATTATGAGTTTTCCGAATATATGTATTCTCTTTTGTTGCTTTTTGATGATATGTTTTAGTGTTCTTACATTGGGGTAAATGGTTTTGTTGGGCCTTCTTATGATCTGCTTTAGGGTTTGTTTGGTTTAAAGTTCTTATGATCTGCTTTAGGGGTTACTGTTTAGTTGATGTTGGTTTATTGTTTGCACACGTCCCCTGTTCTTTTGGGGCTGTTCAGTTTCTAATGAATGAAAAAGAAATGTAATTTTTTTTTGTTGGCTCAGCCCCCATAAAAAGAAAAAGTAAAATGGTTGCCCGTACTAGAAGCTCTAAACGAGGGCATAGGGAAATTTCAACGCTTGTTGAGTGTGCTTGCCTCAGTTCCGGACTAAGTGGTTAGTTTCCAACTGTTTAATTTGGTTTTGTTAAGTTTGTTTAAAAGTTTTGCTATTTTTGGATCCCTAATAAGTTGGTTTGCAGCGGATGGCGCGCCAGACCCTAGTAGCCGAAAACGTAAAACTGATCCAATTTTTATAGGGTCGTCTACAGGGGCAGATGACACATCATTGTGTCCCAGAGATCGAAAGAAAAGCAAGCGACCAAGGGTTAAGCCAAATTTAAAATCAGACGACGAGTATGTGTTTCTGGAATCAGACGACCAATGAAGCACTCTGGAGAGACTTACAGGTGTTGAATCAAAGTATAACCAACTTCAGCTCGCTAATGTCAACAATGAGCGAAGATTCACCAGGTACAAGAACCAGAACACGAAACTGAGGACTAGGTTGAACGAGTTAGCTGGAACACAACCTAGACTCACTGGTGGTGCAAGTTCAGAAGCTGGGGCTAGTACTGGTGCTGGTGATGATGATGATGAAGAAAGTGACGAAGAAGAAGATGATGACGAGGACGATAATGATGATGATGGTGGTGATACTGGTAAAGGTGGTGATGGTGGTGATCCTGGAGCCACAGGTGGTGGTGGATCATCAGCTAGGTCTGAAGCTAGACGTTCCAAGAAGAAACATGACATACAAGGCAATGATCCCAAAGCAGGTTCTTCTGCTCAGGGGGAGCCAGGGCCCGTGAAAAGCAAGATTCAGCCACTGCGGGACTCAATGAAGAAAGTCGTAGTTCCAGTCGAGTTTGTTGAGCCTTTAAACTGTTACTTTGCTTATGATGATGAAGGTAACCTACTCCCACCTCCTGCTATGCCAGAATATGACTTAGAAGAAGGCGAGATACCTCCTGAGATGACATCAGACGACATGGAAAAGGTGTACAGCTTCGCACGCGGAGAATCTTCCGGTGCAAGTCAAACTCCTCTACCAGAGATGCATCCAGAGAATAATGAGGTTAATCTAGAAGAAAGAACCAGTGTGCCAACTCCAGAGTATGTTGTAGACGATTCGGGCAATGGGATTCCAAATATTACTGAGGACATGATACACGAGGCTGAAGAGAAGCTAAAGTCTGATTCTGCTCCTGTTCCTGATGAAGTTAAAGTGAGACAGGACAAGACCAGGGAGAAATATCCCAAATGGTTCAAACATGAAGAGAAGAAAAAGAATGTTGAGCGGGCATCTATCTTCAAGAAGAGCCTGTCGAAGATGTCAGGTAACGTGATCAGCTGGGCTTATATCAGTCACACCAAGATGCTCGGTGTTAAATGGCAGGAAGGTATGCTGTACTTTGAACCGTTTCAGAAAGTTCTCAGCCTACCCTTCTGGTATATTTGTGATCTGGTTCGACTCGATTATCCTTTGTACAAAGGAAAGCCCCTCCTCTTCAAGGTTTCTATACCAAGTTGAAAAAAGAAAGTGAGAAGGAATGGGATGAACTCAAGCCTCAGTATCCAAAGTCCTTCAAGACAGACAAGATTCATCCGACCACGAAGAGTCCGATTTGGGAACATAAGATCAAGCCACCAAAGTGTGTATCGAAGATTCCAATCGTCCCAGTTGAACAAGACTTCTCCTCTAAGCTCTACTATTGGCACTATGATGCAGCGACTACTGAGGCGGTGATCGTATTGAGCAACTCTCCTAAGCCTTGCAGAAAGATCAGAATTTGGGACCCGGTGTGGCTTATCAACTGTTAAGAGAAAGATGTGGAGACGTTGTACCTGTATCCAATCCAGCACTTACCAGATGAAGTAGATCAGGCAATGAAGTTTCAGAGAGTGATTTGCTTCTGCTATGCCAACAAAGTTCATGCTGGATGAGACTGGTCAAGACTAACAAGGATCAGGACAATGTCAAGCTGAAGTAAAGACTGAAGATGCTGCTTGTTTTGTTATGTTTGTATTCAGTTTTTCGAGTCTGTAAAGTTGTTTTTGCGATGTTATAAACGTTGTCTTTTGCAATCTCTGTACGTATACTAGCCTGGTCCAAGGGGGAGTCTGTTAGTACATGATGTCCCTAAGCTAGTATATAGGATGTTTAGACGTATTTCGGGGTGTTTGGAGACATTTATACGCCTTTTTGGGTGCGATTAAGGCTGAAGGCGATTACAGATAGGTGGCAGGCGATTAGGCCCTATCCACCATCAATATTCATGCGATTGGGAGGTTGTTATAGGCGATTAGGCCCTAATCGCCTATTGCAGCATGTGGTATAGCCTCCTAATCGCCTTTAGGGGTCTGTACGTATCCGGGAGGTATAAATAGGCCCAATCATAACCCTAATCTTTAGTTCTTGCCACACACACTCTCCAAACACCCTCCCCTGGTCTGAGATTGCTTAGTTTGATCATTGTAACACTTGCGCTGTGTTTTAATGATATAAACGTTAATCTTTTGACCCGTATGTGTATGATAACTACTCGTTTATCTTAGTTTCATGTTTTTTCTGTTATTAAAGCATATTCAAGGGATTCCGCACCTTGAATATAACCCTCGTGATTGTTGGTAGGCACGTTCGTCGATCCTACAGTAATGTTTCCTTTGGCACACGTGATATTTGCGTTACAAAACTGAATATTTATCCCCAAAATATAACTTGGTATACCAGTTGACATGGTAACTGTGATAGCCCAATTTTAAAAGATTTGGAAATTCAACTTGGGCGAACTATTGTTCTTTGCTTTCAGACACTTGGTACATTTTTTGGGTGGAATTTGAAGGTACAAATTTCTATAAAATTATTCGGAAGCTTCATAATACAAAATATAAAACAACTCCTCCAAATGAATTATTTTCTTTCCAAATAATAATTAGGAACAAAAACATGATATGCGTTTTATCGGAACAAAAACCATGATGTGATTGTCGCACAAGACACAAACAAAATCAAATAGTCCTTCAACTTCAGCATTAGATTCATCTTTTGGGCATCTTTGCTACATTATCCTTTAATTCAAATGGATAACAAAAAATCCGGCATTATGAGAAAAACTCTAAATTTGAATTAGTAAGTCACGTAAAAAATATAATTTTGCCACACCACTAAGAACATTAGTCACTCAAGCTTTTGGTTAATTTTGCTACATCACACGACACAATTGACGACAGTGACAACACTTAAGGGGTTAATACATGCTTGAGTAAAGTACTTGTAACTCTTAGCCCGCATGGAACACTAAAATGTCAAGATTCACAAAATTTGGTGATTTGAAATCCAATGCAGTTTAGTGAATAATATTGTAACATAATATTACTTAATTAAAAGCTTCGATTTTGAAACTTTTAAGAGCAAACACTAAGTGCAGATCATGAAAAGGTTAGATCCACACAAACATTAATGATACAAGCATAGCAAAAACCAGTGGCATACATACAAATTTGGTATCACAAAACCTAAACATGCTTATAAAAATTTGAATCGGCTGCAAAAAAAGATACCCTCCCCCAGAAACGACAAACAAAAAAACGAAATAAAAAACGCGAAAAGACTGTATGACCGGGAAAGTTAGGGCCGAACTCTTATGTAACCAAAAATCCCATTGAATATGCACACAAGGCGCTAACCCGCCTCCCAGCTGGAGTACACATTACACCAAAACGCATACACACACCAAAAAATTATTTTTAATTCAGCCCTTTCCCCCACCCTTTGCTTGTAAAGATCAGAATATAGTGCAGGTTCTATCCCAAAGGCACCAAGAAAAAAATACACACAAAGAATCAATACACACATACACACACACACTCTTGTTGAACATTTCAAATATGAAGGACCATGAAGAGAGCAAACCTTATAGAATGCATGAGTTCCCTTGTTCTTCAACATGGCTTTTGTGACCTCTCCTGCAGATCCATAAGATTTTTATTGCAAAAATATAGGATTTCACAAGTAAATAGGTTTGATTTTGTTAGGACCGGCGAACGCGTAATCCGACAATCACGGGGTTTATACTAATGGTGCGGAATCCCTCTAGTATGTTCTAATAACAGATACGATGATTGAAACAATGAAACGAGTAATCACAACACACACACGGGTCAAAAGATTATAGATTAATCACTAAAACAGAGCTCGAGTGTTTACAGAGATCAAATCAGACGTCTTAGACCAGGGGAGGGTGTTTGGAGAGTGTGTGAGGCAAGAACTGAGGTCTAGGGTTGAGAATGGGCCTATTTATACCACCCGGGTACGACCAGATCTTAGCAGGCGATTAGCCAAGTTCATATCAGGCGATTATGGCTAATCGCCTAACATAACCAGCCAATCGCATGAACAGTACTGGCGATTAGGACCCTAATCGCATGAACAGTACTCCTAATCGCCTGTATCTTCTCAACCACCCCAAAAATGCGTATAAACGCCTCCAAACACCCTGAAATACGTCCAAACAACTAATATACTAGCCTAGGGACATCATGTACTCATAGACTCCCCCTTGGACCAGGCTAGTATACGATTACGAGCCATAAACTGCTCAATTAACCTAGCCAACGACCTATAGAGACCTATCACTAGCTAGGGACATACAGATAATGCACTTACAGACTCCCCCTTGGACCTAGCTAGTGATTTACAGACTCAACCTATCATCTAGCTGGGGATACACAAGAAGTGCATTTACAGACTTCTCGTTGGACCTAGCTGGAGATACATGGTCTTCGAGTCCTCAAGTCTTCATGTTCAGCATTCTTCAACTTAGGGTGACACCGCAATGTATAACCTCTGAAGACTTGAACATATCAATTGATTTGAGCTTTAGTCGTGGCTTCATAAGATCTCGTCTTGGTCGTCGATTTGCTTCGATAACTTGGGAGGAAACAAGAAATCTCCGCTTTTATGATTGACGATTCTGTGACTTGGACGAAGATCAATATCATCATCACTTTCATTTCTTGACTCCCATCTTCTTCAGCTTCGATTGCTGGAGCTCTACCACGATCTGGTTTCTCTGAAGATGAAATATCGGGTTCTTGCCGTTCAGGATGATTTTGTTGTTCAGGTTCGGGCCTTGTTCAGCTTCAAGCCTAGTCGTTTGAAACATTAGATGCACGGTCATTGTGTCTGATCCTGCAGGAAAGATTAATAAAACTGCACACAAACTACAGCTTGTATTAGATACGACAAATAATCCGGACTCAATCAAATTCTTGAAGTTTATCATTTGATGAACTTTCAAGATTTGTCCATTTTGACCACCAATTTGAGAAAGTAGTCATTCTCCCCCTGAACATTTAGATCTTTTCAAATTTCACCCTGAACTCTCACGATTGACAATTTGTGACCCTGAAAGTGATATTTGACCCTTGAATTTTGTAAAATTTAGATTTTATTTGTGTTTCGGCTTCGGATCTGAGATTCCAATTGAAGAATACTTGTATTCCAACATCGGTCAATCAAAAATAAAGACAAAATAAAATCTTTTTGTTTTTTTTAAAGATAATCAACCAGAAATTAAAAAAATGCAGGAAAAGTAAAAACTATTCAAAAGCATATTTTTGAGAGTTTCATCTGTTAGGGAAACATATCAGTGTACGGACTAATCTAGAACTCTTATGTGTTCAGTTTTAATTCAAATTACCAATAAGCATCCTACAACAACTGCCAGTATTGTTGTCCGCCTAAACTCAAAATCAAGTTTTATCGCTAGGCACTTTAGTTACGTTAAGGTAATATTAAGACTGATTAAAGGTGTTCCCCGCACACGCGACATATTCCCGCGTCAAGGCATGCACAAAGCTTCCTCGTAACCGGTGAATAAGCTGTTGTCATCCGTATTTACAAGGTATGGACTCAGTGGTGATCAGGTCTGCAAGAACGCTGCAGCAGAGAGACCAGTGAGATCCAGACCAGGGTTCAAGTCAAATACCGTATATTTTTGATTTTTCACGGTACGATGCTTTAGGTATATGATTTGATACCTTAGAGCGATTCTCTTCGAGAATATGGTTTTGGCATTTACGATCTTTTTGCTCTTACAGGATTCCCAGACGTCTCCTTATCAGAATTTATTCTATTTTTTATTTTTCTTTTCTTTTACTGAGAATGGCAAAGAGGTGTCTCAGTTGTAGGCTGCGAACCCAACGTACGTCACTTATGCCACCCCATTTATTCTGAGAGGCGTCCAGTTCACCCCGGATGTACCAACCTCTTAAAGACCAGAAACCTCGGATTTTGGCATTCTATCAACAAGATTTAGGCTTTTAGACCATATGCCAACGCGACGTTAAACCACACAATTCTCAGTTGATTTAGGTTAATATCACCTTGCCGAGCTTGGAAATGATTTCGAGCCTACCAACACATCATTGTAGAGGCTACTTGTCAGATCCAATATTTTTAAGATGATAAAGGTCCAGACAGTCCGACTGATTGGTTAATATCATCTTCCCTATATTCACCAAAGAAACTCATTTTTGAAATTTTTCAATTTTTTTTGATATTTGAATTTTCTAATGTTTTTGTATTTTTCTGAATTTTCTCCCCCTAAAAATTTAAAAATTTACGAAAAGAAATTTTTAATAAAAATATTAAAAATGATTTTCCGATGTGGTTTACTCAGATTTTCCCAAAATGCCTTTTACCTTTCAAAGATAGTCAAATTTAAATTTGTCAAATGGTTTGGTAAAACTTTTGGCAATTCGGTAGTCAGTGTGGACATAAATAATCACTAGATCCTTAGTGATTGTTATGGAAGTTACACTATTAACAAGAGGATGGAGGTGATAAGAGAATGCAAACCGTAGTCAAGCATGTGTGTAGAAGTATCCAAAGATAAACCTGAAAACAGCAGCTCAATGCAGCTACCTGATTCTGCTTCGCAGGTTGCAGGAAACACATGTGACGCCCTCCCAAGAACTGATATCCACCCATTGCGGATCCAGCTTCAATGTTGTAACCACCATAAACAAATTCACTAAAGTCAACGAGATCCAACTTATCGCCATTAGGGTACCATAGACCTTTGGTCAGTAACCCTTTAGATAATGAAGGAACCGTTCTGCAGCAATCACCCAGGCCACTCTTATTCATTACTGACATCCGTTGTTAAGTCGAAACACTGGGTCTTGAATTATTCTCATCGAGCATCTTCTTTTCTATATTCTTCTTCGATAACAAATCCCCTCCTTAATTGTCTAAGGTTTCATATTCTCCAAACATATTCTGATCAATTTACTAGAGCAATATGACACCTATTTGTGCTAAGATGCCCCACTGTCAACAATCAAATGACTGTTGATAGTTCCTCCTGGGACACCCTGCACACTTGTTCAAAGATTAGTTCTCGAGGGGGACCCAGGCCTTGACCATCTCTGGTCGGCCTAGGTCATCAATCATAGGCAGCTCCATCCATCTACCATGAGGGGTAGGTGTTTTCACATCAGTCGCAGTTGATGTAGATGGTGCTAATGAAGCGGATAAACTCACAGATGGTGCTTCAGCTGCTTTTGGCTTCCAAATCTGGTCATGCTTAACCTTTACAGGTCTTTGCTTGACATATTTGGGTGGTACCTGAGACTTCACCTTTGGGTCAGCTAGTGGCTTTGCCCTTTGGTTAGTCTTTGGACCTGCTTTTGGTCCTCCCTTGGTTTTTGCAACCTTGGGTTGGGCCTTTGAGCTTGATGCCTTGTCAGCTTTAGGCCTTGCACCATCAACAACAACCTTTTGTTTCTTTTTCACATTCTTTGGTGTCACCTGAACTTGTTGTTCAGGTGTCTTGTATCTTTGGTTGTTGTATTTAGGGGGCTTAAGACCTTTTCCCTTTAATTTTCTCAGACAGGGACAATTCGCAATCAAGTGTCTAACCTCGTTACATTCATAGCATGACCTCCACTCTTCATAGTACAGAGGTTCATACCGTGACTGCCTCGAGCTAACCTGAGAAAGTCTAGGACTACAGCTCCCTTGTGAGCTTCTAAATCGAGAGGTACTCGGATATGAATCATTATCAGATGATCTTGGTGAAAAATTTCTTTGATGATTTTGTAGAGAATGTCTCATCTGATCAGTACCTTTCGATTTGATGGGCTTAAGTTCATTGAACTTTGGACCCTTTTGATTTTCCCAGATCGATTCTTTTGATTCACATGTTTGGTGGGTTTGCGTTCAACATGTTTCTTTTGATCAATTAGCTTTCTGATATTAGCTTCAGTAACTGGTATTTCCTAAAAATATGTTCAATTAAGGATTGATCAACATATTTAATAGGAAACTCTTTATCAGAAAACAATTTGTCAGATCCCACCAATATGTACAATCCTTCTGTGCCTTCCGGAAACTGAAAGTGCTTCTTTTCCGGTTCAGGTTCACACAAAATGTGATTTTTAATAGAGCTATGTGAACCTGATTCAGCCTTCTCAGTTTCCTGGGATTCTTTATTAGAGTCCACAAGGTTTATCTCCGGTAAGGCCTTTGGTTTCAATTTCACTTTCCATCTATTTACAGAACGTTTATTGTAACCAAGTCCTTGATTTTCTTCTTGCTGAGACTGGTTTTTAATATCAACATCATTTTTACTTAGCACAAACTTTGCAAACTGAAAACCATCTAGCTTATGTTGGGCTTTTTCATACTCACATTTTGTTTGAGCTAATTCTTTCTTTACTTCCTCAAGAGTTTTAGAAAGCTCATAATTTTCTTTCATTAAAATTTCATTTAAGTTTTTAAGCTCCATTTCATTTGCTTTCAAAACTTCATTTATGGTTATACAACTAGCTAGATCTCAAGTAAGGGTCTGGTCGTTTTCAGACATTCTTTCAATCATACTTTGGAGTTTGGCACAGTTAGAACAGACAAACCTGGAAGACCCTTGTACAATAGGTTCAGTTCCGTGTTTGATTTGAATTCCAACTTCTGGATTTTGATCATCAGCATCTTCCTCTCCTGATTCACTCTTTTCAGAAGTTGAACAATTTGCATCAGCTCGGTTGATTTCTTCAGAGCTTCGTTCAGGATATTGTTCACTGGATGATGATTCACTATCTGCATCTGTACTCTCTTCTGAGATTTGAGCACTCTCTGACGCTTCTCCCGATTCCACAGTCTCTACTCGCTGAGCAAAACACGCAATTTTCCCATTAACACCTCCCATGAGTTGTGTCTTCTGGTCAAAGCCTTTCTCAGCAAGCACAATAAGTACACTCACGGCATCCGTGTTTGCTAGGACAGAGTGAATTGCAGGAGTAACCGAAACCACAACTGTTTCTTGATTGTTTTGAACATTGTTAAGTTGTCTTGTTTGATTCAGTTGACTTTGACTAGCATCTGACATTGATTTCCTCTCCAGATGGGCCCACGGATTACATCCGGAACTCCTCTGTTGTTGTCGTTGTTGGGCCGGTTGGGTGTTCATTGAAGACGCGAAAGCCCATGGTTTGGTTGCATTTGTCATTATGAAAGCCTTGTAAAAAAGTCAACTCTTGGTCAACAAAAGTCAAACTTCGGTCAAAGACGGTAAACACCTTTTTTTTTTGTCAAACTTGGTCAACGAAAGTCAATTTTGGTCAACACGATCCAAACTTAGGTTAATTTTAGGTTCAGCAAGTCGAAGATGATTAGGAGTTGTAAATGCTAGCTTATACGTGATTACGCGTAATTGCTAGTGAATAGTTGAGTGATTACCTTTTAATTGCTAGTGAACAGTTGAGTGATTAGGGATTTAGGGGCGATTGGGTCACACCACGTGATTAGCAGCCAATCACATGCACTATTCACGCGATTGGGCTAATCACCAGTACTATTCATGCGATTACAAGGCTAATCACTAATACTATTCACACGATTGTGGGCTAATCGCTAGTACTATTCACGCGATTGGGCTAATCACTAGTACTATTCACGCGATTGGGCTAATCACTAGTACTATTCACGCGATTGGGCTAATCGCATGCACTGTAGCACGCGAATGTGGCTAATCGCTAGTACTGTAGCTAGCGATTGTGGGCTAATCGCCTGTAAACCCTAATCGCATGAAATTTTCATGTGATTACGTCTGCGTAATCGCCTGATCTGATCTGCAGCCGCACTTTTGCTCAAAAATCACCTATTTTGCCTCAAAATCTTATCTAAAACAATGTATTTTGATCCCAAATGATTAGACAAGTTACCAAAATGGTTTTAGAACAAAACCTGATCAAAAACACACGTTTTTAACCGTAAACACACACTAAGATTTTGAAAAATATGGGTTTTTGATAAAAACTCAAAGTTTATAAATAAGAACAGGTTTTTGATAAAAAAATCTTAACTTTTACACCAAAACAACCTATTTTTACTCCTTTTTGCTATTAAAACACCGTGATAAGAGCCTCAGCTCTCATACCACTTGTTAGGACCGGCGAACGCGTAATCCGACAATCACGGGGTTTATACTAAAGGTGCGGAATCCCTCTAGTATGTTCTAATAACAGATACGATGATTGAAACAATGAAACGAGTAATCACAACACACACACGGGTCAAAAGATTATAGATTAATCACTAAAACAGAGCTCGAGTGTTTACAGAGATCAAATCAGACGTCTTAGACCAGGGGAGGGTGTTTGGAGAGTGTGTGAGGCAAGAACTGAGGTCTAGGGTTGAGAATGGGCCTATTTATACCACCCGGGTACGACCAGCTCTTAGCAGGCGATTAGCCAAGTTCATATCAGGCGATTATGGCTAATCGCCTAACATAACCAGCCAATCGCATGAACAGTACTGGCGATTAGGACCCTAATCGCATGAACAATACTCCTAATCGCCTGTATCTTCTCAACCACCCCAAAACGCGTATAAACGCCTCCAAACACCCCGAAATACGTCCAAACAACTAATATACTAGCCTAGGGACATCATGTACTAACAGACTCCCCCTTGGACCAGGCTAGTATACGATTACGAGCCATAAACTGCTCGATTAACCTAGCCAACGACCTATAGAGACCTATCACTAGCCAGGGACATACAGATAATGCACTTACAGATTTTTTTTTCTATTTTATACTTGACTCATTTTTAATAAAACATTATATAATAATTGTTACAAACGATTTGATTTTTAACATCAATGTTGTCCTAATCTTATTAATAATACACCCTATTAAGTTGAGATTTACCATCAGGTTTCTTTAGAAAATCGTTTAAAGATGGTGATAATCACCAAATAAGATATAGGTGGGTAAATAAACACCTTAAAGAACATCAAATTCATTTTCATATTGATGAAAAATAACATGTATGGTATACATTGAAAAGAACATTAGTCATTATTAGTTTAGAATAAAAACAACAATTGATGGCATACATTATACATAGTAGACGAACTAATAAAATATCAACCATTTTATAAACATCCATTCTGAGTGATGAATCACTTAAATTGTATATTAATAACTAAGCACTAATTCATACCGGCACCAATAAATCATTAAACCTGTCTCTGTAAAACTGCATCTGTAGAGCAACACTGCTTGTCTTAAAAAAAATTCAAATCGGCTGAAAAAAAAAAAGATACCCCCCAGGTTCATCTAGAAGTAACAAATTTGGATCATGTAAGAATTAACATACTCTATAATTCAACTATATGAAATAAATGGACTTTACACTACCAAATATTCAGCTTACCATACAACATGTATCTTTCGGGCTCACTTTTCACAAGACCAAGAACTGGGCTAATAGACTTAACATCAGGGAATAGAATATTGGCAATCTGGGAAGTGCACGTCTCAACAAACTGAACCTTGTTATCAGTAGTTGCTGCCTTTACAAACTCCGCATAATGAGGGCCCAGACAAAATTAGGCATGTACAAGAGTAAAACAGATATGAGAGATAACTTTTGTGTACCAACGTGTTAACAAATTAATTGTCATAATTAACAAACAATGAGCGCAAAAAGCACATACCTCAAACTTATCGAATAAACCAACTGCAAACATAGAATGTTTCTTAAGGAAGTCGTTTGCTTCATCGATAGAGTTGATTCTGATAATCGGTGTACCCGTCTTCTTCCTCACCCAAATCACAATTTCTTCCCTAATTCACACCAACAAAATTGACAAATTTTTCACACAAAATATGCTATCTTGGATGCTTGTCAGTTGTCCAACGCACAATGTATTTCACCGGCTTAAGGGAGTGTTTGGATGTATCTTCTAACATTACTATTGCAATTTGAAGAAGCCGAATCAGATAACCGGTTGATTAAAGCAACTGATATGCATGTAACTTACTTTTATAACTATAGCACTTGCCCACTTATCTAAATTTGATTATATTTAACCTAAATAATGATAAAAGTATAATTTCAGAATCATTTTTACCCAAATACTTAAAGCTACTTATTCAAACTAATCATGTCACAAATTCCAACTAATCCAACCAAACAACAATAATGTTCAAGAATTCGATACCTTTTGCTGAAAAATTGCACTTATGACAATACTGATCATCAAGGGTTTGGACATCCACATTATTCTCTTTGGCCCAAATACCTAACAATCAGATCAATAAAACAACAACTGGTCTTCCAACAATGCTAAGTAATGTGGCATCTGTAATCTTTAAAACACTGCATCAGTTCATTGCCAAACTACCACAAAACCCACTACACACATAGTAACTATTTGTGTCAGACGCATAATAACACAATAAAATTCACAACAAAGTGTAAAATAAACATATAACATCACCGTAATATTCAAAGCATAATTGTAGGAAAACTGTGTAATCGGATTTGCAGATAATATAATCGTTTTGATGTAAATCGAAAAGAACTACCAACCGTCAACAAACAATATATCCAAAATTTCAATTTTTCAAAATCAATAAGAACAGAATCAAAATCGGAGAACACATATCAAAAGTCATAACAAAAAAAAAACACAGATCTAAGATAGGAAAAATACATAGGAGAACACGGATTTGAAGCATATGATTATCCTAAAATCTATACCCATGATCCTTTCTTGATTATACAGTGATCGAAAAGAGAAGTAAACGGATTGTCTTACCTTAATAAACAGAGAGATGGCAGATCAGATAGATGTTGGGTTTGGATATTAGGATTGAACGAGATAGAGGAGGAAGAAGGCTCTTGGGGCGGCGGAGATTTTTTGGGAAAAAAAGTAAAAATGGTTTTTATATGATATAACATGGAGCTCCATATTTCAATTGGAGCCTAGGTGGATACTCTAGGAAGGCTTCGTTCAACCCGAGGTTATTCATTTATTATATAGATAGAATAGATATCATATGACTTATTTCCGCAAGTAACTAAATGAAAATAGTCACACACAACATTGGGGCAATACCTAGAAATGTGTGTTATTTTGGTTCAAGAATTTGCTCGTATAATCTCAGTGAGGAAGGGGCCATTTTCATTGTTACCTAGAAGTGTGTCTGTTGTTCCCAACACATACATTTTCTATATTTGTTTCTTTCTAAAATGTTGCTACTATGCACTTTAAATTCAAGCATAATAATTTACAGTTAAGATAAAGCAAATTACTTCTCTTCCACATATCATTTGTCGGTAGCTGGATTGAAATCTTCACATTTTATGTGACACTTTGTGTAGCTGGATCGAAATCTTCACATTTTATGTGACAGTTTGCAACTTATTAACTTACATTGCCACTACTTTCCTCTTGAAGCAATCCCATCATCTTCGGCATCTTTATTGTTGTATTTCTGCTGCAATCAAAATGAAAATTTCTTATTCGTCAATATTATTTAAGAAGTTTACTGTGGTTTTTTAGTTCATTTGGTCCATGGTATTTTAGACTTTTTATAAAAATACATATTCAAATTGGAAATGCATTGGGTTACTGTCTAGGGAGCACTCAAATCGATCACCTTCTTTTCCGCTTAGCCTGAAAGATAGAAAGAGTTAGAACCAGGCATGTCCGAAGTCCAAACAATTGAAACATTTCAGTTACAGTAAGTTCAAATCTTGTATCATGTTTGACCGCATGCTAGCTTTAACCTTTCGGGTTAAAACACACGGTCTTTGGTCTAATGTTACCAACCACAAATTGCAATAAATGACCTTTATAAGTTATATATAACCATCCAGTTATGGTTTAATTAAGTCAGGTTTGGGATATGGCCATTCAAGAAGATGATGAAAAGATATATTTTTAAGCCATGGTGGTCAATTCATCGACAACATATTTATATCCTTTTCCATTTGTATGTAAATGTGGAAAGAACCAACATACCTGCTTTGAAAAATAGATTGCTAATAATGGTGAAAATGCAAATCTTGTTAACAAAATGTATTCTTGATCTAAGTTTTTCAAGGTTCAGATGTATGAGCACTATGTCATTAATTCCTAATCAAACTCCAAACATATCATATTCAAGTTCAACATGTATCTTCATGCTTTACAAATATGGTTAATTCAACATATTAACACATTATATTCCCTTGATTATGATCATTCAACCCATTTATCTCATTTATCAAGAAATAACACAAAACCTTCAAGACATTAAGAACCATTTTTTGAAAATCTTTTTCATCCAAACCAACACATACAGACATATCGCTTTGTAGCGGCTTTTGAGATTATGCAATTTTCAATTCAATTAGCTTTAATTCCGATTCTCCTTCTCATAATAATGGCATGTAACAAAATCAAATATTCTTTAGTCATTAACCAATCTGAATATGTTCCTTTAAAACGTGGCCTGGTAGTAGTTTGTACATTCACCTCCTTGCTTACCGCTGGTTCAACGTTGCTGAAAACAAAGTTGCTGAAAACATATGTTTACAGTGTTGGTTTAGGCCCCAAGTTATACACACACTTTGAAACGAGTTCTTTGTATGTGAAAAGAAACAAATGTTGCACAAAGAAGAATGCTTCTGTTGTATTCGAAATGAATTAAAAGGGGTACATAATAAAAAGCAATTACACCTATTTATAATAAAACAAAACACATGCATAGAAGAAGAAGTCTACATCTCCATAAAATCAGCAACTTAAATCTCCAACCTTCACCTCAACGTCTGTTTTCAGTCCAATTTATTCGGTCAACTTCTCACCTAGTCATTTAACGTTCAACCTATTGTTGACCCGTGAACCATGACCCGCTACGTAAACCCGCGACCCAATAACGTGCCGAACCGTGACCCGTAAACCAACCGGTTAACCCAACAATCACCCCCTTAATCGGTTGTTTACGCCATTCACAAACTACAACAAAATCACATTCACCTTGAACCATCTCGACCCATCTTGACTTCTATCGGACACCGACCTCAACCTCGGTCACGTCCAGTCATCCATAGTCTTTCTACAACTCGACTTATCCTGGACACCCGGCCTCCACCTTGACCACGTCCAAAGCCGTATAACACCACCACTACTACCACCACTACCGACTGTTGCTTTTCACCACACGGAACCTGTTTTGCGCACAACACTTCCGTGAGAGCGTTCTTCTACCGATCAAGAAAACAAAGCCACCCGCTTCTACCGTTTTCTATCACCTGCTAAACGAACTAAATCACAGCCACCCGCTTGATTTCTTCTGCTCGTTTTTCCTGCAACCTGGTTAACCTCTCCTTCTGGTGAAACCCACAACATCCTGCCGGATTTTAACAACTTAACACAGCCACGAGGCACCCCGATGTTCACCCGCCACCCCGGTCATCTCACCCCTGTGATAAAGAATGACACGAACAACCAAATTGCCTTTGTATTCTGCTGTGAAACAGCCCCGAACAACCACGAACGGACACCTTTGTTCACCCCGGTCACCTCGTCCTCAAAAAACGGTACTCCCCGTCGTCTAACCCGGAACGTCTGACCCGAACAACACCCCGTCAACTGTGGTAAAACACCCTTGCACAGCGAACCTGCTGTCCCGAACCCTTCTAGCTTTTCACGCCTGCCCTCCACCAACCGATGCACCCGCCGGTGGCGGAGGCTTCCCCGCTACGAGCCCTAGTCTCTCATACCAAATGTTGGTTTAGGCCCCAAGTTATACACACACTTTGAAACGAGTTATTTGTATGTGAAAAGAAACAAATGTTGCACAAAGAAGAATGCTTCTGTTGTATTCGAAATGAATTAAAAGGGGTACATAATAAAAAGCAATTACACCTATTTATAATAAAACAAAACACATGCATAGAAGAAGAAGTCTACATCTCCATAAAATCAGCAACTTAAATCTCCAACCTTCACCTCAACGTCTGTTTTCAGTCCAATTTATTCGGTCAACTTCTCACCTAGTCATTTAACGTTCAACCTATTGTTGACCTGTGAACCATGACCCGCTACGTAAACCCGCGACCCAATAACGTGCCGAACCGTGACCCGTAAACCAACCGGTTAACCCAACATACAGCAGCTAAATAGCTGAAAACATATGTTTTTTTAGCAACTTTGTTTATTTTTTTTTAAATCCCATCGGCTTTTTTTTTTATTTTTTTTGCCCAAAATGCTTAAAAACATGTATTTTACATTGGTTATGTTTTTCAGAAGAAATAATGTTTTTTTACCTGGGTTTTCAATGGTTTTCTCAACTCAACTCAAGAGGTTTTTCATTTTTTCCCTCCCTATATATATATATATATAGGGTCAGGATCAATACTCAGTGAAAGAAAAATAGGGAGTCGTAGAAAGGGTATCAAACGGACTCCGATTGAACTCATTCAAGCGGCATTGGAACCGCCTTATCGAACCCCTACGGCGTTAGTTTTTAGATTTTCGTTTTTTTAGGTTTTAGCTTGTAGTTTTTAGAATATGCATTATATCATTGTGTATTTTATGTAAAATTGTGTCTTTTTCTTATTTTCATCATTGTGTTATATTTTTTGGCACTGTGTTATATTTTGTGGCACATTGTGTCATATTTGATGATCTATTGTGTTTTTTTATCTTTCTCACCCTTCTCATTCCTTTGTAGAATAACTCAACCCTATATATATAGGGGAAAGTTAATTTGAGAACACCTATATTTCATGCGAACCGCGAGAACGCCATCTAAAACCATTCAAATCAAAAATTTCTTTTTGCACTTATCTTTATTACTAAAATACAATCCCAAAAACACAATTTACGCGTAAAAATTTAAACGTATACGGAAATAAATTGTTTTTACACATGTGTAAATTTACTGCTTGTACATATGTATACTGTTTCATTTACACATGTGTAAAAAGTTAATTTGAAAGTGTTTTTGCAAGAAAAGATGAATTATTTGGAAAGAAAATTCGTTTTTTAATGTTGTATTTTTTACTATAATTAGGTTTGTTTTAAAAAAAATGATTTTGATTGGTTTTTTCATTTGTTCTCACGGTTCTCGCGATATTTAGCGTTCTCAAGTTAACATTACCCTTTATATATATATATATATATTAATTATTAGTTACAAATAATCTATGCATGGGGTAAATAGTTATAGGTTGTGATATGTTTTAGACTTGGATCTAATTCATTTTGAGAATTCACCTTAACAAGTCAAAAGATTAATGGTGGGTTTATAGGAGGGGTTAGTGGGATTGCATTAGAGGCAGCAAGAGTAGTACAAGGAACACGAAGGCTGCAAATGAAGCAAAATAAAACATCATTTATAACAATCAAAATGCTAAGGTTGACGCCATGGATTTTTAGGTAAAATTACACCACGAATCGGAAAAACTGAGAATTGGGGGGGGGGGGAGGTTCACCCTGGCTTCCAACAAGATTCGACCATGTTCATAAGGTTCCTTCAATTGGAGGGTGTTGAGTGAGATTAAGGCGCATAATGTATGGTCTTCCTAAAGAACCAATGTACAAGTGTTCACCAATCTTAAGTCCCGATGTCGTTAATCCCCATGTGTCATCAAAGTAGCCGGCAATTGGATTTCCGTCCAAATCTAGAGCCATGACTCCACCAAATTTCATGAGATGGGGCATTTTTTGCAGGTGCCTAAGCCCAAATGCAATAATCTTGCGAACAAAAGGATATGTCATTGTAACTTGCGTTAAAAATGAATTATCCTGCAATAGCATATACATAAGACTTTATAACATTTGAAAATCGCAAGTTGAGATTGTAAATATTCGAATGATGTAGACAAAATTACCCATGGAATTGCCAACCAGTAATGCCCCTCTCCATCGTATCGTAGATTATCTGGAAAACCAGGTAAGCCGTCTATAAAAACATCCATAGACCCCTTTCTTTCACCTTCTAAATAGTATCTAGAACACCTCAACCTGCGTAGGAAAATATTTTGTCGAAAATGCATTGGAAAACATTTTGTAAGAAATGTGAAGGAAAATATTATTTTTGTGCGGAAGATTATTGAATGTTTGCTTAATGCGGTGTCAAAAAATTTTCAGTGAATGTTTCCTAAAACGGACTTTCTGAGAAGTCAATTTTGTCAAAGAAGTGAAGCTAGTGCTTGTTTCCAACAAAATTTGCCTTCGGAAATGACACAGTTTTCAATTAGTGTATGCAGATCATTAAAGGTGTTTCTAATGAGATTAGTATTTTAAATCTTACATGTAGCTCTCACAAACGATAACAAAGTCTTGGTTTGGCGAAAGTTCGATGCCATTAGCAAAGTTAAGGTCTCGAGCAAGCACTTGTGTTTGTTTGGTTGAAGGATCATAGCTCAATAATCTTCCTTGAGGTCTACCGTCCAAAAAGCAAAATATTGCTTCATGGTAGCCATACTTATATGATCCATCTGTAAAATACACCATACCGTTTTTCGCAACAACTACACCGTCGGGTAATCCTAACTTTCCACCATCGACCGCATTTGTTAATACCTCCACCTCGCCATTTATACTTACCTTAATCACCCCCTGTAACCAAACAATAACTATTAATATAGTGTCCATTTAGGATGGTCTAAAACGCCAAAAAGAAATTGTTTTGGAGTTTTGGTCTAAGTGGGAGCAGTCTCCCCCGTGGCATAGAGGCCAGGTTTCGCCTCAGGCCTCATCCCACCTGCTTCAAACTCTCTTCTGAGTGGGGTTTTATAGGGTACGTTTATATCTTTATTTATGATTGTTTACTTTTAAGTAGACATTCTTTAGATTAGATGACCATTAGTCATATTGTAAGTTGATCAAATTGCACAAGTTAGTATAAAATAAAGGACCAACCTTTAAACCATCAGCTACATACACATCACCCGAATCCGCAACTGAAATACCAAGAGGACGACCACCTGTGTTAACCCAGTTTTCTACTACCATATCAACCGCCGAGTCCTTCAACGCGACTCGTTTGATCCACCCATCTGCACAACCTGTGTACACAAAACCAGATTTTGGATCATAGGCAATATCCTCAGCTCCAATCAAATGACCCGTTCCTATCATTTGCAAACCAGGAAGACTTGCTGTATTTTTCCTAGCTGCTACAGCAACTGGTTTGCCAATTTCATGCATAGGGTAAGTCGCGGTATCAAATTTATCAAGCTGGATAACAAGCACCGCTATCACGATAACAGCCAACGCGAAAAACAAGAGACCTGTACCCCATGAATTAGTGCCCTTTATGCTTGTGTTGGCCCTAGAATGTGTGGTTAAGTTAGCCATGAGGAGTAGAATCAGGATTAGTTTAGATTAATTAAATCAGAATGCTATATTATACTAGTAGTTGTGGCTCATTTTGGACTTGCTTCATTCAACATGGTGCCACTGTCTTAAACTCTTAAGAGGATGGCCATAAGGTTAACTAATTAACTTTATAAAAAGCAAAATGCAAACACTTACACATATAGGATGGGTAATAATTCATTAGAAAACACTAAAATACCGTAAAAACAAAATATTTTCATTCAGAGATTCATATTATCCAAAAATGTTTACTTCTTGTGTAAAAAGGCTTACGTTAAGTATATAAAAAAAATATTAGACTAGGCATATGTTTTAAAATTTTGAAACAGGACCTACATTTGTGTAGGTTATGTGTAGATAACATACCAACACAATACTTCATGACGGATAAATATTGCATTTAAACTAATTTTTAATACACTACATAATTAATATTAAAAAGTTTAATCACTTATCGTGTTCATCCTATTTCAACTAAAAACTATGTCTCTCTGGACCTCACTCTCACCACATATATATATATATGTATATATATATATATATATAGGGTTGGGTTATTTTGAGAACCTTGTTGAGTTGAGAGAACCATGAGAACCATTATCAGCCATTGATCTTGTGCAATGAAGGGTTGAGATCAAAAGTTTTTTGTTTTTGTCTTTTATGAGCCCACTTGGCTGTGAATGTATTTTTTAATAGGAAATATCATTTGAAGTGTGTTTTGGACATTTGGCATCTAAACAAAAATGGCAGACCCTCTCTCCTCTCTCCCTCGTTTCCCTCACTGCTGACACCATCTCAACTCACACATATAAAATGAAAAATTTTGAAAACAAACCGTCTCTTTCATCAAGAAAACAAACCGTCTCTTGCCATCAAGAAAAACCCCCGTATCTTTCATCGGCGATCATCAACTAAGATTATTGAACAGGTATGTTTTTCCGATTTAAATGCTTGCTGATTTAAATTTTTTTCTGATTTAAGTGCAAAAAAGAAATGTACACAACCGTAATTTTCTCTGTATTCTGTGATAGATTATGAGTTTTCCGAATATATGTATTCTCTTTTGTTGCTTTTTGATGATATGTTTTAGTGTTCTTACATTGGGGTAAATGGTTTTGTTGGGCCTTCTTATGATCTGCTTTAGGGTTTGTTTGGTTTAAAGTTCTTATGATCTGCTTTAGGGGTTACTGTTTAGATGCTGTTGTTTTATTGTTTGCACACGTCCCCTGTTCTTTTGGGACTGTTCAGTTTCTAATGAATGAAAAAGAAATGTAATTTTTTTTGTTGGCTCAGCCCCCATAAAAAGAAAAAGTAAAATGGTTGCCCGTACTAGAAGCTCTAAACGAGGGCATAGGGAAATTTCAACGCTTGTAGAGTGTGCTTGCCTCTGTTCCGGACTAAGTGGTTAGTTTCCAACTGTTTAATTTGGTTTTGTTAAGTTTGTTTAAAAGTTTTGCTATTTTTGGATCCCTAATAAGTTGGTTTGCAGCGGATGGCGCGCCAGGCCCTAGTAGCGGAAAACGTAAAACTGATCCAATTTATATAGGGTCGTCTACAGGGCAGAGGACACATCATTGTGTCCCAGAGATCGAAAGAAAAGCAAGCGACCAAGGGTTAAGCCAAATTTAAAATCAGACGACGAGTATGTGTTTTTTGAATCAGATGACCAATGAAGCACTCTGGAGAGACTTACAGGTGTTGAATCAAAGTATAACCAACTTTAGCTCGCTAATGTCAACAATGAGCGAAGATTCACCAGGTACAAGAACCAGAACACGAAACTGAGGACTAGGTTGAACGAGTTAGCTGGAACACAACCTAGACTCACTGGTGGTGCAAGTTCAGAAGCTGGGGCTAGTACTGGTGCTGGTGATGATGATGATGAAGAAAGTGACGAAGAAGAAGATGATGACGAGGACGATAATGATGATGAATCACATGATGATGGTGGTGATACTGGTAAAGGTGGTGATGGTGGTGATCCTGGAGCCACAGGTGGTGGTGGATCATCAGCTAGGTCTGAAGCTAGACGTTCCAAGAAGAAACATGACAGACAAGGCAATGATCCCAAAGCAGGTTCTTCTGCTCAGGGGGAGCCAGGGCCCGTGAAAAGCAAGATTCAGCCACTGCGGGACTCAATGAAGAAAGTCGTAGTTCCAGTTGAGTTTGTTGAGCCTTTAAACTGTTACTTTGCTTATGATGATGAAGGTAACCTACTCCCACCTCCTGCTATGCCAGAATATGACTTAGAAGAAGGCGAGATACCTCCTGAGATGACATCAGACGACATGGAAAAGGTGTACGGCTTCGCACGCGGAGAATCTTCCGGTGCAAGTCAAACTCCTCTACCAGAGATGCATCCAGAGAATAATGAGGTTAATCTAGAAGAAAGAACCAGTGTGCCAACTCCAGAGTATGTTGTAGACGATTCGGGCAATGGGATTCCTAATATTACTGAGGACATGATACACGAGGCTGAAGAGAAGCTAAAGTCTGATTCTGCTCCTGTTCCTGATGAAGTTAAAGTGAGACAGGACAAGACCAGGGAGAAATATCCCAAATGGTTCAAACATGAAGAGAAGAAAAAGAATGTTGAGCGGGCATCTATCTTCAAGAAGAGCCTGTCGAAGATGTCAGGTAACGTGATCAGCTGGGCTTATATCAGTCACACCAAGATGCTCGGTGTTAAATGGCAGGAAGGTATGCTGTACTTTGAACCGTTTCAGAAAGTTCTCGGCCTACCCTTCTGGTATATTTGTGATCTGGTTCGACTCGATTATCCTTTGTACAAAGGAAAGCCCCTCCTCTTCAAGGTTTCTATACCAAGTTGAAAAAAATAAAGTGAGAAAGAATGGGATGAACTCAAGCCTCAGTATCCAAAGTCCTTCAAGACAGACAAGATTCATCCGACCACGAAGAGTCCGATTTGGGAACATAAGATCAAGCCACCAAAGTGTGTATCGAAGATTCCAATCGTCCCAGTTGAACAAGACTTCTCCTCTAAGCTCTACTATTGGCACTATGATGCAGCGACTACTGAGGCAGTGATCGTATTGAACAACTCTCCTAAGCCTTGCAGAAAGATCAGAATTTGGGACCCGGTGTGGCTTATCAACTGTTAAGAGAAAGATGTGGAGACGTTGTACCTGTATCCAATCCAGCACTTACCAGATGAAGTAGATCAAGCAATGAAGTTTCAGAGAGTGATTTGCTTCTGCTATGCCAACAAAGTTCATGCTGGATGAGACTGGTCAAGACTAACAAGGATCAGGACAATGTCAAGCTGAAGTAAAGACTGAAGATGCTGCTTGTTTTGTTATGTTTGTATTCAATTTTTCGAGTCTGTAAAGCTGTTTTTGCGATGTTATAAACGTTGTCTTTTGCAATCGCTGTACGTATACTAGCCTGGTCCAAGGGGGAGTCTGTTAGTACATGATGTCCCTAAGCTAGTATATAGGATGTTTAGACGTATTTCGGGGTGTTTGGAGACATTTATACGCCTTTTTGGGTGCGGTTAAGGCTGAAGGCGATTACAGATAGGTGGCAGGCGATTAGGCCCTATCCACCATCAATATTCATGCGATTGGGAGGTTGTTATAGGCGATTAGGCCCTAATCGCCTATTGCAGCATGTGGTATAGCCTCCTAATCGCCTTTAGGGGTCTGTACGTATCCGGGAGGTATAAATAGGCCCAATCCTTAGTTCTTGCCACACACACTCTCCAAACACCCTCCCCTGGTCTGAGATTGCTTGGTTTGATCATTGTAACACTCGAGCTGTGTTTTAATGATATAAACGTTAATCTTTTGACCCGTATGTGTATGATAACTACTCGTTTATCTTAGTTTCATGTTTTTTCTGTTATTAAAGCATATTCAAGGGATTCCGCACCTTGAATATAACCCTCGTGATTGTTGGTAGGCACGTTCGTCAATCCTACAGTAATTTTTCCTTTGGCACACGTGATATTTGCGTTACAAAACTGAATATTTATCCCCAAAATATAACTTGGTATACCAGTTGACATGGTAACTGTGATAGCCCAATTTTAAAAGATTTAGAAATTCAACTTGGGCGAACTATTGTTCTTTGCTTTTAGACACTTGGTACATTTTTTGGGTGGAATTTGAAGGTACAAATTTCTATAAAATTATTCGGAAGCTTCATAATACAAAATATAAAACAACTCCTCCAAATGAATTATTTTCTTTCCAAATAATAATTAGGAACAAAAACATGATGTGCGTTTTATAGGAACAAAAACCATGATGTGATTGTCGCACAAGACACAAACAAAATCAAATAGTCCTTCAACTTCAGCATTAGATTCATCTTTTGGGCATCTTTGCTACATTATCCTTCAATTCAAATGGATAACAAAAAATCCGGCATTATGAGAAAAACTCTAAATTTGAATTAGTAAGTCACGTAAAAAATATAATTCTGCCACATCACTAAGAACATTAGTCACTCAAGCTTTTGGTTAATTTTGCTACATCACACGACACAACTGACGACAGTGACAACACTTAAGGGGTTAATACATGCTTGAGTAAAGTACTTGTAACTATTAGCCCGCATGGAACACTAAAATGTCAAGATGCACAAAATTTGGTGATTTGAAATCCTATGCAGTTTAGTGAATAATATTGTAACATAATATTACTTAATTAAAAGCTTCGATTTTGAAACTTTTAAGAGCAAACACTAAGTGCAGATCATGAAAAGGTTAGATCCACACAAACATTAATGATACAAGCATAGCAAACACAAGTGGCATACATACAAATTTGGTATCACAAAACCCAAACATGCTTATAAAAATTTGAATCTGCTGCAAAAAAAGATACCCTCCCTCAGAAACGACAAACACAAAGACGAAATAAAAAACGCGAAAAGACTGTATGACCGGGGAAGTTAGGGCCGAACTCTTATGTAACCAAAAATCCCATTGAATATGCACACAAGGCGCTAACCCGGCTCCCACCTGGAGTACACATTACACCAAAACGCATACACACACCAAAAAATTATTTTTAATTCAGCCCTTTCCCCCACCCTTTGCTTGTAAAGATCAGAATATAGTACAGGTTCTATCCCCAAGGCCCCAAGAAAAAAATACACACAAAGAATCAATACACACATACACACACACACACACACTTGTTGAACATTTCAAATATGAAGGACCATGAAGAGAGCAAACCTTATAGAATGCATGAGTTCCCTTGTTCTTCAACATGGCTTTTGTGACCTCTCCTGCAGATCCATAAGATTTTTATTGCAAAAATATAGGATTTCACAAGTAAATAGGTTTGATTTTGTTAGGACCGCGAACGCGTAATCCGACAATCACGGGGTTTATACTAAAGGTGCGGAATCCCTCTAGTATGTTCTAATAACAGATACGGTGATTGAAACAATGAAACGAGTAATCACAACACACACACGGGTCAAAAGATTATAGATTAATCACTAAAACAGAGCTCGAGTGTTTACAGAGATCAAATCAGACGTCTTAGACCAGGGGAGGGTGTTTGGAGAGTGTGTGAGGCAAGAACTGAGGTCTAGGGTTGAGAATGGGCCTATTTATACCACCCGGGTACGACCAGCTCTTAGCAGGCGATTAGCCAAGTTCATATCAGGCGATTATGGCTAATCGCCTAACATAACCAGCCAATCGCATGAACAGTACTGGCGATTAGGACCCTAATCGCATGAACAGTACTCCTAATCGCCTGTATCTTCTCAACCACCCCAAAACGCGTATAAACGCCTCCAAACACCCCGAAATACGTCCAAACAACTAATATACTAGCCTAGGGACATCATGTACTAACAGACTCCCCCTTGGACCAGGCTAGTATACGATTACGAGCCATAAACTGCTCGATTAACCTAGCCAACGACCTATAGAGACCTATCACTAGCCAGGGACATATAGATAATGCACTTACAGATTTTTTTTTCTATTTTATACTTGACTCATTTTTAATAAAACATTATATAATAATTGTTATAAACGATTTGATTTTTAACATCAATGTTGTCCTAATCTTATTAATAATACACCCTATTAAGTTGAGATTTACCATCAGGTTTCTTTAGAAAATCGTTTAAAGATGGTGATAATCACCAAATAATATATAGGTGGGTAAATAAACAAGAAATCTCCGCTTTTATGATTGACGATTCTGTGACTTGGACGAAGATCAATATCATCATCACTTTCATTTCTTGACTCCCATCTTCTTTAGCTTCGATTGCTGGAGCTCTACCACGATCTGGTTTCTCTAAAGATGAAATATTAGGTTCTTGCCGTTTAGGATGATTTTGTTGTTCAGGTTCGGGCCTTGTTCAGCTTCAAGCCTAGTCGTTTGAAACATTAGATGCACAGTCATTGTGTCTGATCCTGCAGGAAAGATTAATAAAACTGCACACAAACTACAGCTTGTATTAGATACGACAAATAATCCGGACTCAATCAAATTCTTGAAGTTTATCATTTGATGAACTTTCAAGATTTGTCCATTTTGACCACCAATTTGAGAAAGTAGTCATTCTCCCCTGAACATTTAGATCTTTTTAAATTTCACCCTGAACTCTCACGATTGACAATTTGTGACCCTGAAAGTGATATTTGACCCTTGAATTTTGAAAAATTTAGATTTTATTTGTGTTTTGGCTTCGGATCTGAGATTCCAATTGAAGAATACTTGTATTCCAACATCGGTCAATCAAAAATAAAGACAAAATAAAATCTTCTTGTTTTTTTTTAAGATAATCAACCAGAAATTAAAAAAATGCAGGAAAAGTAAAAACTATTCAAAAGCATATTTTTGAGAGTTTCATCTGTTAGGGAAACATATCAGTGTACGGACTAATCTAGAACTCTTATGTGTTCAGTTTTAATTCAAATTACCAATAAGCATCCTACAACAACTGCTAGTATTGTTGTCCACCTAAACTCAAAATCAAGTTTTATCGCTAGGCACTTTAGATACGTTAAGGTAATATTAAGACTGATTAAAGGTGTTCCCCGCACACGCAACATATTCCCGCGTCAAGGCATGCACAAAGCTTCCTCGTAACCGGTGAATAAGCTGTTGTCATCCGTATTTACAAGGTATGGACTCAGTGGTGATCAGGTCTGCAAGAACGCTGCAGCAGAGAGACTAGTGAGATCCAGACCAGGGTTCAAGTCAAATACCGTATATTTTTGATTTTTCACGGTACGATGCTTTAGGTATATGATTTGATACCTTAGAGTGATTCTCTTCGAGAATATGGTTTTGGCATTTACGATCTTTTTGCTCTTACAGGATTCCCAGACGTCTCCTTATCAGAATTTATTCTATTTTTTATTTTTCTTTTCTTTTACTGAGAATGGCAAAGAGGTGTCTCAGTTGTAGGCTGCGAACCCAACGTACGTCACTTATGCCACCCCATTTATTCTGAGAGGCGTCCAGTTCACCCCGGATGTACCAACCTCTTAAAGACCAGAAACCTCGGATTTTGGCATTCTATCAACAAGATTTAGGCTTTTAGACCATATGCCAATGCGACGTTAAACCACACAATTCTCAGTTGATTTAGGTTTATATCACCGTGCCGAGCTTGGAAATGATTTCGAGCCTACCAACACATCATTGTAGAGGCTACTTATCAGATCCAATATTTTTAAGACGATAAAGGTCCAGACAGTCCGACTGATTGGTTAATATCATCTTCCCTGTATTCACCAAAGAAACTCATTTTTGAAATTTTTCAATTTTTTTTAATATTTGAATTTTCTAATGTTTTTGTATTTTTCTGAATTTTCTCCCCCTAAAAATTTAAAAATTTGCGAAAAGAAATTTTTAATAAAAATATTAAAAATGATTTTCCGATGTGGTTTACTCAGATTTTCCCAAAATGCCTTTTACCATTCAAAGATAGTCAAATTTAAATTTGTCAAATGGTTTGGTAAAACTTTTGGCAATTCGGTAGTCAGTGTGGACATAAATAATCACTAGATCCTTAGTGATTGTTATGGAAGTTACACTATTAATAAGAGGATGGAGGTGATAAGAGAATGCAAACCGTAGTCAAGCATGTGTTGTTGGATCAGTGGCAGTTTATATGAACACTTATGTGTTTATCAGATTTATATATGAGTTATTTAAGCAGCGGAAAGTTAAGTGTTCAAAGGTCTAAAAGATCACTTTGATGAGGAGTTATTACTCCCCCTTGACTGAATAATAAATGAGAAACAATAAATGTTCTAAGTACAAAGCAGTAATAACAGTTTATGTTTCTCAGATGTGAAGTGGAAATTATGAGTTTAAAGCCCGAAGGATTTCAATATAAGTTCAAAGATATTACACAAAATCACATGTCAAAATAGATGAACAAACTCATCTATTTATAGACTAATGTACTAAACTGAAGTCTGAAGTAATCTAAGATATTTAACAAAGATATTATGCTAAGATAAGCTTACATCAGTCTGTACATTGAAACTTGAAATCAAGACTTTAACAAAACAATATAATAGTAAAACTGCTGATCTTCAGTCGGTTAGAAGCTTCTGAGTGAAAGTGCTGATGAGTGACAAACTGCTGATGAGCAGTTTGTCTTCAGTAGTTCTTCAGTGAAATGTCTGGTTAGACTTCAGAACTTCTGATGAATTTACTCTTCAGTACTTTGTGTTTGTTCTTCAGTACTTCTTCTATTTGTTCTTCAGCAGTTCTATACTTAGGCAGATATGGAATAGACTAAGGTTATCAAAAGGTGGTTTCTTCAATCCTCTTCGTCCCAACAATCTCCCCCTGGATTGATGAAGCCAAAACCTTATCTATCCTTTATTGTTGTCCTTTTCTCTCTTCTAACATCCTCCAGATCTCTGCTGTCATCCGGGTGGTAAGAGTACATCTTTGTTGCTCAGTGAGAGGACCAAGTTCAGGTGTTAAATGTTGAATGGTGAGAAGGTCTTTGGACGATAAAACACTCAACTCCTTTGAGTTTCTATAGACCTTACTTGAACGGTCTCTCCTGGTCACAAGTACTGAGTTGGATTCAGTAAATGACCATTTCACAATGTTTACCTTTGACCTGTCAAAGTCAGAGGCATAGGAAACCAAGCCTGTTTCCTTAGGTTGACCTGATTGAGGAATGTCTTCAATTTCAGTGACTCTCAGGTGAGACTCTTGACTTCCTTGTAATTCAGCAGCACCTTGGATTGGCATGTTGGGCAGGTGATGCTCTGTAACAACCCTTGTATGTGTTTCTTCTTGAATGGATTGTTGTAACTGATAAGCATAAGTAGCCTTGTCTCTGAATTGGGTCAAGATGGGTTTTTCTTCAACATCAAAATCACCATGTACCAACTGATCTCCTTCTAACAGAATCATCTTGAAGTCAGTCTTGACAATGGGATCTCCATCTGCTTTTCTTTTGGTGGCTGGCCTTCTTAATGTACCAGATGGTCTTTTGACAATAGAAGTTGTTTGGACTTCTTGGCTTTCAAATCTTTCTGGTTCAGCAGCTTTCTTTGCTTTGAGTTTCTTGTAAGCCTCATAGAGAGTTTGTTCTTTCCATTTGCTGATTGAGGCTTTTGAACCATAGTCATTAGCCACTAATTCTTCAATTACTTCAGCTCTTTTGGCTTTCCTCTCATTTTCAGTTGCTATTCTGTCAGATAGCATCTGAGCTCTTCTTGTCAGTTCTTGTGTTGAGAGTTTCTTGAGGGCCACTTGTTTGGATTTGGAGTTCTTTGTGATGAATGCTATTAGCTGTGCTCTTTTGTCTTCTTCAGCAGCAGCTTCAAGTGCTCTTTCTTCAGCCTCAAGCTCATCAAGTTTCTCTTGATACTTGATCAATTTTTCATCAAAGGTCAAGTCTTCTCTAGTTTCTAGGCTGTTCCATACTCTGTCTTCTTTTGCCTTCTTGGCAGCTTCTTTCAAACTCTTCTCTAATAAGTCTTTCGACATTCTGATGGGAGTAGGGTTTAAAACAGCTGTGGAAGTTGTTGTAGGCAAAGGAGTGGGAGCAGGGTCTTTTTCAGTTGCCTTAGGAACTTCTGATGATGGTTTAGGAGGTAGAACTGCTGATGTGGTAGGTTTGGTCACAACTGCTGAAGGATTGTCTTCAGTAGTTTGAGAAATGTAATCAGCAGTTACCTCTGATGCCTTAGATAACTTGAACTCTGGTGCTACTTCTTTTCCTGGTCTTTGTATTGGTCTATCAGCTTCTTGATCAGGATTTTGTCTTTGTGTAGCATCTGTTGGTTCCTTAATCATCTCCCCCTTTTTGGCTTCATCCACTTCTGGAAGCCGAATAGAATGAGATGTTGCAGCAGACAACCTTGCCAGTTGATCTTGAGTTTCATCCATCTTCTTGTTCAACTCTGCAAGTCTCGAGTTGATCAACCCAAACTGATTGTTAGCTTTTAACTCCCAAGCAGTTGTGAAGGGTTTGAGTTGATCAGTTATAATTTGTTTGAGTGCCTGATACAGGGGACCATCTGGGCTGCATAGTTGGTTCAAGTCTATGCTTGTGAGCCCAGTGAATTGGGTAGGTTGTTTTGGTGAAGGGGTGATTTTTGGGTGATCTTCAGATTGCTCTGAAGATGCCAGTTGTGGGGATTTTTGGGCTAGCTGGTCTTTAACCTGATCTTTGGTGACCAGCTTCTTGAGCTTGGAGACCTTAGATGCAGGACCTTCAATGTCAACCGTCAATTCAGTTTGTGGAATTTGTGATTCATCAACCAACTTAATGGAATCATCTGAATCCCTGATAGTGTCCTCAGAGAGGGCAGGATCAGTTATATCATGAGCTGGACCCAAACCAGTAGTCTCATGAACCTCTTTGTCTTGGTCCTGAGGTTTTCCTACCTCTGGCATTAAGCCTTCATCAGTAGTTGCCAGATTTGAGGTCTTAGCTATGTTACTACTGTCCTCAGGTTCACCACTGGGTGATAAGTGAGTAGTAGCAGCCTCAAAAATATCAAAAGTTTGCAAGTTTGGGCTTACAAACCCTTGTTCATCCTCATCTCTCTGTGTTGGGCTAAAGGGATCCACATTCATGTCAACTTCTGAAGGCATCTCCCCAATTTGATGTGTTGTAAGGGGAGTGACATGTGGTGAATGGGTTCCTTTAAGTCCTGAGAGAAGTTGGGCAATTTCTATGGTTGTATGTGAGGGTTCAGGTTCAGTAGTTGTAATGGGTTGGTGTTCAGGAGTTTGGGTGGGAATGGTTTCAGCAGTTTCAAAGGCAGGGTCAGCAGTTATTTGTTTCTTAAATCTTTTTCTTTTAAATATAACTGTGACAGGTTTTCTTTTGGGTGGTGGAGAAGGAGTGTGCTGAGAGGATGTTTCAGCCACTTCCTTTTCAAGTGCAGATTGCACATCAGTAGTTTCAGGTTTCTCCACTTCCTGAACTTTCTTTTTCAGTGACTTGGTTGTTTTTGGTTTTTGTTGTTTAGGCTTTTTAGTTATCTTTTTGGGTTTGGAAGATGTGGGTTCCTTGGGGATGGGTTGTTCTTCCCCTTGGTCATCTTCAAGCAAAAGTGCTGGTTTGTTGTGCCTAGAGAATACTTGAGCAGTTAAAGGATTTAAAGTTGTTGTTTTTCCCTCAAGTACTCCCTCACCAAGTTCTTTTATTATGCACTGCATAACAAACCTTGGATACAACAAAAATCTCTTTTTATCATTTTGATGATGTAAAACCAGTTCATTGAAAAATAGTTTTGATGCCTTGAAAGAGGTTTCATTTATGATGGAATGAAAAATAGGTTGAAAAGTTGAAGGCATCTGATCTATTGACCCAGTTTTTGGACTAAGACACATAATAATGTAATGAAATAACAGTTTATATTGTGGGTCAAAATATTTTTTGTAAACTGTTGCTTGTGCCAAAGTACCTTGATAGCCACATTCTGTCATGGTCAGATGAATATCTGAGGTTGGAATATGCTCAGGTGCCTCAGAATCCTTCAAACCAAGCCTGATGCTTAGTGTTTCTGGTGAGATGGCCATCAGTTTCCCTTTTATAGAAGATTTGAGGGAAATTACTTCATTATTCACCTTCACCGTTTCTGAATTTGCCCAGAACTCATTAAGAGTTTCTTCATGAATGGGTGGATCAATGGTGAAAGCATCATAATATTGGGATTTCATGATGAGATCAAGTATCTCATTATACTGGGACCAGGCTTCATCTTTAACAAAGTAGCCTCTTTGGTTGTGTCCCTGTTTTAACACGAGAGCCATGGATGTTTTTGATCGAACAGTGATTTTTAGGTTAGAGAAGGGGTTTTGCTTTGAATTTGAGAGAGAAAGAGGGAATTTTGCTTTTTGAATGGATAAGTGTTGGAACAGGGTATTTATCAGAGGTTTTTAACCGACTAGGTCAAACTTCTGACGAGTGAAAAGTCTGTTTTACCCTTTTAGTCAAACTGCTGAAGAAGAAAGGTTTCTTCATCAGTGGTTTTAGTTTTCTCATCAGCAGTTTGAACTGCTGATGCAGATGACTCTTAAAACATTTTTCTAACTTCTGATTTTCATCAGTAGTTACATCCATTTTGAAAATATCCCATTTTGATGTTTATCAGTAGTTTTCAAAATTTGTTCATCAGAACTTTCTCTTTTCTCAAATTTTTGGTCTTCAGAGGTTTGTGACAGATAAGTATGTAAGTAAAAAATAAAATATGTGCAGAATTAAAAATTGAAACACTTACAGACTTTCTTCTAAGTTTAACATCCCAAGCATGGATACTAACCTCTGAAAAGTTGTTGAATCAAGGGGTTTGGTGAAAATGTCAGCTATTTGATTAGCTGTTGTGACATGCTTCACCTCAATCTTGCCTTTTTCATAGCAATCTCTTATGAAATGATACCTGATTTCAATGTGTTTAGTTTTTGAAAACTGAACAGGATTTTGAATGATGCTAATGGCAGATTTGCTGTCTACAAAAAGTGGGGTCTTGGTCTCTTTGATTCCATAATCAAGCAGTTGATGTTGGAGCCATTGTATCTGTGAAGTACAGCTTGCAGCAGCAATGTATTCAGCTTCAGCTGTTGAAGTTGCCACAGATGTTTGTTTCTTTGATTGCCAGGACACCAGACAGTTTCCTAAGAATTGACAACCACCAGATGTTGATTTTCTTGACATTTTGCAGCCTGCATAGTCACTATCTGAAAAAGCAGTTAACTTGGTATTGCTTGAAGCAGGATACCAAATCCCTAAAGTAGGAGTTCCTTTTAGATATCTGAAGATTCTTTTGACTGCAATTAGATGAGATTCTCTTGGTGCAGATTGGTATCTAGCACAGACACAAGTTGAAAACATGATATCTGGTCTAGAAGCAGTTAGATATAAAAGAGAACCTATCATACATCTATACATGGTTTGATCAATGTGTTTCCCTTGATCATCTGGTTCAACTTGTGTGATTGGTGTCATGGGAGTGGAACATGTTTTACAGTCTTGTAAAGAAAATTTGTTTAATAATTCTTTAACATATTTTGATTGATGTATAAATGTTCCATTTGACTGTTGTTTGATTTGCAGTCCCAAAAAGTACTGCAATTCTCCCATTGTACTCATTTCAAATTTTGATTGCATGAGTTTCTTAAATTCTTCACACAGTTTTGAATTTGTTGAACCAAAAATGATATCATCAACATATATTTGAACAAGTAAGACATGATTTCCAACATGTTTTATGAAAAGAGTTTTATCAATGGATCCCCTTGAGAAGTGATTCTTTAGTAAAAAGTTGGAAAGTGTTTCATACCAGGCTCTTGGAGCCTGTTTTAGCCCATAAAGAGCTTTGTCAAGTCTGTAAACCCAATCAGGATGAGAAGGATCCTCAAACCCTGGAGGTTGACAGACATACACTTCCTCTTTTATTTTTCCATACAAAAATGCACTTTTGACATCCATTTGATAAACTTTAATGTTGTTGGAAATTGCATAAGCTAAAAATAACCTGATAGCTTCAAGTCTTGCAACTGGTGCAAAGGTTTCATCATAATCAATTCCTTCCTCTTGGGAATAACCTTGTACCACTAGTCTTGCTTTGTTCTTGATGATCATACCAGCCTCATCTGATTTGTTTCTGAAGACCCATCTTGTTCCAATTGGTTGCTTGTTTTCAGGTAAGGGACAGATTTCCCAAACCTGTTGTTTCTTGAATTGAAGCAACTCTTCTTGCATTGCTTGCACCCAATTGTTGTCTTTGAGGGCTTCTTGATACTTCTTTGGTTCCAACTGAGAGATGAATGCTGAGAATAAGCAAAAGTTGGAGAGCTGGTTTCTTGTGAGTACCCCTGATGCAATATCACCCATGATTTGTTCTAATGGATGATCCTTGTGTTCAATCAGTTGTTGTAAACCTGTACTGGATGATGGCTCTACAGGTTCTTCAAATAAACCACTGAGATTGATAATATCTGGTTCAGCTGTTATTTGAACTTCAGGAGTTTTAGGTTCAGCTGAATCAGTAGTTTCAAAATGTTCATCAGTAGTTCCTGAAGTAGAAGCTATTGAAACTTCTGAAGGTTTAATAGTTGATCTTCTGACTGTGTTTGGAGTCCATGGTGCAGGACCATCATCTTCAAATCCTTGAAAACCATTTTGAGGAGGTTTGGATGATTCAACAGTCTTTTCAGGTCCGAAATGAAAACTGTCAAGATCAAATAATTCAGCAGGATCTGCTGGAATAAGAGTGTGTTTTGATTCATTGAACTTGACATTCAGTGTTTCTTCTACTATCCTGGTTCTTGAATTGAAAACTTTGTAAGCTTTTCTCAAAGGAGAATAACCAAGAAAGTACCCTGTGTCAACTTTTGCAGCAAACTTAGAGATAGAGTCTTTGATGTTGAGGATAAAACATTGACATCCAAAAGCCCTGAAGAAGGAGATAAGGGGCTTAATGCCATGAAGAATTTCATAGGCAGTCTTGGTATGTCTTTTGTTGATAAGAACTCTATTCTGAACATAACATGCAGTGTTGACTGCTTCAGCCCAAAAATACAAAGGTAGGCCTGAATCAGCTAACATTGTTCTGGCTGCTTCAATTAATGTTCTGTTCTTTCTTTCTACCACACCATTTTGTTCAGGAGTTCTGGGAATGCTGAACTGTCTAACAATCCCTTTAGACAGACAGAATTCATCCAGAGTCTTGTTCCTGAACTCTGTCCCATTGTCACTCCTGATGACTTTGACAGATAGAGAGTATTGCTTCTCTACTTGTAGAATAAAGAACTTGATGATTTCAGCTGCCTCATCCTTGGAATATAAGAAGAAGACCCATGTGAATCTTGAGTAGTCATCAATGATGACCAAGCAGTACTTCTTCTTACCAAGGCTCATAATCTTGACTGGTCCAAATAAGTCCATATGGAGTAGTTGAAGACATGCAGTAGTTTTTGATTCTTCAATGGACTTATAGGAGGACTTATGCTGTTTACCTTTAAGACAGGAAACACAGTGTTCTTTGCACTGATATTCCTTCAAAGGTAGACCTCTGACCAAGCCCATTTTTGTGACTTTATTGATGGTTTTAAAGTTCACATGGCCAAGTCTCCTATGCCAGAGATCATTTTCTGAAGTTGATGCCTTTGAGAAGAAACAGGCAGTCTTGTTCAATACTTTGTCTTTTTCAATGTCCACTGCATAGACATTGCCACATCTTTTGGCAATCAGCAAAGTATGATCTTCAATGATCTTCTCTATCAACTTCTGGCCTTCTGGTGATATGATCTTGCATGCTGTCTTTGTGAAAAAGGAAGAATATCCTTTGTCACACATTTGAGAGACACTCAGCAAGTTGTACTCAAGGTTTTCAACCAGATTGACCTTGTCAAACTGCATTTTGCCTGAGGATACATTGCCATATCCTAGCACATATCCCTTAGCATTGTTCCCAAAGGACACAGATCCTTCTCTTTGACTGATAAAATTGTTTATCAGGTATCTGCATCCAGTCATGTGCATTGAGCCTCCACTATCTACATACCATATGCTGTTCAAACCTCTGGAGACTCTCTGCACAAGATAGCAAATTAGTTAGATTTGGCAACCCAAGCCAGTTTGGCTTTGGGTTTGCTCTTGAGAACAGGTGCAGTTTGTTGTGGACCATTTTTAGTAATCCATGTCTTTTTGGCAATGGATTTGTCATTAAGAACAATGGTGGGTTCATTTTGGTTTCCACCATCAACTTTGGTCATCAGAAGTTTGACCAGGTTTATCAAATCTTTAACTTCAGCAGTTTGTGAATCTGCTGATGAGTTAGGTGAAACTTCTGAAATTGAACTTTGAGAAGATGACCTTTGTTGAGATAAAGGCTTCTTCTTAGAAAGGGTTTTGTTTGATTGTTGTTTGTTGGGAAAAAAGGTATTTTGAAAATCTTGTTTTATCTGTTTTCCCACAATCAGTTGTTGTCTTTGTTTATTTAACTGATTTACCTTTCTAAATTTGCAAAGTTCAGTTATGTGGTTGAACAGACCACATATCTCACATGCTTTTGCCTTCTCTTTCCTTTTAGAGAGATCAAGAGAGTTAGAAGGCAATTTACTGACAAAACCTGATTTTTGAAATAGGTCATCAGTAGTTTTCAGGGTCTCAACTCCTGATGTAGTTGAAACTGCTGATGGCTTATTGTCAGTAGTTTTAACTTCTGCAGTACTTCCCTTTTTGAGGAAGTTCTGATGGTAGGATGTGCATTCCTTCATATCAGAAGTTTGAATCAATTTCTTCCCATCATTATCAGTTTTGTGGGTGAAATCTGTTGGTGATTCAGTGTGGGTATATCCAATGCCAAACTTAACATTGGCTGCAGTTTGTTTGTTAAGTAACATTTGATACCCTTTACAAGACTCAACCCATTTTTCACAATCAACCTTGGTGTCAGCAAGCTCTTGTCTGACTTTTCCTAGGCTGTCTATCATGGTTTTAATTTGTGCTTCTGTTTCAATGGATTTATCATTTAGTTTGGAAATTTCTTTGTTTTTCAACATGACTTTTCTTTCCAAATCACACTTCATTTGTGTGTATTTTCTTTCCATATCATTGGATTTGCCTTGTAAATGCACATTGGTTTCTCTAATTAAAGCAAATGATTCTTCGCAAGATTTAGTGCAAAGCTTTAACAGAGATTGTTGTGATACCTGTGTGAGAGCAGAATTTGAAGAGTATCCTTCAAAGGCCATCAAGGCAAAATTCTTTCTGCCATTATCAGGTTCTCCCCAGTTGACATCATAGACCTTATTGTCTGAATCCTGACTGCATTCTGACGTGTCATAAGGAAGACTGCTCCAATCAACATACCCTGAGGTAAATAAGCTTTGTTGCTGAGGGGGTTGTTGAGTTTGTGCAGGAAGTTGAGCAGTTGGAAATGGAGGCATGAGCTGCTGTTGTTGTTGAGCAGGCATCTGTACATATTGTACTTGTGGCACATATTGAACATTTGGAGCTTGTGCCTGTACAAAATGAGCACTTCCATTAGTTCCATTATTCCTATTGTATGAGGGGTTATATTGATTTCCAGGGGACATTTGTTGGTTGTAGCTAGAGCTTCTACATTCTCTAGCAAAGTGTCCCAACTTCTGACACTTATGACATCTCAATTTAGATTTGTCAAAACCAACTTTTGTTGAATTGTTTAGTCCTGGAAATTTCCTTCCTGACCTTTTGTAAAATTTGTTAGTTTTTAAGCTTAACAAGGCCAGTTGGTGCAATATTTCCATTTCTTCTAAGTCATCACTGCTAAAATATTTTAAATCATCCATGATAAAACACATGTTGTCAGCAGTTTGACTTAGTTCCTCATTGTCATAGGCTGGGAAAGATCCATCTGATAAGATCCCAGCTGTTATGTCAATGTGGTCAAAAGAACCAAAATTATTAGAACAGGATGGTGAGTCATGTCCCAATAAGACTGTGCTACCCGGAGTATAGTCATCAGCAGTTATACCAGATTCTTGAAGCTTTTTCTTTTGATTGATTTCTCTTTCAAAAGTTAATAATTTACCATGTAACCTAGTTAGGTTCAAGGTTTTAAAATCTGAACTGGTTCTGAGGACTATTGAGTAAGTTTCCCATTTTGAAGGTAAAGACCTTAAAAATCTATGTAGCATAGACTCAGTTGTATAGGTCTGATTGTTTATTTTTAACTCAGATATGAGTGAAGAAAATCTTTCAAACTGTTGAGTTAAAGTTTCACCCTCTATGTGAGTAAAAGTTTCATATTGTTGAGCCAGTATTTCTCTGATGTTGGCTATCACCTCAGCAGTTCCTGCAAACTGCTCTTTTAGGCAGTCCCACAGCTCTTTGGCACTTTCACAATGTAAAAGGCCAGCATAAATTTCGTTTGGGAGAGCCATAGCCAACATGGAGAAAGCTTTTGCATCAAGCTCAAACTTTAGGAAATCTTCCTCCGTGTATTCTTTTGGATCCTTTGGTCTTTCAGTCTTACCCTCTGGATCAGTAACAACTGGTTTGTGAGGTCCAAAAACTACAGACCTCCAACAGCCAGTGTTTGTTTGAGAAATAGTATGTGCCAACCTTTTAGACCATATGTTATATTCATTTCTGACTAACATAGGAGGTTTGTTGGCAGATCCAGTATTGTAGGGATCCATTTTTAAGAAGTTTGGATTTGTCAATACTTTCTTAAAGTGATGGATTTAAAAAGTGAGCCTTTTATCCTTTTTATTGAATATCAATATTGAGCCTGTGTCTGAATCTCAATTTGTTAGATTGATTTTGATCAGATTAACCAGAAGCTCTGATACCAATTGTTGGATCAGTGGCAGTTTATATGAACACTTATGTGTTTATCAGATTTATATATGAGTTATTTAAGCAGTGGAAAGTTAAGTGTTCAAAGGTCTAAAAGATCACTTTGATGAGGAGTTATTACTCCCCCTTGACTGAATAATAAATGAGAAACAATAAATGTTCTAAGTACAAAGCAGTAATAACAGTTTATGTTTCTCAGATGTGAAGTGGAAATTATGAGTTTAAAGCCCGAAGGATTTCAATATAAGTTCAAAGATATTACACAAAATCACATGTCAAAATAGATGAACAAACTCATCTATTTATAGACTAATGTACTAAACTGAAGTCTGAAGTAATCTAAGATATTTAACAAAGATATTATGCTAAGATAAGCTTACATCAGTCTGTACATTGAAACTTGAAATCAAGACTTTAACAAAACAATATAATAGTAAAACTGCTGATCTTCAGTCGGTTAGAAGCTTCTGAGTGAAAGTGCTGATGAGTGACAAACTGCTGATGAGCAGTTTGTCTTCAGTAGTTCTTCAGTGAAATGTCTGGTTAGACTTCAGAACTTCTGATGAATTTACTCTTCAGTACTTTGTTTTTGTTCTTCAGTACTTCTTCTATTTGTTCTTCAGCAGTTCTATACTTAGACAGATATGGAATAGACTAAGGTTATCAAAAGGTGGTTTCTTCAATCCTCTTTGTCCCAACATGTGTGTAGAAGTATCCAAAGATAAATCTGGAAACAGCAGCTCAATGCAGCTACCTGATTCTGCTTCGCAGGTTGCAGGAAACACATGTGACGCCCTCCCAAGAACTGATATCCACCCATTGCGGATCCAGCTTCAATGTTGTAACCACCATAAACAAATTCACTAAAGTCAACGAGATCCAACTTATCGCCATTAGGGTACCATAGACCTTTGGTCGGTAACCCTTTAGATAATGAAGGAACCGTTCTGCAGCAATCACCCAGGCCACTCTTATTCATTACTGACATCCGTTGTTAAGTCGAAACACTGGGTCTTGAATTATTCTTATCGAGCATCTTCTTTTCTTTATTCTTCTTCGATAACAAATCCCCTCCTTAATTGTCTAAGGTTTCATATTCTCCAAAGATATTCAGATCAATTTACTAGAGCAATATGACACCTATTTGTGCTAAGATGCCCCACTGTCAACAATCAAATGACTGTTGATAGTTCCTCCTGGAACACCCTGCACACTTGTTCAAAGATTAGTTCTCGAGGGGGACCCAGGCCTTGGCCATCTCTGGTCGGCCTAGGTCATCAATCATAGGCAGCTCCATCCATCTACCATGAGGGGTAGGTGTTTTCACATCAGTCGCAGTTGATGTAGATGGTGCTAATGAAGCGGATAAACTCACAGATGGTGCTTCAGCTGCTTTTGGCTTCCAAATCTGGTCATGCTTAACCTTTACAGGTCTTTGCTTGACAGATTTGGGTGGTACCTGAGACTTCACCTTTGGGTCAGCTAGTGGCTTTGCCCTTTGGTTAGTCTTTGGACCTGCTTTTGGTCCTCCCTTGGTTTTTGCAACCTTGGGTTGGGCCTTTGAGCTTGATGCCTTGTCAGCTTTAGGCCTTGCACCATCAACAACAACCTTTTGTTTCTTTTTCACATTCTTTGGTGTCACCTGAACTTGTTGTTCTTGTGTCTTGTATCTTTGGTTGTTGTATTTAGGGGGCTTAAGACCTTTTCCCTTTAATTTTCTCAGATAGGGACAATTCGCAATCAAGTGTCCAACCTCGTTACATTCATAGCATGACCTCCACTCTTCATAGTACCGAGGTTCATACCGTGACTCCCTCGAGCTAACCTGAGAAAGTCTAGGAGTACAGCTCCCTTGTGAGCTTCTAAATCGAGAGGTACTCGGATATGAATCATAATCAGATGATCTTGGTGAAAAATTTCATTGATGATTTTGTAGAGAATGTCTCATCTGATCAGTAACTTTCGATTTGATGGGCTTAAGTTCATTGAACTTTGGACCCTTTTGATTTTCCCAGATCGATTCTTTTGATGTTAGGATCTGAGTATTGGATTGTTTTGATTAAGTATGAAATATGAATGAAGTATAAATGGAAAGTGCAGCGGAATAAGAATAAATCAAAACATAGAGTATAGTTGTTTTTAATCGAAAGCTTTCATTAAAAGGAAAGATTACAATTGTACAATTAACTCCCCCTCAGCCTGATCACTCAGAGAATGTTTGTCTGAAAGAGAATGACGAGTGACCAATAGAACAGTACAAGTACTGTTCTATTTATAGACAAGTACAAACCTCTGATGATCAGTTGCTGACGTCACCTAGAAAGCGACCCCTAACTGACTAACAAACTATAACATTTGTTAAACAATAAACTACTGTTACATTAAAACTACTGATAATAAACTCTGTTAAACTAAAGCTCTGATGTCTTCTTATCATCTGTTGAACCAAAGTGTTGTTGGTTCAACAGATCTTTGCTCTTCGGATCTTTGATCAGCACTTGTTCTTTATCAGACTTTTGCTCTTCAGACTTTATCCATCAGACTTTTCATCAGCAGCAGTTGTCTTCTAACAGTTGTTAAGCAGCAGTAGTTTGGGAATCAGCAGTTCTTTGGAGGAAGCTTTATTGTAACAACTGTTCTTTATTCTTGATTAAACACTTAGTATATTTTGGCTTTCAATCATCTGTTCTTCTCCAGGTCAGCAGACTCAACAATTTCACCCTAGAACAGATGATGCCAAAACTTTGCTTTATTCTTGATCTTTATTCCACATCAGACTTTCTCTAATTTGCCCTTTCAATTGTAATTCAAAGCTTAGAGAGAAGAGGTCTTCAGCATCTCTATCCAGTGTCAGATTCAAAAGTGTCTGGAGATCTTCTGCACTTAGGCCAGGTGCATCATCCATACTCAACTTCTGAATACTACCATCTGACCTGATCAGTGTCAATTCATGGGTCTCTTTATCAGACTTCCATTTTAGAATTTTAGAGTCAGAGGAGTGACTGGGATGCATCTTTATTTTGGATGAGTTGGGAGATGGAGGTCTGCCAATGAGTTCTCTGGACTTCTCTGTGACAGGGTCAGAGAAGAATATAAGTTGGTTCAAGAGACCCTCTTTTACATAAGTTTCATTGAACTTCCTTGTATCCTCTTCAGACATTTCCTTTTGCTTCTTGTATTGTCTTTGAGCAGCAATGGAAAGATCAGAGGTTGCAAGTAAGCTATCTAATGTAAAGGCCTGTGAGGGTTTCTTGGGAGCATCATCATACACTGGTTTTCTTGGAAGATCAGGATTGGTCATTCTTTCTTGTTCAAGTTTCTTGTATGTTTCAATTAACCTGACCTCTGACCATCTAGCAACAGATTTCATCACACCATGCTTGGCTGCTACAAGCTCTTGTCTCATTCTTTTGAACTTCAAGGCTCTAGCTTGATCTCTCCCTTTACTGAAATCAGGGCCAGAGGCCTTAGCAGGAGGATTCTTGGCCATGTTCTCAATTCTGATCAGTTCTTCCCTGAGAGCATGTGTGGTCCAGCCTGTGAATTGGTTCTTTGTTGCTTTGTAAGGCTTGGATGCCAAGATCTGTTCTAGCAGTGAATCCCTCACTTCCATTTCCAAGTGTCTGCTGAGAGGCATGGTAGACATAGAGTTGCTCAGGGTCTTAGCATAGTCTTCAATCCTTCTGAGTTTGCTAAGCTCTGCTGAATGGATGCCCTGAGCAGTCCTGTCATCCTTCCCTTTGCATTTCTCTTTGATGACAGCATCAGTCTGTTCACCCTTGTATTTAAGATATGTGTCCATGTTGAGTGGAACAGGGAAGCCTTTGAGAGATGGGAAGGATCATTCTGATGGCTGATCAGTATTGTAGAAGGATTGAAGTTCCCCCTTGATTAGATCCAACTCAAGGGGATACTTCTCAGCCAATGGGGTGATGGTTGGTGGTGGTCTATGGGATCTGAATTGGGCAGTGTGTGGTGAGAAAGATGAGAGTGGAATGGCATTGACTGGTGTGGATTGTGAGATTGGGGTGTTAGGTGGTGTGTTGTGGATGTTTTCATCTTGTATAACAAAGGTGGATTTCCTTTTTCTGCTATACAAGATTTTGGGTGAAGGTGAGGATGAGGCAGTGGTTTGGGAAACATCTGTTGGTCCTTTTGTGGAACCAGCAGTTGTTTGGGTTTTGGGTTGTGTTGAAGTAGGTTTGGGAGTTGGTTGAGTTGTGGCTGGTTTAGTGATTGATGGTGTGGTGATAGGTTTGGTTACTGGTTTGGGTTGAGCAGATGTTTTAGCAGTGGTTTTAGGTTCAGTTGTTTTAGGTTCAGTGGTTTGGGTAGTAGAGGTTTTGGTGGCAGTGGTTTTAGGAGCAGTGGTTGTGGTAACAGGTGTTTGTATAGCAGAGGTTTCAGCAGTTAGTCTGGAAGGTGGTTTTCTGGTGTGTTTGGCTGGCATTTTCTTTCTTTTTGAAGTATTCACATCTTCCACTTCCTGCTGCTGTTCCTTTTTCAGCTGCACCAACATCTCTGCCTTTACTTCCAATGTATCAGCCCTTTTCCTTTTGTCTTGAGCAGCTTTTTCAGCGTTTTCATTAGCTGAAGTGTCAACTACTTTTGCCTTTGATGCTTGAGCTGGTTCAGAGACAGGGATCTGAACATTTGGTTGTTGTGTCTGTGGAGGTGATTTGGGTGACCCTGGTTTGTCAGCAGTTGGCTTCTTCCCTTTTTGTGAGGGTGGTGCACCAAAAGGATCTAGCTTTGGCAGCCTATCTCTGCCACTCTCCCCCTTTTTGGCATCATCAGCTGTGAACTCATTGTCATTCTCATCTCTGAGGATGGTTGTGGGGGCAGAGCCAGTAGTCTTCAGCAGATGTTCCTCGATCACTTTGATGTCAGCTTTTGTATCATTGAATCTTGCATCCACCATATTTCTGATCAAGGACATGTAGGTTTCTTGGGTTTGATCTGCCAGTTTTCTGTGAGCTATGATGATGGGTGACACTGATTTCCATAGCTCACTGGCAATATCAGAGGTTGAGGGTTGACTTTTTGTAAAGTTGTTTAATGTTTCCAATATTGACTTGACATCAGATTTGATGTCAGCAACAGAGGATTCAAGGTTTTGAACTTTAACCGTCAATTCTTGAAGTTTTGACTCATCACCTAAGTTAATAGGATCATCTGAGTCCCTACCAGAGGTAGTTTTAGCTGGTTCAGTTCTAGGAGGTGAGTCCATAGAATGAGAACCTGCTGCCCCTTTGTCTTGGTACTGGGGACTTCCAACTGTTTTAGGAGGCACAATTGTGTCCTCATCAGTTGTTGCCTTCAAGGAAGTCTTATCAATGGAACGACTGTCCTGCTGTGAGACAATGGTCTCTATAGCAGTAGTAGCTGCTTCTCTTGAAACCTCATCAGAAGTGACATTGACTTCTGGGAGTATAACCTCCTCTTCTGTTTGTGGGATAGCTGATTGACTTTCCTCAGCCCCAGTCACTGGTGGTGGCATACTCTCAGTGATAGGTGAAGGAGAGGAACTGGGGTTGTCCTGAGTTTTGTCAATAGCTTCAAACAGAGGTTGCATTGTTTGTGGGACATGTGGTGGTGATGTAGGTGGAGTAAGAAGCTGATTAGCCCTGGGAGATGGACTTGTAAACATATGAGCAAGTGACTCATATACCTCAGTATGAGGTTCCCTTTGGCTTACAACAAGATCCTTTTGTGAGGATTCTTGAGGAGTTTGCGTGGGTTGAGATATCTCCAACTGTTGTGAGGAAGTAACAACAGTGGTTTCATGTTGCTTTGGTGATGCAACAGGGTTAGCTTCTGGTATCTCATCTTCCAGAAGTCCCTTTTTGGTTTTGGTGGTTGTTTTGGAGGATGGACGTTTTCTTTTGGTGGCTGGTGTGGGTTTCACAGCACTGGATGAAGTGCCATGATCACCAGGAGAAGTGGGCTCACCAACAGAGGTTTCAACAACAGTTGTTGTCTTTGTCCTCTTTGGGTTGAAGAACCCAGCATTCTTGTAAAAGTTTCATCAGTTAAACTTTTCATTTTGAAAGACTCTCCCTTTTGAAAATCCTTTTCAGGTAAAATCTTTTGTAGAATTACACATAGAATTCTAGGGTAGAGCAGAAAAGCATTGTTTGAGCCAGATTTTATGGCTTTCACATTTGATACCAAGTCTAAGAACAATCCCTGAGATAGATTGAAGTCAGAATCTGACAATATAGCATATCCCAAGTATTGTATCCTCAATGGGATTTCATTGAAGGATGTAGTCTTGGTAGAGGCACAGAGGAGGAGGGTATGAAAGAAAAATTTCATGACTGGTGGGAAAAACTTTTTGTATAATGTGGAACCAGTCATTTGTGCATCATACCCTCTCTCTTGAAACTCAGTGTGAAGCTCTGTTTTTGGAAAAGTTTCCATACCTGACAAGTCGTTTAGTGAGAAGGTAGTGGATATGATTTCAGGGGTTATGGCGATACTGGTGTCTCCAATTTTTGAAATTATGGAAGTTGGCTTTTTGTCTTGGTATAAGACTTCAGCATTCGCCCAGAATTCTTGGAGTGTTTCCAGGTATATGGGGGCATCAGCAATAAGAACATTTTTATATTTTGAGTTATTGATGATGTCGATGGTGGAATGGAATGGTGTGTTGTCTTCGGTTTTTACCAAATAGGGAAGGAAATTATGAGTGGCTTTTGTTTGGAGTTCCATTTTAATGGATTTGGATTGTGAAAGTGATGAACTTTGATTGAGGGTTATGAGGGAGACGAGAGCGGTTTTTAGTATTTTGAATACAATGAGACAGTAAAACTGCTGTTGGGGGAAAGAACAGGGTTTTATAGGCTCTGGTGAAACCGCTGATGTGGCAAAACTCTGCTTTTGAGAGCAGACGTGGCAAACATCTGATGGTTGAAACATCTGGTGGCATACAGCTGTTTTGTTAAACCTCTGTTGCCAACCTCTGTTGTTTAACCAAAAGACTGATGAAAACAGTTGTTTTATCTGATTAGATGTTTGAAACAGATTTTTCAACTAACAGTGGTTTTAATGAAACAGTGGTTGTTTTATCTGAATCTGTGGTTTTAAAACAGATTTTTCAACCAAAGTGTCATTTTAGCAAAATTTGATTTTCTGAGAACATTTTAATGTTTTTATTGAAAACATTTTTGTTGTTTTAATCCATGTTTAACATTCCAATTCTAGAAATCAGATTTGTGAAGGTAGATGTGTCTAAAGCTTTTGTCAGCACATCTGCCAACTGATCCTCTGTTGGAACATGGTGCAGAGAAATCAAACCTTTTTCATAGCTATCCCTGACAAAATGATGTCGGATATCTATGTGCTTGGTGGTTGAATGAGAGACTGGATTTTTGATGATATTTTCAGCAGCTTGACTATCCAACATGAGTGGAGTCCTTAGTGCAGTTATCCCAAAATCCAGTAGTTGATTTTGAAGCCACATAAGTTGGGCTGTACAGCTTGCAGCAGCAATGTATTCAGCTTCAACAGTGGATGTTGAAACAGCTGCTTGCTTTTTGCTTTGCCAAGAAACTAAGGCATTCCCTAGAAACTGACACCCTCCTGAGGTGGACTTCCTTGTGGTATGGCAGCCAGCAAAATCACTATCTGAATAACCTGAAAGCTCAATGTTTCCATTAGCAGGATACCAGATACCAAGTGTGGGAGCACCTTTGAGGTATCTGAATATCCGTTTCACAGCAATAAGGTTAGACTTTCTAGGAGAAGCCTGAGATCTAGCACACACACAGGTTGCAAACATAATGTCTGGCCTGGATGCTGTACAATAAAGACCCAATCATGCATCTATAGTGTGTCTGATCAACCAGTTCATCCTTTTCATCATCAGTGAGTGGCTTGACAGTGCTCATGGGTGTACTACATGGCTTACAATCATTCATCTCAAATTTTGTTAACAAGTTTTTCACATACTTGTTTTGATGAATGAAAGTGCCATTTTGCAGTTGCTTTACTTGAAGACCAAGAAAGCACTGAAGTTCACCCATAGCACTCATTTCAAACTCTGCTGTCATAAGTTCCCTAAACTCCTCACACATTTTATTACATGTGGATCCAAAAATGATGTCATCCACATATATTTGAACAATCATTAAATCTTTTCCTTTCCATTTTAAAAACAAGGTTTTATCAATTTTACCTCTTGTGAAACCAACGGATAAGAGAAAAGTAGAGAGAGTTTCATACCAGGCTCTTGGTGCTTGTTTGAGTCCATACAATGCTTTGTTAAGCTTGTAGACATGATCAGGATGGAATGTGTCTTCAAAACCAGGTGGTTGACATACATAGACCTCCTCCTGAATTTTGCCATATAGGAAGGCACACTTGATGTCCATCTGATACACCTTGATGTTGTGGTTGACAGCAAAGGCTAAGAAAAGTCTGATAGCTTCTAACCTTGCTACAGGGGCAAAGGTTTCATCATAGTCAATTCCCTCTTCTTGTCTGAAACCTGGAACCACTAACCTGGCTTTATTCTTGACAACTATACCCCTTTCATCAGTTTTGTTTTTGAAGACCCACTTTGTGCCAATTGGACAGACATCCTTAGGCAGTGGTACAAGTTCCCATACTTGTTGTCTTTTGAACTGAAGGAGTTCTTCTTGCATGGCTTCTACCCAACTGTTGTCTTTCAGTGCCTCTTGGTACTTGACAGGTTGTGTAAGGGATAGAAAGCCTGCAAAAAGACAGATGTTTGAAGATTGGCTCCTTGTGAGCACACCTTCTCTGATGTTGCCAATGATTTGGTCTGGTGGATGAGCTCTTAGGTAGATTAGATCTCCCTGATATGTTATGATGGCATTTTGTGGTGAAGGACAGAGGTTTGGAGACTCTGTTGACATAACATCTGTTGGCACTTTTGAAGAGTCAACAGATGTTTGGAATGGAGGTGGAGGAATGGGTCCAAGTGGTGTAAGATTGGACTGACTTTTGTCAACAGATGATAGACTCTTGTCAACAGATGATTGAACAGTGGATTGGCTGGGTGAATCAGTGGTTTGAAGGTAAGACTGGCCAACAGTGGCTGACTCAGCTGTGACAGAGTTTTGACAGTTGTTTTGAACCACTGCTTCCTCTGATGCAGGATAGACTTTCTAGTGGTCTGGAACCACAACATCTATTCTGTAGTCTTGTTGTGAAGATTGTGGAATACCCGCAGGGTTAGTTTTGACAGCAATATCCTCAAATTTGAATTTATCTAAATCAAACAACTCAGCAGGGTTTGCTGGGATTTTCAAAGATGAAAGTTCATTGAACTTCACATTCAGAGTTTCTTCTATTGTTTTAGTCCTTGTGTTAAACACTTTATAGGCCTTTGAAGTAGAAGAATACCCCAGAAAATACCCACAATCTACTTTGGCTGCAAATTTTGAAATGGAATCTTTAAGATTTAAAATGAAGCATGGGCAGCCAAAGACTTTGAAAAATGGTATCAGTGGTTTGATTTTAAACAGAATTTCATAAGCAGTCTTTTGATGTCTAGGGTTGATTAAAACTCTGTTTTGAACATAGCAAGCAGTGTTTACAGCTTCTGCCCAAAAGGACAGAGGTAAACCAGAATCTGCTAGCATTGTTCTTGCAGCCTCAATGAGAGTCCTGTTCTTCCTTTCAACCACCCCATTTTGCTCTGGTGTTCTTGGGATACTGTACTGCCTTACAATCCCTTTTGACACACAGAAGTCATCCAACTCCTTATTCTTAAACTCTGTTCCATTGTCACTCCTAAAGACTTTTACTGGCAAGTCATATTGTTTTTCAACTTTGGTGACAAAGTCCTTCAAAATACCTGCAGTCTCATCCTTAGAGTGTAAAAAGTAAGTCCATGTAAACCTAGAAAAATCATCAACTATGACAGGACAAAATCTTTTTGTTGGGTCTGCTGACCTGGAGAAGAACAGATGATTGAAAGCCAAAATATACTAAGTGTTGATCATGAATAAATAACAGAGTTTACAAGAAAGCTTCCTCCAAAGAACTGCTGATTCCCAAACTGCTGATGCTTAAACAACTGATACAAGACAACTGCTGCTGATGAAAGGACTGATGGATAAAGTCTGAAAAGCAAAAGTCTGATAAAGAACAAGTGCTGATCAAAGATCTGAAGAACAAAGGTCTGTTGAACCAACAGCACTTTGGTTCAACAGATGATGAAGACATCAGAGTATTTAGCTTAACAGAGTTTTCCTTCAGTAGTTTCAATGTAACAGTAGTTTATTGTCTAACAGATGTTGTAGTTTGTTAGTCAGTTAGGGGTCGCTTTCTAGGTGACGTCAGCTAAGTGATCATCAGAGGTTTGTACTTGTCTATAAATAGAACAGTACTTGTACTGTTCTATTGGTCACTCGTCATTCTCTCTAGACAAACAAACTCTGAGTGATCAGGCTGAGGGGGAGTTATAATTGTACCTTTGTAATCTTTCAACTTTAATGAAAGCATTCGATTGATAACAATTATTCTCTATGTTTTGATTATTCTTTATTCCGCTGCACTTTCCATTTATAATTCATTCATATTTCATAGTTAATCAAAACAGTCCAAAACTCAGATCCTAACAATTGGTATCAGAGCATGGTCAATTAAATCTGATCTAATCAATCAATTTAATACACAGATCAGCTCATAATCATTGATATCGTTTGTTTGTCGGGTTAAAACAGAGTAATAGTTTATTTTCGTTTCAACAGTTAGTAAACAGACTTTGTTTTTGAAAAACCAAGAGAATGACTTCACTTAATCAAGATCCACACAACACTGGCACACACAACAAGCCTCCGATGCTTGTCAGGTCAGAATACAACATCTGGCAGCGTCGGGTAGCTCATGTGTTAGCACAACAGAACACAGGGTGCTGGAAATCGGTAGTATTTGGACCACATGTTCCAATGGTACCGAGTGCCGAGGATCCAAAGATCCAAGTACCAAAGAGTGTTGAGAACTACTCAGAGCAAGATTTTCAAAAAATCGAGCTAGATGCCAAGGCTTTCAGCATAGTAGCCATGGCACTGCCGAATGATATCTATGCCGGTCTCTTGCACTGCAATAGTGCTAAAGAACTGTGGGATGCTCTTAAAGAGCAATTCGGGGGAACTGATGACGTGATTGAAAACAACCGTGAAATACTTAACCAACAATATGAAACGTTTAGTCACATAAAAGGGGAGTCATTAACACAACAGTTTGAAAGGTTTAACTGTCTAATTAGTGAACTTAAACTGGTTGGTCTAACTTTTCCTAATTCAACACTGAATCATAGGTTTCTTAGATCACTTCAGGACAAATGGGACACTATAGCTATTGTTATGAGAAACTCTATCGGATTCAAAGACCTAACCCTGACCCAGCTTCATGGTAAGCTCCTGACTTATGAAAGGGAGCTTAACCAGAAAAAGAAGCTCCAGGACTCTGGCAAAGTGTCAGATGACTATGTATTTGGTAATACTGCACTGTTGGGTCAGGATGATGGTTCTGGAAGTAGTAAGGATCAGAGTTATGATCATTACATTGACATAACAACTGGTTTCAATAATGATTCTTACTCATCACCAAACAACTGTGCTTTCACAGCTAGTGGTGATATCCAGGCTTCTGATAATTCATCTTTTGTGTACAATGATTTGCAATACATTGACCCTTTGGACCTAGAAGAAATGGACATCTTACATCAGGTTGCCCTGCTCAGTATTAGAACCAATAACTTCTATAAGAAAACTGGCAGGAGGTACCCAGGTTTACATGGTGGGTCAAAGGTTGGGTTGGATAAATCAAAGATAAAGTGTTACAAATGTCATAGAATGGGTCATTTTGCTAGGGAATGTAGGAGTCAAAATGGAGTTCCTATGATCACCTATCCAAATCAAAGACCACAGACCAACACTTATCAAACCATCCCTAATGTACCTAATGTGCAAAACACTGCTCACTTTGCACAGACCCAAACCACTGTTCCTGTGCATTATGTCCAAACCACTGTTCCTCAGTATCACTATGTCCAAACACCTGTTGCTCAGGCCCCTGTGCCAATGACTGTTACTCCACCCTCTGCTCCTGCAGAGACCAGTCAACCAGGTCAACAGAGTTTCTTTACTCAAGGCTTTGTTGATTGGAGCAGTCTACCAGATGAGATAACAGATGACAACATTGCTCTAGTTGCTAACACTGAAAAGGATTTTTGTTTTATGGCACTAGAAACAATTGTTGAAGAGACTGATTCTGAGGAAGTGGTGTCTATGTCTGAAAATGTGACTGATGGTGTTGCTGGTGAGATTGTTTCAGCTGAAGAATCTGAAGTGGAGGTTGTGAATCTATCAGACCCCTGGGGTAGTGATGACTGTGACTGCCAGTGTAACTGTGCCTTGATGGCTGCTGCTAAGGTATCTCCTCAAATCTTAAATGACTTGTGCTCAGACAAATGTATTGTGGCATTTGCTAAGATAAAAGAGGTGAATGAAAACTTTAGAAAGAAAATTTTGGATTCTGAAATTCAGGTTGAAAAATTAACAAAAGAGTTAAAATCAAAAATATCTGAAAAAGAGTCTGAAATCAGCAGTCTAAAACATGAAGCAAGCATAACCAAAGACCAGCTTCAGACTATGATAACAAAATATCATAGTTGTAAGAAGGAGCTTGAGTCCACCCAAGTTGAATGTAAGAAATGGGTGGAATCATCAAAGGGTTTTGAGATGATTGTCAACCAACAATCTAAAAGTCATGTGAAATTTGGGTTTGGTTTTAAAACCACTGATCAAGTTTCACAAACCACTGACAAAAAGGAACCACAGTTGGTTGAGGTCATCCCTACAAACTCAAAAGGTCAAGAAATCAAGGTTACTGAACCCAATGGCAAGAAAATCATTCTTGAAAAGTTGGAAGGTACACCCTCATTTGATGAAATTGAGAAATATCAATTCAAACCAACATGGTCAGATGAGTGTGAAGTCCTTGAAAATTTCAAACCAATGACCTTCAAAACCTCTGATGGTAAAATGGCACCACAGGCCAAAGTTATCCCTCTAGTAAGTCTTCCAACAGATGATGAAACATCTGTTGAAAAGAAGAAAGAAAAAGGGAAAGCCAAGAACAACTTGTTTTGTGATTTTTGTGAAAAGAAGAACCATGTCACCAAAAACTGTTTTCTTCTAAAAGCATATGACATCAACAAAACAACAAGTTTAAATGATTCAAAATCTAAAGAATGTTCAATCTGCAAGAAAAAGAATCACAAAACAAAAGAGTGCTTATATCTCAAAAATTTTGATGAAAAGATAAAAGAGTATAAGGCTAAAACTCTGGAGAGTCAAGTGATGAGTACTTCAAAAGGAAAATCCAAACAGACTTTTGAATCAGTCCAAACATCTGTTACCCAAAGTCTGAACAAAAACTCTGCTCCCAGAGAGGTTCAGGTAACAGATGCTCCACCTGTTAACAGATTACCAAGAGGATATGGACAACCCACTTGTCATCGTCTGCCACATGTTTATGATGAGCCCAAGAGGCCTTCAAAACCAAAAGTGAACAGACATCCTCATGGTTTTCAGCAACTGATAGGAAATGATCAAACATCTGCTGGACCAAGTGTTGACATACAAGCACTGGCAAATGGTCAACTGCAGTTGTTGAATCTAGTTCAAAAGCTAGTTCACACCACTGATCATTCTCCTCAACTTAAGGCTGAGACAGCTAAGGACCCATCCAAAGCCAATTTGGCTTTGGACACTCACCAAAACTAAAATCCTTACTGATGTGCAGGGAGCTTCTGCTTGTTTAGAAAGTTTATGGTATGTAGATAGTGGAGGCTCCAGGCACATGACTGGATGTAGAGCCCTTCTTCTGGACTTTCTTGCTCATGGAGGGGGTGATATATCCTTTGGTAATGATTCTAAAGGTAAAGTGTTGGGTTCTGGTACTGTCAAAGCAGGGAGGCTTAAGTTTGAAAATGTTAATCTAATAGACAATCTAAAATTTAATCTACTTAGTGTATCACAAATGAGTGACAAAGGCTTTGGGTCATTCTTCACTAAGCAAACTTGTAAGATTGTTGGCCCAGAGGCTGTAGAAAAGATTAACACCATCATTGCTGAGAGCAAAGCACAACTTGTTGCTCACAGAAGTGGCAATGTGTATGTGGTTGATATGTTGAAGGATAATCCTACTGCAAATGTCTGTCTGTTCTCAGCTGCCTCTACCAAAGAGACAGAATTGTGGCATAGGAGACTTGGTCACACCAACCTTCAAACTATCAACTCACTCTCCAAACAAAACCTTGTCAGAGGTTTACCATCAAAAGAATTCAAATGTGATGAGCATTGTGTTTCCTGTTTAAAAGGTAAACAACATAAAAGCTCTTACAAATCCATTGATGAGTCCAAAACCAGTCAGTGTTTACAAATGTTGCACATGGACTTGTTTGGCCCTGTAAAAATCATGAGTCTAAGAAGGAAAAGATTTTGTCTTGTCATAGTTGATGATTTTTCTAGGTTTACATGGACTTACTTTTTACACTCTAAAGATGAGACTGCAGGTATCTTGAAGGACTTTGTCACCAAAGTTGAAAAACAATATGACTTGCCAGTAAAAGTCTTTAGGAGTGACAATGGAACAGAGTTTAAAAATAAGGAGTTAGATGATTTCTGTGTGTCTAAAGGGATTGTAAGGCAGTACAGTATCCCAAGAACACCAGAGCAGAATGGGGTGGTTGAAAGGAAGAACAGGACTCTCATTGAGGCTGCAAGAACAATGCTAGCAGATTCTGGTTTACCTCTGTCCTTTTGGGCAGAAGCTGTAAACACTGCTTGTTATGTTCAAAACAGAGTTTTAATCAACCCTAGACATCAAAAGACTGCTTATGAAATTCTGTTTAAAATCAAACCACTGATATCATTTTTCAAAGTCTTTGGCTGCCCATGTTTCATTTTAAATCTTAAAGATTCCATTTCAAAATTTGCAGCCAAAGTGGATTGTGGATATTTTCTGGGGTATTCTTCTATTGCAAAGGCCTATAAAGTGTTTAACACAAGGACTAAAACAATAGAAGAAACTCTGAATGTGAAGTTCAATGAACTTTCTTCTTTAAAAATCCCAGCAAACCCTGCTGAGTTGTTTGATTTAGATAAATTCAAGTTTGAAGATATTGCTGTCAAAACTAACCCTGCAGGTACTCCACAATCTTCACAACAAGATTACAGAATAGATGTTGTGGTTCCAGACCACTACAAAGTCTATCCTACTTCAGAGGAAGCAGTGGTTCAAAACAACTGTCAAAACTCTGTCACAGCTGAGTCAGCCACTGTTGGCCAGTCTTATCTTCAATCCACTGATTCACCCAGCCAATCCACTGTTCAATCATCTGTTGACAAGAGTCAATCATCTGTTGACAAAAGTCAGTCCAATCTCACACCACTTGGACCCATTCCTCCACCTCCATTTCAAACATCTGTTGCCTCTTCAGAAGTGCCAACAGATGTTATGTCAACAGAGTTTCCAAACCTCTGTCCTTCACCACAAAATGCCATCATACCATATCAGGGAGACTTAATCTACCTAAGAGCTCATCCACCAGATCAAATCATTGGCAACATCAGAGAAGGTGTGCTCACAAGGAGCCAATCTTCAAACATTTGTCTTTTTGCAGGCTTTCTATCCCTTACACAACCTGTCAAGTACCAAGAGGCACTGAAAGACAACAGTTGGGTAGAAGCTATGCAAGAAGAACTCCTTCAGTTCAAAAGACAACAAGTATGGGAACTTGTACCATTGCCTAAGGATGTTTGTCCAATTGGCACAAAGTGGGTCTTTAAAAACAAAACTGATGAAAGGGGTATAGTTGTCAAGAACAAAGCCAGGTTAGTGGTTCAAGGCTTCAGACAAGAAGAGGGTATTGACTATGATGAAACCTTTGCCCCTGTAGCAAGGCTAGAGGCAATCAGACTTTTCTTAGCCTTTGCTGTCAACCACAACATTAAGGTGTTTCAGATGGACATCAAGTGTGCCTTCCTATATGGCAAAATTCAGGAGGAGGTCTATGTATGTCAACCACCTGGTTTTGAAGACACATTCCATCCTGATCATGTCTACAAGCTTAACAAAGCATTGTATGGACTCAAACAAGCACCAAGAGCCTGGTATGAAACTCTCTCTACTTTTCTCTTATCCATTGGTTTCACTAGAGGTAAAATTGATAAAACCTTGTTTTTAAAATGGAAAGGAAAAGATTTAATGATTGTTCAAATATATGTGGATGACATCATTTTTGGATCCACATGTAATAAAATGTGTGAGGAGTTTAGGGAACTCATGACAGCAGAGTTTGAAATGAGTGCTATGGGTGAACTTCAGTGCTTTCTTGGTCTCTAAGTAAAGCAACTGCAAAATGGTACTTTCATTCATCAAAACAAGTATGTGAAAAACTTGTTAACAAAATTTGAGATGAATGATTGTAAGCCATGTAGTACTCCCATGAGCACTGTCAAGCCACTCACTGATGATGAAAAGGATGAACTTGTTGATCAGACACACTATAGATGCATGATTGGGTCTTTATTATACTCAACAGCATCCAGGCCAGGCATTATGTTTGCAACCTGTGTGTGTGCTAGATCTCAGGCTTCTCCTAGAAAGTCTAACCTTATTGCTGTGAAAAGGATCTTCAGATACCTAAAAGGTGCTCCCACACTTGGTATCTGGTATCCTGCTAATGGAAACATTGAGCTTTCAGGTTATTCAGATATTGATTTTGCTGGCTGCCATACCACAAGGAAGTCCACATCAGGAGGGTGCCAGTTTCTAGGGAATGCCTTAGTCTCTTGGCAAAGCAAAAAGCAAGCAGCTGTTTCAACATCCACTGCTGAAGCTGAATACATTGCTGCTGCTAGCTGTACAGCCCAACTTATGTGGCTTCAAAATCAACTACTGGATTTTGGGATAACTGCACTAAGGACTCCACTCATGTTGGATAGTCAAGCTGCTGAAAATATCATCAAAAATCCAGTCTCTCACTCAACCACCAAGCACATAGATATCAGACATCACTTTGTCAGGGATAGCTATGAAAAAGGTTTGATTTCTCTGCACCATGTTCCAACAGAGGATCAGTTGGCAGATGTGCTGACAAAAGCTTTAGACACATCTACCTTCACAAATCTGATCTCTCGAATTGGAATGTTAAACATGGATTAAAAACAACAAAAATGTTTTCAATAAAAACATTAAAATGTTTTCAGAAAATCAAATTTTGCTAAAATAACACTTTGGTTGAAAAATCTGTTTTAAAACCACTGATTCAGATAAAACAACCACTGTTTTATTAAAACCACTGTTAGTTGAAAAATCTGTTTCAAACATCTGATCAGGTAAAACAACCACTGTTGGTTGAAAAATCTGTTTCAAACATCTGATCAGATAAAACAACTGTTTTCATCAGTCTTTTGGTTAAACAACAGAGGTTGGCAACAGAGGTTTAACAAAACAGCTGTCTGCCACCAGATGTTTCAACCATCAGATGTTTGCCACGTCTGCTCTCTAAAGCAGAGTTTTTGCCACATCAGCGGTTTCACCAGAGCCTATAAAACCCTGTTCTTTCCCCCAACAGCAGTTTTACTGTCTCATTGTATTCAAAATACTAAAAACCGCTCTCGTCTTCCTCATAACCCTCAATCAAAGATCATCGCTTTCATAATCAAAATCCATTAAAATGGAACTCCAAACAAAAGCCACTCACAATTTCCTTCCATATTTGGTTAAAACCGAAGACAACACACCATTCCATTCTACCATTGACATCATCAATAACTCTAAATATAAAAATGTTCTTATTGCTGATGCCCCCATTTACCTGGAAACACTCCAAGAATTCTGGGCAACTGCTGAGGTTTTATACCAAGACAAAAAGCCTACGTCCATAATTTCGAAAATTGGAGCCACCAGTATCGCCATAACCCCTGAGATCATCTCCACTACCTTCTCACTAAACGACTTGTTAGGTATGGAAACTTTTCCAAAAACAGAGCTTCACACTGAGTTTCAACAGAGGGGGTATGATGCTCAAATGACTGGTTCCACATTATACAAAAAGTTTTTCCCACCAGTCATGAAATTTTTCTTCCATACCCTCCTCCTCTGTGCCTCTGCCAAGACTACATCCTTCAATGAAATCCCATTGAGGATACAATACTTGGGATATGCTATGTTGTCAGACTCTGACTTCAACCTATCTCAGGGATTGTTTTCAGACTTGGTATCAAATGTGAAAGCCATAAAATCTGGCTCAAACAATGCTTTTCTGCTCTACCCTAGAATTCTAAGTGTAATTCTACAAAAGCTTTTACCTGAAAAGGATTTTCAAAAGGGAGAGTCATTTAAAATGAAAAGTCTAACTGATGAAACTTTTACAAGAATGCTGGGTTCTTCAACCCAAGAAAAAGCACCAAAAGTTCAAAAAGTTTCCAAAACACAACCAAAGAGGACAAAGACAACAACTGTTGTTGAAACCTCTGTTGGTGAGCCCACTGCTCCTGGTGATCATGGCACTTCATCCAGTGCTGTGAAACCCACACCAGCCACTATAAGAAAACGTCCATCCACCAAAACAACCACCAAAACCAAAAAAGGACTTCTGGAAGATGAGATACCAGAAGCTAACCCTGTTGCATCACCAACGCAACATGAAACCACTGTTGTTACTTCCTCACAACAGTTGGAGATATCTCAACCCAAGCAAACTCCTCAAGATTCCTCACAAAAGGAACTTGTTGTAAGCCAAAGGGAACCTCAAACTGAGGCATATGAATCACTTGATCATATGTTTACAAGCCCATCTCCCAGGGCTAATCAGCTTCTTACTCCACCTACATCACCACCACATGTCCCACAAACAATGCAACCCCTGTTTGAGGCTATTGATAAAACTCAGGACAACCCCAGTTCCTCTCATTCACCTATCACTGAGAGTATGCCACTACCAGTGACTGGGGCTGAGGAAAATCAATCAGCCATCCCACAAACAGATGAGGAGGTTATACTCCCAGAAGTCCATGTTACTTCTGATGAGGTTTCAAGAGAAGCAGCTACTACTGCTGTAGAGACCATTGTCTCACAGCAGGACAGTGGTTACATTGCTAAGACTTCCTTGAAGGCAACAACTGCTGAAGACACAATTGTGTCTCCAAAAAAAGTTGGAAGTCCCCAGAACCAAGAAAAAGGGGCAGCAGGTTCTTATTCTATGGACTCACCTCCTAGGACTGAACCAGCTAAAACTACCTCTGGTAGGGACTCAGATGATCCTATTAATTTGGGTGATGAGTCAAAACTACAAGAATTGACGGCTAAAGTTCAAAACCTTGAATCCTCTGTTGCTGACATCAAATCTGATGTCAAGTCAATATTGGAAACATTGAATAACTTTACAAAAAGTCAACCATCAACTGCTGATGTTGCTAATGAGCTATGGAAATCTGTTTCGCCCATCATCATAGCTCATCGAAAATTAGCAGATCAGACCCAGGAAACCTACATGACTTTGATCAGAAACATGGTTGATGCCAGATTCAATGATACAAAGGCTGACATCAAGGTGATCAAAGACCACTTGCTGAAGACCACTGGCTCTGCCCCTACCACAATTCTCAGAGATGAAGATGATGATGAATTCACTGCTGATGATGCCAAAAAGGGGGAGAGTGGCAGAGATAGGCTACCAAAACTTAATCCATTTGGTGAACCACCCTCACAAAAAGGGAAGAAGCCAACTGCTGACAAACCAGGGTCACCCAAATCAGCTCCACAAACACAACAACCAAATGTTCAGATCCCTGTCTCTGAACCAGCTCCAGCATCAAAGGCAAAAGAAGTTGACACTTCAGCTAATGAAAGAGCTGAAAAGGCTGCTCAAGACAAAATGAAAAGGGCTGACACATTGGAAGTAAAGGCAGAGAGGTTGGTACAGCTGAAAAGGGAACAGCAGCAGGAAGTGGAAGATGTGAGCACTTCAAAGAGAAAGAAAATGCCAGCCAAACACACTAGAAAACCACCTTCCAAATTAACTGCTGAAACTCTTGTTGTACAAACACCTGTTACCACAACCACTGCTCCACAAACCACTGCCACCACAACCTCTGTTACCCAAACCACTGCACCTAAAACAACTGAAACTAAAACCACTGCTAAAACATCTGCACAACCCAAACCAGTAACCAAACCAGTCACTAAACCAACCACAACTCAACCAACTCCCAAACCTACTCCAACACAAACCACTGCCAAACCTACTTCAACACAACCTAAAACCCAAACAACTGCTGGTTCCACAAAAGGATCAACAGATGTTTCTCAATCCACTGCTACATCCTCACCTTCACCCAAAATCTTGTATAGCAGAAAAAGGAAATCCACCTTTGTTATACAAGATGAAAACATCCACAACACACCACCTAACACCCCAATCTCATCCACACCAGTTAATGCCATTCCACTCACATCTTACTCACCACACACTGCAGAATTCAGATCACACAGACCACCACCAACCGTCACCCCATTGGCTGAGAAGTATCCCCTTGAGTTGGATTTAATCAAGGGGGAACTTCAATCCTTCTATAATACTGATCAGCCATCAGAAAGATCCTTCCCATCTCTTAAAGGCTTCCCTGTTCCACTCAACATAGATACATATCTCAAATACAAGGGTGAACAGGCTGATGCTGTCATCAAAGAGAAGTGCAAAGGGAAGGATGACAGGACTGCTCAGGGCATCCATTCAGCAGAGCTTAGCAAACTCAGAAGGATTGAAGATTATGCTAAGACCCTGAGCAACTCCATGTCAACCATGCCTCTCAGCAGACACTTGGAGATGGAAGTAAGGGATTCACTGCTGGAACAGATCTTGGCATCCAAGCCTTATAAAGCAACAAAGAACCAATTTACAGGCTGGACCACACATGCTCTAAGAGAAGAACTAATCATAATAGAGAACATGGCCAAGAATCCTCCTGCTAAGGTCTCTGCTCCTGATTTCAAAAAGGGGAGAGATGAAGCTAGAGCCTTGAAATTCAGAAGAATGAGACAAGAGCTTGTAGCAGCTAAGTATGGAGAGATGAAGTCTGTTGCCAGATGGTCAGAAATCAGGCTAATTGAAACATACAAAAAGCTTGAACAAGAAAGAAAGACCAATCCTGATCTTCCAAGAAAACCAGTGTATGATGATGCTCCCAAGAAACCCTCTCAGGCCTTTACATTAGACAGTTTACTGGAAACTTCAGATCTTACCATTGCTGCTAGAAGACAATTTAAGAAGCAAAAAGAAATGACTGAAGAAGAAACAAGACAGTTCACTGATACTTATGTGAAAGAGGGGATCTTGAATCAAGTCAGATCTTTTTCTGATCCTGTGTCAGACAGGCTCAGAGAACTCATTGCAAGGCCACCATCACCAAACTCATCCAAAATAAAGATGCATCCCAGTCACTCCTCTGATTCTAAAATTCTAAAATGGAAGTCTGATAAAGAGACCCATGAATTGACATTGCTCAGATCAGATGGTAGTATTCAGAAGTTGAGTATGGATGAGGCACCTGGCCTAAGTGCTGAAGATCTCCAGTCACTTCTAAATTTGACACTGGATAGAGATGCTGAAGACCTCTTCTCTCTGCACTTTGAATTGCAACTAAAAGGGCAAATTAGAGAAAGTCTGATGAGGAATAAAGATCAAGAATAAAGCAGAGTTTTGGCATCATCTGTTCTAGGGGGAGATTGTTGGGTCTGCTGACCTGGAGAAGAACAGATGATTGAAAGCCAAAATATACTAAGTGTTGATCATGAATAAATAACAGAGTTTACAAGAAAGCTTCCTCCAAAGAACTGCTGATTCCCAAACTGCTGATGCTTAAACAACTGATACAAGACAACTGCTGCTGATGAAAGGACTGATGGATAAAGTCTGAAGAGCAAAAGTCTGATAAAGAACAAGTGCTGATCAAAGATCTGAAGAACAAAGGTCTGTTGAACCAACAGCACTTTGGTTCAACAGATGATGAAGACATCAGAGTATTTAGCTTAACAGAGTTTTCCTTCAGTAGTTTCAATGTAACAGTAGTTTATTGTTTAACAGATGTTGTAGTTTGTTAGTCAGTTAGGGGTCGCTTTCTAGGTGACGTCAGCTAAGTGATCATCAGAGGTTTGTACTTGTCTATAAATAGAACATTACTTGTACTGTTCTATTGGTCACTCGTCATTCTCTCTAGATAAACAAACTCTGAGTGATCAGGCTGAGGGGGAGTTATAATTGTACCTTTGTAATCTTTCAACTTTAATGAAAGCATTCGATTGATAACAATTATTCTCTATGTTTTGATTATTCTTTATTCCGCTGCACTTTCCATTTATAATTCATTCATATTTCATAGTTAATCAAAACAGTCCAAAACTCAGATCCTAACACTTTTTCTTCTTAGACTCGTGATTTTTACAGGGCCAAACAAGTCCATGTGCAACATTTGTAAACACTGACTAGTTTTGGACTCATCAATGGATTTGTAAGAGCTTTTATGTTGTTTACCTTTTAAACAGGAAACACAATGCTCATCACATTTGAATTCTTTTGATGGTAAACCTCTGACAAGGTTTTGTTTGGAGAGTGAGTTGATAGTTTGAAGGTTGGTGTGACCAAGTCTCCTATGCCACAGTTCTGTCTCTTTGGTAGAGGCAGCTGAGAACAAACAGACATTTGCAGTAGGATTATCCTTCAACATATCAACTACATACACATTGCCACTTCTGTGAGCAACAAGTTGTGCTTTGCTCTCAGCAATGATGGTGTTAATCTTTTCTACAGCCTCTGGGCCAACAATCTTACAAGTTTGCTTAGTGAAGAATGACCCAAAGCCTTTGTCACTCATTTGAGATACACTAAGTAGATTAAATTTTAGATAGTCTATTAGATTAACATTTTCAAACTTAAGCCTCCCTGCTTTGACAGTACCAGAACCCAACACTTTACCTTTAGAATCATTACCAAAGGATATATCACCCCCTCCATGAGCAAGAAAGTCCAGAAGAAGGGCTCTACATCCAGTCATGTGCCTGGAGCCTCCACTATCTACATACCATAAACTGTCTAAACAAGCAGAAGCTCCCTGCACATCAGTAAAGATTTTAGTTTTGGTGAGTGTCCAAAGCCAAATTGGCTTTGGATGGGTCCTTAGCTGTCTCAGCCTTAAGTTGAGGAGAATGATCAGTGGTTTGGACTAGCTTTTGAACTAGGTTCAACAGCTGCAGTTGACCATTTGCCAGTGCTTGTATGTCAACACTTGGTCCAGCAGATGTTTGATCATTTCCTATCAGTTGTTGAAAACCATGAGGGTGTCTGTTCACTTTTGGTTTTGAAGGCCTCTTGGGCTCTTCATAAACATGTGGCAGACGATGACAAGTGGGTTGTCCATATCCTCTTGGTAGTCTGTTAGCAGGTGGAGCATCTGTTACCTGAACTTCTCTGGGAGCACAGTTTTTGTTCAGACTTTTGTTAACAGATGTTTGAACTGATTCAAAAGTCTATTTGGGTTTTCCTTTTGAAGTACTTACCACTTGACTTTCCAGATTTTTAGCCTTATACTCTTTTATCTTTTCATCAAAATTTTTGAGATATTGGCACTCTTTTGTTTTGTGATTCTTTTTCTTGCAGATTGAACATTCTTTAGATTTAGAATCATTTAAACTTGTTGTTTTGTTGATGTCATATGCATTTAGAAGAAAACAATTTTTGGTGACATGGTTCTTCTTTTCACAAAAATCACAAAACAAGTTGTTCTTGGCTTTCCCTTTTTCTTTCTTCTTTTCAACAGATGTTTCATCATCTGTTGGAAGATTTACTAGAGGGATTACTTTGGCCTGTGGTGCCATTTTACCATCAGAGGTTTTGAAGGTCATTGGTTTGAAATTTTCAAGGACTTCACACTCATCTGACCATGTTGGTTTGAATTGATATTTCTCAATTTCATCAAATGAGGGTGTACCTTCCAACTTTTCAAGAATGATTTTCTTGCCATTGGGTTCAGTAACCTTGATTTCTTGACCTTTTGAGTTTGTAGGGATGACCTCAACCAACTGTGGTTCCTTTTTGTCAGTGGTTTGTGAAACTTGATCAGTGGTTTTAAAACCAAACCCAAATTTCACATGACTTTTAGATTGTTGGTTGACAATCATCTCAAAACCCTTTGATGATTCCACCCATTTCTTACATTCAACTTGGGTGGACTCAAGCTCCTTCTTACAACTATGATATTTTGTTATCATAGTCTGAAGCTGGTCTTTGGTTATGCTTGCTTCATGTTTTAAACTGCTGATTTCAGACTCTTTTTCAGATATTTTTGATTTTAACTCTTTTGTAAGTTTTTCAAACTGAATTTCAGAATCCAAAATTTTCTTTCTAAAGTTTTCATTCACCTCTTTTATCTTAGCAAATGCCACAATACATTTGTCTGAGCACAAGTCATTTAAGATTTGAGGAGATACCTTAGCAGCAGCCATCAAGGCACAGTTACACTGGCAGTCACAGTCATCACTACCCCAGGGGTCTGAGAGATTCACAACCTCCAGTGAATCTCCACTTCAGATTCTTCAGCTGAAACAAACTCACCAACAGCACTATCAGTCACATTTTCAGACATAGATACCACCTCCTCAGAATCAGTCTCTTCAACAATTGTTTCTAGTGCCATAAAACAAAAATCATTTTCAGTGTTGGCAACTAGAGCAATGTTGTCATCTGTTATCTCATCTGGTAGACTGCTCCAATCAACAAAGCCCTGAGTAAAGAAACTCTGTTGGCCTGGTTAACTAGTCTCTGCAGGAGCAGAGGGTGGAGTAACAGTCATTGGCACTGGTGCCTGAACAACAGGTGTTTGGACATAGTGATACTAAGGAACAGTGGTTTGGACATAATGCACAGGAACAGTGGTTTGGGTCTGTGCAAAGTGAGCAGTGTTTTGCACATTAGGTACATTAGGGATGGTTTGATAAGTGTTGGCCTGTGGTCTTTGATTTGGATAGGTAATCATAGGAACTCCATTTTGACTCCTACACTCCCTAGCAAAATGACCCATTCTATGACACTTGTAACACTTTATCATTGATTTATGCAACCCAACCTTTGACCCACCATGTAAACCTGGGTACCTCCTGCCAGTTTTCTTATAAAAGTTATTGGTTCTAATACTGAGCAGGGCAACCTAATGTAAGATGTCCATTTCTTCTAGGTCCAAAGGGTCAATATATTGCAAATCATTGTACACAAAAGATGAATTATCAGAAGCCTGGATATCACCACTGGCTGTGAAAGCACAGTTGTTTGGTGATGAGTAAGAATCATTATTGAAACCAGTTGTTATGTCAATGTAATGATCATAACTCTGATCCTTACTACTTCCAGAACCATCATCCTGACCCAACAGTGCAGTATTACCAAATACATAGTCATCTGACACTTTGCCAGAGTCCTGGAGCTTCTTTTTCTGGTTAAGCTCCCTTTCATAAGTCAGGAGCTTACCATGAAGCTGGGTCAGGGTTAGGTCTTTGAATCCGATAGAGTTTCTCATAACTATAGCTATAGTGTCCCATTTGTCCTGAAGTGATCTAAGAAACCTATGATTCAGTGTTGAATTAGGAAAAGTTAGACCAACCAGTTTAAGTTCACTAATTAGACAGTTAAACCTTTCAAACTGCTGTGTTAATGACTCCCCTTTTATGTGACTAAACGTTTCATATTGTTGGTTAAGTATTTCACGGTTGTTTTCAATCACATCATCAGTTCACCCGAATTGCTCTTTGAGAGCATCCCACAGTTCTTTAGCACTATTGCAGTGCAAGAGACCGGCATAGATATCATTCGGCAGTGCCATGGCTACTATGCTGAAAGCCTTGGCATCTAGCTCGATTTTTTGAAAATCTTGCTCTGAGTAGTTCTCAACACTCTTTGGTACTTGGATCTTTGGATCCTCGGCACTCGGTACCATTGGAACATGTGGTCCAAATACTACCGATTTCCAGCACCCTGTGTTCTGTTGTGCTAACACATGAGCCACCCGACGCTGCCAGATGTTGTATTCTGACCTGACAAGCATCGGAGGCTTGTTGTGTGTGCCAGTGTTGTGTGGATCTTGATTGAGTGAAGTCATTCTCTTGGTTTTTTTTTTTAAAAAAACAAAGTCTGTTTACTAACTGTTGAAATGAAAATAAACTATTACTCTGTTTTAACCCGACAAACAAACGATATCAATGATTATGAGCTGATCTGTGTATTAAATTGATTGGTTAGATCAGATTTAATTGACCAAGCTCTGATACCAATTGTTAGGATCTGAGTATTGGATTGTTTTGATTAAGTATGAAATATGAATGAAGTATAAATGGAATGTGCAGCGGAATAAGAATAAATCAAAACATAGAGTATAATTGTTTTTAATCGAAAGCTTTCATTAAAACGAAAGATTACAATTGTACAATTAACTCCCCCTCAGCCTGATCACTCAGAGAATGTTTGTCTGAAAGAGAATGACGAGTGACCAATAGAACAGTACAAGGACTGTTCTATTTATAGACAAGTACAAACCTCTGATGATCAGTTGCTGACGTCACCTAGAAAGCGACCCCTAACTGACTAACAAACTATAACATCTGTTAAACAATAAACTACTGTTACATTAAAACTACTGATAATAAACTCTGTTAAACTAAAGCTCTGATGTCTTCTTATCATCTGTTGAACCAAAGTGCTATTGGTTCAACAGATCTTTGCTCTTCAGATCTTTGATCAGCACTTGTTCTTTATCAGACTTTTGCTCTTCAGACTTTATCCATCAGACTTTTCATCAGCAGCAGTTGTTTTCTAACAGTTGTTAAGCAGCAGCAGTTTGGGAATCAACAGTTCTTTGGAGGAAGCTTTATTGTAACAACTGTTCTTTATTCTTGATCAAACACTTAGTATATTTTGGCTTTCAATCATCTGTTCTTCTCCAGGTCAGCAGACTCAACATTTGATTCACATGTTTGGTGGGTTTGCGTTCAACATGTTTCTTTTGATCAATTAGCTTTCTGATATTAGCTTCAGTAACTGGTATTTCCTAAAAATATGTTTAATTAAGGATTGATCAACATATTTAATAGGAAACTCTTTATCAGAAAACAATTTGTCAGATCCCACCAATATGTACAGTCCTTCTGTGCCTTCCGGAAACTGAAAGTGCTTCTTTTCTGGTTCAGGTTCACACAAAATGTGATTTTTAATAAAGCTATGTGAACCTGATTCAGCCTTCTCAGTTTCCTGGGATTCTTTATTAGAGTCCACAAGGTTTACCTCCGGTAAGGCCTTTGGTTTCAATTTCACTTTCCGTCTATTTACAGAACGTTTATTGTAACCAAGTCCTTGATTTTCTTCTTGCTGAGACTGGTTTTTAATATCAACATCATTTTTACTTAGCACAAACTTTGCAAACTGAAAACCATCTAGCTTATGTTGGGCTTTTTTCATACTCACATTTTGTTTGAGCTAATTCTTTCTTTACTTCCTCAAGAGTTTTAGAAAGCTCAGAATTTTCTTTCATTTAAGTTTTTAGGCTCCATTTCATTTGCTTTCAAAACTTCATTTATGGTTATACAACTAGCTAGATCTCAAGTAAGGGTCTGGTCGTTTTCAGACATTCTTTCAATCATACTTTGGAGTTTGGCACAGTTAGAACAGACAAACCTGGAAGACCCTTGTACAATAGGTTCAGTTCCGTGTTTGAATTGAATTCCAACTTCTGGATTTTGATCATCAGCATCTTCCTCTTCTGATTCACTCTTTTCAGAAGTTGAACAATTTGCATCAGCTCTGTTGATTTCTTCAGAGCTTCGTTCAGGATATTGTTCACTGCACTATCTGCATCTGTACTCTCTTCTGAGATTTGAGCACTCTCTGACGCTTCTCCCGATTCCACAATCTCTACTCGCTGAGCAAAACACGCAATTTTCCCATTAACACCTCCCATGAGTTGTGTCTTCTTGTCAAAGCCTTTCTCAGCAAGCACAGTAAGTACACTCGCGGCATCCGTGTTTGCTAGGACAGAGTGAATTGCAGGAGTAACCGAAACCACAACTGTTTCTTGATTGTTTTGAACATTGTTAAGTTGTCTGGTTTGATTCAGTTGACTTTGACTAGCATCTGACATTGATTTCCTCTCCAGATGGGCCCACGGATTACATCCGGAACTCCTCTGTTGTTGTCGTTGTTGGGCCGGTTGGGTGTTCATTGAAGACGCGAAAGCCCATGGTTTGGTTGCATTTGCCATTATGAAAGCCTTGTAAAAAAGTCAACTCTTGGTCAACAAAAGTCAAACTTCGGTCAAAGACGGTAAACACCTTTTTTTTTTGTCAAACTTGGTCAACGAAAGTCAACTTTGGTCAACACGATCCAAACTTAGGTCAATTTTAGGTTCAGCAAGTCGAAGATGATTAGGAGTTGTAAATGCTAGCTTATACGTGATTACGCGTAATTGCTAGTGAATAGTTGAGTGATTACGCGTAATTGCTAGTGAATAGTTGAGTGATTACCTTTTAATTGCTAGTGAACAGTTGAGTGATTAGGGATTTAGGGTCGATTGGGTCACACCACGTGATTAGCAGCCAATCACATGCACTATTCACGCGATTGGGCTAATCACCAGTACTATTCATGCGATTACAAGGCTAATCACTAGTACTATTCACGCGATTGTGGGCTAATCGCTAGTACTATTCATGCGATTGTGGGCTAATCGCTAGTACTATTCACGCGATTGGGCTAATCACTAGTACTATTCACGCGATTGGGCTAATCACTAGTACTATTCACGCGATTGGGCTAATCGCATGCACTGTAGCACGCGAATGTGGCTAATCGCTAGTACTGTAGCTAGCGATTGTGGGGTAATCGCCTGTAAACCCTAATCGCATGAAATTTTCATGTGATTACGTCTGCGTAATCGCCTGATCTGATCTGCAACCGCACTTTTGCTCAAAAATCACCTATTTTGCCTCAAAATCTTATCTAAAACAATGTATTTTGATCCCAAATGATTAGACAAGTTACCAAAATGGTTTTAGAACAAAACCTGATCAAAAACACACGTTTTTAACCGTAAACACACACTAAGATTTTGAAAAATATGGGTTTTTGATAAAAACTCAAAGTTTATAAATAAGAACAGGTTTTTGATAAAAAAAATCTTAACTTTTACACCAAAAACAACCTGTTTTTACTCCTTTTTGCTATTAAAACACCGTGATAAGAGCCTCAGCTCTGATACCACTTGTTAGGACCGGCGAACGCGTAATCCGACAATCACGGGGTTTATACTAAAGGTGCGGAATCCCTCTAGTATGTTCTAATAACAGATACGATGATTGAAACAATGAAACAAGTAATCACAACACACACACGGGTCAAAAGATTATAGATTAATCACTAAAACAGAGCTCGAGTGTTTACAGAGATCAAATCAGACGTCTTAGACCAGGGGAGGGTGTTTGGAGAGTGTGTGAGGCAAGAACTGAGGTCTAGGGTTGAGAATGGGCCTATTTATACCACCCGGGTACGACCAGCTCTTAGCAGGCGATTAGCCAAGTTCATATCAGGCGATTATGGCTAATCGCCTAACATAACCAGCCAATTGCATGAACAGTACTGGCGATTAGGACCCTAATCGCATGAACAGTACTCCTAATCGCCTGTATCTTCTCAACCACCCCAAAACGCGTATAAACGCCTCCAAACACCCCGAAATACGTCCAAACAACTAATATACTAGCCTAGGGACATCATGTACTAACAGACTCCCCATTGGACCAGGCTAGTATACGATTACGAGCCATAAACTGCTCGATTAACCTAGCCAACGACCTATAGAGACCTATCACTAGCCAGGGACATACAGATAATGCACTTACAGATTTTTTTTTTCTATTTTATACTTGACTCATTTTTAATAAAACATTATATAATAATTGTTATAAACGATTTGATTTTTAACATCAATGTTGTCCTAATCTTATTAATAATACACCCTATTAAGTTGAGATTTACCATCAGGTTTCTTTAGAAAATCGTTTAAAGATGGTGATAATCACCAAATAAGATATAGGTGGGTAAATAAACACCTTAAAGAACATCAAATTCATTTTCATATTGATGAAAAATAACATGTATGGTATACATTGAAAAGAACATTAGTCATTATTAGTTTAGAATAAAAACAACAATTGATGGCATACATTATACATAGTAGACGACCTAATAAAATATCAACAATTTTATAAGCATCCATTCTGAGTGATGAATCACTTAAATTGTATATTAATAACTAAGCACTAATTCATACCGGCACCAATAAATCATTAAACCTGTCTCTGTAAAACTGCATCTGTAGAGCAACGCTGCTAGTCTTAAAAAAATTTCAAATCGGCTGAAAAAAAAGATACCCCCCAGGTTCATCTAGAAGTAACAAATTTGGATCATGTAAGAATTAACATACTCTACAATTCAACTATATGAAATAAATGGACTTTACACTACCAAATATTCAGCTTACCATACAACGTGTATCTTTCGGGCTCACTTTTCACAAGACCAAGAACTGGGCTAATAGACTTAACATTAGGGAATAGAATATTCGCAATCTGGGAAGTGCACGTCTCAACAAACTGAACCTTGTTATCAGTAGTTGCTGCCTTTACAAACTCCGCATAATGAGGGCCCAGACAAAATAAGGCATGTACAAGAGTAAAACAGATATGAGAGATAACTTTTGTGTACCAACGTGTTAACAAATTAATTGTCATAATTAACAAACAATGAGCGCAAAAAGCACATACCTCAAACTTATCGAATAAACCAACTGCAAACATAGAATGTTTCTTAAGGAAGTCGTTTGCTTCATCGATAGAGTTGATTCTGATAATCGGTGTACCCGTCTTCTTCCTCACCCAAATCACAATTTCTTCCCTAATTCACACCAACAAAATTGACAAATTTTTCACACAAAATATGCTATCTTGGATGCTTGTCAGTTGTCCAACGCACAATGTATTTCACCGGCTTAAGGGAGTGTTTGGATGTATCTTCTAACATTACTATTGCAATTTGAAGAAGCAGAATTAGATAACCGGTTGATTAAAGCAACTGATATGCATGTAACTTACTTTTATAACTATAGCACTTGCCCACTTATCTAAATTTGATTATATTTAACCTAAATAATGATAAAAGTATAATTTCATAATCATTTTTACCCAAATACTTAAAGCTACTTATTCAAACTAATCATGTCACAAATTCCAACTAATCCAACCAAACAACAATAATGTTCAAGAATTCGATACCTTTTGCTGAAAATTTGCACTTATGACAATACTGATCATCAAGGGTTTGGACATCCACATTATTTTCTTTGGCCCAAATACCTAACAATCAGATCAATAAAACAACAACTGGTCTTCCAACAATGCTAAGTAATGTATCATCTGTAATCTTTAAAACACTGTGTTTAATGACCTCTTCATCAGTTCATTGCCAAACTACCACAAAACCCACTACACACATAGTAACTATTTGTGGTCAGACGCATAATAACACAATAAAATTCACAACAAAGTGTAAAATAAACATATAACATCACCGTAACATTCAAAGCATAATTGTAGGATAACTGTGTAATCGGATTTGCAGATAATATAATTGTTTTGATGTAAATCGAAAAGAACTACCAACCGTCAACAAACAATATATCAAAAATTTCAATTTTTCAAAATCAATAAGAACAGAATCAAAATCGGAGAACACATATCAAAAGTCATAACAAAAAAGAAACACAGATCTAAGATAGGAAAAATACATAGGAGAACACGGATTTGAAGCATATGATTATCCTAAAATCTATACCCATGATCCTTTCTTGATTATACAGTGATTGAAAAGAGAAGTAAACGGATTGTCTTACCTTAATAAACAGAGAGATGGCAGATCGGATAGATGTTGGGTTTGGATATTAGGATTGAAAGTGATAGAGGAGGAAGAAGGCTCTTGGGGCGGCGGAGACTTTTTGGGGAAAAAAGTAAAAATGGTTTTTATATGATATAACATGGAGCTCCATATTTCAATTGGAGCCTAGGTGGATACTCTAGGAAGGCTTCGTTCAACCCGAGGTTATTCATTTATTATATAGATAGAATAGATATCATATGACTTATTTCCGCAAGTAACTAAATGAAAATAGTCACACACAACTTTGGGACAATACCTAGAAATGTGTGTTATTTTGGTTCAAGAATTTGCTCGTATAATCTCAGTGAGGAAGGGACCATTTTCATTGTTACCTAGAAGTGTGTCTGTTGTTCCCAACACATACCTGAAATAACTAAAGAGCATAGATTTTAGTAAACCGACAATAGTCACAACTGCAAAAACAATGTATTGTGTATGCGCATAACTATACAAGGATGACCAAAAATAACAAACCTTGGGAGGTTAAGATACTTGAGTAGTTTAACAGCGATCCCAAGGTGGTCTTAGCATTCAACGGAGTTCAAAAAATAAAGTTATTGTTCTGGTAGGGAATCAGATTCCTTGCGTGCATACATTTTCTATATTTGTTTCTTTCTAAAATGTTGCTACTATGCACTTTAAATTCAAGCATAATAATTTACAGTTAAGATAAAGCAAATTACTTCTCTTCCACATATCATTTGTCGGTAGCTGGATTGAAATCTTCACATTTTATGTGACACTTTGTGTAGCTGGATCGAAATCTTCACATTTTATGTGATAGTTTGCAACTTATTAACTTACATTGCCACTACTTTCCTCTTGAAGCAATCCCATCATCTTCAGCATCTTTATTGTTGTATTTCTGCTGCAATCAAAATGAAAATTTCTTATTCGTCAATATTATTTAAGAAGTTTACTGTGGTTTTTTAGTTCATTTGGTCCATGGTATTTTAGACTTTTTATAAAAATACATATTCAAATTGGAAATGCATTGGGTTACTGTCTAGGGAGCACTCAAATCGATCACCTTCTTTTCCGCTTAGCCTGAAAGATAGAAAGAGTTAGAACCAGGCATGTCCGAAGTCCAAACAATTGAAACATTTCAGTTACAGTAAGTTCAAATCTTGTATCATGTTTGACCGCATGCTAGCTTTAACCTTTCGGGTTAAAACACACGGTCTTTGGTCTAATGGTACCAACCACAAATTGCAATAAATGACCTATATAAGTTATATATAACCATCCAGTTATGGTTTAATTAAGTCAGGTTTGGGATATGGCCATTCAAGAAGATGATGAAAAGATATATTTTTAAGCCATGGTGGTCAATTCATCGACAACATATTTATATTCTTTTCCATTTGTATGTAAATGTGGAAAGAACAAACATACCTGCTTTGAAAAATAGATTGCTAATAATGGTGAAAATGCAAATCTTGTTAACAAAATGTATTCTTGATCTAAGTTTTTCAAGGTTCAGATGTATGAGCACTACGTCATTAATTCCTAATCAAACTCCAAACATATCATATTCAAGTTCAACATGTATCTTCATGCTTTACAAATATGGTTAATTCAACATATTAACACATTATATTCCCTTGATTATGATCATTCAACCCATTTATCTCATTTATCAAGAAATAACACAAAACCTTCAAGACATTAAGAACCATTTTTGGAAATCTTTTTCATCCAAACCAACACATACAGACATATCGCTTTGCAGCGGCTTTTGAGATTATGCAATTTTCAATTCAATTAGCTTTAATTCCGATTCTCCTTCTCATAATAATGGCATGTAACAAAATAAAATATTCTTTAGTCATTAAGCAATCTGAATATGTTCCTTTAAAACGTGGCCTGGTAGTAGTTTGTACATTCACCTCCTTGCTTACCGCTGGTTCAACGTTGCTGAAAACAATGTTGCTGAAAAAAATAAACAAAGTTGCTGAAAACATATGTTTACAGCAGCTAAATAGCTGAAAACATATGTTTTTTTAGCAACTTTGTTTAATTTTTTTTAAATCCCATTGGCTTTTTTTTTATTTTTTTGCCCAAAATGCTTAGAAACATGTATTTTACATTGGTTATATTTTTCAGAAGAAATAATGTTTTTTTTACCTGGGTTTTCAATGGTTTTCTCAACTCAACTCAAGAGGTTTTTCATTTTTTCCCTCCCTATATATATATATATATATATATATATATATATAGGGTTAGGATCAATACTCAGTGAAAGAAAAATAGGGAGTCGTAGAAAGGGTATCAAACGGACTCCGATTGAACTCATTCAAGCGGCATTGGAACCGCCTTATGGAACCCCTACGGCGTTAGTTTTTAGATTTTCGTTTCTTTTGGTTTTAGCTTGTAGTTTTTAGAAGATGCATTATATCATTGTGTATTTTATGTAAAATTGTGTCTTTTTCTTATTTTCATCATTGTGTTATATTTTTTGGCACTGTGTTATATTTTGTGGCACATTGTGTCATATTTCATGATCTATTGTGTTTTTTTTTTATCTTTCTCACCCTTCTCATTCCTTTGTAGAATAACTCAACCCTATATATATAGGGGAAAGTTAAATTGAGAACACCTATATTTCATGCGAACCGCGAGAACGCCATCTAAAAGCATTCAAATCAAAAATTTCGTTTTGCACTTATCTTTATTACTAAAATACAATCCCAAAAACACAATTTACGCGTAAAAATTTAAACGTATACGGAAATAAATTGTTTTTACACATGTGTAAATTTACTGCTTGTACATATGTAAACTGTTTCATTTACACATGTGTAAAAAGTTAATTTGAAAGTGTTTTGCAAGAAAAGATGAATTATTTGAAAAGAAAATTCGTTTTTTAATGTTGTATTTTTTACTATAATTAGGTTTGTTTTAAAAAAATGATTTTGATTGGTTTTTTCATTTGTTCTCACGGTTCTCGCGATATTTAGCGTTCTCAAGATAACATTACCCTTTATATATATATATTAATTATTAGTTACAAATAATCTATGTATTGGGTAAATAGTTATAGGTTGTGATATGTTTTAGACTTGGATCTAATTCATTTTGAGAATTCACCTTAACAAGTCAAAAGATTAATGGTGGGTTTATAGGAGGGGTTAGTGGGATTGCATTAGAGGCAGCAAGAGTAGTACAAGGAACACGAAGGCTGCAAATGAAGCAAAATAAAACATCATTTATAACAATCAAAATGCTAAGGTTGACGCCATGGATTTTTAGGTAAAATTACACCACGAATCGGACAAACTGAGAATTGGGGGGGGTGGGAGGTTCACCCTGGCTTCCAATAAGATTCGACCATGTTCATAAGGTTCCTTCAATTGGAGGGTGTTGAGTGAGATTAAGGCGCATAATGTATGGTCTTCCTAAAGAACCAATGTACAAGTGTTCACCAATCTTAAGTCCCGATGTCGTTAATCCCCATGTGTCATCAAAGTAGCCGGCAATTGGATTTCCGTCCAAATCTAGAGCCATGACTCCACCAAATTTCATGAGATGGGGCATTTTTTGCAGGTGCCTAAGCCCAAATGCAATAATCTTGCGAACAAAAGGATATGTCATTGTAACTTGCGTTAAAAAAGAATTATCCTGCAATAGCATATACATAAGACTTTATAACATTTGAAAATCGCAAGTTGAGATTGTAAATATTCGAATGATGTAGACAAAATTACCCATGGAATTGCCAACCAGTAATGCCCCTCTCCATCGTATCGTAGATTATCTGGAAAACCGGGTAAGCCGTCTATAAAAACATCCATAGACCCCTTTCTTTCTCTTTCTAAATAGTATCTAGAACACCTCAACCTGCGTAGGAAAATATTTTGTCGAAAATGCATTTGAAAACATTTTGTAAGAAATGTGAAGGAAAATATTATTTTTGTGCGGAAGATTATTGAATGTTTGCTTAATGCGGTGTCAAAAAAATTTCAGTGAATGTTTCCTAAAACGGACTTTCTGAGAAGTCAATTTTGTCAAAGAAGTGAAGTTAGTGCTTGTTTCCAACAAAATTTGCCTTCGCAAATGACACAGTTTTCTATTAGTGTATGCAGATCATTAAAGGTGTTTCTAATGAGATTAGTATTTTAAATCTTACATGTAGCTCTCACAAACGATAACAAAGTCTTGGTTTGGCGAAAGTTCGATGACATTAGCAAAGTTAAGGTCTCGAGCAAGCACTTGTGTTTGTTTGGTTGAAGGATCATAGCTCAATAATCTTCCTTGAGGTCTACCGTCCAAAAAGCAAAATATTGCTTCATGGTAGCCATACTTATATGATCCATCTGTAAAATACACCATACCGTTTTTCGCAACAACTACACCGTCGGGTAATCCTAACTTTACCCCATCGACCGCATTTGTTAATACCTCCACCTCGCCATTTATACTTACCTTAATCACCCCTGTAACCAAACAATAACTATTAATATAGTGTCCATTTAGGATGGTCTAAAACGCCAAAAAGAAATCGTTTTGGAGTTTTGGTCTAAGTGGGAGCAGTCTTCCCCGTGGCATAGAGGTCAGGTTTTGCCTTAGGCCTCGTCCCACCTGCTTCAAACTCTCTTCTGAGTGGGGTTTTATAGGGTACGTTTATATCTTTATTTATGATGGTTTACTTTTAAGTAAGACATTCTTTAGATTAGATGACCATTAGTCATATTGTAAGTTGATCAAATTACACAAGTTAGTATAAAATAAAGGACCAACCTTTAAACCATCAGCTACATACACATCACCCGAATCCGCAACTGAAATACCAAGAGGACGACCACCTGTGTTAACCCAATTTTCTACTACCATATCAACCGCCGAGTCCTTCAACGCGACTCGTTTGATCCACCCATCTGCACAACCTGTGTACACAAAACCAGATTTTGGATCATAGGCAATATCCTCAGCTCCAATCAAATGACCCGTTCCTATCATTTGCAAACCAGGAAGACTTGCTGTATTTTTCCTAGCTGCTACAGCAACTGGTTTGCCAATTTCATGCATAGGGTAACTCGCGGTATCAAATTTATCAAGCTGGATAACAAGCACCGCTATCACGATAACAGCCAACGCGAAAAACAAGAGACTTGTACCCCATGAATTAGTGCCCTTTATGCTTGTGTTGGCCCTAGAATGTGTGGTTAAGTTAGCCATGATGAGTAGAATCAGGATTAGTTTAGATTAATTAAATCGGAATGCTATATTATACTAGTAGTTGTGGCTCATTTTGGACTTGCTTCATTCAACATGGTGCCACTGTCTTAAACTCTTAAGAGGATGGCCATAAGGTTAACTAATTAACTTTATAAAAAGAAAAATGCAAACACTTACACATATATGATGGGTAATAATTCATTAGAACACACTAAAATACCGTAAAAACAAAATATTTTCATTCAGAGATTCATATTATCCAAAAATGTTTACTTCTTGTGTAAAAAGGCTTACGTTAAGTATATAAAAAAAAATATTAGACTAGGCATATGTTTTAAAATTTTGAAACAGGACCTACATTTGTGTAGGTTATGTGTAGATGATATACCAACACAATACTTCAAGACAGATAAATATTGCATTTCAACTAATTTTTAATACATTACATAATTAATATTAAAAAGTTTAATCACTTATCGTGTTCATCCTATTTCAACTAATACATTACATAATTAATATTAAAATTTTATGAGAGTCTCTCTGGACCTCACTCTCACCACATATATATATAAATATATATATATATATAGGGTTGGGTTATTTTGAGAACCTTGTTGAGTTGAGAGAACCATGAGAACCATTATCAGCCATTGATCTTGTGCAATGAAGGGTTGAGATCAAAAGTTTTTTGTTTTTGTCTTTTATGAGCCCACTTGGCTGTGAATGTATTTTTTTAATAGGAAATATCATTTGAAGGGTGTTTTAGACATTTGGCATCTAAACAAAAATGGCAGACCCTCTCTCCTCTCTCCCTCGTTTCCCTCACTGCTGACACCATCTCAACTCACACATATAAAATGAAAAATTTTGAAAACAAACCGTCTCTTTCATCAAGAAAACAAACCGTCTCTTGCCATCAAGAAAAACCCCTGTCTCTTTCATCGGCGATCATCAACTAAGATTATTGAACAGGTATGTTTTTCTGATTTAAATGCTTGCCGATTTAAATGTACACAAACCGTAATTTTCTCTGTATTCTGTGATAGATTATGAGTTTTCCGAATATATGTATTCTCTTTTTGTTGCTTTTTGATGATATGTTTTAGTGTTCTTACATTGGGGTAAATGGTTTTGTTGGGCCTTCTTATGATCTGCTTTAGGGTTTGTTTGGTTTAAAGTTCTTATGATCTGCTTTAGGGGTTACTGTTTAGTTGTTGTTGGTTTATTGTTTGCACACGTCCCCTGTTCTTTTGGGGCTGTTCAGTTTCTAATGAATGAAAAAGAAATGTAATTTTTTTTTGTTGGCTCAGCCCCCATAAAAAGAAAAAGTAAAATGGTTGCCCGTACTAGAAGCTCTAAACGAGGGCATAGGGAAATTTCAACGCTTGTAGAGTGTGCTTGCCTCAGTTCCGGACTAAGTGGTTAGTTTCCAACTGTTTAATTTGGTTTTGTTAAGTTTGTTTAAAAGTTTTGCTATTTTTGGATCCCTAATAAGTTGGTTTGCAGCGGATGGCGCGCCAGGCCCTAGTAGCGGAAAACGTAAAACTGATCCAATTTATATAGGGTCGTCTACAGGGGCAGAGGACACATCGTTGTGTCCCAGAGATCGAAAGAAAAGCAAGCAACCAAGGGTTAAGCCAAATTTAAAATCAGACGACGAGTATGTGTTTGAGACACCTCCACATCGGACAATGGCTAATGCCCCTCACAAACACTCCTGGGGGAGCTTGAAAACACGGTCATCCCCTAGGCAGCTTTTCTTGGCAGTTTTGAAACTTAGTAGCAGACAGCGCGAGGTAGTTAGGGAGATGGGCTTTGGGGCGTTGTTGGGCTTTGTTGTAGATGGTATCCCGGTAAAACTAGCGCACTATGTGGTTGATGTTTTCCAGCCAAAACATATGAGACCGAAGTGTCGTCAACGGGAGGTAGCAATAGATGCTGCTGTTGTTCATAGGCTGTTTGGTATCCCAACTGGCGGTGTGAAGTTTTCATCTCTTACTGAGCCCGAGGAGTGGGATCCAAAATTAAAAGTCTGGCGTAATTGTTACCCACTGCAAAGTTATGTTTCACCTTCGTTGATTGTTGGTAGGATACAAGATGATGATTATGAAGACTTGTTCTTTTCAAGGTTGACTTTATTATGTTACTAGGTTAGAGCCCCACGTTAACACGCGGCAAGTACCCGAGTAAAATGAAAATGAATATAAGATGATATTAAGTGACAATTTATAAAATACATACACGCATGTGTTGTATAATAGTAGTTAAATCTCTAACATGACAAACAAACGTATAAGATTGCCCTTAAATATTCACTTTGGTCCTAACTTGTAAACTCGTCTCCTGAAAGGGTCTATCATTTACGTCTGTGAAAAAAATATCTTTACAATGAACTTGGTTAAAAATTGATCAAAGCTTTTAGAAAAAAAGGTTGCTGAATAATTTGTGAAAATATTATCTTTACTATGAACATATTACACAAATCTATAAGTAGAGTTATCTTATTAGAAATTGAAGACGAATCTTCTCATAATAAACATAAGAAGTGGTCATTTCACCCGATTTACAAATGAATGCGTCAATTCAGACTAACTCTATCTATAAAGTAGTAAACAACCCAAAAAGTCATCCAAAGTGTATTAATGCATAAAATCGCTTTAAAACATTTTGTTCAAGAAGCTGGATTATCATTGTTCACATAAGCTTCAAACTCTATGTGAAAAGTGTTCTAGGTCAACCTGAATTGTACTAAAATTGCCCTTTATACCAATTACCTGACCACCCATCCTGTCACCTCTAATAAAAATACAAATACTTTCAAATTTTTTTTTTATTTCAGGAATGAAATATTGTACTTGCCTTCTGGACTGTTTAGGATACAAACCATTTGGATCTGGTGTCCCATGTAAGCATGCAACAGCACCCACTTCAATACAGTTAGAGTAAGCAAATTTGTATGCGATTCAAACATATTCATCAAAATCCAAACTGTTACCTGTGGAAGGTGACACCCAAGAAAACAATTAAGACAGGAAGTCACAAAAACCAATCTCTTCTAAATCCAATAAAAAGGGAACCAAGTAGTTATAAAGATATGAATAGAACATATATATAGAATGCAAAGGTTGCAGCTAGGGTTTAGGGGTTTTTGGTCATCTTAGAACACAAGAAAAATCTGCGAACTTAATTGTATGTGTTCCATGGTGTTTTGACGATCTATCATTAATGGATTTATGTTATTTGAGTATCTTGTGTGTCGGTTTTTATTAGTTTTATCTAGTTTCTAAGTGATAACAATCTTGTGCACTTGAAAGATCTAGTAATTTGGGACTACACCTCTATCATCTTTCTTACACTTAAAGACCCACTTGGTACCAATCTTCTTCCTTCCTGGAGGTAAATCTGTAACTGTCCAGACACCCAACTTCTGAAATTTCAACAACTCCTCTTGCATAGCCTCGACCCAAGCATCATCCAAAAGAGCTTCTTTGTATGTCCGCAGCTCCACCTGCGAAACATAACATGCAAACGACCAATCATTCTGACAACCAGACTTTTGTATTTTTGCATATAAAGCTAAAGCACCAAAACTTTCTGGTGAATTGACACTTCTTAGTTGTCCTCTCGTCATAACACTTCTACCAGGGTCACCGATAACTTGCTCTAGCGGGTGAATACGATGAATCCGAGATTCCTGATGATCAGGTACAATCACTCCCGTCAGAGTAGTCAAGTTCTCCACTTCATCCATATCATGACCCGTGTTGGACGATGAAGCAACATCTGGATTTGGGTTCACTGGCGCTACCTCTGTTGCATGATCAAGAATGGCTTCATCAAAATCTCCATCATCTTCCGACTCTGAAGTATCCAAAGTAGTTGAAGCCTCTTGAAACACTTCTTCCTATGCTACAGGAGCATTGGTATCATTAGAAGCTGTTGGAGGAGTTACGGTGATCGGACGCACCAATGGTGAAGTCGCTGTGTTTTCACACTCTTAAAGTAATCGGATAACAGCCTCTTCAACCTAGCTATCTAGATTGAATGATTCAATGAAATCTTTGTAATCAAACATCCAATCGGGACCATTTCCTTGCACATTTTGAGTATACCGTTGAACCTCAACATTTGCCCAGTCTTCCACCTGTCGAGTTTTTTTGTTGAACACCCGTTTAAGCGGGGTTGCATATCCAATAAAGTATCCCTCTTCAGCTTTTGGACTAAACTTTTCTCCTGGATTCAACATAGTGCACAGAGCCCCAAAAGATTCTAGATACTCCAAGTTCGGCTTTCTTCGGTTCAACAGCTCATAAGAAGTTTTGCCAAACTTCTTCACTGTTAAGACCCGATTTAGTGTATAATTTGTTGCATAAATCGCCTCGTTCCAGAACATTACTGGAAGATTCGAGTCTGCTAGCATTGTCCTTGTCGTTTCTATGAGAGTCCTGTTTTTCCGTTCAGCGACACCGTTCTGTTGAGGGGTATGCGGAGCAGAATATTCATGATGAATTCCTTTGTCTTCACAAAGAGCATCCATCTGTGCATTTTTGAACTCCGTCCCATTGTCACTCCGAATTCTCTTGATCTTAATACCATAGACATTCTCTAATCGAGTGAACAGAACTTTCAGATTGTTAAAAGTGTCACTTTTATGATGCAAACACATCACCCATGAGAATCTTGAAAAGTCGTCAGTAACAACTAAACAATAAAGCTCTCCAAGATGACTTTTACGTTTGACAGGTCCGAATAGGTCCATGTGCAACCGCTCAAGTGGCATCTCAACAGAGTTTACTTTCTTCACCTTATGGGATTGTTTGTGTTGCTTGCCTTTCTACAGCTTACACACTTGTCATTCAAATGGAAATGTTTAACATTGACACCTTCCACAAGCCCGTTCTTCACCAAGTGATTCATTTTCCTCAGGTGAATATGTCCCATTCGTCTATGCCACATGATTGATTCTTTCTCAGTAGCCTTCGATAGGAAACATGTAACTTGTCCCTGGGTCGTCATCGCCTTGGACATATCAATAATGTAGATAGGGAAGTACGGATGTCGATCCTACGAAGAGCATGTGGTCGGTTTTGCACTAGTTATTCGTTCGTATAGTTTTTATTGACAAAAATATAAATAGACAAATAAGTAAATATGCGGAAAAATAAATATCACGGTTTGGTTTGGGTTGCCTAAAATCTAACTTTGACAATAGCAATTTATGAATGACGTTTCCTCCCGGGATCCTATTTCTATGTTTTGCTCACAAGTATCGGTTTGATTGTCTAAACACTTCCTGTCACGAAGCCTTGGATTTTTAGTATTGAAATAACAACTAGTGAGCTATAATCAGTCTAGTCGTCCCTAAGCATACACTCACCAACCTCCTCACGGTGTCGAATACGAAAGACCGCAATTGATAGATAATTTGATTTATGCATACAAGGTTTAATCAATACACACAAGTAGTCAAAGAGCTAGTTTTTGCAATAAACACACATACAAGATACAAGAACATACAAATATTCACCCGGAGAAGAATCGCCACCGAAGCTTAGCCTCCTCCGCTTGTCATCACAGATTCGGGTCACCTCTAGCTTGTTGGAACTTCCCTTGGTGGTAGGAGATGATTGTGGGGTGTTAAAGGAGGTGTTTTGGGGTGGAAAAGGGTGGCAAATCGCCCCCAAACTCGGCAGAGCCGAGGGGTTGCGACTGTGGGTTCGTGATCTGATCTGAGCTGAGTTTTTGGGCTGAATTTCCCTTCCTCGCGCGGACCGCGATGGATTAATTAATTCCGTCGCGGTCCTCCTGAGGACGGGAAATTCAGAAACTTGTTTTCGTCGTAAAATCTTCGTTATAACTCCGTTTTCGTCCGTTTTCGCGGCCACGCGTTCGTATTTCGAAGAGATTTCACATCATCCAATAATATCTTCATTTCAGATCCATTCACTTTTCCCAAATTTAGATAAACTCCTCAACGGTCTCCACTTTAAGCGCGTAAAATCACCGTTTTAGCATATTATCCATTCTTTCCATCCTCCTCGCTAATGTAGCTAACTCCGGGCAAATCTACACACAAATACACACAAAACAAACGAATTAAACTATAAAGATGTGGACCTTTCGGACTCACATCACCACTCCCGAACTTTTCTCTTCAAACTGAACTTCAACTGTTTCAGTCTCAACATTTATCTCTTCAACTGATCTCTCAACCTCATTCTCAGTTTCTTCAACTTCCTCAACTATCACCGACCCCTCAATATCAACCTGTTGTGCACACACAAGCTACATTCCCACCAGGTCTTATCTCCTCAACATTAAGTTGTATATCAGTCCAGTCAAAACCTTCATCATTCTGTATCACCAAAGCTTGATTTTGATTGTTATTCTGTGGTTGCTCATTTGGTGTAGTGATGGGTATGACTGTTCTGTTTAGGTTATTTGGTGGTTGAGTTTGATTCTGGTTGGTTGTGTTTGGTTGTTTATTTGGGTTGTTTTGAGAGGTGTTTTGTCGGTTTTGGTAATTATTTTGGTTTTGATAGATGTTTTGATAAGAAACTTGATTTTGAGATTGGCGGTGTTGGTAGTTTGAGTTGAATGGGTTTCGGTTGCCTTGTTTAGCAGGCTGTGTACACTCTCTCTTGAAGTGACCTTTTCCACCACAATTGAAACACGTGACTTTCTCTTTGTTAAAGCCATATGTGGTGTTTGGAGAAGTACCCAAATCAGTTCTCCCGGTCTTTTCTATGAATTCAGTTGCTCGCCTCATAATGCTTGCGAAAGCCCATTGTATGTCTATAAGCTCCATCTCTTCCTTATCGATTTGAGCATAGTCCTGATTGATTAAGTTGTTATTCCCAATGTGACTTGCTACTAAACCGTTATACGAGGCAACCATTGCTGAAACCAACGCAATGTGTGTGAATCCAGTTAGGAACTGAATTCGTGGATCGAATACGGATAAACAACTCGGTTTCAGACGGCAGATTCGAGACGAGACAGAAATATATGTAGTCCCAAAATACTAGATCTTAAGTGTGCACAAGATTGTTATCACCTAGAAACACCTATTTGTTAAGTGTTTTAGGTGATTAATCAAGACAAGCAATGAAACTAGATGAATATTATAAGAACCGACACACAAGAAACATAAAAAGATAATTCCATTAAAGATTCAGCAGTGAACAACCATGGAGGTTACAGTAAGTTCGCACCTTTACTTGTGCTCTCAAAAGATAATAACAAAAACCCTAACCCTAGCTGTTCAAATGATGTTCTATATATAGCCATGGACTGATGGGCCTGCGCACTTAGCATAAGTGCGCACGGCCCGTCCATTAAGTATGCAGTCTAGGGTTTTGCTACTCCAACTATACTATAATTACATAACAAACCCTCCAACTATAACACACAACTAAACATGCTCAAACCTGGTAACTGTGGTCTCATTTTAACCCAACAATACTCCCCCTAGACCACAGCTACCAGCTCTACAAACTCAATCTATCTCCACATCACTTGACTCCCCCTCTTCTCTTGCTTGGTGTGCCGGGAGTGCTTGAACTATGCTTTCTTCAACAGTTGGTTCTTCAATACGTGGTTCTTCAGTATGTGATTCTTCAGCTTGTGGTTCCTGGATGAATAACTCAGCGAGATCTACAGTTGCTGGATCTGGCTGAGTTTCTGGGGCTGAACTTGAAGAGACTGGTGGGGCTTGAGTAGGCTCAATCTCAGGATCAGCTGTTGCTGCAGAAGTCTGTGTTTGTACCTCTAGAATGACTTCAGCTTCTGATATCTTCGCAGCAGCAGCGGCAGCAGCAGCAGCTTTGTCTCTGTCATCTTTAGCTTTATCAGCTGCGTTGATCCTAGCCACTAAATCGATCAGTTCTTGCTTTCGTTTTAAGGCTCTTTCCACATCTCTTCTGAACAAAACAGCTTCTTCAAATAGCACGTTACCAGCACCCACATTGATCTGGTTTCCAAAAAGAGTAGTCAAGTCAGAGGGATTGAGAGCAAACACATCTACAGGGTCAAGAATTCTCAACGCCTCTGAATCGTCTTTTAGTTTGATGACAGTTTCACCAGTTAAGCTATCATAAAACCACTTCTTGAACTCTGTTAGAATCACAGGAAGCTCTGGACGGATGGGAACCCTAGTGACGACCTGAGGAGGATCTATCACGTAGGTTATCATTCCCCGTCCGGTGGCTGGATCTATTCTTTTCTTGGACATTCTTCTTCTCGGCTTCTGTGGTTTCCAGTTCTTGAAGTCAGATGCACACTCGTTTTCAATAAATACAGAAACCATGTCAGCTGTGGTGTCCTGAGAGTGGTTGAGGAATGGTGTTCTGCACATCTCCCTAATATCCCATCTTGGTAGAGTCTTCAGATTCGGTCTGCCCTTGAAGTACTGTATTACACCTCCTCTTCGTTTCACAAAGAATAATCTTTTAAATCCATCATAACCCCAACAGATGATTCTTTCTTGGTGAGATTCACGAGTGTGGTGGATGTTCTGGTGTAGAGCAGGAATGGTGATTGGTCTTCTTGGAAACCAGGTTGATCTCTCAGGGTCCAGTCTATAACCATCATTCATCTCATAAATCGTATTTTCTCCCGCACCCATCTCCACAAACGTCTCTGGCATCTCATCCTCACTGATCTCGTCAACATCACTTTCTTCAGCCTTTCTTTCCTTCTCTTTCTCTTCTTCCATGAACTTTCCAAAATCGAACGCTTCATCAAAAGTCATTCTTGGAGCATCTGTACCTTGATTCTTTAATTCTTGAAGCATATCAAACATTTTCATTTGCACCTCTGTCTGAAATTTGATCAGATAACGCTGATCCTTAACCACTTTTTCAAGACTTCTATTTTTGTGCTTCAATTTCTTCAGCTTCTTCCTCAATTCCTAATTGTTGTAGATCTGGTTCTTCAACGTGCAAATTTCCTTTGCTGCATTCTTTCCCACTTCCTTAGACAGTGTCTCATATAATTCTTGATGCACGGGTTTTCGACGCTGTGCACCAGGAACAGATGTGGATGGTACAGACTGCTTCTTCACTGGAGGTTTGGGAATATGAGGTCTTTCAGTGGAAGGCCCAGGCCTGGCAGTGGAGGGCCCTGGCCTGTCAGTGGAAGGCCCAGGCTGACCCTCCACACCAAACATGGATTCCAATATCTGTTCATTCTCCAGATCCTCTTCTGTCATAACACGTGGCCTTTCAGACTAAGGCAACTGTTCTCTCCTTCTCTTTCTTTCTGCCTTTGCTAGTTCAGCGTTTTGTCTGGCAGCTTCAGCCATCTCAAGTTCCTCAGGAGTCAGTGATTCTCTCCCTTACTGCAATAAACCAGTAGGCCTGTTTCTTTTAGTTGGCCTTTGAGGAACAGGTTCAGATGCTACCCTCTTTCCAATAGTTCTTTCTCTGGCAACTTCTTCTGCAGTTGACTGAGGTACTGTAGTAGCGGGTTCAGAAGGAGCAGGTTCAGAAGATTCGGGTCCGGTTGTAGTTGGTTGTCGAGCTCTAGCAGCAGCTTGTTTTCTTCTCTTGATCTCATTGTATAGCTTCATTATAACAGGATAACGTTGAGCAGCATACATACTTTCAAGCAGGGGTTCCCAGTCAGCTGTGTTGCACTCAGTGAAGAATCGTGCACCTTTGGCGAAATTGTATTTATCACCAAGGGGCAGATCCTCATGTTGTGAGTTGATCATCATCTGAACGAATCTATACATCGCCCACTTTTTCTTTCCAGCTTCAGCATTCTTCACCATATAGTCAAACACCATTCCAGACAGATTGAATGGTTCATTCTTGCAGACTCTAATCATAGCAGTTGCCCAGTCAGGACTGAGTGCATTGTAGCCACCTTTCCTGTGACACAGAGACATAAGAAATACGTGACTAATAAGCTTCCAATCTCTGGTTAGCTGGCTCTTCTTGATATCACCCCTTATGTCAAAATCTCCTTTGTATCCAAAATTCTTGAACTCTTGATGAATTTCAGCTTTTGGTAGAGATCTAACAGCTGCTTGCCGATCTTGAAATCTCAGAACACTTCGTACTGTATCTTCTGTAATGACCACTGCCTTGGTCCTCACTGTAGCTTTAATCCTCTTGACGCGTGCCACGACCTCTACTTTAGCAGATCGCCAGAAATCTTCAATGTGCGAGCTGTAGACTTGAACGTTCTGCTCTACAGCATATCCAATTCTGCTTCTTCTGATCCAAGCGACAACGTCTCGAAACTTTGTATCATCAGTCTCAAGAATCATTGGTTGATTGTGCATTCCTCTTGGATCCCAGTCAAGAGCCATCTGTGTGGGACACATGCACGAAAAGTAAGTTAGAACTTTGGATTTTGAATTGACTAATGACAGACGTCTTCATTTGCTTTGACGGACGACGTACGTAGACTGGGTTTAATTTTATGTTGGTTTCATGTGTGTGATTTATTTTATGGATTAGGTTTATTAGTGTATACTGTATGTCTCGTCTTTCATTTTAATGGTCATTTGAGTTCAGTTAATGGTTTACGGATGAATGAGTCAAGGTACGTAGTCCGGTCAAATATCATGAACAGTCAAGTCAATGGTCATAATTTTGGTCCATCATTAAGTCCACACAATCCTTAAGTGCGCGGCCCGAGTCAGGTGTGCACCTAAGTGCTCAGCCTTGACTGAGTACTTGTTGCTGGTACGCAGTCAGCTGGTCACATTAGGACACGGGAAACTTAAGTGCGCACTGATTTGACTCGGGCATGGTAGCGGCTTGGGGTGAATCATCAAGTCTGCGTACTAGTCTAGTACGCAGACACTTAAACTTTCGTTTAAGATTTTAAGTCCACACAAATGGTACGCAGTCATTTAGGGTTTCTGATTCTTGAATCATATGATGCAAGTACGCATTCATATGATACAAGTTCGCAGTCATTCAAGTTTTAGGTTCGCAGTTCAAGTGAACCCCCAAATCTTCAACGATCTGGATTCAAAACCTGTTAACACACGTAGATCTTGTTAGAATCAACGATTTACCTTATGAATTCACACAAATAGAAAGAAAAGAGTGGATAGAATGGATCAAAGGTGGTGGTTCAACGGTGGTTTTGTTGGTGGTTATGAAGAACACGGTGCCTGAAGGGAAAATTAGGGTTTGTGAATTTTTGGATAAAAAAGTTAAATCTGATCTTTTACTACAGTATTTATAGGTGAAAAAGTTTGGGCCGCGCACTTAACTTAAGTGCGCAAGGCCCAAAAGCCCAATTAAGTACGCAGGCCCAATAATGAATTTGATACTCTTTTAAGTGTGCAAGCCCAATAGTAAGAAAATAAGCTTTTAATCAAGGATCCGAGTTTAGAGATCAACCATTTCTCACCTATTGCATCAAGATCATACCAGTCATACCTGCCAGGTCACATTTCAACTTTCCGTTGGATAGCTGCAGCTCAAGAAAAACTGCCGGTATAATTGTCCACTTAAATCCATGCCTCTCGTCTTTCAACATACTTTATGTGATGAGCTTTATCATGTTTTGGTAATATTGACGAAGAGTTAATGGACCCCACTTGTGCTAGGTATAAGCCTACCAATCCTCAAGGTTTATTGAGATATAATGATGAGAGCTTCAGGTCTATGTTTCCATAAGCAGAGAAGATGATCATTATGTCAATCAGATGATGAGAGCTTCAGGTCTATGTTCCCATAAGCAGAGAAGATGATCATCTGATTGCTTTGTGAGCTATCTATATGTTTGCACGTCACTAACATCGCGTGTCTTTTGTTGCTCATTTTGATTTAATAGCCCCGCTTTGGTAGCTTGCACTCTTAGGTGTCTTTTGATTACTTATGCACAAAATTTTCTGTGTCTTTTGATCTCTCAACCTGTGTATGACCGGACTCAGCTTGTGCAGACCTAAAACACAGTGGGAATCCAGCTTTTCGTGTAGATCTTTTCAGTTTGTCATCTTTAGCAGTTTACTCAATTCCAGGCTGAATCTACCGACATGTCGTTGCTTGAAGCCACAACGTCCTCTGGGTCCTATTCACATGCTGACAAATATGATTAGTCCCTAATATTTCTTGATTGTTTTGAAAAAGTTTTTAAACTTGCAATTTTAGGGATCTACCGGTTTATTTCTCCCCCAAAAATCTTTATTTTATTTTAAACATAAGATTTTTCTATAGTTTATTTACAAGTTTTTTTTTTTTTAATCATTCAAAGTTGATCATTTCTAACCATGTTACCAACTGAGGAAAACGAGTTTTGTCGAAAGCTTTTGTAAAGATATCTGCCTTTTGATCAGCAGTATCTATAGGCAACACCTGTATGTACCCTTTGTCGTGCGCATCGCGAATTGAATGAATCCGAATTTCAATATGTTTAGTTTTTGAATGATCAATTGGATTCTTCACGATGTCACGACAAGCATCATTATCAATGTAGATAGGGGTTCTCATGATATTCAAACCGTAATCCAACAGCTGATTTTGAATCCAAAACACTTGACAGCAACAACTGGATGCGGCTGTGTACTCAGCTTGAGCGGTGGATATTGACACAGTGGTCTGCTTCTTGCTCTGCCATGACACGAGCCTGTTTCCCAGAAATTGACAGCCACCAGAGACGGACTTTCGGTCAATCCTGCAACCTGCATGATCACTATCAGAGTATGCAATTAAGTCAAAATTGTCACTCTTAGGATACCATAAACCAAGTTTTGGTGTTCCTTTGAGGTAGCGGAAGATTCTTTTTACTGCAGTTTCATGAGATTGCTTTGGATTTGACTGAAAGCGAGCACAGCATCCAACTGCCCACATGATGTCCGGTCTGCTGGCTGTGAGATACATCAAGGATCCAATCATAGAACGGTAAGTGTGCGGGTTCACAGAGGGTCCTTCAAGATCTGGTACAAGCGTTGTTTGAGCTGCAAAAGGAGTGTTGGACGGTTTGCAATCCGACAGGTTGTACTTTGCCAGAATGTCTCTTGTGTATTTTGCTTGATGGATGAGAATACCGTCTTCTTTCTGTTGGACTTCGAGACCTAAGAAAAATGATAGTTCTCCTATCATGCTCATTTCAAATTGAGACATCATAATGCTTTCAAATTCCCTGCACAAATTTTCGTCAGTTGAACCAAAGATAATATCATCAACATATATTTGAACAAGGATAGAATGTTTGTTGACTTCTTTGGTGAACAGGGTCATGTCGATCTTCCCTCTTGTGTACCCATTTTGTAGCAGATATGAAGACAAGGTCTCATACCAGGCTCTAGGAGCTTGATGGAGACCGTAGAGAGCCTTGTCCAACTTGTAGTATCTGTTTGGATGATGAGGGTCTTCGAATCCTGGTGGTTGGCACACATAGACTTCTTCTTTGATCTTCCCATATAGGAAAGCACTCTTCACGTCCATCTGAAAAACTTTAAAATTCCGATATGAAGCATATGCCAAGAAGATGCGAATGGCTTCAAGTCGAGCGACTGGAGCGAAGACTTCCTCATAATCAATCCCCTCCTGCTGACGAAATCCTTGAACAACCAGACGAGCTTTGTTCTTGATTACCACAAAAGGGAAACAAAGCTAAACTAAAGAAAATCTATATACAGTGATGACTCTGCCTGATAATTAAGTGACTTTGGGAATCCAAGTCTGTTTAATCTTTGATCTGTCATGATTTTCTCCCAAAATTGACTCTTGTTTCTTCCAGATTTGTGTATTTTTAACAAAACTTTTTACGGTTTCTTGAAGATTTCTTAGTTGATCCGAAAAAGAGTTTTGTGTTTTGACATCTTTTTGTGGTTTAGGTTTTATGTGACAGTTTTTGACCACGTGACCCTCTTTTCCAGATCTGAAGCATTTTGAATGCTTAGGCTTGATCTTAGGAGAAGATCTGGATGATGATGGTTGTGATGTTCTTTTCTTGATCTTGTTTGATCTGGAGCTTTCGCTTGAGCTTGATTCTTCCCTGTTGCTACTTGATTCTTCATTGGTGTCCAGATTATTTAAGCTGGAGCTGCTCTCTGTATCACTCAGTGATTCTTCAGAACTTGAGGTACCTGTTTCACTTTGTGATTCTTCAGAACCTGATACATCTGTGGATGAGGGGATAAATTTTGGGATTTCCTCAGTGAGAAATTTCCCAAACCTGTTACGCTTAAGTTCTGGCACAAACACAGATGGTTTGAGCACATGATTTTCATCAGAGAATGCAGCATTAAGATCAACACACACAGGCATAACATTTTCAACACAAACGTTAGATCGTTTGATAGGAGGCTTCCTATCATCGGGAGCCACAGCCCCTTTTAAATCAAGTTTAGAAATACAGTCATCCATCCTAGTTAAACTATTACAATCATCCATCCTAGGCAAACTATTACAGTCATCCGATTTAGTTAAAGTTTTACAGTCATCCAAAATAGAATTGTTTTTTGACTTTTCATTGTTCCAGATGAACCAATTCACTGTTGAGTAATTGGCACCCGGATGTCCTAAACCCACTCTCTGGCCACCACAACTTTCATCATCCTCCACCTGAGCGTGTTGGGTCACATCTGCATCGCTTTTACTTATGTTAGCATTTGACTCAGACTCATCACATTTATTTTCAAAAAGGTCATTTTTTGGATGAGGTGATGGAATGGGTATGTATTCACTTCGGCTCAAGGGCAAGAATAGAGATCTTTCGATTCCATTCTTATCCTTATACCCAATTCCATCCTTTACGAATGATTGTCTTCCACAATCGATTATATCAGCATGAGCCTGTTTGCTCACATTCCATTTATCCACAACAATTTGAAGACGAGTTGTCTCATTTCTAGATTTCTCTAGTTTTGAGGTTAAATCATTTATCAGAAAATCTTTCTTAAGCACAAATTCTTTTAAAGTTTGCATTTCAGCTAGAGTTGCATTTAACTTTCACTGATATGCCCACTCATTTTCTTTCATTTCAGAATTGATTTTACGAATATCATCCATTTCTCTTAAAACTCGTCTGTTGTGTGATAAACAGTATGCGACAGCTGTAGCACACCTAGGTGAGCACAGTTTAGATTTAATTTCTAGAGGAATATTTACCATGTCTCTCTCCTCAGCTTTCTTGGAAGAACTTTTCACCTCTTCAGCGACTTTCTCTGATGAAGTCTTCTCAGCTATCAGTGCCTCCTCCCTTTTCTGATCATTCACCTTCTCATCAATTAACACACTCTTCAGTCCGGCATTCTTCTGCATTTCTCCCTTCAGAACCTCAGCAGATGACCCTTCAACAGAATTCACACCGTTAGAAGATTTGGTGCAAATTGTGGCCATCAGGGCTTTGTTAACTTCAACTTCTGCAGCAGCTGCCTCTTCTCCCCAGTCGAAATCTTCAACAACCAAAGCCTTCTGTGGTTCCTTATCGTTTCCTTCATTTCCATCGGTTATGGCCACCAACCTCTTCGCAGGCTTGATTTCAGCTTGGTTCAATGTGGGGCATTCATACTTGAAATGCCCGAGGACCTTGCAGTTGTAACATCTGATCTTTGACTTGTCAAACCCAGCCTTTCCCATTCCCACTCTTCTACCGGTTCTGTCTTGAAAACGCTTAACTCGTAGAGTGATCATTGCCATCTGCCACTTGAGATCCATTTCTTCCATGTCATCTGGGTCAACCTGGTACATATCCTCTGGGGACATCATCTCATTCTTAATCTCTCCTGTCTTCAAAGCTTCAAAACTGCTCATAAAGGTGTTGAAGAGTTCCACATGTTCAGCAGCCAGCTTGGCAGCCTGTGGAGTTAGTGTCTTTGCCGCCTTTTCAGAGTACATTGGAGCTTTGCCAGAACTTGAACTACCAATCCCCGTAGAATCCACATAAGGATGCAACGAACTTGAACTCATATCACCAATTGGGGTCATTAAAGCCAGATTCTTCATAGCACTGCTGGGAGTCACCTTCGGGACAGTCTGATTCATTTCTCTCTTTGTGATATCCATTTCAAACGATTTCAGAGTGTTTATAAGATCAGCCAAAGTAGACTGAGCATCCAAGTAGTCCTTTTTGATCAGCATACATTGGACACTCCACTCCTTTGGGAGAGAATCTAATAGTTTCTTGATGGAATTGCGGTTGTTTACAGGAATACCAGCTTTCTTCATCTTAGTCAACAGATTCATGAACCTGTCAATGTGTGACGACAGACTCTCACCACGAATACTTCCAAACATGTCGTATTCCTTTTGAATCATATCCTGTTTGTTTTGTCTCATCTCTGCATTTCCTTCATAATACTCACTCAAAGCAAACCACAGATCATGCGCTGATCCATACTCTTCAAACATATTGTATACCTCGTTTGACAGAGCCATGGTGAGAGCACCATAGGCTTTGTGATCTCGCTGCATCAGTTGTTTGTCGAGATCAGTGTATGTAGTGGGATCAGTGTTGAACACTTCTCCAGCATCAGTGGTCCTTGTGGGAATGTGAGGTCCGAGCTGGACTGAGTTCCATTGGGTGTGATCGTTAACAAAATAGAAAGCTTTCATTCTGTTTTTCCATGTACCATAGTCTTCAGCACCCATCAACTTGGGAATACGTGTTATAGTGCCGGTTTCAAGTTCAGCTTGGGTTATGGGGTTAACTTGGAATGAGTTGTTACCAGACATGATTTAATATTGATTTTAGATTGATTTTAGAGTTTTGATTAATTAGTTCAGCAAGTTACAGTCCAAAGTCCTTGTAATATATAAATCAGTCCACAAGTTCGCAGTCAAGTACGCAGCAGCAAGTGCGCAGATCTTTAGACACCTGAAACAATATGAAACAGAGATGATAAGTTCTTGATCTCCTGTAAGTGCGCAGTCCCTGTAGCACACACTCTGGCTTAAGTTCGCAGGTCAGCCAAGTCAGAGCAGCACAAGTGCTCAGTCTTTGACTGATCAGCCTGCGTACTAGGATAAGTACACAGACACTTAAACTCTCGTTTAAGATTTTAGTTTGCAGAAACCCTAGCCAAGTGCTCAGAATCTGCACCTTTTCAGCAAGTGCGCACCCTAACTAGAAGTTCCTGATAAGTATGCAGAAACCCTAGTTGTGGTACCAGGAGAGAGAAAGCTGTAAAGCCTTGTGTAAATTTAAGTGCTCACACAGACACAAGTGCACACACTTTCAGACAAGTGCGCAGATGTACCTGTAATAAGTGCACACCTTGAAATGTCAAGTATGCAACTTATGAGCTAAGTACTCAACTCTTGAAACAAGTACTCAGAAGCAAGAAACAAGTACTCAGTTTTATGAGCTAAGTTCGCATAATAAGTACGCAATTACGGCTGTTAACACTCAAATTATATCAGAAACATATCCAGGAGGTTTTCAATTGATCTGAAGTTCTTGAATGATGTTTCTACTAAAAGTAATACCTTTTAAACACCTTAGAAACACTTGTTCACGAGATTTTAAGGCAAAACTAGTGAAAATACTCAAAGTGTGATAAACACTAAAATTTTTTGAAAAACTTGATAGCAAAAACTAACAAGGAGGGTTTTGATATCTTTAGATAGATACAATCTCGAGCACTTAGGCTCTGATACCAAATTGTAGTCCCAAAATACTAGATCTTAAGTGTGCACAAGATTGTTATCACCTAGAAACACCTATTTGTTAGGTGTTTTAGGTGATTAATCAAGACAAGCAAAGAAACTAGATGAATATTATAAGAACCGACACACAAGAAACATAAACAGATAATTCCATTAAAGATTCAGCAGTGAACAACCATGGAGGTTACAGTAAGTTCACACCTTTACTTGTGCTCTCAAAAGATAATAACAAAAACCCTAACCCTAGCTGTTCAAATGATGTTCTATATATAGCCATGGACTTATGGGCCTGCGCACTTAGCATAAGTGCGCAGGGCCCGTCCATTAAGTATGCAGTCTAGGGTTTTGCTACTCCAACTATACTATAATTACATAACAAACCCTCCAACTATAACACACAACTAAACATGCTCAAACCTGGTAACTGTGGTCTCATTTTAACCCAACAATATACGATAACAACGTCATCACAGATTCGTATTACTACAGAAACGGTTACAGAAACTGTCATCAGTAGGATAAACATCTATCTCGGGGCCGGGGGAGGTCGGGCATGACCTCCCCCTTTAGAGCATTCAAAGCATAAACTCAAATCACCAAATGAAAACCAACACATGAGATTGCTATTTATAGTCCAACACAGAATTCCACCTTCGCCCCTTTGCAATGGACGAATGTGGAATGTTTCCACATTCGCCCCTTTGCTTTGGACGAATGTGGACCAAAGTCCACCTTCGCCCCATTGCACTTGACGAATGTGGAATGTTTCCACATTCGCCCTTTACCTTGGGTCGAACGTAAACTTTGTGTATTGTCCTATATACTCACAAATGCATCAGATCCATAAAATGCCCTTATGGATCACCACAATCTCATGTAGCACAATACAAGACTGAACCCTAGTCTATTCGACAGTGACATCCACAGAAAGTGCATCAACAATGTGTTGCTGAGCAACTTCCACAGTAACGTTATTCATGTTGGATGTCTCCAACACTACCGGTTTCTGATTGGTTTGATTCATCTGAGTCATGTACTGTTGTTGTTGAGGTTTTTGTCGTGGTTGGTTTGCAGAATAACATGCAGCTTGTTGCATTGGAGAAAATGGTGAAACGAAAGAATTTGTGTATTTTTTGTGGTGGTGGTGTGTATGATGGTGGTGTGTAAGATAAAGTTTGAGCGAGTGTGTAAGATAAAGTTTGAGCTAGGTAGTTGATTGATTGTTTGGGGGGTTCCATGACACTTGAGACACATGCTATATGAGGAGCAACTGTTCCACCAAGACTTGAGTTACCCACAGTTGATGAAGTACTAGCATGGTACAACTCTGGGTTTTGGGGAATCTGTGATCTTTTTGCTTTCCTCTTCTCCTCAAGTTCTTTGTTTTCCAGCTTCTGGATAAACTCGTTGATGGTCTAGTACTTGTAAGCATCTTTCTCCTTAAGTACCTCGATGTGTTGATCCCAGTAAGGTGGTAAAGCATCAGCAAATTTGTCCACCAAATCTGACATAGGAATCTGAATGTCATAGCTTGACAAGTCAGTTAACAAGTGACAGTATCTGGGAGTCAACTCTTTCAACGTCTCATTCCCAACATAGCTGAAGTTCTCAAATTCTTTCCTCAGCTCTTCCATTCTCAACCTTCTTTTCTTCTCGTTAACATCATGACGATTCTTTAGCACATCCCATAATTGTTTGGAGGTAGTACACGAACCAAACTGATGTAGCAAATCATTTGTGATCGCTTGGGTTAGCTGAGAATACGCCTTCTTCTCCACCACGAATTTCTTCTTCTCGTCATCAGTCAAAATCTCTAGAGGAATCTGCTCACCGGTATTCTCTAACACTGGTGCCACATATCCTTTTGCAATCATCTGCCACGCCTCGGTTCCTTCCAATCCCATTCCTTCAAGATGAATCTTCAATTTCATCTGCCACTGGTTGTACTCTTGCATCTCCATTAACTTGGGTGGTCTGTTCCCGCTACCTGAAGATAAATCATTGATTAGTGTAGAAATAGCATTAGTAGTATGAGTGTTTACCACTGCAGCTGGTACACCCCAATAATCTGCTGCAGGTTGTTGTGAAGATGATGCAACGCTCTGAGGCATCGAACTCGTCATCGCTATGTAGTTAATTGGTTGCGAAGACTGATTGTTCGATTTCTGAGCTGCTACTCTCCATGGGTCCATAGTCACTTGCTGTTGTTGTGTTGTCCCCGGTCTCGGTGTAGTTGGAAATCCCCACATGTTGTTCACAAAGTTAGAAATGCAACACACTTGAAAATTTCACAAATCAGCTTCTACTTTCGCCCTGGTCAACTCTACTTTCGCCCCTAAAGATGACCCGAATATAGAATATAAGTGATAATATCCACGTTCGACCAAAAACCTTCACTTTCGTCCCTCAATATTCCACTTTCGTACCCCCGATCACCCAAATGTGGAAAAACTGACCAGAAAGTGAAACACCAACACAACAATCCTAAGTTCGACCTAAATGAAGCTACTTTCGTCCATAAAATACCCTAGGTTCGACCCTAACAACCCACTTTCGACTTCACGCTCTCTAGGTTCGACCCTCCCATGTTCAAAAAACGGTTACACTTTGAAAAACGGTTATTTTGATATGAAATTTTCAAAAGTTAATTGATTTTGATGATCTTTATCAGGTTATGATTCGGAATTGATTTGGAACAACTTTAATTCTTGGAATTGTTGATCATAACCAAGAAAAGTTATCCAAATCCTTCAAATTGTATCAAAAACCATTTTTCAATGAAAACAGAGAAAATTTGATCAAAATAGGGTCCAAATCAGTTCAGAGATTATCAATTTGTTGTTGTATGATCTCTATGGCTCTGATACCACCTTATAAATGAAGAATTTTAGCTTTAAACAGGAAATCTGATCATACGAGGCACTATTCCAGGTGCGGAAACCCTAGAACAGAACAAAATGATAATCAACAAATCAAAACACAGAAATTACGCTTTTCAAACTCATTTTCATAGATTACTTGATCAAATATCAATTACATATGTGTTTACAAGTTAATCTATTGACACATTTAAAACCTCAACCTAGAGAGCAAAACTCAGACCTACACACCAACAAATGACCAAATTTCTAACCAACAAAACAAACTAAACATATATATATGATCTGCACATTCGACCAAGACGTGAGTACGAATGTGGACTTTGTCCACATTCGACCTTCATAACAGTACGAACATAGATTGTCTTCAGTCAATCTTCCACCTTCGCCCTTTCCATTCTACCTTCGACCATCAATCTTCACATTCGACCTATTTCTTGTTACCTTCGACCATACAAAAACTTTAACATATGTTAATGTTTACAATCCGAAGCATTAGTCGCACATAATGCATCTACAATAAGTTGTGAAATTCTATACGAGAACATGTGTACATGTTATTTATATGGTGTAGATGACATGATTGGTTGCTTGTGTGCAATGTGTGATTGAAAATTGTTGTATTACAAGTTTTGACATCTTGCATCATTAACTAATCACCAACGATTGGACGGGTCTTACATGGTCTATTTGTGTCGAGTATACTTGCATACGATGTTACCTAGGTCATTGTAGAGTACGATGGTTTAGGATAATTAACATGTGTAACCACACTCAAACACTCGTAACTTTGTGTTTGATAGGTTATCGGTAGGCGAGCAACCTTCCACGTTTGCTAACTTTGCGGTTTATTTTTAGCACGCAACCTAAGGTGAGTTTCACAACTCTTTTCTCAAAAGCATGCGTCTCGGGTTTGAGACAACTTATTAAACTTTTTCTAGTCCAGTTTGGGACTAATTTTACATCCCGGGTTTTGGGGTGCTTTGACTCCTTGTGTGAGTCGGGTTTTCGATTCCTTGTGTGGATCAGAATTTTTATCAGTTTGTACTTCAACTGTCCTTTGTGAACTAAACACACTCTATCGTTTGAAAGTCCTTACAATATTATTGGGTTAATCGCTGGAGGCAAACGGGGTATTAGTTAGTAGCGCTATTAGGTTGTGCAGCAACCTCACGCCTAAGGTGCTTGGGTCACGGGCATGAACTTCTGACCACATTTTCTTACTAGTGTTGATAGACACTAGTGCTGAGGCACTGTATCATCTGTATGTTTCCCAATAATCTCATGTTTAGTTACATTGAGTGGGTTAGCTACCCCTGACAAGCTTAAATCTCATGTTTATGTTGACACACGCTAGCACGCTTTGGCAGGTCTCTAGGTACGGAGCACGATAGGTCATGCATCATGCTTTTCATTTATTTAGTTCTATCTTGGGTGCGTTGTTTTACGTATAATAATCCACTTAACGATTTTGATTATGCTTCCGCACTTTTTTAAAACACATGGTTGATTTCTAAAAACTTAAATTTTGAAAAACGAACTAAATGGTTTGGGCATTTAGAGTCGTTCGATGGGATCCTGGTGTGTCACGCGCCTCGCGGTAAAACCCCGCAGTGGAAACATGATGGTGTGATAGTATGACTTTCTTCAACCTCAAAAGTTCTTGCTGAAACAGGTAAGTCAAATACTGCCTTGCACCTTAAATAGGCATCGTTCAAAGGAGAAGCAAGCTTTGCAAACGAAGCACTTGTTGAACATAAAAGAATTTCAGAATGTTAACATCCTCATGATGCAATTAGAAATTTTTACAAAACATCTTGAAAAAACTTTACCACTTTTTAACCAAGTAAGAGGAATCTCATTCCCATGAGGAATAGATCTCTTTACAAAGAAAAACATAAATTTCCAATTTTTTTCAGACTTAACAACATTAAACAAAAAGGAAGGATCCTTTTATATAAGATGAAGAACGTAGAGATTTGAACCATATGTCCTCAGCTTATATACATGAGACAGGTCCCTACTTGAAGATGGATGCCATGACTTTCGATGATCCTGTTACAAACTATGAGGATTCTCCATATTTCAGGCATAACTTGAGCATAAGCCATCCCTGTCACATCAAAGAAATATTTGATGAATGAGGGAAAGGGATACCTCAAACCCAGAGAAAAAGGTAAGTACAGGAAGCAGACCTATGTGGGAGATACAAAATCAGATTTTGCATCAGGGAAAAGAAGTTCACGACCCGTGGGCCTTCTACCTCCACGCGGCAAAAAAAAAATAGGGAAGAGAGAATTCAAGAGGCCCGTAAGGATCAAGATAAAGACGACTGAGCCAACTTGATATTTTGGTATTATCGCCACAAAGAATAACTTTCGGAGGGTCATAAGGACGAAACTCAACAGAACTCAAAAAGACGTTTGAGTCCTTTAGGGCTTGAATGTCCTTATCATCCAAAGAACAGACCTCCTGTTCAGGATGACTTAAGAGATTTTGGGGAATGAAGCCATTTGGAATTCCTACACTCCCCGAAGCTGTAGTAGATCTTTTGCCCGTCTTCAGGATTTTACTAATATTTTTGCAGGTGTGAAAGAAAATAAGAATGAGAACAAATTACCTTCTTTCAAAGATCATATATGATTATAAAGGAGAAGGAGAGATCTAGATATAGAGGGCAGAAGATGACCATGTGTAACGGTCATCACTTGATCATCGCCGAAAAAGTAGCCATTATCCTGACAAGGCGTCCCATCAGTTTATTAGATAAGATTTTGTGGTTAAAAAATATTATTACCTTAGAAGATATTGACGGTAACATATTTTTGGGGACAATTGTTGGTGGTGAAAATCCTCATGATGATTTTACCTAATATCCCGACTGTAGCATCCTCAAGATGCTCAAGGGCTTAACAGACTTCAGGATGCAACTATATTTCAGCATGTGCACTTCCTGACGATGGACTAACGAATTATCTTTATATGACATAATTGCAGGTACAACTAAGTTATAATATGGACTTGTAACTGTTCTCCTACGTCTATATTATGATACTCAGTCAGAGAAGTCAGAGATAGAAGAATAACTCTTGCAAGCCAAATTCCAACATTAAGGATGGAGTCAAACTCGTAAGTTATATGCATTAAATATCTCCGAAGAACCAGGAAACAGCTAGTACAACGTATAGCTGAGGTGAAACTACCACAACGGTCACCTGAAGTCTTCAAAGGACTTAACTAAGCAGCGGATTACACATGATTCTTTATTTACTCTCATGTACTATATATATAGGGAGGATTGACGAGTATAGGACACCTTAGAACCACTTGAGCTACACACACACTCTGATATTCATAGAATACTCACACACATAGCACAAATCATTGTAATCTTAGTACACTCGTCACTCATTCATCCAAAGTTGTAATCTTTTTTTCCATTTTAATATTTACAAACAAGGCAGGGGCCTAGTCTCCTCCAGAGGTTTTATGCCGGCGATCTACAACTGATCAAGGGCTTTCCTCGTACATCGAGTGTTGTTCTTTGTGTTCTAGTGCTTTTCTTACTTATTCATTAAATCTGCCAACAGTTACATCATCAGGATATAACTGTCCATCCTGAACTTTACCTTTGCCATCCCGAGCATAGTTGTCATATATTTACTTCTTTAGCAACCTAATACACCATTTTCAGAATAAAACGAAATCATAAACTTGTTTGACACATATAGCACTCTACCTCACATTTTCTAATTTGGAAAACAAAATAATTTCTGCTTAGTAATTTTTGACCAAAACAATACCTTGTTGTATTAGGTAATGCAATAAGTGTAGTCTTGCTGAAAGATTTTGAAGGACAACAACATCTTGTCTACATCCATACGCATTTTACTTATTATTGTCATTTTATATGCATAATTAGACATTCTGCACACATTATCCCCCCGTAGTCTGGTAAAGCATGAGTTATCAAGAAAACTCGATATTATCCGTTTATGCATACAAAACCCGAACCATACAAAACAAATGGTGTCGAACAGTCAAGCCAATCATATTATAAACGGAGAGCAACTGGATGCCCGATTAACACAATTGTACAAAATAACAATACACGTGGCAATACCCAGGTGGAAAGTTATACAATCCACACAAGCCCGAGAGACCACAAAAGTGTTTCATGAGGTTACCATCCACACAAATCATGAAACGTTCCAAAAGAACAAGCACATGTTAACATTTGGAATTAATGTTCCATAAGACATGATAGCTCCCTATTAACATATGTATACATATTAGCATAACGACCAAATGACTTGTGAGTCATGGAAACAAAAGCTTGGACTACCGATACATATTCATATCGTCATCAAGCACCATGAAATCTTGCTGAACACATAACAATATGGTTGCCTAAATAAATATTCCTATATCAAGGGTGACTAGTGTCTATAGAACAAATCATCTATATGATTATATAAGTGTATATCAGGCCACCTATATGTGTATATATATCTACTCGTCTTCAGGATTTCACAACCATTTTCACAAGCACACACAAACCATGATAAGTGAAAACATTTATACCTTGGTAACCGAGTGAACTTATCTTTGACTTCAACAACACAGTAATATATATATATATATATATATATATATATATATATATATATCCAACTGGTTAGTATGTCTGTCTGTAACGGCTAGACCATGGGTTTGATATTCCCTATGGTCCGTTTTAATAGCCGTTCAAATATATATATATATATATATATATATATATATATATATATATATATATATATATATATATATATATATAGACAAACATATGTCCCTACTCGACTACACATACGTACACTCACATGTAATGTCCTTTTCTTACAATCTTTGGAATCATCTCCTTGTTTTCTTTCGGCCGAGACACTAACCAAGGAAGTCTCATGAGTCTTTGTCAATGGAGGGTCCAAACTATAATTGTATAAGAGAAAATCCATCATCATATACCATACGATTGACTAGTGAGTTTCCTAATTCGGATGGGTATCTCATTGGCCAATACCAATGCAACAATAAGCATGATGATCAGTGATAAGATAAGATAAGATAACAAACAAAATCCAATGATAATGACTTAACCATGGTTGACACACATGCAAACCTTCCCATGTTCATTATCGGCCGAAGACTTCAGGCAACCAAGAGTCACTTTCACATGACAACTAGTGTTATCCTAAACTAGGAAACAACCAAAGAGTTACCTTCTTCCCACACATGATCCCTTACCTCCTTGTTTTTGATCTTCTCCTTACAAATCGGCTAGAAGGGACAAAAGAAAGAATGGATACAAACTCTTACACTAGATAAGGAAAAAGACAGAGATGATCATTCTACTACTAAGGGGAGTCACCCTACGTCTTTGGATAATCGACCAAGATTCAAAGGGAAGCAAGGAAGCATTGAGTTGTCATCATCATCACTAATCCATGATACTTTACCAAAGACACAACACACAACAAGAATACAAGAATTGCCAAATTTGATTGTTGGTCTTTAGCTAATCGGCCACTATATAAAGGGAGGCAACCATTGTAATTTATCCCATACCAAATCCTAACTCAATCACTCACCCGTTTGCACTACCTCTTGGCCAAAGGACACCACCAAAGAACACCAAGGAAGGTCCCTCACAAGCTTAAAGAAGTCGGCTAGGAATCATAGGTGACCGACTCACATCTAAGGTAAAATATTTACTCCAACACTAGTGCCATTTCTACTCTATGCAACACTCTTCGAAGCTCACCGACCCCTGACCCTTGTGGACTACAATCGGCATTAATCACACACTTGCACATGTCGAATGTTTTTATTTTAAACACACTAAAAACTATCAAGATTTCAACCATATTGAGTCAATGTATACATACATACGGGCGTGCACTAAGTGAACCTACATTCAAACGAAACACAACACCTAAACTCACGATTTTATATTGAGCCGAGATCCAAATTAGCCATGCTAAAAACGATTTCATAAACAAAAGCATTTGCATATTTTAAGGCCAAGTTATACGGCCCTATGTCTTTATAAAAACACACGATTTCTTGCGGGAACACTAGTACGCACTTACAAACACTCGGCCTACCTAATGGCTATAACAAACGAAACATTTAGAAGTGTTAATCAATCATGAACAAGTCACCATTTCATATAAGAAATCGGCTATACCATTATAACATGTGTTAGTTAGATCGTAAAATATGTTAGAATCACCTTTGATATAAAAGACACAAACCCATGTTAAAACACTCGACTTTTCAATAAAATCGCCACGCGTGGCATATTGGGGATTTTCTGTACCAATAATGGCATGTGGGGCTCGTTCTATTAACACTAGAGGCACTTTTCCTACTAAAATTCCTTAGATTCACAAAACTGTGCGATTTTTCAGAGTACTCACAAACTTACTATAATTGTTACATACACATTGGCCCACATTTAACAAACATAGGGGCCCACAATGTTGATGAACAATTGGTATCATAAACGACAAGAATGTACAACTTACTATGTCCTTGATAATCATAAGGCAATCATTGTCTAGACGGCAATTACCACGCATCTTAGTTTTACCAGGCCACACGGACTGTCACCGGGTGAGTTTCATGGCCCCATTTTACTATTTTTTCATTTTGGCAGCACAAAGATGCTACAATTCTAGTACATTTCATTTTCTGTGTTATTCTATCGTGACTACCATGTGGAACATGAGACATTTGATTCGTGAGCTCAACATTCCTCGTACTTACATTTCACTATAACCATTAGCTATCAATTTCAATGGAACACTTTAATAGAGCTATTCAGTTAACACCCCACTCTTGGTTAGTCGCTCTAACCCGTTACACAAAAAAGAGTGTTAGTATTCTACTATACATACGTTGTCTTTATTGTATAATGCACGTGGCACAACAGTCAAGAGGGTTGGTTATGGGACTCATGGTTTGCACAGAAACCATTCGCTTAGCTAGCCTATGATTGGCCATAGACGAATTACATGAGCAGTTTACATAAAACATTAAAACCTGTGAACTCACCAACATTATTGTTGACAGATCTTTTATGCATGTTTTTCAGGTAATTGACCATGGAGAGCGGCGGCTTTGGAGAGAGTTGTGTGCAGGCACATCGTGGTACCATCACAGGTTGGAATTTAATAAAGTTGGTCATTTTGTGTTTCGGTATTTGAGACATTGATTTCTAGACAATCTTATGTTTAACTTAATTATGTATGACAATATTCATCATTTGATGGTATCCTTTTAAATTACATCTTACGTGTTGCTAAAACTTTGTGATTGAAAACCTTTCAAATCGCATCCCCATGTTTCCGACTTGGCGGGTTGTGACACTCCAGCTTCTGCAGTTCGCTCCGATGACAGTATGAGAAAAATGTAATTGAAATTGTACGCTTGTTTCCCCCCCCCCCCCCACCAAAAAAAAGTTATGAGAAAAGTAAAAATACGGCCGTGGGAACTCACCTGATGTCTGAGTGCTAACTATTGGCTGAATCTGATTTAGGAATGTTTGAACAAAAGTGCCCTAAATTTAGATAGGTTAATTTAAGTCTAAGGTTGTACTATCTACCATGCATTTGTTCACCCGATTTTCACCTATGGACTGTGTGTTTCTGTACGACTGTCCATACATTTCACACATTGTATGTGTTGAAAAAGCTCGTTTTTGTCGTTATTGTGAGCATAGTTAACCACTATTGGCAAAACAGTTGTCTTAGATTCATATGTGTTACCATGTTTCCATTATTTTTGTCCAAAAGTGACATGTTAATATATATATATATATATATATATATACTAGTAAGACACCCGCGCGATGCGGCGGCGGCGCCATTTACGACATGGTATTCATTTTCTGTTAGCGTATCAGTCGTCTAGTGATATGTTATATTATAGCAAAGTTATTTTTTCTTATTCATGTAATATGAAAGGTTTTCACCCCCTAGGGGGTTTCCTTGCTCGGGGTTGCGAGTTCGATTCCTGCCATGGACATAATTGCCATGGGTGGTAGAGGTGGGTTTTACCCCTCAGCGGCACCGAATTTAGTAGGGCCGTTTCGAACTCGCGTGGCTTGCCTAACCGCTAACAGGGATGTTAGCAAGCCAAGTGGGGAACCAGTCGATCTACACCTTTCAAAAAAACATGTTACATTCAACACGTGTATTTATTCTTGTGTAAATCTAAAATAAACAATTAAGCAATACATTTTGTTGATGAAGTGGAACCAATATAAATTAGACTTAGGCATTCAACCAATTTTAGAGAAAATAATAAGCTATATTTTATTAGCTATATGAAAATCCCTAATTATGCTAATTGGTTATAAGCTTCTTTTTTGTCCGATTCTTTCTATTATTTCATCAATTCCTTTTTTGCAAAGGATTTCTTGTATGAAGCCATCTTATTTAACAATTCTTTTTTAATTCACTGTAGAATACTATGGAAGACATGAAAACATAGTAATACTTCCATTTTTACTTTGTTTTTATTTTCTTTATCGATTTTAGTATTTGGTTGTGGTTTTATTTGTTTTATTGCTTTCATATGTTTTCAAAATATAATGCTGGTGTTCAGGGGTAATGAATTGAATGTATATCCGCTATTGGGAGAGCAAATTACAACCAAATGTCCAAGAACCTAACGCGAATTTGCTGTTATTTTAGTCATACATTGTTATCAACGTGCTTATACCTCATTTAGTGATAGCTTTTAGTGATACATGTATTAAGAAGTTGAACAACACAAATTAACTTTTTCCATATATCTCACCGAAAATATTAAGTCAAGACATTACCATTTCATCATAAATAAATTTCACATAGCATTGCAAAATAAGGGATAATAAATTGTAGTGATCCAACTTCCAATGTCCTTTACCGTCAACTTTGAAGTCAAATATAACCATGTTCAAATTCGGAAAATGGCTCCCATTCTTTATTTAGTAAAACCAGGTACCATAAAAAGTATTCTTAAAATATTAAAATATAATTACCATTCAATCTTTTCATCATAGGAATGGCAAAAAGCTAAACTGCTACTTAAAGTGAAGACTTTGACTTCCCTTCACAATAACTAAAAAAAAGCATGTTATCAGAATCCTTTATAGCTTAAAAAAGCACGATATTGTTCAAGATGTAAAACAGAACTTACCTTTTCGGTTCTTATGGTAACATTGTCTTGCCGGATCCTATTTAAGTATGAAATTGTAAATAATAAGCAAAAAAAGTATGCAATTGTAGATATATTTATTTGAAAATAAAGGGTCAGATGACCTCTAACTCCATAGCTATGATCGGTTGGCCCAGGGTGTTAGCCGGAGCTCCACCGGTTGCGCCACTTGCCGTTCAAAAAAAAACATCATAGCTATGATCGGTTACTACAGCCCCCATTGCATGAAAATAGACCAATTAGGTGTTTAGATGTGTGTTTCAAAAGTGAGCATGTGACATTAAATAACTATACTCACAACATTGGTTGTAACAACTAACAAAGTAACCAATGGTTGTTGCGCCTGGATGTGTTTAGCAAATTCTACTTATTTAACAAACTAATAGATAAAGTGAGCTAAAAAAACATCAGTGTACCAAAAATGGGAGACATCTGGTAAAATAAGTGCAAAGATCTCTAAAATCAGAATTAAAAAAAGTAAGTAAAAAACTTATTTGTACTCTTGCTTAATCATAGTTGTTGCAGCTGGTATTAATTTATTATCCATAACTTAATACTTGACCCCTAGGTAACCAGATGGTTGATAGCACTACTAATTGTCATAGTTATTACCTTGTATAACAACATTTCCCCGTGCTCGTAATTTTCGCTTTATTTAAGGATAATCCCCGTAAAGAGTCCCACCATATACTTCCATGATACAATGACCTGCAAAAATAGCAAGTATGTTAGCAAAAATGACAACAAATTCCATTTGTAAAGAATAGGGTAATTCGAGGGTAATCAGGGTATGTTAGCAAAAACAACAATAAATCCCATTTCTAAAGAATAGGGTCAATTTGAGTTGTATTTTACTCATAATGGGTCAAACATGTCAAATGTAATAAAGTAACTAAAACCGAACACATCAAATGGGTCAAAAGTAGCCTAGCATGTTTCCAAATGCTTACAATGTCTGGTATGAAACTAAGCATGTTTAGATCATGTTACCTTGATTAGTATAAATGCATTTAAGTTACTTAAGGAAAAAAAGGCAACATTACACACCTTACCACAGCTCCTAACAACAGAACCTTCCCTTTTCTTTGTAGGGTTCTCGGATTCATCACCATCTCAATTATTAGTAAACGAACCCGTGTAATCGAATTTAACCACAAAATTTGCTTATCAGTATAGTGATTTTCCAACAAAAAAGATCACCATTTCATCATAAATATATTTCACAAAACATTCTACTGGCATGTTTTGGTGTTTTGTTCACAACCCGAGCATCTCATCTGGTGTGGTCGCCAACACTGGCAGTGTGCAGATAATGTTAGCCGAAGATATACCTGAGGTTTCAAAATCTCTGTTGATGCACCTTTCAAAATCTTAGAGATCCCCCAAGTCTGCAACCATGTTTGTTTATGCAATTTATCAGTTTACGGCGATCCATAATTTGACCAGGTTTAACATTGGTAAAACGATAAAGATACATTAAAAACATTCTTGACAAACCTGACCGACTAATAAACGAGTACCAAATCCCAAAGCTAGAAGTTAGGCAAAATTCGTCACATATTCAGTTATCTTGGTTGTCATCCTCGTCTTGTTCCGAGTCATTTGTGCTATACTGCTATGTCTTGCAATAAAATCCATTTTATACATTTTTAGTTTTCATATAACTAATCAACATACAACATGAAATCAAAGTCTGATTATCTCACTTGGAACTTAGAAACCCACATCCCATTACTTCACTTGTTGTCTCCACTTGGTTGACCATTAAACAAGATTTCATTTGCAAATGTTTTGACTGCATGCAAAGTCAATGCATTGTCAGTCGGGTTATTATCCTCTGGAGTGTCATGAAACATGTTACCAACATCATCAGTAGTCGCATATAGCAAAGAACATAAGTATAAGGTATAAGAGAATTTGTTCATCCACACATTTTTCTCCTACTAAAGGAAATATTATATTTTAAGAAAGCTTATTGAAACCATTAATGTCATAAAAATAACTATACTTGCCTTAACATTCAGTAGAATGTTTTCCCTAAGCACAGGTGGTGCAGTATCGAATGTGCTTCTACAATTACCTGAAAGACCAGAACCAATCCATATCATAAAAAGGGTTATTTACCTTGAAGAAATCCGCATGTCTCCTTGAGTTTTCTCCAAATTTAACATATGGTTCCGATCCTACACACACAATTCAATAATGATATCAACCTCAGTTAAACAAATTAAAGTTTCTTTTCAATAGACACAACAACACATCGATATACACACGTATACTCAGATACATGTACGCACACTCGTGTACACACCACACATGTTTAATCATAACAGCCCCAAATCAAATACGCGAAACAACACATCGATATACACACACCTAAGCAGAACACACACAAAAACTCACACCATACAATTCATTACACACAACACACTACCCACCAAATTAAAACACACGTACATACATTTAGAATATCAACTAAAGTCAACTTTCAATAATTATAAATATTACTAACCTTTAGAATATCAAATTATCAAAATGACTATTAATCATCTGGTTCATAATTATTAGCATATCAATCACCAACAAAATATCAAATTGTCACTATCGCATTGACTTCCCAACCCTCACAACTAAAACCTCCATATCTAGCTGTAAAAACTCCACTGTAACAATTAAACAAGAAAAAAAATCCAAAGTCGTATACAACATGAACATATTAACATATATTGTTTTAATTAATCCTCTTATTCTGATAACAAACCCCAAAAGACGTAAAAACCGAAAAACAAAAACAAAAAGGAACCAGATTTGTAACTCAGTGGCTGAGTACAAATGTTCTCTATGATTTACCTTCGTTGTTATATAACCTAATACTGGCTCCCCCATTGCAGCAGAACTAACATCAATCTGGATCTACATCAAGTCGACCTGTTAGTCTTTGTTAGTGTTTTGAATGATGAAATAGTGTTCAGAATCAAAACAAAGTATCCTTACCCTTGACAAAGGTCGGAATCTTCATCGATCCAGTGAAACCGTAGTGAAATCTCCTTGATGAATTTGAATCGCTAGAGAGAGAGAATAGGAGCGGGGGGGGGGGGGGGGGGGAGGCGGATAAGGTTTGAAATTTGAGATCTGATGAATGAAACCCTAATCATCAGACGTGTATCCCGTGTAAAAATTTTTTGTTGGCACTATAAAGCTTGTACATAATGCATCACTGGTTGCGCTCCAAAAGTTTTTAAGTTTATGTGCACTAAATCATTGTACCCCATGCTTTCATGTCTTGTACATGACAAATGACCAATGTTGCCCCTCCTATATGCATATTATATATAGTATAGATATATATATATATATATATATATATATATATATATATATATATATACTAGTAAGAAACCCGCGCGATGCGGCGGATGACGACAGTTACGATGCACTACTCGTACTATGTTAGTTTATCATTTATCTAGTAATATATGGTATAGTACCTTTGTTAGTGTCCTTATCCGTAGCCAGTGTTGTAAAACTCCTCCTTGGAATATGAGTAATCGCTACAAGGTAGGGTGCTGAAGCAATTTTATTAACTTCGCCTAGTTACTCAAAATCAATTAGGGGTGTAAACGAGCCGAGCTGGGCCCAAGCCTGACTGAGCTTAAGATTGGCTCGTCATGATTTTATGAAGCTCGAGCTCGAGCTCGGCTCGGCTTGAGCCTAATACTTTGAGCTCGAGCTCGGCTCGACTCAGCTCGAAATAATTATAGAACAATTTAAAAGGAGCTAAAAGCTCGGCTCGAGCTCGCTTTGATAACTTAAACGAGCCAAAGCTCGGCTCGAGCTCGACTAACCAATGTTAAATAGTAAGTATATTATATATAAAATAATAATAATAATAATAATAATAATAATATAAAATTTGTTTGGGCTCATTTAGGCTCGCGAGCCTAAACGGTCTTTGTATGAAAAGCTCGAGATCGGGCTCGATAACTAAACGAGTCATGTTTCAAGCTCGAGCTCGGGCTCGGGCTCGTTAAGGCTCGGCTCCTTCGAGCTTTTTACCGATCCGATCCCGATTACCTCTCGAGCCGGTGCGCATCATTTACACCCCTAAAATCAATCAACTATGGTCTAACTTGGTCAGAATCGGATCTACTTAGTGAACTCGGATTGTGTTTTGGCTGAAAATGAATTAAAACATAATAGGGGTACTATACAAGGATGCAGTTTGGGCATACAGAAACGACATTGGCGTCGGGACCCAACAGGTTTATTTTAAATTTTTGAATGAATTCTCGGATGTTGTGCATTAGACTTCACTACTTTTATCAATGACTCTAAGCAATATGGCATGCTAACAGGTTGTAATTCCTCCTTTATCTTCCTGATTCCAAAATCGAAAGACACTATCACTTAGATTGTTTAAACATTCTTGATGGACACTTAACAATTAGAGAGACAGTTGTGTGGGCTAAAAAGTAAAAAAACATAAAAAAGTGCTTATTGTTTAAAGTGGACTTTGACAAAAGTGTTTGATTCGGTAAATTGGAGTTTAATTTCAAGCCAGGTGTTGAACAAGGTGATCCCCTTTTCATTGAAGCAATGTAAGGACTTAACAGAATCATGAAAAGGGCCTTTGGAAAATAATATTTTTAATGGTATTCAGATTCGTAATCATTGTCCGATTGTAATTTATATCCCACGTATTTTATGCGGACAATGCTTATCGGTTAATGGGATTAAAGAAACATGGTAAAGCTCGCAAGAATCCTTATATGCTTTCACCTTACGTGTCCAACACCATGGAGATTGAGGTCAATAGAAAAGTCTTGCTGGGGATCATATACAAGTCTCTTTGGATCATATGGCAGGAGAGGAATGGTAGCATATTTAGAGGTTCAAAGAGGTCATCTGAGTACGTTGTGGAGGAGTGGAGGATATCAACTTGACCATGTTTAAACGGATTACAAATAGGTCCAAGCATATAAATTGCAGCTGAGATGAATGGGTATCTACTCCCCTATACTATGATAATGGGTGACCTTTGTTTTTATTTTGCTGCTCTTGTTTCAGTTTTTTTTTTTCCAGCATTTAGATGGACAAACTTTATTCAAAAATCGTTCTATAGAATTCCTTTTCTAAAAAGGGTATAAACTATTTTTGATTTTCGATGTCTGATATAGAAAACACACATATATGCAAAGTGTCTCATTACTTTAATATGACAATGACCTACCATCATACTCACATAGCTTCATCTGTTCTGCCACTTACCTTCCTACCAAAATAGAGTTAACCAAAATCACCAATTCCCAACTTTCAAGTAACTTGTGTTGCGTCCCAGAAGTGAAGCTTTTCTGGTCATAATCTGCACTTCAGTCAAATAAAAGAAATATAATAAAAAGTAAGCGCATATTTAATCTGTGCAGTGCGAGATTATTCTTGGTGATCAATCTTTAAATAAGGCCAAAAAAATAAATAAATAAAAGGAACTTACGACTAATGGATTAGCAACCTCCAACACATCGTTTTCCAGCCTGAAAAGGAACATTGTTTTAGAATTTGTATATGTTAACAAGTTGGGAAGCATCATAAGCAATTCACACATCAGTATTGACTTTTTTAGTCAAAGTGGTTACAACTCATATTTAAAATTGAAAAGAACGTAAGGTGAAAAGTTTTGGTAATTAAACTGAATATGTTAGTATTCTATACTACAAGGGCCAATAGTGCCATAGAATGATGAACCTGACAACTAAAGTTACACAAGTTCAAGAAACTAAGGTTCATATTAACAAAATTCTAACTGATTTCAAGGTTCATATATTATATTCGTTCACTCCAAAACTACATGCCCAAATAAAACAAGAAGTTAAAAAATATAACTCAACAATATAAGAATTTGCACATGATCAGAAAAACTGTCAGAGGAATAACATTGGCTGTAAATAATCTATTGCTGATGTGGTCTCTTGGTATCCTTGTAACAAGAATATGTGAAATTGTTTGCCAAAATAGGAATTACATGTTAATATGAGGGATCAATTAAATTTGAACCTATGTTCAATATTTAATGGTTGGGATATGAAATAATAAGTACATAATCTACATTCAAGGATTTTTGTTCAGGTATCACATTAATATTGTCAGTGGGTTACAGTTCATCTCTTCAAGTTTGTCATGTTATAAAACAATGCATTCTAAACAAAAACTATACAAGCTGGTAACAAAACAATGCATGGATCAAGACAATACTACCATACCAATGTAATCAACAAAAAAACGCGAAAGATCAAAATCAGTCTTCAACAACCATAAGAACACGAATACAGTCTAAGATAAACTATTAATAGCCAAATAATGATTAGCATATGAGGATTCTGCACCAAAGGAAATATTTTTTCACTAAAAAATCCTTGTAATTTGCTAGTAAAGACCTATTTAATTACTAAAAACAAATCACCATGTTTTCTTGTCGCTTCAGAGTTGTACAAAGAAAAATTACAGCACTCTAATTCAATACAAATCATGAAAATGATCTAAGGAGATCAATTCAAAAACCAAGAGTAAGTGTGATGGCAATTTGTTCCCAAAATTTCATAACCCTTTTAATAGAACTAATCAATTGAACTTCCCACAATTTATTGACGTCCAAATAATCTTCCCAAAGAACTAAATAACTGTTTCAGTTCAGCTTGACCCGTTAAGGAAACGATCTTAACACACTAATTATTTATGCAAAAATTTATAGGTAAGGGCATACCATGGTACGTATAGCTTCCCCAATATGCAACAAACCAAAAAATATTGTGGGCCATTGGTCATGGATTCGCTTGACCAGCATAATTGTCAATAGCGATTAATGGTCAACTGCGAAAAACTACTAATAACACAACAATAGAGACAAAATAGCATCCGCTATTTCATGTTTAGCAATAAATTGAGAAATAGGCCAGGTCAATGGAAAATCAGCTTTGGTTTTCTATATCCAATTCTTTGTAAATAATTAATAATCAGAAGCAAGATTTAATTATTTGTAAATAAAACTGATTATTGCAATTCTATAGAGGTGACAAATTTAACAGGTGAAAAAGGGTTCTTTTTGAGAGATTTGCGTTGACCCGCATTACCTATTTTCCCAAATGCCAATTATTATGTCCAGGAAACATTTGACTTGTTAGTAATAAAATATAACCACTCTAATTTGACCCGTTTGAAAAATCAAATAATCAATACTTTGACAATATGTATTTTCTTTAATTATAATATAACTAATTCAGTAGCTTTGTTTTAAAAAGTGTTAAGTGCACAAAATCACGTTTTTTTGCGCTTCTTGTATTTCCTCTAGGCGCTGAGTGAAAAAGCCCCAAGGCTTGCGTCTCATGCCTAGACGTGCTTTTTAAAACCAAGTTCAGTAGTTATTAAAGAATGTGGACTGATAAAGATTCACAACTCAAATGAATTAGAATTACATAACCTTATGAAGCAAATATTATCACTCATAAACATTTGTAAGGATTCTTTTTATTAATAAAAAATAGAAAAAATGAAAAGAAAAAAAATAAATGAGCTTTTAAAATACCAGCAAATAGACCATGGTTGATAGCACTATTATTATCAGAGCTATACCTAGTATGTCAACAATTCCCAATGCCCATAGCATTCACTTTGTGGAGGATAATCATCTTCAAGAGTTCCTTCTTATGCTTCCAGAATATGGATTACTTTAGTTGACTACTTTAGTCACTTGTTGCCATGTTTGTTAAACTGCATATATATAAATAGGGCTCATGTGTCATTCGCTCACTCAAAATCAAGAATATATAATAAAACATTAAATGTTAATCTTTAAAAACAAAGCAATTCTCACCAATTTTTGTAAAAATATGAGGCATGATTATTGTTAAGTTAGCATAACATACTCCATTAGTAATAATAGTGAATCAGCGATTTAAGCTTTCAAGATTCACCAACCCTGCAATAACAGTAAACTGAAAATTGAATATGATAATCATAAAATCTTCTAAAGGCTAATTAATTGCATCCAACACAAAGGCAAAAAATAGTGTAACCTGAGAGAAAATGAAGACAATTGCTTCCAACTTCTGTATAAGACAACTCCAGAGATCTCAAATGATGCAAGTCCTGTTATTCATGCACCAATAAAAAATATGCAGTTGAGCTTGAAGTTAATAAAAGAACAGAAACAACTCAACAAACGACTGACAATTTAACATATTTATTATTTACAAAATCAATAACAGAATTGCGGGACATCTAACCCTACTTGAGTTCTTAATCTGATTCCAAATCAAATGCTCTCCACCACCACTCCCCGTCATATGTGCCATGTGATTCTTCAACTCAGCCAACTCACACACATTGTTTCGACCAAAATTCAAACAAATGTAAAGAAATGAAATTTTCTGCTACAAGTTATTGGACAAACCTATTCCTGTTTCCTACAGGGTTTTTTTTATAAAACACCCAAATTATTAAACATGAAGCATCTTAAATTAGTAAGACTTCTGAATTTTTTATTTTTTTACCAAGTTCCCCTAATTCCTTAAATGCCTAATCACACATCATTATGAATTTGCAAATGATTTTAATTAAGTTCAAACAAAGAGTGTTTCCTCCACGTTTAACATCCATGTATTTATGTTTCTTTGGCCTATAATCACACACATGAGGAAACACAAGCAAATTTACATTTATACAAATCAATGGAGAGAGCCAGAGAGATGTAACTGGCAATTGCCGATAAGAATGCACTTACCTATATCTTCTAACAACGTCAGGGACCTAAAGATCCTCCCAAAACCTAATAATTTAACATCAACATATTTGTCTAAAAATGCCCTTACTTTCTTCTCCTCAGCCTCCGGAAAACACAACATTCTCCTCACTTGAACTTGTAAATCAGTGAAAAGGTGTTCGTCAGAACCCTAAACCAAAGTCATTTGAACTGCATTTGGACACCAACCACCACCATTTGTTGCAGGTAGTGATATGGACCGCCACCATACAGTTATGTAGAATTTTTATATATTAAAAAACTTTAGAGAAGTATAAGTTTCTATCCTGTAATACCCTTTCTGCCAAAAACTTTATGCGCTGATCCTATTACTGAAATTACAGTTGCTTCACCAGTTTGCCACAAAGACCAATTGGTCGCACGCTGTCACTTGATGTGGAATTAGAAAATCATCCAAGCATATGGTAAGTGAACATGAAAATAAAAACTACACAAAATACGTAAGCTTATCACCTTACAGAAATGCAATTGGTCCAACCCAGCCACCAGTTCTGATGCTTCAGATATTCTGGCTTGTAGAGAGAGCTACTACAGCTTCCTGCAATTAGACCAAGAAAGTTGTACAATTAATCGTATCCATCAAAGTCTAAATAGGATGTAGGGGAAACGGTAATCAGAAGGGTCGAGACACATCAAAACAAAAAAAAAAGTAGTTTCAAACAGCTTGAACAAGCTAAAACCAAGTCTAACCAGCATAAAAAGAAGTCTCAAACAACTAAAAATGAGCGTCTTCTTCTGTGAGGTAAAAGTAGCTAAACGGATCTATTTCAAGTTTAACCTACCATGGAATTCAACAAATTTTCCTACATACAATCAAGCAGTTAATTAAAACACACACAAAAACATTCCCTTTTTGCTCAAAAAGTCAAAATTTTATCACAAATAGATGGTTTCATCATAACAATAAGCTAATCAAATAGATCTGTTTATCATAAAAATAAAAACTAATCAAATGACATATTACAAAATCAACAACATACGCAAATAAAAAACCAGGTATCATAGCAAAAAGATATAATACAAACAGGAATTAACCTACAAAACAAAAACTAATCAAAAGAAAAACCAAAGCTACCTCTCTTCGTTGATTTGGTGGCCACAACAGCAGAAGTTAATTGAATCAACCTTGAATCAAATCAAAACAAAACATCATGAGAGTCAGATACATACATATACAAGGATCAAGAACTTGAAAACAGAAATCAAGAATAACTTGGATGAAGACATCCTGGATTATTTAGGCATGATGAAGAATGGAACAGGGGAGTAATCAAATAAGAGTTGTTGTGATAATGAAGACAGGCAATGGTACGCAGATGGATCCAGGGGCAGCCCGACCACTATTGTTTGAAACCCTAGATATAAAATCGCTATTAAAAGAAAGCAAATAGGATGGGGTCGGTTTTGAGAAGACAAGCTGCAGCTCCATCTCAGCGATAATCCGACTGGTGGAACCCTAGATCTTGATCTGGATTGAGAGAGAACGAGGGAGAAGGTTGAGGGAGGCATGTTGAGGGTTTCTCCGGAGAAATAAAATGACGAATGAAGAGAGAGAGGTGGTAGGTTTTAGGGTTTTTTTTTAGTGAGGTGTTGTTTGGAGAGGGATTTGAATTTTGAAACACAAATTAAGCGGGACTTTTGGGTATTTTGGGTTTTGAAGTAACATGCGTTAGAACCTTGTACATTGTGCATCAAGAGTAAAATTTAAGAGTTTTTGACAAATGACCAATATTGCCCTTGCTATATGCATATTAATATAGTATAGATATATCGGCCATTTTGTATAAAAAATAACACATACTTCTATTTTGCTCATGTTAACACACGTTCCATGAGTGTTAACACATGTTTTCCCAAAAACCTTGTATCTAAGCAACATTAACATGTGTTTTGGTCCTTTTAACATATGTTTATTATGTTACCACATTGTATAAGCTTATGATTCGAGCTCACCGCGACTTGTATGGTTCGGTTTTCGCCTAAATCACACTCGTACAAACTCATAGGTGTGTGAGTGAATGTTTTCGAGTGTCTAACCATACATGTACGAGTGGACTCTTCCAAATGATGCATTTGTGTGCTCGTGTTTATAAATGGATCTTCCGATACACATATAGATGTTTATCCGATGATGGACATGTTTGTTAGTGTATATATGTGTGTTCGAGGGTAAAGTGTTTGGGTGACCATATGCTAGCTGAGAACAATACATAGAAAGCAAGTTAGTTAGAGATATCATACCACAACTTGTACTGTGAGAAACCAAAGGAGTTGTAGTTGTTCCAACCATTTCCTTCCAATCCGCCACTCTTGGGCTCGATACAAACTACGTGGGAGTCAGCTAAGAAGATTCACAAGCAAAAACTAATGGTTTTGAGTGAAATATGGTTCGGCCGAAGGGTTCTTGTAAAAAGTGTATATGTTTTGCTTTGTTTAGTGAATCTTGATGTTATGTGTAGCCTTAAGACAAAGAGAGAGAGAGAGAGAGAGAGATAGAGAGGGAGGGAGGTGAAGAGAGTTGAATTTCATAATGGCAAGTCAAACATCATGAAACTTCGTGATGAAAAAGGTGGTTTCTAAATGTTTATAACTAGTTGACTTAGGGAATGAACATGCATTGCTTGCGAATGAAATGGCCGATTATTTAAGTGTTTACAGGATGTTTTGGGAAGCTAAAACTCTATGAATCCATGGTAAGAAGTGCTAAGGTGTGTTATTAGTGAAAGGCATGGATTATTGTGATCATGGGAGGATGATGGTTTTTTGTTTATGTAGGGCGGCTTACGCCGATCATGGGGAAAGGAATTGTGGGTTTTGGGTAGTCAACATTGATGGGGATGGATTATTGGGTGGCTATAGTTCCATGTTAGTGTAATTCATAGGATTAGGGGAATTGGTCTGGATAAGAATGATGAGTTGGTGATGTGTGTGCATGTGTAGTCGATTGGATGCATAGATAGACGGATGATTTGGTTGTTAATGTGGGAGCTTATTTGTGTGTATATAACTGTGTATGTATTATATATATATATATACATATAAAAAATATACATACATAATTGTGCTCACGGAACTTGGTTAATATGATCGTCCATGTGTGTGCATTTGTATAAATATCCATGAATTGATTGATATGGTTATGTTATGTTGATTGTGATTAAACTACACACATATGTTTATGTATATATGGATATGGCCGAAAATCTTGTGTATAAGTAAAGAATCCATCGGAATTCATCAATTCATGAGGATGTGAAGTTAATGAATACGCTGTTAAATCATTGGCGATATGTGCATGTATTGTTAATTTATAATAACGTGGTGTTAAATCCATATAGCGTCAGTTATTAATTTGGGTTTTAACATATGTTGATTTGTCTGGTTAACTTATGGTATTTATGTCAAGGGAGTTAAATCAATTAAATGGTGAAATTTCATGGTTTCTTGTGATGAGTATTCACAAAATGTCTCGTGAATGTCTGAGTTAGCATCGATAAATGGGACTCTGTAATGGATTCATGAACTATCACGGGCTTTGCTAGACTCAGGATGACACATGTATTATATAATGCATAACTGGAATTAACAAAATGGTGAAAGTGTGTATGGATCATGACCTGCGAATTTGGTGGGTGTCACATAGCGAATGAGTTTTTGTGTCACTTATTCATGTTAAAATCAATACAAATGAGAAGCATATGAAGAAAAGCTCTCATTCGCATCACCTTTTAGAACAATGACGAACATAATTTCTCATTTGTCGCTTCGATTGCACGAATGAGTAATTTTCTATCAATTTCCAACCACTAAAATTACCAAATTTCACTTTTGTCAAGAAATGTTAAATTATCGACTTCAAAAGACACAATTTGACTTCATTTTTCTTTTGATGAAGAAATACTCTCCGGAATTCTAGAAATAGATTAAACTTTTAAATTGAATCCTGATAAAAGAAAGATTATGATGATCCAACAATTGATGACACAAAACTCAAATTTGGTATTCTTGGCAGTCAAACTTCTTAATATTGATCATTTTCCAACATCGGCTATCGAAAATGAGATAGAATTGTAAAAATTTTGTATTTTCAATTAATTTTCCAAGAATGTAAATGAATGCAGTAAGTAAATATGTACAAACTTATAAACTTTTTGTGGTTTTCCGGTAAGAGAATAACATATCTTTTTTGAGAAATCTAATCACACCATTGTTCTTTTTCATTAAAAACTTTACTAAATGTGAATCTCAAAAATTTATGATATGGTTATCCACATAAACTCACATGTAAACCATTGTGTAATGCTTTAAAATGATATGGTAATTAGGTTTATTAATAACTAACAAGCCCATGGTTCCTACACACATGACTTACTCCCGTATCAAGAATTGCACAAAGCTTTATCGTAATGTGTGATTATATGATAGGTATCCACATGTTACAAGGTATGAGGTACAAAGGTGAAATGTGAGCAAATCAATGCTTCAAAGTGACTTGTGCACTCTACCATGGTGAGGTCTTATATCAAATATGATTTTCATCATGATTTTGATACTATGTATTAGATAATCTTTGATTATCGTCACACATTTCAAGTTCCTTATTCTGTAACTTTGGATTTGGCTTAATAGCTCTTTTGAAGATCCCCTGATTGAATATAGGTCTGTAAATTAGTTCAACAAAAGATCAGTCAAGCCATCCTACATAAGTATCAATATAACGATCCTAAACCTCTAATTTTGGCAAACTATAAAACAAAATTACGGAACCAAGACCATATGCCCATAGCTAGCAATTCATTATCTTTGTATCTCTAAGGCACACATTACTAGGTTCACGAATTCTACCACCAAATCCCATGGCATTTTGAACTTCACAATTTTTTGATTTTATGATTTTTTTTTATTTTTAAATTTTTTTCAATGCTTTTGGATTTTCTGAATCCCCCCCCCCCCCCTTCTGAAATTGAAACATATTTTTGGATTTTTAAATTTATGTAGAAAATTAAAAGAAAATTGATAAACTGATGTTGATTTAATTTTGCTTTTCCTTGGTAGCATTGATGGGTAACAATGCAATGGCGGTCTCATTATCACAATGAATAGGGGTTTTCAGAAATTGCAAACCATAATCGCGCATTTGCTATTGTATATAAATTGAATCTACTGAACTTGTGAACACCTGGTGTGTCAGTTTTAGTAATATAAAAGATATCATTTTCATGGTGCAAGAAACTTTGGTCTCTAAACCTCAAAACATTGGTTTTAGGAAATAGAAGACTGTTACTAAACCATTACCTAGTTTTAAATTATAAGTAAACAATAATTACTCAACCTTTCATCACTTTCGTTAATCGAGTTTTGAAAAGTAACCTAAAATGAAGGGATCAATACAAAAAATGCCATATGGCATACATAAAATTCCACAATAAACCTAAAAAGTGCCACAAAAGTGCTACTAGAAGCGGTGTCACTAAAGCCATTTAGTGACATATTTTTTTGTGCCAATACAAACTTTTAAGCTTTTAGTGGCACACATTTTTTTCTAATATAAAAGCATTTGTGACACAAATTTTGTGTTAGTAAAACTATTTTTAGTTACTTGTCCATACTACTTTCAATGACATATCATATCATCTTATAATATTAAATACTCATTAACTAAATTCATGATTTATTTAAAATATAAATAAAAATAAAACAATAAAATATAGAAATCCTGATATATCACTTAAATTAAACTTTGATTGTCTACCAAACATTTTCCAAATATTTACAAATTAATGTTAAGTGTAAAATTAGGTGTACATATAAAACAAAAAATTAACAAACGTTTGAGTTAAAAAACTACAACTTCATTGCTTTCATGAACGTTTTTTATAATCTTCATGTGAGTAAAATGATGCTAGTAGTCTTTTCCTTGAAGATCCACTAGATGTAAGTCGCCAAGTTCTTGTATAACTTCCTCAAATTCGGCACATGGTTAGATAATTCCAACATGATAAATTAACAAATTTATATTCACTAGTTTGAGGGTAAAGTATATACATCATTCACAAGGTTACCCCTAAATATATGTGAGGTATCATATGCAAATGGGTTACGGGCTGGATTCTCTATATTTGGGCCGTGGCAGGTGAAGGCCATTAGTGAATATTGCCCAGCTACTAGAAAAGAGGGCAAAAAGGCATTATCATCTATCTAAACCTGTTTCCAAAGGCGTTGAAGGAAAGGCTAAAGAGTGATTGAAAAAGTAATAACCAAAGTTTAACATATGAAATTGTCTAAATGTAGAACGTGTTGCATGTTGATGTCAACTCCAGATAGCCAATAGCTGCATCCAAAATGTAAATGGTACAATTTAACCAGGTGTCACACTCTCAAAATTCCACTACGGGGTTTATACCGTCAGGCGCGTGACACACCAGGATCCCCATAACCATAAATCATATGAACAACTCTAAATGTCCAATCCATTTAGTTCGTTTGTAAAAGTATAGCCTAACGTTTAGTTAAAAGGTTTAGAAAGTTGCATAGGTGTAACAAATATAAATTTCAATCCATGCATAAAACACGCGCCCAAAATCCAATGTAAACGTATGCCAAATAATAGTGAACAAATGTTCAAATGCCCATGACACAATGATGAATGTCTTACATAGCTTAAAATTTACGAAGAGCTAGACCCGAAATTTTGGATAGTAGCTAGATACATGGGTTTTACGCTCTTTCAAAGAGGATTCATCCCGTTTGGATGAATTTATGACTTTTAAGAATTTTTCTCATAAACTTTCGCAAGAGATTTGTTAACCTAGCTGTGATAAATGATTTTTCATAATTTTTTAACAAGGTTATATCACGAAATAAAAATAGTGGCATGGGTACTCAACATGTAGGTATCTTCACTTAAATTTTGAGACTTTAATATTTTGGATAAGTATTTTTGAATAATTCGTTTCGATGACTCATAATCGGCCCGAAAACGCAGATTATGGAATTTGTGCATAAATGATTTTTTTAATGGTTTGGTTGACTTATTTACGACTTGAACTTATGTGTAAACTTGCATGTATCATATGTGAAGTATATGATGATGTGTAAATATGTTATTCACCAACGGGTTCATAGGGTCACTTATTGCATGTAGTACATTAGTTTCATTTATACTATTCACATCATTGGATATCCTTGGAAAATGGGTCTTGTTGTGTGTTTTCTATACACATGAGCTCACATAGTGACATGTATGATAGGGAGTCATTAGCGGGTGCGCGTCTCTATTACTTGTTTGGATTTGCATTTAGCTTTCAACGCAAAGTAAGGTGAGATAACTTAATTTATGGGTTGGAATTACTTGACTTTGTAGTTTGGGTTGGGACTACTACTTATCCCGGGTTTTGAGATATGTTGATTACTTGTGCTAATCGGGTTTTACTAGTTTCATAACTTTTTGTCCTTTGTTAACTATATGGGAAACTCTATCACTTTAGAGTCCTTACTTTTTAACGGGTTAATCACTAGAGGCGAACGTGGTATTAGTTGATAACGCTATTAGGGTGTGCAGCAGCCTCACACTTGATGTGCTTGTGTCACGGGTGTGAACTTTTTGCCACATTTTTATTAGTGTTGATAGACACTAGCGCTAAGGCAAATCAACTTCTGTATGTTGCTGATAGTGCTTGTTTACTTACATTGTGTGGGTTAGCTACCTGTGGCGTGTGTTGAAACTTGTGGTTGGTTACTTTTGGAAACATTACCTTTTGCTTACTTAAATTGTGAACTCACTAGCTTTATTTTGACACATGCTAGCATGCTTTTGCAGGTTTCAAGGTTTGGAGCATGTAGGGCATTCATCATTTGTGTCATGGGAATTATGAACATTATTAAACCTATTCTAATTTAGTTTACATTACTTTGGTTTTTGGGAGCTTGTTTTTCGCATGGATTTTAACTGGTTTTGGTGGTTTTACGCTTCTGCAATTATATAAACTTTTTGATTATACATTAAAACTATATATTTGACAATGAACTAAATGGTGTGGCATTTAAAGTCCATCTTATATCTTATGCCTATGGGGATACTTGTGTGTCACGCGCCTCGCAATATAAACCCCGCAGTGGAATTTGATGATGTGGCGCTATAGGTTTGACAAACTCATCCAACTTATTTGACCATGTCTTGGATGCTCAGGGGTGATTGAAACCAAAACTATTTCTTTTTTGCAAGCTAATCTGAACGACCCGGATTTTTTTTTCTTTTTAACGTTTCATTCTCTTTCACCTCGGGTAATTTTCGGGACAAAAATTCTTTCAACAGGGGATGATGTGACACCCGGCAAACTCCGGTTAGTATCTTTTAAAAACCCAGTAAGTCTACCTTAGCGAGTCGTGCATAGATTACACATCACAGGGTCAGATGAGTCGAGTCTCATTAAGTAATTGTCCAGGGATTAATGATTCGCAGGATCATTGGGGTTTTAACACACACACGCAGGTCTCGAGTCCCGGGAATTGGTAAACGAATGTGAACGTGTTTGTTTTCATGAATTATGTGTTTATAACCATTATGTGATTTGTCGGTATGTGAATACGTGCTTATATGTGTTAAGATGGTGATTAGGCGTAATTGCATGACATTATAGGTGATTACGCGTAATTGCATGACATTATACGTGATTACGCGTAATTGCATGACATTATAAGTGATTACGCGTAATTGCATGCTGATAGGAGGTGATTACGCGTAATTGCATGCTGATAGGAGGTGATTACGCGTAATTGCCTGCTGATAGGGGGTGATTGGCCTAATCGCCAATAGGGTAGGCGATTACGAGGATTGGGAAGGCGATTAGAGCCCTAATCGCCTATAGGGAAGGTGATTAGAGCCCTAATTGCCAATAGCAATAGGCGATTAGGAGCCCTAATCGCCTATACTTCTGCGTAATCGCCTGACGTGTTTTAAACGACTAGAAAAGCCTATAAATACCACCCTCTGGAACATGTTTTTGCATCAAAACCCACCTTCTCAAGCCTTACACCTCATTTTCTTACAAATCTAAGGTGTGTTCTTCATCCCCAAACCTTTGTATGTTATTGTTTTGCTCCCTTAAAGTCCAGACCTGATTTCTAAACTATTGTGTCTTTGAAAACCCATTAAAAACAGTTTCTAAACAAACCCAAACCTCTATGCTTGCTATATGTGATGTATTCATGTAAAGATAGGATTTTTATTATTGAAAGATGATTGTTCTTGTGTTATTGATATGTTTCTGACTTAAATGAGTTATTATGATGTTAACCTAGGAGTTTGGAGGTTCATAGACGTGTATTGTTGATGTTTGGCGTTTTGACCCGTTTGAATGATTTTGAAGGATTAAGGATGATATGATGTGTTTTGTTGATTATATGATGTTAGGGTTTTCTTTAGGATGATGCTAGAACGATAGGATAGTGTTGAACAACGTTGTTACGTGATGAAATCTGGATATTTGCTATTTAGGGTAACTTTTGCATGTTGATGTGATGTTTACATGATAAGTATGCTATTTTGGGAAAACGCTCGCATTCGGGACTGTTAGAATGATGATAATTTAGGGGTTTTGCTTGGAGTAGGTTTATTAATGTTTTGGGTTTGATATTTGGTGTTTCCACACGTTTCGGATCTGATTTGGAGGGTTAAACGCGCGAAAAATCGAAACAGAACTGCAGGGGGCGATTAGGAATCCTAATCGCCTATGCTGAAGGTGATTAGGAGCCTAATCGCCTATAAGGTAGGCGATTAGTAGCCTAATCGCCTATAGGGTAGGCAATTGGGGGTGCTAATCGCCTATACTGAAGGTGATTACGATCCTAATCACTAGTTAGATCCTGAAATGCATGTGGTATAGGCCTAATCACCTATAAGGGACTAGAATAGGCCTATACTATAGGCGATTACCCTTCCTAATTGCTAGTTGACTTTTCCTAATCGCATGTACTGCTACTGTAAGTGTATTTTGGCATTCCGAGACCCGATTTGACACCTAGGAACATGCGAGGAACCCCGTGACATACCTAGTAACTTGGTAACACGTGCTCGGACTTATTTATGCGTTATTAGAACTATATGCTAGATTTGGTGAACTCTTACACGTGTTAAGTGTTGTTTGCATATATGGTATGATACCCTGTATCAGATGAACACGTGGGATGTCGGGTCACCAATGGGATGTCGAGTCTTGTCTTACGTAGTCTAGTTGTCAATCAAACGCATTTTCAAACATATAATGGTCATGGACTGGACATTTAAGGACTATTGAACCCAATGGGTTATTAGTCTAACTTTACACACATCATATGATAGGTCGCCACGAGTTGGGGCTATCATACACATATCGGTTTACTTGTTAACTGAAGACGCAACCAAAGGTGAGTTCACGGCCCCACATTTTACTGTTTTTTGTTTTCGTTTTCGGGGGAGAAACATGCTTAAACTCTTTTATCACACATTCTCATGTTATACTATGGCTAACATCTTATTACTATACGGTTCATCAAAGTCCCTTAGAAACCACTAATACGGGAATGTAGCGGGGAGGTATGGATAGCGCTATTGGGAACTGACAAACCCCACTCGACGGCTGGAGGCCGGGCGGGTGCATATTGCCTCTAAACACACAAGCCCTACCGGTGATGACGGTAGTCCGTAAATAAGGGTTACACATTAAAACACAGTCAGCAATGGTTTCACCCGTAGTAGTAATATTACATAACGCCTAGCTAGCGTTCACACAAGCATAGTAGTAACGATAACGGTTTTCAAGGATTGGACTAAATGTTTTAATAAAAGCTGTGAACTCACCAGCATTATATGTTGACCTTTTTAGCTTGTTTTCTCAGGTCGCTAAGGTAGCAGCTGTTAGCTAGGCGCACGGAGTCGCACTGGAATCGTACTCGCGTCAGCTAGGCGCACGGAGTCGCACTGTCAGCTAGGCGCACGGTAGTCCGGAGTTTCATAATTCATGTTTTAGGATGATAAACTTTTGAACTTATGTTTCTATTTCCTTTTGACTTTTGTAAAACTTAAATGCTTCCACACTTCTAGATGACGGTTTTAAATTTATGCATGGTTTTTCTACGTATGTTGTTACATATAGTTATCGTTTATTGTGACCTTTGACTTGGATCCTGGTATGTCACATGCCTCGCGGTAGAACTCCGCAAGTGGGAAATTTGAGGGTGTGATAGATGGGTATCAGAGCCAATGGTTATAGTGAACTAGGACTGCATGTAGAGTCTAAACTATAGCCGAGTCTCACACACACTAGACGGCCGCATACGTTTGAGTCGTGTCTTTTGGTAAACATACTAACCTTGTCGGGGTGTTGGTATCCTTATTATGCATTATCATATTATCTATCTCATTCTTGATCATTCCTAGTTTTATTTTATCCTCTCCTTCGGGTTTGCAGTCGAAGGAACTTGTTTGTTGATCTTCTGAGTTGGCTGTCTCTTTCTAAGATGTGGGTACCGGGTGACTTGAGGTTCGAGCTCGGGGCACGCCTAGAGGACCATGTAGAGCAATTTATCATTTCGGGTGCACACGAAATCATAAGTTGAAATGCATGGAAGACTTGGTGGATCTCGTGTTGGTATTAATGGTCACATTTGGACCCGATCCTAGACTTTTCATATTCTCTTGGTTTAGCATTGGTGATGGGTCTGAGTGTTTGTTGCTTGTTTTCTCAGAAGATGTCTGGACGCAATGGAGGATGTACTGGGGGACGACGTGGAGGCCGCACTGGCGGGGGTAGAGGTGGTGCTAACATCACCTTGACACAGGATGAACTTAGTGAGATGATGCAGCAACAGTTTGGCGTTGCACTGGCTACCTTCCATGTCGCCCAGCAAGCCTTTATGGGTGCTACCGCTCGTCAGGTGCAGGCGGGGACCGCCTACAAGCGGTTTAAGGACTGTCAGCCCCACAACTTTTGAGGTACTAAGGGAGTTGTGGAGTTACTAAGGTGGTTAGAGAAGACTGAGTCGGTGTTTGCTTTATGTGAGAACCCAGCAGCTGATTGGGTAAAGTTTGCTTCGGGGACTTTTAAAGGACCCGTCCTGACGTGGTGGAACTGCGTCACTCAGACACTTGGTCTTGGGGAGGCCAACGCCATGCCTTGGGCGGATTTCGTGTTTAGGTTGAAGGCGGAGTACTATCCGCGAGAGGAGATCAACAGGTTGGAACAGGAATACAGGGATCTCAAGATGGTGGGTTCTGAGATCGAGGCATACACCATCGGACACAACGAGTTAGTGGTGGTGTGTCCGTGTATATCGACACCAGAGTACCAGAGGATAGAGCAGTACATTGCAGGTTTGGCGCCAGAGATTGCGGGGTTGGTGGCTGCAAGAGATCCTGCTACCATTTCTGAGGCGGTGCGGTGGGCTACCAAGATGACCAACATGAAGATAACTGAGGGTGTCTTGCCTCCTAGAGGCTCAACTGTGAAGGCGCCGGTGGATAACAAGAGGAAGTGGGAGAGTGTGGAGAAGAGTTCAGCTGTTGTTCAGCGACAGTCAGCAGCGAAGAAGGTTGAAGCTTCGAGGTCAGCGTCAGATCAGAAACAGGGATGGTATGCTGGAAAGAGCCCTAAGTGTGGACAGTGTGGTTTTCATCATTATGGTACTTGTGATAAGTTTCGTTGTGAGCGCTGTAATCGGACAGGTCACTATGCGAAGGATGGCAGGGTCAACCTTTCATCCAAGCCGGCTCAGACTACTACTACTACTACCGCTGCTCCACAGGGAAACCAGGGTTGCTATAATTGTGGGGAAGCAGGGCATTTCAAGCGAAACTGCCCAAAGTTGATCCAAGGGGACGCAGGGACTGCAGGGAAGGATGGAAACAACGAGGGCGGTGGTCGGGCTACTCGTGCTTATGCGTATGTTATCGGTGCTAGAGAGAACCAGGAGGACCCAGACACTGTTACCCCTACGTATTCTTTTTTATCTTTCGTTACACTTTGGTTTTATCTTTATCCACATCGTTGTGCGTTTCGTATCCATTGAGTGTTTTGATATTGGTTTTGGTCATCATTTCGCATTCATTAGGTGGATGGGGGTCCTTTGGGGATGCTACTTTGACGGTACCGGTGGGTTATTTATACCGATCATAGTAGTCTCCATTTCGGCCTTCGATCAGGAGGATTCTCTTGTCTTGCATTCACCATTGGAAAAGTGGTTTCCCGGCTGTAATTATCACCTTTAGTTCACGACCTTCATTTCGTTGTATTTTGGGGAAACGTTACTTGGGTACACACAGAGGTCGACACTCATCACTGTTGGAGCCGAGTGAATCTCGGGGCAAGATTCCTTTCAACAGGGGGATGATGTGACGACCCGGAAGTTTTTTTTCTTTTTATAATTACATTCTCTTTGTCCTCGGGAAATTTTCGGGACGAAAATTCTTTCAACAGGGGGATGATGTGACACCCGGAAAACTCCGGATAGTAACTTTTGAAAACCCAGTAAGTCTACCTTAGCGAGTCGTGCATACATTACACATGACAGGGTCAGTTGAGTCAAGTCGCGTTAAGTAATTGTCCAGGGATCAATGATTCGGAGGATCATTGTGGTTTTAACACACACACGCAGATCTCGAATCCCGGGAATTGGTGAACGAATGTGAACGTGTTTGTTTTCATGAATTATGTGTTTATAATCATTATGTGATTTGTCGGTATGTGAATACGTGTTTATATGTGTTAAGATGGTGATTACGCGTAATTGCATGACGTTATAGGTGATTCGCGTAATTGCATGACAATATAGGTGATTCGTAATTGCATGACATTATAGGTGATTACGCGTAATTGCATGCTGATAGGAGGTGATTACGCGTAATTGCATGCTGATTGGAGGTGATTACGCGTAATTGCATGCTGATAGGAGGCGATTACGCGTAATTGCATGCTGATAGGGGGTGATTGGCCTAATCGCCTATAGGGTAGGCGATTAGGAGGATTGGGAAGGCGATTAGAGCGCTAATCGCCTATAGGGAAGGTGATTAGAGCCCTAATTGCCAATAGCAATAGGCGATTAGGAGCCCTAATCGCCTATACTGCTGCGTAATCGCCTGACGTGTTTTAAACGACTAGAAAAGCCTATAAATATCACCCTTGACTTGTAAAACATCATTTGTGCAACCCTAGCCGTCCCATAACCTCTCCCAACTCACAAACACCCTCTGGACCACGTTTTTGCATCAAAACCCACCTTCTCAAGCCTTACACCTCATTTTCTTACAAATCTAAGGTGTGTTCTTCATCCCCAAACGTTTGTATGTTATTGTTTTGCTCCCTAAAAGTCTAGACCTGATTTCTAAACTATTGTGTCTTTGAAAACCCATTAAAAACAGTTTCTAAACAAACCAAAACCTCTATGCTTGCTATATGTGGTGTATTCATGTAAAGATAGGATTTTTATTATTGAAACATGATTGTTCTTGTGTTATTGATATGTTTCTGACTTAAATGAGTTATTATGATGTGAACCTAGGAGTTTGGAGGTTCATAGTCGTGTATTGTTGATGTTTGGCGTTTTGACCTGTTTGAATGATTTTGAAGGATTAAGGATGATATGATGTGTTTTGTTGATTATATGATGTTAGGGTTTGCTTTAGGACGATGCTAGAACGATAGGATAGTGTTGAACAACGTTGTTACGTGATGAAATCTGGATATTTGCTACTTAGGGTAAGTTTTGCATGTTGATGTGATGTTTACGTGATAAGTATGCTATTTTGGGAAAACGTCACATTCGGGACTGTTAGAATGATGATAATTTAGGGGTTTTGCTTGGAGTAGGTTTATAATGTTTTGGGTTTGATATTTGGTGTTTCCACACGTTTCGGATCTGATTTGGAGGGTTAAACGCGCGAAAAATCAGAACAGAACTGCAGGGGGCGATTAGGAATCCTAATCACCTATGCTGAAGGTGATTAGGAGCCTAATCGCCTATAAGGTAGGCGATTGGGGGCCTAATCGCCTATACTGAAGGTGATTACGATCCTAATCACTAGTTAGATCCTGAAATGCATGTGGTATAGGCCTAATCACCTATAAGGTACTAGAGTAGGCCTAATCGCCTATAGCTATAGGCGATTAGAGCCAAAATGCCTATACTATAGACGATTACCCTTCCTAATTGCTAGTTGACTTTTCCTAATCGCATGTACTGCTACTGTAAGTGTATTTTGGCATTCCGAGACCCGATTTGACACCTAGGAACATGCTAGGAACCCCGTGACATACCTAGTAACTTGGTAACATGTGCTCGGACTTATTTATGCGTTATTAGAACTATATGCTAGATTTGGTGAACTCTTACACGTGTTAAGTGTTGTTTGCATATATGGTATGATACCCTGTATAAGATGAACATGTGGGATGTCGGGTCACCAATGGGATGTCGAGTCTTGTCTTACGTAGTCTAGTTGTCAGTCAAACGCATTTTCCAACATATAATGGTCATGGACTGGACATTTAGGGACTAATGAACCCAACGGGTTATTAGTATAACTTTACATACATCTTTTGATAGGTCGCCACTAGTTGGGGCTATCATACACATCGGTTTACTTGTTAACTGAAGATGCAACCAAAGGTGAGTTCACGGCCCCACATTTTACTGTTTTTGTTTTCGTTTTCGGGGGAGAAACATGCTTAAACTCTTTTATCACACATTCTCATGTTATACTATGGCTAACATCTTATTACTATACGGTTCATCAAAGTCCCTTAGAAACCACTAATACGAGAATGTAGCGGGGAGGTAGTGATAGCGCTATTGGGAACTGACAAACCCAACTCGACGGTTGGAGGCCGGGCGGGTGCATATTGTCTCTAAACACACAAGGCCTACTGGTGATGACGGTAGTCCGTAAATAAGGGTTACACATTAAAACACAGTCAGCAATGGTTTCACCCGTAGTAGTAATATTACATAACGCCTAGCTAGCGTTCACACAAGCATACTAGTAACGGTAACGGTTTTCAAGGATTGGACTAAACGTTTGAATAAAACCTGTGAACTCACCAGCATTATATGTTGACCTTTTTAGCATCTTTTCTCATGTCGCTAAGGTAGCAGCTGTCAGCTAAGCGCACGGAGTCGCACTGGAGTCGTACTCACGTCTAGGTTCATAATGCATGTTTTGGGATGATAAAATTTTGAACTTATGTGTTAATAAGTCGTTGCATCCTAACTTGTTTGTTTTCACAAATACAACGAGTAACTGAAAGACTTACGACGCCTTTTACATTGTTCTCCATTGTGTTGTTTATACATAATTGATTTTGATACATGATTGGTATGAAATCAATTAAAGTTAACTTTTTCTTAATGATAAGTAGATCTTATGTATTCTCACAGACATTGTTGTTGACCCGAAACATCTTTCTACATGTTTCACGAATATCATTTGAAGTCTTAAGTTTGATATCATATAAAAGCTTTAGACTTAGATTAATTTTAACAAAATCTTGTAATGTGTACGTCAGTGAACCTTGTATGAATATATAATTTGATTAAACAATTTCTTAAATTATTAGATAATCATGAGCTATTGAGCAATTTCGTGCACCCCAATGTTTCTGTCATTGTTTGGGGTGTTACAAAGTGCCCTATACGTATTAAGAACAACTTGTATGATTTTTTCCACAAAGCTTATAAGAATGAATAAGGTCTCCGACACACCCACGTCTTAGTTGAAGCCTACTACAACAACAATAAAACAATGGCATTGAACGCTCTTTAGCACAATGGAGCGGACAAAGTTGTCTCGGTGGTGGTGATGGTGGTGGTGGTGGCTTCGCACCTTTTTGTGCAACACTATTTGCTATAAAAAAATTCATAATTAGGATGATGAAGTTTATCAAAATCTGTGATAACACAAAATAGTTAGACTACAAATTCAAAATAAGAACATACACAACACACATGTTAACAAGATGAGCAAGATAATCCAAAACACCGTCACTTGTATTTTTGGCCTCGTTATTATATCGTGGGTTTGTGAAGTTAAATCTGTTGTAGTTTGTATATTATAATAATGTATGAATGATATTTATATGTATATTCGATGGTGAGGTGATATTTATATAGGTTAGTTGTTGAACGACGTGTGTAATGCACAACTTTAGTGTGAGCATATCACACAACTTTAGCGTGGGCAAATTGTAACCTCACGTATTTATCCATTGTTTGACATTTAATGTAATTCCTAATTATATAATAAAATTTCAAATTATCCTTATTTCAAATATATATATATATATATACATATATATTAATCTATACATAATTAGTTATTAAGTGTATTTATATATATATATATATATATATATATATATAAAAAGTCACGCAAGTTAGTTTGAAAATTATAAGTTTTATATAAAGGTTAATGTACAAGTATTATATTACATTAAAGTTGGTTATTTAAAAAGGTTATGAAAATCTAAACTCTAACCCATTATACCCATTACTGATTTATTTTTCCAGCTCATTTAGGGACCTACAAACTAGTCCATATCCACCTTTAAAGTTTAGAGTCATTGTTTAATTTTATTCAAAAACCGTTATCTCAACGAATTAGTTGTAAATTCATAATATATCTCCTCAAAAACCGGCCTAAATCCCATTCTAAGCGTAATGTTATATGCTTTTTCTCCGTTAATTAGAAGCGGTATAGGAAGTATAAACCGACATTAGAGCATGTTTTTTTTTTCTTTATTTAAAATTCATTCATTATCTCTAAATCTACTATAAATTCACCCTCCCATCATTCCTTGGGTTTCATTGAGAAATTAATACACAAATAAATCCTTCTGTACGTTGCGATCTATGAATTGGAACCGAACCTTATAGCTAGCTTATGTTCGTCGTTAAATCTCGCCTCCGAGGTGATTCTTTGGGAATATTTACTTGCTATTGCATACTTGGGATTTTTGCTTGCTTGATTTCTAAGGTGAGTTTACATATCCCCACTGTTTTTACTGTTTTCAATGTTTTTGGGGTGAAACATGTTAAACTTGTGCAATTACATTTACGCATCATACAATAAACTCATATACTTGTGAACTGGTTGTGGTATATATAGTCCGACTCAGTACATTCATTAACTTTGATCAAGCCGCCTGTGTAGATTATAGCGCTATAGGTCTGACAAGCCCATCCCCCGCATAAATTCAGGGATGATCGAAACAGTAACAACATTTTACTAACTTGCGAGTTAGGTCTCAGTCGACACAAGGGTTGATTGTACAAAACAATGACTTGAGCTACCAGTAGATCATGTTCACGTGTATTTTCTTTGATTAATTCTTTATCACAGTGGTTGCTACATGAACTTTTTGATCAATATTTTATTTAAAACTTATGTATTCTCACCAACTATTTATAGTTGACCCTCTCCATTTTCCAAACTCAACATGTTTCAGGTATTCAGTTGCTTGGAAGTTTTAGCATTTGCTTGTGGAACACATAGGAGTTGAAGCCTTAGATTCAATTTAATTAAACTTGTTATTGTTATTTGGACTTATTTGATCTGTATGTAATGTTTGTAATTTAATTAAATAATCTATTGAAACATTTATTAGTCACCATGAGCTATTGAGCGATCGTCACTGCGTGGCACCTCGATGTTTCCGCCATCGGTTGGAGTGTTACAGATTGGTATCAGAGCCATGGTTATAGGGAATTAGGTTATTAGACACATGGCCTAGACTATAACCTTAAGAGTCCAACATGAGTGACCTGTTTCTTGTTTGCTATTTGTTTATGTTTCCTAATCCATCTTGTGTCTTCTTATCTTGCTTCTTTCTCCTTCCTTTGACCCTCTTTCCTCATGCTAAGTATCTTCATTCACGGTGAATCTACAATGCATCATCCCGAAAAGGAATCTGTTGAAGACTTTATTCCTAGGCTTGGCGCCTACTTCCTTGATTTTTAATCCCTTCAAAGGATTGAGCCCCATATTTTTTTAAGAAGCTTCATCCTGACTTCATACTTTGTGTTAATTCTTGAATACGATATCCATTCCCCTGCTTAATCGTATCACCTAGCCTAAGTTTCATGATCCTTGTGTATGTCACAAACCTGCTTCTTTTGCAAGGATTCCTTACGTCACATGTGTTTTACTATTTCCATCCTTGCTCCAAACCTCGTGAATCTCCCTGTCACAAAAACATTTACCTATACATTACAACCTTAGTACTTCTTTTGCCCTCTTGTTTGAAAATTTATTGATTTAAACTGCAAATGTCTTAACCCTATTGTTTTAAAAAGCTATTGATTTGACTAATAATATTCTTACCCTAACATTCGTATAGTATATACCCTGTTTTCAAAATAAGCAATTTCTGTTTTCATTGAAATCTTCACCGTTTTGCAAACAACCGTTATTTTAACAAAGATCTCATCCAATTTTAAACTTGCCCTGTTTTCAAGTGGCTTTGATGTTTCAAATTGACTTATTTACACAAATATATTAACCAAAATGTTTTCCAAACAAATTATTAGAGTTCCCATACAAGATGCTCAATTAAATTTTGAAATAAAAAAAACAGTATTTAAAAATAAAAAACAAAACCTTCTTCAGATCACACAATTCGTTATCCACATCCCTACTTTATCACAAGCATGACTACTTTATTCATTCTCTTGATCTATAGACTAAACCATTCATCAACTATTACTTTACATTCACTAATCTTTACAAACTTGATTTAGTATGGATTTTCATCATTCTCTCAAGGATTAAACACATATTCTTCGCCTTTTCGAATCTTGATTTCCATGATAACCAAACTATTGAAACTTGATCCCTGATTCTTAATTCTACAATGATTGTTTGTTGCGTGAAACTTGATTCTTCTTGATACATGTGAATTTGATTACATATTCTATTTGCACAGTTGATTATTTGTGATACTTGAAAACATGGGTAACTAATATGAACTGTTTGCTATGATCATCAACTAGTGAAACCACAACTAGGATCATTAACCTTGTCTAGAGCAACTCAATTACAAGTCGCATTCAATACTTGATACTTGCCGCATTTACAAACTTGCTGTATATATGTATTATCGATTTGCAACATACGTGTTGAACTACAAAAAAAAAAAAAAAAAAATTATTACATTTGCTACATTTATTCACTCAATAACTGGTAGAGGATGAATTACCTGCTCAACAGTCAGTGGAGTACCTAATAACCTACTCAACGATTGGTAGAGGTCATTATGCCTACTCAACAGTCGGTAGAGGTTCTAATAACCTGCTCAACGACTAGCAAAGACCATCGTACCTGCTCAACAATCGGTAGAGGTTCCTGTAGAGGAAGGAATTTGACAAAAACACAGGATTATACGATCATACAAGTTGCTAAACCAGGTGCGGAAACCCTAGCTTAGAACAAACTGAAGTAAACTCAATCAAAACACAATCAAGATCATTTTAAAAGCTTTTCATAGATTAACTTGTTCAATTAAACCTTTACAGACTGATAATAGTTAACCTAGACCTCAAACAGACAATCTCTAACCTCTCAGGAACACACACACAAAACACACACTCTCTATGACTCGTTATGGGCTCCTCACTCTCAAAAACTCACAAAACCTATTTATAGGCTCTGCACGTTCGCCCAGTTGGAATGGTCGAATGTGGAATACTTTCCACATTCGCCCCTTTATGTTGGTCGAATGTGGAATCTTTCCACATTCGCCCAAACTGATTCTACATTCGCCCAGTTTGTTCCACGTTCGCCCACTTTTTCTGTGTAATTTCCACGTTCGCCCACTTTTTCCACCTTCAGCCCATCAGCATTCCACCTTCAACCCATCAGCACTTTTTAACATATGTTAACTTTGTAGATCCAATCACTAGTCGCAATTCGTGCATCTACAAACTCCCCCTCGACTATTGATTGGATTGTCTTTGGGTTTAAGACTTTGTCGTTCTCTGATTATCTGAACCTTCGACATTCTATACCGGATCACTAGCTAGGGACATACATGAAAAGTGCACTAACAATCTCCCCCTTGGACCTAGCTAGAGATGTACCAGATCAGAAAGTTATCAATGTTTCAAGTCTTGATTGAAAACTTTCCATCTTCATGCACGTTTGTGTCGAAGTTCCTGTCTATCTCTCAGTAAGCTTTGAAATCTCAGACAGACTCAAGAAATCTTGGCTTTGTCATTTGCTGATTCAGAGATGAATATGGACGATAATCTTGATTTCTTCAATCTTCATCATTTCTTTAATCTTTTACTAACTTCTGTTGTTCTGGTGATCTTGATGTTCAGGTTGGGTCTTGTTCAATTACACTCTTTGTCGATGAGTCATGAGAAGTGCACCTGTTGTGTTTGATTCTGCAGAAAAAATTTACTAAAAACTGCACAAACTACAACCGGCGTTAGACACGACAAAAATCTTGGAAGTACTTTTCACATTCCATTTGACCCTCAATAGTTCTCCCCCTGAACTATAAAACATTTTCAATGTATACCAGAAACTTGAAAATTTACAATCTTTTTCAATTTTTTAAGTATCTGAGCCTCCACATTCAGTATCCCAACATCGGTTATCGAAAATAACGTTGAAACAAAACTTTTTGATTTTTTTAAAATTTATGCTAAAACACACCAAAAATCTTTTTGGATTTTCAAATGTAATTGCATAAAAGTAAATTCAACATATTTTTGTGAATTTTCCGGTAAGAAGATCATATCAGTATTGAAACAGTCAGTCATAACTCTTTTTGATTAATTTTCTGTTTTTGTCATTGAGCATCCTACAACCATTACCAGTATGTTTGTCCACTTAAACTCAAAATCATCATTCATTGCTCAGCACTTTAGATACGTTATAGTAATATTAGTTTCTGAGTAATCTATGGTCCCCGCACTCGCGACACATTCCCGTATCAAGAATTGCGCAAAGATTCATCGTAACGCGTGATTATATTGAAGTTATCCGTTAGTTACAAGGTATAAGGCACAGTGGTGACAGGTCAGCAAATTAATGCTTCAAAGCGACTTGTGCACTCTACCAGGGTGAGGACTAATATCATACATGACTTTCATCATAGTATTGATACGATGCATTAGATAATCTTTGATTATCATCACACATGTTAAGTTCCTCATTCGGTAACTTATGGTTTTGTCATTAAAGATCTTTTAATAAGATACCCTGACTGAATCTAGGTCTGTAAACTAATACAGCAAAAGATCAGTTAGGCCATCCCCAGATAACTGTCAATATAACGACCCGAAACCTCTGATTTTGGCAATCTATCAAACGAAATTTCGGTACTAAGACCATATGTCAACGATACGTTGATCCACATGATTATCAGTTATTGATTTTAAGTTTATATCACCATGCTGAACTTTAAACTTTGATTTCAAGCCTACCAATATATAATTGTAGTGGCTACTCAATGTTTATCAATTCATTTTTGTTTTTAGAGTAGTTTGACAGTTCACTGACATACTATCATCTCCTCTTTTTCTCCAGGAAAACTCATTTTTGATTTTCTATTTTTTTTTTTTTTTTTTTTTTTTTTTTTTTTTCTGAATTTTCTCCCCCTAAAAATCTCAAAATAAGCATATTTTTGGATTTTTAAACTTTTTGAAGAAAAACAAAATAAAATGATATCCGATGCGGTTTACTCATTCAATTTCAAAAACCATTTTCTTCTCAGATTACTAGACTCATTAAGATTTTTCAATTAGCAACCATTTTGTCGTATCTGTTATTGAAATCCAACACCTGAGAGCAATTGCATGAGATTGCAACTTGTTCCGGCTTCACAGGTTGGAAACAGACTACAAACCCTCTCATCTTTGTTGAAATCATGTTTTCCTTCTTCGATAACCCTTCCTTGACCTTCACCTCTCCAATAAATAGCTTGTATACAGATGCTCCACTATCAACTATCAAAGAACAGCTAATAGGTCTGTCTAGAACAATCTGCACACTTATTAAACAATTAGCATGAGAGAGGTACCCATCCCTTCACAATGATGGGTCGTCCAAGGTCATCAATTCTTGGAACATCAATCCATTCTCCTTTAGAAAAATCAATTGGTTTTTCAATGGATTGATTTGAAGTAGAAATTGCTATGGATTTAGAAAGTGCTTTGGGTTTCCAAACACGTTCAGAGTTTATTTTGGATTTTGTTGAAATTGTTTTACTTTTTGACTTTTCAGATTTCTTATTTGAAACCTGCTTCTGAACGTTGTTTGGAATCTTCTCAGACTTAACTGATGAAGACCCAGGTTTAGAGTTATTCTTAGGCTTAGCCTTCGAACTCCCTCTTACCTCAGCAACCCGTCCACAATCTCCATTTTTCTTCAAGGCAATTTTGTTACGATTGTCATACACAACCTGTTTCCCCTTTTGCTTCTTGATTGGTTTTGGGGATACAGGCTTTCTGACATTGCCTGAATTTCTAGCAAATTTCACTTCGGTCTTTTTCTGTTTAACATACGGACAGTAAGCAATTAAATGCCCACACTCTCCGCAGTTATAACAAGACCTGTATTCAACAAAATCATATGCATACTCGTCATCCCAATACCAATAGGGACAATGAGCAGCAATATGACCAACTTCACCACATTCAAAGCAGTTTCTCCGTTCAACATAACGATGAGAATACTGTGATGAGTTGTCTCCCCAATAACCATCAAATCGAGAGTTATATGAATAATCATAATAGTCATATGATCTAGATGAAGAATTTCTTGAATTCTTTTGATAAGAATTTTTCATCTGATCACTTCCTTTCGATTTGTTTGGTTTTGGTTCTTTTACTTTAAAACATTTTTGATTTTCAACATTTTTGTTTTGATCCTCTTTATTCTCATGTTGGTTAGGACTGAGTTCAAAATGAAGATGATCAAATTGATTTCTAAAATGATTTAACAAATCGATATTATCAACAAAAATACATTTAAGTAGAGATTGTTCAATATTCTCAATTAGAAAATCTTTGTTGAAAATCAATTTGTCATGTCCTTCCAACATGTAGGATCCTTCAACTCCTTCAGGAAAACTGAATATGGGTTTTTCTTCAGATTCAGATTCTGAAGTTGTTACCACATTTTCAGTTTTCTTTTCAAACATTTGTTTCACTTCAGAATCAGAATTAGCAACACAAGATGTTGTTATTTCCAACTCTGATGTGGAAGTATTCTTTGAAACACTTTTATTCATTTCTAACAATTCCTTCTTTAAAGACTCAATTTTATTTAACAAATCTTTTTCATTGTTTTCAAAAACTTTAATTTGGTTTTTACAATTTTCTAGATCATTTACTAGTTTCTGTTTGTCCTCAATAAGTGTCATCATTTCACATTTCAACTTGACACAATTAGAACAACTAGCACTCACCTCATCATCTGATTTATTACCATTATCAGATTTTGCATCACCATTTGAGGTATCACTCTGTTCTGATTTACTTTGTTCTGAACTCGTGTCAGAATTCAAATCACTCTTTGACAATTCACTGGAATCATCATGTTTCATTTGTTTGACTAAACACGCAACATTCCTATGAACACCTTCTCTGTTAACACACTTGTTAACATGTACCATTGCATCAGTTGGTTTCGGTGTCAATGAAAATCTCCACATGTAGTAATCTTGAGAATTTTGTCTCGGTAATCTCTGTCTCTTTTTATCAGCTTCTATTAAAGCTTTGATATCCTCTTCCGTTCTATATAAGTACTCCATCGAAATTTTTAGGCCCTAAATTCTACGTTCGCCCCTGGTAATTCTACGTTCGCCCAAAGATGTCCACTTTCGCCCACTTTGGATGACCCGAAGGTAGAACAATAACCAGTATGTAGAATATCCAAATTCAGATTCCACGTTCGTCCAAAATAGCCTAGGTTCGCCCGTTTTGGTTCTACGTTCGTACCCCCGATCAGCCGAATGTGAAAAATAATACCCGAATGTGAAAAATTCAACTGAAAAATTCTAGGTTCGCCCAGAAAAGCTCTAGATTCGCCCAAAATTCACCCAGATTCGCCCAAAAATTTTCAGGTTCGCCCACTACAGAGTCAGATTCGCCCATTTCAGTCCAGGTTCGCCCATTATGAACTTTTGAAAAACGGTTACACTTTGAAAAACGGTTATTTTGATCACTGATTTTCAAAAGTTTGTGGATTTGATTGATCTTGATCAGGTTATGCTTCGGAGATGATTTGGAACAACTTTAATACTTGGAATTTTGAATTTTAACCACAAAATCACCTCTAATTCTTTCAAAAACACTCAAAAACCATTTTTAGTTGAAAACAGATGTGAATTGATGAAAATAATGTTCAAATCAGCTCTGAGTTTATCAATTTGTTGTTGTATGATCCTCTACGCTCTGATACCACTTTGTAGAGGAAGGAATTTGACAAAAACACAGGATTATACGATCATACAAGTTGCTAAACCAGGTGCGGAAACCCTAGCTTAGAACAAACTGAAGTAAACTCAATCAAAACACAATCAAGATCATTTTAAAAGCTTTTCATAGATTAACTTGTTCAATTAAACCTTTACAGACTGATAATAGTTAACCTAGACCTCAAACAGACAATCTCTAACCTCTCAGGAACACACACACAAAACACACACTCTCTATGACTCGTTATGGGCTCCTCACTCTCAAAAACTCACAAAACCTATTTATAGGCTCTGCACGTTCGCCCAGTTGGAATGGTCGAATGTGGAATACTTTCCACATTCGCCCCTTTATGTTGGTCGAATGTGGAATCTTTCCACATTCGCCCAAACTGATTCTACATTCGCCCAGTTTGTTCCACGTTCGCCCACTTTTTCTGTGTAATTTCCACGTTCGCCCACTTTTTCCACCTTCAGCCCATCAGCATTCCACCTTCAACCCATCAGCACTTTTTAACATATGTTAACTTTGTAGATCCAATCACTAGTCGCAATTCGTGCATCTACAAACTCCCCCTCGACTATTGATTGGATTGTCTTTGGGTTTAAGACTTTGTCGTTCTCTGATTATCTGAACCTTCGACATTCTATACCGGATCACTAGCTAGGGACATACATGAAAAGTGCACTAACAGTTCCTACTCCACGTCTAGTAGAGGTTTTTCTTGCTTGCTCATCAGTTAGACTCATTTTTGTATACTATGTGCAAATATCTTACGCAGTGGGCTCCCGTTTGGGTTGTAGCTCATACATAAACTTTTTGTATACTTGCAAACCATTGTAAGCAAACATATTTGTTTCCATTATTACATAATCTCATTTCTGTGTTAAGTGACACGTTGTAACCCAACGTGTTGGTTTTCATAGCCACATTAGTCTCATCACTGTGATAACAAACCATTGTGACCCAATGTGTTGGTATTCACAACCACATAGACGTATCATCGTTTTGAAACTTATTTTGCTTTGATATATTCTTGTAGTTTAGGGTCATAGAAGGACATAAAACCTTAATGTAAGGTAAATTGGTGATTGCGGTCCGGAACGTAATCATGAATTTACAGGTACGTTAAGGTGGTGTGAAATTCTATTTAGGTTAGCTGGGGAGATGTTCAGTACGCTTTCGAAACACCAAAGGTGTGGTGGGTTAGCTGCGGTACACCCTATATATAAACGCTAATGGTGCATCGAAAATGAGACTGAGAATCGAACTCCGGACTAACCCTTGGTTGTGTAGTAAGTCTTTCAATTATCTAGTTTCGATCAACATAATTGTTCTATCTAAAACTTTTTGATTGTGTCTTCTTGAAACTTGAATCTTAAACCATATACTCCAACTCTCATCATTTGTTACAACTTAGTCATTTATCCGATACCTTAATCCTCTATAAACCATCAAGTCTCATATTTTTTTTTTTACAAGAAAATTAACCACATGAACTATTTACTCAAATTTTCCGCAGACTCTTCTACAATTTCGAGACGAAATTGCTAAAAGTAGGGGAGACTGTAACCTCACGTATTTATCCATTGTTTGACATTTAATGTAATTCCTAATTATATAATAAAATTTCAAATTATCCTTATTTCAAATATATATATATATATATACATATTAATCTATACATAATTAGTTATTAAGTGTATTTATATATATATATATATATATATATATAAAAGTCACGCAAGTTAGTTTGAAAATTATAAGTTTTATATAAAGGTTAATGTACAAGTATTATATTACATTAAAGTTGGTTATTTAAAAAGGTTATGAAAATCTAAACTCTAACCCATTATACCCATTACTGATTTATTTTTCCAGCTCATTTAGGGACCTACAAACTAGTCCATATCCACCTTTAAAGTTTAGAGTCATTGTTTAATTTTATTCAAAAACCGTTATCTCAACGAATTAGTTGTAAATTCATAATATATCCCCTCAAAAACCGGCCTAAATCCCATTATAAGCGTAATGTGATATGCTTTTTCTCGGTTAATTAGAAGCGGTATAGGAGGTATAAACCGACATTAGAGCATGTTTTTTTTTTCTTTATTTAAAATTCATTCATTATCTCTAAATCTACTATAAATTCACCCTCCCATCATTCCTTGGGTTTCATTGAGAAATTAATACACAAATAAATCCTTCTGTACGTTGCGATCTATGAATTGGAACCGAACCTTATAGCTAGCTTATGTTCGTCGTTAAATCTCGCCTCCGAGGTGATTCTTTGGGAATATTTACTTGCTATTGCATACTTGGGATTTTTGCTTGCTTGATTTCTAAGGTGAGTTTACATATCCCCACTGTTTTTACTGTTTTCAATGTTTTTGGGGTGAAACATGTTAAACTTGTGCAATTACATTTACGCATCATACAATAAACTCATATACTTGTGAACTGGTTGTGGTATATATAGTCCGACTCAGTACATTCATTAACTTTGATCAAGCCGCCTGTGTAGATTATAGCGCTATAGGTCTGACAAGCCCATCCCCCGCATAAATTCAGGGATGATCGAAACAGTAACAACATTTTACTAACTTGCAAGTTAGGTCTCAGTCGACACAAGGGTTGATTGTACAAAACAATGACTTGAGCTACCAGTAGATCATGTTCACGTGTATTTTCTTTGATTAATTCTTTATCACAGTGGTTGCTACATGAACTTTTTGATCAATATTTTATTTAAAACTTATGTATTCTCACCAACTATTTATAGTTGACCCTCTCCATTTTCCAAACTCAACATGTTTCAGGTATTCAGTTGCTTGGAAGTTTTAGCATTTGCTTGTGGAACACATAGGAGTTGAAGCCTTAGATTCAATTTAATTAAACTTGTTATTGTTATTTGGACTTATTTGATCTGTATGTAATGTTTGTAATTTAATTAAATAATCTATTGAAACATTTATTAGTCACCATGAGCTATTGAGCGATCGTCACTGCGTGGCACCTCGATGTTTCCGCCATCGGTTGGGGTGTTACACAAATGATCAAAACAGTTAGGCCCTGTTTGGAATGGCTCTGAATCATTCCTTCAGAGGGGAGCCTCTGATTCGGTCAGAGGTGATGTTGTTTGGTAGCTTAAAACCCAACCTCTTAACTGAATCATTAAGACTGAATGGTTCAGTTCTAAGAAGATGCTGAATGAAAAAATGGACAAAAATTGCCCTCACCTCTGAGCAGCCCCTTCACCTTCACCCCTCCCTGTAGCCACTACCCAACGTCGCCAGCCTCCCTCTCCACCTCGAAACGTCGCCTCACTCTCACGTCCGACCATCCACCTCAGCGCCGCCCCACTCTTAGGTCCCACCGCCCGTCGTCTCCTTCCTCCGGGCTCCGATTTCTCCTTGTCCCGCCCCTCTCTTTCCTGCTCCACCCGCCGCCGCTCCTTCCCACCCACCCTCCTCAGCCCCCACCCTTCCTCCTATCCTCCTCCGATCTCCAACGACCATCCAACCACCATTTACTTCTTATGTGGTTATTATGTATTTGTGGTATTTGTAGGAGGATGATTTAACACGAAAACAGGATTATATGATCATACAAGTTACAAAACCAGGTGCGGAAACCCTAGCTTTGAACAAACTGATGTAAACTCAAATCAAAACACAATCAAAGTCATTATCAAACGTTTTCATAGATTAACACATTCATAAACTTGATTACAACTGATTTTAGGTTAATCTAGAACACACACTGAACCTCTCAAACTATTCTGGAACAACACCTCAAAACACACACACCTAATGACTCTCTTTCTCTCAAAAACTCACAAAATCTATTTATAGACTCTGCACGTTCGCCCAGTTGTGATGGTCGAATGTGGAATCTTTCCACATTCGCCCATTTGTGTTGGTCGAATGTGGAATCTTTCCACATTCGCCCAGTTTGATTCTACATTCGCCCAGTTGGTTCCACATTCACCCACTTTTTCTGTGTAATTTCCACATTCGCCCACTTTTTCCACTTTCAACCCATCAGCATTCCACTTTCAACCCATCAGCAACTTTTAACACATGCTAACTTTGTTGATCCAATCACTAGTCGCAGTACGTGCATCTACAAACTCCCCCTCGACTATTGATTGGATTGTCTTTGTGTTTAAGTCTTGGTCGTTTTCTGATTATCTGAACCTTCGACATTCTGTACCGGATCACTAGCTAGGGACATACATGAATAATGCACTAACAATCTCCCCCTTGGACCTAGCTAGTGATGTACCAGATTAGAAAGTTATCAATTCTTCAAGTCTTGATTGAAAACTTTCCATCTTCATGCACGTTTGTGTCGAAGTTCCTGTCTATCTCTCAGTAAGCTTTGGAATCTCAGACAGACTCAAGAAATCTTGGCTTTGTCATTTGCTGATCCAGAGATGAATATAGACGATAATCTTGATTTCTTCAATCTTCATCATTTCTTTAACCTTTTACTAGCTTCTGATGTTCTGGTAATCTTGATGTTCAGGTTTGGGTCTTGTTCAATTACACTTTTTGTCGATGAGTCATGAGAAGTGCACCTGTTGTATTTGATTCTGCAGAAAAATTTACTAAAAACTGCACAAACTACAACCGGCGTTAGACACGACAAATATCTCGGAAATACTCTTCACATTCCTTTTGACCCTCAATAGTTCTCCCCCTGAACTATAAAACATTTTCAATGTATACCAGAAAATTGAAAATTTACAATCTTTTTCAATTTTTAAGCATCTGAGCCTTCACATTTAGTATCCCAACATCGGTTATCAAAAATAAAATTGAAACAAAACTTTTTGATTTTTCAAAGTTTATGCTAAAACACACCAAAAATCTTTTTGAATTTTCAAATGTAATTGCATAAAAGTAAATTCAACATATTTTTGTTAATTTTCCGGTAAGAGGATCATATCAGTATTGAAACAGTCAGTCATAACTCTTTTTGATCAATTTTCTGTTTTTATCATTGAGTATCCTACAACCATTACCAGTATGTTTGTCCACTTAAACTCAAAATCATTATTTATTGCTCAGCACTTTAGATACGTTATGGTAATATTAGATACTGAGTAATCTATGGTCCCCGCATTCGCGACACATTCCCGTATCAAGAATTGCACAAAGCTTCATCGTAACGCGTGATTATACTGAAGTTATCCGTTAGTTTACAAGGTATGAGGCACAGTGGTGACAGGTTAGCAAATTAATGCTTCAAAGTGACTTGTGCACTCTACCAGGGTGAGGACTAATATCATACATGATTTTCATCATAGTATTGATACGATGCATTAGATAATCTTTGATTATCATCACACATGTTAAGTTCCTCATTCGGTAACTTATGGTTTTGGCTTTATTAGCTCTTTTAATAAGATACCCTGACTGAATCTAGGTCTGTAAATCAATACAGCAAAAGATCAGTTAGGCCATCCCCAGATAACTTTCAATATAACGACCCGAAACCTCTGATTTTGGCAATCTATCAAACGAAATTTCGGTACTGAGACCATATGCCAACGATACGTTGATCCACATGATTATCAGTTATTGATTTTAAGTTTATATCACCATGCTGAACTTTAAACTTTGATTTCAAGCCTACCAATATATAATTGTAATGGCTACTCAATGTTTGTAATGGCTACTCAATGTTTATCAATTCATTTTTGTTTTTAGAGTAGTCTGACAGTCCACTGATGTACTATCATCTCCTCTTTTTCTCCAGGAAAAACTCATTTTTGATTTTCTATAATTTTTTATTTTGATTTTTCTGAAATTTTCTCCCCCTAAAAATCTCAAAATAAGCATATTTTTGGATTTTTAAACTTTTTGAGGAAAAACAAAATAAAATGATATCCGATGCGGTTTACTCTTTTAGTTTCAAAAACCATTTTCCACTCAGATTACTAGACTCATTAAGATCTATCAATTAGCAAACCTTTAACAAAGATAGGAAAGTTTAGAATAAACCATTTTGTTGTATCTGTTGTAAAAATCCAAAACCTGAGAGCAATTGCATGAGATTGCAATGTTTTCCGGCTTCACAGGTTGGAAACAGACTACAACCACTCTTCTCTCTGTTGAAATCATGTTTTCCTTCTTCAATATCCCTTCCTTGACCTTCACCTCTCCAATAAATAGTGTGTATACAGATGCTCCACTATCAACTATCAAAGAATAGCTAATAGGTCTGTCTGAAACAATCTGCACACTTATTAAACAATTAGCATGAGAGAGGTACCCATCCCTTCACAATGATGGGTCGTCCAAGGTCATCAATCCTAGGAACATCAATCCATTCTCCTTTTGAATAATCAATTGGTTTTTCAATGAATTGATTTGAAGTAGAAATTGCTATTGATTTAGAAAGTGATTTGGGTTTCCAAACACGTTCAGAGTTTATTTTAGATTTTGTTGAAATTGTTTTAATTTTTGACTTTTCAGGTTTCTTGTTTGAAACCTGCTTCTGAACTTTGTTTGGAATCTTCTCAGACTTAACTGATGAAGACCCAGGTTTAGAGTTATTCTTAGGCTTAGCCTTAGAACTCCCCCTTACCTCAGCAACCCGTCCACAATCTCCATTTTTATTCAAGGCAATTTTGTTACGATTGTCAAACACAACCTGTTTCCCTTTTTGCTTCTTGATTGGTTTTGGGGATACAGGCTTTCTGACATTGCCTGAATTTCTAGCAAATTTCACTTCGGTCTTTTTCTGTTTAACATACGGACAGTAAGAAACTAAATGCCCACACTCTCCGCAGTTATAACAAGACCTATACTCTTCAAAATCACATGCATACCCGTCGTCCCAATACCAATAGTGACAATGAGCTGCAATATGACCAACTTCACCACATTCAAAACAGTTTCTCCATTCAACATAACCATGAGAATATTGTGGTGAGTTGTTTCCCCAATAACCATCAAATCGAGAGTTATATAAATAATCATAATAGTCATATGATCTAGATGAAAATTTTCTTGAATTCTTTTGATAAGAATTTTTCATCTGATCATTTCCTTTCGATTTGTTTGGTTTTGGTCCTTTTACTTTAGAACCCTTTTTATGTTCAACATTTTTCTTTTCAACATTTTTCTTTGAATCCTCTTTATTCTCATGTTGGTTAGGACTAAGTTCAAAATGAAGATGATCAAATTGATTTCTAAACTGATTTAACAAATCGATATTATCAACAAAAATACATTTAAGTAGAGATTGTTCGATATTCTCAATTAGAAAATCTTTGTTGAAAATCAATTTGTCACGTCCTTCCAACATGTAGGATCCTTCAACTCCTTCAGGAAAACTGAATATGGGTTTTTCTTCAGATTCAGAAGTTGTTTCAACATTTTCAGTTTTCTGTTCAAACTTTGGTTTCACTTCACAATCAGAATTAGCAACACAATGTGTTGTGATTTCCAACTCTGATGTGGAAGTATTCTTTGAAACACTTTTATTCATTTCTAACATTTCTTTTTTTAAAGATTCAATTTTATTTAACAAATCTTTTTCATTCTTTTCAAAAACCTTAATTTGGTTTTTACAATTTTCTAGTTCATTTGCTAGTTTCTGTTTGTCCTCAATAAGTGTCATCAATTCACAATTCAACTTGACACATTTAGAACAACTAGCACTTACCTCATCATCTGATTTATTACCATTATCAGATTTTGCATCACCATTTGAGGTATCACTCTGTTCTGATTTACTTTGTTCTGAACTCGTATCAGAACTCAAATCACTCTTTGACAATTCACTGGAATCATCATGTCTCATTTGTTTGGCTAAACATACAACATTCCTATGAACACCTTCTTTGTTAACACATTTGTCAACATGTACCATTTCATCATTTGGTTTCGGTGTCATTGGAAATCCCCAAATGTTGTCAACTTGAGAATTTTGTCTCAGTAATTGTTGTCGCTTTCTTTCAGCTACTACTAGAGCTCTGATATCCTCTTCCGTTCTATATAAGTAATCCATCATTTTTCCAACAAAAATATTTCAAAAAATTTTAAAAATATTTCGAAATGTTTAGGCCCTAAATTCTACGTTCGCCCCTGGTAAGTCTACTTTCGCCCAAAATAGTTTACCCGAAGGTAGAATTTTGACCCGAATGTAAAATATCCAAACACAAGAAAAATTTTCCAAAATCAGTTTCTAGGTTCGCCCAGTTATCCTTCACTTTCGTCCCTTTCTGTTTCAGGTTCGCCCAGAAACACTCACCCGAATGTAAATGTTCACCAGAAAGTAAAACACACTAACACGTTTCCACGTTTGTCCAAACTAATCTCGGTTCGCCCGTTTCTATTCCATGTTCGCCCGCCCGATCAATCGAAGGTGGAAATTGTGACCCGAAAGTGAAAAATTCAACAGAAAATTTCCAGGTTCGCCCAAATTAACCTAGGTTCGCCCAAAAAAATACTCAGGTTCGCCCAAAAATCTACACGTTCGACCACTCAGTTCCAGATTCGCCCATATCAGATTTGAAAAACGGTTACACTTTGAAAAACGGTTATTTTGATCTTTGATTTTCAAAAGTTTGTGAATTTGAATGATCTTAATCAGGTTTTGATTCGGAATTGATTTGGAGCAACTTTAATTCTTGGAATTTTGAATTTTAACCACAAAATCAACTCTAAATCTTTCAAAAACACTCAAAAACCATTTTTATGCAAAAACAGATGTGAATTGATCAAAATAATGTCCAAATCAGCTCTGAGTTTATCAATTTGTTGTTGTATGATCCTCTATGCTCTGATACGACTTTGTAGGAGGATGATTTAACACGAAAACAGGATTATATGATCATACAAGTTACAAAACCAGGTGCGGAAACCCTAGCTTTGAACAAACTGATGTAAACTCAAATCAAAACACAATCAAAGTCATTATCAAACGTTTTCATAGATTAACACATTCATAAACTTGATTACAACTGATTTTAGGTTAATCTAGAACACACACTGAACCTCTCAAACTATTCTGGAACAACACCTCAAAACACACACCTAATGACTCTCTTTCTCTCAAAAACTCACAAAATCTATTTATAGACTCTGCACGTTCGCCCAGCTGTGATGGTCGAATGTGGAATCTTTCCACATTCGCCCATTTGTGTTGGTCGAATGTGGAATCTTTCCACATTCGCCCAGTTTGATTCTACATTCGCCCAGTTGGTTCCACATTCGCCCACTTTTTCTGTGTAATTTCCACATTCGCCCACTTTTTCCACTTTCAACCCATCAGCATTCCACTTTCAACCCATCAGCAACATTTAACACATGTTAACTTTGTAGATCCAATCACTAGTCGCAGTACGTGCATCTACAAACTCCCCCTCGACTATTGATTGGATTGTCTTCGTGTTTAAGTCTTGGTCGTTTTCTGATTATCTAAACCTTCGACATTCTGTACCGGATCACTAGCTAGGGACATACATGAATAATGCACTAACAGTATTAAAAGTGTGTGAGAAAAAGAAGATGAATTGAAGAAAAGAAAGTGTAGAAAAGAAAGAACATCGATGGAAAAGAAAGAATAACAAATGGTCAGAGAGTGGTGTGGGTTAAAGATAAGAGATGCTTTGTTGTGTTTTGTGTGGGTGTGGCTGTGTATGATTTAATAATAATAATAATAATAATAATAATAATAATTAGGGATAAAATAGTCATTTTGCACCCTCATTCAGACATACAACCAAACAACCATTACTGGTTCAGCACTTACTGGTTCAGAGCCTCTTACCCATTCAGACCTCTTACTGATTCAGCACTTACTGGTTCAGCACTTGCCAAACAGCCCCTTACCTTAGACTACAATGTTGTCTATATGTAATGTACAACTAGAAAAGTGAACAATTTTCATAGGTAATTTTCAACGCGATTAATTTCCTCTCAAACTAAAAAAAGACCTATTTGATTCGTAATTGCATCATAAATCTATCCAAAGCAACCATAAGAAGAATTATTATAATTGTTAATTTAGTGCATTTAACATTTTTACAGAATATTTTACGTCATTTGTGAGGCAGTAGTGACTAAAAATAAACAAATTTTTTTAAGTATTTCATATATAGTTGCTTTACATATCTATTGAAAATAATGTAAAAACAATTATAATAATTGCTATGTAAATGACTTTTAATGTCTATATAGAATAATTTACATCATTTGTGACACATTTGTGAGTAAAAGGAAATAAAAAATAAGAAATTTTAATGCTAGTAAATAATAAAGGTATAAGCTACAATACTAAATATAAGCTTTCTGTAAAGGAATGAACCAACTTTAATACACAAATAGAGAGATATCTCACACATGTGACATCCTATCAAGTGTTAATAAATGTTTCACCTAACATCTATGCTAAAAAATGTCAGCTACGCAAAGTAAATTGTAATTTATGTTAAAATATCAAACATCATTTTGAGTAGAAACATTAGATAATTCGTATTAGACCGTATTAAATATCTAACATGTACGTTAACATTAGTTATCAATATTGACATGAAATATAAACTATGTATGTCAAAATCAATCGTCAATATAAGCATAAAATTATGAAGGGAACTTCACCATAACATGCTTGTCACAAAGTCAAGCATGCACGTACTTGTATTATAATCTCGATTTGTGCTACGTTGTCGCCCTCACAGGATCCATCAAACATTTGTTAGGAATTAATACTAGAATTATTAATCCAAGCAATGTATGCAAGGCATGAACATTTTATCTTCAGTTCCATCATGTCTATTTATATAACCTTAGTCACATAACATGTCTAGAAAACTAGATGGCTGCTAGGTTTTTTAGGAATTTCTTTATTAATTTATGACTTGTTTTACTAGATTTGTCATTTGTTTAAAACCCAATATTATACTTGTAAACCCCATAAAATAATATATGTAATTATGTACAAAGTTATGGGAATAAATAACAAAATCGATTATAGAGGTTCGTATGATTTTATGTAATCCTTCTATAATCCTCCGATTGAGAGTATTTCCTCCAATGTCTCCCTATAAAAGATACCATAGAACAATCAAACATCATAAAACAACAATTTAAAGTTCTAGTAAAAACAATTTGGGGTTTTTATAACCATTAAAAGCTATTTTACAAAAATGAAACAACAAACCCTAGGAACAGTTTACCATATTATTTTCAAAATAAAAATAAGTCGAACCATAATGCACCCACATAACATCAACCAAGCAAAATTATATGTTCAATTGAAGTACTGTGAATCTTTCTCCGAATATTTACAAATAAATGTTAAGTGTCAAATTAGGTCTACATATAAAACAAAAAATTAACAAACGTTTGAGTTAAAAAACTACAACTTCATCGCTTTCATGAACGTCTTTTATAATCTTCATGTGAGTAAAATGATGCTAGTAGTCTTTTCCTTGAAGATCCACTAGATTTAAGTGGCCAAGTTCTTGTATAAGTTCCTCAAATTCGGCACATGGTTAGATAATTCCAACATGATAAATTAACAAATTTATACACACTAGTTTGAGGATAAAGTATATATATCATTCACAAGGTTACCCCTAAATATATGTGACACCCGGCAAACTCAGGTTGATAACATTGATTAGGTTAAAGTCTACCTTAGCGAGTCACGCGTATATTATACTTAACTGGGTCGGTTGAGTCGTGTTATGGTCCGGAAGTCGTTACTGCGGTCTAGAGGGTCATTAGATGTCAGTTAATAACCATGTGTACAAGAATTGACGATTCGTAGAATCGTCGAACCTAAGTAAACACACAAGTCTCGAGTCCCGGTAATTGGGGAACAAATGTGAACGTGTTTGTTTTCATGATTTATGTGTGCCTAATTACTATGTGACGTGTCGGCATGTGTATACGTGTTTACATATGTTAAAACGGTGATTACACGGGATTGCATGACATTATAGGTGATTACGCAGTGCTCAAGGCGATTGGGAAGAGCCTGTGGGCAATTAGCCCTGTAATCTCCTATAGGAGGGCGATTAGGGGGAGTATAAGGGCGATTGGGCCCTAATCGCCAGCCCTAATCGCATAATACTGCTGCGTAATCGCCTGACATGTTTTAAACGCCTATAAATACCACCCTTGACCTCTAAAACACCATTTGTGCAACCCTAGCCGTCCCATAACCTATCCCAACTCACAAACACCCTCTAGAACACGTTTTTGCATCAAAACACACATTTCCAAGCTTTACACATCATTTTCTCATAAATCCAAGGTGTGCTCTTCATTCCCAAACCTTTGTATGATTATGTTTTGTTCCCTAAAGGTCCAGAACTGATTTATAAACTATTGTGTCTTTGAAAATCGATTAAAAACCGTTTCTAAACAAACCCAAACCCTTATGCATGTTATATGTGTTGTATATGAATAAAGATAGGATTTTGATGATTGAAACATGGTTGTTCTTGTGTTATGAATGTGTTTCTGACTTAAATGGGTTATGATAATGTTAACTTAGGAGTTTGGAGGTCCATGGTTGTGTATTGTTGATATTTGGAATTTTGACCCATTTGAATGGTTTTGAATGATTATGGATGATATGATGTGTTTTGTTGGTTATATGATGTTAGGGTTTGCTTTAGGTTGATGCTAGAACAATAGGGTATTATCGGACAACGTTGTTATATGATGAATAGGGCGAACTTGGTATTTTGATTAAAAACCTGTGAACTCACCAGCATTTCGTGATGACATATTTTTGGCATGTTTTTCTCAGGTCGCTAAGGTAGCATCCCAGGGCTTAGGCGCACGTGTTTGCACGACGTCTAGTTTAGGGTTCATGGTTTCTTTTTGAATGTCGAATAAGTTTGAATACTTTTGAATTTTGAGTTGTAAACAATGCTTCCGCTATTATGTCATGGTTTGAACTTATGTTATATAATTTGTACCTCCATATAGTGTTGTTTATTGTGACCGTTGACTTGGATCCTGGTTTGTCACGCGCCTCGCGGTAAAACCCCTCAAGTGGAATTTGAGGGTGTGACAATATACATGAGGTATCATATGCAAATGTGTTAGGGGCTAGATTCTCTGTATTTGGGCGGGGGCAGGTGAAGGCCATTAGTGAATATTGCCCAGCTACTAGAAAAGAGGGCAAAAAGGCATTGTCATCTATCTAAACCAGTTTCCAAAAGCGTTGAAGAAAAAGCAAAAAAGTGATGGAAAAAGTAATAACCAAAGTTTAACATATAAAATTGTCTAAATGTAGAACGTGTTGCATGTTGATGTCAACTCCAGATAGCCGATAGCTACATCCAAAATGTGAATGGTACAATTTAACTAGGTGTCACACTCTCAAAATTCCACTACGGAGTTTATACCGTCAGGCGCGTGACACACCAGGATCTCCATAGCCATAAGTCATATGAGCGACTCTAAATGCCCAGATTTGTAAAAGTATAGCTTAACGTTTAGTTAAAAGGTTTAGAAAGTTGCATAAGTGTAACAAATATAAATTTAAATCCATGCATAAAACACGCGCCCAAAAGCCAATGTAAACGTACGCCAATTATTACTTAACTAATGTTCAAATGCCCATGACACATTGATGAATGTCCTACGTAGCTTAAAATTTACAAAGAGCTAGACCCGGAATTTTGGATAGTAGCTAGATACATGGGTTTTACGCTCTTTCAAAGTGGATTCATCCCGTTTGGATGATTTTATGACTATTAAGAATTTTTCTCATAAACTTTCGCAACAGATTTGTTAACCTAAATGTGATAAATGATATTTCATAATTTTTTAACAAGGTTATATCGCGAAATAAAAATAGTGGCATGGGTACTCAACATGTAGGTATCTACACTTAAATTTTGAGACTTTAATATTTTGGATAAGTATTTTTGAATAATTCGTTTCGACGACTCATAATCTGCCCCGAAATTACGGATTATGGAATTTGTACCTAAGTGCTTTTTTTAACGGTTTGGTTGACTTGTTTACGACTTGAACTTAGGTGTAAACTTGTATGTATCATATGTGAAGTATATGATGATGTGTAAATATGTTATTCACCAACGGATTCATAGGATCACTTATTGCATGTAGTACATTAGTGTCATTTAAACTCTTCACATCATTGGATGTCTTGGGAAAATGAGTCTTGTTGTGTGTTTTCTATACACGTGAGCTCACATAGTGACATGCATGATAGGGAGTCATTAGCGGGTGCGGGTCTCTATTACTTGTTTGGATTTGGATCTAGCTTTCAACGCAAACTAAGGTGAGACAACTTAATTTCTAGGTTGGAATTACATGACTTGTAGTTTGGGTTGGGACTACTACTTAACTCGGGTTTTGAGATATGTTGAATCCTTGTGTGAATCGGGTTTTACTAGTTTCATAACTTTTTGTCCTTTGTTAACTTTACCGGAAACTCTATCACTTTAAAATCCTTACTTTTTAACGGGTTAATCGCTGGAGGCGAATGTGGTATTAGCTGATAACGCTATTAGGGTGTGCAGCACCCTCACACTTGATGTGCCTGTGTCACGGGTGTGAACTTTTGACCACTTTTTTACTAGTGTTGATAGACACTAGCGCTAAGGCAAATCAACTTCTGTATGATGTTGGTACTCCTTGTTTACATACATTGTGTGGGTTAGCTACCTGTGGCGTGTGTTGAAACTGGTGGTTGGTTACTTTTGGAAACATTACCTTTGCTTACTTTAATTGTGAACTCACCAGCTTTATTTTGCCACATGCTAGCATGTTTTGCAGGTTTATAGGTTTGGAGCATGTAAGGCATGCATCATTTGTGTCATGGGAATTATGAACATTATTAAACCTATTCTAATTTACTTTACATTACTTTAGTTTTTGGGCGCTTGTTTTGCATATGGATTTTAGCTGGTTTTGGTGGTTTTACGCTTCCGCAATTATCTAAACTTTTTGATTTAACATTAAAACTATATATTTGACAATGAACTAAATGGTGTGGCATTTAAAGTCCATCTTATATCTTATGCCTATGGGGATACATGTGTGTCACGCGCCTCGCAATATAAACCCCGTAGTGGAATTTGACGATGTGGCACTATAGGTTTGACAAACTCATCCAACTTATTTGACCATGTCTAGGATGCTCAGGGGTGATTGAAACCAAAACTATTTCTTTTTTGCAAGCTAATCAAACTAGGGTTGATTGTACACCACTTATTGTGTTAATAAGTTGTTGCATCCTAACTTGTTTGTTTTCACAAATACAACGAGTAACTGGAAGACTTACGACGCATTTTACATTGTTCTCCATTGTGTTGTTTATACATAATTGATTTTGATACATGATTGGTATGAAATCAATTAAAGTTAGCATTTTCTTAATGATAAGTAGATCCTATGTATTCTCACCGACTTTGTTGTTGACCTGAAACATATTTCTACATGTTTCACGAATATCATTTGAAGTCTTAAGTTTGATATCATATAAAAGCTTTAGACTTAGATTAATTTTAACAAAATCTTGTAATGTGTACGTCATTGAACCTTGTATGAATATATAATTTGATTAAACAATTTCTTAAACTTATTAGATGATCATGAGCTATTGAGCAATTTCGTGCACCCCAATGTTTCTGACATTGTTTGGGGTGTTACAACGTGCCCTAAACGTATTAACAACAACTGGTCTCATTTTTTCCACAAAGCTTATAACAATGACTAAGGTCTACCAAACACCAGTTTCTTGGTTGAAACCTACTACAACAACAATAATAGAATGGCTCTGAACGCTGTTCAGCACAATGGAGCGGACAAAGTTGTCTCGGTAGTGGTGATGGTGGTGGTGGTGGTGGCTTCGCACCTTTTTGTGAAACATTATTTGCTATAAAAAAAATTCATAACTAGGATGATGAAGTTTATCAAAATCTGTGATAACACAAAATAGTTAGACTACAAATTCAAAATAAGAACATACACAACACACATGTTAACAACATGTGCAAGATAATCCAAAACACCGTCACTTGTATTTTTGGCCTCGTCATTATATCGTGGGTTTGTGATGTTAAACCTGTTGTAGTTTGTATATTATAATAATGTATGAATTATATTTATATATACATTCGATGGTGAGGTGATATTTATATAGGTTAGTTGTTGAAGGACGTTTGTAATGCACAACTTTAGTGTGAGCATATCACACATTATTAGCGTGGGCAAATGATCAAAACAGTTAGACTACTATGTTGTCTATATGTAATGTAAAACTAGAAAAGTGAACAGTTTAAAAGGTAATTTTCTACGCGATTAATTTCCTCTCAAACTAAAAAAAGACCTATTTAATTCATAATTGCATCATAAATCTATCCAAAGCAACCATAAGAAAGATTATTATAATTGTTAATTTAGTGCATTTATCATTTTTACAGAATATTTTACATCATTTGTGACGCAGTAGCGACTAAAAGTAAAAAATTTTTTTGAAGTATTTCATATATGGTTGCTTTACATATCTATTGAAAATAATATAAAAATAATTATAATAATTGCTATGTAAATGACTTTCAATGTCTACATAGAATAATTTACATCATTTGTGACGCATTTGTGAGTAAAAGGAAATAAAAAATAACAAATTTTAATGCTAGTAAATAATAAAGGTATAAGCTACAATACTAAATATAAGCTTTCTGTAAAGGAATGAACCAACTTTAATACACTAATAGAAGGATATCTCACACATGTGACATCGTATCAAGCGTTAATAAATGTTTCAACTAACATCTATGCTAAAAACTGTCAGCTACGCAAAGTAAATTGTAATTTATGTTAAAATATCAAACATCATTTTGAGTAGAAACATTAGATAATTCGTATTAGACCGTATTAAATATCTAACATGTACGTTAACATCCTCATCAATATTGACATGAAATATAAACTATGTATGTCAAAATCAATCGTCAATATAAGCATAAAATTATGAAGGGAACTTCACCATAACATGCTTGTCACAAAGTCAAGCATGCACATACTTGTATTATAATCTCGATTTGTGCTACGTTGTCGCCCTCACAGGATCCATCAAACATTTGTTAGGAATGAATACTAGAATTATTAATCCAAGCAATGTAAGTTAGGCATGAACATTTTATCTTTAGTTCCATCATGTCTATTTATATAACCTTTGTCACATAACATCTCTAGAAAACAAGATGGCAGTTAGGTTTTTTAGGAATTTCCTTATTAATTTATGACTTATTTTACTAGATTTGTCATTTGTTTAAAACTCAATATTATAGTTGTAAACCACATACAATAATATATGTAGTTATGAACAGAGTTATGGGAATAAATAACAAAATCGATTATAGAAGTCCGTATGATTTTATGTAATCCTTCAATGTCCTTTCCTTAATCCTCAGATTGAGAGTATTTCCTCTAATGTCTCCCTATAAAAGAGACCATAGAACAATCAAACATCATAAAACAACAACTTAAAGTTCTAGTAAAAACAATTTGAGGTTTTTATAACCATTAAAAGCTATTTTACAAAAATGAAACAACAAACCCTAGAAACAGTTTACCATATTATTTTCTAAATAAAAATAAGTTGAACCATAATGCACCCACATAAAATCAACCAAGCAAAATCATATGTTCAATTGAAGTACTGTGAATCTTTCTCCAAATATTTACAAATAAATGTTAAGTGTCAAATTAGGTCTACATATAAAACAAAAAATTAACAAACGTTTGAGTTAAAAAATTACAACTTCATTGCTTTCATGAACGTCTTTTATAATCTTCATGTGAGTAGAATGATGCTAGTAGTCTTTTCCTTGAAGATCCACTAGATGTAAGTGGCCAAGTTCTTGTATAACTTCCTCAAATTCGGCACATGGTTAGATAATTCCAACATGATAAATTATCAAATTTATATACACTAGTTTGAGGATAATGTATATATATCATTCACAAAGTTACCCTTAAATATACATGAGGTATCATATGCAAATGGGTTAGGGGCTGGATTCTCTATATTTGGGCCGGGGCAGGTGAAGGCCATTAGTGAATATTGCCCAGTTACTAGAAAAGAGGGCAAAAAAGCATTGTCATCTATCTAAACCAGTTTCCAAAGGCATTGAAGAAAAGGCAAAAAAGTGATGGAAAAAGTAATAACCAAAGTTTAACATATAAAATTGACTAAATGTAGAACGTGTTGCATGTTGATGTCAACTCCAGATAGCCGATAGCTACATCCAAAATGTGAATGGTACAATTTAACCAGGTATCACACTCTCAAAATTCCACTACTGGGTTTATACCGTCAGGCGCGTGACACACGAGGATCTCCATAGCCATAAGTCATATGAGCGACTCTAAATGCCCAAACCATTTAGTTCGTTTGTAAAAGTATAGCTTAACGTTTAGTTAAAAGGTTGAGAAAGTTGCATAAGTGTAACAAGTATAAATTTAAATCCATGCATAAAACACGCGCCCAAAAGCCAATGTAAACGTACGCCAAATAATACTTAACTAATGTTCAAATGCCCATGACACAATGATGAATGTCCTACGTAGCTTAAAATTTACAATTAGCTAGACTTGGAATTTTGGATAGTAGCTTGATACATGGGTTTTACGCTCTTTCAAAGTGGATCATCCCGTTTGGATGAATTTATGACTTTTAAGAATTTTTCTCATAAACATTTGCAACAGATTTGTTAACCTAGCTGTGATAAATGATTTTTCATAATTTTTTAACAAGTTTATATTACGAAATAAAAATAGTGGCATGGGTACTCAACATGTAGGTATCTTCACTTGAAGTTTGAGACTTTAATATTTTGGATAAGTATTTTTGAATAATTCGCTTCGACGACTCATAATCTGCCCCGAAAATACGATTATGGAATGTGTAGCTAAGTGCTTTTTTTAAAGGTTTGGTTGATTTGTTTACGACTTGAACTTAGGTGTAAACTTGTAAGTATCATATGTGAAGTATATGATGATGTGTAAATATGTTATTCACCAACGGGTTCATAGGGTCACTTATTGCATGTAGTACATTAGGGTCATTTAAACTCTTCACATCATTCGATGTCTTGGGAAAATGAGTCTTGTGTGTGTTTTCTATACACATGAGCTCACATAGTGACATGCATGATAGGGAGTCATTAGCGGGTGCGGGTCTCTATTACTTGTTTGGATTTGGATTTAGCTTTCAACGCAAACTAAGGTGAGACAACTTAATTTCTGGGTTAGAATTACTTGACTTGTAGTTTGGGTTGGGACTACTACTTAACTCGGGTTTTGAGATATGTTGATTCCTTGTGTGAATCGGGTTTTACTAGTTTCATAACTTTTTGTCCTTTGTTAACTATACTGGAAACTCTATCACTTTAAAGTCCTTACTTTTTAACCGGTTAATCACTGGAGGCGTACGTGGTATTTGCTGATAACGCTATTAGGGTGTGCAGCACCCTCACACTTGATGTGCCTGTGTCACGGGTGTGAACTTTTGACCACTTTTTTACTAGGATTGATAGACACAAGCGCTAAGGCAAATCAACTTCTGTATGATGTTGGTACTCCTTGTTTACTTACATTGTGTGGGTTAGCTACCTGTGGCGTGTGTTGAAACTGGTGGTTGGTTACTTTTGGAAACATTACCTTTGCTTACTTTAATTGTGAACTCACCAGTTTTATTTTGCCACATGCTAGCATGTTTTGCAGGTTTATAGGTTTGGAGCATGTAAGGCATGCATCATTTGTGTCATGGGAATTATGAACATTAATAGACCTATTCTAATTTACTTTACATTACTTTAGTTTTTGGGCGCTTGTTTTGCGCATGGATTTTAGCTGGTTTTGGTGGTTTTACGCTTCCGCAATTATCTAAACTTTTTGATTTAACATTAAAACTATATATTTGACAATGAACTAAATGGTGTGGCATTTAAAGTCCATCTTATATCTTATGCCTATGGGGATACATGTGTGTCACGCGCCTCGCAATATAAACCCCATAGTGGAATTTGACGATGTGGCACTATAGGTTTGACAAACTCATCCAACTTATTTGACCATGTCTAGGATGCTCAGGGGTGATTGAAACCAAAACTATTTCTTTTTTGCAAGCTAATCAAAGTAGGTTTAATTGTACACCACTTATTGTGTTAATAAGTTGTTGCATCCTAACTTGTTTGTTTTCACAAATACAACGAGTAACTGGAAGACTTATGACGCATTTTACATTGTTCTCCATTGTGTTGTTTATACATAATTGATTTTGATACATGATTGGTATGAAATCAATTAAAGTTAGCTTTTTCTTAATGATAAGTAGATCCTATGTATTCTCACCGACTTTGTTGTTGACCCGAAACATCTTTCTACATGTTTCACGAATATCATTTGAAGTCTTAAGTTTGATATCATATAAAAGCTTTAGACTTAGATTAATTTTAACAAAATCTTGTAATGTGTACGTCATTGAACCTTGTATGAATATATAATTTGATTAAACAATTTCTTAAACTTATTAGATGATCATGAGCTATTGAGCAATTTCGTGCACCCCAATGTTTCTGCCATTGTTTGGGGTGTTACAAAGTGCCCTAAACGTATTAACAACAACTTGTCTGATTTTTTCCACAAAGCCTATAACAATGACTAAGGTTTACGAAACACCAGTCTCTTGGTTGAAACCTACTACAACAAAAATAATAGAATGGCATTGAACGCTGTTCAGCACAATGGAGCGGACAAAGTTTTCTCGGTAGTGGAGATGGTGGTGGTGGTGGCTTCGCACCTTTTTGTGAAACATTATTTGCTATAAAAAACAATTCATAATTAGGATGATGAAGTTTATCAAAATCTGTGATAACACAAAATAGTTAGACTATAAATTCAAAATAAGAACATACACAACACACATGTTAACAACATGAGCAAGATAGTCCAAAACACCGTCACTTGTATTTTTGGCCTCGTCATTATAACGTGGGTTTGTGATGTTAAACCTGTTGTAGTTTGTATATTATAATAATGTATGAATGATATTTATATGTACATTCGATGGTGAGGTGATATTTATATAGGTTAGTTGTTGAAGGACGTTTGTAATGCACAACTTTAGTGTGAGCATATCACACATCTTTAGCGTGGGCAAATGATCAAAACAGTTAGACTACTATGTTGTCTATATGTAATGTAAAGCTAGAAAAGTGAACAGTTTAATAGGTAATTTTCTACACCATTAATTTCCTCTCAAACTAAAAAAAGACCTATTTAATTCATAATTGCATCATAAATCTATCCAAAGCAACCATAAGAAAGATTATTATAATTGTTAATTTAGTGCAATTAGCATTTTTACAGAATATTTTACATCATTTGTGACGCAGTAGCGACTAAAAGTAAAGAAATTTTATGAAGTATTTCATATATGGTTGCTTTACATATCTATTGAAAATAATGTAAAAACAATTATAATAATTGCTATGTAAATGACTTTTAATGTCTGTATAAAATAATTTACATCATTTGTGAGTAAAAGGAAATAAAAAATAACAAATTTTAATGCTAGTAAATAATAAAGGTATAAGCTACAATACTAAATATAAGCTTTCTGTAAAGGAATGAACCAACTTTAATACACAAATAGAGGGATATCTCACACATGTGACATCCTATCAAGCGTTAATAAATGTTTCAACTAACATCTATGCTAAAAACTGTCAGCTACGCAAAGTAAATTGTAATTTATGTTAAAATATCAAACATCATTTTGAGTAGAAACATTAGATAATTCGTATTAGACCGTATTAAATATCTAACATGTACGTTAACATCCTCATCAATATTGACATGAAATATAAACTATGTATGTCAAAATCAATCGTCAATATAAGCATAAAATTATGAAGGGAACTTCACCATAACATGCTTGTCACAAAGTCAAGCATGCACATACTTGTATTATAATCTCGATTTGTGCTACGTTGTCGCCCTCACAGGATCCATCAAACATTTGTCAGGAATGAATACTAGAATTATTAATCCAAGCAATGTATGCTAGGAATGAACATTTTATCTTTAGATCCATCATGTCTATTTATATAACCTTTGTCACGTAACATCTCTAGAAAACAAGATGGCAGCTAGGTTTTTTAGGAATTTCCTTATTAATTTATGACTTATTTTACTAGATTCGTCATTTGTTTAAAACTCAATATTATAGTTGTAAACCACATACAATAATATATGTAATTATGTACAGATTAACGTTTAGTTAAAAGGTTGAGAAAGTTGCATAAGTGTAACAAGTATAAATTTAAATCCATGCATAAAACACGCGCCCAAAACCCAATGTAAACGTATGCCAAATAATACTTAACTAATGTTCAAATGCCCATGACACAATGATGAATGTCCTACGTAGCTTAAAATTTACAATGAGCTAGACCCGGAATTTTGGATAGTAGCTAGATACATGGGTTTTACGCTCTTTCAAAGTGGATTCATTCCGTTTGGATGAATTTATGACTTTTAAGAATTTTTCTCATAAACTTTTGCAACAGATTTGTTAACCTAGCTGTGATAAATGATTTTTCATAATTTTTTAACGAGGTTATATTTCGAAATAAAAATTGTGGCATGGGTACTCAACATGTAGGTATCTTCACTTGAAGTTTGAGACTTTAATATTTTGGATAAGTACATTTGAATAATTTGTTTCGATGACTCATAATTTGCCCCGAAAACACGGATTATGGAATTTGTACCTAAGTGCTTTTTTAAAGGTTTGGTTGACTTGTTTACGACTTGAACTTAGGTGTAAACTTGTATGTATCATATGTGAAGTATATGATGATGTGTAAATATGTTATTCACCAACGGGTTCATAGGGTCACTTATTGCATGTAGTACATTAGTGTCATTTAAACTCTTCACATCATTGGATGTCTTGGGAAAATGAGTCTTGTTGTGTGTTTTCTACACACATGAGCTCACATAGTGGCATGCATGATAAGGAGTCATTAGCGGGTGCGGGTCTCTATTACTTGTTTGGATTTGGATTTAGCTTTCAACGCAAACTAAGGTGTGACAACTTAATTTCTGGGTTGGAATTACTTGACTTGTAGTTTGGGTTGGGACTACTACTTAATCCGTGTTTTGAGATATGTTGATTCCTTGTGTGAATCGGGTTTTACTAGTTTCATAACTTTTTGTCCTTTGTTAACTATACCGGAAACTCTGTATCACTTTAAAGTCCTTACATTTTAACGGGTTAATCGCTGGAGGCGAATGTGGTATTAGTTGATAACGCTATTAGGGTGTGCGGCACCCTCACACTTGATGACCCTGTGTCACGGGTGTGAACTTTTGACCACTTTTTTACTAGTGTTGATAGACACTAGCGCTAAGGCAAATCAACTTCTGTATGATGTTGGTACTGCTTGTTTACTTACATTGTGTCGGTTAGCTAACTATGGCGTGTGTTGAAACTGGTGGTTGTTTACTTTTGCAAACATTACATTTGCTTACTTTAATTGTGAACTCACCAGCTTTATTTTGACACATGCTAGCATGTTTTGCAGGTTTATAGGTTTGGAGCATGTAAGGCATGCATCATTTGTGTCATGGGAATTATGAACATTATTAGACCTATTCTAATTTACTTTACATTACTTTAGTTTTTGGGCACTTGTTTTGCGCATGGATTTTAGCTGGTTTTGGTGGTTTTACGCTTCCGCAATTATCTAAACTTTTTGATCTAACACACCTTCCCACCAAGTTTGTGCATCCTCTTCCAGTTTGTACGATGCTAACCTCGACTTGAATTCATCACCAACTCCTAAAACTCAAAATATTTTCTCCATATGCGCAATCCAATCCCTCACTACAGCGGGCGTAGCTGCTTTCGTAAAAGATCTCGGTCTCTGCTTTAGAAACTTTTCCAGCCATGCATGTATACCCTCAGGTGGGTTATTCCCTAATACAACATTTGGATTTGGATTCGGATTCGGATTGGGATTTGGGTTCGGATTAGGAATTGGATTTGGATTGGGGTTTGGATTAGGATCAGGACCACGTACAGCCTGAACAATTGCTGGTAACATAGCAGTAAAGGCCTTAGTTATTGCCGCTAGAATAGCTGGATCAGGCTCATTTGACCCAGAACGGTTACCAGATGAGCTGCGTGTTGCACGACGAGGAGGCATCTAAAAAAACAACACAATAAGATAATAGGAATACATTAGGATATTTAGAGAATTAGGAATCATCACAGAACGAATACTTAACCCAACGTCTACCCAATCCTCACATGTCGTAATTATTTAGTTAAAGTTTTCTACAGGATAGAGCCTAAGCTCTGATACCATAACTGTAACACCCCGACCCGTTTAGGGCTGACGTGTCACACAGTAATCAGAGACAAAATTTAATTTAATTAAAACTTAACGTCAAAATTTAAAACCAAATTCCGCACAACGGTCTTAACGGCAAACAAAATAACGTCTTTATTTATTCAATCACTCATTTTATTTAAAAGATTACTATCTTCAAATCTCTAGCCTTTTTATAACGCTCTTCACACATTTCCCTGGTTCCCTTGAGTACCTGTATTAAAAATAAGAGAAAACAACAAAAAGAAAAACGGCTGAGCCAAAAATTGCTTAGTAACGGAGAACACAATAGCAGTAACAATTTAATGATAGAAACGATACTGTACGCTGAACGATCACTAAAGAACTTATAACAATATATTTTAGAAATACCCATGTGAGCCAATAACAATAAACACTAAACACTGTGTACATTAGCTGCAGTTCCAATGTACCAATATGTAGAGGGGATGTGGGCACTCACACCTATCCCTCTACCACTAACACTAACACTCCTACGATCGATCCATACGCCTCTTAAATAAACAATAAGTGCAATTACTTTGCACACACTAACAATATAGAGACGTCGTGGCCTTTCGCACCGCCACAGATGGTGCACGCCATCGGTGCCAATGATGACGCCCTATGTCCCCATAGGTGGGTATGCTCGGGTATTGAGGTCAATGAAATATTACACTGTAGTCAATGAAAAGAAATATCAATACACTAAGGGTCAATAATATTTAATCAATAGCAAACACTTCATAATTATGGGAACATACGATGATGAGTGTAAACAAAATCGAACCCATCGCATGCATATCAATGACAATAAATCGATACGGTATAGATGACCATGATTTAGGGAGCACGGAAAATCAATGGTTAAAGCAATGGTCACGAATAAATAAAACGAGGACAGCGAATAAACAATAATGCGACAAGTAAGGACCACGAAATCCATACACTAGGAAAGCGATGAAAACAATATAACGCTAAAAGTAAGAGACCATAGAATCCGTACCTTAGCTTACTCGAAAACACAAAATTTAACGATATCCTTAATTTGATCCAAGGCCTACATAACAATTGTTTTTTTTTTCAAATTAGACTTTGACTCATGAGTACATACGTTTTACTAAACTTATATTAAAATATTTGAAGATTAACATGCTTGAATACCACTGTCATGGTTTTAAGAACATTAACAGCCTCTTTAATTAGTAAATCAAACTGCACTATGACAAATATATTCCTAGATTATGGAGCTTCGATTTACATACTTATTTCAACATCAATTTCATAATTAATTTACTTTATTTATTTTCTGCAATATCTAAGTCAGTATTTCAAATTAAAATTTAAAATATTAGGTTGATTTAAGAAACCAAAAGAAAGCCAAGGTGTGAGCAATAGTGTTTGTATTCTATGCATACTAAAATATGGATAGCTCTTTAATGTTATTCATGCTACCTTCCTCATTGTATAACCAAAGATTATTTATATGTGTATATATATTTCTAAATCGATTAAATGTGAGAAAACAAGAAGATAATGGTTTAACACTGGTATACCTTGTGTTGATCAAGCACAGTTGTCTGGTATAACGCGGCGTCACGAGTTCCTTTCCGGTGTTGCGTCGGTGATTGTCGCGGCACGAAACAAAGATCGAACAGGTCTTCTACGATTGGAATTCAGATGTGGGCTTTGAATATTGTCGACCAACTTAAATTTCCAGGTGGCTTGAGTTGAACAAGTTAGTCGTGCAATGCGACAGCGGAATGTCGACAGTCCGTTGCTTTTCAGAATGGTGTACCGATTAGACAATCAATGAGATGGCGTTTCTTGGCGGTCATAAAGATGAATATGGGTTGAACGAAAAAAAGGGAAACAACCGCTTGATCTTTTAAAGGAGGTTGTGAGGAGTGAATTAAGTTGAATGAATAAGTCCATTGTTAAAAAAAAAGATTACAATATCCCCTGATATGCGTCGCTCGAGTTTTATAAAAAGGAACTGCTTCAATTTTTGATAGGAATGTTTGGAAAGTATTGGAAGGTGATTGCTGTAACATTCCTTTCATTAGTATATCATTATTTCATTATTATCTCATTCCCTTATTTAGTGGTTATTTACTTATTTTGTTAATATATTTTTTTTTCGGCAGTACAAAGTTTTGCAAAACTAATACAACTTTGATTTCATAAAAGTTATATATGAATTGGGTTATGGATTTATTTATATTTTACTCATAAGATGTTAGATGTTGTATAAGTAGATTAACATTTGAAACATTGAAAATCCGACATAATAATAAGTCGCAATACTTATAACATTTATTGTTAGGGTTTCAAAATTACGAATATTACAATCATTTTCGATCGCGTCTCGCGATTCTCTTTTCGTTTTTGAACTACTCTCCAAGATACATTGGGGGCTCGCTTAGATATGAGCACAACCTATCACCCTCAAACGGATGGACAAAGTTAACGTACCATCCAAACATGGAAGATCTACTACGAGCGTGCGTGGTAGACTTTTTGCAACAGTTGGTATAAGCACTTGCCTTTGATCGAATTCTCGTATAACAACAGTTACCACACTTCTATCCAGTGTACGCATTTTGAGGCACCATATGGGCGCAAGTGTAGATCTCCCATCTGCTCGACTGAGGTTGGGAATAGCCAACTGACAGGTCCCGAACTCGTGCACAAAACTTCAGAGAAGCTAGTGCAAATCAGAAACCGGATGGCTGCTGCTCGTGAGTCATAGAAAAGCCATGCGGATAAGCGTAGGAAATCCTTGGAGTTCCAGATTAGGGACAAGGTACTACTGAAGTTGTCACCTTCGAAGGGTGTGATACGCTTCGGAAAACGGGGAAAGTTAAACCTGCGATATGTAGGACCATTCTAGATTGTCGAAAGGATTGGTCCAGTAGCTTACAGGTTAAACCTGCCTAATGAACTCAGAAGGGGTGCACAATGTATTCCACGTATCTAATCTAAAGAAATGCTTATCTCATACAACACTGGTAGTGCCACTGGAGTAGATCCAGGTGGACGATCAGCTACGGTTCGTGGAAGAACCAGTACAGATTCTTGAGCGGGGCGTCAAGAAACTCAGACAGAGCACCAAACCTATTGTTAGGGTGCGATGAAATTCCCGTCAAGGACCGGAATACACGTGGGAACGTATGGATTAAATGCGGCTCAAATACCCACATCTTTTTACTGAGCCTAAACATGCGCTTGAACCAAACTCTAAACGTGAAGCGACTCACTCAAAGTGAATTTCGGGGCGAAATTCCTTTCAACTTGGGGATAATGTGATATCCGGTAACCAAGCATACAATTTTACACTAGCTTCACTGTTTACTTGCTGAATTTCGGGACGAAATTCTTTTCAATTTGGGGATGATGTGACACCCCGCATTTTCAGGATATTACTTTTACTGAACTCTAGTTAACTTTCATGTGCATTCATGACTAAACACTTAACTAGGGTTAGCTAAGAAGGTCTTTCAATATGTTATGGGATAATAACATATGTTAGATGTTATTAACGCACGTATAACTATGAAAATGGTTGTCTTGACACACACACGAATCCTATAACCCGAACGTTGGTGATTTGTTGGACATGCATGATTATGTGAACAATTGAGTGTTGATGTATGTGGATTAACACGTGTATGTAAGTTACATGCTTTTGTGAATTATTGCGTATTAATTAACTTGTACGTAAACTTTATGAGATACGTGCACTTATGATAAACATATTACGTATTGATAAAACAGTAGTTTTACACATGCTAGTATGACTTTTATTGTCGGGGTTGATCTTGAGAGTTATTTAGGGCTAATGGGCTCAATTATCAGACAAAAACCCACCAAAACCCGAAAGACTTGGCCCATGAGCCTAACCCTAGCATATCCTTTATAAAAAAAAACAAAAAAAACAAACCCTAGGGCTCCTCTTTGCGTTGTGGGGTTCCAACACACACACACATTCTTCAATTGCAATCTTCAACAAAATCTCACTAATTCGAGTTGATTCGGGTGGTATCTTGGAGTGTTAAGGAGTTTAGCATTGCAAGGTATATTGTTTAAGAGCTTTATGATTATTATTGATGTTTGAAAAGTTGTAAAAACCCTAAGAACTCTATGTATAAAAATCGCATAAGAGGATTAATGTTGATATCTTGATTGTTTGTTGAATTGTTGATGAATATGGTTAATAGGAATCATGTCTAGGGTGTATGATATGTAAAAACCTGAGATTGAACATGTTAATATGAATGTTATTGTGCTAGTATGAGGTTATTGCATGATTATGGGGTATGGAGGTTGGTTAGGGTTTACAAAAGTCATGTTAATAAAGATTCTGATTTCTGGCAGATTACTTGTAACGATTAGCGTGGCTGTTATGTGATTGTTAACATGATTAATTTGATTGTTTTCTGACTCTTAAACATAACTTATGATGTTAGCTTTCCAAAAAGTTCAAAATCATGTGTTTTGGACCTGTTTTGATATATAAACAAGATTTTATAAGATTAAAGGTATAATCTGATTTTCGGATGTGAAAAATGGACCAACTTTAAAGGGCTGTAACTCGAGTTTTACAAATCCGTTAATTATGAAATTTGGACAGGAGTAGAGTCTTGGAGTATACGAGCTTTTCCAATTGGATTCACCTCGTTTCGATGAGTCTATAATTTTTAATGAATTTTTATGTAAGCTGCTGTCAACAGCACTATTTTCTGAAGTGGCTGGACTAAAATAATTTTTATAAAAATATTGAGGTATTTTTGACGAGAAATAAAAATAGTAGAGTCACGTATGAACATATGAGGCATCTCTGTAAAATTTTGGGAACTTGGTGAGTTGATTTGATATTTTATAAAAATTGGTTTTTATACCCCAAAATCTGTCCAGAAAACGCAGATTTGCAAAGAATGGTTTATGAGATAGTTTTAGTGTGTTAATGAGTTATGGGTTATGGAATTCTATATGAAAACATGTGTATATGTTATTTACAAAGTGTAGATGCCATGATAGGCTAATGGTTTGCAATTTGCGATGTGAACTAGTTGTGTTAAAAGTATTAAATTGTTGCATCATTTACTAGTCACCAACGATTGACGGGTTTTGCATGGTTTCATTACGTCAAGTACGATTACGTGAGATGTCACTTGAGTCCTTGTGTCAATACACTCAAACACTTGCAACCTTGTATTTGATAGGTTTTTGGGTAGGCGAATAGTCTTCCACACTTACTTTCTGTACGGTTTACTTTAGCACGCAACCTAAGGTGAGTTTCACTACTCTTTTCTCAAAAGCATGCGTCTCGGGTTTGAGACAACTTATTAAACTTTTTCTAGTCCAGTTTGGGGCTACTTTTACATCTCGGGTTTGAGGTGTTTGACTCCTTGTGTGGGTCGGGTTTTACGATTCCTTGTGTGGATCACGCCTTCATCAGTTTAAAACTTTTACTGTCCTTTGTGAACTAAACACGCTCTATCATTTAAAGTCCTTACATATTATTGGGTTAATCGCTGTAGGCGAACGTGGTATTAGTTGATAGCGCTATTAGGTTGTGCAGCAACCTCATGCTTGAGGTGCTTGGGTCACGGGCATGAACTTTTGACCACGCTCTTGAGGAGCAAAAACTTACCAGTGTTGATAGACACTGGTACTAAGGCAAATTAACAACTTCTGTATGTTCCCAATAATCACCCTTTTAGTTACAATGAGTGGGCTAGCTACCCCTGACAAGCTTAAAACTGATGGTTTAAAACTTTGGTAACTTATTACCTAATACTTAAACTGTGAACTCACCGACATTATGTTGACACACGATATACATGCTTTTGCAGGTAGTTAGCTTCCGGTGTCACAATTAGGAAGTACCGCACGTTCACTGCATTTGGGGTCTGGGGCATACACCTAGATTACTGATCGTACTTTTACGTTTCCTTTCATATGGTTTTAATTTGGGCGCGTTGTTTTGCGCATGGTTTTTTTTTAAAGGTTTTAAATTCGGTTTACGCTTCCGCAGCTTAACTAAACTTGAATTTTTGAAAACGAACTAAATGGTTTGGGTATTTAGAGTTCGTTCATATGACTTATGGCTATGGGATCCTGGTGTGTCATGCGCCTCGCGGTAAAACCCCGCAGTGGAAATTTGAGGGTGTGACACCTGAGGTATCATATGCAAATGGGTTAGGGGCTGGATTCTCAATATTTGGGCCATGGCAGGTGAAGGCCATTAGTGAATATTGCCCAGCTTCTAGAAAAGAGGGCAAAAAGGCATTGTCATCTATCTAAACCAGTTTCCAAAGGCGTTGAAGAAAAGGCAAAAAAGTGATGGAAAAAGTAATAACCAAAGTTTAACATATAAAATTGTCTAAATATAGAACGTGTTGCATGTTGATGTCAACTCCAGATAGCCGATAGCTACATCCAAAATGTGAATGGTACAATTTAACCAGGTATCACACTCACAAAATTCCAATACGGGGTTTATACCGTCAGGCGCGTGACACACGAGGATCTCCATAGCCATAAGTCATATGAGCGACTCTAAATGCCCAAACCATTTAGTTCGTTTGTAAAAGTATAGCTTAACGTTTAGTTAAAAGGTTGAGAAAGTTGCATAAGTGTAACAAGTATAAATTTGAATCCATGCATAAAACACGCGCCCAAAACCCAATGTAAACGTATGCCAAATAATACTTAACTAATGTTCAAATGCCCATGACACAATGATGAATGTCCTACGTAGCTTAAAATTTACAATGAGCTAGACCCGGAATTTTGGATAGTAGCTAGATACATGGGTTTTACGCTCTTTCAAAGTGGATTCATCCCGTTTGGATGAATTTATGACTTTTAAGAATTTTTCTCATAATCTTTTGCAACAGATTTGTTAACCTAGCTGTGATAAATGATTTTTCATAATTTTTTAACGAGGTTATATTCCGAAATAAAAATTGTGGCATGGGTACTCAACATGTAGGTATCTTCACTTGAAGTTTGAGACTTTAATATTTTGGATAAGTACATTTGAATAATTCGTTTCGATGACTCATAATTTGCCCCGAAAATACGGATTATGGAATTTGTACCTAAGTGCTTTTTTTAATGGTTTGGTTGACTTGTTTACGACTTGAACTTAGGTGTAAACTTGTATGTATCATATGTGAAGTATATGATGATGTGTAAATATGTTATTCACCAACGGGTTCATAGGGTCACTTATTGCATGTAGTACATTAGTGTCATTTAAACTCTTCACATCATTGGATGTCTTGGGAAAATGAGTCTTGTTGTGTGTTTTCTACACACATGAGCTCACATAGTGACATGCATGATAAGGAGTCATTAGCGGGTGCGGGTCTCTATTACTTGTTTGGATTTGGATTTAGCTTTCAACGCAAACTAAGGTGTGACAACTTAATTTCTGGGTTGGAATTACTTGACTTGTAGTTTGGGTTGGGACTACTACTTAATCCGTGTTTTGAGATATGTTGATTCCTTGTGTGAATCGGGTTTTACTAGTTTCATAACTTTTTGTCCTTTGTTAACTATACCGGAAACTCTATATCACTTTAAAGTCCTTACATTTTAACGGGTTAATCGCTGGAGGCGAATGTGGTATTAGTTGATAACGCTATTAGGGTGTGCGGCACCCTCACACTTGATGTCCCTGTGTCACGGGTGTGAACTTTTGACCACTTTTTTACTAGTGTTGATAGACACTAGCGCTAAGGCAAATCAACTTCTGTATGATGTTGGTACTGCTTGTTTACTTACATTGTGTGGGTTAGCTAACTGTGGCGTGTGTTGAAACTGGTGGTTGTTTACTTTTGCAAACATTACCTTTGCTTACTTTAATTGTGAACTCACCAGCTTTATTTTGACACATGCTAGCATGTTTTGCAGGTTTCTAGGTTTGGAGCATGTAGGGCATGCATCATTTGTGTCATGGGAATTATGAACATTATTAAACCTATTCTATTTTACTTTACATTACTTTAGTTTTTGGGCGCTTGTTTTGTGCATGGATTTTAGCTGGTTTTGGTGGTTTTACACTTCCGCAATTATCTAAACTTTTTGATTTAACATTAAAACTATATATTTGACAATGAACTAAATGGTGTGGCATTTAAAGTCCTTCTTATATCTTATGCCTATGGGGATACTTGTGTGTCACGCGCCTCGCAATATAAACCCCGCAGTGGAATTTGACGATGTGGCACTATAGGTTTGACAAACTCATCCAACTTATATGACCATGTCTAGGATGCCCAGGGGTGATTGAAACCAAAACTATTTCTTTTTTGCACGCTAATCAAACTAGGGTTGATTGTACACCACTTATTGTGTTAATAAGTCGTTGCATCCGAACTTGTTTGTTTTCACAAATACAACGAGTAACTGGAAGACTTACCACGCATTTTACATTGTTCTCCATTGTGTTGTTTATACATAATTGATTTTGATACATGATTGGTATGAAATCAATTAAAGTTAACTTTTTCTTAATGATAAGTAGATCCTATGTATTCTCACCGACTTTGTTGTTGACCCAAAACATCTTTCTACATGTTTCACGAAAATCATTTGAAGTCTTAAGTTTGATATAATATAAAAGCTTTAGACTTAGATTAATTTTAACAAACTCTTGTAATGTGTACGTCATTGAACCTTGTATGAATATATAATTTGATTAAACAATTTCTTAAACTTATTAGATGATCATGAGCAATTTTGTGCACCCCAATGTTTCTGCCATTGTTTGGGGTGTTACAAAGTGCCCTAAACGTATTAACAACAACTTGTCTAATTTTTTCCACAAAGCTTATAACAATGACTAAGGTATGCGAAACACCCACTTCTTGGTTGAAACCTACTACAACAACAATAAAAGAATGGCATTGAACGCTGTTCAGCACAATGGAGCGGACAAAGTTGTCTCGGTAGTGGTGGTGGTGGCTTCGCACCTTTTTGTGACACATTATTTGCTATAAAAAAGATTCATAATTAGGATGATGAAGTTTATCAAAATCTGTGATAACAGATCCAATGCATGTTTTTGGGAAAAGGAAAATGAGGAAACTTGCGACTAATAGTATGACTTATAACGATTTTCAACTCGACTCTTGTAAACACATGAAAATGTGTACCTTGAAAATCCTATTAAGCGAACTTGTTTTGAATCTAAAAACATTCTTCGATCTTTAAAAAGTTATTCTCATACGGCATTACTACAATTCTTTTAGCTATATTGTAGAGTCTGGGAATGTATGTGTTATAAACGAAAATTTATCTTTTTATACTTGTACTCTCAGTCGCAAAAACTTTTGGTCTAACAAAATATTGAACATATCCTCATCGGAATATTGCTAAATGTCTTTAATCGTATAGTACATAAATGCAAAACCACTAAATGTAAACCCTCGTGCCAGTAGACTATATGTCTGTTCTGGGCACTCTCATTTGCATTAAATTTTATTAGTTTGTTTTTACATCATTTTATTTATAGTTATGTTTGCGCATTATCTTATTTATGATTATCCTCGCATTATTCTTTTATTGGTGATTATTCTTAGGCGTTATTAGCGGTTATTCTCGCATTGTTTATTAGCAGTAATTCTTACATCACTGATTTCGAGCATTTATTTCAACTAGTTTGGTTAAGTTAGTATAAGAGAAATCTAACCGAAACAGAATATACTTAACCAAACTAACTTCAGGGACTCATATTGACAAAATTTGAAACTGCAAAAGGTTGAACACTGCTCCTTCCCACTCACACGATTCCGGTGACCGGAATTAGTATCGACGAAGATTCTGGCCAAATTGAATAACCATTTTAATGCGTTTTAAATGTTCAAATTCATATCCCATATGTTACTTCAATTTGTTCCAGCTACGTCACACCCCGCCGAGGCAGAAAACGCGAGGTGCGACTTCAAATGATTTCCAAGGACAAAGGTCACACGAGCATTAATTAAGATAAAGCGGGAACTTTCAGTAAACAACCAATTTTTGTCCAACATAACTTTAATTGTTTAAAATTAAAACTATTGTATGTAAATTTCTGGAGTTAAAACAACAAGACAACAGTCCAAACGAAGGTATCCCACATATGCTCGCACGCAACCTTCACAAGTTCTATTATCCATGCCAATTTCCTGAAAAACATGCATGTAAAAATATATATAGGTCAGCATAAAGTTGGTGAGTTCACTGTTTTCTATATGATGGACATGTAGTCCAAAACCAACTAAATCATTGCCTAGCTAGGGCAATAATCAATATGTGATCTGACATGAGCCCACAACCAAACCTTGACATGTTGTGCTTCGCCCATTGTACACTAAAGACAATGAAATAATGTGAAATACAAGCACCCTTTTGATATCTGTCATCCGATAAATCGATCCTGGTGTTTCATAGCGAAGTCCATAGCTAATGTTTATGGTATGATGTATTACACGAGGGCTTAATGGATCCTAAACCTTAATGTCTCATGTTCACATAATAGTCATGATTGTAACTCAAAACTGTACGCTTGTTTTTCCCCCTGGAAAAATGTAAAAACTGTAAAAAGGGGCCGTGAAATACTCACTTGGTATCTGGATGCTAAACTGGACTGAGTCTGATGCGGTGTGTCTGGTCTGGAAGCCCTAAATTCAATGTAAAGGCTTCTTAAGTCTATGTTTGGTTCAAACTACCATGCAATTGTTCACCCGACTGGAACACCTATGCTCTAGGGGCTTCTGTACCTCTATCCATATGTGTTATACACTGTACGTGTCAGAAAATGTCTGTTTTGTCCTTAATGTGACTATGTTTAGTTGGTAAAACAAGTGGCTTGACTTACTTAATGTTACCGAGTGTTACTTATGTCTCAGTTATGTCTAGGGTTGGATATGGACTTATTCTTTCGCTAGTTTTGTATAAAACAACATATTCATGTATTTTGTCCTTGAATATACTCACATTTGGATGTTTAACATAGGTTTCCAAGAAAACTCTTGTGTTAAGCTTGTTAACACATGCTTTTAAGGTCTTTAACACATGTTCATACACTACGTGAAAAATGGGCTACGGCCACACTTTTTCCAAAACCACCCTGCCACACTTTTCCTTAAATATGTGGCTAAAGGTCATACATTTTAAGTATTTGTGTGATTATCGTGTAACAACTTAAAATCTTTAGCCACACTTTAAGAAAAAAAATATGACATCTACTAGCCATACTAAAAAAGTGTGTCCAAATGTGATCTACGACCACAATTTATGTTTCATGTGACCAAAAACACATCTTTTCGAGACCTGTAGCCACACTTTAAGAAAAAACTGTCATGTTTAGCAGTCACACTAAAAAAGTGTGGCCAAACATGATCTATGACCACAATATTTGTTTCATGTGACAAAAAATACATGTTTTTGATTCTTTAGCTATGCTTTAAGACAAAATTCTAACATTTATTAGTCACACTAGAAAAGTGTGACCCAATGCGATGTACGGCCACAATATTTGTTTGATGATGTGGCTAAAACCTAATGCATATGGCCACATATATTATTTTGTTTGAAGATGTGGCTAATAGCCACACTTAAAGTTAAAAATTTCATGGGCTTTACATAAACATTTGACACACTATCATCACTTTATTTATTTTTGTGTGGTGGAATGATACCAAATGTGATGGGAAAAATTGTGTGACCAAAGTTAGATAATGGTCATACCTAAATTGTCAGTAACAAACCTTCAACGCGACATGGTGTCATTAGATTTCAAATTTTGATAAACCAGAAAACTGTTTCACATATCTTGAACCAAAGCCCAGAATAGTAAAGGTCAATCAATTAACCGTGAAGGTTTAATAAATTCATTACGTAGCCTAACCACCACCAGTAGTGACTCAACCATTTAGGGTTCCAAAGCCACGGAAATATTCGAGGCCGCTTTTCAAATTAGATATGAGCAAAACAGAGTATTGACGGTGGATTGTGATGAGAATAAGGTTAACAGAGAGATGGCTTGGCAACGACCAACAATGCGAAAGGGAACGATATGGATACGACATCAATACTTGTGGCCTTTGATTACGGTTTTGTGAGCAGTTTTGTGTTTTGTGGTGATTAGAAGGCGGTAAAACCTCAAAAGGAGAACAACATACCTCGTTGGGTGGAAAACTAGTGTGAGTATGAGTGTATGAAAATTGAGGAGGGGAAATAGTAAAATTTCAGGGAAGGAAGCGGGAATCCGTATGTGGCAATGTTACAAAAATATGTTGGTTGAATTTTACTAAACCCAACCTAGCATGGAATAAAAACCGGTTTTTAAAACATGAAGCGTTAGTGTATGTGTGGGTGTTCGCATATGTGTGTTTGTGTTAGTGTTGGTAGAGATGAGCATTTCAGTACAGGCAGTGGCGGATACAGAACTTTTTTATACGGGGGCACGGTACGACGCAGCTAAAAAAGTCGAGGAACTAGACACTTGCGCGGAAAAAGCAGCGGGGAAAGTGAGAAAGTGTTAGTTTTACATAATACAAACGCAAATTTGAGTGGTTAGTAAAAAAATATATATTATGGAACAACCAATTGAGCAATATTCCATCTCTTTAAACATGTACTAAAACTTGCTTTTTTTTTTAAAGATGTATAATCTTACAAGTCTTAGAAAGAATATATGAAATCCCATTTTTGCCTAATCACATGTCAGACAAGCTTGAAAAGACTCCGAGAGTCGATTTATTTATTGGAGTCAATTTATTTATTGAATAGGTAATGTATATTTAGAGAGAGACTCCGGTTTATGTTTGTAACAATAAAAAGAAAAAAAAATCCCAACAACCATTTAATCATCACATTTAAGTAAATTAGAAATCATATAAAAAATTTAATATTTTGAGGTAGATTCACATATGACGCGTGTCAAGTGCCAAGTAATGTTGATCAACCACATGTATTTATTTGCAGTAATATGTGTAACCACATATTAATCAATATTATTAATCAATTTGCTGCACACTTATATATTCTACTCTTATAATTGTAATTTCTGTTCCCAAGCGGTAAGCCCATATAAGGCGTCGACTCCACGGTGGGCACATGCCCACCCTTTTCTAAGGGTGCATCCGCCACTGAGTACAGGTATCGAATGGCACCCTATCAACCGAAATATGCGTCGTTAAAAAAAATGTTGGAACTATAAAAAAGAAACAACTGAACAGAAAACAGTTTAAGAAAAAAAAACGATTTGGCCCATAAACATAAAGGAAATTATGTTTTCCTTGTATTAAAATTCAAAATAGTCTTAGAGTTAATAAAAGGTAATTATTAAAAAACATATTTGTCTTAATCAACAACGTTAGATCTTACATATGCTAAGTGACTATATTGGGCTTTAATGGATAACAGTGGATATTGTTAAATCACATATGTTTTAATGGACTATACTAATAGATCACACTAGCCAATAACATATCATATAGGTCTAAATACACCATATTAGGCCTTAATGGGTCAAAATGAAAAAACGTAGATAACACATGTCTTAAAAGACCATATTAGGTCTTAATGGATCACAACGGACAATGGTAGATCATAGATGTGTTAATGTACCATATTGGGTCTTAATGGTCACAATGGAAAGTAGTAGATTATATAGTTACTAGTTGACCATATTGGGTCTTAATGGATCACAATAGATGATAGTAGATTATATATTTCTTAATGGACCATATTGGGTCTTAATGGATCACAGTAGATAGTAGTAGTCATATATTTCTTAGTGGACCATATTGGGCCTTAATGACTCACGACGAACAATGGTAGATAATATACGTCTTAATTGACAACATTGGTTCTTAATGGATCAAAATGGATAAAAATAAATCATATATGTGTTAATGAACCAAATTGGACCTAATGGGTCATAATGGAGAATGGTAGATCATATATGTTTTAATAGACCATGTGGGTCCTTAATGGATCACAATGGATAATAATAAATCATATATGTATTACTGAACAATAGCGGGCCTTAGTGGATTACAATATGCATGTCTTATGGACCATATTGGGCTTAATGGATCACAATGGACAACAATAGGTCATATATTTTTTAGTGAGCCATATTGGTCCTTAATAGATCACAATAGATAATGGTAGCATGTGTATATATATATATATATATATATGATGAGCCATGTTGGGCCTTAATGGATCACAACGGACAATGGTAGGTCATACATGTCTTAATGGACCAAATCGGATCTTAATTAATCATAATAGACAATTGTAGGTCATACATGTCTTAATGGAGCATATTAGGCCTTAATAGATTACAATGGACAATGGTACATCATACATGTCTCAATGGAGCATATTAGGCCTTAATGGATCATAATAGACAATGGTAGATCATTATATATTTTAATGGATCTTATTGAACCTTAATGAATCACATGTCTCAATGGACTACATTTTGCCGTAATGGATCGCAATAGACAATAGTAGATTATGCACGTCTTAACGGGCCATCTTTTGCCTTAATAGATCACAATGTTTAGTAGAAGACCATATATATCACTAAATTAGGTGTTTAATAACTATTAAATATGTTTATATAGTCCTATTTTATGCATGTACATAGTTTCAGGGGTGTTCTTGGTTTGGTTTTGGATTATAGTCCGTTTTTTTCGTACTTTCGGTTAGCCGAATTTAAAGTTTCAAAAATCGTAATGAACAGTTTGGTCAACAATTATACCGAAAACTTGCCATATAAAAGCAAACATGATAGTTCCTACCAAGACATGGTTTGATCGTGAGGGCAACCCGGTTTTACCCAGTTATTAACCCAGCAAGTTTCTTGTGTGAGGGTAGTATGGTTTTCGGGCGAAGGTCAGTTCGCGCGACGGCCGAGGCCCGATAGAACATCGCGTTCGCGAGCGGATCTGATGGGTAATCGTCTTTGACAAAACCCGGTGACCAATTCGATCAGTACATAGAAAGTCACCTTCAAAAAATAAAAAATAAAGCCTAACTATAGATAACATATTTTGTTTGTAAACGGATCATCTATCTATATATACATATAATAAAAGAAAGCAATTTTAATGACATGGCACTCAAAGAGGCATTCTCCTCTTTGAGTGTGCCATGTGTCATCCCATGTGGCATTGAGATATTTTAGGAAAAAATATTTTAAAAATCAAATTGGATTTTTCTTACTTATGTTTCCTCTCATAATTTTTAAACGTTAATATCTTTTATATACGAGATTTTTTAAAGAAAAAAACTACACCAAATTAACGAGCGTTTTATTATCTTTCCAACGAGTACCATAGTGCTAAATAAAAAACGGAGAAAAAAAACTATTTTTTGTGGGGTTTTGTTCATACAGGAAAAAAAACACAAAGTGTTCAGGTTATTCATTAATCATATATAGGCAAGTCACTACTTATGTTCAAATTAGTAAATATGAATTCTATTTTCAACATGTGTTAACATTGGAGTTATACATTGTTTTAGTTTAGATATTAATTAGAGTTACACATTGTTTAAGGTTAAGCGTTAACATTAAAAATACAACCAAAGCCATTTTAATGACATGACACTCAAAGAGTCATTCTCCCCCTTGAGTGTGTCATGTGTCATCCCATGTGGCATTGAGATATTTTACGAAAAAAAAATTAAAAATAAAATTGAATTTTTTTCTCTTATGTTTCCTCCCATAAGTTTATAAACATTAATAACAAACGTTTTATTATCTTTCCAACGAGTACCATAGTGCTATATAAAAAATGGAGGAAAAAACCGATTATTTTTGTGGGGTTTTGTTCATACAGGAAAAAAACACAAAGTATTCAGGTAAATCATTAATCATACATAGGCAAGTCACTAATTATGTTCAAATTAGTAAATATGAATTTTATTTTCAACATGCGTTAACATTAGAGTTATACATTGTTTTAGTTTAGATATTAATATTAATATTAGAGTTATACATTGTTTAAGGTTAGGCGTTAACATTGGAGATACATTTTAATTGTTTTAGGTTAGGTGCTACCCGAAGCTTTATTGCATATAACTTTAAAGCGAATCATTTTATTTCATATCTATACTATATTATAATGCATGAGCCAAGGGCTTCTTAAATTTTAAACAATACAAATATAATTGCTCAAAATACAACACTTAATGCACATAACAAAGACTTTTTAGGGGCATATATGTCTTTTATTCTTGTCTAACAACTTACACTAAAAAGTTGCTTCTAGAAGCAAGGGTTACAAGAGGAGGTTAAGAAGTAAATTAATTCAAACACTAATTAAATTATAAATAATTAGTTAGTAGTTACACTTTTTCCACTTAACTCTCAATTTTAGCTTTATAATTTTGAATTTTGAATTTCAAAATAAAGTCTGATTTTCACCAACCATCCCTCTTCTATCTCCCTCATTTCCTCTATACATTATATCTATACTATAAGGAGGTACAATACACTAATGCATGATGTACAATACAAGCAAGGAAAAATACATTTGGTCGGCCATTTTTTCTTTCAATTTTGAATTCCCGCTCACACTCTTAAACCCATTCCCCTAACCCTAAAATTCCACTTCATATTTCATTCTTATTCTTCTCTCTGCACTTTCCTCTCTTCCTAACAACCACACTTCAAATTTGCATCCAGATTTTAAGATTCACAAGTGATTCATCCTCATCTAGAAGAAACTCCAGACTCGCCTACCTCGCCCATCTTCAAATTCTAAACTTTCAGGGTTTGGGTATGTTTGTCTCATTTTGAAGGTTTAATTGGCGTTTAATGAGGCCGATTGAAGTTACTCGCGGGTCAGGTCAAATACAGTCGTCGCCCATACATAGGTATGTGTCATTTTCAACTTCTGATTTTCCGTAATATCATGGTTAGTTGCGTGTTTTACTTTACCAGATCGTTTTCTTGGTCAAGGTTTTGAACTCCAATTACCTAGGGTAGGTAGTTTTGGTGACATTTTCGGCAGCGGTACAGGTGGTGGTGGTCGCTGTTACCAATGGTTGTGATAGCCTCTAAAATACAGGTTTGATTGTACGGAAAGACGAAATGAAAAAGGATGCAAGTTTTAATAGCATGTTCTACATAATGTTTTATAATTTTCAAATTTATTAGTTATGGATCTGCTACAAGTTTATTAAGAGATGTATCTTCGCTTTTCCTCTTTGCAGATAATTGACCACATTGATAAAGTTCTAGCTATAAGAAAATGCGCCTTCATACTTGCTACTTCTGATATATTCAGTGCAAAAATCTATGGTACTTTGAAATGGTTTAATAAAATCAAATATTTATATTTATAAAATATCTTTTTAGGATCTTTTGAGTTGTTTTTAAATTTTTTATTTATGCTTGTTAAGTAACATGATTTTTGTCATATGCAGGGTGACTTTTATGTTATTAGAGGTGTTTCAGCATTGACAATTGATTGGAAGAATTTTGTTACATTGTTCAATGACTATGTGAGGTTATAGGTACATATTCGTTTAAGATGCACCAATAGTCTAATAATATAAGGACATAACCTTATTTTGTGATTTTGTCAGCTTTATGGATTAGTTATGTTATTAACTTTTGACTGTCTTGTATTATTTGTGAATGCAAACTATGATTTTTGCTACCTATAAAGAATATAAAGAAGAACCAATATTGTTAAAGAACTATCATTAATAGTGGTTTGGTCTTGACATGTAGTTTATGATTTGGATGAGATTTCCACATGGGGCTACACAAAAAGAAGGGCAACTCAGTCATGGAACTTGAAATTCAAGTTCCAGTTATACCCCTAGATTGGTTGAAACTTTTAAGAGATGATTTTTTTTGTGCTTTCTTTTCTCATACCTAATGAATTATTGGTTTTGATGTAGATTTTTTATCGTGGGAGCAAAGTGATATGACAATAGTTGCCTTTTCACAATGTTTATGTTGTCTGCTTGTTTACCTTTGGGTCTTCGCTTTTTATGCGCCTTTTGCCTAAGCCCACGGCTCACACTTTGCGCTTTGAGTACGTCTTGTACCTTCGACAATTATGGTATATTTTACATAACTTATTGGATTAGATTGTAGAAGAACATATTGTAAATTTGTTATCATGTGTTTGTTAAATCAAAGTATTGATTTTAAAATTTAGGATGATATCATTGCTTTTAGAGTTTATGTAGTATTTGTGCTTGTGTTCAATGATTTTTTTTTTCAATTTTGAAAAGTTAAGTTATATATTAGTGGTACTTTGGACCATGTAAACACACGAAAAGACACCTTATGTAGCCAAAGCTAGCAAAAGGATAGCAGAGTGTGAGAAGAGTGTGGTGGCCTACAAGGCTACAACAAAAAACTGGTAATCCTTGTTAGTTACACTTCTTTATTTCTTGCCAAAGCTATCTGTTTTGTATACACTACTTGATATCTACTCTTTGGCTTACTATCCATATTTATTTTCTTGTCTTGAAGTTGGCAGTTGATACTTTGTTTTTTCCGCTAATTAAGACACTGTAAGCCTAAACCGAGTGATTTTAGTGACGGTGTTCCAGAATGTGATTTTAAATAATTAAAGTTACTGACCATTACTTTTTTATGCTCAGTCTTGGCTGTCAAGGTTTGTTTTTCAGCCACATAAGGCTAAGAAATAAAGCCATAAAGTGGTGGAAATACGCCAGTTTCGGGCTGGTTATACCCCTCATGTTATGGGCTGGGCATACGCCCATGTTGGTAGTGAGTGGGTCTATTTTTTATGCAAACATTGTTACTAATTTTGACCGGTTTACTTATGGATGGCTCTATCAATTAGTACACGCCTTAACTCAAACGGGTGAAATACATATTACAATGGTTACTTAATTTCAATTATTTCCAACTAAAATTTAACCATTTTATAACAGCCAATAAAGCCGTGAAGATGTTGGCATTACTATAATAGGTCATAATGAAAGTATTAGCAGGCATTAGTGTACACTAAATTGGATAAAATAGAAATGAATCTGAACTCTGTGCATAGGTTTGCTGAAGAGAATAATACATAGGATTTTATATATCCAAGTCCTATTCCTAAGCGGTTCTCATTTACTTAAAAGGTGGTTACTTGGGTTATATGTTAGAAAACTTACATTGTGATCGCCTCAACGCCTCTTGTACATGAAGCTCTCGTGATTCAAAGTCTTTGTACTTGCTACAATAAAATGAAAAGAGAAAACGAAATCATAGAATTTTGAAAAGGAACCGGGCTTGTGTTTGACACAATTCCCTTAAACAGATTCGTCGTCTGTTCCCAGGGTACACCGGTTCAACAGTGCGGCGCGGTGCACTGCGGACTATCCCACTTGCCTGAAAGATAACCGGACTTCGATTGAGTTTTGTTCTCTACATATATGTGTGTGTATGTATCTCTTTTCTACATATCCAAATGAGGCACAAAGCCTTCCATTATATAAGAACATGGATGTATGAAAAGTCTTCATAATTAGAGACTTAATTTGAGACATAAAGACTCTAATTAAGTGACATAAAATCTCTAATTAAAAGAAATAAAGACCTCTAATCAAAGACATAAAACTCAAGAGTTTTAGTCTTTAATTCACCACATTAAGGTCTTATTAATAATTATAATTTATCAAATTATAATTTCAATAAAATCCATTCACATATTTCCAACAATCCCCCACATGAATGGAGATTATTCAAAACACACAAAAGTTTCAACAAACCCCCACATGAACGGGAGTCATACTTAGAAACAATCTCATTCCGATTAAATTTCAACAGTTGAGTTTTGCATACGATAGGTAGGTGTGACCCTTTGAACCTTCGCTTATGAAACGCACTTAGCCCACTGGCTCTGAGTAGAACGCGATGTCTTTGAACTCGTCTGCCTTTTGTGTGGACGACAATACGCTTCACACAAGACTCTCCCTGACAACGTCAAGTCCTCATAGTTGTGTCCGTTATGGTCATGTACACGTGCCTGGTTCTGCGAGAGCTCTTAAGTATTGTGCCCCAACAATACCCTTCGAAGCGACCCCACTTCTCTCTCACATAGGTGATCTACTGGGACTGGTTACCTCAGTCAAATCATTAAAAGCCATAGGCTTAACCTCAACCTTGTCACTTTTAGGAATGGACTAGGAAGCTTATTTAATTTATAGTAAGCTCCCTTTTTTCAAAATGTGGGATTTCCACCAACTCTCCCCCACAGTGACCTTCGCCAGTTCATACAATTAGGTTGTCCTATTGAACTCAGATCTTGGGATCTCCAGTCAGCTGAGTTAGGTTTTCCTTCGCATAAACCTAGCCTTTCATGGGCTTTAGTCCCATTCCCATTGACGACTTCTAAACTAACTCTCTGCTTAAGCCTTTTATTAGCGGATCCGCGATGTTATCCTTTGACTTCACATAGTCAATAGTGATAATTCTTATAGAGATTAGTTGTCGTACCGATCATGCCTACGTCTTATATACCTATTCTTAATGATACGCATTGTGATATGAGCTCTGCCAATTACCGATTGACTATCACATCGTATGCATTGGGCCAATGCCGGCTTCGGCCACCTAGGTATATCCTTAACAAATTGACGTAGCCATTTTGCCTATTCATCCTCAAAGCGATGAATTTTGATTCCATCATGGATCTAACAATAACCATTTGCTTAGATGATTTCCATGTTATCGCAGCACCTCCAAGTGTGAACAAATACCCACTCGTTGCCTTGGAATCATTCGTGTAAGATATCCAATTCGCATCATAATAACCTTCAACAACTGCTGGATATCTTTTATATTGCAGCCCATAGTTTCGTATGTATCCTAATTACCAGAGCACCTGTGTCACGTAATTTCAATGAATTGAACTTAGGTTGCTCGTGTATCTACTTAGCTTGCTCGCTAAGTCTGGTCTGATACAACTCATCAGATACATCAGGCTGCCAATAATTCTTGAGTACTCTAATTGGTACAGGCTCACCTCGATTCTTAGCTAGACATTGACTCGTGTCAATGAAATTTCTAGCCACATTAGAGTCATTTCCATTGAACTTCTCAAGAATTTTGTCCACATAATAGGACTGACTTATAACAAGTCTGTTCTAGGTTCGTGTGATTTGTACATCCTAAAATCACATTTGTTCATATCAAACCTTCCATTTTCAAATGCAAATCACCTCCACACTTAAGTGTTATTGGATAACTACCAAATGGGGTGATGAAAGTTTCTTCCTTTCATATGTACCTTGAAAACTTCTCAAGAACCATTTTTACATCCCTATGGATTGTTTCTTAAATGGCTCTTCCCCCCACATTGCTTTCACTTTGATTAAGTTTGAGTAATACCACTCATGATGACATTAGACACCCGTGATAAGATAGCGACTATCTTATATCTTTGTGTTATTGAGGTCATCCATTATATTACTCAACCCATATTTTTCACACGAACCGTTTTCTGAGCTATATGAGTTGTCCTCATATTCAGTTAAATAATTTCATAACCAATGAACTATTTATTCGGTCCTTTCGATTCATCCTTTTTAATGAATTATATATTTGCGTTTACAAAATTCATTCTTATGTCGTCACATATGTTTGAATGTTCAAAGTTAATTTATTCTCCGTGGAGCATCTAAATTAACAAGTATTAGTCTAGCATGCTTTAGACTACGAATACTTAGCATGTGAACAGAAGATACCTCATTCTGATTCTTCACAGCCTTAAGAGATAACTCACTATCTCTTCCTAACATTCACGTCTTAGTTTAGACACAAAATGAGATTTTGTTTACCATTCCAAAACCTTGGTTTAAAGAATGCTTCAAAACCATAATTAATTCCATCCATTAGGATAAAGACTCGTTTGCCTTTAATCTCCAAGGCTTCACCATTAACTCTTTAGGACTTATACATAAGTCTTAACATAAATCACTTTGATGAACATATTCATCATCAACAAGTCAATTAGATTGACACCCGACGACATGACATTTACATGTCCCTAAGTGATATGTATATATTTGTTGAACTTATTTATTGGGCGACTCTCCCAAAATATATCACGAATCCTGCATATAATTCAACCAACATTGATGGTTTGTAGAGACTCTACACGTCCATCAATATTCTAAGTCTTTTATAATAAATCTCACAATATTTCTCAAAGACTTATGAATAATAACATACATTTCTATCATATGTTATAGTCATCAAAACTACATTTGAGCATTTCTACGTAAGTGCTCTCAACATTTGATGACATATCTCGTTTTCGTGTATTTAACTTCAATACACTTGCCACGTTGACCATGATTATTTCAATGAGGATGGATGAAGAGTTTTTTCTTCTTAGTCACTTAATTAGAGACTTAAGACTCTAATTAAGACTCTAATAAAACCCTCAACGAATGGCATTAAGAACTCTACTCAAGAGTTTCACCATATGAAATAAAAACTCATAAAATGGCATTAAGAACTCTACTCAAGAGTTTCACCATATGAAATAAAAACTCATCAAATGGCATTAAGAACTCTACTCAAGAGTTTCACCATATGAAATAAAACCTCATCAAATGGCATTAAGAACTCTACTCAAGAGTTTCAATCATACACTTAATTAGTCTTAAAACTATAATCAAGTGTCATAAATAAATTAACTCTACTAGAGAGTTTTTCTTCAATTCACCATATGAAGAGTTTACTAATTAATAATTATAATTTACCAAATTATAATTTCAATATAATCCAAAAAATATATAACATATTATATATATATCTTTAACCGGATTCATATCAAATCTCAAAGTGTTATTCTTTTCAACACTTTATCGTTCGACGAAATGATAACAATTATATCGTCTCATGGCGTGTTTCGAGGTACTTCCTCGATACACTGTTCAAAGCAACAAAGTTGTTTGGACTTAACTACTTCCAAGTAGTCGAACAAGTAAATATGTCCAAAACAACATCAAGTTGTTTTACACTGAATAGTCTCTCTAGACTATTATATGGTTAAAGTCAGCATACTTTTCATACAAGTATCAAACCATATATAATTTGCAAAAGACATGTTTTATTCATACAAACATTTCTACTTTTACAAGTATTTTCCATAAAGTATACATATTTATGTTTTGATTATAAATCAAAACCATGAACTCTAATATAGTTTTATTATTCAAAACCATTTCTAACACACTTGTTAGAATACAAACGATTACACGTTTCATCATATAGAGTTTTGGTTAAATAAACATTTTCTAACACACCCGTTAGAAATAAACGATTACCCAAAATCGTTTTAAACATCATTGGTTTATATTCTCAACCTTTTCTAACATGTTTGTTAGAAATATATGATTATGACAATCATTTTAGAACTTATTGGTTTATATAAAATAAACCATTTCTAACACGCTCGTTAGAAAATTAAACCATCTACATAAATGGTATTGACTTTGGATTTTCCAAAATAAACCCGTTTCAAACTCGCTTGTTCGAAACCGTCAAATTTTAACCAAACCGGTTTAATGTTGATTATTTTTCCAAAATCATCATTTCCAACACGTTTGTGTATTTTGTACAACAATCTTTTCTAACACACTTGTTAGAAATATAAACACCTTATTTAGTCTTTACAAAATCATCAATTTCTAACACGCCCGTTAGAGAAATCAATATATAAGTTTACAAATTAAACTTACTATTTTGTAAATAATAATTTCTAATACGCTTATTAGAAATGTTTCATGACACGTTATTCTTTCAACGTCGTCGATTCTAACACGCTTGTTAGAAAGACATGTTTCAAAACCTTAAAATTATCTTTCTAATACGCTAATTAGAAAGAAAACGTTAGCAAACGTTTTTACATGGGTTTACAAAAATTAAGTCTTTTCTAATACTCTAATTAGAAAATTAAACCGTGTATATACATGTTAAAAAATTAATATTTCGGTTTATCCAAACACAACACAAAACCCATGAACCCGAAAAACCATGAATATTCGGATTAAAGATTTCACTCCAATCACAAATTTAATACGATTCGATGTACCAAAATAAAACACGTACAAACTTTCGCGAACCCAAATTCCTTAGGAAGAACACGAAAGTTTGTTTACTAATCTGTTTAAGTTTGTTAGAAAACTTACATTGTGATCGCCTCAACGCCTCTTGTACATGAAGCTCTCGTGATTCAAAGTCTTTGTACTTGCTACAATAAAATGAAAAGAGAAAACGAAATCATAGAATTTTGAAAAGGAACCGGGCTTGTGTTTGACACAATTCCCTTAAACAGATTCGTCGTCTGTTCCCAGGGTACACCGGTTCAACAGTGCGGCGCGGTGCACTGCGGACTATCCCACTTGCCTGAAAGATAACCGGACTTCGATTGAGTTTTGTTCTCTACATATATGTGTGTGTATGTATCTCTTTTCTACATATCCAAATGAGGCACAAAGCCTTCCATTATATAAGAACATGGATGTATGAAAAGTCTTCATAATTAGAGACTTAATTTGAGACATAAAGACTCTAATTAAGTGACATAAAATCTCTAATTAAAAGAAATAAAGACCTCTAATCAAAGACATAAAACTCAAGAGTTTTAGTCTTTAATTCACCACATTAAGGTCTTATTAATAATTATAATTTATCAAATTATAATTTCAATAAAATCCATTCACATATTTCCAACATTATATGTGTTCTAATTCTACTATGCCACTATAACATTTTATTACTAATATTTGTATTTTGATCATAATTATAGCCAATAACAACACTTCTTTGTCAATTGTTGCAGGAATTTGGCTTGCTAACAATTTAAGAGACCCGTTTACTGGTAAGAAATATTCTTGTATCACCTCAACCCGTCAAAACAATGTGGGTTCATTGATGAATAAAAGGGTCAAAGTTGCCACTGTTTTTTTCTTTCATAAAGATTTGTCTTTGATGTCAGTTGTACAAAACAAGTTATTTTTTTTGCTCAAAAAGCTGTTAAAAGTCAACCCGAAAGTATGTTCGAAATTTTAGCCTTCTAAAATACTTGATTCAAAATTTCGAGATAATTACTTTTTGTTGTGCAAGTTTGTTTTGTTCAATTGTAAGAGAGAATGTTTATTACGCACGAAGTTACTTGATGTGTAATTTAAATGGAATGTATGAACTATTTAGGTCTTTATTCGAAAAAGTTGATGTGTATGTTTTTTGAGTGATAAGTGCAGGCGAGTAGTTTAAATGAAAGTTGACAAATTTGCCTTAAATGCAGGTCTTTATGGAATGTAAGATTAGTGGCCTTTGTTTGAGCGATAATTGGTATGTAGTATATTTTGATTTGTATGGAATGTATGATGCGTGTAGGTCTTTATTCAAATGAGATGACGTGTAGGTTTTTTGATTTTAATGTCGATGATATGATATGATATTGTAGGTCTTAATTTAAAGTGGTAAACTGATAACTTCGTATAGAAACATATGAGTATACGACTCTTAATTAATTGAATTGTGGTGACATTTTGAAACTATATTTTGTAGAAAGAAATGGATATGGGTTATATGGGAACCAGATAGGTTTAGCTCGGCCAGATAGGTTTGTACACTTAGTTCACCAAAATTAACCAGAACGAAACAGAACAATTCATATATTTAGATATTTTAACTGTTATACCTTTATCTCATGTATTTTTACCTTCATTTCATATACTTCAATGCAAACAAATTTAGCCAAACTTTGTTTTTATTATTAACCAAAATTAACTAAACCGATTATTTAATAAAATCAAATAACTTTGGGCTTAGTTTCGGTTGAAGCTAATAATCGAACTAAACCGAACTATACATACCCTTAGAAGTGTCTGGGTTTCCCGCTGCATCGCGCGGGCACCCTACTAGTGTAAAATTAATATGTCATATTTGATTTCTCAACCCCGGGACGTTCCCGGGGTATAATCTAGTTAATAAATATTTATTTATATTTTAAATATAAATAAAGATGTTTACCCTAATTACATCTCAGACCTAAATCGACACCACATCTCAGATCCAGTTTGATATCGCAACCTCTCCAATCCTCAATCCAGTTCGATATCGCAATCTGTAAGTCGCGTTGCCAATTCTGTTTGTGTGTATTATCGGCATAGCATAGTAATCGTAGGTCTACATGTGTGTAAATTTTTAGTTTAATTTAATCATGCACTCTACATGTTTGATAAGATGTCTTAATGAAGATTTGGTTTTATTTTGAACACCAGTGTTCAACAATAGTCTAAGAATTCTATTTCTAGCTCAATAATCAATAATACAAATTTGTTTGAATTGTGTTATGCAACTAGTTACCAAATCAAAATTATGTACAATCTGCACATGCATATGGTACAAGTCACTGTAACATTGCAAACAAAACTTTACTATGTCTACATCAAGTTGCGAAAACTAATTGAGTGTGTGGGTCCCATTGATAAATTATATCATGTATGTTTTGATGTGAGTTCTATATTACAGTTCAAAAATAGGCATGGAATCTCATGAAACATCATATAATTGTTGTTAAAGAGGATGCAGATAAGGTATAATTAGCTGGTGATTTTCAGATATAAAAGGGTCAACAAACATCTCTTTGAATCATGGTTTGAGGATGACTTAGTAGGGTGTTTGTTAGCTTGTTTTTAGGCCCAAGTTACAACACGTTCTATTTGTTTAAAATAGGAGATTAGTTTTGTTTTTCTAGCATATATAAAGTAGGGAATCTATATTGTTGTTAACTCTTATTAATCAATCATAGAAATATACACGGTTGGTGTACAAGAATGTGTGTTTGTGTTTGCAACCAAGGCGTGAACCAACACTTGTTTGTTTGGTCACACCTTTGGTAGAAGATGTGAAGGTATAAAAAGAAGAAAAAATCAAACTATTTGTAGATATGAAGGAACAATATTTTGCCTGCATCTCTAAATGGTGGCCTCCCTTACGTAAGTGATCGTCTAACCATAATCTTTGTTACAGATGCCACCCATCCTTCACCAAGAGAAGATTCAGGCCTTTCTATTGTTGTTTATGTTACAATGCCTTTGCTATCATGTTCTTACTTTTGGATGTGTCTACTTTGAAAACAACTTGAATCGTTGGCCATGGTTGTATAGTTTCTCTAATGGTCGCATGGAAGGCATCGTCTTTAAAAGGTATTTTCCACTTTTTCATTTTACTTCTTAGATTTTCGGCTATGGTTATTATTTGTGTATTACCATTTACAATTTTATTTGTTTTTATTTTTTTATATATCATGAAAGGCAAACAACATACTGATTTAGAAGAGATTTGGCTATTGCGCGTGTAAGAGGAAACTTGTGGTTATATGGTTCTAGCAAAAGTGCAGCCTTCTGAGATTGAGCTCTAAAGTTTAACAGCCATAACTACATTGGATGGGCGTTACTGATCAAATAAGGTCAACATCTATCCCGCTATTTGAGTGAATATGGTCTGATCTAGTATTGGACCGTGGTTTGTGAAGTAGAATTAATTACTGTTTCCATAACTTATGTTGTTTATTGACCTCTACTATCTCATACATGCAGGGGTGCAAATGACCTGAGCCGAGCTTGAGCTCGACTCAGCTCGAGATCGGCTCGACTCGTTTATTTATTTATTTGTATTAATTAAAAATTATTTAGATATTTATTTAATATTTAGATATATATTTAATATTTTAATTAAAATCATATAAATTGTGTGCTCATTTAGGCTCGTGAGCCGGCTCAAGCTCAATAACCGAAGCTGGGGTTGAGCTCGGTTAGGCTCGGCTCGTTTGCACCTAGTTTATCATGGGGTACATTGACAAATGGAAGTACATCATACATTGTGGACATGCAAGTTCAGTACAAATTTGATTTTTAATAGATTTGGGTATGTGGTTTATTACTTTAGATCAAGTGGCTACTAAAGCTCTCGTGAATTCCAGAAGTAAATGAGGTTCCAAAGTTTAGCAATGAATCTGAAGCAAAAGCGCAAGGTTGGTTGATGGATTTAACGAAGCTAATGCAATTCAAGTGAAGAATATCGAGAAAATAACTAATCATGATGTGAAAGAAGTGGAGTATTTTCTTAAAACAAAATGCCAAGAAGACCTGGATACAGTATGTGTTATTCATGTTTTGTTTTAGAAGGCATAAAATTTGATAAAAAATTATCTATGCATGTACACTTTCATGTTGAATGTCTTTATTCTTGAAATAACTACAAATGCTTGAGTTTTTTTTTTCATTTTGGATGTACATCAGAAGACATAAATAATCTTACTCATGGACTGATGCTTAAAGCAGTTAATTATGTTACTCTTCCGGTCGTGGATGATTTAACTAATGCTATATATTCTATGGTTGAGGCTAATGCTCACATTCTCATGCTCTCTCTGACACATGGACAAGCAAATCATCTTATCTAAATATTTATTATAACAACAATTTCTTTAAATGTATGCCAGGTGTTTGCGTTGCAAGCATCTTGGAGGCCTTGTTCGCAGGTTCATAAACTTTTTTTGTTAGGATATGAGTTTGATTGTTTTGATATGTTTAGAAGAACAATGAAATAAATGAAGTGAAATATAAATGGAAAATGCAGCGGAATGATAAACTATAAATCAAAACAAGAGAATAAATGTTTTTAATCGAAAGCTTTCATTGATTGAAAGATTACAATATTACAAGTACTCCCCCTCAGATTGAAGCGGCTAGAACAATGCTCGCAGATTCAAATCTTCCGGTAATGTTCTGGAATGAGGCGATTTATGCAGCAAATTATACACTCAATCGGGTTTTAACAGTGAAGAAGTTTGGTAAAACCTCTTATGAACTGTTACACCGACGAAAGCCAAACTTAGAGTATCTAGAACCTTTTGGGGCACCATGCACGATGTTGAATCCAAGCGAGAAGTTTAGTCCTAAAGCTGAAGAGGGATACTTTGTTGGATATGCAACCCCTCTCAAACGGGTATACAACAAGCGAACTCGTCGGGTGGAGGATTGGGCTAACGTGGAAGTTCAACGATATACACAAAATGTGCAAGGGACGGGTCCTGATTGGATGTTTGATTACAAAGACTTCTTTGAATCATTCAATCTAGATAGCTTGGTTGAAGAAGCTGTTATCAGATTACTTTACGAGTGTGAAAACGCGGCGACTTCACCGTTGGTGCGTCCGATCACCGTGAACCCCCTACCAGCTTCTAATGATACCAATGCTCCTATACAAGAGGAAGAAGTGTTTCAGGAGGCATCTACTTCATTAGACTCTTCAGAATCTGAAGATGAACAATTTGAAGAAGTCATTCTTGAACATGCAGAAGAACCAGAGGCACCGCCAGTGAACCCAACTCCAACTCCAGATGTTGCTTCATCATCTAACACGGGTCATGATCTGGATGCTCGAAAACTTGACTATTCAGACGGGAGTAACTGTACCTGAATATCCGGAATCTCGGATTCATCGTATTCACCCGCTGGAGCAAGTTATCGGTGATCCTGGAAGCAGTGTGATGACCAGAGGGCAGCTGCGAAGTGTTAACTCACCAGAGAGTTTTGGTGCTTTAGCTTTATATGCCAAAATTCAACAATCTGGTAGTCAAAATGATTGGTCGTTTGCGTGTTATGTGTCGCAGGTAGAGCCAAGGACATACAAGGACGCTTTGCGGGAGGACGCCTGGGTTGAAGCTATGCAGGAGGAGTTATTACAATTCCAGAAATTGGGAGTTTGGACGCTCATGGATTTGCCACCTGGAAGAAAGAAGATAGGCACTAAATGGGTGTTTAAGTGCAAGAAGGATGATCGTGGGGTTATTGTTCGTAACAAAGCCAGATTGGTCGTGCAGGGATTCCATCAAATCGAAGGGATTGATTATAACGAAATCTATGCACCTGTAGCACGCATTGAAGCAATTCGGATGTTTCTTGTGTTTGCTTCCTATAAGAAGTTCAAAGTATATCAAATGGACGTCAAGAGCGCATTTCTGTACGGGAACGTCAAGGAAGAGGTTTATGTCGGGCAGCCACCAGGCTTTGAGGACCCAATCCACCGGGATAAGGTCTACGTGCTGAACAAAGCTTTATATGGCTTGCACCAGGCTCCAAGACAGTGGTACGAGGAGCTAAGTACATACCTCATCACAAAAGGATTTAAGCGCGGACTCGTCGACTGCACCCTATTCACGAAGAAGGCAGGGGATGATTTGCTTCTGGTGCAGATTTACGTTGATGATATAATATTTGGTTCAACTAACGAACTTTTATGCAGGGAGTTCGAAACTGTCATGCAGGAAAAGTTCGAGATGAGCGCAATGGGTGAGATGCAGTTTTTCCTAGGCTTGCAGGTGGACCAAAGACCCACGGGGGTCTTCATTCACCAGACGAAATACGTATCCGAAGTCTTGAGCCGGTTTCAGATGGAGGATTCCAAGCCGATGGATACCCCGATTCAACCCAATCACGGGATTGGAGTGGACGCTAAGGGGGAGCCGACGGACCCATTTACATACAGAGCAATCATCGGATCTCTGATGTATTTGACGGCGTCTCGACCAGATATTATGTATGCAACGTGTCTATGTGCCCGCTATCAATCGAAGCCGAAACAAAGTCATCTGACGGCGGTCAAGCGTATCCTTAGATATCTGAAGGGTTGTCCCTCAAAAGGACTTTGGTACCCTAATGATGATGATTTTGATTTTATTGCTTTTAGTGATGCAGATTGGGGCGGCTGTGATAAAGATAGCAAATCTACTACAGCTGGTTGCCAGTTTTTAGGGAGCAGGTTAGTCACCTGGCAATGCAAGAAGCAGACTTCCGTAGCACTGTCTACTTGTGAAGCCGAGTACATTGCAGCCTCGAGTTGCTGTTCGCAAGTGCTCTGGATCCAACAGCAGATGGTGGATTACGGTTTGCAGTTTCTTAAAACCCCTATACACTGTGACAACGAAGCCGCTATCGCATTAACTAAAAATACTGAAAATCATTCTAAGGCGAAACATATCCGGATCAAATATCATTTTATCCGTGATTGTTACGCTAAATAATTGATAGATATGGTCAAAATCCATACTGACTATCAACGTGCAGATTTGTTTACAAAAGCTTTTGACAGATCCCGCTTTGAATATCTTTTAAAAGTAAACAACATAAAGGAAAAACAGGACTAATCGGCACCTCGGTTTATCGCTTTTTAGTTTTATTATTTTTTTCTTATTTTTGCTAATTGGGAATTTCTCTTTGCTAATTGGGAATTTCTCTTTACTATCGTAATCCTCAAAGAAGTTGATGCTTTCGAGGGGATTGTTTAATCCTCAAAGAAGTTGATGCTTTCGAGTGGATTGTTTCTTTCAAATTTTTGTTTTCTTGTTTTTCAGAAAAATTAAAAACCCAAAAATATGTTCTTTATTTTAGGGGGAGCCATTTTATCAAAAAAACCAAAAACATTGAAAAATTCAAAAAGACCTAAAAATTAGAAAACCAAAAATGATTTCCTGGATAAAAAGAGGAAATGATAGTACATCAGTGGGGATCTGACACAGGCTAAAGAATTGTATAGTATAATGAGGCGTGTGTTGATTACGTGTGATATGCTCATAGGCTTCGTAGACGATATATTGCGTGCATTAGTGATACAAACATAACGAACTACGCGTTCGTGGCTGAACACCTCATGGGCATATGGTCTTAGTACCGTAATTTCGTTTGATAGGATTGCCAAAATCTGAGGTTTCGGGTCGTTATGTTATGGTTATCCGGGATATTCTGATTAAACTTTTGTCGTGTTGATTTACGGACCTAGTTTCATCAGAATATTTGCTAAAAGAGCTTAAATGCCAAAACCGAAAGTTACCGAATTGGGGAACTTTATGTTTTAATTGATCAAAGATCATTATTACATCGTATTGACTTACTGATGCAAATCAGTGGTTAATATCAGTCTCAACCTAGTGTATACGCACATGTTACTCTGCTGCATTCGTTTGCTGACCTGTACACCTCTGTGCTATATACTTTGTAACTTTTACGGATAACTCTGGGATAATCACGCGTTACGACGAAGCTTTGTGCAATTACTTGATACGGGAGTATGTCGTGTGTGTGGGCACCACAACGTGTTGGTCTAATACACCTAACTCGTATCATTTTAAAGCATTGCGTAATTGTCTGCATGTGAGCTTACGTGGACCACAATATCAGCAATTGCCGTGTCACATACTGTTTCTAATGATAATATTAATCAAAAAGATCAACGCTGTGATCAGATTTCTCAGAAAACTGATATGATCCTCTTACCGGATTTCACAAAATGTTTACTGCTTTCATTTACTTTGATGAATTTTACTTTAATTGTCAAAAAGATACAAAATCCAAAAAGATTTTAGGTGTGTTTTGTTAAAATTTCAGAAAATCCAAACTTTTTGCATTTCTGCTTTATTTTTGATACCCGGGGATGCTTGATGGTCAATTTCTGAGATTTGATAACACCATCTGGACTTTGTATCATTCAAAAAGGTGAAAATATGAGTTTTTGAAGTTTAACAGATTGAAAAATGTTGAACGGGATTCGAATTCGTGATTTGGCAAAATTTTCAGATTTTTCCATTTCACATTCGCCCCTTAATTGGGTCGAATGTGGAAAAATCCTCACCTTCGGTTGTTAATTTTGGGCGAATGTGGGTTTGTTTAACCAAATTTCACTTTCGGGTAAATAGTATTTACATTCGGCCAATTCACTTTGGGCGAATGTAGATATCTTCTACATTCGACCAGGACAACGGGCGAAGGTGGATTCTCTATATAAGCCATTGCCACCTTCGAACCTTCATTCTACAGTTTTCAAATTTTTTCTTCGATCCAAGAACTTGTTGCTGGATTTCTTTTTCTTGTGCGTTTTATTCCCTATCAATTACTGATCCTTTTGAGACTAATTTCACAGGTAATGGAGCTATAACACGACCAGAATCGTTGATTTTATGACCAGACTTAGGGTTTTAAAGTTTAGGGTCCTAGGGTGTTTGTTAGTGTTTATTGTTGATTGCATTTCAATCCCCATCCGTTTTAGGGGGAGAATGATTCAGGAATTAGATTGATAACAACATTAAGAGTGATAATTGATCGTTTGAACCTGTTTTGACCTAATTCCTTGGAAAAACTGATGTGGATTGAATAATTAGAACAATTGATGTTACACGAGTCTTATTCGGCCACAGTAGTACACATTTCAATCAGTATTACATGTTAAAAACGAAGATGAGAAATTTTTTAATTTTTGGGGTTAACCAGTTTCACCTTCGGGTCACAAATTGGGCGAAGGTGGAATAGAACGGACGAAGGTGATATATATTGGGCGAATGTACTTTTTAACAAACAGATTTTCACATTCGACCTAAATATTTCACATTCGTACCAAATTTCATACATTCGACCAATTACAAAACGGGCGAATGTGGATCCTGAAAATCTTAAAATTTTAAATTTTTGTCGTTTTCGTGTTTTGACGTATTTTTCTGATTTTGATATACAGATGGCTGAGCAACAAGAAAATATTGAGACTTAAGTGGAGAATGTTGTTCCAGATCCAGTTCAGGAGACTGTTCAGGAGGCTGAAGCATCTGTTCTGATAAGTTGGCCGTTTGAACGATCTCACAACTGCTGTGCTTATCTTGGTGACGTAGAAAAGAACATAGAGTTCACTGGGATCATTGAGTTCTTGAAGAGGAGCAGGATTGTGCATGCCTTAGCCACACCGACGATTATTTACAAAGACATTATTGAAGACTTTTATAAGAATGCAAAGTATGATTTCTGGGAGAATCAGACGATAATCAGAAGCAAGATACAGGGGATGGAGATGTTTTTGACGGAGTCTGATATTAGAGAAGCACTTCAGATCAAGTTTGAAGTAAGTGAAGATCCCAGAGAATTATCGTGGACTGAGCAGAAAGCTTGTTTCTTGAGGATGAAGTATAAAGGACCGATCACTGATGGTTCTATGCACAAAGGGAAGCTGAGTGTGCAGTTCAAATACTTTGCACATGTCATTATTCACGTGTTTGGATGTGTAAGCGGTGGATATGACGTTATGAGAAGAAGTTTAAGCTCATTGATGGTTGCATTGACTCTCAACAAACCATTCAATGTTTCTGGGATGATATTGGATCATATGCTGGAAATGCTTAAGGGTTTGAAGAAGAAATATTTCATGCTATACCCAAGATTTCTGATGATGATCTTTGAGCACAAATATCCTAATTTGAGGAAGGATCCAACCCAGATTATAGGTCAAGATCATATGAACATCCGAACTTTGGTGAGGATGAAAGGATACAAAGGTGTGCCTGATGAAGATAAGCCACCATACAGAAGATTGTTTGGACCTCTAGCCAAACAGGATTACACTGATCCTGGAAAGAACAAGGCTAGACACAATGAGAGTGATTCAGATAATGATGATCTGTTAGTATATGCGGATGCAAACACAAAAAGGAAAAGGCAGGTTGTTAATCCCGGAGCCAAAGGGAAGGGTAAGGGAAAAACAGACCAAGGAAGTTCCAAGCAACAAGCGGTGAGAAAGAAAACTATTGCGAAGAAGGGAACGAGTTTGATTGATGAAGATTCTGTTGATTCGGAAGAAACAGAGGTAGATGAACAGTGGGATTCGGATGAAGAAGGAGTTAGGACCACCAAACCTAAGGCCACTATGGTTGGTGAGTCTGAATCTCTAAACAAAACTATTGAAGAAGCAGAACAGCAGAAGAAGTCTGTTAATGTTGAAGAAGAAGATTTAGGTGTTGATATGGATGAATTGAATGCTGGAGAAACTGTTGTAGTGAACTTGCCCTAACAGAAGCACAAATCAATGGCAAAGAAGTCAAGCACTAAACAGTTGAGAGAGAAAGAAATTGCCCAGCTTATGAAAGGAAAAAGATTACCCGATGCTGGTACATCATCAAAGTTGTCTTCACCAGTAACAAAGAAGCAGAAAAAGACAAAAGAGGCTGAGACATTACCAGTTGATCAGCTTAATGTTGCATTGGATAATGTGTTGGATATGTTCAGGAAGCCTCAGAAAGAAAAAGCTAAAGAAGTTGAGCCATCCAAATCCAAGAAGGTCACTATTGCTGATGACGTGATGAAGCAAGTGAATAAGAAGATGGATGAGATGATGAAGATGATTGTTGCTCAACAAGCTGAGATTGCCAAGTTTAAGCAAAATGAGGAGAAAATGCTTCAGATTGTGGTTGCTTCGAAGTCTAATCAGGATGAGATTGATGAGAAAGTTAAGAAGCTTGAAGCTAAGAATAAGAAACTTGAGGTTAAATGTTCTAGGAACAAGAGTATGATTAAGGTGATCAAAGAGGATAACAAAGAACTAAAGGCAGAGAACAAACGCCTTAGTGAATTGTTAGATAATCTGTACAATGAAGCACCCAAGCTGAAAGAAGGTGAAGAAGATAAGGAAAAAGAAGAAGAACAGGTAGACTTTGAGCCTTCTGATTCTGAGAAAGAAAAAGATGATGATGAGGAAGATGAGGAGTCGGAGAAAAGTGATGATGAGGATTCTAAGAAAAGTGACAAAGATGATGATGATGATGATGATGCAGAGGGGTCTGGGAGTAAAGATGATGATAGTAGTGATAGTAGTGATGATGAAGGAGGAGATGACACAAGCAAGTTTACTTTCGAGAAAAGAACACCAAAGAAGAAAGATGCTGGAGAATCTAGTTCCAAAAAGAAGAAAGATGGGAATACGGATACAGATGAAAGTATCTTTTGGAATGAGAAGGTGAGATCTCTGAGTGACGATGCGAAGAATGTTTACAGAGATATGTTAGAGAAAAGAGAATGGACGATAGAGATCACAGGTCGTTTTGCTGAGATATTCCAGACGGATGATATGAGATATGAACTGGAATACAACGATCCTGATCTTGAAGAAGGTGAAGTACCTGCTACTGTGGCTAAGGAAATTCTTGATGGCCTTGCACAGAGAGTAGGGAAATCATTTAAGGAGTTTGTAATGGATGAGTCGATTCCAAATATTCCTGAAAAGGATATTGGAAATCACTCAGATGATAAGAATACTCTGGAAATGGAAGAAGTGGAGATTGAAGATATTACACATGAGGAATATCCACAATATTTCAGACAAAATGATGAAAATGTGGTATTTCCTGACGTCACTGAGATTCCAAATACTTCAGCAAAGAAGAAAGCAAAGAAAAGGAGTGAAGAATTTGTTGAGAAGGTGTTTGGAGCTGATAGGCAACAATCTTCAAGTCAATCTGATGAATTGAAGACTTACTTACAGAAGTTGAAGGAGATGGATGAAAACCGACCTAAGCCTGAAGCTTAAGGAAGTTTTTATAGATTTCACAATGCTAAGTTCAAAGGCAGAGCTCTCGGGTGGACTTATTTGAGTAGACTGAAGTGTTTAGCTGCGAAATGGGAATCAGGAATTCTGTACTTCTACAGATTCATTGATTTGCTAACTCTACCGTACTGGGCGGTCAGAGATTTATGCAGATTCCCAATGTCTGGAGCTTCAGTGAATAATACACATGTTGGTTGGTGTGCAGACAAGTTAGTGTGGGAGAGTAGAACGAAGTGGAATAGATTCAAGCCTCAATATCCCAGAAGGAAAGTTCATAGGGATATTGATCCTAAAACCAAGTTGAAGAGGGTAACTTTGATCTACAAAGCACCTGAAGTGATGAGAAAGATACCTTTGATGCCCATGCCACAACATTTCAGTGCTGACTTTATATTCTGGTATTATGATTGGAGGAAGGCTGAAGCTGTGATTGTTTTGAGAGATGGGAAGGACAAATACAAGCATGTTCATGTATTTGATCCTATGTGGTTGATAAACTGTACATTCGAAGACATCATCATGCTTTTCTACAATCCGATTCATTATGAGCCGAACGATGTTGAACAAGCAAAGAAGTATACTCAGGTTGTAGGAGTTTGTTTTGCTTATGATATAAACTCGGGGAGTAACTTGGATGCTAAGCTTGGTAAAATGGTGAAGATGGCTAATGTGTCGAAACCAGTGAAAAGAAAGTTGGAGCCGAAAATGACTAAAGAGCAAAAGAAAAAGCTCAGAATTTATTTGTTGAATAAGGCTATGGACGAAGACAGAAGACGATCCAATCAATAGTCGAGGGGGAGTTTGTAGATGCACGTAGTGCGACTAGTGATTGGATCTACAAAGTTAACATATGTTAGAAAGATTCCTGATGGATTAAAAGTGGAAAAATTGGGCGAATGTAGAGAGCAACTGGGCGAAGGTAGAATGGAACTGACATGAAGAACACATTCGTACCCTGTAGTGGGCGAATGTGGAAGAATTCCACATTCGACCATACCTACTGGGCGAATGTGCAGACACTATATATAGAGTTTGTGTGTTTTTGAGTTATAGAGAGTTTTAGAAAGAGTGTGTGTTTGTGTCAGGTTCTAGGTGTAATTGAGAGAGTGTTTAAGTGATCTAGATTAACGTGTGTGTGATTGTAATTGAATATTTCAGGAAGTTAATCTATGAAAAAGCTTTGAAAATGATGTTTACTGTGTTTTGATCCGAGTTTTATCAGTTTGTTCAGAACTAGGGTTTTCGCACCTGGTTTTGTTACTTGTATGATCAATTAATCCTGTTTTAGTCAAAATCTTTCAATCACATTGTGTGAATCGGGTTTTACTAGTTTCATAACTTTTTGTCCTTTGTTAACTATACCGAAAACGCTATCACTTTAAAGTCCTTACTTTTTAACGGGTTAATCACTGGAGGCGAACGTGGTATTAGCTGATAACGCTATTAGGGTGTGCAGCACCCCTCACACTTGATGTGCCTGTGTCACGGGTGTGAACTTTTGACCACTTTTTTACTAGTGTTGATAGACACTAGCGCTAAGGCAAATCAACTTCTGTATGATGTTGGTACTCCTTGTTTACTTACATTGTGTGGGTTAGCTACCTGTGGCGTGTGTTGAAACTGGTGGTTGGTTACTTTTGGGAACATTACCTTTGCTTACTTTAATTGTGAACTCACCATCTTTATTTTGCCACATGCTAGCATGTTTTGCAGGTTTATAGGTTTGGAGCATGTAAGGCATGCATCATTTGTGTCATGGGAATTATGAACAATATTAAACCTATTCTAATTTACTTTACATTACTTTAGCTTTTGGGCGCTTGTTTTGCGCATGGATTTTAGCTGGTTTTGGTGGTTTTACGCTTCCACAATTATCTAAACTTTTTGATTTAACATTAAAACTATATATTTGATAATGAACTAAATGGTGTGGCATTTAAAGTCCATCTTATATCTTATGCCTATGGGGATACATGTGTGTCACGCGCCTCGCAATATAAACCCCGTAGTGGAATTTGACGATGTGGCACTATAGGTTTGACAAACTCATCCAACTTATTTGACCATGTCTAGGATGCTCAGGGGTGATTGAAACCAAAACTATTTCTTTTTTGCAAGCTAATCAAACTAGGGTCGATTGTACACCACTTATTGTGTTAATAAGTTGTTGCATCCTAACTTGTTTGTTTTCACAAATACAACGAGTAACTGGAAGACTTACAACGCATTTTACATTGTTCTCCATTGTGTTGTTTATACATAATTGATTTTGATACATGATTGGTATGAAATCAATTAAAGTTAGCTTTTTCTTAATGATAAGTAGATCCTATGTATTCTCAGCGACTTTGTTGTTGACCCGAAACATCTTTCTACATGTTTCACGAATATCATTTGAAGTCTTAAGTTTGATATAATATAAAAGCTTTAGACTTAGATTAATTTTAACAAAATCTTGTAATGTGTATGTCATTGAACCTTGTATGAATATATAATTTGATTAAACAATTTCTTAAACTTATTAGATGATCATGAGCTATTGAGCAATTTCGTGCAACCCAATGTTTCTGCCATTGTTTGGGGTGTTACAAAGTGCCCTAAACGTATTAACAACAACTTGTCTGATTTTTTCCACAAAGCTTATAACAATGACTAAGGTGTCGGAAACACCAGTCTCTTGGTTGAAACCTACTACAACAACAATAAGAGAATGGCTCTGAACGATGTTCAGCACAATGGAGCGGACAAAGTTTTCTCGGTAGTGGTGATGGTGGTGGCGTCGCACCTTTTTGTGAAACATTATTTGCTATAAAAAAAATTCATAATTAGGATGATGAAGTTTATCAAAATCTGTGATAACACAAAATAGTTAGACTACAAATTCAAAATAAGAACATACACAACACACATGTTAACAACATGAGCAAGATAATCCAAAACACCGTCACTTGTATTTTTGGCCTCGTCATTATATCGCGGGTTTGTGATGTTAAACCTGTTGTAGTTTGTATATTATAATAATGTATGAATGATATTTATATGTACATTCGATGGTGAGGTGATATTTATATAGGTTAGTTGTTGAAGGACGTTTGTAATGCACAACTTTAGTGTGAGCATATCACACATCTTTAGCGTGGGCAAATGATCAAAACAGTTAGACTACTATGTTGTCTATATGTAATGTAAAACTAGAAAAGTGAACAGTTTAATAGGTAATTTTCTACACCATTAATTTCCTCTCAAACTAAAAAAAGACCTATTTAATTCATAATTTCATCATAAATCTATCCAAAGCAACCATAAGAAAGATTATTATAATTGTTAATTTAGTGCATTTAACATTTTTACAGAATATTTTACATCATTTGTGACGCAGTAGCGACTAAAAGTAAAGAAATTTTTTGAAGTATTTCATATATGGTTGCTTTACATATCTATTGAAAATAATATAAAAACAATTATAATAATTGCTATGTAAATGACTTTCAATGTCTGTATAGAATAATTTACATCATTTGTGACACATTTGTGAGTAAAAGGAAATAAAAAATAACAAATTTTAATGCTAGTAAACAATAAAGGTATAAGCTACAATACTAAATATAAGCTTTCTATAAAGGAATGAATCAACTTTAATACACAAATAGAGGGATATCTCACACATGTGACATCCTATCAAGCGTTAATAAATGTTTCAACTAACATCTATGCTAAAAACTGTCAGCTACGCAAAGTAAATTGTAATTTATGTTAAAATATCAAACATCATTTTGAGTAGAAACATTAGATAATTCGTATTAGACCGTATTAAATATCTAACACGTACGTTAACATCCTCATCAATATTGACATGAAATATAAACTATGTATGTCAAAATCAATCGTCAATATAAGCATAAAATTATGAAGGGAACTTCACCATAACATGCTTGTCACAAAGTCAAGCATGCAGATACTTGTATTATAATCTCGATTTGTGTTACGTTGTCGCCCTCATAGGATCCATCAAACATTTGTTAGGAATGAATACTAGAATTATTAATCCAAGCAATGTATGCTAGGCATGAACCTTTTATCTTTAGTTCCATCATGTCTATTTATATAACCTTTGTCACACAACATCTCTAGAAAACAAGATGGCAGCTAGATTTTTTAGGAATTTCCTTATTAATTTATGACTTATTTTACTAGATTTGTCATTTGTTTAAAACTCAATATTATAGTTGTAAACCACATACAATAATATATGTAATTATGTACAGAGTTATGGGAATAAATAACAAAATCGATTATAGAAGTCCGTATGATTTTATGTAATCCTTCAATGTCCTTTCCTTAGTCCTCCGATTGAGAGTATTTCCTCTAATGTCTCCCTATAAAAGAGACCATAGAACAATCAAACATCATAAAACAACAATTTAAAGTTCTAGGAAAAACAATTTGAGGTTTTTATAACCATTAAAAGCTATTTTACAAAAATGAAACAACAAACCCTAGAAACAGTTTACCATATTATTTTCTAAATAAAAATAAGTTGAACCATAATGCACCCACATAACATCAACCAAGCAAAATCATATGTTCAATTGAAGTACTGTGAATCTTTCTCCAAATATTTACAAATAAATGTTAAGTGTACGTCAAATTAGGTCTACATATAAAACGAAAAATTAACAAACGTTTGAGTTAAAAAGTTACAACTTCATTGCTTTCATGAACGTCTTTTATAATCTTCATGTGAGTAAAATGATGCTAGTAGTCTTTTCCTTGAAGATCCACTAGATGTAAGTGGCCAAGTTCTTGTATAACTTCTTCAAATTCGGCACATGGTTAGATAATTCCAACATGATAAGTTAACAAATTTATATACACTAGTTTGAGGATAATGTATATATATCATTCACAAGGTTACCCCTAAATTACCTGAGGTATCATATGCAAATGGTTAGGGGCTGGATTCTCAATATTTGGGCCATGGCAGGTGAAGGCCATTAGTGAATATTGCCCAGCTTCTAGAAAAGAGGGCAAAAAGGCATTGTCATCCATCTAAACCAGTTTCCAAAGGCGTTGAAGAAAAGGCAAAAAAGTGATGGAAAAAGTAATAACCAAAGTTTAACATATAAAATTGTCTAAATGTAGAACGTGTTGCATGTTGATGTCAACTCCAGATTGCCGATAGCTACATCCAAAATATGAATGGTACAATTTAACCAGGTATCACACTCACAAAATTCCAATACAGGGTTTATACCGTCAGGCGCGTGACACACGAGGATCTCCATAGCCATAAGTCATATGAGCGACTCTAAATGCCCAAACCATTTAGTTCGTTTGTAAAAGTATAGCTTAACGTTTAGTTAAAAGGTTGAGAAAGTTGCATAAGTGTAACAAGTATAAATTTAAATCCATGCATAAAACACGCGCCCAAAAGCCAATGTAAACGTATGCCAAATAACACTTAACTATTGTTCAAATGCCCATGACACAATGATGAATGTCCTACGTAGCTTAAAATTTACAATGAGCTAGACCCGGAATTTTGGATAGTAGCTAGATACATGGGTATTACGCTCTTTCAAAGTGGATTCATCCCGTTTGGATGAATTTATGACTTTTAAGAATTTTTCTCATAAACTTTTGCAACAGATTTGTTAACCTAGCTGTGATAAATGATTTTTCATAATTTTTTAACGAGGTTATATTCCGAAATAAAATAGTGGCATGGGTACTCAACATGTAGGTATCTTCACTTGAAGTTTGAGACTTTAATATTTTGGATAAGTACTTTTGAATAATTCGTTTCGATGACTCATAATTTGCCCCGAAAATACGGATTATGGAATTTGTACCTAAGTGCTTTTTTTAAAGGTTTGGTTGACTTGTTTACGACTTGAACTTAGGTGTAAACTTGTATGTATCATATGTGAAGTATATGATGATGTGTTAATATGTTATTCACCAACGGGTTCATAGGGTCACTTATTGCATGTAGTACATTAGTGTCATTTAAACTCTTCACATCATTGGATGTCTTGGGAAAAGGAGTCTTGTTGTGTGTTTTCTATACACATGAGCTCACACAGTGACATGCATGATAAGGAGTCATTAGCGGGTGCGGGTCTCTATTACTTGTTTGGATTTGGATTTAGCTTTCAACGCAAACTAAGGTGAGACAACTTAATTTCTGGGTTGGAATTACTTGACTTGTAGTTTGGGTTGGGACTACTACTTAACCCGTGTTTTGAGATATGTTGATTCCTCGTGTGAATCGGGTTTTACTAGTTTCATAACTTTTTGTCCTTTGTTAACTATACCGGAAACTCTATCACTTTAAAGTCCTTCCTTTTTAACGGGTTAATCGCTGGAGGCGAATGTGGTATTAGTTGATAACGCTATTAGGGTGTGCGGCACCCTCACACTTGATGTGCCTGTGTCACGGGTGTGAACTTTTGACCACTTTTTTACTAGTGTTGATAGACACCAACGCTAAGGCAAATCAACTTCTGTATGATGTTGGTACTGCTTGTTTACTTACATTGTGTGGGTTAGCTAACTGTGGCGTGTGTTGAAACTGGTGGTTGGTTACTTTTGGAAACATTACCTTTGCTTACTTTAATTGTGAACTCACCAGCTTTATTTTGACACATGCTAGCATGTTTTGCAGGTTTCTAGGTTTGGAGCATGTAGGGCATGCATCATTTGTGTCATGGGAATTATGAACATTATTAAACCTATTCTAATTTACTTTACATTACTTTAGTTTTTGGGCGCTTGTTTTGCGCATGGATTTTATCTGGTTTTGGTGGTTCTACACTTCCACAATTATCTAAACTTTTTGATTTAACATTAAAACTATATATTTGACAATGAACTAAATGGTGTGGCATTTAAAGTCCATCTTATATCTTATGCCTATGGGGATACTTTTGTGTCACGCGCCTCGCAATATAAACCCCGCAGTGGAATTTGACGATGTAGCACTATAGGTTTGACAAACTCATCCAACTTATTTGACCATGTCTAGGATGCTCAGGGGTGATTGAAACCAAAACTATTTCTTTTTTGCAAGCTAATCAAACTAGGGTTGATTGTACACCACTTATTGTGTTAATGAGTCGTTGCATCCTAACTTGTTTGTTTTCACAAATACAACGAGTAACTGGAAGACTTACGACGCATTTTACATTGTTCTCCATTGTGTTGTTTATACATAATTGATTTTGATACATGATTGGTATGAAATCAATTAAAGATAACTTTTTCTTAGTGATAAGTAGATCCTATGTATTCTCACCGACTTTGTTGTTGACCCAAAACATCTTTCTACATGTTTCACGAAAATCATTTGAAGTCTTAAGTTTGATATAATATAAAAGCTTTAGACTTAGATTAATTTTAACAAACTCTTGTAATGTGTACGTCATTGAACCTTGTATGAATATATAATTTGATTAAACAATTTCTTAAACTTATTATATGATCATGAGCTATTGAGCAATTTCGTGCACTCCAATGTTTCTGCCATTGTTTGGGGTGTTACAAAGTGCCCTAAACGTATTAACAACAACTTGTCTGATTTTTTCCACAAAGCTTATAACAATGACTAAGGTCTGCGAAACACCCGCTTCTTGGTTGAAACCTACTACAACAACAATGAAAGAATGGCATTGAACGCTGGTCAGCACAATGGAGCAGACAAAGTTGTCTCGGTAGTGGTGATGGTGGTGGTGGTGGCTGCGCACCTTTTTGTGAAACATTATTTGCTATAAAAAAATCATAATTAGGATGATGAAGTTTATCAAAATCTGTGATAACAAATCCAATGCATGTTTTTGGGAAAAGGAAAATGAGGAAACTTGCGACTAATAGTATGACTTATAACGATTTTCAACTCGACTCTTGTAAACACATGAAAATGTGTACCTTGAAAATCCTATTAAGCGAACTTGTTTTGAATCTAAAAACATTCTTCGATCTTTAAAGAGTTATTCTCATATGGCATTACTACTATTCTTTTAGCTATATTGTAGAGTTTGGGAATGTATGTGTTATAAACGAAAATTTATCTTTTTATACTTGTACTCTCAGTCGCAAAAACTTTTGGTCTAACAAAATATTGAACATATCCTCATCGGAATATTGCTAAATGTCTTTAATCGTATAGCACATAAATGCAAAACCACTAAATGTAAACCCTCGTGCCAGTAGACTACATGTCTGTTCTGCGCACTCTCATTTGCAGTAAATTTTATTAGTTTGTTTTTACATCATTTTATTTATAGTTATGTTTGCGCATTATCTTATTTATGATTATCCTCGCATTATTCTTTTATTGTTGATTATTCTTAGGCGTTATTAGCGGTTATTCTCGCATTCTTTATTAGCAGTAATTCTTACATCACTGATTTCGAGCATTTATTTCAACTAGTTTGGTTAAGTTTGTATAAGAAAAATCTAACCGAAACAGAATATACTTAACCAAACTAACTTCAGGGACTGATATTGACAAAATTTGAAACTTCAAAAGGTTGAACACTGCTCCTTCCCACTCACACGATTCCGGTGACCGGAACTAGTATCGACGAAGATTCTGGCCAAATTGAATAACCATTTTAATGCGTTTTAAATGTTCAAATTCATATCCCATAAGTTACTTCAATTTGTTCCAGCTACGTCACACCCCGCCGAGGCAGAAAACGCGAGGTGCGACTTCAAATGATTTCCAAGGGCAAAGGTCACACGAGCATTAATTAAGATAAAGCGGGTACTTTCAGTAAACAACCAATTTTTGTCCAACATAACTTTAATTGTTTAAAATTAAAACCATTGTATGTAAATTTCTGGAGTTAAAACAACAAGACAACAGTCCAAACGAAGGTATCCCACATATGCTCGCACGCAACCTTCACAAGTTCTATTATCCATGCCAATTTCCTAAAAAACATGCATGTAAAAATATAGGTCAGCATAAAGTTGGTGAGTTCACTGTTTTCTATATGATGGACATGTAGTCCAAAACCAACTAAGTCATTGCCTAGCTAGGGCAATAATCAATATGTGATCTGACATGAGCCCACAACCATACCTTGACATGTTGTGCTTCGCCCATTGTACACTAAAGACAATGAAATAATCTGAAATACAAGCACCCTTTTGATATCTGTCATCCGATAAATCGATCCTGGTGTTTCATAGCTAAGTCCATAGCTAATGTTTATGGTATGATGTATTACACGAGGGCTTAATGGATCCTAAACCTTAATGTCTCATGTTCACATAATAGTCATGATTGTAACTCAAAACTGTACGCTTGTTTTTCCCCCGGAAAAATGTAAAAACTGTAAAAAGGGGCCGTGAAATACTCACTTGATATCTGGATGCTAAACTGAACTCAGTCTGATGCGGTGTGTCTGGTCTGGAAGCCCTAAATTCAATGTAAAGGCTTCTTAAGTCTATGTTTGGTTCAAACTACCATGCAATTATTCACCCGACTGGAACACCTATGCTCTAGGGGCTTCTGTACCTCTATCCATATGTGTTATACACTGTACGTGTCAGAAAATGTTCGTTTTGTCCTTAATGTGACTATGTTTAGTTGGTAAAACAAGTGGCTTGACTTACTTAATGTTACCGAGTGTTACTTATGTCTCAGTTATGTCTAGGGTTGGATATGGACTTATTCTTTCGCTAGTTTTGTATAAAACAACATATTCATGTATTTTGTCCTTGAATATACTCACATTTTGATGTTTAACATAGGTTTCCAAGAAAACTCTTGTGTTAAGCTTGTTAACACATGTTTTTAAGGTCTTTAACACATGTTCATACACTACGTGAAAAATGGGCTATGACCACACTTTTTCCAAAACCACTCTGCCACACTTTTCCTTAAATATGTGGCTAAAGGTCACACATTTTAAGTATTTGTGTGATTATCGTGTAACAACTTAAAATCTTTAGCCACACTTTAAGAAAAAAAATATGACATCTACTAGCCATACTAAAAAAGTGTGTCCAAATGTGATCTACGACCACAATTTATGTTTCATGTGACCCAAAACACATCTTTTCGAGACCTGTAGCCACACTTTAAGAAAAAACTGTCATGTTTAGCAGTCACACTAAAAAAGTGTGGCCAAACATGATCTATGACCACAATATTTGTTTCATGTGACAAAAAATACATGTTTTTTGATTCTTTAGCTACGCTTTAAGACAAAATTGTAACATTTATTAGTCACACTAGAAAAGTGTGACCCAATGCAATGTACGGCCACAATATTTGTTTGATGATGTGGCTAAAACCTAATGCATATGGCCACATATATTATTTTGTTTGAAGATGTGGCTAATAGCCACACTTAAAGTTAAAAATTTCATGGGCTTTACATAAACATTTGACACACTATCATCACTTTATTTATTTTTGTGTGGTGGAATGATACCAAATGTGATGGGAAAAATTGTGTGACCAAAGTTAGATAATGGTCATACCTAAATTGTCAGTAACAAACCTTCAACGCGACATGGTGTCATTAGATTTCAAATTTTGATAAACCAGAAAACTGTTTCACATATCTTGAACCAAAGCCCAGAATAGTGAAGGTCAATCAATTAACCGTGAAGGTTTAATAAATTCATTACATAGCCTAACCACGACCAGTAGTGACTCAACCATTTAGGGTTCCAAAGCCACGGAAATATTCGAGGCCGCTTTTTAAATTTCATTATGCTAGACTATTTTTTAAGAATCAAAACTGAATAACCTAATATACTTAAAAAGAGACTTTGGTTGAGCATTTGATTTTGAAATTATATGGAACAACAAAGTCCCATTCAAAAAGGAAAAAGAGTGCATAAAAGTAACTGGTCCAAAAATTACTAAGTTGCAAACATAAAAGGAATATGTTATATGCCTAATTTTTCATCAAATGATCAAAGTAGGATTTTAAGTACCATTTAAATGCCTTATTTTCCATCCAATGATCAAAGAAGAACTATCACAAGAATACACTTACTTATATGTAGCATCACTTATATACTTGATAGCAAATCTTTTAAAACCGTTGATTTGAACCCAAATATACAAATTGTCTCCATTATGGATCAATAACTGACTCCATTCACATAACCGTAAAAAATTACATCAAGATGGCGGGCAACAAGCTACGCCGCCACCCCTTTCTGGACGGCAAACCCTAATCTACTAAACACGAACCCATGCCACCCGGAGTCGAGACACTACTATGGATAACCCGTTGGACTCTGGTCAGGAAACGGATGGCTTCCGGTGCCAAGGAGCAAAAGGTATCAAATGCCACGGGTACAAAAACGTGTTGGTTCTCCTCACAAGCTTTAGCATGCTTTTCAACCTTCTTCGCCTCTGTTCTCCGCACTGCTTGCCCTGCCACAAAACCACTATCCCTCAAACCAACCAGAGGAGATACACCTGTTATAATACTTCAAATCATATTATACCACTTAGTATAGATAGTAATTTTTTTATTTCAAAAAACATCCCAAATCATGATATTGGAGATAAGGTTCAGAGATTCATGAACTTAAAAATAACTAAACCTCGGTAGTGTATTACAGTATTTCCATGAATTTGAAACCAATGCCAAGAAAACCAAAAGACACGGCTATAAAACTATCACGCCTCACAAAACGACTTTTATGGTCGGAGTATTGATGTTATGGTAAGGATAGGTAACCCTTAGAGGGGTCAAGCTCCAAGAAGAATAGGAGAAGAAGAGATCAAAAGCCTAAGCTTTCTTTAACATTTTCATTCATTGATCGATTGTTTCATACCAAACCAATACATATATAGGAAAAGAAAAGGGAATCATAATGCATAAAATAATGCAAGTAAGGGAACGTGGGAGACAAAAGTAAAAGAAAACATTAAAAGAAACATGGACATGGGGTAGTGGAAGACTTGCATGAAACATGGGGTAGTGGCCATGGGGACAAGGCACGTATCATTCCCGCGCGCCTCAAAACGTTCTTGTCCTCAAGAACGGAACAAGTTGGCCATGGTGGTCGTCATTCGAGTCGAACAAGTGGTCTCCATTCAAATTGTTCGATAGCATTTGTACCGATCAATATAAAACGCCAAGGTGGGCGCCATTCGAGTCGAACAACCGCATTCGGGGCGGTCTCAACTTGCAACCATGGTGGTCTTCCGGTGGCATTCGGTTCAGTCTTAATGTAGTGCCAAAGCGGGCACCACTCACGTCTTCCCGCTTCACGTTCTTTGGTTGATTCCATGCTTTCAAGTTTACACTGCTCGGCTAAAAGGGATATGTGGTTTTTCTGACTTGCTAAGAAGCATGGGGTTGTGCAAGTTGCCAACAGTGAGGTAAAAGAAAACGTAGTGTTTGTGGGTTGAGTTGGTAGTACTTGGATTCCATGAGTTGTGATAGAGGTTTTTGGTTCGGTTTGGGATTCCGGAAATCGCTTGGGTTTTGGTGAGTAGTTCGATACCGGTATTGTTTGGGTTGTGATGGCTGCAGTTGGTGAGGTTGTAACGGAACTCCACGGCGGACGCCACTCCCGGGTCTCCGAGAAACATGCGACCGATGTATCACCGTTTACATGGAACTGAGCCTTGTGACTTCGGTAAGTGTTGTCGGGTTGTTTTATTGCAAGACTCGGCGGTGGTATGAACGTTTTGGTTTGTGGAGTTGTTGATTGTGGTAGTTGCGGCGGTGCATGTGAGGTTTTGGGGTTGTTTTCGGTGGTATGTTTGGTGATGGTGGCGGTGGTGGTAGGGAATTGACGAAGCATTGCAACAGTGAAAGATTTCCAAGAGAGATGCTCATCTCCTCGATACCAAGAATTGAACCAATAAAAAGGTTCTTCATCAAAGTATTCAACAACATAAGGAAACCGTTCGTCCTCATAAATTTCATTCAAGGAGAAGAATCGTTCAATATCATAAAGCCATCGGGCCGGATTCGAACCGGTGAAGCGAAGTGGATACACGAGGGGCTCGAGTTCTTCCAAAGCCATGAAGGCTTAGGTCGAATGAAAGCACCAATGTTATGGTAAGGATAGGTAACCCTTAGAGGGGGTCAAGCTCCAAGAAGAATAGGAGAAGAAGAGATCAAAAGCCTAAGCTTTCTTTAACATTTTCATTCATTGATCGATTGTTTCATACCAAACCAATACATATATAGGAAAAGAAAAGGGAATCATAATGCATAAAATAATGCAAGTAAGGGAACGTGGGAGACAAAAGTAAAAGAAAACATTAAAAGAAACATGGACATGGGGTAGTGGAAGACTTGCATGAAACATGGGGTAGTGGCCATGGGGACAAGGCACGTATCAATTGACGGTGTGGTCGAATTAGATATGAGCAAAACAGAGTATTGACGGTGGATTGTGATGAGAATAAGGTTAACAGAGAGATGGCTTGTGCAACGGCCAACAATGCGAAAGGGAACGATATGGATACGACAACAATACTTGTGGCCTTTGATTACGGTTTTGTGAGCAGTTTTGTGTTTTGTGGTGATTAGAAGGTGGTAAAACCTCAAAAGGAGAACAACATACCTTGTGGGGTGGAAAACTAGTGTGAGTATGAGTGTATGAAAATTGAGGAGGGGAAATAGTAAAATTTCAGGGAAGGAAGCGGGAATCCGTATGTGGTAATGTTACAAAAATATGTTGGTTGAATTGTTTCTAAACCCAACCTAGCATGGAATAAAAACCGGTTTTTAAAACATGAAGCGTTAGTGTATGTGTGGGTGTTCGCATATGTGTGTTTGTGTTAGTGTTGGTAGAGATGAGCATTTCAGTACAGGCAGTGGCGGATACAGAACTTTTTTATACGGGGGGCACGGTACGACGCAGCTAAAAAAGTCGAGGAACTAGACACTTGCGCGGAAAAAGCAGCGGGGAAAGTGAGAAAGTGTTAGTTTTACATAATACAAACGCAAATTTGAGTGGTTAGTAAAAAAATATATATTATGGAACAACCAATTGAGCAATATTCCATCTCTTTAAACATGTACTAAAACTTGCTTTTTTTTAAAAGACGTATAATCTTACAAGTCTTAGAAAGAATATATGAAATCCCATTTTTGCCAAATCACATGTCACACAAGCTTGAAAAGACTCCGAGAGTCGATTTATTTATTGGAGTCAATTTATTTATTGAATAGGTAATGTATATTTAGAGAGAGACTCCGGTTTATGTTTGTAACAATAAAAAGAAAAAAAAATCCCAACAAGCATTTAATCATCACATTTAAGTAAATTAGAAATCATATAAAAAATTTAATATTTTGAGGTAGATTCACATATGACGCGTGTCAAGTGCCAAAGTAATGTTGATCAACCACATGTATTTATTTGCAGTAATATGTGTAACCACATATTAATCAATATTATTAATCAATTTGCTGCACACTTATATATTCTACTCTTATAATTGTAATTTCTGTTCCCAAGCGGTAAGCCCATATAAGGCGTCGACTCCACGGTGGGCACATGCCCACCCTTATTAAGGGTGCATCCGCCACTGAGTACAGCTACCGAATAGCACCCTATCAACCGAAATATGCGTCGTTAAAAAAAATGTTGGAACTATAAAAAAGAAACAACTGAACAGAAAACAGTTTAAGAAAAAAAAAAACGATTTGGCCCATAAACATAAAGGAAATTATGTTTTCCTTGTATTAAAATTCAAAATAGTCTTAGAGTTAATAAAAGGTAATTATTAAAAAACATATTTGTCTTAATCAACAACGTTAGATCTTACATATGCTAAGTGACTATATTGGGCTTTAATGGATAACAGTGGATATTGTTAAATCACATATGTTTTAATGGACTATACTAATAGATCACACTAGCCAATAACATATCATATAGGTCTAAATACACCATATTAGGCCTTAATGGGTCAAAATGAAAAAACGTAGATAACACATGTCTTAAAAGACCATATTAGGTCTTAATGGATCACAACGGACAATGGTAGATCATAGATGTCTTAATGTACCATATTGGGTCTTAATGGTCACAATGGAAAGTAGTAGATTATATAGTTACTAATTGACCATATTGGGTCTTAATGGATCACAATAGATGATAGTAGATTATATATTTCTTAATGGACCATATTGGGTCTTAATGGATCACAGTAGATAGTAGTAGTTATATACTCCCTCCGTCCCATTAGAAGTGTCCATATTCCCTTTTTTATTTGTCCCATTTCATGTGTCCACTTTCAAAAATTTTAAGCCAATTTCCAAAGTTACCCTTAAAAACACAACTAAAATAAACAAAGAATATGATGGGCCCACATATGACAAGGGTATTATTGTCATATGGCAAGCAAAAAAAACAATCATTTAATATGCCTAAAACTTTGTGTTTTTCAAACCAAGACACTTATAATGGGACGGAGGGAGTATTTCTTAGTGGACCATATTGGGCCTTAATGACTCACGACGAACAATGGTAGATAATATACGTCTTAATTGACAACATTGGTTCTTAATGGATCAAAATGGATAAAAATAAATCATATATGTGTTAATGAACCAAATTGGACCTAATGGGTCATAATGGAGAATGGTAGATCATATATGTTTTAATAGACCATGTGGGTCCTTAATGGATCACAATGGATAATAATAAATCATATATGTATTACTGAACAATAGCGGGCCTTAGTGGATTACAATATGCATGTCTTATGGACCATATTGGGCTTAATGGATCACAATGGACAACAGTAGATCATATATTTTTTAGTGAGCCATATTGGTCCTTAATAGATCACAATAGATAATGGTAGCATGTATATATATATATATATATATATATATATTATGAGCCATGTTGGGCCTTAATGGATCACAACGGACAATGGTAGGTCATACATGTCTTAATGGACCAAATCGGGTCTTAATTAATCATAATAGACAATTGTAGGTCATACATGTCTTAATGGAGCATATTAGGCCTTAATAGATTACAATGGACAATGGTACATCATACATGTCTCAATGGAGCATATTAGGCCTTAATGGATCATAATAGACAATGGTAGATCATTATATATTTTAATGGATCTTATTGAACCTTAATGAATCACATGTCTCAATGGACTACATTTTGCCGTAATGGATCACAATAGACAATAGTAGATTATGCACGTCTTAACAGGCCATCTTTTGCCTTAATAGATCACAATGTTTAGTAGAAGACCATATATATCACTAAATTAGGTGTTTAATAACTATTAAATATGTTTATATAGTCCTATTTTATGCATGTACATAGTTTCAGGGGTGTTCTTGGTTTGGTTTTGGATTATAGTCCGTTTTTTTCGCACTTTCGGTTAGCCGAATTTAAAGTTTCAAAAATCGTAATGAACAGTTTGGTCAACAATTATACCGAAAACTTGCCATATAAAAGCAAACATGATAGTTCCTACCAAGACATGGTTTGATCGTGAGGGCAACCCGGTTTTACCCAGTTATTAATCCAGCGAGTTTCTTGTGTGAGGGTAGTATGATTTTCGGGCGAAGGCCAGTTTGCGCGACGGCCGAGGGCCGATAGAACATCGCGTTCGCGAGCGGATCTGATGGGTAATCGTCTTTGACGAAACCCGGTGACCAATTCGATCAGTACATAGAAAGTCACCTTCAAAAAATAAAAAATAGAGACTAACTATAGATAACATATTTTGTTTGTAAACGGATCATCTATATATATAATAAAAGAAAGCAATTTTAATGACATGGCACTCAAAGAGGCATTCTCCTCTTTGAGTGTGCCATGTGTCATCCCATGTGGCATTGAGATATTTTAGGAAAAAATATTTTAAAAATCAAATTGGATTTTTCTCACTTACGTTTCCTCTCATAATTTTTAAACGTTAATATCTTTTATATACGAGATTTTTTAAAGAAAAAAACTACACCAAATTAACGAGCGTTTTATTATCTTTCCAACGAGTACCATAGTGCTATATAAAAAACGGAGAAAAAAAAGCTATTTTTTGTGGGGTTTTGTTCATACAGGAAAAAAAACACAAAGTGTTCAGGTTATTCATTAATCATATATAGGCAAGTCACTACTTATGTTCAAATTAGTAAATATGAATTCTATTTTCAACATGTGTTAACATTGGAGTTATACATTGTTTTAGTTTAGATATTAATTAGAGTTACACATTGTTTAAGGTTAAGCGTTAACATTGAAAATACAACCAAAGCCATTTTAATGACATGATACTCAAAGAGTCATTCTCCCCCTTGAGTGTGTCATGTGTCATCCCATGTGGCATTGAGATATTTTAGGAAAAAAAAATTAAAAATAAAATTGAATTTTTCTCTCTTATGTTTCCTCCCATAAGTTTTTAAACATTAATAACAAGCGTTTTATTATCTTTCCAACGAGTACCATAGTGCTACATAAAAAATGGAGGAAAAAAACGGATTATTTTTGTGGGGTTTTGTTCATACAGGAAAAAAACACAAAGTATTCAGGTAAATCATTAATCATACATACGCAAGTCACTAATTATGTTCAAATTAGTAAATATGAATTTTATTTTCAACATGCGTTAACATTAGAGTTATACATTGTTTTAGTTTAGATATTAATATTAATATTAGAGTTATACATTGTTTAAGGTTAGGCGTTAACATTGGAGATACATTTTAATTGTTTTAGGTTAGGTGCTACCCGAAGCTTTATTGCATATAACTTTAAAGCGAACCATTTTATTTCATATGTAAAATTAATATGTCATATTTGATTTCTCAACCCCGGGACGTTCCCGGGGTATAATCTAGTTAATAAATATTTATTTATATTTTAAATATAAATAAAGATGTTTACCCTAATTACCAGTCATCCCATTTTGATTTATGAAATAAAGACCAGCCCACTCTGATATTTGGTAGTCGGCGGCTAAATGGTTTTTTTTTTTTGAACGGCAAATTTCTACTCCTTGTGGGACTTGAACCCATGACCTCCCCCTTAGGTGTTCCTAGAAGCTTTGCTTCTACCATTGGGCCACCAACCCCAATGGCCTGGCGGCTAAATGGTTAATATCAAAATTTCAAATCCCGCTTAATTTGATAGCCGGTTCCATCTATAGCACGAATTGACATCCCTATCCTCCAAAATCATCTCCTAAAACCTAAATCGACATCACATCTCAGATCCAGTTTGATATCGCAACCTCTCCAATCCTCAATCCAGTTCGATATCGCAATCTGTAAGTCGCGTTGCCAATTCTGTTTGTGTGTATTATCGGCATAGCATAGTAATCGTAGGTCTACATCTGTGTAAATTTTTAGTTTAGTTTAATCATGCACTCTACATGTTTGATAAGATGTCTTAATGAAGATTTGGTTTTATTTTGAACACCAGTGTTCAACAATAGTCTAAGAATTCTATTTCTAGCTCAATAATCAATAATACAAATTTGTTTTAATTGTGTTATGCAACTAGTTACCAAATCAAAATTATGTACAATCTGCACATGCATATGGTACAAGTCACTGTAACATTGCAAACAAAACTTTACTATGTCTACATGAAGTTGTGAAAACTAATTGAGTGTGTGGGTCCCATTGATAAAATACGAGATGGATATAAATTATTGTAGCGGGTCCTGTACTCCCAAGAAACTGTGTTAGAATTATATCATGTATGTTTTGATGTGAGTTCTATATTACAGTTCAAAAATAGGCATGGAATCTCATGAAACATCATATAATTGTTGTTAAAGAGGATGCAAATAAGGTATAATTAGCTGGTGATTTTCAGATATAAAAGGGTTAAGGTAGCTGGTGAATTTCAGCCATAAAAGGGTCAACAAACATCTCTTTGAATCGTGGTTTGAGGATGACTTAGTAGGGTGTTTGTTAGCTTGTTTTTAGGCCCAAGTTACAACACGTTCTATTTGTTTAAAATAGGAGATTAGTTTTGTTTTTCTAGCATATATAAAGTAGGGAATCTATATTGTTGTTAACTCTTATTAATCAATCATAGAAATATACACGGTTGGTGTACAAGAATGTGTGTTTGTGTTTGCAACCAAGGCGTGAACCAACACTTGTTTGTTTGGTCACACCTTTGGTAGAAGATGTGAAGGTATAAAAAGAAGAAAAAATCAAACTATTTGTAGATATGAAGGAACAATATTTTGCCTGCATCTCTAAATGGTGGCCTCCCTTACGTAAGTGATCGTCTAACCATAATCTTTGTTACAGATGCCACCCATCCTTCACCAAGAGAAGATTCAGGCCTTTCTATTGTTGTTTATGCTACAATGCCTTTGCTATCATGTTCTTACTTTTGGATGTGTCTACTTTGAAAACAACTTGAATCGTTGGCCATGGTTGTATAGTTTCTCTAATGGTCGCATGGAAGGCATCGTCTTTAAAAGGTATTTTCCACTTTTTCATTTTACTTCTTAGATTTTCGGCTATGGTTATTATTTGTGTATTACCATTTACAATTTTATTTGTTTTTATTTTTTTATATATCATGAAAGGCAAACAACATACTGATTTAGAAGAGATTTGGCTATTGCGCGTGTAAGAGGAAACTTGTGGTTATATGGTTCTAGCAAAAGTGCAGCCTTCTGAGATTGAGCTCTAAAGTTTAACAGCCATAACTACATTGGATGGGCGTTACTGATCAAATAAGGTCAACATCTATCCCGCTATTTGAGTGAATATGGTCTGATCTAGTATTGGACCGTGGTTTGTGAAGTAGAATTAATTACTGTTTCCATAACTTATGTTGTTTATTGACCTCTACTATCTCATACATGCAGGGGTGCAAATGACCTGAGCCGAGCTTGAGCTCGACTCAGCTCGAGATCGGCTCGACTCGTTTATTTATTTATTTGTATTAATTAAAAATTATTTAGATATTTATTTAATATTTAGATATATATTTAATATTTTAATTAAAATCATATAAATTGTGTGCTCATTTAGGCTCGTGAGCCGGCTCAAGCTCAATAACCGAAGCTGGGGTTGAGCTCGGTTAGGCTCGGCTCGTTTGCACCTAGTTTATCATGGGGTACATTGACAAATGGAAGTACATCATACATTGTGGACATGCAAGTTCAGTACAAATTTGATTTTTAATAGATTTGGGTATGTGGTTTATTACTTTAGATCAAGTGGCTACTAAAGCTCTCGTGAATTCCAGAAGTAAATGAGGTTCCAAAGTTTAGCAATGAATCTGAAGCAAAAGCGCAAGGTTGGTTGATGGATTTAACGAAGCTAATGCAATTCAAGTGAAGAATATCGAGAAAATAACTAATCATGATGTGAAAGAAGTGGAGTATTTTCTTAAAACAAAATGCCAAGAAGACCTGGATACAGTATGTGTTATTCATGTTTTGTTTTAGAAGGCATAAAATTTGATAAAAAATTATCTATGCATGTACACTTTCATGTTGAATGTCTTTATTCTTGAAATAACTACAAATGCTTGAGTTTTTTTTTTTCATTTTGGATGTACATCAGAAGACATAAATAATCTTACTCATGGACTGATGCTTAAAGCAGTTAATTATGTTACTCTTCCGGTCGTGGATGATTTAACTAATGCTATATATTCTATGGTTGAGGCTAATGCTCACATTCTCATGCTCTCTCTGACACATGGACAAGCAAATCATCTTATCTAAATATTTATTATAACAACAATTTCTTTAAATGTATGCCAGGTGTTTGCGTTGCAAGCATCTTGGAGGCCTTGTTCGCAGGTTCATAAACTTTTTTTGTTAGGATATGAGTTTGATTGTTTTGATATGTTTAGAAGAACAATGAAATAAATGAAGTGAAATATAAATGGAAAATGCAGCGGAATGATAAACTATAAATCAAAACAAGAGAATAAATGTTTTTAATCGAAAGCTTTCATTGATTGAAAGATTACAATATTACAAGTACTCCCCCTCAGATTGAAGCGGCTAGAACAATGATCGCAGATTCAAATCTTCCGGTAATGTTCTCGAATGAGGCGATTTATGCAGCAAATTATACACTCAATCGGGTTTTAACAGTGAAGAAGTTTGGTAAAACCTCTTATGAACTGTTACACCGACGAAAGCCAAACTTAGAGTATCTAGAACCTTTTGGGGCACCATGCACGATGTTGAATCCAAGCGAGAAGTTTAGTCCTAAAGCTGAAGAGGGATACTTTGATGGATATGCAACCCCTCTCAAACGGGTATACAACAAGCGAACTCGTCGGGTGGAGGATTGGGCTAACGTGGAAGTTCAACGATATACACAAAATGTGCAAGGGACGGGTCCTGATTGGATGTTTGATTACAAAGACTTCTTTGAATCATTCAATCTAGATAGCTTGGTTGAAGAAGCTGTTATCAGATTACTTTACGAGTGTGAAAACGCGGCGACTTCACCGTTGGTGCGTCCGATCACCGTGAACCCCCTACCAGCTTCTAATGATACCAATGCTCCTATACAAGAGGAAGAAGTGTTTCAGGAGGCATCTACTTCATTAGACTCTTCAGAATCTGAAGATGAACAATTTGAAGAAGTCATTCTTGAACATGCAGAAGAACCAGAGGCACCGCCAGTGAACCCAACTCCAACTCCAGATGTTGCTTCATCATCTAACACGGGTCATGATCTGGATGCTATAGAAAACTTGACTATTCAGACGGGAGTAACTGTACCTGAATATCCGGAATCTCGGATTCATCGTATTCACCCGCTGGAGCAAGTTATCGGTGATCCTGGAAGCAGTGTGATGACCAGAGGGCAGCTGCGAAGTGTTAACTCACCAGAGAGTTTTGGTGCTTTAGCTTTATATGCCAAAATTCAACAATCTGGTAGTCAAAATGATTGGTCGTTTGCGTGTTATGTGTCGCAGGTAGAGCCAAGGACATACAAGGACGCTTTGCGGGAGGACGCCTGGGTTGAAGCTATGCAGGAGGAGTTATTACAATTCCAGAAATTGGGAGTTTGGACGCTCACGGATTTGCCACCTGGAAGAAAGAAGATAGGCACTAAATGGGTGTTTAAGTGCAAGAAGGATGATCGTGGGGTTATTGTTCGTAACAAAGCCAGATTGGTCGTGCAGGGATTCCATCAAATCGAAGGGATTGATTATAACGAAATCTATGCACCTGTAGCACGCATTGAAGCAATTCGGATGTTTCTTGTGTTTGCTTCCTATAAGAAGTTCAAAGTATATCAAATGGACGTCAAGAGCGCATTTCTGTACGGGAACATCAAGGAAGAGGTTTATGTCGGGCAGCCACCAGGCTTTGAGGACCCAATCCACCGGGATAAGGTCTACGTGCTGAACAAAGCTTTATATGGCTTGCACCAGGCTCCAAGACAGTGGTACGAGGAGCTAAGTACATACCTCATCACAAAAGGATTTAAGCGCGGACTCGTCGACTGCACCCTATTCACGAAGAAGGCAGGGGATGATTTGCTTCTGGTGCAGATTTACGTTGATGATATAATATTTGGTTCAACTAACGAACTTTTATGCAGGGAGTTCGAAACTGTCATGCAGGAAAAGTTCGAGATGAGCGCAATGGGTGAGATGCAGTTTTTCCTAGGCTTGCAGGTGGACCAAAGACCCACGGGGGTCTTCATTCACCAGACGAAATACGTATCCGAAGTCTTGAGCCGGTTTCAGATGGAGGATTCCAAGCCGATGGATACCCCGATTCAACCCAATCACGGGATTGGAGTGGACGCTAAGGGGGAGCCGACGGACCCATTTACATACAGAGCAATCATCGGATCTCTGATGTATTTGACGGCGTCTCGACCAGATATTATGTATGCAACGTGTCTATGTGCCCGCTATCAATCGAAGCCGAAACAAAGTCATCTGACGGCGGTCAAGCGTATCCTTAGATATCTGAAGGGTTGTCCCTCAAAAGGACTTTGGTACCCTAATGATGATGATTTTGATTTTATTGCTTTTAGTGATGCAGATTGGGGCGGCTGTGATAAAGATAGCAAATCTACTACAGCTGGTTGCCAGTTTTTAGGGAGCAGGTTAGTCACCTGGCAATGCAAGAAGCAGACTTCCGTAGCACTGTCTACTTGTGAAGCCGAGTACATTGCAGCCTCGAGTTGCTGTTCGCAAGTGCTCTGGATCCAACAGCAGATGGTGGATTACGGTTTGCAGTTTCTTAAAACCCCTATACACTGTGACAACGAAGCCGCTATCGCATTAACTAAAAATACTGAAAATCATTCTAAGGCGAAACATATCCGGATCAAATATCATTTTATCCGTGATTGTTACGCTAAAGAATTGATAGATATGGTCAAAATCCATACTGACTATCAACGTGCAGATTTGTTTACAAAAGCTTTTGACAGATCCCGCTTTGAATATCTTTTAAAAGTAAACAACATAAAGGAAAAACAGGACTAATCGGCACCTCGGTTTATCGCTTTTTAGTTTTATTATTTTTTTCTTATTTTTGCTAATTGGGAATTTCTCTTTGCTAATTGGGAATTTCTCTTTACTATCGTAATCCTCAAAGAAGTTGATGCTTTCGAGGGGATTGTTTAATCCTCAAAGAAGTTGATGCTTTCGAGTGGATTGTTTCTTTCAAATTTTTGTTTTCTTGTTTTTCAGAAAAATTAAAAACCCAAAAATATGTTCTTTATTTTAGGGGGAGCCATTTTATCAAAAAAACCAAAAACATTGAAAAATTCAAAAAGACCTAAAAATTAGAAAACCAAAAATGATTTCCTGGATAAAAAGAGGAAATGATAGTACATCAGTGGGGATCAGACACAGGCTAAAGAATTGTATAGTATAATGAGGCGTGTGTTGATTACGTGTGATATGCTGATAGGCTTCGTAGACGATATATTGCGTGCATTAGTGATACAAACATAACGAACTACGCGTTCGTGGCTGAACACCTCATGGGCATATGGTCTTAGTACCGTAATTTCGTTTGATAGGATTGCCAAAATCTGAGGTTTCGGGTCGTTATGTTATGGTTATCCGGGATATTCTGATTAAACTTTTGTCGTGTTGATTTACGGACCTAGTTTCATCAGAATATTTGCTAAAAGAGCTTAAATGCCAAAACCGAAAGTTACCGAATTGGGGAACTTTATGTTTTAATTGATCAAAGATCATTATTACATCGTATTGACTTACTGATGCAAATCAGTGGTTAATATCAGTCTCAACCTAGTGTATACGCACATGTTACTCTGCTGCATTCGTTTGCTGACCTGTACACCTCTGTGCTATATACTTTGTAACTTTTACGGATAACTCTGGGATAATCACGCGTTACGACGAAGCTTTGTGCAATTACTTGATACGGGAGTATGTCGTGTGTGTGGGCACCACAACGTGTTGGTCTAATACACCTAACTCGTATCATTTTAAAGCATTGCGTAATTGTCTGCATGTGAGCTTACGTGGACCACAATATCAGCAATTGCCGTGTCACATACTGTTTCTAATGATAATATTAATCAAAAAGATCAACGCTGTGATCAGATTTCTCAGAAAACTGATATGATCCTCTTACCGGATTTCACAAAATGTTTACTGCTTTCATTTACTTTGATGAATTTTACTTTAATTGTCAAAAAGATACAAAATCCAAAAAGATTTTAGGTGTGTTTTGTTAAAATTTCAGAAAATCCAAACTTTTTGCATTTCTGCTTTATTTTTGATACCCGGGGATGCTTGATGGTCAATTTCTGAGATTTGATAACACCATCTGGACTTTGTATCATTCAAAAAGGTGAAAATATGAGTTTTTGAAGTTTAACAGATTGAAAAATGTTGAACGGGATTCGAATTCGTGATTTGGCAAAATTTTCAGATTTTTCCATTTCACATTCGCCCCTTAATTGGGTCGAATGTGGAAAAATCCTCACCTTCGGTTGTTAATTTTGGGCGAATGTGGGTTTGTTTAACCAAATTTCACTTTCGGGTAAATAGTATTTACATTCGGCCAATTCACTTTGGGCGAATGTAGATATCTTCTACATTCGACCAGGACAACGGGCGAAGGTGGATTCTCTATATAAGCCATTGCCACCTTCGAACCTTCATTCTACAGTTTTCAAATTTTTTCTTCGATCCAAGAACTTGTTGCTGGATTTCTTTTTCTTGTGCGTTTTATTCCCTATCAATTACTGATCCTTTTGAGACTAATTTCACAGGTAATGGAGCTATAACACGACCAGAATCGTTGATTTTATGACCAGACTTAGGGTTTTAAAGTTTAGGGTCCTAGGGTGTTTGTTAGTGTTTATTGTTGATTGCATTTCAATCCCCATCCGTTTTAGGGGGAGAATGATTCAGGAATTAGATTGATAACAACATTAAGAGTGATAATTGATCGTTTGAACCTGTTTTGACCTAATTCCTTGGAAAAACTGATGTGGATTGAATAATTAGAACAATTGATGTTACAGGAGTCTTATTCGGCCACAGTAGTACACATTTCAATCAGTATTACATGTTAAAAACGAAGATGAGAAATTTTTTAATTTTTGGGGTTAACCAGTTTCACCTTCGGGTCACAAATTGGGCGAAGGTGGAATAGAACGGACGAAGGTGATATATATTGGGCGAATGTACTTTTTAACAAACAGATTTTCACATTCGACCTAAATATTTCACATTCGTACCAAATTTCATACATTCGACCAATTACAAAACGGGCGAATGTGGATCCTGAAAATCTTAAAATTTTAAATTTTTGTCGTTTTCGTGTTTTGACGTATTTTTCTGATTTTGATATACAGATGGCTGAGCAACAAGAAAATATTGAGACTTAAGTGGAGAATGTTGTTCCAGATCCAGTTCAGGAGACTGTTCAGGAGGCTGAAGCATCTGTTCTGATAAGTTGGCCGTTTGAACGATCTCACAACTGCTGTGCTTATCTTGGTGACGTAGAAAAGAACATAGAGTTCACTGGGATCATTGAGTTCTTGAAGAGGAGCAGGATTGTGCATGCCTTAGCCACACCGACGATTATTTACAAAGACATTATTGAAGACTTTTATAAGAATGCAAAGTATGATTTCTGGGAGAATCAGACGATAATCAGAAGCAAGATACAGGGGATGGAGATGTTTTTGACGGAGTCTGATATTAGAGAAGCACTTCAGATCAAGTTTGAAGTAAGTGAAGATCCCAGAGAATTATCGTGGACTGAGCAGAAAGCTTGTTTCTTGAGGATGAAGTATAAAGGACCGATCACTGATGGTTCTATGCACAAAGGGAAGCTGAGTGTGCAGTTCAAATACTTTGCACATGTCATTATTCACGTGTTTGGATGTGTAAGCGGTGGATATGACGTTATGAGAAGAAGTTTAAGCTCATTGATGGTTGCATTGACTCTCAACAAACCATTCAATGTTTCTGGGATGATATTGGATCATATGCTGGAAATGCTTAAGGGTTTGAAGAAGAAATATTTCATGCTATACCCAAGATTTCTGATGATGATCTTTGAGCACAAATATCCTAATTTGAGGAAGGATCCAACCCAGATTATAGGTCAAGATCATATGAACATCCGAACTTTGGTGAGGATGAAAGGATACAAAGGTGTGCCTGATGAAGATAAGCCACCATACAGAAGATTGTTTGGACCTCTAGCCAAACAGGATTACACTGATCCTGGAAAGAACAAGGCTAGACACAATGAGAGTGATTCAGATAATGATGATCTGTTAGTATATGCGGATGCAAACACAAAAAGGAAAAGGCAGGTTGTTAATCCCGGAGCCAAAGGGAAGGGTAAGGGAAAAACAGACCAAGGAAGTTCCAAGCAACAAGCGGTGAGAAAGAAAACTATTGCGAAGAAGGGAACGAGTTTGATTGATGAAGATTCTGTTGATTCGGAAGAAACAGAGGTAGATGAACAGTGGGATTCGGATGAAGAAGGAGTTAGGACCACCAAACCTAAGGCCACTATGGTTGGTGAGTCTGAATCTCTAAACAAAACTATTGAAGAAGCAGAACAGCAGAAGAAGTCTGTTAATGTTGAAGAAGAAGATTTAGGTGTTGATATGGATGAATTGAATGCTGGAGAAACTGTTGTAGTGAACTTGCCCTAACAGAAGCACAAATCAATGGCAAAGAAGTCAAGCACTAAACAGTTGAGAGAGAAAGAAATTGCCCAGCTTATGAAAGGAAAAAGATTACCCGATGCTGGTACATCATCAAAGTTGTCTTCACCAGTAACAAAGAAGCAGAAAAAGACAAAAGAGGCTGAGACATTACCAGTTGATCAGTTTAATGTTGCACTGGATAATGTGTTGGATATGTTCAGGAAGCCTCAGAAAGAAAAAGCTAAAGAAGTTGAGCCATCCAAATCCAAGAAGGTCACTATTGCTGATGACGTGATGAAGCAAGTGAATAAGAAGATGGATGAGATGATGAAGATGATTGTTGCTCAACAAGCTGAGATTGCCAAGTTTAAGCAAAATGAGGAGAAAATGCTTCAGATTGTGGTTGCTTCGAAGTCTAATCAGGATGAGATTGATGAGAAAGTTAAGAAGCTTGAAGCTAAGAATAAGAAACTTGAGGTTAAATGTTCTAGGAACAAGAGTATGATTAAGGTGATCAAAGAGGATAACAAAGAACTAAAGGCAGAGAACAAACGCCTTAGTGAATTGTTAGATAATCTGTACAATGAAGCACCCAAGCTGAAAGAAGGTGAAGAAGATAAGGAAAAAGAAGAAGAACAGGTAGACTTTGAGCCTTCTGATTCTGAGAAAGAAAAAGATGATGATGAGGAAGATGAGGAGTCGGAGAAAAGTGATGATGAGGATTCTAAGAAAAGTGACAAAGATTATGATGATGATGATGATGCAGAGGGGTCTGGGAGTAAAGATGATGATAGTAGTGATAGTAGTGATGATGAAGGAGGAGATGACACAAGCAAGTTTACTTTCGAGAAAAGAACACCAAAGAAGAAAGATGCTGGAGAATCTAGTTCCAAAAAGAAGAAAGATGGGAATACGGATACAGATGAAAGTATCTTTTGGAATGAGAAGGTGAGATCTCTGAGTGACGATGCGAAGAATGTTTACAGAGATATGTTAGAGAAAAGAGAATGGACGATAGAGATCACAGGTCGTTTTGCTGAGATATTCCAGACGGATGATATGAGATATGAACTGGAATACAACGATCCTGATCTTGAAGAAGGTGAAGTACCTGCTACTGTGGCTAAGGAAATTCTTGATGGCCTTGCACAGAGAGTAGGGAAATCATTTAAGGAGTTTGTAATGGATGAGTCGATTCCAAATATTCCTGAAAAGGATATTGGAAATCACTCAGATGATAAGAATACTCTGGAAATGGAAGAAGTGGAGATTGAAGATATTACACATGAGGAATATCCACAATATTTCAGACAAAATGATGAAAATGTGGTATTTCCTGACGTCACTGAGATTCCAAATACTTCAGCAAAGAAGAAAGCAAAGAAAAGGAGTGAAGAATTTGTTGAGAAGGTGTTTGGATCTGATAGGCAACAATCTTCAAGTCAATCTGATGAATTGAAGACTTACTTACAGAAGTTGAAGGAGATGGATGAAAACCGACCTAAGCCTGAAGCTTAAGGAAGTTTTTATAGATTTCACAATGCTAAGTTCAAAGGCAGAGCTCTCGGGTGGACTTATTTGAGTAGACTGAAGTGTTTAGCTGCGAAATGGGAATCAGGAATTCTGTACTTCTACAGATTCATTGATTTGCTAACTCTACCGTACTGGGCGGTCAGAGATTTATGCAGATTCCCAATGTCTGGAGCTTCAGTGAATAATACACATGTTGGTTGGTGTGCAGACAAGTTAGTGTGGGAGAGTAGAACGAAGTGGAATAGATTCAAGCCTCAATATCCCAGAAGGAAAGTTCATAGGGATATTGATCCTAAAACCAAGTTGAAGAGGGTAACTTTGATCTACAAAGCACCTGAAGTGATGAGAAAGATACCTTTGATGCCCATGCCACAACATTTCAGTGCTGACTTTATATTCTGGTATTATGATTGGAGGAAGGCTGAAGCTGTGATTGTTTTGAGAGATGGGAAGGACAAATACAAGCATGTTCATGTATTTGATCCTATGTGGTTGATAAACTGTACATTCGAAGACATCATCATGCTTTTCTACAATCCGATTCATTATGAGCCGAACGATGTTGAACAAGCAAAGAAGTATACTCAGGTTGTAGGAGTTTGTTTTGCTTATGATATAAACTCGGGGAGTAACTTGGATGCTAAGCTTGGTAAAATGGTGAAGATGGCTAATGTGTCGAAACCAGTGAAAAGAAAGTTGGAGCCGAAAATGACTAAAGAGCAAAAGAAAAAGCTCAGAATTTATTTGTTGAATAAGGCTATGGACGAAGACAGAAGACGATCCAATCAATAGTCGAGGGGGAGTTTGTAGATGCACGTAGTGCGACTAGTGATTGGATCTACAAAGTTAACATATGTTAGAAAGATTCCTGATGGATTAAAAGTGGAAAAATTGGGCGAATGTAGAGAGCAACTGGGCGAAGGTAGAATGGAACTGACATGAAGAACACATTCGTACCCTGTAGTGGGCGAATGTGGAAGAATTCCACATTCGACCATACCTACTGGGCGAATGTGCAGACACTATATATAGAGTTTGTGTGTTTTTGAGTTATAGAGAGTTTTAGAAAGAGTGTGTGTTTGTGTCAGGTTCTAGGTGTAATTGAGAGAGTGTTTAAGTGATCTAGATTAACGTGTGTGTGATTGTAATTGAATATTTCAGGAAGTTAATCTATGAAAAAGCTTTGAAAATGATGTTTACTGTGTTTTGATCCGAGTTTTATCAGTTTGTTCAGAACTAGGGTTTTCGCACCTGGTTTTGTTACTTGTATGATCAATTAATCCTGTTTTAGTCAAAATCTTTCAATCACATTGTGTGAATCGGGTTTTACTAGTTTCATAACTTTTTGTCCTTTGTTAACTATACCGAAAACGCTATCACTTTAAAGTCCTTACTTTTTAACGGGTTAATCACTGGAGGCGAACGTGGTATTAGCTGATAACGCTATTAGGGTGTGCAGCACCCCTCACACTTGATGTGCCTGTGTCACGGGTGTGAACTTTTGACCACTTTTTTACTAGTGTTGATAGACACTAGCGCTAAGGCAAATCAACTTCTGTATGATGTTGGTACTCCTTGTTTACTTACATTGTGTGGGTTAGCTACCTGTGGCGTGTGTTGAAACTGGTGGTTGGTTACTTTTGGGAACATTACCTTTGCTTACTTTAATTGTGAACTCACCAGCTTTATTTTGCCACATGCTAGCATGTTTTGCAGGTTTATAGGTTTGGAGCATGTAAGGCATGCATCATTTGTGTCATGGGAATTATGAACAATATTAAACCTATTCTAATTTACTTTACATTACTTTAGCTTTTGGGCGCTTGTTTTGCGCATGGATTTTAGCTGGTTTTGGTGGTTTTACGCTTCCACAATTATCTAAACTTTTTGATTTAACATTAAAACTATATATTTGATAATGAACTAAATGGTGTGGCATTTAAAGTCCATCTTATATCTTATGCCTATGGGGATACATGTGTGTCACGCGCCTCGCAATATAAACCCCGTAGTGGAATTTGACGATGTGGCACTATAGGTTTGACAAACTCATCCAACTTATTTGACCATGTCTAGGATGCTCAGGGGTGATTGAAACCAAAACTATTTCTTTTTTGCAAGCTAATCAAACTAGGGTTGATTGTACACCACTTATTGTGTTAATAAGTTGTTGCATCCTAACTTGTTTGTTTTCACAAATACAACGAGTAACTGGAAGACTTACAACGCATTTTACATTGTTCTCCATTGTGTTGTTTATACATAATTGATTTTGATACATGATTGGTATGAAATCAATTAAAGTTAGCTTTTTCTTAATGATAAGTAGATCCTATGTATTCTCAGCGACTTTGTTGTTGACCCGAAACATCTTTCTACATGTTTCACGAATATCATTTGAAGTCTTAAGTTTGATATAATATAAAAGCTTTAGACTTAGATTAATTTTAACAAAATCTTGTAATGTGTATGTCATTGAACCTTGTATGAATATATAATTTGATTAAACAATTTCTTAAACTTATTAGATGATCATGAGCTATTGAGCAATTTCGTGCAACCCAATTTTTCTGCCATTGTTTGGGGTGTTACAAAGTGCCCTAAACGTATTAACAACAACTTGTCTGATTTTTTCCACAAAGCTTATAACAATGACTAAGGTGTCGGAAACACCAGTCTCTTGGTTGAAACCTACTACAACAACAATAAGAGAATGGCTCTGAACGATGTTCAGCACAATGGAGCGGACAAAGTTTTCTCGGTAGTGGTGATGGTGGTGGCGTCGCACCTTTTTGTGAAACATTATTTGCTATAAAAAAAATTCATAATTAGGATGATGAAGTTTATCAAAATCTGTGATAACACAAAATAGTTAGACTACAAATTCAAAATAAGAACATACACAACACACATGTTAACAACATGAGCAAGATAATCCAAAACACCGTCACTTGTATTTTTGGCCTCGTCATTATATCGCGGGTTTGTGATGTTAAACCTGTTGTAGTTTGTATATTATAATAATGTATGAATGATATTTATATGTACATTCGATGGTGAGGTGATATTTATATAGGTTAGTTGTTGAAGGACGTTTGTAATGCACAACTTTAGTGTGAGCATATCACACATCTTTAGCGTGGGCAAATGATCAAAACAGTTAGACTACTATGTTGTCTATATGTAATGTAAAACTAGAAAAGTGAACAGTTTAATAGGTAATTTTCTACACCATTAATTTCCTCTCAAACTAAAAAAAGACCTATTTAATTCATAATTTCATCATAAATCTATCCAAAGCAACCATAAGAAATATTATTATAATTGTTAATTTAGTGCATTTAACATTTTTACAGAATATTTTACATCATTTGTGACGCAGTAGCGACTAAAAGTAAAGAAATTTTTTGAAGTATTTCATATATGGTTGCTTTACATATCTATTGAAAATAATATAAAAACAATTATAATAATTGCTATGTAAATGACTTTCAATGTCTGTATAGAATAATTTACATCATTTGTGACACATTTGTGAGTAAAAGGAAATAAAAAATAACAAATTTTAATGCTAGTAAACAATAAAGGTATAAGCTACAATACTAAATATAAGCTTTCTATAAAGGAATGAATCAACTTTAATACACAAATAGAGGGATATCTCACACATGTGACATCCTATCAAGCGTTAATAAATGTTTCAACTAACATCTATGCTAAAAACTGTCAGCTACGCAAAGTAAATTGTAATTTATGTTAAAATATCAAACATCATTTTGAGTAGAAACATTAGATAATTCGTATTAGACCGTATTAAATATCTAACACGTACGTTAACATCCTCATCAATATTGACATGAAATATAAACTATGTATGTCAAAATCAATCGTCAATATAAGCATAAAATTATGAAGGGAACTTCACCATAACATGCTTGTCACAAAGTCAAGCATGCAGATACTTGTATTATAATCTCGATTTGTGTTACGTTGTCGCCCTCATAGGATCCATCAAACATTTGTTAGGAATGAATACTAGAATTATTAATCCAAGCAATGTATGCTAGGCATGAACCTTTTATCTTTAGTTCCATCATGTCTATTTATATAACCTTTGTCACACAACATCTCTAGAAAACAAGATGGCAGCTAGATTTTTTAGGAATTTCCTTATTAATTTATGACTTATTTTACTAGATTTGTCATTTGTTTAAAACTCAATATTATAGTTGTAAACCACATACAATAATATATGTAATTATGTACAGAGTTATGGGAATAAATAACAAAATCGATTATAGAAGTCCGTATGATTTTATGTAATCCTTCAATGTCCTTTCCTTAGTCCTCCGATTGAGAGTATTTCCTCTAATGTCTCCCTATAAAAGAGACCATAGAACAATCAAACATCATAAAACAACAATTTAAAGTTCTAGGAAAAACAATTTGAGGTTTTTATAACCATTAAAAGCTATTTTACAAAAATGAAACAACAAACCCTAGAAACAGTTTACCATATTATTTTCTAAATAAAAATAAGTTGAACCATAATGCACCCACATAACATCAACCAAGCAAAATCATATGTTCAATTGAAGTACTGTGAATCTTTCTCCAAATATTTACAAATAAATGTTAAGTGTACGTCAAATTAGGTCTACATATAAAACGAAAAATTAACAAACGTTTGAGTTAAAAAGTTACAACTTCATTGCTTTCATGAACGTCTTTTATAATCTTCATGTGAGTAAAATGATGCTAGTAGTCTTTTCCTTGAAGATCCACTAGATGTAAGTGGCCAAGTTCTTGTATAACTTCTTCAAATTCGGCACATGGTTAGATAATTCCAACATGATAAGTTAACAAATTTATATACACTAGTTTGAGGATAATGTATATATATCATTCACAAGGTTACCCCTAAATTACCTGAGGTATCATATGCAAATGGTTAGGGGCTGGATTCTCAATATTTGGGCCATGGCAGGTGAAGGCCATTAGTGAATATTGCCCAGCTTCTAGAAAAGAGGGCAAAAAGGCATTGTCATCCATCTAAACCAGTTTCCAAAGGCGTTGAAGAAAAGGCAAAAAAGTGATGGAAAAAGTAATAACCAAAGTTTAACATATAAAATTGTCTAAATGTAGAACGTGTTGCATGTTGATGTCAACTCCAGATTGCCGATAGCTACATCCAAAATATGAATGGTACAATTTAACCAGGTATCACACTCACAAAATTCCAATACAGGGTTTATACCGTCAGGCGCGTGACACACGAGGATCTCCATAGCCATAAGTCATATGAGCGACTCTAAATGCCCAAACCATTTAGTTCGTTTGTAAAAGTATAGCTTAACGTTTAGTTAAAAGGTTGAGAAAGTTGCATAAGTGTAACAAGTATAAATTTAAATCCATGCATAAAACACGCGCCCAAAAGCCAATGTAAACGTATGCCAAATAACACTTAACTATTGTTCAAATGCCCATGACACAATGATGAATGTCCTACGTAGCTTAAAATTTACAATGAGCTAGACCCGGAATTTTGGATAGTAGCTAGATACATGGGTATTACGCTCTTTCAAAGTGGATTCATCCCGTTTGGATGAATTTATGACTTTTAAGAATTTTTCTCATAAACTTTTGCAACAGATTTGTTAACCTAGCTGTGATAAATGATTTTTCATAATTTTTTAACGAGGTTATATTCCGAAATAAAATAGTGGCATGGGTACTCAACATGTAGGTATCTTCACTTGAAGTTTGAGACTTTAATATTTTGGATAAGTACTTTTGAATAATTCGTTTCGATGACTCATAATTTGCCCCGAAAATACGGATTATGGAATTTGTACCTAAGTGCTTTTTTTAAAGGTTTGGTTGACTTGTTTACGACTTGAACTTAGGTGTAAACTTGTATGTATCATATGTGAAGTATATGATGATGTGTTAATATGTTATTCACCAACGGGTTCATAGGGTCACTTATTGCATGTAGTACATTAGTGTCATTTAAACTCTTCACATCATTGGATGTCTTGGGAAAAGGAGTCTTGTTGTGTGTTTTCTATACACATGAGCTCACACAGTGACATGCATGATAAGGAGTCATTAGCGGGTGCGGGTCTCTATTACTTGTTTGGATTTGGATTTAGCTTTCAACTCAAACTAAGGTGAGACAACTTAATTTCTGGGTTGGAATTACTTGACTTGTAGTTTGGGTTGGGACTACTACTTAACCCGTGTTTTGAGATATGTTGATTCCTCGTGTGAATCGGGTTTTACTAGTTTCATAACTTTTTGTCCTTTGTTAACTATACCGGAAACTCTATCACTTTAAAGTCCTTCCTTTTTAACGGGTTAATCGCTGGAGGCGAATGTGGTATTAGTTGATAACGCTATTAGGGTGTGCGGCACCCTCACACTTGCTGTGCCTGTGTCACGGGTGTGAACTTTTGACCACTTTTTTACTATTGTTGATAGACACCAACGCTAAGGCAAATCAACTTCTGTATGATGTTGGTACTGCTTGTTTACTTACATTGTGTGGGTTAGCTAACTGTGGCGTGTGTTGAAACTGGTGGTTGGTTACTTTTGGAAACATTACCTTTGCTTACTTTAATTGTGAACTCACCAGCTTTATTTTGACACATGCTAGCATGTTTTGCAGGTTTCTAGGTTTGGAGCATGTAGGGCATGCATCATTTGTGTCATGGGAATTATGAACATTATTAAACCTATTCTAATTTACTTTACATTACTTTAGTTTTTGGGCGCTTGTTTTGCGCATGGATTTTATCTGGTTTTGGTGGTTCTACACTTCCACAATTATCTAAACTTTTTGATTTAACATTAAAACTATATATTTGACAATGAACTAAATGGTGTGGCATTTAAAGTCCATCTTATATCTTATGCCTATGGGGATACTTTTGTGTCACGCGCCTCGCAATATAAACCCCGCAGTGGAATTTGACGATGTAGCACTATAGGTTTGACAAACTCATCCAACTTATTTGACCATGTCTAGGATGCTCAGGGGTGATTGAAACCAAAACTATTTCTTTTTTGCAAGCTAATCAAACTAGGGTTGATTGTACACCACTTATTGTGTTAATGAGTCGTTGCATCCTAACTTGTTTGTTTTCACAAATACAACGAGTAACTGGAAGACTTACGACGCATTTTACATTGTTCTCCATTGTGTTGTTTACACATAATTGATTTTGATACATGATTGGTATGAAATCAATTAAAGATAACTTTTTCTTAGTGATAAGTAGATCCTATGTATTCTCACCGACTTTGTTGTTGACCCAAAACATCTTTCTACATGTTTCACGAAAATCATTTGAAGTCTTAAGTTTGATATAATATAAAAGCTTTAGACTTAGATTAATTTTAACAAACTCTTGTAATGTGTACGTCATTGAACCTTGTATGAATATATAATTTGATTAAACAATTTCTTAAACTTATTATATGATCATGAGCTATTGAGCAATTTCGTGCACTCCAATGTTTCTGCCATTGTTTGGGGTGTTACAAAGTGCCCTAAACGTATTAACAACAACTTGTCTGATTTTTTCCACAAAGCTTATAACAATGACTAAGGTCTGCGAAACACCCGCTTCTTGGTTGAAACCTACTACAACAACAATGAAAGAATGGCATTGAACGCTGGTCAGCACAATGGAGCAGACAAAGTTGTCTCGGTAGTGGTGATGGTGGTGGTGGTGGTGGCTGCGCACCTTTTTGTGAAACATTATTTGCTATAAAAAAATCATAATTAGGATGATGAAGTTTATCAAAATCTGTGATAACAGATCCAATGCATGTTTTTGGGAAAAGGAAAATGAGGAAACTTGCGACTAATAGTATGACTTATAACGATTTTCAACTCGACTCTTGTAAACACATGAAAATGTGTACCTTGAAAATCCTATTAAGCGAACTTGTTTTGAATCTAAAAACATTCTTCGATCTTTAAAGAGTTATTCTCATATGGCATTACTACTATTCTTTTAGCTATATTGTAGAGTTTGGGAATGTATGTGTTATAAACGAAAATTTATCTTTTTATACTTGTACTCTCAGTCGCAAAAACTTTTGGTCTAACAAAATATTGAACATATCCTCATCGGAATATTGCTAAATGTCTTTAATCGTATAGTACATAAATGCAAAACCACTAAATGTAAACCCTCGTGCCAGTAGACTACATGTCTGTTCTGCGCACTCTCATTTGCAGTAAATTTTATTAGTTTGTTTTTACATCATTTTATTTATAGTTATGTTTGCGCATTATCTTATTTATGATTATCCTCGCATTATTCTTTTATTGTTGATTATTCTTAGGCGTTATTAGCGGTTATTCTCGCATTCTTTATTAGCAGTAATTCTTACATCACTGATTTCGAGCATTTATTTCAACTAGTTTGGTTAAGTTTGTATAAGAAAAATCTAACCGAAACAGAATATACTTAACCAAACTAACTTCAGGGACTGATATTGACAAAATTTGAAACTTCAAAAGGTTGAACACTGCTCCTTCCCACTCACACGATTCCGGTGACCGGAACTAGTATCGACGAAGATTCTGGCCAAATTGAATAACCATTTTAATGCGTTTTAAATGTTCAAATTCATATCCCATAAGTTACTTCAATTTGTTCCAGCTACGTCACACCCCGCCGAGGCAGAAAACGCGAGGTGCGACTTCAAATGATTTCCAAGGGAAAAGGTCACACGAGCATTAATTAAGATAAAGCGGGTACTTTCAGTAAACAACCAATTTTTGTCCAACATAACTTTAATTGTTTAAAATTAAAACCATTGTATGTAAATTTCTGGAGTTAAAACAACAAGACAACAGTCCAAACGAAGGTATCCCACATATGCTCGCACGCAACCTTCACAAGTTCTATTATCCATGCCAATTTCCTAAAAAACATGCATGTAAAAATATAGGTCAGCATAAAGTTGGTGAGTTCACTGTTTTCTATATGATGGACATGTAGTCCAAAACCAACTAAGTCATTGCCTAGCTAGGGCAATAATCAATATGTGATCTGACATGAGCCCACAACCATACCTTGACATGTTGTGCTTCGCCCATTGTACACTAAAGACAATGAAATAATCTGAAATACAAGCACCCTTTTGATATCTGTCATCCGATAAATCGATCCTGGTGTTTCATAGCTAAGTCCATAGCTAATGTTTATGGTATGATGTATTACACGAGGGCTTAATGGATCCTAAACCTTAATGTCTCATGTTCACATAATAGTCATGATTGTAACTCAAAACTGTACGCTTGTTTTTCCCCCGGAAAAATGTAAAAACTGTAAAAAGGGGCCGTGAAATACTCACTTGATATCTGGATGCTAAACTGAACTCAGTCTGATGCGGTGTGTCTGGTCTGGAAGCCCTAAATTCAATGTAAAGGCTTCTTAAGTCTATGTTTGGTTCAAACTACCATGCAATTATTCACCCGACTGGAACACCTATGCTCTAGGGGCTTCTGTACCTCTATCCATATGTGTTATACACTGTACGTGTCAGAAAATGTTCGTTTTGTCCTTAATGTGACTATGTTTAGTTGGTAAAACAAGTGGCTTGACTTACTTAATGTTACCGAGTGTTACTTATGTCTCAGTTATGTCTAGGGTTGGATATGGACTTATTCTTTCGCTAGTTTTGTATAAAACAACATATTCATGTATTTTGTCCTTGAATATACTCACATTTTGATGTTTAACATAGGTTTCCAAGAAAACTCTTGTGTTAAGCTTGTTAACACATGTTTTTAAGGTCTTTAACACATGTTCATACACTACGTGAAAAATGGGCTATGACCACACTTTTTCCAAAACCACTCTGCCACACTTTTCCTTAAATATGTGGCTAAAGGTCACACATTTTAAGTATTTGTGTGATTATCGTGTAACAACTTAAAATCTTTAGCCACACTTTAAGAAAAAAAATATGACATCTACTAGCCATACTAAAAAAGTGTGTCCAAATGTGATCTACGACCACAATTTATGTTTCATGTGACCCAAAACACATCTTTTCGAGACATGTAGCCACACTTTAAGAAAAAACTGTCATGTTTAGCAGTCACACTAAAAAAGTGTGGCCAAACATGATCTATGACCACAATATTTGTTTCATGTGACAAAAAATACATGTTTTTTGATTCTTTAGCTACGCTTTAAGACAAAATTGTAACATTTATTAGTCACACTAGAAAAGTGTGACCCAATGCAATGTACGGCCACAATATTTGTTTGATGATGTGGCTAAAACCTAATGCATATGGCCACATATATTATTTTGTTTGAAGATGTGGCTAATAGCCACACTTAAAGTTAAAAATTTCATGGGCTTTACATAAACATTTGACACACTATCATCACTTTATTTATTTTTGTGTGGTGGAATGATACCAAATGTGATGGGAAAAATTGTGTGACCAAAGTTAGATAATGGTCATACCTAAATTGTCAGTAACAAACCTTCAACGCGACATGGTGTCATTAGATTTCAAATTTTGATAAACCAGAAAACTGTTTCACATATCTTGAACCAAAGCCCAGAATAGTGAAGGTCAATCAATTAACCGTGAAGGTTTAATAAATTCATTACATAGCCTAACCACGACCAGTAGTGACTCAACCATTTAGGGTTCCAAAGCCACGGAAATATTCGAGGCCGCTTTTTAAATTTCATTATGCTAGACTATTTTTTAAGAATCAAAACTGAATAACCTAATATACTTAAAAAGAGACTTTGGTTGAGCATTTGATTTTGAAATTATATGGAACAACAAAGTCCCATTCAAAAAGGAAAAAGAGTGCATAAAAGTAACTGGTCCAAAAATTACTAAGTTGCAAACATAAAAGGAATATGTTATATGCCTAATTTTTCATCAAATGATCAAAGTAGGATTTTAAGTACCATTTAAATGCCTTATTTTCCATCCAATGATCAAAGAAGAACTATCACAAGAATACACTTACTTATATGTAGCATCACTTATATACTTGATAGCAAATCTTTTAAAACCGTTGATTTGAACCCAAATATACAAATTGTCTCCATTATGGATCAATAACTGACTCCATTCACATAACCGTAAAAAATTACATCAAGATGGCGGGCAACAAACTACGCCGCCACCCCTTTCTGGACGGCAAACCCTAATCTACTAAACACGAACCCATGCCACCCGGAGTCGAGACACTACTATGGATAACCCGTTGGACTCTGGTCAGGAAACGGATGGCTTCCGGTGCCAAGGAGCAAAAGGTATCAAATGCCACGGGTACAAAAACGTGTTGGTTCTCCTCACAAGCTTTAGCATGCTTTTCAACCTTCTTCGCCTCTGTTCTCCGCACTGCTTGCCCTGCCACAAAACCACTATCCCTCAAACCAACCAGAGGAGATACACCTGTTATAATACTTCAAATCATATTATACCACTTAGTATAGATAGTAATTTTTTTATTTCAAAAAACATCCCAAATCATGATATTGGAGATAAGGTTCAGAGATTCATGAACTTAAAAATAACTAAACCTCGGTAGTGTATTACAGTATTTCCATGAATTTGAAACCAATGCCAAGAAAACCAAAAGACACGGCTATAAAACTATCACGCCTCACAAAACGACTTTTATGGTCGGAGTATTGATGTTATGGTAAGGATAGGTAACCCTTAGAGGGGTCAAGCTCCAAGAAGAATAGGAGAAGAAGAGATCAAAAGCCTAAGCTTTCTTTAACATTTTCATTCATTGATCGATTGTTTCATACCAAACCAATACATATATAGGAAAAGAAAAGGGTATCATAATGCATAAAATAATGCAAGTAAGGGAACGTGGGAGACAAAAGTAAAAGAAAACATTAAAAGAAACATGGACATGGGGTAGTGGAAGACTTGCATGAAACATGGGGTAGTGGCCATGGGGACAAGGCACGTATCATTCCCGCGCGCCTCAAAACGTTCTTGTCCTCAAGAACGGAACAAGTTGGCCATGGTGGTCGTCATTCGAGTCGAACAAGTGGTCTCCATTCAAATTGTTCGATAGCATTTGTACCGATCAATATAAAACGCCAAGGTGGGCGCCATTCGAGTCGAACAACCGCATTCGGGGCGGTCTCAACTTGCAACCATGGTGGTCTTCCGGTGGCATTCGGTTCAGTCTTAATGTAGTGCCAAAGCGGGCACCACTCACGTCTTCCCGCTTCACGTTCTTTGGTTGATTCCATGCTTTCAAGTTTACACTGCTCGGCTAAAAGGGATATGTGGTTTTTCTGACTTGCTAAGAAGCATGGGGTTGTGCAAGTTGCCAACAGTGAGGTAAAAGAAAACGTAGTGTTTGTGGGTTGAGTTGGTAGTACTTGGATTCCATGAGTTGTGATAGAGGTTTTTGGTTCGGTTTGGGATTCCGGAAATCGCTTGGGTTTTGGTGAGTAGTTCGATACCGGTATTGTTTGGGTTGTGATGGCTGCAGTTGGTGAGGTTGTAACGGAACTCCACGGCGGACGCCACTCCCGGGTCTCCGAGAAACATGCGACCGATGTATCACCGTTTACATGGAACTGAGCCTTGTGACTTCGGTAAGTGTTGTCGGGTTGTTTTATTGCAAGACTCGGCGGTGGTATGAACGTTTTGGTTTGTGGAGTTGTTGATTGTGGTAGTTGCGGCGGTGCATGTGAGGTTTTGGGGTTGTTTTCGGTGGTATGTTTGGTGATGGTGGCGGTGGTGGTAGGGAATTGACGAAGCATTGCAACAGTGAAAGATTTCCAAGAGAGATGCTCATCTCCTCGATACCAAGAATTGAACCAATAAAAAGGTTCTTCATCAAAGTATTCAACAACATAAGGAAACCGTTCGTCCTCATAAATTTCATTCAAGGAGAAGAATCGTTCAATATCATAAAGCCATCGGGCCGGATTCGAACCGGTGAAGCGAAGTGGATACACGAGGGGCTCGAGTTCTTCCAAAGCCATGAAGGCTTAGGTCGAATGAAAGCACCAATGTTATGGTAAGGATAGGTAACCCTTAGAGGGGGTCAAGCTCCAAGAAGAATAGGAGAAGAAGAGATCAAAAGCCTAAGCTTTCTTTAACATTTTCATTCATTGATCGATTGTTTCATACCAAACCAATACATATATAGGAAAAGAAAAGGGAATCATAATGCATAAAATAATGCAAGTAAGGGAACGTGGGAGACAAAAGTAAAAGAAAACATTAAAAGAAACATGGACATGGGGTAGTGGAAGACTTGCATGAAACATGGGGTAGTGGCCATGGGGACAAGGCACGTATCAATTGACGGTGTGGTCGAATTAGATATGAGCAAAACAGAGTATTGACGGTGGATTGTGATGAGAATAAGGTTAACAGAGAGATGGCTTGTGCAACGGCCAACAATGCGAAAGGGAACGATATGGATACGACAACAATACTTGTGGCCTTTGATTACGGTTTTGTGAGCAGTTTTGTGTTTTGTGGTGATTAGAAGGTGGTAAAACCTCAAAAGGAGAACAACATACCTTGTGGGGTGGAAAACTAGTGTGAGTATGAGTGTATGAAAATTGAGGAGGGGAAATAGTAAAATTTCAGGGAAGGAAGCGGGAATCCGTATGTGGTAATGTTACAAAAATATGTTGGTTGAATTGTTTCTAAACCCAACCTAGCATGGAATAAAAACCGGTTTTTAAAACATGAAGCGTTAGTGTATGTGTGGGTGTTCGCATATGTGTGTTTGTGTTAGTGTTGGTAGAGATGAGCATTTCAGTACAGGCAGTGGCGGATACAGAACTTTTTTATACGGGGGGCACGGTACGACGCAGCTAAAAAAGTCGAGGAACTAGACACTTGCGCGGAAAAAGCAGCGGGGAAAGTGAGAAAGTGTTAGTTTTACATAATACAAACGCAAATTTGAGTGGTTAGTAAAAAAATATATATTATGGAACAACCAATTGAGCAATATTCCATCTCTTTAAACATGTACTAAAACTTGCTTTTTTTTAAAAGACGTATAATCTTACAAGTCTTAGAAAGAATATATGAAATCCCATTTTTGCCAAATCACATGTCAGACAAGCTTGAAAAGACTCCGAGAGTCGATTTATTTATTGGAGTCAATTTATTTATTGAATAGGTAATGTATATTTAGAGAGAGACTCCGGTTTATGTTTGTAACAATAAAAAGAAAAAAAAATCCCAACAAGCATTTAATCATCACATTTAAGTAAATTAGAAATCATATAAAAAATTTAATATTTTGAGGTAGATTCACATATGACGCGTGTCAAGTGCCAAGTAATGTTGATCAACCACATGTATTTATTTGCAGTAATATGTGTAACCACATATTAATCAATTTGCTGCACACTTATATATTCTACTCTTATAATTGTAATTTCTGTTCCCAAGCGGTAAGCCCATATAAGGCGTCGACTCCACGGTGGGCACATGCCCACCCTTATTAAGGGTGCATCCGCCACTGAGTACAGCTACCGAATAGCACCCTATCAACCGAAATATGTGTCGTTAAAAAAAATGTTGGAACTATAAAAAAGAAACAACTGAACAGAAAACAGTTTAAGAAAAAAAAAAACGATTTGGCCCATAAACATAAAGGAAATTATGTTTTCCTTGTATTAAAATTCAAAATAGTCTTAGAGTTAATAAAAGGTAATTATTAAAAAACATATTTGTCTTAATCAACAACGTTAGATCTTACATATGCTAAGTGACTATATTGGGCTTTAATGGATAACAGTGGATATTGTTAAATCACATATGTTTTAATGGACTATACTAATAGATCACACTAGCCAATAACATATCATATAGGTCTAAATACACCATATTAGGCCTTAATGGGTCAAAATGAAAAAACGTAGATAACACATGTCTTAAAAGACCATATTAGGTCTTAATGGATCACAACGGACAATGGTAGATCATAGATGTCTTAATGTACCATATTGGGTCTTAATGGTCACAATGGAAAGTAGTAGATTATATAGTTACTAATTGACCATATTGGGTCTTAATGGATCACAATAGATGATAGTAGATTATATATTTCTTAATGGACCATATTGGGTCTTAATGGATCACAGTAGATAGTAGTAGTTATATACTCCCTCCGTCCCATTAGAAGTGTCCATATTCCCTTTTTTATTTGTCCCATTTCATGTGTCCACTTTCAAAAATTTTAAGCCAATTTCCAAAGTTACCCTTAAAAACACAACTAAAATAAACAAAGAATATGATGGGCCCACATATGACAAGGGTATTATTGTCATATGGCAAGCAAAAAAAACAATCATTTAATATGCCTAAAACTTTGTGTTTTTCAAACCAAGACACTTATAATGGGACGGAGGGAGTATTTCTTAGTGGACCATATTGGGCCTTAATGACTCACGACGAACAATGGTAGATAATATACGTCTTAATTGACAACATTGGTTCTTAATGGATCAAAATGGATAAAAATAAATCATATATGTGTTAATGAACCAAATTGGACCTAATGGGTCATAATGGAGAATGGTAGATCATATATGTTTTAATAGACCATGTGGGTCCTTAATGGATCACAATGGATAATAATAAATCATATATGTATTACTGAACAATAGCGGGCCTTAGTGGATTACAATATGCATGTCTTATGGACCATATTGGGCTTAATGGATCACAATGGACAACAGTAGATCATATATTTTTTAGTGAGCCATATTGGTCCTTAATAGATCACAATAGATAATGGTAGCATGTATATATATATATATATATATATATTATGAGCCATGTTGGGCCTTAATGGATCACAACGGACAATGGTAGGTCATACATGTCTTAATGGACCAAATCGGATCTTAATTAATCATAATAGACAATTGTAGGTCATACATGTCTTAATGGAGCATATTAGGCCTTAATAGATTACAATGGACAATGGTACATCATACATGTCTCAATGGAGCATATTAGGCCTTAATGGATCATAATAGACAATGGTAGATCATTATATATTTTAATGGATCTTATTGAACCTTAATGAATCACATGTCTCAATGGACTACATTTTGCCGTAATGGATCACAATAGACAATAGTAGATTATGCACGTCTTAACAGGCCATCTTTTGCCTTAATAGATCACAATGTTTAGTAGAAGACCATATATATCACTAAATTAGGTGTTTAATAACTATTAAATATGTTTATATAGTCCTATTTTATGCATGTACATAGTTTCAGGGGTGTTCTTGGTTTGGTTTTGGATTATAGTCCGTTTTTTTCACACTTTCGGTTAGCCGAATTTAAAGTTTCAAAAATCGTAATGAACAGTTTGGTCAACAATTATACCGAAAACTTGCCATATAAAAGCAAACATGATAGTTCCTACCAAGACATGGTTTGATCGTGAGGGCAACCCGGTTTTACCCAGTTATTAATCCAGCGAGTTTCTTGTGTGAGGGTAGTATGATTTTCGGGCGAAGGCCAGTTTGCGCGACGGCCGAGGGCCGATAGAACATCGCGTTCGCGAGCGGATCTGATGGGTAATCGTCTTTGACGAAACCCGGTGACCAATTCGATCAGTACATAGAAAGTCACCTTCAAAAAATAAAAAATAGAGACTAACTAAAGATAACATATTTTGTTTGTAAACGGATCATCTATATATATAATAAAAGAAAGCAATTTTAATGACATGGCACTCAAAGAGGCATTCTCCTCTTTGAGTGTGCCATGTGTCATCCCATGTGGCATTGAGATATTTTAGGAAAAAATATTTTAAAAATCAAATTGGATTTTTCTCACTTACGTTTCCTCTCATAATTTTTAAACGTTAATATCTTTTATATACGAGATTTTTTAAAGAAAAAAACTACACCAAATTAACGAGCGTTTTATTATCTTTCCAACGAGTACCATAGTGCTATATAAAAAACGGAGAAAAAAAAGCTATTTTTTGTGGGGTTTTGTTCATACAGGAAAAAAAACACAAAGTGTTCAGGTTATTCATTAATCATATATAGGCAAGTCACTACTTATGTTCAAATTAGTAAATATGAATTCTATTTTCAACATGTGTTAACATTGGAGTTATACATTGTTTTAGTTTAGATATTAATTAGAGTTACACATTGTTTAAGGTTAAGCGTTAACATTGAAAATACAACCAAAGCCATTTTAATGACATGATACTCAAAGAGTCATTCTCCCCCTTGAGTGTGTCATGTGTCATCCCATGTGGCATTGAGATATTTTAGGAAAAAAAAATTAAAAATAAAATTGAATTTTTCTCTCTTATGTTTCCTCCCATAAGTTTTTAAACATTAATAACAAGCGTTTTATTATCTTTCCAACGAGTACCATAGTGCTACATAAAAAATGGAGGAAAAAAACGGATTATTTTTGTGGGGTTTTGTTCATACAGGAAAAAAACACAAAGTATTCAGGTAAATCATTAATCATACATACGCAAGTCACTAATTATGTTCAAATTAGTAAATATGAATTTTATTTTCAACATGCGTTAACATTAGAGTTATACATTGTTTTAGTTTAGATATTAATATTAATATTAGAGTTATACATTGTTTAAGGTTAGGCGTTAACATTGGAGATACATTTTAATTGTTTTAGGTTAGGTGCTACCCGAAGCTTTATTGCATATAACTTTAAAGCGAACCATTTTATTTCATATGTAAAATTAATATGTCATATTTGATTTCTCAACCCCGGGACGTTCCCGGGGTATAATCTAGTTAATAAATATTTATTTATATTTTAAATATAAATAAAGATGTTTACCCTAATTACCAGTCATCCCATTTTGATTTATGAAATAAAGACCAGCCCACTCTGATATTTGGTAGTCGGCGGCTAAATGGTTTTTTTTTTTTGAACGGCAAATTTCTACTCCTTGTGGGACTTGAACCCATGACCTCCCCCTTAGGTGTTCCTAGAAGCTTTGCTTCTACCATTGGGCCACCAACCCCAATGGCCTGGCGGCTAAATGGTTAATATCAAAATTTCAAATCCCGCTTAATTTGATAGCCGGTTCCATCTATAGCACGAATTGACATCCCTATCCTCCAAAATCATCTCCTAAAACCTAAATCGACATCACATCTCAGATCCAGTTTGATATCGCAACCTCTCCAATCCTCAATCCAGTTCGATATCGCAATCTGTAAGTCGCGTTGCCAATTCTGTTTGTGTGTATTATCGGCATAGCATAGTAATCGTAGGTCTACATCTGTGTAAATTTTTAGTTTAGTTTAATCATGCACTCTACATGTTTGATAAGATGTCTTAATGAAGATTTGGTTTTATTTTGAACACCAGTGTTCAACAATAGTCTAAGAATTCTATTTCTAGCTCAATAATCAATAATACAAATTTGTTTTAATTGTGTTATGCAACTAGTTACCAAATCAAAATTATGTACAATCTGCACATGCATATGGTACAAGTCACTGTAACATTGCAAACAAAACTTTACTATGTCTACATGAAGTTGTGAAAACTAATTGAGTGTGTGGGTCCCATTGATAAAATACGAGATGGATATAAATTATTGTAGCGGGTCCTGTACTCCCAAGAAACTGTGTTAGAATTATATCATGTATGTTTTGATGTGAGTTCTATATTACAGTTCAAAAATAGGCATGGAATCTCATGAAACATCATATAATTGTTGTTAAAGAGGATGCAAATAAGGTATAATTAGCTGGTGATTTTCAGATATAAAAGGGTTAAGGTAGCTGGTGAATTTCAGCCATAAAAGGGTCAACAAACATCTCTTTGAATCGTGGTTTGAGGATGACTTAGTAGGGTGTTTGTTAGCTTGTTTTTAGGCCCAAGTTACAACACGTTCTATTTGTTTAAAATAGGAGATTAGTTTTGTTTTTCTAGCATATATAAAGTAGGGAATCTATATTGTTGTTAACTTTTATTAATCAATCATAGAAATATACACGGTTGGTGTACAAGAATGTGTGTTTGTGTTTGCAACCAAGGCGTGAACCAACACTTGTTTGTTTGGTCACACCTTTGGTAGAAGATGTGAAGGTATAAAAAGAAGAAAAAATCAAACTATTTGTAGATATGAAGGAACAATATTTTGCCTGCATCTCTAAATGGTGGCCTCCCTTACGTAAGTGATCGTCTAACCATAATCTTTGTTACAGATGCCACCCATCCTTCACCAAGAGAAGATTCAGGCCTTTCTATTGTTGTTTATGCTACAATGCCTTTGCTATCATGTTCTTACTTTTGGATGTGTCTACTTTGAAAACAACTTGAATCGTTGGCCATGGTTGTATAGTTTCTCTAATGGTCGCATGGAAGGCATCGTCTTTAAAAGGTATTTTCCACTTTTTCATTTTACTTCTTAGATTTTCGGCTATGGTTATTATTTGTGTATTACCATTTACAATTTTATTTGTTTTTATTTTTTTATATATCATGAAAGGCAAACAACATACTGATTTAGAAGAGATTTGGCTATTGCGCGTGTAAGAGGAAACTTGTGGTTATATGGTTCGAGCAAAAGTGCAGCCTTCTGAGATTGAGCTCTAAAGTTTAACAGCCATAACTACATTGGATGGGCGTTACTGATCAAATAAGGTCAACATCTATCCCGCTATTTGAGTGAATATGGTCTGATCTAGTATTGGACCGTGGTTTGTGAAGTAGAATTAATTACTGTTTCCATAACTTATGTTGTTTATTGACCTCTACTATCTCATACATGCAGGGGTGCAAATGACCTGAGCCGAGCTTGAGCTCGACTCAGCTCGAGATCGGCTCGACTCGTTTATTTATTTATTTGTATTAATTAAAAATTATTTAGATATTTATTTAATATTTAGATATATATTTAATATTTTAATTAAAATCATATAAATTGTGTGCTCATTTAGGCTCGTGAGCCGGCTCAAGCTCAATAACCGAAGCTGGGGTTGAGCTCGGTTAGGCTCGGCTCGTTTGCACCTAGTTTATCATGGGGTACATTGACAAATGGAAGTACATCATACATTGTGGACATGCAAGTTCAGTACAAATTTGATTTTTAATAGATTTGGGTATGTGGTTTATTACTTTAGATCAAGTGGCTACTAAAGCTCTCGTGAATTCCAGAAGTAAATGAGGTTCCAAAGTTTAGCAATGAATCTGAAGCAAAAGCGCAAGGTTGGTTGATGGATTTAACGAAGCTAATGCAATTCAAGTGAAGAATATCGAGAAAATAACTAATCATGATGTGAAAGAAGTGGAGTATTTTCTTAAAACAAAATGCCAAGAAGACCTGGATACAGTATGTGTTATTCATGTTTTGTTTTAGAAGGCATAAAATTTGATAAAAAATTATCTATGCATGTACACTTTCATGTTGAATGTCTTTATTCTTGAAATAACTACAAATGCTTGAGTTTTTTTTTTTTCATTTTGGATGTACATCAGAAGACATAAATAATCTTACTCATGGACTGATGCTTAAAGCAGTTAATTATGTTACTCTTCCGGTCGTGGATGATTTAACTAATGCTATATATTCTATGGTTGAGGCTAATGCTCACATTCTCATGCTCTCTCTGACACATGGACAAGCAAATCATCTTATCTAAATATTTATTATAACAACAATTTCTTTAAATGTATGCCAGGTGTTTGCGTTGCAAGCATCTTGGAGGCCTTGTTCGCAGGTTCATAAACTTTTTTTGTTAGGATATGAGTTTGATTGTTTTGATATGTTTAGAAGAACAATGAAATAAATGAAGTGAAATATAAATGGAAAATGCAGCGGAATGATAAACTATAAATCAAAACAAGAGAATAAATGTTTTTAATCGAAAGCTTTCATTGATTGAAAGATTACAATATTACAAGTACTCCCCCTCAGATTGAAGCGGCTAGAACAATGCTCGCAGATTCAAATCTTCCGGTAATGTTCTGGAATGAGGCGATTTATGCAGCAAATTATACACTCAATCGGGTTTTAACAGTGAAGAAGTTTGGTAAAACCTCTTATGAACTGTTACACCGACGAAAGCCAAACTTAGAGTATCTAGAACCTTTTGGGGCACCATGCACGATGTTGAATCCAAGCGAGAAGTTTAGTCCTAAAGCTGAAGAGGGATACTTTGATGGATATGCAACCCCTCTCAAACGGGTATACAACAAGCGAACTCGTCGGGTGGAGGATTGGGCTAACGTGGAAGTTCAACGATATACACAAAATGTGCAAGGGACGGGTCCTGATTGGATGTTTGATTACAAAGACTTCTTTGAATCATTCAATCTAGATAGCTTGGTTGAAGAAGCTGTTATCAGATTACTTTACGAGTGTGAAAACGCGGCGACTTCACCGTTGGTGCGTCCGATCACCGTGAACCCCCTACCAGCTTCTAATGATACCAATGCTCCTATACAAGAGGAAGAAGTGTTTCAGGAGGCATCTACTTCATTAGACTCTTCAGAATCTGAAGATGAACAATTTGAAGAAGTCATTCTTGAACATGCAGAAGAACCAGAGGCACCGCCAGTGAACCCAACTCCAACTCCAGATGTTGCTTCATCATCTAACACGGGTCATGATCTGGATGCTATAGAAAACTTGACTATTCAGACGGGAGTAACTGTACCTGAATATCCGAAATCTCGGATTCATCGTATTCACCCGCTGGAGCAAGTTATCGGTGATCCTGGAAGCAGTGTGATGACCAGAGGGCAGCTGCGAAGTGTTAACTCACCAGAGAGTTTTGGTGCTTTAGCTTTATATGCCAAAATTCAACAATCTGGTAGTCAAAATGATTGGTCGTTTGCGTGTTATGTGTCGCAGGTAGAGCCAAGGACATACAAGGACGCTTTGCGGGAGGACGCCTGGGTTGAAGCTATGCAGGAGGAGTTATTACAATTCCAGAAATTGGGAGTTTGGACGCTCACGGATTTGCCACCTGGAAGAAAGAAGATAGGCACTAAATGGGTGTTTAAGTGCAAGAAGGATGATCGTGGGGTTATTGTTCGTAACAAAGCCAGATTGGTCGTGCAGGGATTCCATCAAATCGAAGGGATTGATTATAACGAAATCTATGCACCTGTAGCACGCATTGAAGCAATTCGGATGTTTCTTGTGTTTGCTTCCTATAAGAAGTTCAAAGTATATCAAATGGACGTCAAGAGCGCATTTCTGTACGGGAACGTCAAGGAAGAGGTTTATGTCGGGCAGCCACCAGGCTTTGAGGACCCAATCCACCGGGATAAGGTCTACGTGCTGAACAAAGCTTTATATGGCTTGCACCAGGCTCCAAGACAGTGGTACGAGGAGCTAAGTACATACCTCATCACAAAAGGATTTAAACGCGGACTCGTCGACTGCACCCTATTCACGAAGAAGGCAGGGGATGATTTGCTTCTGGTGCAGATTTACGTTGATGATATAATATTTGGTTCAACTAACGAACTTTTATGCAGGGAGTTGGAAACTGACATGCAGGAAAAGTTCGAGATGAGCGCAATGGGTGAGATGCAGTTTTTCCTAGGCTTGCAGGTGGACCAAAGACCCACGGGGGTCTTCATTCACCAGACGAAATACGTATCCGAAGTCTTGAGCCGGTTCCAGATGGAGGATTCCAAGCCGATGGATACCCCGATTCAACCCAATCACGGGATTGGAGTGGACGCTAAGGGGGAGCCGACGGACCCATTTACATACAGAGCAATCATCGGATCTCTGATGTATTTGACGGCGTCTCGACCAGATATTATGTATGCAACGTGTCTATGTGCCCGCTATCAATCGAAGCCGAAACAAAGTCATCTGACGGCGGTCAAGCGTATCCTTAGATATCTGAAGGGTTGTCCCTCAAAAGGACTTTGGTACCCTAATGATGATGATTTTGATTTTATTGCTTTTAGTGATGCAGATTGGGGCGGCTGTGATAAAGATAGCAAATCTACTACAGCTGGTTGCCAGTTTTTAGGGAGCAGGTTAGTCACCTGGCAATGCAAGAAGCAGACTTCCGTAGCACTGTCTACTTGTGAAGCCGAGTACATTGCAGCCTCGAGTTGTTGTTCGCAAGTGCTCTGGATCCAACAGCAGATGGTGGATTACGGTTTGCAGTTTCTTAAAACCCCTATACACTGTGACAACGAAGCCGCTATCGCATTAACTAAAAATACTGAAAATCATTCTAAGGCGAAACATATCCGGATCAAATATCATTTTATCCGTGATTGTTACGCTAAAGAATTGATAGATATGGTCAAAATCCATACTGACTATCAACGTGCAGATTTGTTTACAAAAGCTTTTGACAGATCCCGCTTTGAATATCTTTTAAAAGTAAACAACATAAAGGAAAAACAGGACTAATCGGCACCTCGGTTTATCGCTTTTTAGTTTTATTATTTTTTTCTTATTTTTGCTAATTGGGAATTTCTCTTTGCTAATTGGGAATTTCTCTTTACTATCGTAATCCTCAAAGAAGTTGATGCTTTCGAGGGGATTGTTTAATCCTCAAAGAAGTTGATGCTTTCGAGTGGATTGTTTCTTTCAAATTTTTGTTTTCTTGTTTTTCAGAAAAATTAAAAACCCAAAAATATGTTCTTTATTTTAGGGGGAGCCATTTTATCAAAAAAACCAAAAACATTGAAAAATTCAAAAAGACCTAAAAATTAGAAAACCAAAAATGATTTCCTGGATAAAAAGAGGAAATGATAGTACATCAGTGGGGATCTGACACAGGCTAAAGAATTGTATAGTATAATGAGGCGTGTGTTGATTACGTGTGATATGCTGATAGGCTTCGTAGACGATATATTGCGTGCATTAGTGATACAAACATAACGAACTACGCGTTCGTGGCTGAACACCTCATGGGCATATGGTCTTAGTACCGTAATTTCGTTTGATAGGATTGCCAAAATCTGAGGTTTCGGGTCGTTATGTTATGGTTATCCGGGATATTCTGATTAAACTTTTGTCGTGTTGATTTACGGACCTAGTTTCATCAGAATATTTGCTGAAAGAGCTTAAATGCCAAAACCGAAAGTTACCGAATTGGGGAACTTTATGTTTTAATTGATCAAAGATCATTATTACATCGTATTGACTTACTGATGCAAATCAGTGGTTAATATCAGTCTCAACCTAGTGTATACGCACATGTTACTCTGCTGCATTCGTTTGCTGACCTGTACACCTCTGTGCTATATACTTTGTAACTTTTACGGATAACTCTGGGATAATCACGCGTTACGACGAAGCTTTGTGCAATTACTTGATACGGGAGTATGTCGTGTGTGTGGGCACCACAACGTGTTGGTCTAATACACCTAACTCGTATCATTTTAAAGCATTGCGTAATTGTCTGCATGTGAGCTTACGTGGACCACAATATCAGCAATTGCCGTGTCACATACTGTTTATAATGATAATATTAATCAAAAAGATCAACGCTGTGATCAGATTTCTCAGAAAACTGATATGATCCTCTTACCGGATTTCACAAAATGTTTACTGCTTTCATTTACTTTGATGAATTTTACTTTAATTGTCAAAAAGATACAAAATCCAAAAAGATTTTAGGTGTGTTTTGTTAAAATTTCAGAAAATCCAAACTTTTTGCATTTCTGCTTTATTTTTGATACCTGGGGATGCTTGATGGTCAATTTCTGAGATTTGATAACACCATCTGGACTTTGTATCATTCAAAAAGGTGAAAATATGAGTTTTTGAAGTTTAACAGATTGAAAAATGTTGAACGGGATTCGAATTCGTGATTTGGCAAAATTTTCAGATTTTTCCATTTCACATTCGCCCCTTAATTGGGTCGAATGTGGAAAAATCCTCACCTTCGGTTGTTAATTTTGGGCGAATGTGGGTTTGTTTAACCAAATTTCACTTTCGGGTAAATAGTATTTACATTCGGCCAATTCACTTTGGGCGAATGTAGATATCTTCTACATTCGACCAGGACAACGGGCGAAGGTGGATTCTCTATATAAGCCATTGCCACCTTCGAACCTTCATTCTACAGTTTTCAAATTTTTTCTTCGATCCAAGAACTTGTTGCTGGATTTCTTTTTCTTGTGCGTTTTATTCCCTATCAATTACTGATCCTTTTGAGACTAATTTCACAGGTAATGGAGCTATAACACGACCAGAATCGTTGATTTTATGACCAGACTTAGGGTTTTAAAGTTTAGGGTCCTAGGGTGTTTGTTAGTGTTTATTGTTGATTGCATTTCAATCCCCATCCGTTTTAGGGGGAGAATGATTCAGGAATTAGATTGATAACAACATTAAGAGTGATAATTGATCGTTTGAACCTGTTTTGACCTAATTCCTTGGAAAAACTGATGTGGATTGAATAATTAGAACAATTGATGTTACACGAGTCTTATTCGGCCACAGTAGTACACATTTCAATCAGTATTACATGTTAAAAACGAAGATGAGAAATTTTTTAATTTTTGGGGTTAACCAGTTTCACCTTCGGGTCACAAATTGGGCGAAGGTGGAATAGAACGGACGAAGGTGATATATATTGGGCGAATGTACTTTTTAACAAACAGATTTTCACATTCGACCTAAATATTTCACATTCGTACCAAATTTCATACATTCGACCAATTACAAAACGGGCGAATGTGGATCCTGAAAATCTTAAAATTTTAAATTTTTGTCGTTTTCGTGTTTTGACGTATTTTTCTGATTTTGATATACAGATGGCTGAGCAACAAGAAAATATTGAGACTCAAGTGGAGAATGTTGTTCCAGATCCAGTTCAGGAGACTGTTCAGGAGGCTGAAGCATCTGTTCCGATAAGTTGGCCGTTTGAACGATCTCACAACTGCTGTGCTTATCTTGGTGACGTAGAAAAGAACATAGAGTTCACTGGGATCATTGAGTTCTTGAAGAGGAGCAGGATTGTGCATGCCTTAGCCACACCGACGATTATTTACAAAGACATTATTGAAGACTTTTATAAGAATGCAAAGTATGATTTCTGGGAGAATCAGACGATAATCAGAAGCAAGATACAGGGGATGGAGATGTTTTTGACGGAGTCTGATATTAGAGAAGCACTTCAGATCAAGTTTGAAGTAAGTGAAGATCCCAGAGAATTATCGTGGACTGAGCAGAAAGCTTGTTTCTTGAGGATGAAGTATAAAGGACCGATCACTGATGGTTCTATGCACAAAGGGAAGCTGAGTGTGCAGTTCAAATACTTTGCACATGTCATTATTCACGTGTTTGGATGTGTAAGCGGTGGATATGACGTTATGAGAAGAAGTTTAAGCTCATTGATGGTTGCATTGACTCTCAACAAACCATTCAATGTTTCTGGGATGATATTGGATCATATGCTGGAAATGCTTAAGGGTTTGAAGAAGAAATATTTCATGCTATACCCAAGATTTCTGATGATGATCTTTGAGCACAAATATCCTAATTTGAGGAAGGATCCAACCCAGATTATAGGTCAAGATCATATGAACATCCGAACTTTGGTGAGGATGAAAGGATACAAAGGTGTGCCTGATGAAGATAAGCCACCATACAGAAGATTGTTTGGACCTCTAGCCAAACAGGATTACACTGATCCTGGAAAGAACAAGGCTAGACACAATGAGAGTGATTCAGATAATGATGATCTGTTAGTATATGCGGATGCAAACACAAAAAGGAAAAGGCAGGTTGTTAATCCCGGAGCCAAAGGGAAGGGTAAGGGAAAAACAGACCAAGGAAGTTCCAAGCAACAAGCGGTGAGAAAGAAAACTATTGCGAAGAAGGGAACGAGTTTGATTGATGAAGATTCTGTTGATTCGGAAGAAACAGAGGTAGATGAACAGTGGGATTCGGATGAAGAAGGAGTTAGGACCACCAAACCTAAGGCCACTATGGTTGGTGAGTCTGAATCTCTAAACAAAACTATTGAAGAAGCAGAACAGCAGAAGAAGTCTGTTAATGTTGAAGAAGAAGATTTAGGTGTTGATATGGATGAATTGAATGCTGGAGAAACTGTTGTAGTGAACTTGCCCTAACAGAAGCACAAATCAATGGCAAAGAAGTCAAGCACTAAACAGTTGAGAGAGAAAGAAATTGCCCAGCTTATGAAAGGAAAAAGATTACCCGATGCTGGTACATCATCAAAGTTGTCTTCACCAGTAACAAAGAAGCAGAAAAAGACAAAAGAGGCTGAGACATTACCAGTTGATCAGTTTAATGTTGCACTGGATAATGTGTTGGATATGTTCAGGAAGCCTCAGAAAGAAAAAGCTAAAGAAGTTGAGCCATCCAAATCCAAGAAGGTCACTATTGCTGATGACGTGATGAAGCAAGTGAATAAGAAGATGGATGAGATGATGAAGATGATTGTTGCTCAACAAGCTGAGATTGCCAAGTTTAAGCAAAATGAGGAGAAAATGCTTCAGATTGTGGTTGCTTCGAAGTCTAATCAGGATGAGATTGATGAGAAAGTTAAGAAGCTTGAAGCTAAGAATAAGAAACTTGAGGTTAAATGTTCTAGGAACAAGAGTATGATTAAGGTGATCAAAGAGGATAACAAAGAACTAAAGGCAGAGAACAAACGCCTTAGTGAATTGTTAGATAATCTGTACAATGAAGCACCCAAGCTGAAAGAAGGTGAAGAAGATAAGGAAAAAGAAGAAGAACAGGTAGACTTTGAGCCTTCTGATTCTGAGAAAGAAAAAGATGATGATGAGGAAGATGAGGAGTCGGAGAAAAGTGATGATGAGGATTCTAAGAAAAGTGACAAAGATGATGATGATGATGATGATGCAGAGGGGTCTGGGAGTAAAGATGATGATAGTAGTGATAGTAGTGATGATGAAGGAGGAGATGACACAAGCAAGTTTACTTTCGAGAAAAGAACACCAAAGAAGAAAGATACTGGAGAATCTAGTTCCAAAAAGAAGAAAGATGGGAATACGGATACAGATGAAAGTATCTTTTGGAATGAGAAGGTGAGATCTCTGAGTGACGATGCGAAGAATGTTTACAGAGATATGTTAGAGAAAAGAGAATGGACGATAGAGATCACAGGTCGTTTTGCTGAGATATTCCAGACGGATGATATGAGATATGAACTGGAATACAACGATCCTGATCTTGAAGAAGGTGAAGTACCTGCTACTGTGGCTAAGGAAATTCTTGATGGCCTTGCACAGAGAGTAGGGAAATCATTTGAGGAGTTTGTAATGGATGAGTCGATTCCAAATATTCCTGAAAAGGATATTGGAAATCACTCAGATGATAAGAATACTCTGGAAATGGAAGAAGTGGAGATTGAAGATATTACACATGAGGAATATTCACAATATTTCAGACAAAATGATGAAAATGTGGTATTTCCTGACGTCACTGAGATTCCAAATACTTCAGCAAAGAAGAAAGCAAAGAAAAGGAGTGAAGAATTTGTTGAGAAGGTGTTTGGAGCTGATAGGCAACAATCTTCAAGTCAATCTGATGAATTGAAGACTTACTTACAGAAGTTGAAGGAGATGGATGAAAACCGACCTAAGCCTGAAGCTTAAGGAAGTTTTTATAGATTTCACAATGCTAAGTTCAAAGGCAGAGCTCTCGGGTGGACTTATTTGAGTAGACTGAAGTGTTTAGCTGCGAAATGGGAATCAGGAATTCTGTACTTCTACAGATTCATTGATTTGCTAACTCTACCGTACTGGGCGGTCAGAGATTTATGCAGATTCCCAATGTCTGGAGCTTCAGTGAATAATACACATGTTGGTTGGTGTGCAGACAAGTTAGTGTGGGAGAGTAGAACGAAGTGGAATAGATTCAAGCCTCAATATCCCAGAAGGGATATTGATCCTAAAACCAAGTTGAAGAGGGTAACTTTGATCTACAAAGCACCTGAAGTGATGAGAAAGATACCTTTGATGCCCATGCCACAACATTTCAGTGCTGACTTTATATTCTGGTATTATGATTGGAGGAAGGCTGAAGCTGTGATTGTTTTGAGAGATGGGAAGGACAAATACAAGCATGTTCATGTATTTGATCCTATGTGGTTGATAAACTGTACATTCGAAGACATCATCATGCTTTTCTACAATCCGATTCATTATGAGCCGAACGATGTTGAACAAGCAAAGAAGTATACTCAGGTTGTAGGAGTTTGTTTTGCTTATGATATAAACTCGGGGAGTAACTTGGATGCTAAGCTTGGTAAAATGGTGAAGATGGCTAATGTGTCGAAACCAGTGAAAAGAAAGTTGGAGCCGAAAATGACTAAAGAGCAAAAGAAAAAGCTCAGAATTTATTTGTTGAATAAGGCTATGGACGAAGACAGAAGACGATCCAATCAATAGTCGAGGGGGAGTTTGTAGATGCACGTAGTGCGACTAGTGATTGGATCTACAAAGTTAACATATGTTAGAAAGATTCCTGATGGATTAAAAGTGGAAAAATTGGGTGAATGTAGAGAGCAACTGGGCGAAGGTAGAATGGAACTGACATGAAGAACACATTCGTACCCTGTAGTGAGCGAATGTGGAAGAATTCCACATTCGACCATACCTACTGGGCGAATGTGCAGACACTATATATAGAGTTTGTGTGTTTTTGAGTTATAGAGAGTTTTAGAAAGAGTGTGTGTTTGTGTCAGGTTCTAGGTGTAATTGAGAGAGTGTTTAAGTGATCTAGCTTAACGTGTGTGTGATTGTAATTGAATATTTCAGGAAGTTAATCTATGAAAAAGCTTTGAAAATGATGTTTACTGTGTTTTGATCCGAGTTTTATCAGTTTGTTCAGAACTAGGGTTTTCGCACCTGGTTTTGTTACTTGTATGATCAATTAATCCTGTTTTAGTCAAAATCTTTCAATCACATTGTGTGAATCGGGTTTTACTAGTTTCATAACTTTTTGTCCTTTGTTAACTATACCGAAAACGCTATCACTTTAAAGTCCTTACTTTTTAACGGGTTAATCACTGGAGGCGAACGTGGTATTAGCTGATAACGCTATTAGGGTGTGCAGCACCCCTCACACTTGATGTGCCTGTGTCACGGGTGTGAACTTTTGACCACTTTTTTACTAGTGTTGATAGACACTAGCGCTAAGGCAAATCAACTTCTGTATGATGTTGGTACTCCTTGTTTACTTACATTGTGTGGGTTAGCTACCTGTGGCGTGTGTTGAAACTGGTGGTTGGTTACTTTTGGGAACATTACCTTTGCTTACTTTAATTGTGAACTCACCAGCTTTATTTTGCCACATGCTAGCATGTTTTGCAGGTTTGTAGGTTTGGAGCATGTAAGGCATGCATCATTTGTGTCATGGGAATTATGAACAATATTAAACCTATTCTAATTTACTTTACATTACTTTAGCTTTTGGGCGCTTGTTTTGCGCATGGATTTTAGCTGGTTTTGGTGGTTTTACGCTTCCACAATTATCTAAACTTTTTGATTTAACATTAAAACTATATATTTGATAATGAACTAAATGGTGTGGCATTTATAGTCCATCTTATATCTTATGCCTATGGGGATACATGTGTGTCACGCGCCTCGCAATATAAACCCCGTAGTGGAATTTGACGATGTGGCACTATAGGTTTGACAAACTCATCCAACTTATTTGACGATGTCTAGGATGCTCAGGGGTGATTGAAACCAAAACTATTTCTTTTTTGCAAGCTAATCAAACTAGGGTTGATTGTACACCACTTATTGTGTTAATAAGTTGTTGCATCCTAACTTGTTTGTTTTCACAAATACAACGAGTAACTGGAAGACTTACAACGCATTTTACATTGTTCTCCATTGTGTTGTTTATACATAATTGATTTTGATACATGATTGGTATGAAATCAATTAAAGTCCAAAACACCGTCACTTGTATTTTTGGCCTCGTCATTATAACGTGGGTTTGTGATGTTAAACCTGTTGTAGTTTGTATATTATAATAATGTATGAATGATATTTATATGTACATTCGATGGTGAGGTGATATTTATATAGGTTAGTTGTTGAAGGACGTTTGTAATGCACAACTTTAGTGTGAGCATATCACACATCTTTAGCGTGGGCAAATGATCAAAACAGTTAGACTACTATGTTGTCTATATGTAATGTAAAACTAGAAAAGTGAACAGTTTAATAGGTAATTTTCTACACCATTAATTTCCTCTCAAACTAAAAAAAGACCTATTTAATTCATAATTGCATCATAAATCTATCCAAAGCAACCATAAGAAAGATTATTATAATTGTTAATTTAGTGCATTTAACATTTTTACAGAATATTTTACATCATTTGTGACGCAGTAGCGACTAAAAGTAAAGAAATTTTTTGAAGTATTTCATATATGGTTGCTTTACATATCTATTGAAAATAATATAAAAACAATTATAATAATTGCTATGTAAATGACTTTCAATGTCTGTATAGAATAATTTACATCATTTGTGACACATTTGTGAGTAAAAGGAAATAAAAAATAACAAATTTTAATGCTAGTAAACAATAAAGGTATAAGCTACAATACTAAATATAAGCTTTCTGTAAAGGAATGAATCAACTTTAATACACAAATAGAGGGATATCTCACACATGTGACATCCTATCAAGCGTTAATAAATGTTTCAACTAACATCTATGCTAAAAACTGTCAGCTACGCAAAGTAAATTGTAATTTATGTTAAAATATCAAACATCATTTTGAGTAGAAACATTAGATAATTCGTATTAGACCGTATTAAATATCTAACACGTACGTTAACATCCTCATCAATATTGACATGAAATATAAACTATGTATGTCAAAATCAATCGTCAATATAAGCATAAAATTATGAAGGGAACTTCACCATAACATGCTTGTCACAAAGTCAAGCATGCAGATACTTGTATTATAATCTCGATTTGTGTTACGTTGTCGCCCTCATAGGATCCATCAAACATTTGTTAGGAATGAATACTAGAATTATTAATCCAAGCAATGTATGCTAGGCATGAACCTTTTATCTTTAGTTCCATCATGTCTATTTATATAACCTTTGTCACACAACATCTCTAGAAAACAAGATGGCAGCTAGATTTTTTAGGAATTTCCTTATTAATTTATGACTTATTTTACTAGATTTGTCATTTGTTTAAAACTCAATATTATAGTTGTAAACCACATACAATAATATATGTAATTATGTACAGAGTTATGGGAATAAATAACAAAATCGATTATAGAAGTCCGTATGATTTTATGTAATCCTTCAATGTCCTTTCCTTAGTCCTCCGATTGAGAGTATTTCCTCTAATGTCTCCCTATAAAAGAGACCATAGAACAATCAAACATCATAAAACAACAATTTAAAGTTCTAGGAAAAACAATTTGAGGTTTTTATAACCATTAAAAGCTATTTTACAAAAATGAAACAACAAACCCTAGAAACAGTTTACCATATTATTTTCTAAATAAAAATAAGTTGAACCATAATGCACCCACATAACATCAACCAAGCAAAATCATATGTTCATTTGAAGTACTGTGAATCTTTCTCCAAATATTTACAAATAAATGTTAAGTGTCAAATTAGGTCTACATATAAAACAAAAAATTAACAAACGTTTGAGTTAAAAAGTTACAACTTCATTGCTTTCATGAACGTCTTTTATAATCTTCATGTGAGTAAAATGATGCTAGTAGTCTTTTCCTTGAAGATCCACTAGATGTAAGTGGCCAAGTTCTTGTATAACTTCTTCAAATTCGGCACATGGTTAGATAATTCCAACTTGATAAGTTAACAAATTTATATACACTAGTTTGAGGATAATGTATATATATCATTCACAAGGTTACCCCTAAATTACCTGAGGTATCATATGCAAATGGTTAGGGGCTGGATTCTCAATATTTGGGCCATGGCAGGTGAAGGCCATTAGTGAATATTGCCCAGCTTCTAGAAAAGAGGGCAAAAAGGCATTGTCATCCATCTAAACCAGTTTCCAAAGGCGTTGAAGAAAAGGCAAAAAAGTGATGGAAAAAGTAATAACCAAAGTTTAACATATAAAATTGTCTAAATGTAGAACGTGTTGCATGTTGATGTCAACTCCAGATTGCCGATAGCTACATCCAAAATATGAATGGTACAATTTAACCAGGTATCACACTCACAAAATTCCAATACAGGGTTTATACCGTCAGGCGCGTGACACACGAGGATCTCCATAGCCATAAGTCATATGAGCGACTCTAAATGCCCAAACCATTTAGTTCGTTTGTAAAAGTATAGCTTAACGTTTAGTTAAAAGGTTGAGAAAGTTGCATAAGTGTAACAAGTATAAATTTAAATCCATGCATAAAACACGCGCCCAAAAGCCAATGTAAACGTATGCCAAATAACACTTAACTATTGTTCAAATGCCCATGACACAATGATGAATGTCCTACGTAGCTTAAAATTTACAATGAGCTAGACCCGGAATTTTGGATAGTAGCTAGATACATGGGTATTACGCTCTTTCAAAGTGGATTCATCCCGTTTGGATGAATTTATGACTTTTAAGAATTTTTCTCATAAACTTTTGCAACAGATTTGTTAACCTAGCTGTGATAAATGATTTTTCATAATTTTTTAACGAGGTTATATTCCGAAATAAAATAGTGGCATGGGTACTCAACATGTAGGTATCTTCACTTGAAGTTTGAGACTTTAATATTTTGGATAAGTACTTTTGAATAATTCGTTTCGATGACTCATAATTTGCCCCGAAAATACGGATTATGGAATTTGTACCTAAGTGCTTTTTTTAAAGGTTTGGTTGACTTGTTTACGACTTGAACTTAGGTGTAAACTTGTATGTATCATATGTGAAGTATATGATGATGTGTTAATATGTTATTCACCAACGGGTTCATAGGGTCACTTATTGCATGTAGTACATTAGTGTCATTTAAACTCTTCACATCATTGGATGTCTTGGGAAAAGGAGTCTTGTTGTGTGTTTTCTATACACATGAGCTCACACAGTGACATGCATGATAAGGAGTCATTAGCGGGTGCGGGTCTCTATTACTTGTTTGGATTTGGATTTAGCTTTCAACGCAAACTAAGGTGAGACAACTTAATTTCTGGGTTGGAATTACTTGACTTGTAGTTTGGGTTGGGACTACTACTTAACCCGTGTTTTGAGATATGTTGATTCCTCGTGTGAATCGGGTTTTACTAGTTTCATAACTTTTTGTCCTTTGTTAACTATACCGGAAACTCTATCACTTTAAAGTCCTTACTTTTTAACCGGTTAATCGCTGGAGGCGAATGTGGTATTAGTTGATAACGCTATTAGGGTGTGCGCCACCCTCACACTTGATGTGCCTGTGTCACGGGTGTGAACTTTTGACCACTTTTTTACTAGTGTTGATAGACACCAACGCTAAGGCAAATCAACTTCTGTATGATGTTGGTACTGCTTGTTTACTTACATTGTGTGGGTTAGCTAACTGTGGCGTGTGTTGAAACTGGTGGTTGGTTACTTTTGGAAACATTACCTTTGCTTACTTTAATTGTGAACTCACCAGCTTTATTTTGACACATGCTAGCATGTTTTGCAGGTTTCTAGGTTTGGAGCATGTAGGGCATGCATCATTTGTGTCATGGGAATTATGAACATTATTAAACCTATTCTAATTTACTTTACATTACTTTAGTTTTTGGGCGCTTGTTTTGCGCATGGATTTTATCTGGTTTTGGTGGTTCTACACTTCCACAATTATCTAAACTTTTTGATTTAACATTAAAACTATATATTTGACAATGAACTAAATGGTGTGGCATTTAAAGTCCATCTTATATCTTATGCCTATGGGGATACTTTTGTGTCACGCGCCTCGCAATATAAACCCCGCAGTGGAATTTGACGATGTAGCACTATAGGTTTGACAAACTCATCCAACTTATTTGACCATGTCTAGGATGCTCAGGGGTGATTGAAACCAAAACTATTTCTTTTTTGCAAGCTAATCAAACTAGGGTTGATTGTACACCACTTATTGTGTTAATGAGTCGTTGCATCCTAACTTGTTTGTTTTCACAAATACAACGAGTAACTGGAAGACTTACGACGCATTTTACATTGTTCTCCATTGTGTTGTTTATACATAATTGATTTTGATACATGATTGGTATGAAATCAATTAAAGATAACTTTTTCTTAGTGATAAGTAGATCCTATGTATTCTCACCGACTTTGTTGTTGACCCAAAACATCTTTCTACATGTTTCACGAAAATCATTTGAAGTCTTAAGTTTGATATAATATAAAAGCTTTAGACTTAGATTAATTTTAACAAACTCTTGTAATGTGTACGTCATTGAACCTTGTATGAATATATAATTTGATTAAACAATTTCTTAAACTTATTATATGATCATGAGCTATTGAGCAATTTCGTGCACTCCAATGTTTCTGCCATTGTTTGGGGTGTTACAAAGTGCCCTAAACGTATTAACAACAACTTGTCTGATTTTTTCCACAAAGCTTATAACAATGACTAAGGTCTGCGAAACACCCGCTTCTTGGTTGAAACCTACTACAACAACAATGAAAGAATGGCATTGAACGCTGGTCAGCACAATGGAGCAGACAAAGTTGTCTCGGTAGTGGTGATGGTGGTGGTGGTGGTGGCTGCGCACCTTTTTGTGAAACATTATTTGCTATAAAAAAATCATAATTAGGATGATGAAGTTTATCAAAATCTGTGATAACAGATCCAATGCATGTTTTTGGGAAAAGGAAAATGAGGAAACTTGCGACTAATAGTATGACTTATAACGATTTTCAACTCGACCCTTGTAAACACATGAAAATGTGTACCTTGAAAATCCTATTAAGCGAACTTGTTTTGAATCTAAAAACATTCTTCGATCTTTAAAGAGTTATTCTCGTATGGCATTACTACTATTCTTTTAGCTATATTGTAGAGTTTGGGAATGTATGTGTTATAAACGAAAATTTATCTTTTTATACTTGTACTCTCAGTCGCAAAAACTTTTGGTCTAACAAAATATTGAACATATCCTCATCGGAATATTGCTAAATGTCTTTAATCGTATAGTACATAAATGCAAAACCACTAAATGTAAACCCTCGTGCCAGTAGACTACATGTCTGTTCTGCGCACTCTCATTTGCAGTAAATTTTATTAGTTTGTTTTTACATCATTTTATTTATAGTTATGTTTGCGCATTATCTTATTTATGATTATCCTCGCATTATTCTTTTATTGTTGATTATTCTTAGGCGTTATTAGCGGTTATTCTCGCATTCTTTATTAGCAGTAATTCTTACATCACTGATTTCGAGCATTTATTTCAACTAGTTTGGTTAAGTTTGTATAAGAAAAATCTAACCGAAACAGAATATACTTAACCAAACTAACTTCAGGGACTGATATTGACAAAATTTGAAACTTCAAAAGGTTGAACACTGCTCCTTCCCACTCACACGATTCCGGTGACCGGAACTAGTACCGACGAAGATTCTGGCCAAATTGAATAACCATTTTAATGCGTTTTAAATGTTCAAATTCATATCCCATAAGTTACTTCAATTTGTTCCAGCTACGTCACACCCCGCCGAGGCAGAAAACGCGAGGTGCGACTTCAAATGATTTCCAAGGGCAAAGGTCACACGAGCATTAATTAAGATAAAGCGGGTACTTTCAGTAAACAACCAATTTTTGTCCAACATAACTTTAATTGTTTAAAATTAAAACCATTGTATGTAAATTTCTGGAGTTAAAACAACAAGACAACAGTCCAAACGAAGGTATCCCACATATGCTCGCACGCAACCTTCACAAGTTCTATTATCCATGCCAATTTCCTGAAAAACATGCATGTAAAAATATAGGTCAGCATAAAGTTGGTGAGTTCACTGTTTTCTATATGATGGACATGTAGTCCAAAACCAACTAAGTCATTGCCTAGCTAGGGCAATAATCAATATGTGATCTGACATGAGCCCACAACCATACCTTGACATGTTGTGCTTCGCCCATTGTACACTAAAGACAATGAAATAATCTGAAATACAAGCACCCTTTTGATATCTGTCATCCGATAAATCGATCCTGGTGTTTCATAGCTAAGTCCATAGCTAATGTTTATGGTATGATGTATTACACGAGGGCTTAATGGATCCTAAACCTTAATGTCTCATGTTCACATAATAGTCATGATTGTAACTCAAAACTGTACGCTTGTTTTTCCCCCGGAAAAATGTAAAAACTGTAAAAAGGGGTCGTGAAATACTCACTTGGTATCTGGATGCTAAACTGAACTCAGTCTGATGCGGTGTGTCTGGTCTGGAAGCCCTAAATTCAATGTAAAGGCTTCTTAAGTCTATGTTTGGTTCAAACTACCATGCAATTATTCACCCGACTGGAACACCTATGCTCTAGGGGCTTCTGTACCTCTATCCATATGTGTTATACACTGTACGTGTCAGAAAATGTTCGTTTTGTCCTTAATGTGACTATGTTTAGTTGGTAAAACAAGTGGCTTGACTTACTTAATGTTACCGAGTGTTACTTATGTCTCAGTTATGTCTAGGGTTGGATATGGACTTATTCTTTCGCTAGTTTTGTATAAAACAACATATTCATGTATTTTGTCCTTGAATATACTCACATTTTGATGTTTAACATAGGTTTCCAAGAAAACTCTTGTGTTAAGCTTGTTAACACATGTTTTTAAGGTCTTTAACACATGTTCATACACTACGTGAAAAATGGGCTATGACCACACTTTTTCCAAAACCACTCTGCCACACTTTTCCTTAAATATGTGGCTAAAGGTCACACATTTTAAGTATTTGTGTGATTATCGTGTAACAACTTAAAATCTTTAGCCACACTTTAAGAAAAAAAATATGACATCTACTAGCCATACTAAAAAAGTGTGTCCAAATGTGATCTACGACCACAATTTATGTTTCATGTGACCCAAAACACATCTTTTCGAGACCTGTAGCCACACTTTAAGAAAAAACTGTCATGTTTAGCAGTCACACTAAAAAAGTGTGGCCAAACATGATCTATGACCACAATATTTGTTTCATGTGACAAAAAATACATGTTTTTTGATTCTTTAGCTACGCTTTAAGACAAAATTGTAACATTTATTAGTCACACTAGAAAAGTGTGACCCAATGCAATGTACGGCCACAATATTTTTTTGATGATGTGGCTAAAACCTAATGCATATGGCCACATATATTATTTTGTTTGAAGATGTGGCTAATAGCCACACTTAAAGTTAAAAATTTCATGGGCTTTACATAAACATTTGACACACTATCATCACTTTATTTATTTTTGTGTGGTGGAATGATACCAAATGTGATGGGAAAAATTGTGTGACCAAAGTTAGATAATGGTCATACCTAAATTGTCAGTAACAAACCTTCAACGCGACATGGTGTCATTAGATTTCAAATTTTGATAAACCAGAAAACTGTTTCACATATCTTGAACCAAAGCCCAGAATAGTGAAGGTCAATCAATTAACCGTGAAGGTTTAATAAATTCATTACATAGCCTAACCACGACCAGTAGTGACTCAACCATTTAGGGTTCCAAAGCCACGGAAATATTCGAGGCCGCTTTTTAAATTTCATTATGCTAGACTATTTTTTAAGAATCAAAACTGAATAACCTAATATACTTAAAAAGAGACTTTGGTTGAGCATTTGATTTTGAAATTATATGGAACAACAAAGTCCCATTCAAAAAGGAAAAAGAGTGCATAAAAGTAACTGGTCCAAAAATTACTAAGTTGCAAATATAAAAGGAATATGTTATATGCCTAATTTTTCATCAAATGATCAAAGTAGGATTTTAAGTACCATTTAAATGCCTTATTTTCCATCCAATGATCAAAGAAGAACTATCACAAGAATACACTTACTTATATGTAGCATCACTTATATACTTGATAGCAAATCTTTTAAAACCGTTGATTTGAACCCAAATATACAAATTGTCTCCATTATGGATCAATAACTGACTCCATTCACATAACCGTAAAAAATTACATCAAGATGGCGGGCAACAAGCTACGCCGCCACCCCTTTCTGGACGGCAAACCCTAATCTACTAAACACGAACCCATGCCACCCGGAGTCGAGACACTACTATGGATAACCCGTTGGACTCTGGTCAGGAAACGGATGGCTTCCGGTGCCAAGGAGCAAAAGGTATCAAATGCCACGGGTACAAAAACGTGTTGGTTCTCCTCACAAGCTTTAGCATGCTTTTCAACTTTCTTCGCCTCTGTTCTCCGCACTGCTTGCCCTGCCACAAAACCACTATCCCTCAAACCAACCATAGGAGATACACCTGTTATAATACTTCAAATCATATTATACCACTTAGTATAGATAGTAATTTTTTTATTTCAAAAAACATCCCAAATCATGATATTGGAGATAAGGTTCAGAGATTCATGAACTTAAAAATAACTAAACCTCGGTAGTGTATTACAGTATTTCCATGAATTTGAAACCAATGCCAAGAAAACCAAAAGACACGGCTATAAAACTATCACGCCTCACAAAACCACTTTTATGGTCGGAGTATTGATGTTATGGTAAGGATAGGTAACCCTTAAAGGGGTCAAGCTCCAAGAAGAATAGGAGAAGAAGAGATCAAAAGCCTAAGCTTTCTTTAACATTTTCATTCATTGATCGATTGTTTCATACCAAACCAATACATATATAGGAAAAGAAAAGGGAATCATAATGCATAAAATAATGCAAGTAAGGGAACGTGGGAGACAAAAGTAAAAGAAAACATTAAAAGAAACATGGACATGGGGTAGTGGAAGACTTGCATGAAACATGGGGTAGTGGCCATGGGGACAAGGCACGTATCATTCCCGCGCGCCTCAAAACGTTCTTGTCCTCAAGAACGGAACAAGTTGGCCATGGTGGTCGTCATTCGAGTCGAACAAGTGGTCTCCATTCAAATTGTTCGATAGCATTTGTACCAATCAATATAAAACGCCAAGGTGGGCGCCATTCGAGTCGAACAACCGCATTCGGGGCGGTCTCAACTTGCAACCATGGTGGTCTTCCGGTGGCATTCGGTTCAGTCTTAATGTAGTGCCAAAGCGGGCACCACTCACGTCTTCCCGCTTCACGTTCTTTGGTTGATTCCATGCTTTCAAGTTTACACTGCTCGGCTAAAAGGGATATGTGGTTTTTCTGACTTGCTAAGAAGCATGGGGTTGTGCAAGTTGCCAACAGTGAGGTAAAAGAAAACGTAGTGTTTGTGGGTTGAGTTGGTAGTACTTGGATTCCATGAGTTGTGATAGAGGTTTTTGGTTCGGTTTGGGATTCCGGAAATCGCTTGGGTTTTGGTGAGTAGTTCGATACCGGTATTGTTTGGGTTGTGATGGCTGCAGTTGGTGAGGTTGTAACGGAACTCCACGGCGGACGCCACTCCCGGGTCTCCGAGAAACATGCGACCGATGTATCACCGTTTACATGGAACTGAGCCTTGTGACTTCGGTAAGTGTTGTCGGGTTGTTTTATTGCAAGACTCGGCGGTGGTATGAACGTTTTGGTTTGTGGAGTTGTTGATTGTGGTAGTTGCGGCGGTGCATGTGAGGTTTTGGGGTTGTTTTCGGTGGTATGTTTGGTGATGGTGGCGGTGGTGGTAGGGAATTGACGAAGCATTGCAACAGTGAAAGATTTCCAAGAGAGATGCTCATCTCCTCGATACCAAGAATTGAACCAATAAAAAGGTTCTTCATCAAAGTATTCAACAACATAAGGAAACTGTTCGTCCTCATAAATTTCATTCAAGGAGAAGAATCGTTCAATATCATAAAGCCATCGGGCCGGATTCGAACCGGTGAAGCGAAGTGGATACACGAGGGGCTCGAGTTCTTCCAAAGCCATGAAGGCTTAGGTCGAATGAAAGCACCAATGTTATGGTAAGGATAGGTAACCCTTAGAGGGGGTCAAGCTCCAAGAAGAATAGGAGAAGAAGAGATCAAAAGCCTAAGCTTTCTTTAACATTTTCATTCATTGATCGATTGTTTCATACCAAACCAATACATATATAGGAAAAGAAAAGGGAATCATAATGCATAAAATAATGCAAGTAAGGGAACGTGGGAGACAAAAGTAAAAGAAAACATTAAAAGAAACATGGACATGGGGTAGTGGAAGACTTGCATGAAACATGGGGTAGTGGCCATGGGGACAAGGCACGTATCAATTGACGGTGTGGTCGAATTAGATATGAGCAAAACAGAGTATTGACGGTGGATTGTGATGAGAATAAGGTTAACAGAGAGATGGCTTGTGCAACGGCCAACAATGCGAAAGGGAACGATATGGATACGACATCAATACTTGTGGCCTTTGATTACGGTTTTGTGAGCAGTTTTGTGTTTTGTGGTGATTAGAAGGTGGTAAAACCTCAAAAGGAGAACAACATACCTTGTGGGGTGGAAAACTAGTGTGAGTATGAGTGTATGAAAATTGAGGAGGGGAAATAGTAAAATTTCAGGGAAGGAAGCGGGAATCCGTATGTGGTAATGTTACAAAAATATGTTGGTTGAATTGTTTCTAAACCCAACCTAGCATGGAATAAAAACCGGTTTTTAAAACATGAAGCGTTAGTGTATGTGTGGGTGTTCGCATATGTGTGTTTGTGTTAGTGTTGGTAGAGATGAGCATTTCAGTACAGGCAGTGGCGGATACAGAACTTTTTTATACGGGGGGCACGGTACGACGCAGCTAAAAAAGTCGAGGAACTAGACACTTGCGCGGAAAAAGCAGCGGGGAAAGTGAGAAAGTGTTAGTTTTACATAATACAAACGCAAATTTGAGTGGTTAGTAAAAAAATATATATTATGGAACAACCAATTGAGCAATATTCCATCTCTTTAAACATGTACTAAAACTTGCTTTTTTTTTTAAAAGACGTATAATCTTACAAGTCTTAGAAAGAATATATGAAATCCCATTTTTGCCAAATCACATGTCAGACAAGCTTGAAAAGACTCCGAGAGTCGATTTATTTATTGGAGTCAATTTATTTATTGAATAGGTAATGTATATTTAGAGAGAGACTCCGGTTTATGTTTGTAACAATAAAAAGAAAAAAAAATCCCAACAAGCATTTAATCATCACATTTAAGTAAATTAGAAATCATATAAAAAATTTAATATTTTGAGGTAGATTCACATATGACGCGTGTCAAGTGCCAAGTAATGTTGATCAACCACATGTATTTATTTGCAGTAATATGTGTAACCACATATTAATCAATATTATTAATCAATTTGCTGCACACTTATATATTCTACTCTTATAATTGTAATTTCTGTTCCCAAGCGGTAAGCCCATATAAGGCGTCGACTCCACGGTGGGCACATGCCCACCCTTTTCTAAGGGTGCATCCGCCACTGAGTACAGCTACCGAATAGCACCCTATCAACCGAAATATGCATCGTTAAAAAAAATGTTGGAACTATAAAAAAGAAACAACTGAACAGAAAACAGTTTAAGAAAAAAAAAACGATTTGGCCCATAAACATAAAGGAAATTATGTTTTCCTTGTATTAAAATTCAAAATAGTCTTAGAGTTAATAAAAGGTAATTATTAAAAAACATATTTGTCTTAATCAACAACGTTAGATCTTACATATGCTAAGTGACTATATTGGGCTTTAATGGATAACAGTGGATATTGTTAAATCACATATGTTTTAATGGACTATACTAATAGATCACACTAGCCAATAACATATCATATAGGTCTAAATACACCATATTAGGCCTTAATGGGTCAAAATGAAAAAACGTAGATAACACATGTCTTAAAAGACCATATTAGGTCTTAATGGATCACAACGGACAATGGTAGATCATAGATGTCTTAATGTACCATATTGGGTCTTAATGGTCACAATGGAAAGTAGTAGATTATATAGTTACTAATTGACCATATTGGGTCTTAATGGATCACAATAGATGATAGTAGATTATATATTTCTTAATGGACCATATTGGGTCTTAATGGATCACAGTAGATAGTAGTAGTTATATATTTCTTAGTGGACCATATTGGGCCTTAATGACTCACGACGAACAATGGTAGATAATATATGTCTTAATTGACAACATTGGTTCTTAATGGATCAAAATGGATAAAAATAAATCATATATGTGTTAATGAACCAAATTGGACCTAATGGGTCATAATGGAGAATGGTAGATCATATATGTTTTAATAGACCATGTGGGTCCTTAATGGATCACAATGGATAATAATAAATCATATATGTATTACTGAACAATAGCGGGCCTTAGTGGATTACAATATGCATGTCTTATGGACCATATTGGGCTTAATGGATCACAATGGACAACAGTAGATCATATATTTTTTAGTGAGCCATATTGGTCCTTAATAGATCACAATAGATAATGGTAGCATGTATATATATATATATATATATATATATTATGAGCCATGTTGGGCCTTAATGGATCACAACGGACAATGGTAGGTCATACATGTCTTAATGGACCAAATCGGATCTTAATTAATCATAATAGACAATTGTAGGTCATACATGTCTTAATGGAGCATATTAGGCCTTAATAGATTACAATGGACAATGGTACATCATACATGTCTCAATGGAGCATATTAGGCCTTAATGGATCATAATAGACAATGGTAGATCATTATATATTTTAATGGATCTTATTGAACCTTAATGAATCACATGTCTCAATGGACTACATTTTGCCGTAATGGATCACAATAGACAATAGTAGATTATGCACGTCTTAACAGGCCATCTTTTGCCTTAATAGATCACAATGTTTAGTAGAAGACCATATATATCACTAAATTAGGTGTTTAATAACTATTAAATATGTTTATATAGTCCTATTTTATGCATGTACATAGTTTCAGGGGTGTTCTTGGTTTGGTTTTGGATTATAGTCCGTTTTTTTCGCACTTTCGGTTAGCCGAATTTAAAGTTTCAAAAATCGTAATGAACAGTTTGGTCAACAATTATACCGAAAACTTGCCATATAAAAGCAAACATGATAGTTCCTACCAAGACATGGTTTGATCGTGAGGGCAACCCGGTTTTACCCAGTTATTAATCCAGCGAGTTTCTTGTGTGAGGGTAGTATGATTTTCGGGCGAAGGCCAGTTTGCGCGACGGCCGAGGGCCGATAGAACATCGCGTTCGCGAGCGGATCTGATGGGTAATCGTCTTTGACGAAACCCGGTGACCAATTCGATCAGTACATAGAAAGTCACCTTCAAAAAATAAAAAATAGAGCCTAACTATAGATAACATATTTTGTTTGTAAACGGATCATCTATATATATAATAAAAGAAAGCAATTTTAATGACATGGCACTCAAAGAGGCATTCTCCTCTTTGAGTGTGCCATGTGTCATCCCATGTGGCATTGAGATATTTTAGGAAAAAATATTTTAAAAATCAAATTGGATTTTTCTCACTTACGTTTCCTCTCATAATTTTTAAACGTTAATATCTTTTATATACGAGATTTTTTAAAGAAAAAAACTACACCAAATTAACGAGCGTTTTATTATCTTTCCAACGAGTACCATAGTGCTATATAAAAAACGGAGAAAAAAAGCTATTTTTTGTGGGGTTTTGTTCATACAGGAAAAAAAACACAAAGTGTTCAGGTTATTCATTAATCATATATAGGCAAGTCACTACTTATGTTCAAATTAGTAAATATGAATTATATTTTCAACATGTGTTAACATTGGAGTTATACATTGTTTTAGTTTAGATATTAATTAGAGTTACACATTGTTTAAGGTTAAGCGTTAACATTGAAAATACAACCAAAGCCATTTTAATGACATGATACTCAAAGAGTCATTCTCCCCCTTGAGTGTGTCATGTGTCATCCCATGTGGCATTGAGATATTTTAGGAAAAAAAAATTAAAAATAAAATTGAATTTTTCTCTCTTATGTTTCCTCTCATAAGTTTTTAAACATTAATAACAAGCGTTTTATTATCTTTCCAACGAGTACCATAGTGCTACATAAAAAATGGAGGAAAAAAACGGATTATTTTTGTGGGGTTTTGTTCATACAGGAAAAAAACACAAAATATTCAGGTAAATCATTAATCATACATACGCAAGTCACTAATTATGTTCAAATTAGTAAATATGAATTTTATTTTCAACATGCGTTAACATTAGAGTTATACATTGTTTTAGTTTAGATATTAATATTACTATTAGAGTTATACATTGTTTAAGGTTAGGCGTTAACATTGGAGATACATTTTAATTGTTTTAGGTTAGGTGCTACCCGAAGCTTTATTGCATATAACTTTAAAGCGAACCATTTTATTTCATATGTAAAATTAATATGTCATATTTGATTTCTCAACCCCGGGACGTTCCCGGGGTATAATCTAGTTAATAAATATTTATTTATATTTTAAATATAAATAAAGATGTTTACCCTAATTACCAGTCATCCCATTTTGATTTATGAAATAAAGACCAGCCCACTCTGATATTTGGTAGTCGGCGGCTAAATGGTTAATATCAAAATTTCAAATCCCGCTTAATTTGATAGCCGGTTCCATCTATAGCACGAATTGACATCCCTATCCTCCAAAATCATCTCCTAAAACCTAAATCGACATCACATCTCAGATCCAGTTTGATATCGCAACCTCTCCAATCCTCAATCCAGTTCGATATCGCAATCTGTAAGTCGCGTTGCCAATTCTGTTTGTGTGTATTATCGGCATAGCATAGTAATCGTAGGTCTACATCTGTGTAAATTTTTAGTTTAGTTTAATCATGCACTCTACATGTTTGATAAGATGTCTTAATGAAGATTTGGTTTTATTTTGTGTAAGAATTCTATTTCTAGCTCAATAATCAATAATACAAATTTGTTTTAATTGTGTTATGCAACTAGTTACCAAATCAAAATTATGTACAATCTGCACATGCATATGGTACAAGTCACTGTAACATTGCAAACAAAACTTTACTATGTCTACATGAAGTTGTGAAAACTAATTGAGTGTGTGGGTCCCATTGATAAAATACGAGATGGATATAAATTATTGTAGCGGGTCCTGTACTCCCAAGAAACTGTGTTAGAATTATATCATGTATGTTTTGATGTGAGTTCTATATTACAGTTCAAAAATAGGCATGGAATCTCATGAAACATCATATAATTGTTGTTAAAGAGGATGCAAATAAGGTATAATTAGCTGGTGATTTTCAGATATAAAAGGGTTAAGGTAGCTGGTGAATTTCAGCCATAAAAGGGTCAACAAACATCTCTTTGAATCGTGGTTTGAGGATGACTTAGTAGGGTGTTTGTTAGCTTGGTTTTAGGCCCAAGTTACAACACGTTCTATTTGTTTAAAATAGGAGATTAGTTTTGTTTTTCTAGCATATATATTGTTGTTAACTCTTATTAATCAATCATAGAAATATACACGGTTGGTGTACAAGAATGTGTGTTTGTGTTTGCAACCAAGGCGTGAACCAACACTTGTTTGTTTGGTCACACCTTTGGTAGAAGATGTGAAGGTATAAAAAGAAGAAAAAATCAAACTATTTGTAGATATGAAGGAACAATATTTTGCCTGCATCTCTAAATGGTGGCCTCCCTTACGTAAGTGATCGTCTAACCATAATCTTTGTTACAGATGCCACCCATCCTTCACCAAGAGAAGATTCAGGCCTTTCTATTGTTGTTTATGTTACAATGCCTTTGCTATCATGTTCTTACTTTTGGATGTGTCTACTTTGAAAACAACTTGAATCGTTGGCCATGGTTGTATAGTTTCTCTAATGGTCGCATGGAAGGCATCGTCTTTAAAATGTATTTTCCACTTTTTCATTTTACTTCTAAGATTTTCGGCTATGGTTATTATTTGTGTATTACCATTTACAATTTTATTTGTTTTTATTTTTTTATATATCATGAAAGGCAAACAACATACTGATTTAGAAGAGATTTGGCTATTGTGCGTGTAAGAGGAAACTTGCGGTTACGTGGTTACTATGCTTGTGGACAAGATGGTAGTGTTCAATTTCCACATGCATATTTTGATGGTTTTTCTCTAAATGACCCTTCATTGAAATATTTATGTTTTTCTCCAAGGCGGGAATGTCTGTGAGAGATGGAAAACTATCAACAATCGCTAAGAATCGTTTTGCTATGGAAAGAGCGCAAGAAAAGGTACGTTACATTCTTTTAACATATGTGATTTTTTTAAATAAAACTAACATGTTGTATGCATCAAAGTACTTATTGGGTGAGTAGGTGACTTTCAAACCATTTGAATGTCAATAAGGGGAATTGTTTCCAAACCATTTAAGTTCACATTTTCAGGAATACTCTAAAGATATAAGTAAATTATTAGTTCAAATCGTCTTGTACCTATGTTGTTATTTTACCTTAAAGATCTCAATATATGGTTCTAGCAAAAGTGCAGCCTTCTGAGATTGAGCTCTAAAGTTTAACAGCCATAACTACATTGGATGGGCGTTACTGATCAAATAAGGTCAACATATATCCCGCTATTTGAGTGAATATGGTCTGATCTAGTATTGGACCCTGGTTTGTGATGTAGAATTAATTACTGTTTCCATAACTTATGTTGTTTATTGACCTCTATTATCTCATACATGCAGGGGTGCAAATGACCTGAGCCGAGCCTGAGCTTGACTCAGCTCGAGATCGGCTCGGCTCGTTTATTTATTTATTTGTATTAATTAAAAATTATTTAGATATTTATTTAATATTTAGATATATATTTAATATTTTAATTAAAATCATATAAATTGTGTGCTCATTTAGGCTCGTGAGCCGGCTCAAGCTCAATAACCGAAGCTGGGGTTGAGCTCGGTTAGGCTCGGCTCGTTTGCACCTAGTTTATCGTGGGGTACATTGACAAATGGAAGTACATCATACCATAGTTGTCAAAGGCGTAAAGCGCACTCAAGGCGCTTTGGTACCGCCTGTGGCCTAGGCGAGAAGCGCAAAAAAAGCGTGGGCCTAGGAAAAAAAAAGCGTGGGCCTAAGGAAAAAAAAAGCGCAAATAAAAAAAAGGAAAATCACCAAAATCACTAAAAAATAACAACTATTAGCAATAAAAATCAATATAATAAAGTAGCACCATCATTAAAAACCACCAAAATATCCAAATAGCAAGTTCATACTTGAAAACAAAAAAATAGAGGTTGTTTATATAGATCTCTATGCATAACATGTTTAAAAAATTAAAGATATGATTTATATATAGAAGTTGGTAAGTCGATATTATTAATTTTCAAAAATCGGCTAAAATTTGGTAAAGGGATAAAACTTTAAAAAAAATCATTGCTTTTTTTATCTAGGAGACAAAAGCGGCAGAAGGTCGCTTCTAGGAATTCCATCGCCTAGGCGAGCTAGGCGAGCGCTTTTGACAACTGTGCATCATACATTGTGGACATGCAAGTTCAATACAAATTTGATTTTTAATAGATTTGGGTATGTGGTTTTATTACTTTAGATCAAGTGGCTACTAAAGCTCTCGTGAATTCCAGAAGTAAATGAGGTTCGAAAGTTTAGCAATGAATCTGAAGCAAAAGCGCAAGGTTGGTTGATGGATTTAACGAAGCTAATGCAATTCAAGTGAAGAATATCGAGAAAATAACTAATCATGATGTGAAAGAAGTGGAGTATTTTCTTAAAACAAAATGCCAAGAAGACCCGGATACAGTATGTGTTATTCATGTTTTGTTTTAGAAGGCATAAAATTTGATAAAACATTATCTATGCATGTACACTTTCTTGTTGAATGTCTTTATTCTTGAAATAACTGCAAATGCTTGAGTTTTTTTTTTTTCATTTTGGATGTACATCAGAAGACATAAATAATCTTACTCATGGACTGATGCTTAAAGCAGTTAATTATGTTACTCTTCCGGTCGTGGACAAGCAAATCATCTTATCTAAATATTTATTATAACAACAATTTCTTTAAATGTATGCCATTGCTAAGTCCAGGTGTTTGCGTTGCAAGCATCTTGGAGGCCTTGTTCGCAGGTTCATAAACTTTTTTCTACCACTTGTAGTAAACTTCTAGTCCATCTAGATTTTGTTGTTGCTATGTTTAATAAATATCAACAGATGTTTAAGTGACATTTTTTCAGGGCTTACTATGGTGTGCTAAGGTTTGTTATAGAGAATAGAGCAAAAGGGTGTGAGGTATATAGATTTGTAATTGCAAAATAACATTTTTTACCCTAGATGTAGAAGCTCACCATATTTTGATGGTGTTGACGTGGCTGAATTCAGGTGTGTACGTAAGTCTAGCATAGTAGTTCCAAAATGACTATTTTACTGTGATTTGTTTGCAATTGGCTTGGTTGTTGCGGCATACCTTTAAGGTGTCATGAAACGAAGCTTGTCTTGAATGCAGCTGGACGCTACGATTGCAGGCTGTTGAGCATTTGGAATTGGTGGGTTTGCTGTTGCCGCAAGTGTTGCTAAGGGTGTTGAAAGTTCTATTGGGGTTCATGTAACACCCCAACCAATGGCGGAAACATCGAGGTGTCACATATGGATGATTGTTCAGTAGCACATGGTAATCAAGTTTTAAATAAGTATTTATTCCAAATAAAATATCCAAATTTGAAAAACATGACAAAGTCTTGAATGAAATCTAATACATCAAATAATCAAACAAAGCTTAAAACTTCAAATAACTCCTCATGCTAGCTTTAGACTTCAAGCATCAATATTTCCTGTTGAGTTTTGAAAAGATGGGGGGGTTAACTAGAAGTTGGTGAGAATACATAAGCCAAATTAAGCAATAAGTTTTAAAAGAATAAAAGTTTAGCAATTCATATGTCTAATGTAAGTTTAAGTCTACATGAATAAACAACAAGTATAGTATGCACATAATCAATCCTCCGACAAAGTTTAGGTCCATCCCGCATCCACGGTTCACCTTAATATAACGTTGGAACGATAACAATCACCCGCGCTCCCCATAAAAGATGGTCAACGAATCTGGGTGGGGTTGTCAATCCAATAGATCTATCATTGTATACCGCTGGCTTGATTAGGGTTATTGATTATGCAAGTTTAAGTTTAAATCTAATAGTCTTTGTCTAAGTCATGTGGCATCAAAGATTACTACTAGACATGTATGTAGAATTGCTTAAGTATAAAGTTTCAAGTATAAAATTTGCATAAACATGGTTACGTAAACTCACCTTAGCAAAGTGTTAAGTCCTTTGAAATAGAATAAGTGTGATCCAACGTTGCCAAGTATTAACCTATGTTTAAGGCAATAAATAAGTCTATGTTTTTCTAGTCTACAAGTATTTCTAGGGTTTCTAATTTGGGGATCGATAATTGATTAATGATTAATTTAGAATAATTGTTAATGATTTAATAAATAAAAAAAATAATTAATAAAAAGATTTTTGACCAATCTTAATTAAAGGTAGTTGTATTATGATGTAATAAATGTGAAAATAATTTTTATAAAATTGTTTTCTTAATTGATGAATATATACACATTAATATTTATTTGTCAAAAAATAGTATTAATATCTAAAAATATTAAAATATATAAATTTCGAATTAACAATTTATACTTCTGATCTAAATGGTTAAAAATAATTTATGTGAAATTTTGATCTATAAATAATAAAAAAAGAATTTATGATGAATTATTTATGATTAAAATAACATAAATTAATTAAAAATATTAAATAACGTTTTTCTAAAATATAAATTTATTTCTAGAACATTTATTTATTTATAAGTTTAAAATAATTTTTGTGGGATTTTATAAAGTCGTTTAGATATTTTTATTGAATTTTAAAATTATAATTGAATAAATTTGTAATATTTATAATATATAGTAAATAAATAATTTTCGAAAAACTAAAAGTTGGATAATAAACTTCACCATCAAAACAACTTAAAATAATTTTGTAGAATTTATAAACCATTTTAGGTATTTAAAAATCATTTTAAAAGAATAAAGAGTATAATTATAAAATAAAACGCTCTAAAAATATGTTGTCTATGCCAGGACTCGATCCCGGGTCCTTAGCCGAATCAAGTATTTAAATCACAAGTCCAGACCATCTGGTCTAGACCCTGAGAACGACTGAATCTAGTTCCAGTTACTTATAAAGGCTGCTTGGATTAATTCATAAATTCGATGATATTTATATATACATTCGATGGTGAGGTGATATTTATATAGGTTAGTTGTTGAAGGACGTTTGTAATGCACAACTTTAGTGTGAGCATATCACACATCATTAGCGTGGGCAAATGATCAAAACAGTTAGACTACTATGTTGTCTATATGTAATGTAAAACTAGAAAAGTGAACAGTTTAATAGGTAATTTTCTACGCGATTAATTTCCTCTCAAACTAAAAAAAGACCTATTTAATTCATAATTGCATCATTCATCTATCCAAAGCAACCATAAGAAAGATTATTATAATTGTTAATTTAGTGCATTTAACATTTTTACAGAATATTTTACATCATTTGTGACGCAGTAGCGACTAAAAGTAAAGAAATTTTTTGAAGTATTTCATATATGGTTGCTTTACATATCTATTGAAAATAATATAAAAACAATTATAATAATTGCTATGTAAATGACTTTCAATGTCTGTATAGAATAATTTACATCATTTGTGACACATTTGTGAGTAAAAGGAAATAAAAAATAACAAATTTTAATGCTAGTAAATAATAAAGGTATAAGCTACAATACTAAATATAAGCTTTCTGTAAAGGAATGAACCAACTTTAATACACAAATAGAAGGATATCTCACACATGTGACATCCTATCAAGCGTTAATAAATGTTTCAACTAACATCTATGCTAAAAACTGTCAGCTACGCAAAGTATATTGTAATTTATGTTAAAATATCAAACATCATTTTGAGTAGAAACATTAGATAATTCGTATTAGACCGTATTAAATATCTAACATGTACGTTAACATCCTCATCAATATTGACATGAAATATAAACTATGTATGTCAAAATCAATCGTCAATATAAGCATAAAATTATGAAGGGAACTTCACCATAACATGCTTGTCACAAAGTCAAGCATGCACGTACTTGTATTATAATCTCGATTTGTGCTACGTTGTCGCCCTCACAGGATCCATCAAACATTTGTTAGGAATTAATACTAGAATTATTAATCCAAGCAATGTATGCTAGGCATGAACATTTTATCTTCAGTTCCATCATGTCTATTTATATAACCTTAGTCACATAACATGTCTAGAAAACTAGATGGCTGCTACGTTTTTTAGGAATTTCTTTATTAATTTATGACTTGTTTTACTAGATTTGTCATTTGTTTAAAACCCAATATTATAGTTGTAAACCCCATAAAATAATATATGTAATTATGTACAAAGTTATGGGAATAAATAACAAAATCGATTATAGAGGTTCGTATGATTTTCTGTAATCCTTCTATAATCCTCCGATTGAGAGTATTTCCTCCAATGTCTCACTATAAAAGAGACCATAGAACAATCAAACATCATAAAACAACAATTTAAAGTTCTAGTAAAAACAATTTGGGGTTTTTATAACCATTAAAAGCTATTTTACAAAAATGAAACAACAAACCCTAGAAACAGTTTACCATATTATTTTCAAAATAAAAATAAGTTGAACCATAATGCACCCACATAACATCAACCAAGCAAAATTATATGTTCAATTGAAGTACTGTGAATCTTGCTCCGAATATTTACAAATAAATGTTAAGTGTTGGGACAAAGAGGATTGAAGAAACCACCTTTTGATAACCTTAGTCCAAATCATATTCTGCTTGAGTATAGGAAGAACTGCTGAAGAAGAATGAAGAAGTACTGAAGAACAAATATGCAAAGTACTGAAGAGTAACTCATCAGAAGTTCTGAAGTCTAAGCAGACATTTCACTGAAGAACTACTGAAGACAAACTACTCATCAGCAGTTTGTCACTCATGAGCACTTTGTGTTCAGAAGCTTCTAACCGACTAAAGATCAGCAGTTTTATTATCATATTGTTTTGTTAAAGTCTAGATTTCAAGTTTCAATGTACAGGCTGTTGTAAGCTTATCTTAGGATAATATCTTTGTTAAATATCTTAGATTACTTCAGACAATGGTTTAGTACCTTGGTCTATAAATAGATGAGTTTGTTCATCTATTTTAGATATGTGATTTTGTGTAAATCCTTTGATCTAAATTGAAATCCTTCGGGCTTTGAACTAATAATCCATTTCACATCTGAGAAACATAAATTGCTTTACTGCTTTATACTTGAATTGTATTTACTGTTTCTCATTTATTATTCAGTCAAAGGGGAGTAATAACTCCTCTTAAAAGGGATCTTTTTAACCTTTGAACACTTGTTATTCCACTGCTTATTAACTCATACATAAATCTGATACACATAAGTGTTCATAAACATAAGCCACTGATCCAACATTAAGTGTCAAATTAGGTCTACATATAAAACAAAAAATTAGCAAACGTTTGAGTTAAAAAACTACAACTTCATCGCTTTCATGAACGTCTTTTATAATCTTCATGTGAGTAAAATGATGCTAGTAGTCTTTTCCTTGAAGATCCACTAGATGTAAGTGGCCAAGTTCTTGTATAAGTTCCTCAAATTCGGCACATGGTTAGATAATTCCAACATGATAAATTAACAAATTTATACACACTAGTTTGAGGATAAAGTATATATATCATTCACAAGGTTACCCCTAAATATATGTGACACCCGGCAAACTCAGGTTGATAACATTGATTAGGTTAAAGTCTACCTTAGTGAGTCACGCGTATATTATACTTAACTGGGTCGGTTGAGTCGTGTTATGGTCCGGAAGTCGTTACTGCGATCAAATTTTTGGAATGTTAGGGTTTTTAAAAGTTAGGGTTCTAGAGGCCCGAATGTAAAATATTCACCCGAAGGTGGAAAGGTGTTTTGTAAACCCACTTTCGCCCACTTGAAAACAAACGAATGTAGAGATTTTTCCACATTTGACCTATTTAAGGGGCGAATGTGAAATGGAAAAATCTGAAATTTTGCCAAATCACGAATGCGAATCCCGTTCAACATTTTTCAACCCGTTAAGTCTCAAAAACTCATTATTTCACTTTTTAGAATGATACAAAGCCCAGATGGTTTCATCAAATCTTAGAAATTGACCATCAAACACCGTCGGTTATCTAAAATAATGCAGAAATGCAAAAACTTTTGGGTTTTCTGAAATTTATATCAAAACACACCTAAAATCTTTTTGGGTTTTCTATCTTTTTGACAATAAAAGTAAAATGCATCAATGTAAACAACGCAGTAAACATTTTGTGATGTCCGGTAAGAGGATCATATCAGTTATTTGAAAAATCTGATCACAGCGTTGATCTTTTTGTTTATATTATCATTAGAAACAGTATGTGACACGGCAATTGCTGATATTGTGATCCACATAAGCTCACATGCAGACTATTACGCAATGCTTTAAAACGATACGAGTTAGGTGTATTGGACTAACACGTTGTGGTTCCCACACACACGACATACTCCAGTATCAAGTAATTGCACAAAGCTTCTTCGTAACGCGTGATTATGCCAGAGTTATCCGTTAAAGTTACAAAGTATATAGCACAGAGGTGTACAGGTCAGCAAACGAATGCAGCAGAGTAACATGTGCATATATACCAGGTTGAGGCTGATATCAACTACTGATTTGCATCAGTAAGTCAATACGATGTAATTATGATCTTTTATCAATAAAAACATAAAGTTACTCAATTCGGTAACTTTCGGTTTTGGCATTTAAGCTCTTTTGGCAAATATTCTGATGAAACTAGGTCCGTAAATCAATACGACAAAAGTTTAATCAGAATATCCCGGATAACCATAACATAACGACCCGAAACCTCAGATTTTGGCAATCCTATCAAACGAAATTACGGTACTAAGACCATATACCCATGAGGTGTTCAGCCACGAACGCGTAGTTCGTTATGTTTGTATCACTAATGCACACAGTTTTTAGTCTACGAATCCTATCAGCATATCACACATAATCAACACACGCCTCATATTTCTATTCATATCTTTAGCCTATGTCAGATCCCCACTGATGTAATATCATTTCCTCTTTTTATCCTGGAAATCATTTTTGATTTTCTAATTTTTAGGTCTTTTTGATTTTTTCAATATTTTTGGTTTTTCTGATAAAAAGACTCCCCCTAAAATGTAAATCATATTTTTGGGTTTTTAATTTTTCTGAAAAACAATAAAAAACTTTGAAAGAAAATTTTAAACTAAAAGCGATAAACCGAGGTGCTGATTAGTCCTATTTTTTTTTATGTTGTTAACTTTTAAAAGATATTCAAAGCGGGATCTGTCAAAAGCTTTAGTAAACAAATCTGCACGTTGATAGTCAGTATGGATTTTGACCATATCTATCAATTCTTTAGCGTAACAATCACGGATAAAATGATATTTAATCCGGATATGTTTCGCTTTAGAATGATTGCCCCTATCTTTAGTTAATGCGATCGCGGCTTCATTATCACAGTGAATAGGGGTTTTAAGAAACTGCAAACCGTAATCCACCATCTGCTGTTGGATCCAGAGCACTTGCGAACAGCAACTCGAGGCTGCAATGTACTCGGCTTCACAGGTAGACAGCGCGACTGATGTTTGCTTCTTACATTGCCAGGTGACTAACCTGCTCCCTAAAAACTGGCATCCAGCTGTAGTGGATTTACTATCCTTGTCACAGCCGCCCCATTCTGCATCACTAAAAGCGATAAAATCAAAATCATCATCATTAGGGTACCAAAGTCCTCTCGAGGGACAACCCTTCAGATATCTAAGGATACGCTTGACCGCCGTCAGATGACTTTGTTTCGGCTTCGATTGATAGCGAGCACAGAGACACGTTGCGAACATAATATCTGGCCGAGATGCGGTAAGATACATCAGAGATCCGATGATTGCTCTGTATGTAAACGGGTCCGTCAGCTCCTCCTTAGCGTCCACTCCAATCCCGTGATTGGGTTGAATCGGGGTATCCATCGGCTTGGAATCCTCCATCTGGAACCGGCTCAAGACTTCGGATACGTATTTCGTCTCGTGAATGAAGATCCCCGTGGGTCTTTGGTCCACCTGCAAGCCTAGGAAAAACTGCATCTCCCCCATTGCGCTCATCTCAAACTTTTCCTACATGACTGTTTCAAACTCCATGCATAAAATTTCGTTAGTTGAACCAAATATTATATCATCAACGTATATCTGCACCAGAAGCAAATCATCCCCTGATTTCTTCGTGAATAGGGTGCAGTCGACGAGTCCGCGCTTAAATCCCTTTTCCATGAGGTATGTACTCAACTCCTCGTACCACTGTCTCGGAGCCTGGTGCAGACCATATAAAGCTTTGTTCAGCACATAAACCTTATCCTGGTGGATAGGGTCCTCAAAGCCTGGTGGCTGCCCGACATAAACCTCTTCTTTGACTTTCCCGTACAAAAATGCACTCTTGACGTCCCTTTGATATACCTTGAACTTCTTATAGGAAGCAAACGCAAGAAACATCCGAATTGCCTCAATGCGTGCTACAGGCGCATAGATTTCGTTATAATCAATCCCTTCGATTTGATGGAAACCCTGTACGACCAATCTGGCTTTGTTGCGAACTATAACTCCACGATCATCCTTCTTGCACTTAAACACCCATTTAGTATAACTCCTCCTGCATTGCTTCAACCCAAGCGTCTTCCAGCAAAGCGTCCTTGTATGTCCTTGGCTCTACCTGCGACACATAACATGCAAACGACCAGTCATTTTGACTACCAGATTTTTGTATTTTGGCATATAAAGCTAAAGCACCAAAACTCTCTGGCGAATTAACGCTTCGCAGCTGCCCTCTTGTCATCACACTGCTTCCAGGATCACCGATAACTTGCTCCAGCGGGTGAATACGATGAATCCGAAATTCCGGAAGTTCAGGTACAGAAACTCCCGTCTGAATAGTCAAGTTCTCTACAGCATCCAGATCATGACCCGTGTTAGACGATGAAGCAACATCTGGAGTTGGAGTTGGGTTCACTGGCGGTGCTGCTGGTTCTGCTGCGTGTTCAAGAATAACTTCTTCAAATTGATCATCTTCTGATTCTGAAGAATCTAACGTTGTAAAAGCCTCTTGAAACACTTCTTCCTCCGGTACAGGAACATTGGTATCATTAAAAGCTGGTGGGGGATTTACAGTGATTGAACGCACCAACGGTGACGTCTCCGCGTTTTCACACTCGTAAAGTAATCTGATAACAGCTTCTTCAACCAAGCTATCTAGATTGAATGATTCAAAGAAATCTTTGTAATCAAACATCCAATCAGGACCAATCCCTTGCACATTTTGTGTATACCGTTGAACTTCCATGTTAGCCCAATGCTCAACCTGACGAGTTCGCTTGTTGTATACCCGTTTGAGCGGGGTTGCATATCCAACGAAGTAACCCTCTTCAGCTTTCGGACTAAACTTCTCGCTTGGATTCAACATCGTGCATGGTGCCCCAAAAGGTTCTAGATACTCTAAGTTCGGCTTTCTTCGGTGTAACAGCTCATAAGAAGTTTTACCAAACTTCTTCACCGTTAAAACCCGAATGAGTGTATAATTTGCTGCATAAATCGCCTAATTCCAGAACATTACCGGAAGATTTGAGTCTGCGAGCATTGTTCTAGCCGCTTCAATTAGAGTCCTGTTTTTGCGTTCAGCAACACCGTTCTGTTGTGGGGTGTACGGAGCCGAATATTCATGATGAATTCCATTGTTTTCACAAAGTTCATCCATCTTTGCATTTTTGAACTCCGTCCCATTATCACTCCTGATTCTCTTTATCTTTAGATTGTAGAGATTTTCCAATCGAGTGAACAGAACTTTCAAGTTGTTAAAGGTATCACTTTTATGTTGCAAACACATCACCCATGAAAATCTTGAGTAGTCGTCAGTGACAACTAAACAATAAAGCTCCCCAAGATGACTTTTGCGTTTGACAGGTCCGAATAGGTCCATGTGCAATCGCTCAAGTGGCATCTCAACAGAGTTAACTTTCTTCACTTTGTGGGACTGTCTGTGTTGCTTCCCCTTCTTACAGCTCACGCACTTGTCATTCAAATGGAAATGCTTCACATTCACTCCATCGACAAGTTCATTCTTCACAAGATGATTCATTTTTCTCAGATGAATGTGCCCCATTCTTCGGTGCCACATTATCGATTCCTTCTTGGTCGCCTTTGATAGAAAACATGTTATTTGCCCCTGGGATGTCATTGCCTTGGACATATCAAGAATATAAAGGTTGTTGACGCGAGGTGCCTTCAACATTACCCACTCTTTTGGAATTTTGAAGCCTGGTTTGAGAATGTAGCAGGATTTGTCATCAAAATGAACCGTGAATTGTTTATCACAGATTTGACTGACGCTCAACAGATTATAATCTATCTGTTTCACATATGAAATCCTCTCAAAGCTCACAATCCCATTACTCACACTCCCTTCCATAGTGATATATCCGCCTTTGTTCCCAGCAAATGCAACATATCCACCATTTATGTTCTTCACATCAAACAGTAACGCGAGATCCCCGGTCATGTGGCCTGAAGCTCCACTATCAACAATCCAAAGACTGCTAATAGGGCTAGCTGAAGCTCCCTGCACACATCAAGTAAAACAATTAGTTCTTTCGGGGGACCCAAGCCTGAGTGGTCTTGGGTCTTTGAATATCATCGTTCAAAGAAACATTCACTTCAGCATTTTGTTTTGGATCAATCTTTTTGGGATCATTCAAAACATTTTCCTTTTTCTCATTTGATTTTGAAGTTGAGGCACCTGGAGAACCATTTGGTGTCCAAGATTGTTCAGATCTTTTCAAGATACGAATCTGAGATTTTGGGTTCTCAGTCGGTTTCTGAAAATTGTTTGCAAAAGAAACTTTCTTGGTTACCTTCTCTGATTTAACAGATTTAGGTCCAACATTTGACTTGACAATAGGTTTTGGTGGAACCCTTTGCCTTTCATTTGTTGTGTTCACCACTGGTTTTCTTCATAAATTTTCCATAGCAATCCGGTTTCTACGATCATACTGAAATGGACGATTGTTCCTCGTTTGATAAAAATTGTTTTGATTATAAAATTGTTGTTGTTGAGGAACAACACGTCTATGTGGTGGAACGTAATGATCAACCGGTTTCCTCATGGAATGCCTAACTTCAACTTCGTGCCTCTTATGCCTTACATACAGGCAGTGAGCAAGTAAATGCCCTCTCTCCCCGCATTTAAAACATGCACGGTATTCCTCAAAAACATTAGGAGCATTCGGTTGAGCAAATGATCGAACAGGATATTGATCATTATACTGTTTGTTCCTCAAACTCTCAGGGAGTGGCCCTTTTGAGTATGAAGGCTCATGAAAACCGTTTGCTTTGTTTTTGGGCTTAATAAACTCTGTGACATGAACCTTTGGTTCTTGAGGAACATCCAAATACAATTTCTTTAAAATTGCCGGTGGAATCTCATTTGTTCTCTCATGTTTTGGAAACCAAATAGTGCTTTCTTGCCAGATTTTATCAATTTTAGCATAGTTAGCATACTTAATTGGATATTCCTCGTCAGAGATGATTTTATCGGATCCTTCCATCCGATAAAACACCTTGACTGGCTTGTCACTCGGTTCATTCTTAACTTCTTTCTTAATTTCTTTCTTTTCAGACTTTTTCTCACCATGTGCGTTAGCCATCGGATGCACATGCTGAGATGATGACACTAGTTTAGTAGTAATGATGTGATTTTCTTTTGGAATATCACATGCATTAGCACTTTGATAACTTCCAGAATCATCATCCTCTGAGTCTGAATCAACATTTTCAACTGTAACACCTTCATCATTCAAACCTAAAATCGGTGATATGGCCATCAGTTTCCCTTGTATGGATGATTTGAGGGAAATCACTTCATTATTAACTATCACCTTCTCTGTATTAGCCCAAAACTCATTGAGAGTTTCTTCATGTATTGGAGGATCACTGGTGAAAGCTTCATAATATTGGGATTTAACAATAAGATCTATGATCTCATCGTATTGGGACCAGGCATCATCTTTCTCGAAGTAGCCTCTTTGATTGTGTCCCTGTTTTAAAACGAGAGCCATGGATGTTTGATCGAACAGTAATTTTTAGGTTAGAGATGGGGTTTTGGTTTTGCTTTGAGAGAGAGAGAGAGAGAGGGAATTTTGCTTTTTGAATGGATAAGTGTTTGAAAGGGTATTTATCAGAAGTTTTTAACCGACTAGGTCAAACTTCTGATGAGTGAAATGTTAGTTTTACCCTTTTTAATGAAACTACTGATGAAGAAGGTTTCTTCATCAGTGGTTTTGGTCATCTCTTCAGTAGTTTGAAACAGCTGATGAGAATGACTTTCAAAACACTTGAATAACTTCTGATTATCATCAGTAGTTACTTTTATTAAAAATTTCCCACTTTGATGTTTTTCAAATTTTCAGTGGTTTCTCTCTCAAAATTGTTCATCAGAGGTTTGTGACAGATAAGTATGTAAGTGAAATAAAATATGTGCAGAACTAAAAAGTGAAAACACTTACAGACTTTCTTCCAAGTTTAACGTTCCAAGCATGGATACTATCCTCTAAAATGTTGTTGAATCAATGGGTTTGGTGAAAATATCAGCTATTTGATTAGCAGTTGTGACATGTTTCACCTCAATCTTGCCTTTTTCATAGCAATCTCTTATGAAATGATACCTGATTTCAATATGTTTAGTCTCTGAGAACTGAACAGGATTTTGAATGATGCTAATGGCAGATTTGCTGTCTACTAAAAGTGGAGTCTCGGTCTCTTTGATTCCATAATCAAGCAGTTGATATTGGAGCCATTGTATCTGTGAAGTACAGCTTGCAGCAGCAATGTATTCAGCTTCAGCTATTGACGTTGCCACAGATGTTTGTTTCTTTGATTGCCAGGACACCAGATAGTTTCCCAAGAATTGACAACCACCAGATGTTGATTTTCTTTACATTTTGCACCCTGCATAGTCACTATCTGAAAAAGCTGTTAACTTGGTATTGCTTGAAGCAGGATACGAAATTCCTAATGTAGGAGTTCCTTTCAGATATCTGAAGATTCTTTTGACTGCAATTAGGTGTGATTCTCTTGGTGCAGATTGGTATCTACCACAGACACAAGTTGAGAACATAATATCTGGTCTAAAAGCAGTTAAATACAAAAGAGAACCTATCATACATCTATACATGGTTTGATCAATTTGTTTCCCTTGATCATCTGGTTCAACTTGTGTGATTGGTATCATGGGAGTGGAACATGATTTACAGTCTTGTAAAGAAAATTTGTTTAATAATTCTTTAACATATTTTAATTGATGTATAAATGTTCCATTTGATTGTTGCTTGATTTGCAGTCCTAAAAAGTACCGCAATTCTCCCATTGTACTCATTTCAAATTTTGATTGCATGAGTTTCTTAAAATCTTCACACAGTTTTGAATTTGTTGAACCAAATATGATATCATCAACATAGATTTGAACAAGTAAGACATGATTTCCAACATGTTTTATGAAAAGAGTTTTATCAATGGATCCCCTTGAGAAGTGATTCTTAAGTAAAAAGTTTGAAAGTGTTTCATACCAAGCTCTTGGAGCCTGTTTTAGCCCATAAAGAGCTTTATCAAGCGTGTACATCCAGTCAGGATGAGAAGGATCCTCAAACCCTAGAGGCTGACAGACATACACTTCCTCTTTTATTTTTCCATACAAAAATGCACTTTTGACATCCATTTGAAAAACTTTTTTGTTGTTGGAAATTGCATAAGCTAAAAATAATCTGATAGCTTCAAGCCTTGAAAGTGGTGCAAAGGTTTCATCATAGTCAATGCCTTCCTCTTGAGAATAACCTTGTACCACCAATCTTGCCTTGTTCTTGATGATCATACCAGCTTCATCTTGTTTGTTTCTGAAGATCCATCTAGTACCAATTGGTTGTTTGTTTGGAGGTAAGGGAAAGATTTCCCAAACCTATTGCTTCTTGAATTGAAGCAGCTCATCTTGCATGGCTTGAACCCAATTGTTATCTTTGAGGGCTTCTTGATACTTCTTTGGTTCCTGTTGATGTAATGATGTGTCTGATACTTCAAAAATTACTGACTGAAGATGCTAGGAATTTTCAAAGAGGAGAATGTGTTGATGTGCAAGAGTTTTGTGGATTCGCCAACAACGTCCAAGGGGAAGATTGTTGATGCACTTTCTGTGGACGTCACTGTTGAATAAGACTAGGGTTGAGTCTTAGTAATGTGTTACATGAGATTGTGGTGATCCATAAGGGCATTTTATGGATCTGACGCATTTGTAAAATATAGGACAATACACTATGCCAGGTTCGACCTATATACACTGGGCGAATGTGGAAGTTTTCCACATTCGACCAACACAAATGGGCGAATGTGGAAATACTCCACATTCGACCAGTAAAAGTGGGCGAACGTGGAACTTAGGTTTTGGACTATAAATAGCAATCTCATGTGTTATTGTTCATTTGGTGATTTGAGTTGGTACTTTGAATGCTCTCAAGGGGGAGGTCATGCCCGACCTCCCCCGGCTACGAGATTGATGTTTATCCTACTGATGACAGTGTGTGTAACCGTTTCTGTATTAATACAAATCTGTGATGACTTTGTTATCGTATGTTTCTGTCTCGTCTCGAACATCCCGTCTGAAACCGAGTTGTTTATGCGTATTCGATCCACGAGTTCGGTCCGTAACCGGATTCTCAGTTCCAATTGAGAAATAAATGCTGAGAAAAAACAAAAGTTGGAGAGCTGGTTTCTAGTAAGTACCCCTGATGCAATATCATCCATGATTTGTTCCAATGGATGATCCTTGTATTCAATCAGTTGTTGTAGACCTGTACTTGAGGATGGCTCTGGTATTTCTTTAAATAAACCACTGAGGTTGATAATAAGTGGTTTAGCGGTTTGTCGAGGTTCAGGAGTATTTGGTTCAGCTGAATCAGTAGTTTCAAAATGTTCATCAACAATTGTTGAAGTAGAAGCTTATGAAACTTCTAAAGGTTTAAAAGTTGATTTAATGACTGAGTTTGGAGTCCATGGTGTAGGACCATCATCATCAAACCCTTGATAACCATATTGAGGAGGTTTGGATGATTCAACAGTCTTTTCAGGTCCGAGTTAAAGTTGTCAAGGTCAAAGAGTTCAACAGGATGTACTGGAATAAGAGTATGTTTGGATTCATTGAACTTGACATTCACTGTTTCTTCTACTATTTTGGTTCTTGAATTGAAGACTTTGTAAGCTTTCCTCATTGGAGAATAACCAAGAAAATAACCTGAATCAACTTTAGCAGTAAATTTAGAGATAGAGTCTTTGATGTTGAGGATAAAACATTAACATCCAAAAGCCCTGATGAAGGAGATAAGGGGCTTCATGCCATGAAGAATTTCATAGGCAGGCTTGGTATGTCTCTTGTTGATAAGAACTCTATTCTGAACATAACAAGCTGTCTTGACTGCTTCAGCCCAAAAATACAAAGGTAGGCCTGAATCAGCTAACATGGTTCTTGCTGCTTCAATCAATGTCCTGTTCTTCCTTTCTACCACACCATTTTATTCAGGAGTTCCGGGAATGCTGAATTGTCTAACAATCCCTTTGGACAAACAGAATTCATCCAGAGTTTTGTTCCTGAATTCTGTCCTATTGTCACTCCAGATGACTTTGACAGAGAGAGAATATTGCTTCTCTACTTGTAGAATAAAGAACTTGATTATTTCAGCTGCCTCATCCTTGGAATATAAGAAGAAGACCCATGTAAATCTTGAGTAGTCATCAATAATGACCAAGCAATACTTCTTCTTACCAAGGCTCATGATTTTGACTGGTCCAAATAAGTCCATATGGAGTTGTTAAAGACATGCAGTTGTTTTTGATTTTTTTATAGACAGGAGGACTTATGCTGTTTAACTTTAAGACAGGAAACACAGTATTCTTTACATTGGTATTCCTTCAAAGGTAGACCTCTGACCAAGCCCATTTTTGTGACTTTATTTATGGTTTTAAAGTTCACATGGCCAAGTCTCCTGTCCTAGATATCAGTTTCTGAAGTTGATGCCTTTGAGAAGAAACATGCAGTGTTGTTCAGTACTTTGTCTTTCTCAATATCCACTGCAAAGACATTGCCACATCTTTTGGCAATCAGAAAAGTATGATCTTCAATGATCTTCTCTATCAACTTCTGCCCTTCTGATGATATGATCTTGCATGCTGTCATGGTGAAAAAGGAAGAATATCCTTTGTCACACATTTTTGAGACACTAAGCAAGTTGTACTCAAGGTTTTCAACCAGATTGACCTTGTCAAACTGCATTTTGCCTGAGGATACATTGCCATATCCTAGCACATAACCCTTGGCATTTTTCCCAAAGGACAGAGATTCTTCTCTTTGGCTGATAAAATTGTTTATCAGGTATCTGCATCCAGTCATGTGCATTAAGCCTCCATTGTCAACATACCAAATGCTATTCAAACCTCTGGAGACCCTCTGCACAAAAGAGCAAATTATTTAGATTTGGGAACCCAAGCCAATTTGGCTTTGGGTTTGCTCTTGAGAACATGTGTAGTTTGTTGAGGACCAATTTTTGAAATCCATGTCTTTTTGGCAATGGATTTTTCATTAGGAACAATGGTAGCATCTTTTTGGTGACCACCATCAACTTTGGTCATCAGAAGTTTATCCAAATTTGTCAAATCTTTAACCTCAGTAGTTTGTGAAACTACTGATGGGTTAGGTGTAACTTCTGAAGATGAACTTTGAGAAAAAAGGCTTTTGTTGAGATAAAGTCTTTTTCTGAGAAAAGGTTTTACTTGGTTGTTGTTTGTTGCGAAAGAAGGGGTTTTCATAATCTTTTCTTATTTGTTTTCCCACAACCAATTGTTGATTTTTCTTATTAAACCGATTTCCCTTTCTATATATACACAGTTCAGTCATGTGGTTAAACAGACCACATATTTCACATGCTTTTGCCTTCTCTTTCCTTTTAGATTCAGTGAGAGAGTTGGAAGGCAAATTACTGACAGTATCAGTATTTTTCAATAGGTCATCAGTAGTTTTCAGGGTCTCAACTCCTGATGTAGATGAAACTACTGATGGCTTATTGTCAGTTGTTTTAACTTCTTGAGAACTTTCATTTTTGAGAAAGTTCTGATGGAAGGATGTGTACTCTTCCCTTTCAGATGTTTGAATCTATTTCTTCCCATCATTATCAGTTTTGTGGGTGAAATCAGTTGGTGATTCAGGATAGGTATACCCTATGCCAAACTTAACATTTGTAGCAGTTTGCTTGTTAAGCAACATTTGGTATCCCTTACAAGACTCAACCCATTTTTCACAGTCAACCTTAGTGTCAGTAAGCTCTTTTCTGACATTGCCTAGGTTGTTTATCATGCTTTTGATTTGTGCCTGAGTTTCAATGTATTTATCTGTTAATTTAGAAATTTCCTTATTATTTGAAACAAGTTTTCTTTCTAAATCACATTTCATCTGTGTGTATTTTCTCTCCATGTCATTAGATTTGCCTTGTAAATGCACATTTGTTTCCTTAATTAAAGCAAAAGATTCTTTGCAAAAATTTGAACAAAGCTTTAACAGAGATTGTTGTGATACCTTAGATAGAGCAGAATTAGAGGAGTATCCCTCAAAGGCCATTAAGGCAAAATTCTTTGTGCAATTATCATGTTCTCCCCAGTTGATATCATAAACTTTGATGTCTTCATCTAGATTGCATTCAGATGTATCAAAAGGAATATTGCTATAATCAACATACCCTGATGTGAATAGACTTTGTTGTGGGGGTTGTTGAGTTTGTGGAGGTTGTTGAGCAGCTGGAAAAGGAGGCATTTGTTGTTGGCCCTGATGTTGAGCAGGCATTTGAACATATTGTATTTGTGGCACATATTGGATTTGTGGAGCTTGTGCCTATACAAAATGAGCACTCCCTTGAGTTCCATTATTTCTATTATATGAGGAGTTAGATTGATTTCCAGACGTTGGTTGGTTAAAGCTAGAGCTTCTACACTCTCTAGCAAAGTGTCCCAACTTTTGACACTTATGACATCTCAATTTAGATTTGTCAAAACCAAATTTTGTAGAGTTGCCTTGTCCTGGAAATATCCTTCATGACCTTTTGTAAAAATTGTTAGTTTTTGTGCTTAACAAGGCCAGTTGGTGTAAAATATCCATTTCTTCTAAGTCATCACTGATAAAATATTTTAAGTCATGCATCATAAAACACATGTTGTCAGCAGTTTGACTTAGGTCTTCATTGTCATAAGTTGGGAATGATCCATCTGATGAGATCCAGATGTTATGTCAATGTGATCAAAAGATCCAAAATTATTAGAACAAGATGGTGAGTCCTGTCTCAATAAGGTTGTGCTACCTGGAGTATAGTCATCAGCAGTTTTCTAGATTCTTGTAACTTTTTCTTTTCATTAATCTCTCTCTCAAAAGTTAGCAATTTACCATGTAACCTTGTTAGGTTCAGGGTATTAAAATCTAAACTTGTTCTGAGGACTATAGAATAAGTTTCCTATTTTGAAGGTAAAGACCTTAAAAATCTATGTAACATAGATGCATTTCAATAGGTCTGACCATTAAGTTTTAACTCAGAGATGAGTGATGAAAATCTTTCAAATTGTTGAGTTAATGTTTCAATATCTGTATGAGTAAAAGTTTCATATTGTTGGGCTAGGATTTCTCTGGTGTTGGATATCACCTCTTCAGTTCCTCCAAACTTTTCTTTTAGACTATCCCACAGCTTTTTGGCACTTTCACATTGTAAAAGTCCAGCATAAATTTCATTTGGGAGAGCCATAGCCAACATAGAAAAAGCTTTTGCATCTAGCTCAAATTTTTGGAAATCTTCTTCAGTGTAGTCTTTAGGGTCTTTTGGTCTTTCTACTTTAGATTCTGGATCAGTTATTACTGGTTTGTGAGGTCCAAACATTACAGACCTCCAACACCCAATATTGGTCTGAGATATGGTGTGTGCCTACCTTCTTTCCATATGTTATATTCATTTTTGACCAGCATAGGAGGTTTATTGGCAGATCCAGTATTATCAGGGTCCATTTTTAAGAAGTTTGGATTGTCAATACTTTCTTAAAGTGATGGATGAGGAATAAATTAAACTTTAATCCTTTTTTGGATATCAATAAGATCCTGTGTCTGATTATCAATTTGTTAGATTGATATTTGATCAGATAAACCAGATGCTCTGATACCAATTGTTGGATTAGTGGTCTCTTTTAACAGTTAAGTTATAGAACACTTATGTGTTTGCAGTTTTATCAAAGTTATTTGCATAGCGGAATGATGAATGTTCTAAGTTAAAGTATCACTTTTACAGGAGTTATTACTCCCCCTTTACTATTGCAGTTAATGAGAATCAATGCAATTCAGTATAAAGTAGTAAATGCAAGTATTGAATGATTCTCAGATGTGAAATGGATTATAAGTTATAAATGCTTTGAAGGAATTCAATTAAAATCAAGTGTCTAAAATAGAGGGATAAACCCAACTATTTATAGACGAGTACAAACTGTTGTGCTAAGTAATTACAAGATTATTTTAAGCTAACATAATGCATACAACAGGCTGTAGCATTGGAACTTGTTCAAAGACTTTAACAAAACAATATAATACTAAACTACTGAAGTTGCTCTGTCGGTTAGAAGCTTCTGATGTGAAAGTACTCATGAGTGACAAACTACTGATGAGTAGTTTGTCTTCAGTAACTACTGAGGAGTAATTTGTCTTCAGTAGTTCTTCAGTGAACTGTCTGGTTAGACTTTAGAACTTCTGTTGTTTTAACTCTTCAGCACTTTGCTTTTTCTTCTTCAGCACTTGTATCTTTACTCTTCACCAGTTCCATACTTTGAATATTTTAGCAGAAATATGATTTGAACTTTGGTAACAAAAGTGGTTTCTTCAATCCTTTTTGTCCCAACAGACAATCAATGAGCTAATTCAGAAGTTGGAAAACAAGGAGTTAGAGGAGAAGAAAAAAGAAAAAAGGTCACAATTTCCAAAAAATCCAGAATTGTACCATGCTACTTCATCCTCATTTATGTCTAGTTCAAGTGTTGGTTGGAATGTTGCACCACATATAGCTTGTGTTTCAAATGTTGTACAACCACCGAGAAACCCAATTAACTATCTTGCACAAACATCCACCTACGCACCAAACAATTCAATGACATCTTACATTCCACCTCCACCTCAAATGTCCACGGCTTGTTACTCATCAAACATTAACACACCGCAACAACAACCATATGATCCATCAATGTCACAAGCTTCATCAGGTCAAAGTCCGATCATGTTGGAAACTTCCAACATGAACAATGTTACTGTTGAAGTTGCCCAGCAACATATTGTTTTGGTTTCAGCAATGGTTGCTTCTTATAACGGACTTGTGGCTAGTTAGATTGGAAACAATAATCTGACCAATGAGGACTATGCCCAGATTGATAAAGAAGAGATGGAGTTAATTGATATTCAGTGGCCATTCGCAAGTGTTATGAGAAGAGCTACAGAATTCATTGAGAAGACATGCAGAACTGATTTGACTACTACACCAAATACCACATATTTCAATAGAAGCCAAAACCCCGGGACATGCCATACGACTTGGTAACACGTGTTCGGACTCAACTGTACGCTAAACATATGTTATGCTAGATTAGGTGAACTTATGCGCGTACTAAGTGTTTAACTTCATATGTTGCATGATACTTTGCATTTAGCTAACACATGAAATGTCGGGTCACCAATGGGATGTCGGGTCTTGTCTGGCACGGTCGGTTATTCAGTCAAAAGTGTTTTCAAGCATCTATGGTTATGGTCTGGACATTCGGGGACTAGTTAACCTGCGGGTTATTAGTTCGGATACTTATACATATCTTATGATAGGTCGCCGCTATTTGGGGCTATCATAACTTAATTACTTAACTGTTTTCAAGTAACGCAGCCTAAGGTGAGTGTCACAGCCCCACTTTTACAGTTTTGCTTTCGGGGGGAGAAACATGCTGCGAACCTATTTATTAAAGATCATGTTATACTGTGGTTACTTTACATTACTATACGGCCTTTTTCGGAAAGTCCCAGGGGGAAACCATGAATGTGCAGGAAGCACAACGAGGGAAACGTGGATAAATCTATTGGGCCTCACAAACCCCACCCGACGGCGGGGTAGCCGGGCGGGTGCATATTGTCTCTAACTATCGGGTTACCGAGGCATCGGTAGCCTAGTCGTCTGGGCTGTTTATCGTTTGGTACATGTTTAGTAATGGGTTCCCAACCGTAGTAGTAAAAACAACTTAACGTCTAGCTAACGTTCTTATGACCAAGTAGTAACGGATATGATCTTTGGAACTTTTAAAACCTGTTTATAAAAGAAAACCTGTGAACTCACCAGCATTATATGTTGACATCTTTTTGGCATGTTTTCTCAGGTCGCTAAGGTAGCAGTCAAAGGAATAGGCGCACGGAGTCATGCACAGCGTCTAATATTTTGAAACGTATAAACAATGTTTTGTAAACTTTAAGTATGTCTTTTGGTTGTAAACAAGAAATGCTTCCGTTGCTGGTTTACGGCTCAAAGCATGATATTTTGGTTTATATTTATATATACGAATGCATGTTTGTTGAATGTTTGTTGTGATCGTTGACTGAGATCCTGGTGTGTCATGCGCCTCGCGGTAAAACCCCGCACGTGGAATTTGAGGGTGTGACAATGTCAATTCTTGGGAAGCAGGCTCGTGACCTGGAAATGCAAAAGGCAGACAGCAGTTGCACTATCTACTTGTGAAGTCGAATACGTGGCAACCTCGAGTTGCTGTTCACAAGTTTTGTGGATTCAATAGCAGATGCGCGACTACGGTTTGCAATATCTTAAAACCCCAATTCATTGCGACAATGAAGCTGCCAAAGCACTCACTAAAGACACTGTCAATCACTCTAAGGCTAAGCATATCCGGATTAAGTATCACTTTATTCGTGATTGCTATGCTAAAGGGTTAATAAGATCAATTGATTGATGATAAGTGTTAATCGGCCGTATTAGGATATAAACGAACCAAAATGTGATGTTTATCTATGCTAGATTGTGATTTGGACAATTCAAAACCCAAACAGTCCTGTTCGACCATTTTGTCAGGGTCGAGTGAGACCTTCTTAGGTCGAAGGAGACTATTTTTGGTCGAATTTGATTGTTTGAGGTCGAATGTAGAAATTAAGATTGAATGAAACATTTGTCCACCTGTTTTTTCTCATTCGACTCACTGAATTTCTCATTCGAACCCTTGATAGGGTCAAATGAAGGAAATTTTGACCAAACTTTCAAATTTTGTCCAATTTTGATAAATTTTCATGTTTATTGTTTTGCAGATTATAATGGCTAAACAAAAAACCCAGAAAAGGAGGTACCAGTTCAAGAACAACCAGAAGAACCCAAGGAGTTAGTATTTGAGGCAGCACACAACTGTTGTGCATTTATTGGCGAAGTGAAACGGCATGTTGAATTCGTAGGGATAGTTGAGTTCTTACAAAGAAGCAGAGTTATCTACGCTCTTGCTACAAGAAAGACAATATACAAGCATCATCATGTTAAATTTTCAGAGAAAGCTGTGATTACCTTCTGGTATTGTTAGCTAATGGGTTTTGTCTAAAAGAAATTGAGAAGAAAAAAATACTATGTACAATTATTCTAAAACTTCAAGTCTAACTAGATTACAGTGAAATCAAAGTTTAAATATAAATCCAAAAGCTTAAAAGAAACGTCTCAATAATAACTTGAAACATGTACGAAAATAGTATATGTCAATAAAAAAAACAATAACAACTATCCTCAACAAAACAATTTCAAAAACCGACAGAACACCTCACAAAATACCACAAACAGACAAACAATTACACCCAACCAGACTCAAGCTCAAACTCCACATAATCCAACCAGAACCATCATTCCTATTTCAACACCAAATAGCCAATCTCAAACCGAGAATCAAAACCATGCGTTGGTAATTCAAAAGGATGAAGGGGGTGACTGGACTTCAATGCAGCTGGGAGTTGAGGAGATCACGAGTGGAAATGTTGCATGTCTTGCGAAGGAAATAGTAGAGGAGTCGGTGATAGCTGATGAAGTTTTGGAGACTGAGAAGGTATCGGAGGTAGTGATTGAGGAGATTGTCGATGATAATCAGATTTCTGTTGCAGATTATGTTGAAGACACATTTTCTAAGAAGATTTTAGGATTGTCATTGATTCTGTTACTGACGTTAGTGATGAGCATGAATCTGTGTATTCTAATTCGAAGATTCGGAAGCTAGTATCAACCTGTTGGATGATGAGATTGATCAACTCTTAGCCAAAGCCAATTTTCTGATGACGAGGAAGTCATGTATTGTTGATCATGCCTTCACCAAGATTAACTATTCAAAGTTCTTTGCTGGAAAAGAGGCTCATTTTGCACTCATGGCTATGACAGATCCTCTGAAACATGTAAGTTCTGAATCTACAATTGACATGAAAAGTGATAAGTATTGTGGCACCTGCGATAGACTGACAGAGGAAAACAAGCAACTCAAGGTTCAATTTGAGAGTGCTAGAATCAACTGTCAATTTTTTCGAAAGGAAGCACATGATTTTAACTAAATACTTGATGGTTAAAAGGACATTTCAGATTTAAAGAAAACTCTTGCTTTAAAAAAAATTGCTATCAATAATTACATTAATGAGCTTGAAGAAACCAAATTAGAAATGGCTATCATCAAGTGTTTTGCTGAAAAGGTCAATAAGAAGTTGGAAAGCTACAAACACATAGCTTATGTTGTTAACCATATCATTGAAGAACCATCACAACCCAGTAGTGCAAACTAAAAGTCTGTACCATCTCCAGTTGTTAGTGCACGATTTGCGACTAATGCTTTGGATTGCAAATACAAAGATGTTTTGTTGATTACGTGAGGGCGAATGTGGAATATTAGGAGGTCAAATGTAGAATATTGTGGTCGAATGCAGAGAGAGATGGACGAATGTGAAGACTGAAGTTTATATGTGCTGATTCGTACGAAGTTGAAGGTCGAACCTGCACATTCGACCCTATCGGGAGGGCGAAAGTGCAGTAGTATACAAACCCAAAGTTTATTTTTCATTGTAACTTTTGCCATTTGTGATAGTGTGTCAGGTCTAGAATCTCTCTCTAGGTTTTGATCTTTCTGAAAGTCTTTTATTAACTTGTAAATCATTTGTAAACATCTTTTATCAAGTTAATTAATGAGAATGATGATGGAAAAGGTGAATTTGATTGTTTGATTCATTTACTATCATTTTGTAACTGATCTAGGGTTTCCGCACGTATGATCAACTAAACTGTTTTTGTGAAAACGATCCTCCACAAAGTGGTATCAGAGCCTATACAGATCATACAACTACAAATTGATAGTTTTTTAACTGATTTGGACTAAAATTTGATCAAAATTTTTCTGTTTTGAATCAACAATGAGTTTTGATGAAAACTGATTGATTCAGATTAGATTTTACGAATAAAATCAAGATTTCCATTCATTAAAGTTGTTCCAAATCAATTCCGAATCAAAACCTACTAAACATCATCAAAATTCATCAACTTTTGAAAAATTTGGATCAAAATAAATGATTTTCAAAGAATAACCGTTTTTCAAATGGGTCAGGTCGAACCAGAGAGAGGAGGGTCGAACGTGTAGGATTTTGGGTCGAACCTAGCTTTTTCAGGTCGAAAGTGAACTATTTTATGTCAAACCTTGAATTTCTATGTGTTGTGTTAGCACATTCAACCAGTGTTGTGACATTCGACCTTACGGGAGGTCGAACGTGGTTTTTTGTTTGCTCGAAAGTGAGTTTTTTATTATAATTTCTACATTCGAGTCATAGAATGGGTCGAACCTGGAAAGATTTCCACATTCGTACCCCCGATAGTGTTTTACAGGTCAAACGTAGAACTGTGTTTGGAAATTTTCTAAGTGTTTCGCATTTTGAACTTTATAGACGATATGTGGGGATTTCCGACAACACCTAGGCCTGGTACAACACAACAACAACACGTTACCATGGACCCTTGGACTGTAGCTGCTCAAAAGTCGAACACTCAACTATCTCAGCCGATCAATTATCTCACGATGAGTAGTTCGATTCCACAGACTATTCCTCAACCTCCACAACAATCAATGAATGATTATTGGGGTGTAGTAGCAGCAGTGGTACACACTCAAACTACTAATTCTATTTCTACTCTAATAAATGATTTGTCTTCAGGTAGTGAAAACCGCCCACCGAAGCTGATGGAGATGGCAGAGTACAATCAATGGCATAAAAGGTTCAAGATTCACTTGGACGGGATGGGACTAGAAGGTATAGAGGCATGGTAGATGATCGCTAAAGGATATGTTGCACCCGTGTTGGAGAATACAGGTGAACAAATTCTGCTCGAGAGTTTAGCTGAGGATGAAAAGCAGAAGTTTGCGGTGGAAAAGCAGGCGTTCTCCCAAATATCTCAAGCTATCACTACTGATCTTTTATATCAGTTTGGATCATGTACAACTTCCAAACAGCTTTGGGATATGTTGAAGAATCGTCATGATGGGAATGAGAAAACAAGATGAGGATAGAAGAATTGAAGAAGGAATTTGAGAACTTTAGCTACGTGGGAAATGAGACGCTGAAGGAACTTATTCTGAGGTATTGTCATCTTTTGACTGAATTATAAAACTATGAGATTCAGATTCCAATGTCCGAGTTGGTAGATAAATTTGCTGATTCTCTACCACCGTATTGGAACCAACATATTGAGGTCTTAAAGGAGAAAGATGCTTATCAATACTGGAACATCAATGAGCTTATTCAAAAGCTAGAGAACAAAGGGTTAGAAGAGAAGAGGAAAGCAAAGAGATCACAATTTCCTCAGAATTCGGAATTGTATCATGCTGGTACATCTTCTACTGTCGCTAGCTCAAGTGTTGGTGGTACAGTTGCTCCACATATTGCTTGTGTCTCAAGTGTCATGGAACCACATAAAAACCCAATAAACTACCATGCTCAAACTTCATCCTACACACCACCATCATCATACACTAATTCTTACATTCCACCTTTTTCACCAATGCAACAAGCAGCATGTTACACAGCTAGCATCAATCAATCTCAACAACAACCTTACATTCCACAGATGAATCGAAACCAAACAGGTCAAAGTCCAGTAGTGTTGGAAACTTCCAACATGAATAATGACACAGTTGAGGTTGCTCAGCAGCACATTGCTTTGGTTTCAGCAATGGTTGCCACATACAATGGATTGGTGGTTGGTCAAATTGGTAACAACAAGTTAACCAATGAAGACTATGCTCAAATTGATAAGGAGAAGATGGAGCTTATCGATATCCAATCGGCTCTCACAAGTGTTACGAGAAGAGCAACCGAGTTCATTGAGAAGACTGGAAGAACTGATCTGACCACTTCACCAAACACCACATATGGCTTCAACAAAGCCAAAGTCACATGTTTTAATTGTGGTGCTAAAGGTCATTTCAAGAGGGAATGTACTCAGCCAGCTCAACAAGGTAACAGAAATCCATTCAACTCAAATTATCAAACCGACAATCTTAGAACCAAGTAACCTATCAAAGCCAAAACAACAATAACTATCAAGCACAAAACAATTACCAAAACCGACAGAATACCTCACAGAACAACTCTGCTAGACAAACAACTACACCCAACCAGACTCAAACTCAAACACCACATAACCCAACCTGAACCATCATTCCTATCTCAACACCAAAAGCCAACAACAAATTGTAGTTGAAAAAATTTAGCTAAAACAGGATGTAATGATCATACAAGTCACAAATCTAGGTGCGGAAACCCTAGATATGGACAAAATGATAATACTCGAATCAAAACACGTAAAACATCATTTTAAACACCTTTTTCATAGATTAACTTTCATAAAACTTGTTACAATTTATCAACATGTTAATCTAGATCTATCACACACAATCACAAACTTGACACAAACGTGACCTTCAAACACACACTTTCTAAAACTCTCTCTAACTTACAAATGACCAAAAACTATTTATAACACCTGCAGGTTCGCCCAAAGTCAATGTGCGAATGTGGACATAGTCCACATTCGCCCACATCCATGGTACGAATGAAGCTTTCTGTTGAGCAGTCTTCACCTTCGACCAATCTCTTCTACCTTCGCCCATTCTTTTCACCTTCGACCCATCAGAAACACAAAACTAACATATGTTAATAGCTAATCCAATCACTAGTCGCAAAACGTGCATCTACAAACTCCCCCTCGACTATTGATTGGATTGTCTTCGGTCTTCGTCCATAACCTTGTTCAAAAGCTTGATTCTCAGTTGATTTTTCTGTTCTTTAGTCATTTCAGGCTCCAGTTTACGTTTCACCGGCTTAGGCACTTCAGCCATCTTCACCATCTTGCCCAGTTTAGTATCCAAGTTGCTTCCGGAGTTTATATCACAAGCAAAAGCAAACTCCGACAACTTGTTGATACTTCTTTGCCTGATCTGCATCATTGGGATCACAATGAATTGGATTGTAGAAAAGCATGATGATGTCTTCAAATGTGCAATTGATCAACCACATAGGATCAAATACATAAACATGCTTGTATTTGTCCTTTCCGTCTCTCAGCACAATCACCGCTTCTGCCATTCTCCAATCATAATACCAAAATATGAAATCAGCACTGAAGTGTTGAGGTAAAGGCATCAATGGTATTTTCTTCATCACTTCAGGTGCCTTATATATCAAAGTCACCCTCTTTCTTCCTGTTCTCGGGTCAATGTCACGATGAACTTTCCTTCTGGGATATTGAGGCTTAAACCTGTTCCATTTAGTCCTGCTCTCCCAAACCAACTTATTAGCAAACCAACCAACAACTGTATTGTTCACTGAAGCTCCAGTCATAGGGAATCTGCAAATGTCTCTGACCGCCCAGTACGTTAGAGTTAATAAATCAATGAATCTGTAAAAGTACAAGATTCCTGACTCCCATTTGACTACTAAGCATTTCAATCTTCCCAGATATTTCCAACCGAGAGCTCTGCCTTTGAACTTCTCGTTGTGATATCTGTAAAAACTACCTTGAGCTTCAGGCTTTGGTCGTTTATCATCAGTTTCCTTCAACTTCTGTAGAAATGTCTTCAAATCATCATTCTGACTTGAAGGTTTTTGCTGATCAGTACCAAACACAGTCTCTACAAACTCTTCACTTCTCTTTTGAGCTTTCTTCTTAGCCAACCTGTTTGGTATCTCTGTGAAGTTTGGGAAAACCACATCTTCATCATTTTGTCTGAAATATTGTGGATATTCCTCGTGAGTAATATCCTCAATCTCTATCTCATCCATTTCTGGCGTTTGTTTATCATCAGAGTGATCTCCAATATCCTTTTCAGGAATATCTGGAATCGACTGATCCATCATAATCTCCTCTAATGATTTCCCCACTCGCTGTGCAATTCCATCCAAAATTTCTTTGGCAATAGCAGCAGGTACGTCACCCTCCTCTAAGTCTGGATCATTGTACTCAAGCTCATATCTCATATCTTCTGTTTGAAAAATCTCAGTAAACTTGCCTGTGAACTCAATGGTCCATTCTCTCTTCTCAAGCATATCTCTGTAGACCTTCTTTGCATCATCGTTCAGAGATCTCACCTTTTCGTTCCAGAAAATGCTTTCATCTGAGTCTACATTCTCACCTTTCTTTTTCTTTGAGCTAGACTCTCCGCCATCTTCTGTGGTGTCCTCTTCTCAAAAGTAAACTTACTTGTATCATCTCCCCCATCATCATCATCACTTTCATCACTACCATCATCATCCTTACTTCCTGATCCCTCCGCATCATCATCATCTTTATCACTTTTCTTGCTTTCTTCATCAGAACTCTTATCCGATTCATCATCCTCCTCATCATCCTTTTCCTCTTCATCAGAAGGCTCATAATCAACCTGTTCTTCCTCTTTTTCTTTATCTTCCTCACCATCTTTCCACTTCGGTGCTTCACTATATAGCTTGTCCAACAAATCACTAAGACGTTTATTTTCAGTCTTAAGCTCTTTGTTGTCAGCATTAATAATTCTAATCATTCTCCGATTCCTGGTGCACTTAACCTAAAGATCCTTGTTTTCTTCTTCAAGTTTCTTAACTTTCTGTTCGATCTCATCTTGGTTAGTTTTAGAAGCAACCACAATCTGTAGCATCTTTTCTTCATTCTGTTTAAACTTGCTAATCTCAGCCTGTTGTGCTGCGATCATTTTCATCATGTCATCCATTCGTTTGTTAACCTGTTTCATCACATCATCCGAAACAGTAACTTTCTTTGACTTGGATGGTTCAGCTTCTTTTGCCTTCTGCTTTTGAGGATTCTTAAACATATCCAAAACATTATCCAAAGCAGCATTAAAATCATCAACTGGTAATGTTTCAGACTCTTTACTCCTCTTCTGCTTCTTTGCTACTGGTGAAGATAGCTTAGATGATGTACCTGCATCAGGTAACTTCTTGCCTTTGAGCAACTGAGCAATCTCTTTCTCCCTCAACTGCTTAGTTCTAGACTTCTTTGCCATTGACTTGTGCTTTGGTTTTGGCAAATTAACTACATCAGTCTCTCCTACTTCAAGTTCATCCAGATTCACACTCAGACCTTCATAAACATCAACAGTCTTTTTCTGTGAAACCTCTTCAATAGTCTTATTCAAGGATTAAGAGTCACCAACCATAGTGGCCTTACGTTTGGTGGTCTTTACTCTTTCCTCTTCAGAATCCCACTGTTCATCAACTTCAGTTTCCTCCGAATCCACTGAATCTTCATCAACTAGACTAGTTCCTTTCTTTGCTGTTGTCTTCTTTTTAGTAACCTGTTGCTTTGAACTTCCCTGATCAGTCTTTGCCTTACCCTTCCCTTTGGCTCCGGCATTGACTACCTGTCTCTTCCTCTTAGTGTTTGCATCAGCATACACTAATGGATCATCATTATCATAATCACTTTTGTCATGCCTAGCTTTGTTCTTACCAGGATCAGTGTAACCCTGATTAGCCAAAGCCCCAAATAATCTCCTGTGAGGTGGCTTTTCATTGTCTGGCACACCTTTATATCCTTTCATTCTCACAAGTGTACGAATATTCATGTGATCTTGACCTAGGATCATAGTTGGATCCTTCTCCAAATTGGGATACTTATGGTCAAAGATCATCATCAAAAAACTCGGATACAACATAAACTGCTTCTTCTTCAAGCCTTTTAACATCTCGAGCATGTGGTCTAAAATCATACCAGATACATTGAATGGTTTGTTAAGAGTTAACGCAACCATCAATGAGCTTAGACTCTTCCTCATCACATCGTATCCACCGCTCACACACCCAAATACATGGATAATTACGTGCGCAAGATACTTGAACTGCACACTTAATTTCCCTTTGTGCATCGAACCATCAGTAATAGGACCCTTGTACTTCATCCTCAAAAAGCACGCCCTCTGCTCGGTCCATGAAAGCTCTCTAGGATCATAACTCACTTCAAACTTGATCTGCAAAGCTTCCCTGATGTCTGATTCAGTCAGAAACATCTCCATCCCCTAAATCTTGCTGCGAATAATGGTCTGATCTTCCCAGAAATCATATGTTGCATTTCTGTAGAAATCCTCCACTATGTCTTTGTAGATAATTGTTGGTGTAGCTAAGGCATGAATAATCCTGCTTCGCGTTAAAAACTCCACAATTCCAGCAAATTCAGTATTCTTCTCGACATCTCCAACGTACGCACAACAGTTGTGTGTCGGTTCAAACGGCCATCCACGTGGAACGTTTTCAGCTTCTTGGACAGGATCTGGTACAATGTTCTCCACTGGTGCTTCAACATGTTCAGGTTGCTCAGCCATCTGTACATCAAAAACCAGAAAACACGTCAAAATATGAAAACGACAAAAATTGAAAATTTTAGGTTTTTCAGTTTCCACATTCGCCCAGTTTTTCATGACCGAAGGTGGAATAATAGGTACGAAAGTACACATATTGGTTCGAATGTAGAATTTTTCAGATAAAGAATCACATTCGTCCAATAATCAACACATTCGCCCATCTATTTCTACATTCGCCCTTTCTGATTTGGACGAATGTGAACCTGCAAGTCCCAAAATTTCAAAATTTTTCCCAAGTTGTTTTTAGACTCTGATTTTGATTGGAACTTGTTCTATAATGGCCGAATAACACTCGTATACTATCAATTGTAAAAATGATTCAATTATTATGTGTTTTTAATAAGAATTAGGGTTTAATAATATTCAAACAATCAATTAATCTTCTAAACATGTTAAACACCTAATTCTTTGTAATATCTCCCCCTAAAACATATAATGATTGAATCCCTAACACAATCATCCATTAAAATCAGTCCAAAGAGTCCAGATTATGAACCCTAGGGTTCGTAATCAAAAACATCAAATTCTGATCTATTTCCGAAGCCATTACCTGTGTATTATAGTGCAAAATGATCAGTAATCAACTAGGAACAATAAACAAGATCAAAGGAAATCACAGCAACAAGGTCTGGTATCTTAGAAAAATTTTAAAAAATTTAGAATGAGGTGGTCGAACCTGTTATGGCTTATATATAGATGCTACCTTCGACCGCTTATGATGGACGAATGTGGGTATTTTCCACATTCGACCAAGTAAATGGCCCGAAGGTGGAATTATGAAACCCGAAGGTTAAAAGTGTTGAAAAATTCCACTTTCGCCCGATAAAAAACGCACGAATGTAAGATTTTTCCACATTCGACCCAATTAAGGGGCGAATGTGAAATGGAAAAATCTGAAAATTTTGCCAAATCACGAATTCGAATCCCGTTCAACATTTTTCAATCCGTTAAGTCTCAAAAACTCATAATTTCACTTTTAGAATGATACAAAGCCCAGATGGTTTCATCAAATCTCAGAAATTGACCATCAAACACCGCCGGTTATCTAAAATAAAGCAGAAATGCAAAAACTTTTGGTTTTTCTGAAATTTATCAAAACACACCTAAAATCTTTTTGGATTTTGTATCTTTTTGACAATAAAAGTAAAATGCATCAAAGTAAACAAAGCAGTAAACATTTTGTGATGTCCGGTAAGAGGATCATATCAGTTTTCTGAGAAATCTGATCACAGCGTTGATCTTTTTGTTTAATATTATCATTAGAAACAGTATGTAACACGGCAATTGCGGATATTGTGGTCCACTTAAGCTCACATGCAGACTATTACGCAATGCTTTAAAATGATACGAGTTAAGTGTATTAGACTAACACATTGTGGTGCCCACACACACGATATATTCTCGTATCAAGTAATTGCACAAAGCTTCGTCGTAACACTTGATTATGCCAGAGTTATCCATTAAAGTTACAAAGTATATAGCACAGAGGTGTACAGGTCAGCAAACGAATGCAGCAGAGTAACATGTGCATATATACTAGGTTGAGGCTGATATCAACTACTGATTTGCATCAGTAAGTCAATACGATGTAATTATGATCTTTGATCAATAAAAACATAAAGTTCCTTAATTCGGTAACTTTCGGTTTTGGCATTTAAGCTCTTTTAGCAAATATTCTGATGAAACTAGGTCCGTAAATCAATACGACAAAAGTTTAATCAGAATATCCCGGATAACCATAACATAACGACCCGAAACCTCATATTTTGGCAATCCTATCAAACGAAATTACGGTACTAAGACCATATGCCCATGAGGTGTTCAGCCACGAACGCGTAGTTCGTTATATTTGTATCACTAATGCACGCAATTTTTAGTCTACGAAGCCTATCAGCACATCACACGTAGTCAACACACGCCTCATTATACTATACAAATCTTTAGCCTGTGTCAGATCCCCACTGATGTACTATCATTTCCTCTTTTTATCCTGGAAATCATTTTTGGTTTTTCTAATTTTTAGGTCTTTTTGATTTTTCAATGTTTTTGGTTTTTCTGATAAAATGACTCCCCCTAAAATATAAAACATATTTTTGGGTTTTTAATTTTTCTGAAAAACAATAAAAACTTTAAAGAAAATTTTAAACTAAAAAACGATAAACCGATGTGCTGATTAGTCCTGTTTTTCCTTTATGTTGTTAACTTTTATAAGATATTGAAAGCGGGATCTGTCAAAAGCTTTAGTAAACAAAGCTACACGTTGATAGTCAGTATGGATTTTGACCATATCTATCAATTCTTTAGCGTAACAATCACGGATAAAATGGTATTTGATCCGAATATGTTTCGCTTTAGAATGATTGCCCATATCTTTAGTTAATGCGATAGCGGCTTCATTGTCACAGTGAATAGGGGTTTTAAGAAACTGCAAACCGTAATCCACCATCTGCTGTTGGATCCAGAGCACTTGCGAACAACAACTTGAGGCTGCAATGTACTCGGCTTCACAGGTAGACAGCGCGACTGAAGTCTGCTTCTTACATTGCCAGGTGACTAACCTTCTCCCTAAAAACTGGGTTCCAGCTGTAGTGGATTTGCTATCCTTGTCACAGCCGCTCCAATCTGCATCACTAAAAGCGATAAAATCAAAATCATCATCATTAGGGTACCAAAGTCCTCTCGAGGGACAACCCTTCAGATATCTAAGGATACGCTTGACCGCAGTCAGATGACTTTGTTTTGGCTTCGATTGATAGCGAGCACAGAGACACGTTGCAAACATAATATCTGGCCGAGATGCTGTCAAATACATCAAAGATCCGATGATTGCTCTGTATGTAAATGGGTCCGTCAGCTCCCCCTTAGCGTCCACTCCAATTCCGTGATTGGGTTGAATCGGGGTATCCATAGGCTTGGTATCCTCCATCTGGAACCGGCTCAAGACTTCGGATACGTATTTTGTCTGGTGAATGAAGATCCCCGTGGGTCTTTGGTCCACCTGCAAGCCTAGGAAAAACTGCATCTCCCCCATTGCGCTCATCTCAAACTTTTCCTGCATGACAGTTTCAAACTCCCTGCATAAAAGTTCGTTAGTTGAGCCAAATATTATATCATCAACGTATATCTGCACCAGAAGCAAATCATCCCCTGATTTCTTCGTGAATAGGGTGCAGTCGACGAGTCCGCGCTTAAATCCTTTTGCCATGAGGTATGTACTTAGCTCTTCGTACCACTGTCTCGGAGCCTGGTGCAAACCATATAAAGCTTTGTTCAGCACATAAACCTTATCCCGGTGGATAGGATCCTCAAAGCCTGGTGGCTGCCTGACATAAACCTCTTCTTTGACTTTCCCGTACAGAAATGCGATCTTGACGTCCATTTGATATACTATGAACTTCTTATAGGAAGCAAACGCTAGAAACATCCGAATTGCCTCAATGCGTGCTACAGGAGCATAGATTTCGTTATAATCAATCCCTTCGATTTGATGGAAACCCTGTACGACCAATCTGGCTTTGTTTCGAACTATAACACCACGATTATCCTTCTTGCACTTAAACACCCATTTAGTGCCAATCTTCTGTCTTCCAGGCGGTAAATTAGTGAGCGTTCAAACCCCCAATTTCTGAAATTGTAATAACTCCTCCTGCATTGCTTCAACCCCGGCGTCCTACAGCAAAGCGTCCTTGTATGTCCTTGGCTCTACCTGCGACACATAACACGCAAATGACCAATCATTTTGACTACCAGATTTTTGTATTTTGGCATATAAAGCTAAAGCACCAAAACTCTATGGCGAATTAACACTTCGCAGCTGCCCTCTTGTCATCACACTGCTTCTAGGATCACCGATAACTTGCTCCAGCGGGTGAATACGATGAATCCGAGATTCCGGATGTTAAGGTACAGTAACCCCCGTCTGAAAAGTCAAGTTTTCTACGGCATCCAGATCATGACCCGTGTTAGACGATGAAGCAGCATCTGGAGTTGGAGTTGGGTTCACTGGCGGTGCCTCTGGTTCTTCTGCATGTTCAAGAATAACTTCTTCAAATTGTTCATCTTCAGACTCTGAAGAATCTAAAGTAGTCGAAGCCTCTTGAAACATTTCTTCCTCCGGTACAGGAACATTGGTATCATTAGAAACTGGTGGGGGATTTACAGTGATTGGACGCACCAACGGTGAAGTCGCCGCGTTTTCACACTCGTAAAGTAATCTTATAACAGCTTCATCAACCAAGCTATCTAGATTGAATGATTCAAAGAAATCTTTGTAATCAAACATCCAATCAGGACCAAGTCCTTGCACATTTTGTGTATACCGTTGAACTTCCACGTTAGCCCAATCCTCCACCTGACGAGCTCGCTTGTTGTATACCCGTTTGAGCGGGGTTGCATATCCAACAAAGTATCCCTCTTCAGCTTTAGGACTAAACTTCTCTCTTGGATTCAACATAGTGCATGGTGCCCCAAAAGGTTCTAGATAATCTAAGTTCGGCTTTCGTCGGTGTAACAGTTCATAAGAAGTTTTACCAAACTTCTTCACCGTTAAAACCCGATTGAGTGTATAATTTGCTGCATAAATCGCCTCATTCCAGAACATTACTCGAAGATTCGAATCTGCGAGCATTGTTCTTGCCGCTTCAATTATAGTCCTGTTTTTGCGTTCAGCAACACCGTTCTGTTGTGGGGTGTACGGAGCCGAATATTCATGATGAATTCCTTTGCTTTCACAAAGTTCATCCATCTTGGCATTTTTGAACTCCGTCCCATTATCACTCCGAATTCTCTTGATCTTCAGATTGTAGAGATTCTCCAATCGAGTGAACAGAACTTTTAAGTTGTTAAAGGTGTCACTTTTATGCTGCAAACACATCACCCATAAAAAACGTGAATAGTCGTCAGTGACAACTAAACAGTAAAGCTCCCCAAGATGACTTTTGCGCTTGACAGGTCCGAATAGGTCCATATGCAATCGCTCAAGTGGCATCTCAACAGAGTTAACTTTCTTCACTTTGTGGGACTGTCTGTGTTGCTTCCCCTTCTTACAGCTTAGGCACTTGTCATTCAAATGGAAATGTTTCACGTTCACTCCATCGACAAGTCCATTCTTCACAAGATGATTCATTTTTCTCAGATGAATGTGTCCCATTCTTCGGTGCCACATTATCGATTCCTTCTCGGTCGCCTTGGATAGAAAACATGTTATTTGCCCCTGGGATGTCATAGCCTTGGACATATCAAGAATATAAAGGTTGTTGACGCGAGGTGCCTTCAACATTATCCACTCCTTTGGAATTTTGAAACCCGGTTTGAGAATGTAGCAGGATTTGTCATCAAAATGAACAGTAAATTGTTTATCACAGATTTGACTGACGCTTAACAGATTATAATCTATCTGCTACACATATGAAATCCTCTCAAAGCTTACAATCCCATTACTCACACTCCCTTCCATAGTGATATATCCGCCTTTATTCCCAGCAAATGCAACATATCCACCATTAATATTCTTCACGTCGAACAGTAACGCAAGATCCCCGGTCATGTGGCCTGAAGCTCCACTATCAACAATCCAAAGACTGCTAATAGGGCCAGCTGAAGCTCCCTGCACACATCAAGTAAAACAGTTAGTTCTTTCGGGGGACCCAAGCCTGAGTCTTGGGTCTTGGAATATCTTTGTTCAAAGAAACATTCACTTTAGCATTTTGTTTTGGATCGATCTTTTTAGGATCATTCAAAACACTTTCCATTTTCTCATTTGATTTTGAAGTTGAGGCACCTGGAGAACCATTTGGTGTCCAAGATTGTTCAGATCTTTTTAAGATACGAATATGAGATTTTGGGTTCTCAGTCGGTTTCTGAACATTGTTTGCAAAGGAAACTTTCTTGGTTACCTTTTCTGACTTAACAGATTTAGGTCCAACATTTGACTTGACAATAGGTTTTGGTGGAACCCTTTGCCTATCATTTGTTGTGTTCACCACTGGTTTTCTCCACGAGTTTTCCATAGCAATCCGGTTTCTGCGATCATACTGAAATGGACGATTGTTCCTCATTTGATAAAAATTGTTTTGATTATAATCTTGTTGTTGTTGAGGAACAACACGTCTATGTGGTGGAACGTAATGATCAACCGGTTTCCTCATGGAATTCCTCACTTCAACTTCGTGCCTCTTATGCCTTACATACGGGCAGTGAGCAAGCAAATGCCCTCTCTCACCGCATTTAAAGCATGCACGGTATTCCTCAAAAACATTAGGAGCATTCGGTTGAGCAAATGATCGAACAGGATATTGATCATTATACTATTTGTTCCTCCAACTCTCAGGGAGTGGCCCTTTTGAGTAAGCAGGCTCATGAAAACCGTTTGCTTTGTTTTTGGGTCTAATGAACTCTGTGACATGAACCTTTGGTTCTTGAGGAACATCCAAATACAATTTCTTTAAAATTGCCGGTGGAATCTCATTTGTTCTCTCATGTTTTGGAAACCAAATAGTGCTCTCTTGCCAAATTTTATCAATTTTAGCATAGTTAGCATTCTTAATTGGAAATTCCTCGTCAGAGATGATCTTATCGGATCCTTCCATCCGATAAAACACCATGACTGGTTTGTCACAAGGTTCATTCTTAACATCTTTCTTAATTTCTTTCTTAATCACATTCTTTTCAGACTTTTTCTCACGATGTGCGTTTGCCATCGGATGCACATGCTGAGATGATTACACTGGTTCATTAGTAATGATGTGATTTTCTTTTGGAATTTCACATGCATTAGCACTTTGGTAACTTCTAGAGTCATCACTCTTAGAGTCTGAATAAACACTCTCAACTGTAACACCTTCATCATTCAAACCTAAAATCGGCCTCACATCGGAATGAGGATCACCAATACTTGAGGTATTAGATTCATTTTCCGATGATGAGTCTGATTTTACCGAGCTCTCCGGTGTCACTTGATGACAGTTGGGATTTTCAAAGAGCACTGGAGATGGCACAGACTTGTAGTTAGTGGTTTGATCATCAATAATGTGGTCTACCACATAAGCAATGTGCTTATAACTCTCCAATTTCTTATTGACTTTTTCAGCAAAGCACTTAATAGCGGCCATTTCCAACTTAGTGTTCTCAATTTCATTAATATAGTTATTAATGGCAAGTTGTTTTAATGAAAGAGTGTTTTTAAGATCGGAAATGTCCTTTTTATATCCATCAAGTACTTTGTTGAAAGCAATCAATTCTTTGCGAGTACATTGACAGTTGATGATAGCACTATCACGTTGAACGCGAAGTTCTTTGTTTTCCTCTGTCAATCTATCACAAGTTCCACAGTTTTCCTCTGTCAATCTATCTCATTATACTCGCAAAAGCCCACTGGATGTCAATTAGTTCCATCTCTTCCTTGTCGATCTGTGCATAGTCTTCATTGGTCAAGTTAATGTTTCCAATTTGACTTGCAACCAATCCGTTATATGATGAAACCATTGCAGAGACTAATGCAATATGTTACTGAGCAACTTCAACAGTCACATTTCCCAAATTGGAAGTCTCTAAAACCACTGGTTGTTGATTGGGTTGATTAACTTGGTTCATGTATTGTGGTTGTTGAGATGGTTGTTGTGATTGGCTTGCAGTATAGAATGCTGCTTGCTGCATTGGAGAGAACGGTGAAATGTAGGAATTAGTGTATTGTTGTGGTGGTGGTGTGTATGATGGTTGTGAGTAGGATAAGGTTTGTGCAATATAGTTGATGGTTGGTTTTGGTGGTTCCATGACATTAGTAATACAAGCAATGTGAGGTGCCACTGTTCCACCTGCACTCGAGTTTCCAACTGTTCCTGAAGCACCTCCAAAGTATAACTCTGGATTCTGAGGAATCTGAGATCTTTTAGCTTTCCTTTTCTCTTCGAGCTCTTTGTTTTCCAGCTTCTGCACAAACTCGTTAATAGTCCAGAATCTGTAAGCATCCTTCTCTTTGAGAACTTCAACATGCTGATCCCAGTATGGTGGTAAAGCATCTACAAACTTGTCCACCAAATCTGTCATAGGAATCTGTATACCATAACTAGACAATTCAGTTAGTAAATGACAATATCTAGGAGTTAATTCTTTTAGAGTCTCATTTCCAACATAAGTAAAATTCTCAAACTCTTTTCTCAACTCCTCCATCCTCAACCTTCTCGTCTTTTCATTCCCATCATGCCTATTCTTTAACACATCCCATAGTTGCTTAGATGTAGTGCATGTCCCAAATTGATGTAGTAAGTCGTTAGTGATTGCTTGAGTCAACTGGGAATATGCTTTCTTCTCCACAGCAAACTTCTTTTTCTCCTCGTCAGACATGCTCTCCAATTGAACTGGTTCACCTGTGTTTTCCAGAACCGGTGCAGTGTAACCTTTAGCTATCATCCTCCATGCCTCTGCACCCTCCACTCCCATGCCTTCCAGATGGATCTTGAACTTTTTCTGCCACTGGTTATATTCTTGCATCTCCATAAGCTTGGGTGGACGATTGCCGCTACCTGAAGATAAGTCATTTATTAGTGTAGAAATAGCATTGGTAGTTTGAGTATTTACCACCGCGGCTGCTACTCCCCAATAGTCAGGTTGTGGTGCTGGAGGTGCAACACTCTGAGGCATCGAGCTAGTCATCGCTATGTAATTGATCGGTTGTGAAGACTGTGTGCTCGTCTTCTGGGCTGCCACTGTCCATGGGTCCATCGTTACTTGCTGTTGTGGTTGTGTCGTTGCTGGTCTCGGTGTAGTCGTAAAATTCCACATGATGTTCACGAACTTCGAAAATCACAAGACTTAGAAAATTTTCCAAACTCAGATCTACATTCGCCCAAACTGTTCTACTTTCGTCCAGAAAAACCTACTTTCGCCCAGTTTAATTGACCCGAATGTAGAATAGTCACCAGAAAGTAAAATATCCAAAACCTTTTTCACCTTCGTCCACTTTGTTTCAGGTTCGTCCAATCCTTTTCCACTTTTGCCCGCCCAATCAGTCGAAGGTGGAAATCCTTACCCGAAAGTGAAAAATTCAAACACAACACTCTAGATTCGTCCAAAATAACACTACGTTCGACCAAAAATCACTCAGATTCGCCCTCACTAGGTCAGGTTCGCCCACAACAGTATACATTCGCCCATTTTGACTTTGAAAAATGGTTACACTTTGAAAAACGGTTATTTTGATCTCTGATTTTCAAAAGTTTATGGATTTGGATGATCTTTATCAGGTTTTGATTCGGAATTGATTTGGAACAACTTTAATTCTTGAAAAACTTGATTTTAACACCAAATTCAATTCGAAAATCCTCAAAAACACTCAAAAACCATTTTCAATAAAAAACAGATGAATTTTGACCAAAATTAACTCCAAATCAGCTCTGATATTATCAATTTTGTTGTTGTATGATCCGTATGGCTCTGATACCACTTTGTAGTTGAAAAAATTTAGCTAAAACAGGATGTAATGATCATACAAGTCACAAATCTAGGTGCGGAAACCCTAGATATGAACAAAATGATAATACTCGAATCAAAACACGTAAAACATCATTTTAAACACCTTTTTCATAGATTAACTTTCATAAAACTTGTTACAATTGATCAACACGTTAATCTAGACCTATCACACACAATCACAAACTTGACACAAACCTGACCTTCAAACACACACTTTCTAAAACTCTCTCTAACTTACAAATGACCAAAAACTATTTATAACACCTCCAGGTTCGCCCAAAGTCAAGGTGCGAATGTGGACATAGTCCACATTCGCCCACATCCATGGTACGAATGAAGCTTTCTGTTGAGCAGTCTTCACCTTCGACCAATCTCTTCTACCTTCGCCCATTTTGTTCACCTTCGACCCATCAGAAACACAAAACTAACATATGTTAATAGCTAATCCAATCACTAGTCGCAAAATGTGCATCTACACAAATAGAAACTCAAAATCAGGCGTTGGTGATTCAAAAGGATGAAGGATATGACCGGACGGGGATGCAATTGGGTGTTGATGAGATTACTACCGGAATGTAGCCTGTGTTGCTCAAAAGATTGACTTAGAGGAGTCGGTGATAGTTGGAGAAGTTTTGGAGACTGAGAAAGTGTCTGAAGTAGAAATTGAAGGGATGGTAGATGAAGTTGATGTTTTTGTTGCTGATCCAATTGAAGAAACACAATTTGAGAATATTTTGGGAATAGTCATTGATTCTGTCATTGATATTCCTGATGAGCATGATTCGGTGTATTCTGATTCGGAGAGTGAAACAGATTCGGAAGCTAGTGTTAACTCTTTAGATGATGAGATTGATCAACTTTTGGTCGAAGCTGATTTTCTAATGACTCGGAAGTCATGTATTGTTGATGATGCCTTTACCAAGATTGACTACTCAAAGTTTTTCGCTGGAAAAGAGGCTCATTTCGCACTCATGGCTATGACTGATCCTCCGAAACAGGTAAGTTTTGAATCTACTGTTGTTATGAAAAGTGACAAGTATTGTTGAGAATCCGGTTAGGAACCGAATTCACGGATCGATTAAGCGAATTCAGCTCGGTTTCAGACGGGAGAGTCGAGACGAGACAGAAATTAACGATAACAACGTCATCACAGATTCGTATTAATACAGAAACGGTTACAGACACTGTCATCAGTAGGATAAACATCTATCTCGGGGCCGGGGGAGGTCGGGCATGACCTCCCCCTTGAGAGCATTCAAAGCACAAACTCAAATCTCCAAATGAAAACCAACACATGAGATTGCTATCTATCTCGGGGCCGGCGGAGGTCGGGCATGACCTCCCGTTTTTCTGCAAGTGGTCGAATGTGCAGAAAAACATGTTCTTCTTCAATATTTTCTACAAATCATTCCATAATCACTCTAAAACTTCGAATTGGATGATGAAACTTGTACGGAAAGGTGTGGAAATGAAAACCTCACCCTAGATATAACAAAAACATGGTGAAATCACATGATTTTGGGTTCAATTAAGAATCTAGGGTTTCTAGGGTTTCAACTTTCAATCAAAATCTGATTTTAATGTCTGAAATCATGAAATTGAGCTGTGATTGATTCAAACGACTGTTAGATCGTTCAAATCGGTACCATAGCTCTGATACCAGTTGAGAATCCGGTTAGAAACCGAATTCGTGGATCGAATACGCGTAAACAACTCGGTTTTAGACGGGAGATTCGAGATGAGACAGAAATTAACGATAATAACAACGTCATCACAGATTCGTATTACTACAGAAACGGTTACAGACACTGTCATCGGTAGGATAAACATCTATCTCGGGGCCGGGGGAGGTCGGGCATGGCCTCCCCCCTGAGAGCATTCAAAGCACAAACTCAAATCTACAAAATGAAAACCAACACATGAGATTGCTATTTATAGTCCAACACAATAAGCCACTTTCGCCCCTTTGTATAGGTCAAATGTGGAATGTTTCCACATTCGCCCTTTACCTAGGGGCGAACCTTTACTTTGTGACGTCCACAGAAAGTGCATCAAACATTTTGGTGCTTGTGATAGACTGATAGAGGAAAACAAGCAACTCAAGGTTCAACTTGAGAGTGCGATAATTAACTGTCAATCTTATCGCAAGGAAGCCAACGTGTTTAACAAAGTGCTTGATGGTTATAAAAAGGACATTTCTGATTTAAAGAAAACTCTTTCTTTGAAACAACTTGCTATCAATAGTTATATAAATGTACTTGAAGAAACGAAATTAGAAATGGCAACCATCAAGTGCTTTGCTGAAAAGGTCAACAAAAAGCTAGAAAGTTATAAACACATTGCTTTTGTGGTTCACCATATCATTGATGAACCTTCACAACCCAGTAGTGCAAACTACAAGGCTGTTCCGTTCCCAGTGTTATTTGAGAACCACAATTTACACTCAGTAACACCCGAGAGTTTAGTCAAATCAGACTCTGCATCGGATAATGAATCTAACACTTCTAGTGTTGGAGATCCATATTCCGATGTGAGACTGATTTTAGGGTTAAATGATGAGGGAGTGATAGCTGTAACTCATGATTCAGACACAGAAAATGAGGAACCTGAGAAAGTGAGTGATATTCTTATGGAAAATCACATAATTACTAATGAACCAAGATCACTTTCTACCGTTTCACTTCCTCTAAAAAATCCAAAAGTAGTGAATCAGTCAGTGAAGAAAGAAGTAAAGAATGAATCAGCTAACAATCCCGTCAAAGTATTTTATCGGATGGAAGTATCCGATAAGATTATCTCTGATGAGAAGTATCCGATAAAATTTGCCAACTATTAAAAAATCGGGAAAATCTGGCAGGAATGTACGATTTGGTTTCCTAAACATGAAAGGACCAATGATGTACCTCCAGAAATTTTAAAGAAAATATATCTGGATACTCCAAAAGAACCTAAAGAAAAGGCTAATGGTTAATGGTTTTCTTGAGCTGGCTTACCCAAAGGACCCAGCTCCTGAGAGTTTAAGACGTAGATGTGTGGATGATCAATATCTGATCAATTCATTTGCAAAGCCACATGCTCATAATGTGTTTGAGGAATATCGTGTGTGTTTCAAGTGTTGGGAGAGATGGCATTTACTTGCTCACTGCCTGTACGTGAGGCATAAAAGGCATTAAGTTGAGATGAGGCAGTCCTATAGAAATCAGGTCGACAATCATAGTTATCCATAAAGACGTTTTGTCCCTCAACTAGCACCATTTTATAATCAAATTCGTTATTATCAAAGGATGGATAATCGTCAATTTACTTATGAACTTCGTAACCGGATTGCTATAGAAAAACCATTGAAGAAACTTATGGTGAACTTAACTGTTGATAAACAAAAGGTTAAGGGTCCTCCAAAACCTGTTGTTAAGTCATCAGTTGGACCTGTCTCTGTTAAATCAGAGAAGGTAACTTAGAGAGTTTCATTCAAGAACGAAACAAAGAAACCGACTAAGACTCCAAAATCTCATATCAGGATTCTAAAATGTTCGGAACAATCTTTGTCATCATCGGGTTCTCCGAGTGTTTCTACCTCAAAGGTTAATGAAAAATATCAAAGTGAAAAAGGTTTGATAGATCAGAAAAAGATCGATTCGAAACCTAATGGTTGTGTGAATGAATCTTTGAAATCTGATGTTCAAAGACCCAAGACCAAGCAGGCTTGGGTCCCCCGAAAGAACTAATGTTTTCCTTGATATGTGAAGGGAGCTTCAGCTGGCCCTGTTAGCAGTCTCTGGATTTTCGACAGTGGAGCTTCTGGTCACATGACTGGTGATTTGACGCTGCTATTCGGTATAAAGAACATCAATGGAGGATATGTAACGTTTGCTGGATATAAAGGCGGTTATATCACTATGTAAGGAAGCGTTAGTAACGGGATTGTGAGTTTTGAGAAGATTTCGTATGTGAAACAAATTGACTATAATCTGTTGAGTGTGAGCCAAATATGTGACAAACAGTTTTTTGTGCACTTCGATGACAAATCTTGTTATATCCTCAAACCCGGCTTTGTTATTCCAAAGGAGTGCTGAAAGCAACAAGAGTGAACAATATGTACATTCTTGATATGAGCAAAGCTATGACAACTCAGGGCCAAGTTATGTGTTTCCTATCAAAGGCTACAGAGAAATAATCAATCATGTGGCATAGGAGGATGGGACACATTCACCTAAGAAAAATGAATCATTTTGTGAAGAATGGACTTGTTGAAGGCGTTAATGTGAAGAATTTTCATCTCAACGACAAGTTTGTGAGTTGCAAGAAAGACAAACAGCACAAACAGTCTGACAAACCAAAGAAAGTAAACTCTGTTGAAATGCCACTTGAGCGTTTGCATATGGACTTATTCGGACCTGTCAAGCGTAAGAGTCATGTCGGTGAGCTTTACTGTCTTGCGGTTACTGAAGATTATTCAAGATTCTCGTGGGTGATGTGCTCACAACATAAAAGTGTAACATCACGTGTTTTTCCCCCAAATTGTAAATTAATAAAATCGCCACTTTACCCATCTTATACTTCTTTTTGTACAATCTTTATATAGATATATAGTTAAATTACGGTCCAATGACTCGCTTTAAGTCTGTTTATATAAATAATTTCAACAAAATAATTGTTTTAGCGGTTAAACAAGTTAGGTAATTTAAACGAGACTCGAGTCGATGATAAGTTCGTATACGCGGTGTCCACCTAACCTATACACTTAACCCTATCTATATAAACTCTCCTTCTCCTTCTCAAACTAACACTTACAAACAATAGCCACCATCTTATTCAAGCCATCTCCTCCCTCACTTTTCTCAATCCTCCCAAACTCTCTCTTGTCCCTCTCTTGAAGAGCAGCCACGACAACAACAATAACCACCACCACATCATCCGCCGCCAACCACCACTCTCCTCCTCTCCCCCTGACCAGCTGCGGCACCATGGGAGACCCACACGACAGCCGCCAACCACCACTTTTGTTCCCATTCCCTCTCTCTAGATTGTAGCCAAAACAACTTTGTCACCACTTTCCTCCACCTCTTCTCCGGCACCATCTCTCTGGCCATAGGCAGCGGCGCCGCCAACAACCACCCTATCCCCATCGTCCAGCCATCGAGCCACCAAACCCTCTTCCTCTCTTTCCTATCTAAAGAAGCGGCAGCAACACTACAGGATCACCTGGGCTCGACACTATACCTCTGACCCGACAACACCTCTTATTGTTAGACCAAGGGTCCTTGTTCTGTCCTAGTGGTGATTCTGGTGCTATGACCGGTGATGGGTTTCACCTGGTTGCGTGTTTTGGAACAGGTACGGTGCAGCGGGTCAAGGTTCGGGTCTGGTTAACGCTTGGGTCGACGCCAAACGATGGTTGGGTTCTGCTGGAGACGACATGTGAACCATACGGTGGTGTCGGGTTTGGATTTGGTCCTAGTATGATGACCAGTAGTGAGATGTTGTTTGTACATGACGAGTGGCTGTTCTCGATGAGAGCAAATAGGATTGGTCAGTTTGGTTCGGTTGACATGTTCGGTTATGGAGCAGATTTGATTCGTGTCAGATTTCATATCTGGGCAAAATTTCAGTTCTGGTCAACTTAGTCAGCGGCTGGTCAACCTCAGTCAAGCCGGTCAACCCGGTCAGATCTGTCAAACACTTAGCTCGAGGCGTGATCGTGTCGGTTCGCAAGTTTAATCACAGGAAGGTATAACACGCCGCGTCTTTAGTTACTATTTATCTTATCTTATTCTTTTTCTTCGTTTATATCGTATATGTATATAAGTTGTAGAAGCTTAAACGAACCGAACCTACTTGTGATGAATCATTAAAATGTAGAAATGTTTGTTCGGTTATGTATTTTGATCTATAAACTCTTTTTAGCGAAACATATATTTCTTAACTTTAAAGAGTTGGTGAGTTGTGTCGCGTGTTATAAAAATGGACAAGTAATATGCTAATAATATATGAGCCGTTTGAATAGTCGAGGCTTATAACACTTAGGTACATTTTATATTAATAACACGATTAATCGAGTCTAACTCTAGTCACTTTACCATTTTGCCTTCGGCCTAATAAGTAATAACTTAAACTCATACAAACTATTTTGACAACGATCAAATGTGGGAACATGTATACATAAATATTACTTGTTGAAATGTACGTTTACCTCGCCTATTTTAGTTTTGGTAAGCTAACCCAAGTATTGCGTATTTGTACAGTTGATGTTTTGGGAAAATATAGACGACTTGAGTTGTCTGGTTTCTTACAAAACAGAGGAGACTCTGCCCAAATTTTTTTACAAAATATAACTATAACTTTGTACCACAGAAGCTATGTTTTACAAATAAACGCTATTCAAACTTTACTTCGTCATGATATAAAAGCGTACATAAATAAACATAATACATATACTGTCCGGTCTTCAAACAAACTAAAACGCGAATTAAGTTACACATCTTATTTTCACTATCTTGAATATTACTTTCTAACTAATTTCAAGCCGTGAATCTGAATGTTATATAAAGTATACATATACATTATATATAACTATGCATACGCACAAACTTCGTGAAACTAAACCAAGTGCTATCGGTTCGTTAAGTTATACACACATTAAGACACGTATTGCTTATAATATGAGTCTGGGTAGTTTGATAAACTATCTTCAAAACCATGAAACAAAATCAACTTATTTACATTAGAATTTAAGGCGTCCTTTATTTGTATTAGGATACAAGAGTTCAATTAATCCAAGTTCCGACTTGTTGCTACTTGCTAGTATTTACACGGTGAATTTCAGGTGAGTTTACATAGCCCCTTTTACCATTTCACTATTTTGGGGTGAAACATGTGACAACCTTTATTTACAATTCAATCATAAGTGTCTATGTGCTATTCTATGTTGCATTATGTCTTAAACATTACTAGGGTAAGCACATTATTCTAGCATAATCATTAACATTGATCAGCCGATGATATACATTGATAGATCTATTGGACTGACAACCCCACCCGGATACGTGTACCTCCTACATAGGTAGCGTGGGTGATTGTTATCGAACATATAACAAAATCGAGTGAACCATATGCGTATGGGATGGACCACTATATTCTAGTCACAAGGTTTGATTATGCACTCGATTTACCTGATAGTTTTGTTTTCACATATGGACTAGACTTGCCATGACACTCGAATTGTACAAGTTTTTATTCAATTATCAAAACCTATGTAATTCTCACCAACTTTTGTTGACCCAAAATATTTTCAAACTTAACATGTTTCAGGTTACAGCTTGCTTGAAGATTTGAGTTAATGCTTGAAGATGTGTAGTTAGTATTTTTCATTTTGATGTACAAATTCTTATAACAATTGTATGTAATTTATTTAAATCATTTAATGAAATTTATTATTTACCATGAGCTACTGAACAATCGTCCATACGTGACATCCCGATGTTTCCGTCATCGGTTGGGGTGTTACAGATTGGTATCAGAGCCTTGGTTATAGGGAATTAGGTTACTAGAAAAATATTCTAGTCTATAACCTTAGGACTTTAACTAGTACTTGCTTCAATTACTTGCAACTCGACCTTATCCTTATCTCTATCCGTATCCTCATCCTTATTCTTAGCCTAACTTGGTCTTGCCTACTCTCTTTCACTTACTTTGCTACAATCCAAACGTACTTCTAGATTATTAGGGCAAATTCCTTGGGCTTAGATCTGACCTGTTTTGATACGCCAACATTTTCGTTTATTAGTGATCAAATATTTACAATCTTTGTGTTTCATTTTCATTTATACCCCCTCACTCTCATTTAAATTTTAAGATTTGAATCTCAAAATTTTTGCAATTCAAATATATTTTCTTTCTTATATAATACCCATGTTAGCCTAAATATCATGAATCATTTGAGAATCACACAACCACACTTCATTTTCAAACTTATAATATTACTTGTACGTTTAACTATTTTCAACGTCTAAGCCAAATAATATGTTCCTCTTTACAAAAATGTTACATATATTTTTTTTAAATCTATTATCTTTAATGTTTCTAGCCAATTTTATTTTAAACGTCCCCCTATATTTTTTTAGGTACCCTCAACCATTAAATTTCATCACATTCAAGATTTTAAAATCCTTGTTCAAACTATATCTCATAACTTGTATGTAGGAGATGCTCTAGCACCAACATTAAAGAGTACTAAATTTTGTCAAACTTTCATCACCTGGGGATTTAACAAAATATAGCAAATAGATATTTTGTCAAAGAGTCTTTTATTCTCACAAAAACTATTTTCTAAATTTCAAATGTTTATGTAACAATTTATTGGGGTAACAAATTATTTTCGATGAAAAGTTTTATGGATTAGTCAAAGTCTATTATATAAAACACCTCAACGAATTCTTGATTTTTGAAACCCGACATCGTGTTTAAAATCTCCGATATTCCGACCTAAATCCATTTAGTTTGTACTATTTATTAAAAAAAAAACCTAACCACACTTACTTTTTCCCAAAACCAATTTTGAAAATAAAATCTTGCTAATCACGGAAAAATTTAATCCTCCGAATTCTCATAAATTGCTACTTGCTTCCAACTAGTTTGAACTATCACAATTATTGCATTTGCCACAATCATGATTTATTCTGTGAAGATCCGTTGTCTTCTCATACGCTTGATTTTAATATTTAATTCAAACCCCACGATTCATGCCGCTAAATAATCTCCTTACTACTTGTGCCTCTTTGAAAATTTATAAAATAAACTCGTTAACTATCTTTCATGATACTTTGAGTCCTTCACCATCCTTTTAAGAAATAAATTCATATCCTTTACATACTTGAACATGAACTTAGGCCCTATGATAACCAGACTATTGAAAACTTGATTCTTAGTTATACATGAGGATTTGATTATCTACTTGAACATTTGACTAATCATGATACTTGAAGGCATGGAATATGCTATAAACACACCTAGAGTCATTAACCTTGTCTAGGGCAACTCTATTACAACTCGCATGCTATACTTGATACTTGATGCATTTATAAACTTGCTTACATGTATGTATTATCAATTTGCAACTTATAACAATTGTTACACTTAATCAAACAACTGGTAGAGGATGAAGTACTTGCTCAACAGTTAGTAGAGTACCTAATAACCTGCTCAACGATTGGTAGAGGTCATCATGCCTGCTCAACAGTCGGTAGAGGTTCTAATAACTTGCTCAACGACTGGTAGAGGCCATCACACCTGCTCAACAATCGGTATAGGTTCCTACTCATTGACTGGTAGAGGTCTTTTTCCTGCTCAACAGTTGGACTCATTTTTTTGATACATTGTACACGTAATTTGATACAAAGATTTATTAGACTCATTGATACAAGGATTCAATCACGAGATTATTTTGCACTGTTTTACATGTGTGTTTAGAGCTATAGAAGGACACAACACCCTAATGTAAGGTAAATTGGTGATTGCGGTCCGGAACGTAATCATGAATATACAGGTACGTTACGGTAGTGTGAAATTCTATCAAGGTTTTCGATAGATAACAAATTATAAACCCTAGTTACCTAGTAGTTCATTCAGACCTTCTATAGTCAATCAACTCATGCATTCCTTTTAGGATTCCTAAAACTTAAGTTCAGTGTTTTGTTAGATTTTTATTTTCCTTACTATTCCAGACCAACCTAATCCAATCCTTAAAACTCACATATCATCCCTATATTCCAAATTATTTGAAACAGTTTATTACCTATAAACTCATGTCGTGCCTCAACCCAAAGTTTCCAAACCACAGTTTCCCAAACACTTACCCAATCACCCTCAACCCTATGTTTTCTTTTATCACTTCGGGACGAAGTTCCCAAAAGTAGGGGAGACTGTAACATCACGTGTTTTCCCCCAAATTGTAAATTAATAAAATCGGCACTTTACCCATCTTATACTTCTTTTTGTACAATTTTAATATAGATATATAGTTAAATTACGGTCCAATCACTCGCTTTAAGTTGGTTTATATAAATAAATTCAACAAAATAACTGTTTTAGCGGTTAAACAAGTTAGGTAATTTAAACGAGACTCGAGTCCATGATAAGTTCGTATATGTGGTGTCCACCAAACCTATACACTTAACCCTATCTATATAAACTCTCCTTCTCCTTCTCAAACTAACACTTACAAACCCTAGCCACCATCTTATTCAAGCCATCTCCTCCCTCACTTTTCTCAATCCTCCCAAACTCTCTCTTGTCCCTCTCTTGAAGAGCAGCCACGACAACAACAATAACCACCACCACATCATCCGCCGCCAACCACCAAAACCACCACTCTCCCCTCTCCCTCTGACCAGCTGCGGCACCATGGGAGACCCACACGACAGCCGACAACCACCACTTTTGTTCCCCTTCCCTCTCTCTAGATAGCAGCCAAGACAACTTTGTCACCACTTTCCTCCACCTCTTCTCCGGCACCATCTCTCTGGCCATAGGCGGCACCGCCACCAACAACCACCCCATCCCCATCGTCCAGCCATCGAGCCACCAACCCCTCTTCCTCTCTCTCCTATCTAAAGAAGCGGTAGCAACACTACAGGGTCACCTGGGCTCGACACTATACCTCTGACCCGACAACACCTCTTATTGTTCAACCAAGGGTCCTTGTTCTTTCCTTGTGGTGATTCTGGTGCTATGACCGGTGATGGGTTTCTCCTGTACAGTGCAGCGGGTCAAGGTTCGGGTCTGGTTAACGCTTGGGTCGATGCCAAACGATGGTTGGGTTCTGCAGGAGACGACATGTGAACCATACGGTGGTGTCGGGTTTGGATTTGGTCCTAGTATGATGACCAGTAGTGAGATGTTGTTTGTACATGACGAGTGGTAGTTCTCGATGAGAGCAAATAGGATTAGTCAGTTCGGTTCAGTTGACATGTTCGGTTATGGAGCAGATTTGATTCGGGTCAGATTTCATATCTGGTCAACATTTCAGTTCTGGTCAACTTAGTCAGCGGCTGGTCAACCTCAATCAAGCCGGTCAACCGGGTCAGATCTGTCAAACACGTAGCTCGAGGCGTGATCGTGTCGGTTCGCAAGTTTAATCACGGGAATGTATAACACGCCGCGTCTTTAGTTACTATTTATCTTATCTTATTCTTTTTCTTCATTTATATCGTATATGTATGTAGGATCGATTTCGAGCTAAATCTGATTTTGATGAAGAACAAGATGAACACACACAAGAATATGACAATAAAACCCACTAGATTGATTAGCAAATGATAAAAACAATAAAGCCCCCAAATCTCTCTAGAATGTGTGTTGCCCATAAAACCCTAATCTCTATCTATTTATCGCCGAAACATGCTTAGGCTAATTACACTTTAAGTCCCTAAGGTTAACAAAAAACAAAAACACTCACTAAACAAGAAAACCATTTTTTAAGGTAATAAATATATTTTGCCTAAACAAAATATATTTATTATCCATGGCGCCTTTCTTGATCATAACATGAGCTTCATTCGTCGATCTATTATCCGGATTTCTCGACTCGCCTTACGTATTGACTGCGACTCGTTCGACTTTGACTTTCGTTGACCGAACGTTGACTTGTTGACTTTGACTTTGTTGATAACATTAGACTACCAATCTAGACCCAACAATCTCCCCCTTAGTCTAATGTTATCAAACTCTTGTATCATCTTCAGAACCGTCAATCTCTACATACTGTGATCAACTAATCTGGCAAAGCTTCAGTCTCAAATTCAGTACCCAACAATACTCCCCCTAGACTGATGCTTTCCAAATTTCCTTCGCTGAAGGTGTTCTTGTCCCTTTGTTCCTTGAGTATTCTTATCTCACAATCTCCCCCTTTTTGCATGCATCATCTTTGACAATCAAGAACAAAGTTTTTCAACTCTCGGTAGCCTGAGTGGTCTTGAAGATGTAGGAAAAGGATTCCTAACACTGATCTTCTGCAAGCTTGAGGCAACAGGTGCTTGGTTTGGTATCTTGCTCAACTGATGATCGGCCATCATTGCAGCATGTAGTAGAAGAAACCTAACCACAATCACAATGACAACTCCGAATTTTCTTTAGACAAATTCAATTTACAGACAAAACCGTATTTATCTGTGGTGTGTAATCAAGTACGTATCCCAAATGGCTTGAGACACAAATAATGTGACATGGAAGACATAAAAATAACTGTACACAAATAAAGTTTTTTTTTTTTAAAACAGCCATCAACCTCCGAGATATAGAAAGGATCAGATATGGGATCACACTAACTTGAAAAGCCTAGCCACGCTTCAACTTTCTTGAGGATAGCTACAACCCAAGAACGATTGTCGGTATGTTTATCCTCTTAAGTCCATGCCGCTCGTCTTTCAACGTACGTTTGGTGATGAGATTATCATGTTTTTGGTAATATTGACGAAAATTTTGTGGACCCCACTTGTGCTAGGTATAAGCCTACCAATCCTCAAGGTTTATTGAGATATAATGATGAGAGCTTCAGGTCTATGTTTACACATAACAGAGAAGATGATCATTATGTCAATCAGATGATGAGAGCTTCAGGTCTATGTTTCCATAAGCAGAGAAGTTGATCATCTGATTGCTTGTTGAGCTATCTATATATGTTTGCATGTCACTAACATTGCGTGTCTTTTGCTGCTCAATTGATTGTTTGGCCCCGCATTGGTAGCCTGCAATCTTAGGTGTCTTTTGAATATATATGCACAAAATTTTCTGTGTCTTTTGATCTCTCAACCTATGTATGATTGGACTCAGCTTGTGCAGACCTAAAACACTGTGGGAATCCAGCTTTTCGTGTAGATTTATTATTATTCACCTTATAGCAGTTTACTCAACTTAAAGGTTGAACCTACCTACACATCATTAACTTGTAGTTGTAACGTCCTTCAGATCCTATTCATGTGCAGACATAAACAAGTTAGTTCCTATCATTTCCCATATAAGATCAGGATTATTTGCAATAATCACATCCCACAGTTGAGAAAGTATTTTAATACTCCCCCTAAACCTTTTTTTTGTTATATATATATATATATTTTTTATCTTCTTAAAAAAACTTAAAAAATATTTACGAAAAATAAAGTCTTCCACATCAGACACACAAAAACATATGTCAGCAAGAAAATGAGTGTGTGAAAATGGTGTCGATTGTGAAATCAGGTTAGATACCAAAACCAAACCTGTGAGATTTCCGCTCCAAACCTATTCTTGGAACCACCACTGTTAGTAACCGGTGTTACTAACAATCCTCCATGGCAGTTCCTGCACTCTTGAATAAATTAGTTAGAGAGTGGATCCCAGGCTATCGTGGTCCTGGTTTGTTCATTTGCATCAATGTAAGTAACTTCTTGAAACACCATACCTTTTCCTTCGTTAGTTTCTTGCTCAACTTTTGGTTTGATTTGCCAAACTTGTTTTGGTTCAACAATTTTGTTTGTGAAAGATTTAATTTTTGAAACAATTTTTTGATTAAAACCTGGATGAATATATTGTGATTTTGATGCTTTGGTCCTTTTCATCTTTGAATCATGAGAAACCGGCTTCACATGTGGAGATCTTGATGGAATTCGTGTCAATTTAATATTCAAAGATGTGTGCATTTTATCCTTTGATCCAGAGAAGCAATCCGCATTGCCTTTACCATCTGGATTGTGTCGTTCTAGACATTGCTTAAGCACATGACCTTCTTTACAATACCTAAAGCAAGCCTTGAATGGCTTTTGATGCTTTATTGTCCCGTGTGATGCAACTGGGGATGTGGATTGTTTTGAGCTTGATTCAGATTATTGAGAAGCATTGGGTTTTACATCACCTTTTGACTCTGTGATCTTTAACCGCTTGTGATTTTCATTCATCACTGATTCATCATCTGAAGTTGAGCAATCTTTTATGAACTGATCTTCTTCCGGTGAATCTTGATGGACTTGATTTGTAGTATCAATTGATGTTGTTGGTGTTTGATCATCAGATGATTCCTTCATTTCAACTATATCATCAAGTTCTGACATTGAAGTTTCTGAGTCATTTGAGCTTTCCCATTCTCTAGATGAATAAAACTCTGAATCACTCTGTGAATCATCGTTGCATGATGTTGACAGAGTAAACTCTGGAATTTCTTTAGTTAAGAACTTTCCAAACCTGTTGTTTTCAAAAGCGGGCACAAAAACAGGTGGAGCACAAATAGTTTTATCATCATAAAATGCAGATTTTAAATCAGCACATTCATGCACAATATCATCATGACAAACATCAGAACGTAAGATAGGTTTCAGCCTATCAAAAACATTTACCACACCATTCAAATCAAGATTAGGTCTAGTACAGTCAGAAGAATTTAAAACAGTGTTTGTTTTATCATTGTTCCAAATAAACCAATTAACTGTAGAGTAACTGGCTCCTGGGTGACCCCACTGAAGATCCTTCCACAGAGTTTACACCATTTGCGGATTTGGTGCATATCGTTGCCATCAATGCTTTGTTAACATCTGCTTTAGCTGCAACAGCTTCCTTCCCCCAGCCAAAGTCTTCAACCACCAGTGCCTTCTGTCCAATTAGAGTCATTAAAGCCAGATTCTTTAGAGAGCTGCTTGGAGTAACTTTTGACACTGTCTGATTCATCTCTCTCTTGGTTATGTCCATTTCAAATGACTTCAGTGTGTTGATGAGATCAGCTAGAGTGGATTGTGGATTTAAGTATTCCTTCCTAATCAGCATGCATTGAAGGCTCCATTCCTTAGGAAGAGAATCAAGCAGTTCCTTGATGGAGTTTCGGTTGTTGATAGGAATTCCAACTTTCTTCATCTTTGTTAATAGGCTCATGAACCTGTCAATGTGTGACGACAAGCTTTCTCCTCGAACACTCCCAAACATATCATATTCTTTCTGAATCATGTCTTGCTTGTTTTGTCTCATCTCAGCATTTCCCTCGTAGTACTCACTCAATGCGAACCACAGATAATGCGCAGATCCGTACTCTTCAAACATGTTGTACACATCATTAGACATAGCCATGGTGAGAGCACCATAGGCTTGTGATCTCGTTGCATCAACTGCTTGTCAAGGTCTGTGTAGGTAGTAGGATCAGTGTTAAACACCTCTCCTGCTTCAGTGGTCCTCACTGGAATGTGAGGTCCAAGTTGCACAGGCGTCCATTCAATAAAGTCATTAACATAGTAGAAAGCCTTCATTCGGTTTTTCCAAGTACCATAATCTTCAGCACCCATTAACTTGGGAATTCGTGTTATTGTTCCTGTTTCCAGTTTAGCTTGGGTTATAGGATTAACTTGGTATGAGTTGTTGTTGTTACCAGCCATTGATTTAGATTGATTTTTTATAAGTCTGATTAATTAATTTTAATGGTTACAGTCCAGAAATAAGTCCAAAGTCCTTAATTATGAAAGATCAGTCCTTAAGTGCGCAAACGTGGTAAGTGCGTAGGAACAAGTGAGCAGCAACCTGAAAAAATGGAGCAAACAGCTATGTCAAGATCTTGATCTCCTGATAAGTGCGCAATCTTGAAGTACACGAATAGCTAAGTGCGCAAATCTGTCAAGGTTGAGCAAGACAAGTGCTCAGTCTTTGACTGATCAGTTTGCGTACTTATTTAAGTACGCAAACATTTAAACTCTCGTTTAAGATTTTAAGTGCGCAGAAACCCTAGCCAAGTACTCAAAAATGCACCCTTTCAGCAAGTACGCAAACCAACTAGTGATTTCTGATAAGTGCGCAGAAACCCTAGTTGTGGTCTTGGAGACAATGCTAACTATTAAGCTTTTGAAGATTTAAGTGCTCAAACCAAGAAACAAGTGCTCAAAATTTGAAATAAGTACTCAAATTATGAAATAAGTACTCAAAATTTGAAATAAGTACTCAAAATATGAAACAAGTGCTCAAAATTTGAAATAAGTACTCAAATATGAAATAAGTACTCAAAATATGAAATAAGTACTCAAAATTTGAAATAAGTACTCAAACTATGAAATAAGTACTCAAAATTTGAGATAACTACTCAAACTATGAAATAAGTACTCAAAATAAGTACTCGAAATTTGAGATAAGTACTCAAACAATGAACTAAGTACTCAGAATCAAGAAATAAGTGCGCAAAACATGAAATAAGTGCGCAAAATATGAAATAAGTGCGCAAAATTCAAGAAATAAGTGCGCAAAACACGAAATAAGTGCGCAAAACACGAAATAAGTGCGCAAAACACGAAATAAGTGCGCAAAATATGAAATAAGTGCGCAAAATATGAAATAAGTGCGCAAATTGATGAAAAATCTTCAACAGAAATCAGATTGAACGATGAATTTGTAGACGGTTAAATCCCAAATTCGAGTACCAAGCTCTGATACCAAATTGTAGGATCGATTTCGAGCTAAATCTGATTTTGATGAAGAACAAGATGAACACACACAAGAATATGACAATAAAACCCACTAGATTGATTAGCAAATGATAAAAACAATAAAGCCCCCAAATCTCTCTAGAATGTGTGTTGCCCATAAAACCCTAATCTCTATCTATTTATAGCCCAAACATGCTTAGGCTAATTACACTTTAAGTCCCTAAGGTTAACAAAAAACAAAAACACTCACTAAACAAGAAAACCATTTTTTAAAGTAATAAATATATTTTGTCTAAACAAAATATATTGATTATCCATGGCGCCTTTCTTGATCATAACATGAGCTTCATTCGTCGATCTATTATCCGGATTTCTCGACTCGCCTTACGTATTGACTGCGACTCGTTCGACTTTGACTTTCGTTGACCGAACGTTGACTTGTTGACTTTGACTTTGTTGATAACATTAGAGTACCAATCTAGACCCAACAATGTATATATGTTGTAGAAGCTTAAACGAACCGAACCTACTTGTGACGAATCATTAAAATGTAGAAATATTTGTTTGGTTATGTATTTGGATTTATAAACTCTTTTTAGCGAAACATATATTTCTTACCTTTAAAGAGTTGGTGAGTTGTGTCGCGTGTTATAAAAATGGACAATTAATATGCTAATAATATATGAGCCGTTTGAATAGTCGAGGCTTATAACACTTAGGGACATTTTATATTAATAACACGATTAATCGAGTCTAACTCTAGTCGTTTTACCATTTTGCCTTCAGCCTAATAAGTAATAACTTAAACTCATACAAACTATTTTGACAACGATCAAATGTGGGAACATGTATACATAAATATTACTTGTTTAAATGTACGTTTACCTCGCCTATTTTAGTTTTGGTAAGCTAACCAAAGTATTGCGTATTTGTACAGTTGATGTTTCGGGAAAATATAGATGACTTGAGTTGTCTGGTTTCTTACAAAAACAGAGGAGACTCTGCCCAAATTTTTTTACAAAATATAACTACAACTTTGTACCAAAGAAGCTATGTTTTACAAATAAACGCTATTCAAACTTTACTTCGTCATGATATAAAAGCGTACATATATAAACATAATACATATACTGTCCGGTCTTCAAACAAACTAAAACGCGAATTAAGTTACACATCGTATTTTCACTATCTTGAATATTACTTTCTAACTAATTTCAAGCCGTGAATCTGAATGTTATATAAAGTATACATATACATTATATATAACTATGCATACGCACAAACTTTGTGAAACTAAACCAAGTACTATCGGTTCGTTAAGTTATACACACATTAAGACACGTATTGCTTACAATACGAGTCTGGGTAGTTTGATAAACTATCTTCAAAACCATGAAACAAAATCAACTTATTTACATTAGAATTTAAGGCGTCCTTTATTTGTATTAGGATACAAGAGTTCAATTAATCCAAGTTCTGACTTGTTGCTACTTGCTAGTATTTACACGGTGAATTTCAGGTGAGTTTACATAGCCCCTTTTACCATTTCACTATTTTGGGGTGAAACATGTTACAACATTTATTTACAATTCAATAATAAGTGTCTATGTGCTATTCTATGTTGCATTATGTCTTAAACATTACTAGGGTAAGCACATTATTCTAGCATAATCTTTAACATTGATCAGCCGACGATATACAATGATAGATCTATTGGACTGACAACCCCACCCGGATACATGTACCTCCTACATAGGTAGCGTGGGTGATTGTTATCGAACATATAACAAAATCGAGTGAACCATATGTGTATGGGATGGACCACAATATTCTAGTCACAAGGTTTGATTATGCACTCGATTTACCTAATAGTTTTGTTTTCACATATGGACTAGACTTGCCATGACACTCGAATTGTACAAGTTTTTATTCAATTATCAAAACCTATGTAATTCTCACCAACTTTTGTTGACCCAAAATATTTTCAAACTTAACATGTTTCAGGTTATAGCTTGCTTGAAGATTTGAGTTAATACTTGAAGATGTGTAGTTAGTATTTTTCATTTTGATGTACAAATTCTTAGAACAATTGTATGTAATTTATTTAAATCATTTAATGAAATTTATTATTTACCATGAGCTACTAAACAATCGTCCATACGTGACATCCCGATGTTTCCGCCATCGTTTGGGGTGTTACAAAAAGCGTTACACACTGTTGGGTCTGCTGACCTGGAGAAGAACAGATGATTAGAAAGCCAAAATATTCTATCTTTTGATCCTTTGAATAAAACAGTTGATGAAGACAACTGCTGCTGCTGAAAGGTCTGCTGTACAAACAACTGATAGACAAAGATCTGATGAAGAAACAACTGCTGATCAAGTACTGATGAACAAAGGTCTGTTGAGCCAGCAGCACTTTGGTTCAACAGATGATAGAGACCATGAGAGCTTTCCTTTACAGTAGTTTGTATTAATAGTGTTTTCAATGTAACAGTAGTTATAGTTAGCAGATGTTCAATGTTGTTTGTCAGTTAGAGGTCGTTGTCTTAGGTGACGTCAGCAGTGATCATCAGAGGTTTAGTTTAGTCTATAAATAGAACAGTGATTGTACTATTCTATTTATCACTCGTTATTCTCTTAAGACAAACATTCTCTGAGTGATCAGGCTGAGGGGGAGTTATTGTACGATTGTAATCTTTCAACTTAATGAAAGCATTCGATTAAAAACAATTATTCTCTTGTTTTGATTTATAGTTTATCATTCCGCTGCACTTTCCATTTATATCTCACTTCACTTATTTCATTATTTGTCTAAACAATCAAAACAAACAAACTCAGATCCTAACAATTGGAATCAGAGCTTGGTCAATTAAATTCGATCTAACCAATCAATTTAATATAAACAGATCAGCTCACAATTATTGATATCGTTTGTTTGTCGGATTGAAAACAGAGTAATAGTTTATTTTCGTTTCAACCGTTAGTAAACAGATTTTGTTTTCGAAAAATCAGAGAATGGCTTAACTTAATCAAGATCCACACAACACTGGCACTAGCAACAAGCCTCCGATGCTTGTCAGATCAGAGTACAACATCTGGCAACGTCGGGTGGCTCATGTGTTAGCACAACAGAACACAGGGTGCTGGAAATCGGTAGTATTTGGACCACATGTTCCAATGGTACCGAGTGCCGAGGATCCAAAGATCCAAGTACCAAAGAGTGTTGAAAATTACTCAGAGCAAGATTTTCAAAAAATCGTGTTAGACGCCAAGGCTTTTAGCATAGTAGCCATGGCGCTACCGAATGATATCTATGCCGGACTCTTGCATTGCAATAGTGCAAAAGAGTTATGGGATGCTCTGAAAGAGCAGTTCGGGTGGACTGAAGATGTGATTGAAAACAACCGTGAAATACTTAACCAACAATATGAAACGTTTAGTCACATAAAGGGAGAGTCGTTAACACAACAGTTTGAATGGTTTAATTGTTTGATTAGTGAACTAAAACTGGTTGGTCTAACTTATCCTAATTCAACCTTGAATCATAGGTTCCTTAGATCACTTCAGGACAAATGGGACACTATAGCAATAGTCATGAGAAACTCTATCGGGTTTAAAGACCTGACTCTGACCGAGCTTCATGGTAAGCTCTTGACTTATGAGAGAGAGCTTAACCAGAAAAAGAAGCTCCAGGACTCTGGAAAAGTGTCTGATGACTATGTATTTGGGAATACAGCACATTTGGGCCATGAGGAGGCAACTGGAAGTAGTAAGGATCAGGGTTATGATCATTACATTGATATAACCAGTTGTTTTAACAATGATTCTTACTCATCACCCAACTATGCTTTTGCAGCAAGTGGTGATATCCAGGCATCTGATAATTCATCTTTTGTGTACAATGACCTTCAATATATTGGCCCTTTGGACTTAGAAGAAATGGACATCTTGCATCAGGTGGCCCTGCTCAGTATTAGAACCAATAACTTCTATAAGAAAACTGGCAGAAGGTACCTAGGTTTACATGGTGGGTCAAAAGTGGGGTTGGATAAATCAAAGATCAAGTGTTACAAGTGTCATAGAATGGGTCACTTTGCCAGGGAATGTAGGAGTCAAAATGGTACACCTATGATCACCTATCCAAACCAAAGGCCTCAGACCAACACTTATCAGTTTTCCCAAAACACCCCTGTACCAAATGTGCAAAACACTGCTCACTTTGCACAGACCCAAACCACTGTTCATGTGCACTATGTCCAAACCACTGTTCCTCAGTATCATTATGTCCAAACACCTGTTACTCAGGCACAAGTGCCAATGACTGCTGCTCCATCCTCTGCTCCTGTAGAGACCAGTCAGCAAAGTCAACAGAGTTTCTTCACTCAAGGCTTTGTTGATTGGAGTAGTCTACCAGATGAGATAACAGATGATAACATTGCTTTAGTTGCCAATTCTGAAAATAATTTTTGTTTTAAGGCACTAGAAACAATTGTTGAAGAGACTGATTCTGAGGGAGTGGTGTCTATGTCTGAAAATGTGACTAATGATGTTGTTGATGAAGTTGTTTCAGCTGAAGAATCTGAAGTAGAGGTTGTGAATCTCTCAGACCCATGGGGAACTGATGATTGTGATTGCCAGTGTAACTGTGCCTTGATGGCTGCTGCTAAGGTATCTCCTCAGATCTTAAATGACTTGTGCTCAGACAAATGTATTGTGGCATTTGCTAAGATAAAAGAGGTGAATGAAAACTTTAGAAAGAAAATTTTGGAAGATGAAATTTAGTTTGAAAAACTCACTAAAGAGTTAAAATCAAAAATAACTGAAAAAGAATCTGAAATCAGCAGTTTAAAATATGAAGCAACCATAACCAAAGACCAGCTTCAGACTATGATAACCAAATATCATAGTTGTAAAAAGGAGCTTGAGTCCACCCAAGTTGAATGTCAGAAATGGGTGGAATCATCTAAAGGTTTTGTGATGATTGTCAACCAACAATCTAAAAGTCATGTGAAATTTGGCTTTGGTTATCAAGAAACCACTGCTCAGAGTTCACAAACCACTGACAAAAAGGAACCACAGTTGGTTGAAATCATCCCAACCAAATCAAAAGGTCAAGAAATCAAGGTTACTGAACCCAATGGCAAGAAAATCATTCTTGAAATGTTGGAAGGTACATCCTCATTTGATGAAATTGAAAAATACCAATTCAAACCAACCTGGTCAGATGAGTGTGATGTCCTTGAAAATTTTCAACCAATGACCTTCAAAACGCCTGATGGTAAAAAGGCTCCACAGGCCAAAGTTATCCCTTTGAGAGATCTTCCAACAGATGATCAAACATCTGTTGAAAAGAAGAAAGGAAAAGGGAAAGCCAAAGATAACTTGTTTTGTGATTTTTGTGAAAAGAAGAATCATGTCACCAAAAACTGTTTTCTTCTAAAAGCATATGACATCAACAAAGCAACAAGTTTAAGTGATTCTAAAACCAATGAATGTTTAATTTGTAAGAAAAAGAATAACAAAACAAAAGAGTGCCTGTATCTCAAAAATTTTGATGAAAAGATAAAAGAATACAAGGCTAAAACTCTTGAAAGTCAAGTGGTGAGTACTCCAAAAGGAAAACCCAAACAGACTTTTGAACCAGTCCAAACAGCTGTTACCAAAGGTCTGAACAAAAACTCTGCTCCCAGAGATGTTCAGGTAACAGATGTTCCACCAGCTACTAGACTACCAAGAGGATATGGACAACCAACTTGTCATCGTCTGCCACATGTTTATGAAGAGCCCAAAAGGCCTTCAAAACCAAAAGTGAACAGACATCCTCATGGTTTTCAGCATCTGACAGGAAGTGATCAAACATCTGTTGGACCAAGTGTTAACATACAAGCACTGGCAAATGGTCAACTACAGCTGTTGAACCTAGTCCAAAAGCTAGTTCAAACCACTGATAATTCTCCTCAACTTAAGGCTGAGACATCTAAGAACCCATCCAAAGCCAATTTGGCTTTGGACACTCACCAAAGCTAAACTCTTTACTGATGTGCAGGGAGCTTCTGCTTGCTTAGATAGTTTATGGTATGTAGATAGTGGAGGCTCCAGGCACATGAAAGGATGTAGAGCCCTTCTTCTGGACTTTCTTGCACATGGAGGGGGTGATATATCCTTTGGTAATGATTCTAAAGGTAAAGTGTTGGGTTCTGGAACTGTTCAAGCAGGGAGACTTAAGTTTGAAAATGTTAATCTGATAGACAATCTAAAATTTAATCTACTTAGTGTATCACAAATGAGTGACAAGGGATATGGGTCATTCTTCACTAAGAAAACATGTAAGATTGTTGGACCAGAAGCGGTTGAAAAGATTAACACCATCATTGCTGAGAGTAAAGCACAACTTGTTGCTCATAGAAGTGGCAATGTGTATGTAGTTGATATGTTGAAGGATAATCCTATGGCAAATGTCTGTCTGTTCTCTGCTGCCTCTACCAAAGAGACAGAATTGTGGCATAGGAGACTTGGTCACACCAACCCTCAAACTATCAACTCTCTCTCCAAACAAAACCTTGTCAGAGGTTTGCCATCAAAAGAATTCAAATGTGATGAGCATTGTGTTTCCTGCTTAAAAGGAAAACAACATAAAAGCTCTTACAAATCAATTGATTAGTCCAAAACTAGTCAGTGTTTACAATTGTTGCACATGGACTTGTTTGGCCCAGTTAAAATCATGAGTCTAAGAAGAAAGAGATTTTGTCTTGTCATAGTTGATGATTTTTCTAGGTTTACATGGACTTACTTTTTACATTCTAAGGATGAGACTGCAGGTATTTTGAAGGACTTTGTCACCAAAGCTGAAAAACAATATGACTTGCCAGTAAAAGTCTTTAGAAGTGACAATGGAACAGAGTTTAAAAATAAGGAGTTGGATGACTTCTGTGTGTCAAAAGGTATTGTAAGGCAATACAGTATCCCAAGAACACCAGAGCAAAATGGGGTGGTTGAGAGAAAGAACAGAACTCTCATTGAAGCTGCAAGAACAATGCTAGCAGATTCTGGTTTGCCACTGTCCTTCTGGGCAGAAGTTGTAAATGTAGATCGCACAGTGCGACTAATGATTGGATCCACAAGTTAACATATGTTAGGAAGTTGCTGATTGGTTGAAAGTAGAAACAGACTGGGCGAATGTAAAGAAAAGTGGGCGAAGGAAGAAAGCAAGTGGGCGAAGGTAGAATGGAACCTGATCAAGATACACGTTCGTACCTTAAAGTGGGCGAATGTGGAAGAATTCCACATTCGACCATTCACAGTGGGCGAACGTGCAGTGGCTATAAATAGATTTTGTGTATTTGTGAGTTATAGAGTGTTTCAGTTTATGTGTGTGTTCAGGTTAGGTTCCAGGTTATTTTGAGAAAGTGTTTAAGTGTTCTAGATTAACTCGTGTGTGATTGTAATTGAATATTTGAACAAGTTAATCTATGAAAAAGCTTTGAAAATGATGTTGATTGTGTTTTGATTAGAGTTTCATCAGTTTGTTCAGAACTAGGGTTTCCGCACCTGGTTTTGTGACTTGTATGATCAATTAATCCTGTTTTAGTCAAAATCTTTCGCTTACAAAGTGGTATCAGAGCTATACGGATCATACAACAACAAATTTGATAAACTCAGAGCTGATTTGGATCTAATTTTGATCAAAATACATCTGTTTTTGAATAAAAATGGTTTTTGAGTGTTTTTGATTGATTTGAAGTTGATTTTGTGGATAAAATCTAAAATTCCAAGAATTAAAGTTGTTCCAAATCAATTCCGAATCAAAACCTGATTAAGATCATTCAAATCCACAAACTTTTGAAAATCAGAGATCAAAATAACCGTTTTTCAAAGTGTAACCGTTTTTTAAACCTGAAATGGGCGAACCTATCACATAGTGGGCGAACCTGAGTAGTTTTGGGCGAACGTGAGTAGTTTTTGGTCGAACCTGAGTTATTTCTGGGTGAACCTGGAAAGTTTTGTTTGAATTTTTCACTTTCGGGTACAATTTTCCACTTTCGATTCGTCGGGCGGGCGAACGTGGAAAATTACTGGTCGAACCTAGGACATTTTGGGCGAAAGTGGAAGTGTGTTAGGGTGTTTTACATTCTGGTGAAGTTTTACATTCGAGTGAACACTGTTTGGGCGAACTTGGACCAGAAGGGGACGAAAGTGAGAAAAAGGGGCGAACCTAGAACATAGTTTTGGAAAATTTTCTAAGTGTTCAATTTTTCGAAGTTCGTGATCATGTGGAATTTTCCGACTACCCCGAGACCAGCAACGACCCAACCACAACAGCAAGTGATGGACCCATGGACAGTGGCAGCACAAAAGACGAGCACACAGTCTTCGCAACCGATTAACTACATGGCGATGACTAGCTCGATGCCTCAAAGTGTGGCACCTCCAGCACCACAACCTGACTACTGGGGAGTAGCAGCAGCGGTGGTAAACACTCAAACCACAAATGCTATTTCTACACTAATAAATGACTTATCTTCAGGTAGCGGGAATCGACCACCTAAGCTCATGGAGATACAAGAATATAATCAGTGGTAGAACAAGTTCAAGATTCACTTGGAAGGCATGGGAGTGGAGGGTGCAGAGGCATGGAGTATGATTGCTAGAGGTTACACAGCACCAGTTTTGGAGAATACGGGTGAACCAGTTCCATTGGAGAGTATGTCTGAGGAGGAGAAAAAGAAGTTTGCTGTGGAGAAGAAAGCCTTTTCCCAATTGACTCAGGCAATCACAAATGATCTGTTGCATCAGTTTGGGACTTGCACCACGTCTAAGTAATTGTGGGATATGCTTAAAAAGAGGCATGATGGGAATGAGAAGACTAGAAGCTTAAGGATGGATGAATTACGAAAGGAGTTTGAAAATTTTTCTTATATTGGCAATGAAACTTTAAAAGAATTAACTCCTAGATATAGTCATTTGCTAACTGAATTGTCAAGTTATGGTATACAGATTCCTACAACAGCTTTGGTGGATAAGTTTGCAGATGCTCTTCCACCTTACTGGGATCAACATGTGGAAGTTCTCAGGGAGAAGGATGCATACCAATATTGGACTATTCAAGAGTTTATACAGAAGCTGGAAAACAAAGAAATGGAAGAGAAGAGGAAAGCTAGAAGATCACAGATTCCTCAGAATCCTAGCTTATATTTTGGAGGCACTTCAGTTCCTGTTAGTAACTCAAGTTCAGGAGTAGTAGCACCACATGTTGCTTGCATTTCCAATGTTATGGAATCACCAAAACCTACCATAAACTACATGGCACAAACCTCATCCTACTCACAACCATCATACACACCACCACCACCACCACAACAACAATACAACAATTCCTACATTCCACCATTCTCCCCAATGCAACAAGCAGCTTTCTATACTGCTAGCCAATCTCAACAACCAATGAACCAAGTTACTCAACCTAATCAACAACCGGTGGTTTTGGAGACTTCTAACTTGGGAAATGTGACGGTTGAAGTTGCTCAGCAACACATTGCACTAGTCTCTGCAATGGTTTCATCTTACAATGGATTAGTTGCTAGTCAAATTGGGAATAACAACTTAACCAATGAAGACTATGCACAGATTGATAAAGAAGAGATGGAATTGATTGATATCCAGTGGGCTTTTGCGAGCATTATGAGAAGAGCAATGGAGTTTATAGAGAAGACGGGTAGAACAGATTTGGGAACTTCTCCTAACACAACCTATGGGTTTAATAAGGAGAAAGTTACTTGTTTTAACTGTGGAGGGAAAGGTCACTTTAAACGGGATTGTACCCAGCCACCAAAACAAGGTAATAGAAACCTATTCAATGCAAGCTATCAGAACCGTCAACAACAAAACCAAAACCAAGTTTCTTACCAAAGTAACAACAACTACCAAAACCGTCAAAATAATTCTAACAACAACCAAAACAGACAACCAAACACACCAAACCAGACTCAAAACCAATCACCAACCAACACTAACCGAACAGTCATACCGATTACTACACCAAATGAGACACAACAGAATACCAATCAGAATCAAGCATTGATGATTCAACAGGATGAACGGTTTGACTGGTCGGGTTTGCAAATAGGTGTTGAGGAGATCACACCTGGTGGAAATGTGGCTTGTGTTGCTTGTCAGGTTGATATTGAAGAGTCGGTGACACTTGATGAGAAGAAAGAAACTCAGGTTGAAGTTGATGGGTCTGAGGCTGAAATGGATGTGGAGACTGAGCCTGTGGAGTTTAAGGCTGAGGATGCTAATTCTGGAGTGGTGATTGACACTGTTTCTTACGTTCCTGAGGAGTGTGAATCGGTTTATTCAGATTCAGATAGTGAATCAGATACAGAAGCAAGTGTTACATCTCTAGATGATGATATTAATCAGTTGCTAGCAGAAGCTGATTTTCTGATGACGAGGAAGTCGTGCATTGCTGATGATGCTTTCACCAAGATTGACTATTCCAAGTTTTTCGCTGGAAAGGAAGCTCATTTTTCTTTGATGGCCATGACTGATCCGCCAAAACCTGTAAGTTCTGAGTGTAGCACTGATGTTACTAGTGATAAGTATTGTGGTACGTGTGATAGATTAACAGAGGAGAACAAACAACTCCGAGTTCAACGTGATAGTGCTATCATGAACTGTCAATCTACTCGCAAAGAGTTGCATGCTTTTAACAAAGTATTAGATGGCTATAAAAAGGACATTTCCGACTTGAAAAACACTTTATCATTAAAACAACTTGCAATTAATAACTACATTAATGAAATTGAAAATACCAAGTTGGAAATGGCAGCCATCAAATGCTTTGCTGAAAAAGTAAACAAAAAGTTGGAAAGTTATAAGCACATTGCTTATGTGGTAGACCACATCATTGATGACCAAACCACTAATTACAAGTCTGTGCCATCTCCGGTGCTTTTTGAAAATCACAATTGTCATCAAGTGACACCGGAGAGCTCGGTAAAATCAGACTCATCATCGGAAAATGAATCTAATACCTCAAGTATTGGTGATCCACATTCCGATGTGAGACCGATTTTAGGTTTGAATGATGAGGGTGTTACTGCTGAGAGTGTTGATTCAGACTCTGAGAGTGATGATACTGGTTGTAATCAAACTGTTAATGCATGTGAAATTCCAAAAGAAAATCACATCATTACCAATGAACCAGTTTCACCATCTCAACTTGTGCATCCGATGGCAAATGCTCATCGTGAGAAAAAGTCTGAAAAGAATGTGGTTAAGAAAGATCTTGAGAAAAAGGATGTTAAGATTGAACTGTGTGATAAACCTGTCAAGGTGTTTTATCGGATGGAAGGATCCGATAAATCATCTCTGACGAGGAATTTCCAATCAAAAATGCTAACTATGCTAAAATTGATAAAATCTGGCAAGAAAGTACCATTTGGTTCCCAAAACATGAGAGAACAAATGAAATTCCACCTGCCATTTTAAAGAAATTGTATTTGGATGTTCCTCAAGAACCAAAGGTTCATGTCACAGAGTTCATTAGACCCAAAAACAGAGCTAACGGTTTTCATGAGACTGCTTACTCAAAAGGGCCACTCCCTGAGAGTTTGAGGAATCAACAGTATAATGATCAATATCCTGTTAGATCATTTGCTCAACCGAATGCTCCAAATGTTTTTGAAGAGTACCGTGCATGCTTTAAATGCGGGGAACGAGGGCATTTACTTGCTCAGTGCCCGTATGTAAGGCATAAAAGGCACGATGTTGAAGTGAGGAATTTCATGAGGAAACCGATTGATCATTATGTTCCACCACACAGACGAGTTGTTCCTCAACAACAACAGTTTTACAATCAAAACAATTTTTATCAAATGAGGAACAATCGTCCAATGCAATATGATCGTAGGAATCGGATTGCTATGGAACAATCATGGAGAAAATCAGTGGTGAACACAACAACTGATAGGCAAAAGGTTCCACTAAAACCGATTGTCAAGTCAAATGTTGGACCTAAGTCTGTTAAATCAGATAAGGTTACCAAGAAAGTTTCTTTTGCAAACAATGTTCAGAAACCGACTGAGAACCAAAAATCTCAGATTCGCATCTTGAAAATATCTGAACAATCTTGGTCACCCAATGGTTCTCCAGGAGCCTCAACTTCAAAAGTCAATGAGAAAAAGGACACGGTTTTGAATAATCTTAACAAGATTGATCCAAAACAAAATGTTATTGAGAATGTTTCTTTGAAAACTGATCTTCAAAGACCCAAGACTCAGGCTTGGGTCCCCCGAAAGAACTAACTGTTTTACATAATGTGTGCAGGGAGCTTCAGCTGGCCCTATTAGCAGTCTTTGGATTGTTGATAGTGGAGCTTCAGGCCACATGACAGGGGATCTTGCATTGTTATTTGACGTGAAGAATATCAATGGAGGGTATGTCGCATTCGCTGGAAATAAAGGTCGATATATTACTATGGAGGGAAGCGTGAGTAATGGGATAGTGAGCTTTGAGAGAATATCATATGTGAAACAGATCGATTATAATCTGTTGAGCGTCAGTCAAATTTGTGATAAACAATTCACTGTGCATTTTGATGACAAATCCTGCTATATTCTCAAATCGGGCTTCAAAATTCCAAAGGAGTGGATAATGTTGAAGGCACCTCGAGTCAACAATCTCTATATTCTTGATATGTCCAAGGCGATGACATCACAGGGGCAAATAACATGTTTTCTATCCAAGGCGACTGAGAAGGAATCTATAATGTGGCACCGAAGAATGGGGCACATTCATCTGAGAAAAATGAATCAACTTGTGAGAAATGGGCTTGTCGATGGAGTAAACGTGAAACATTTCCATCTGAATGACAAGTGTGTGAGTTGTAAGAAGGGGAAGCAGCACAAACAGTCCCACAAAGTGAAGAAAGTTAACTCTGTTGAGATGCCACTTGAGCGATTGCACATGGATCTATTCAGACCGCTCAAGCGCAAAAGTCATCTTGGAGAGCTTTATTGTTTAGTTGTCACTGATGACTACTCAAGATTTTCATGGGTGATGTGTTTGCAGTATAAAAGTGACACCTTTAACAACTTAAAAGTTATGTTCACTCGATTGGAGAATCTCTACAATGTTAAGATAAAGAGAATTCGGAGTGATAATGGGACGGAGTTCAAAAACGCCAAGATGGATGAACTTTGTGAAAGCAAAGGGATACATCATGAATATTCGGCTCCGTACACCCCACAACAGAACGGTGTTGCTGAACGAAAGAATAGGACTCTAATTGAAGCGGCTAGAACAATGCTCGCAGACTCAAATCTTCCGGTAATGTTCTGGAACGAGGCGATCTATGCAGCAAATTATACACTCAATCGGGTTCTAACAGTGAAGAAGTTTGGTAAAACATCTTATGAACTGTTACACCGACGAAAGCCGAACTTAGAGTATCTAGAACCTTTTGGGGCACCATGCACGATGTTGAATCCAAGCGAGAAGTTTAGTCCTAAAGCTGAAGAGGGATACTTCGTTGGATATGCAACCCCGCTCAAACGGGTATACAACAAGCGAACTCATCGGGTGGAGGATTGGGCTAACGTGGAAGTTCAACGATATACACAAAATGTGCAAGGCACGGGTCCTGATTGGATGTTTGATTACAAAGACTTCTTTGAATCATTCAATCTAGATAGCTTGGTTGAAGAAGCTGTTATCAGATTACTTTACGAGTGTGAAAACGCGACTACTTCACCGTTGGTGCGTCCGATCACCGTGAACCCCCTACCAGCTTCTAATGATACCAATGCTCCTATACAAGAGGAAGAAGTGTTTCAGGAGGCTTCAACTTCATTAGACTCTTTAGAATCTGAAGATGCACAATTTGAAGAAGTCATTCTTGAGCATGCAGAAGAACCAGAGGCACCGCCAGTGAACCCAACTCCAACTCCAGATGTTGCTTCATCATATAACACGGGTCATGATCTGGATGCCGTAGAGAACTTGACTGTTCAGACGGGAGTTACTGTACCTGAATATCCGGAATCTCGGATTCATCGTATTCACCCGCTGGAGCAAGTTATCGGTTATCCTGGAAGCAGTGTGATGACCAGAGGGCAGCTGCGAAGTGTTAACTCGCCAGAAAGTTTTGGTGCTTTAGCGTTATATGTTAAAATTCAACAATCTGGTAGTCAAAATGATTGGTCGTTTGCGTGTTATGTGTCGCAGGTAGAGCCAAGGACATACAAGGATGCTTTGAAGGAGGATGCCTGGGTTGAGGCAATGCAGGAGGAGTTATTACAATTCCAGAAATTAGGAGTTTGGACGCTCACGGATTTGCCGCCGGGAAGAAAGAAGATTGGCACTAAATGGGTGTTTAAGTGCAAGAAGGATGATCGTGGGGTTATTGTTCGTAACAAAGCCAGATTGGTTGTGCAGGGTTTCCATCAAATCGAAGGGATTGATTATAACGAAATCTATGCACCGGTAGCACGAATTGCAGCTATTCGGATGTTCCTTGCGTTTGCTTCCTATAAGAAGTTCAAAGTCTATCAAATGGACGTCAAGAGCGCATTTCTGCACGGGAAAGTCAAGGAAGAGGTTTATGTCGGACAGCCACCAGGCTTTGAGGACCCAATCCACCGGGATAAGGTCTACGTGCTAAACAAAGCTTTATATGGCTTGCACCAGGCTCCGAGACAGTGGTACGAGGAGCTAAGTACATACCTCATCATCAAAGGATTTAAGCGCGGACTCGTCGACTGCACCCTATTCACGAGGAAATCAGGGGATGATTTGCTTCTGGTGCAGATTTACGTTGATGATATAATATTTGGTTCAACTAACGAGCTTTTATGCAGGGAGTTCGAAACTGTCATGCAGGAAAAGTTCGAAATGAGCGCAATGGGGGAGATGCAGTTTTTCCTAGGCTTGCAGGTGGACCAAAGACCCAACGAGATCTTCATTCACCAGACGAAATACGTATCCGATATCTTGAGCCGATTCCAGATGGAGGATTCCAAGCCGATGGATACCCCGATTCAACCCAATCACGGGATTGGAGTGGACGCTAAGGGGGAGCTGACGGACCCATTTACATACAGAGCAATCATCGGATCTCTGATGTATCTGACGACGTCTCGACCAGATATTATGTATGCAACGTGTCTCTGTGCCCGCTATCAATCGAAGCCGAAACAAAGTCATCTGACGGCGGTCAAGCGTATCCTTAGATATCTGAAGGGTTGTCCCTCAAAAGGACTTTGGTACCCTAATGATGATGATTTTGATTTTATTGCTTTTAGTGATGCAGATTGGGGCGGCTGTGACAAAGATAGAAAATCTACTACAGCTGGTTGCCAGTTTTTAGGGAGCAGGTTAGTCACCTGGCAATGTAAGAAACAGACTTCCGTGGCGCTGTCTACCTGTGAAGCCGAGTACATTGCAGCCTCGAGTTGCTGTTCGCAAGTGCTCTGGATCCAACAGCAGATGGTGGATTACGGTTTGCAGTTTCTTAAAACCCCTATACACTGTGACAACGAAGCCGCAATCGCATTAACTAAAAATACTGAAAATCATTCTAAAGCGAAACATATCCGGATCAAATATCATTTTATCCGTGATTGTTACGCTAAAGAATTGATAGATATGGTGAAAATCCATACTGACTACCAACGTGCAGATTTGTTTACAAAAGCTTTTGACAGATCCCGCTTTGAATATCTTTTAAAAGTAAACAACATAAAGGAAAAACATGACTAATCGGCACCTCGGTTTATCACTTTTTAGTTTTAGTTTTTAATATTTTGCTAATTGGGAATTTCTCTTTGATAATTGGGAATTTCTCTTTACTATCGTAATCCTCAAAGAAGTTGATGCTTTCGAGAGGATTGTTTAATCCTCAAAGAAGTTGATGCTTTCGAGTGGATTGTTTCTTTCAAATTTTTGTTTTATTGTTTTTCAGAAAAATTAAAAAAAAACCCAAAAATATGTTCTTTATTTTAGGGGGAGCCATTTTATCAGAAAAACCAAAAACATTGAAAAATTAAAAAGACCTAAAAGTTAGAAATCCAAAAATGATTTCCTGGATAAATAGAGGAAATGATAGTACATCAGTGGGGATCTGACACAGGCTAAAGAATTGTATAGTATAATGAGGCGTGTGTTGACTACGTGTGATATGCTGATAGGCTTCGTAGACTAAATATTGCGTGCATTAGTGATACAAACATAACGAACTACGCGTTTGTGGCTGAACACCTCATGGGCATATGGTCTTAGTACCGTAATTTCGTTTGATAGGATTGCCAAAATCTGAGGTTTCGGGTCGTTATGTTATGGTTATCCGGGATATTCTGATTAAACTTTTGTCGTATTGATTTACGGACCTAGTTTCATCAGAATATTTGCTAAAAGAGCTTAAATGCCAAAACCGAAAGTTACCGAATTGAGGAACTTTATGTTTTAATTGATCAAAGATCATTATTACATCGTATTGACTTACTGATGCAAATCAGTGGTTAATATCAGCCTCAACCTAGTGTATATGCACATGTTACTCTGCTGCATTCGTTTGCTGACCTGTACACCTCTGTGCTATATACTTTGTAACTTTTACGGATAACTCTGGCATAATCACGCGTTACGACGAAGCTTTGTGCAATTACTTGATACGGGAGTATGTCGTGTCTGTGGGCAGCACATCGTGTTAGTCTAATACATCTAACTCGTATCATTTTAAAGCATTGCGTAATTGTCTGCATGTGAGCTTACGTGGACAACAATATCAGCAATTGCCGTGTCACATACTGTTTCTAATGATAATATTAAACAAACGGATCAACGCTGTGATCAGATTTCTCAGAAAACTGATATGATCCTCTTACCGGATATCACAAAATGTTTACTGCTTTCATTTCCTTTGATACATTTTTACTTTTATTGTCAAAAAGATACAACATCCAAAAAGATTTTAGGTGTGTTTTGTTAAAATTTCAGAAAAACCAAACTTTTTGCATTTCTGCTTTATTTTTGATATCTGAGGATGCTTGATGGTCAATTTCTGAGATTTGATAACACCATCTGGGCTTTGTATCATTCAAAAGTTGAAAATATGAGTTTTGGAAGTTTAACAGATTGAAAAATGTTGAACGGGATTCGAATTCGTGATTTGGCAAAATTTTCAGATTTTTCCATTTCACATTCGTCCCTTAATTGGGTCGAATGTGGAAAAATCTTCACCTTCGGGCGTTTTAATCCGGGCGAATGTGGGTTTTTCACAAAACTTCCACCTTCGGGTAACTAGATTCCACTTTCGTGCCATTTATTTGGGGCGAATGTGGAATTCATCCACATTCGACCACCAAAATGGGGGAAGGTGGCATGCCTATAAAAGCCAGTCACAGGTTCGAACCTTCATTCACTGTTCTTCAAAATTTTTCTTCGATCCAAACACCTTGTTGCTTTGATTCCGTTTTCTTGTGCATTTGATTCACGTGTGATTACTGGTCATTTCTATACAAATTTCACAGGTAATGGAGCACAAATGAGATCAGTATCGTCGTTTTTAGAACCAGACCTAGGGTTTTAGAATTAAGGATCTTAGGGTGTTTGTTGATGATTAATTTTGATTACATTTCAATCTATATCAGTTTTAGGGGGAGAAGGATTAACAAATTAGGGTTATAACATAGTTTAATGGGTTAATCGATTGATTGGTTAATAAAACCCTAATTTTCTTTTAAAAACTGATATAAATTGAAAATTGGTAACAATTGGTGATGGATGAGTGCTAATCGGCCATAGTAGAACACATTTCAATCAAAATTAGACGTTTAAATTCAAGTTGACAAAATTTTGAATTTTAGGGATTATCATGTTTCACCTTCGGGTCAATAAACGGGCGAAGGTGGAATGAAACGGACGAATGAAACTTATACTGGGCGAATGTGTTTTTAAATCAATACTTTTTGACATTCGACCAGAAAAACTCACATTCGTATCATAAAAACTCACATTCGACCTGTTTTAAATGGGCGAATGTAGAAACTGTTTAAATCTTAAAATTTTGAATTTTTGTCGATTTCTTATTTTGACGTATTTTTCTGATTCTGATGAACAGATGGCTGAGCAACAGGAAAATATTGAGACTCCAGTGAAGAATATTGTCACAGATCCAGTTCAAGAGACTGTTCAGGAGGCTGAAGCATCAGTTCCGATAAGCTGGCCGTTCGAAAGATCTCATAATTGCTGTGCTTATCTAGGTGACGTGGAAAAGAACACTGAGTTTACTGGAATCATTGAGTTCTTGAAGAGAAGCAGAGTTTACTGGAATCATTTACAAAGACATTATTGAAGACTTTTACAAGAACGCGAAGTACGACTTCTGGGAGAATCAGACAATCATCAGAAGAAGAACAGGTAGACTTTGAGCCTTCTGATTCTAAGAAAGAAAAAGATGATGATGAGGAAGATGAGGAGTCTGAGAAAAGTGAAGATGAGGAGTCTGAGAAAAGTGATGATGAGGATAGTAAGAAAGATGATGATGATGATGCAGAAGGGTCTGGGAGTCAGAAAGATGAAGATAGTAGTAGTGATAGTGATGATGATGAAGGAGGAGATGACACTTCTAAATTTACTTTTGAAAAGAGAACACCAAAGAAGAAAGATGCTGGAGAATCTAGTTCCAAGAAGAAGAAAGGTGAGAACATAGATCCAGATGAAAGTATCTTCTGGAATGAGAAGGTGAGATCTCTGACTGATGATGCGAAGAAAGTTTACAAAGATATGTTAGAAGGAAGAGAATGGACGATAGAGTTCACAGGTCGTTTTGCTGAAATATTCCAGACTGATGATATGAGATATGAACTGGAATACAACGATCCTGATCTTGAAGAAGGTGAAGTACCTGCTACTGTGGCTAAAGAAATTCTTGATGGACTTGCACAGAGAGTAGGGAAATCGTTTGAGGAGTTCGTAATGGATGAGTCGATTCCAAATATTCCTGAAAAGGATATTGGAAATCACTCAGATGATAAGAATACTCCAGAAATGGATGAAGTGGAGATTGAAGATATAACACATGAGGAGTGCAGAGTTTGTTGAGAAGGTGTTTGGAGCTGATAAGAAAGAATCCTCAAGCCAATCTGATGAATTAAAGACTTACTTGAAGAAGTTGAGAGAATTGGATGAAAACCGACCGAAGCCTGAAGCTCAAGGAAGTTTCTATAGATTCCATAATGCTAAGTTTAAAGGCAGAGCTCTCGGGTGGACATATTTGGGTAGACTGAAGTGTTTAGCTGCAAAATGGGAATCAGGAATTCTGTACTTCTATAGATTCATTGATTTGCTAACTTTACCGTACTGGGCGGTCAGAGATTTATGCAGATTCCCAATGTCTGGAGCTTCAGTAAACAATACACATGTCGGTTGGTGTGCAGATAAGTTGGTTTGGGAAAGTAGAACGAAATGGAATAGATTAAAGCCTCAATATCCCAGAAGAAAGGTTCATAGGGATATTGATCCTAAAACCAAGTTGAAGAGGGTAACTTTGATATACAAAGCACCTGAAGTGATGAGAAAAATACCTTTGATGCCCATGCCACAACATTTCAGTGCTGACTTTATATTCTGGTATTATGATTGGAGGAAGGCTGAAGCGGTGATAGTTTTGAGAGATGGAAAGGACAAATACAAGCATGTTCATGTATTTGATCCTATGGGGTTGATAAACTGTACGTTTGAAGACATCATCATGCTTTTCTACAATCCGACTCATCATGAGCTGAACGATGCTGATCAAGCAAAGAAGTATACTCAGGTGGTTGGAGTTTGTTTTGCATACGATATAAACTCGGGGAGTAACTTGGATAATAAACTTGGCAAAATGGTGAAGATGGCAAATGTATCGAAACCAGTGAAGAGAAAGTTGGAGCCGGAAATGACTAAAGAGCAAAAGAAACAGCTCAGAATTTACTTGTTGAACAAAGCAATGGACGAAGACAGAAGACGATCCAATCAATAGTCGAGGGGGAGTTTGTAGATGCACGTAGTGCGACTAATGATTGGATCCACAAGTTAACATATGTTAGGAAGTTGCTGATTGGTTGAAAGTAGAAACAGACTGGGCGAATGTAAAGAAAAGTGGGCGAAGGAAGAAAGCAAGTGGGCGAAGGTAGAATGGAACCTGATCAAGATACACGTTCGTACCTTAAAGTGGGCGAATGTGGAAGAATTCCACATTCGACCATTCACAGTGGGCGAACGTGCAGTGGCTATAAATAGATTTTGTGTATTTGTGAGTTATAGAGAGTTTCAGTTTATGTGTCTGTTCAGGTTAGGTTCCAGGTTATTTTGAGAAAGTGTTTAAGTGTTCTAGATTAACTCGTGTGTGATTGTAACTGAATATTTGAACAAGTTAATCTATGAAAAAGCTTTGAAAATGATGTTGATTGTGTTTTGATTAGAGTTTCATCAGTTTGTTCAGAACTAGGGTTTCCGCACCTGGTTTTGTGACTTGTATGATCAATTAATCCTGTTTTAGTCAAAATCTTTCGCTTACAGTAAACACTGCTTACTTTGTTCAAAACAGAGTATTAATCAACCCAAGACATCAAAAGACTGCTTATGAAATTTTGTTCAAAATCAAACCATTAATCTCATTTTTCAAAGTCTTTGGCTGCCCATGTTTCATTTTAAATCCTAAAGATTCCATTTCAAAATTTGCAGCCAAAGTAGATTGTGGATATTTTCTGGGATATTCTTCTACTGCCAAGGCCTATAAAGTGTTTAACACAAGGACCAAGACAATAGAAGAAACTCTGAATGTGAAGTTCAATGAACTCTCATCTTTAAAAATCCCAGCAAACCCTGCTGAGTTATTTGATTTGGATAAATTCAAATTTGAAGATATTACTGTCAAAACTAACAGTGCAGGTATTTCACAATCTCCACAACAAGACTACAGAATAGATGTTGTGATTCCAGATCACTATAAAGTCTATCCTGCATCAGAGGAAGCAGTAGTTCAAAACAACTGTCAAAACTCTGTCACAGCTGAGTCAGCCTTTGTTGGCCAGTCCTATCCTCAAACCACTGAATCACCTATTTCATCCACTGCTCAATCATCTGTTGACAAAAGTCAAACATCTGTTGAAAAGAGTCAGTCCAATTTTACACCACTTGGACCCATTCCTCCACCCCCATTCCAAACATCTGTTGACACTACAAAAGTGCAAACTGATGTTATGTCAACAGAGTCACCAAACCTCTGTCCTTCACCTCAAAATGCCATCATACCATATCAGGGAGATCAAATCTACCTAAGAGCTCATCCCCCAGATCAAATCATTGGCAACATTAGAGAAGGTGTGCTCACAAGGAGCCAATCCTCAAATATCTGTCTTTTTGCAGGCTTTCTATCTCTCATACAACCAGTCAAGTACCAAGAGGCACTGAAAGACAACAGTTGGGTGGAAGCCATGCAAGAAGAGCTCCTTCAGTTCAAAAGACAACAAGTATGGGAACTTGTACCACTGCCTAAGGATGTTTGTCCAATTGGCACAAAGTGGGTCTTCAAAAACAAAACTGATGAAAGGGGTATAGTTGTCAAGAATAAAGCCAGGCTAGTGGTTCAAGGCTTCAGACAAGAAGAAGGGATAGACTATGATGAAACCTTTGCCCCTGTAGCAAGGTTAGAAGCTATCAGACTGTTCCTAGCCTTTGCTGTCAACCACAACATCAAGGTGTATCAGATGGACATCAAATGTGCCTTCCTATATGGCAAAATTCAGGAGGAGGTCTATGTATGTCAACCACCTGGTTTTGAAGACACATTCCATCCTGAGCATGTCTACAAGCTAAATAAAGCTTTGTATGGACTGAAACAAGCACCTAGAGCCTGGTATGAAACTCTCTCCACTTTTCTCTTATCCATTGGTTTCACAAGAGGTAAAATTGATAAAACCTTATTTTTAAAATGGAAAGGGAAAGATTTAATGATTGTTCAAATATATGTGGATGATATCATTTTTGGATCCACATGTAACAAAATGTGTGAGGAGTTTAGGGAACTCATGACAGCAGCTGTTTCAACTTCAATAGCTGAGGCTGAATACATTGTTGCTGCAAGCTGTACAGCCCAACTCATGTGGCTTCAAAATCAACTGCTGGATTTTGGGATAACTGCACTAAGGAGTCCACTCATGTTGGATAGTCAAGTTGCTGAAAATATCATCAAGAATCCAGTCTCTCATTCAACCACAAAGCACATAGACATGAGACATCATTTTGTCAGAGATAGCTATGAAAAAGGTTTGATTACTCTGCACCATGTTCCAACAGAGGATCAGTTGGCAGATGTGTTGACAAAAGCTTTAGACACATCTACCTTCACAAATCTGATCTCTCAAATTGGAATGTTAAACATGGATTAAAACAACAAAAATGTTTTCAATAAAACATTAAAATGTTTTCAGAAAAACAATTTTTCCCTTAAAATAGGTCTTTTGGTTGAAAAATCTATTTTAAACCACTGATCAGATAAAACAACCACTGTTTCATTCTATCCACTGTTGGTTGAAAAATCTGTTTCAAACATCTGATCAGATAAAACAACTGTTATTTCATCAGTCTTTTGGTTAAACAACAGAGGTTGGCAACAGACTTTTATCAAAACAGTTGTATGCCACCAGATGTTTAAACCATCAGATGTTGCCACGTCTGCTCTCAAAAGCAGAGTTTTGCCACATCGGCGGTTTCACCAGAGGCAACAAAACCCTGTTTTTCCCCCAACAGCAGTTTTACTGTCTCATTGTATTCAAACAAAACCCACCCACAATTACCTACCATTCTTGGTTAAAACAGAAGACAACGTACCATTCAATTCCACCATTGACATAATTTTAAACTCAAAATATAAAACCATTCTAACTGCTGATGCTCCCATCCATCTCAAAACCCTCCAAGAATTCTGGGCTAAAGCTGAAGTCTTGTTTCAAGACAAAAAGCCTACATCCATTATTTCCAAAATTGGAGCCACTAGCATCTCCATCACACCTGAATTAATATCCACAACCTTCTCCCTCAACGACTTGTCAGGTAAGGATTCCTTTCCTAAAACAGAGTTTCACACAGAGTTTCAGGAAAGAGGGTATGATGCTCAAATGACTGGATCAACATTGTTTAAAATGTTTTTCCCTCCAGTCATGAAGTTTTTCTTCCATACTCTCCTTCTCTGTGCCTCGGCTAAGACCACATCCTTTAATGAAATCCCATTAAGGATTCAGTACTTGGGGTATGCTATGTTGTCAGACTCTGACTTCAATCTTTCCCAAGGACTGTTTATGGACTTGGTTTCTAATGTGAAAGCCATAAAATCTGGCTCAAACAATGCTTTTCTACTCTACCCAAGAATTCTTAGTGTAATCCTTCAAAAGGTTTTACCAGAAAATGATTTCCAAAAGGGGGAGTCTTTCCAAATGAAAAGTCTAACTGATGAAACTTTCACAAGAATGTTGGGTTCTTCAACCCAAGAAAAAGTGTCTAAAGTGTCAATAGTTTCTAAAACACAAACAAAGAGGTCAAAAACAACAACTGTTGTTCAAACCTCTGTTATTGAGCCCACTGCTCCTGGTGATCATGGCACTTCATCCAGTGCTATGAAACCCACACCAGCCACCAAAAGAAAACGTCCAACTACAAAAACCACCTCCACACCCAAAAAGGGACTTCTGGAAGATGAGATACCAGAAGCTAACCCTGTTGCATCACCAAAGCAACCTGAAACCACTGTTGTTACTTCCTCACAACAGCTGGAAATATCTCAACCCAAACAAACTCCTCAAGTATCCTCACAAAAGGATCTTGTTGTAAGCCAAAGGGAACCACATACTGAAGCATATGAGTCACTTGATCATATGTTTACAAGTCCATCTCCCAGGGCTAATTCTCTTCTTACTCCTCCACCTTCACCACAACATGTCCCACAAACAATGCAACCTCTGTTTGAGGCAATTGATAAAACTCAGGATAATCCCAGTTCCTCTCCTTCACCTGTCACTGAGAGTATACCTTCACAAGTGACTGGGCCTGAGAAAAATCAATCTGTCAACCCACAAACAGATGAGGAGGTTACACTCCCAGAGTTCAATGTAACTCTTGGTGAGTTTTCAAGTGAAGCAGCCACTACTGATGTAGTGACCATTGTCTCACAACAGGACAGTGGTTACATAGCTAAGACTTCCTTGAAGGCAACAACTGATGAGGCCACAATTGTGTCCCCAAAATCAGTTGGAAGTCCCAAGAACCAAGACCAAGGATCATCTGGTTCTCATTCCCTGGACTCACCTCCTAGGACTGAACCAGGTAAAACTACCACTGGTGGGAATTCAGATGATCCTATTAACTTAGGTGATGGATTAAAACTCCAAGAATTGATGGATAGAGTTCAAACCATTGAAACCTCTGTTGCTGACATCAAAACAGATGTCAAGTCAATATTGGAAACTCTGGCAAACTTTGTTAAAAGTCAACCATCCACTGCTGATGTTGCTAGTGAGCTATGGAAATCTGTTTCCCCCATCATCATAGCTCACAGAAAACTAGCAGATCAGACACAAGAGACTTACATGAACTTGATCAGAAATATGGTGGATGCCAGGTTCAATGACACCAAGGCTGATATCAAGGTGATCAAAGATCATTTGCTGAAGACTACTGGCTCTGCCCCTACCACAATCCTCAGAGATGAAGATGATGATGAATTCACAGCTGATGATGCCAAAAAGGGGGAGAGTGGCAGAGATAGGTTGCCAATACTGAATCCTTTTGGTTCACCACCCTCTCAAAAGGGTAAACCAACTGCTGACAAACCTGAGTCTACCAAATCAGCACCACAAAAACAACAACCAAGTGCTCAAACCTATGCTGCAACTGAAACTGCCAAAACCAGCAAAGCAAAGGAAGTTGATACCTCTGCAAATGAAAAGGCTGATAAGGCTGCTGAAGACAAACTTAAGAGGGCTGACACTCTGGAAGTTAAAGCAGAGAGGTTAATTCAGCTGAAGAAGGCACAACAGCAAGAAGTTGAAGATGTGAGTTCCTCAAAAAGAAAGAAAATCTCTGCAAAACATACAAGGAAACCACCATCCAAACTGTCTTCTGAAACCACTGATGCTGAAACCCCTGTTACCACAAACACTGCCACCAAAACCACTGCTACCAAAACCACTGCTACCACTACCAAAACCACCGATACCACAACCACTGCCACCAAAACATCTGATCCTACCAAACCAACCACTACACAATCAACAACCAAACCAACCACCACACAACCAAAACCCCAAGCAACTGCTGGTTCTACAAAAGAGCCAACAGAGGTTAAGCCAACCACTGCTGCACAATCCCCTTCACCAAAAATCTTGTACAGCAGAAAAAGGAAATCTACCTTTGTTCTGCAAGATGAAAACATTCACACGACACCACCTAATACTCCAATCACACAATCTACACCTGTCCAAGCCTTCCACTCTCATCATACTCACCACACACCTCACAGTTCAGATCACATAGACCACCACCAACCATCACACCATTGGCTGAGAAGTATGCTCTTGAACTTGATTTACTCAAGGGGGGACTTCAATTCTTCTATAATACTGATCAGCCATCAGAAAGATCCTTCCCTTCTCTTAAAGATTTTCCTGTTCCTCTAAACATTGATACATATCTGAAGTACAAGAGTGAATAGGCTGATGCCATCATAAAAGAGAAATGCAAAGGGAATGATGACAGGAGTGCTCAGGGCATCCATTCAGCAGAGCTTAGCAAACTGAGAAGGATTGAAGATTTTGCTAAGACCCTGAGCAACTCTATGTCCTCCATGCCTCTCAGCAAAGATATGGAAAAGGAGGTTAGGAATTCTCTTCTAGAACAGATCTTGGCAACCATGCCTTACAAAGCAAACAAGAAACAGTTTGCAGGCTGGACCACCCATGCACTCAGAGAAGAATTGATCAGAATTGAAGACATAGCCAAGAATCCTCCATGAAAGGTCTCTGCTCCTGATTTCAGCAAAGGCACAGATCCAGCCAGAGCTCTCAAGTTTAAAAGAATGAAACAAGAAATTGTGGCTGCTAAATATGGAGAAATGAAGTCTGTGGCAAGATGGTCTGAAATAAGATTGATTGAAACTTACAAGAAGCTGGAAGAGAACAGAAAGACAGACCCTACCTTGCCAAGAAAACATATCTATGATGATGAGCCCAAGAGACCTCTACAGGCCTTTACTTTAGATAGCCTACTGGACACTTCTGATCTATCTATTGCTGCAAGAAGACAGTTCAAAAAGTAGAAGGAGATGACAGAAGAAGAACAGAAACAGTTTGCTGATACATTTGTAAAAGAGGGTCTCATTAACCAAATTCATTATTTTTCTGATCCAACCACTGAGAGACTCAGAGAACTAATAGGAAGACCTCCATCACCAAACTGATCAAAAATAAAGATGCATCCCAGCCATTCCTCTAATTCTAAAATTCTAAAATGGTAGTCAAATAAAGACACCCATGAATTGACTCTGCTCAGATCAGATGGAAGGATTCAGAAGCTCAGCATGGATGATGCACATGGCCTGTGTGCTGAAGATCTTCAAACACTGCTGAATCTAGAGCTGGAAGGAGATGCTGAAGACCTCTTCTCACTGAGCTTTAAATTACAACTCAAAGGCCAAATTAGACAAAGTCTGATGAGGAATAAAGATCAAGAATATAGCTAAGTTTTGGCATCATCTGTTCTAGGGGGAGATTGTTGGGTCTGCTGACCTGGAGAAGAACAGATAATTAGAAAGCCAAAATATTCTATCTTTTGATCCTTTGAATAAAACAGCTGATACAAGAAACTTTCCCCAAAAGACTGTTGACCCTAACAACTGCTACACCAAACAACTGATGAAGACAATTGCTGCTGCTGAAAGGTCTGCTGAACAAACAACTGATAGACAAAGATCTGATGAAGAAACAACTGTTGATCAAGTACTGAAGAACAAATGTCTGTTGAACCAGCAGCACTTTGGTCAACAGATGATAGAAACCATCAGAGCTTTCCTTTACAGTAGTCTGTATTAACAGTATTTTCAATGTAACAGTAGTTATAGTTAGCAGATGTTTAATGTTGTTAGTCAGTTAGAGGTCGCTGTCTTAGGTGACGTTAGTAGTGATCATCACATGTTTAGTTTAGTCTATAAATAGAACAGTGATTGTACTGTTCTATTTATCACTCGTCATTCTCTTAAGACAAACATTCTCTGAGTGATCCGGCTGAGGGGGAGTTATTGTACGATTGTAATCTTTCAACTTAATGAAAGCATTCGATTAAAAACAATTATTCTCTTGTTTTGATTTATAATTTATCATTCCGCTGCACTTTCCATTTATATCTCACTTCACTTATTTCATTATTTGTCTAAACAATCAAAACAAACAAACTCAGATCCTAACACACCCAGAACGTACAAGGCTGTGGTCCTGACTAGATGTTTGACTACAAAGAGTTCTTTGAATCATTCAATGTAGATAACTTGGTTGAAGAGGTTGTTCTAAGACTATTTTGCTAAACATGGATTAACAATAAAAAAAATTTCATGAATAAAAGCATTTAAATGTTGTCGGAAAATCAAAAATCAACCCTTAAAAATGGTTTTGGTTGAAAAATATGTTCAAGATAAAACAACCACTGTTTCATTAATTGTATCATCTGTTGGTTGAAAACTCTGTTTCAAAATTCTGATCAGATAAAACAACCACTACTGGTTGAAAAATCTGTTTCAAACATCTGATCAGAGAAAACAACTGTTTTCATAAACATCTGTGGACTAGTCAACAGATGTTATTAAACAACTGTCATCCACCAAAACAGACCTTCCATCAGATATTTGCCATGTATGCTCTCAAAAGCAGTACTTTGGCCACATCAGCGGTTTCCCTGAGACTAAAGAAACCCTGTTTATCCCCAACGGTTGTTCCACTGTCTCATTGAATTCAAAATTCTGAAAACTGCTATCTATCAACCTTAAATCCTCACCCTAAATTCATGGACATTGTTACTGAAATCCAAAACATGGATCTTTAATTGAAAGCTCCCCACAATTATTTACCATATCTGTCCAAAACAGAGGAAAACCGTCACTTTCATTCTATCATCGAGATATTAACTGAATCCAAATACTTGCTTGTTCTCACTAACACTTCTTTGATTTATCTTGACACTCTCCAAAAGTTCTGGTTGAATGCTGAAATCCTATTAGCAGATAAAATTCCTACATCCATTATCTCAAAAATTGGAGATACACATGTCACCATAACTTCCCAAACCATATCCACAACCTTCTCACTGGATGATCAGGCAGGTAAAGATTCTTTTGATAAAACTGAACTTCGCACAGAGTTCATTGAGAGAGGTTATGAATGTCAAATGACTGGGGCAACAATTTTCAAAAAGTTTTTCCCCCCAGCCATGAAATTTTTCTTTCATACTTTACTCATATGCCTCTCTACTAAAACTACTTCTTTTAATGAAATTACATTGAAAGTTCAGTGCTTGGGATATGCCATTTTGTTAAACACTTACTACAATCTATCCCAAAGACTGTTTCTAGATTTGGTAGGAAATGTGAAGGGTGTCAAGTCTGGGTCAAACAATGCTTTTCTACTATACCCAAGACTTTTAAGTGTTATCCTACAAAAAGTTTTACCTTAAAAGGATTACAAAAATGGTGAAGACCTTCAAATGAATAGCCTCTCCCAAGAAAATTTTACAATAATGATGGGTCCTAACACCTAAGAAAAATCAACAAAAGCAAAAGTTTCCAAAACACAAGCAAAGAGTGTTAAGACAACAACTTTTGTGCAAACCTCTGTTGCTAAGCCCACTACTCCTGGTGATCATGGCATTATATCCAGTACTATGAGACCCACACCAGCCACTTCCAAAAAGAAAACCAAAAAGCTGACTCTGAAAGATGAGATACTAGAGGAAATTTCTGTTGTAACACAAATGCAACAAACAACCACTGTTAATACTTCCTCTCAACAGATGGATATATCTCTACCCATCCAAACTCCTCATGCATCCTCTCAAAAGGATCATGTTGAAAGCCAAGGGGACACACATCATAAGATAGATGGTTCACTAGAACATCTGTTTACATGTCCTTCTCCCAGGGCTAACACTCTTTTCATTCTACAACCATCACCATCACAAAATCCTCCTATTCCACCCACCATGCAACCACTGTTTGAACCTATTGACAAAACTCCGGACTCTACCAGTTCCTCTCAATAACCTATCACCGACAGTATACTTCAACAAGTGACTGATGTGTTGCTAAACACACCTTGTTAATATGTTGGTTTTGTATATATTTTAGTGTTTAATCAATGCAGTTTAGACACACGTTATGTAATATTAATTATAATCTAAACGCATTAGTAGTAGGATAAAATATATTATTGTTAGTGATTTTACTTTTGTAGATAAGAAATATCATATGGATATTAAATGGAATGACATTAAATTAAGTTACGAAAGTTATTTCATATTTGGTCCATCATTTGATTTGGTCGAATTTAAGAAAATGATTCATGGTGGGCGAAGGGACTATTGTGCTTTGATGGAAATTAAAAGGAAGTCAGTAGGCTTGGCTTAATTATCAATAATGAGATGAGATGATGGCATTTAAAAGCAAGGGACATCAATGTGATTAAGTGGACAAGCTGGGCATCAAGAAGTGTGGATTGAATTCAATTTTTTGGAGTTGGCCCAAAACAACAAACACATATAGAAAGTCGGCCCAAAGGAGGAGAGTGGCGGCACAATGTTATTTCTTGTAGGGAGGTTTATTTCTCATTGGACAACATTATACGAGAGGACAGCAAGATTATTATAGTTTTTTTCGAAGGTTTTATTAAAAGGGCACCAATATTGAACCGCGGGACAAAAGACGAGAGGTGGAAGGCACGCACAATAGTTGAAGAATTAATTTTGTGGTGATGACGAGCATGCGCGGCTATACCTTTTGTGACTTTCCCCGGGTGAACGGTTTTAGTTTACTTTTTCATTAGACTTGTTGATTTACATTGTGAACTCGTATAACTGGACCACTTGTGTTTGAATTGAAGAAACGTTTGCTTATGTTTGAATTATTTATCATTTGTAGAGGATGAATTCGACACTAAAACAGGATTATATGATCATACAAGTTGCTAAACCAGGTGCGGAAACCCTAGCTTAGAACAAACTGATATAAACTCAATCAAAACACAATCAAAGTCATTTTAAAAGTTTTTCATAGATTAACCTTTCCAAATAAACTCTTACAGATTGATTACAGTTAATCTAGAACACAATCTAACACTCTCAATCCTCTCAGGAACACACACTGAAAACACACACTCTAAATGACTCGTTGTCCATTACAAAAACCCAATTTCTATTTATAGCAGCTGCACATTCGCCCAGATAGACTGGTCGAATGTAGCATTGTTCCACATTCGCCCAGTTTGACTGGTCGAATGTGTCTTCCTTCAGTCTATGTTCCAGCTTCGTTCATGTCTAAATTACCTTCGCCCATTTACAAGTCACCTTCGCCCCTTCTGGTTTTCCTTCGCCCCTTAACACATGTTAGTATCTAATCATTAGTCGCAAAACGGCATCTACAAACTCCCCCTCGACTATTGATTAGATCGTTGTCTATCTTCATCCATGGCTTTATTCAGCAGCTTGATTCTGAGTATACTCTTCTGTTCTTTCGTCATCTCAGGCTCTAATTTTCTCTTTACCGGCTTCGACACATTAGCCATCTTCACCTTCTTGCCAAGCTTCCCCTCCAAATTACTTCCAGCGTTAATGTCATAAGCAAAACAAACACCCACAACTTGTGTGTATTTCCTTGCTTGATCTGCATCGTTTGGCTCATGATGAATCGGATTATAAAATAACATGATGATGTCTTCGAAGGTGCAATTGATCAGCCACATAGGATCAAATACATGAACATGCTTGTATTTATCCTTTCCATCTCTCAACACGATCACCGCTTCTGCCTTCCTCCAATCATAATACCAAAATATGAAGTCAGCACTGAAGTGTTGAGGCATAGGCATCAAAGGTATCTTCCTCATAACTTCAGGTGCCTTATAAATCAAGGTAACTCTTTTCAACTTGGTTCTGGGATCAGTATCCCTGTGAACTTTCCTCCGGGGATATTGTGGTTTAAATCTGTTCCACTTCGTTCTACTCTCCCAAACCAATTTATCTGCACACCAACCGACGTGTGAATTATTCACTGAAGCACCAGACATTTGGAATCTGCAAAGATCTCTAACCGCCCAATACGGTAGAGTCAGCAAGTCAATGAATCTGTAAAAGTACAAGATTCCAGATTCCCACTTAGCAGCTAAACACTTCAGCCTGCCTAAGTATGTCCACCCAAGAGCTCTGCCTCTGAACTTTGCATTATGGAACCTATAGAAGTTTCCTTGAGCTTCAGGCTTCGGTCGGTTTTCATCCATCAACCTTAATTTCTTCAAATACTCTTTCAATTCATCAGACTTCTTTGAAGATTCTGGCAAATCAGCTCCAAGCACTTTCTCTACAAATTCAGCACTTCTCTTCCTTGCCTTTCTTTTAGCAGACGTATTATGTCTTTCAGTAAAGTCAGGAAACACCACGTCTTCATCATTTTGTCTGAAGTACTGTGGATATTCCTCATGTGTAATATCCTCTATCTCAACTTCCTCAAATTCAGGGGTTTCTTTATCATCAGAGTGAGTTCCAATATCCTTTTCAGGAATAGGTGGAATCAACTCATCAACAATGAATTCTTCAAACGTTTTCCCTACTTTCTGTGCAAGTCCATCTAAAATCTCCTTTGCTACAGATGCAGGTACTTCCCCCTCTTCAAGATCAGGATCGTTATATTCCAATTCATATCTCATGTCATCAGTTTGGAATATTTCTGCAAAACGACCTGTGAACTCAATGGTCCACTCTCTCTTCTCTAACATGTCCTTGTAAACTTGTTTTGCATCATCAGATAAGGACCTCACCTTCTCATTCCAAAACACAGTTTCATCATCTACATTCTCTCCTTTCTTCTTTGAACTAGACTCACCTGTGTCTTTCTTCTTCTTTGAAGGTGGTCTTTTCTCAAACGTAAACTTAGCAGTATCATCTCCTCCGTCATTATCATCACTGCTACTACTATCATCATCCTTTTGACTTCCCGAACCTTCAGCATCATCATCATCATCATTATTATCATCTTCATCATCACTTTTCTCCGATTCTTCATTCTCATCATCCTCATCCTCCTCTTTATCAGATTCAGATGGTTCAAAATCTACTTGTTCAACCTCTTTCTCTGCATCTTCCTCACCCTCCTTCAGTTTGGGTGCAATGTTGTACAGATCATCAATCAGATCACTAAGGCGTTTGTTTTCAGCCTTCAGCTCTTTGTTATCTTCCTTAATTGCCTTGTATCTGTTCTTGTTTCTCAGAACCTTACTTTCAAGCTTCTTATTCTTTGCTTCAAGCTTCTTTACCTTCTCATCTATTTCATCTTGATTAGATTTAGAAGCAACAACTATCTGAAGCATTTTCTCCTCATTCATCTTAAACTTGGCAATCTCAGATTGTTGAGCCACAAGCATCTTCATCATATCGTCCATTCTTTTATTCATCTGCTTCATCACTTCATCATCCACAGTGACCTTTTTAGACTTGGACTTAGACTTAGATGGCTCAATCTCAGCTTCTTTTCCCTTCTGAGGCTGTGTAAACATGTTAAGAACATTATCCAGGGCAATATTGAACTGATCCACTGGTAATGTTGTAGCCTCCTTTGTCTTTTGTTTCTTAGTAGCTGGTGAAGATTGTTTAGATGATGTTTCAGCATCAGGTAATCTCTTCCCTTTCAACAATAAGTTCAACTCCTTCTCTCTGAGTTGCTTGGTGCTTGTTTTCTTAGCCATAGTTTTGTGTTTGGGCTTGGGCAAATTCACTACAACTGTTTCACCTTCATTCAACTCATCCAGATTTACAGTCAAACCTTCATCTTCAGCATCAACAGACTGCTTACTCTTCTTAGCTTCTTCTATTGATCTATTCAGTGATTCAGACTCACCAACCAAAGTGGCCTTTTGTTTGGTAGTCCGGACATTTTCAGCATCCGAATCCCACTGTTCTTCAGTCTCTGTTTCCTCTGAATCAACAGACTCCTCATCTACCAAACTCGTACCCTTCTTTGCAGTAGTCTTCTTCCTCACCGCTTGTTGTTTTGAACTTCCCTGATCTGTCTTTCCCTTGCCCTTCCCTTTGGCTCCAGGATTGACAACTTGCCTTTTCCTTTTCGTGCTTGCATCAGCATAAACTAGTGGATCATCATTATCACTATCACTATCAGGATGCCTTGCTAAATTCTTTCCAGGATCCATGTAATCCTCTCTAGCCAAAGCTCCAAATAACCTTCTGTAAGGTGGTCTCTCATTTTCAGGCACACCTTTGTAAGCTTTCATTCTAGCCAAGGTTCTAACATTCATATGATCCATAGCAAGTATTTGTGTTGGATCCTTCTTCAAGTTTGGATATTTGTGATCGAAGATCATCATCAAAAATCTAGGATAAAGCATGAAGTATTTCTTCTTCAAACCTTTCAACATCTCCAACATGTGATCTAAGATCATCCCAGCAACGTTAAATGGTTTGTTAAGAGTCAATGCAACCATTAACGAGCTTAAACTCTTTCTCATCACGTCATAACCCCCACTAACACATCCAAATACTAGTATGATGACGTGAGCAAAATACTTGAACTGTACGCTCAGTTTCCCTTTATACATCGAACCATCAGTAATCGGTCCTTTGTATTTCATCCTCAGGAAACATGCTTTCTGCTCAGTCCAGGACAATTCTCTAGGATCCTCACTTGTTTCAAATTGAATCTGGAGAGCTTCTCTGATATCAGCTTCAGTTATAAACATCTCCATTCCCTGAATCTTGCTTTTAATGATCGTCTGATTATCAAAGTAATCATACTTGGCGTTGTTGTAAAAATCCTCAACTATATCCTTGTAGATAATAGTTGGTGTGGCCAAAGCATAAACCACTCTGCATCTCTTCAAAAACTTTATGATCTCAGTGAATTCCACATTCTTCTCAACGTCTCCAAGATATGCGCAACAGTTATGAGTCTTCTCAAACGGCCATTTAGTACCGCTTGATGATTCTCCTTCTTGCACAGTCTGTGGAACTGGATCAGCAACTGTAGTCTCCACAGGAATATCAACGGTTGTTTGTTCTTCAGCCATCTGTAGGATAAAATCAAAATAAAACGTCAAACCACAAAATCGTCAAAAATTCAAAATTTTAGGTTTTCAAAGTTCCACATTCGCCCATATTACACTGGTCGAATGTAGGGTTTTGTGGCCGAAGGTGCAATTTTTCTGGTCAAATGTACAAAGTTTTTGAATAAAAGATACATTCGCCCGTTTAGTGTTACCTTCGTCCGTCCAGTTCCACCTTCGACCAAATCGATGAGCCGAATGTAGAACTGGTTAAACCCCAAAATTTGAAAATTTTCAAACTTTGTTTTTAGGCCTTGATTTTGATCAGAATCTATCCTACCATGACCGATTAAGCTTCGTGTACCATCAATTTCCCTAAACATTCATTCTATATCAGTTTTAAAACGAAATTAGGGTTTATATTGTTTTATTGATCAATCAGTGATTAAAACTTGTTTATAACCTAATTCCTAACACATTCTCCCCCTAAAACTGATGTGGGATGAATGTCTATCAAAACTAAGCATCAAAAATCAGCCAATCATCATAAACACTAAAACCCTAAGTCCGGTGAAAAAGCAAACGATTCCGGCTTCATTCCTGAACCATTACCTGTAATCTTTATACGAAAATGATCAGCAAGCACTAAGGATCAAAAAGCACAAGCACAGGAATCAAAATCAACAAGGTCTGATTACGAAGAAAATTTTGAAAAATTTGAAGTGTTTGGTCGAACCTGGTTTGGCATATATATAAGGCTTCACCTTCGCCCGTTCCCTCTGGACGAATGTAAATATTTCCCACCTTCGCCCCTAGTGAAAGACACGAAGGTAAAAAGAATTCACCCGGAAGTGAAAATTGGCTATAAGCCACATTCGCCCAAATGGAACAACCCGAAGGTGAACAAAAAGTCCACATTCGTCCCAAATTAAGGGCGAATGTAAAATGGAACTTTTGAAAAATTTGCCAAATTACAAATTCGAATCCCGTTCAACATTTTTCAATCCGTTAAGCTTCCAAAACACAAATTTTCACTTATAGAATGATATAAAGCCCAGATGGTGTTGTCAAATCTCAGAAATTGACTATCAAGCATCCCCGGTTATCAAAAATAAAGCAGAAATGCAAAAATTTTGGATTTTTCTGAAATTTTATCAAAACACACCTAAAATCTTTTTGGATTTTGTATCTTTTTGACAATAAAAGTAAATTGCAACAAAATAAAATGCATCAAAGTAAATGAAAGCAGTAAACATTTTGTGAAATCCGGTCAGAGGATCATATCAGTTTTCTGAGAAATCTGATCACAGCGTTGATCAGTAGAAACAGTATGTGATACGGCAATTGCTGATATTGTGGTCCACGTAAGCTCACATGCAGACAATTACGCAATGCTTTAAAATGATACGAGTTAGGTGTATTAGACTAACACGATGTGGTGCCCACACACACGACATACTCCCGTATCAAGTAATTGCACAAAGCTTCGTCGTAACGCGTGATTATGCCAGAGTTATCCGTAAAAGTTACAAAGTATATAGCACAGAGGTGTACAGGTCAGCAAATGAATGCAGCAGAGTAACATGTGCGTATACACTAGGTTGAGGCTGATATTAATCACTGATTTGCATCAGATGATCAATACGATGTAATAATGATCTATGATCAATTAAAACATAAAGTTCCTCAATTCGGTAACTTCCGGTTTTGGCAATTAAGCTCTTTTAGCAAATATTCTAATAAAACTAGGTCCGTAAATCAATACGACAAAAGTTTATCAGAATATCCCGGATAACTATAACATAACGACCCGAAACCTCAGATTTTGGCAATCCTATCAAACGAAATTACGGTACTAAGACCATATGCCCATGAGGTGTTCAGCCACGAACGCGTAGTTCGTTATGTTTGTATCACTAATGCACGCAATATTTAGTCTACAAAGCCTATCAGCATATCACACGTAATCAACACACGCCTCATAAACTATACAATTCTTTAGCCTGTGTCAGATTCCCACTGATGTACTATCATTTCCTCTGTTTTACCAGGAAATCATTTTTTTGAATTTCTAATTTTTAGGTCTTTTTGAATTTTATAATGTTTTTTTTTGCTTTTCTGATAAAAAGGCTCCCCCTAAAATAAAGAACATATTTTTGGATTTTCATTTTTCTGAAAAACAATATAAAAACAAAATTTAAAAGAAAACAATCCACTCGAAAGCATCAACTTCTTTGAGGATTAAACAATCCCCTCGAAAGCATCAACTTCTTTGAGGATTATGATAGTAAAGAGAAATTCCCAATTAGCAAAGAGAAATTCCCAATTAGCAAAATATAAAAACTAAAAACTAAAAAGCGATAAACCGAGGTGCCGATTAGTCCTGTTTTTCCTTTATATTGTTTACTTTTAAAAGATATTCAAAGCGTGAACGGTCAAAGGCTTTAGTAAACAAATCTGCACGTTGGTAGTCAGTGTGTATTTTGATCATATCGATCAATTCTTTAGCGTAACAATCTCGGATAAAATGATATTTGATCCGGATGTGTTTCGCTTTAGAATGATTTTCCGAATTTTTAGTTAATGCAATTGCGGCTTCGTTGTCACAGTAAATAGGAGTTTTAAGAAACTGCAAACCGTAATCCACCATTTGTTGTTGAATCCAAAGTACTTGCGAACAGCAACTCGAGGCTGCAATGTACTCGGCTTCACAGGTAGATTGTGCTACGGAAGTCTGTTTCTTGCATTGCCAGGTGATTAACCTGCTCCCGAAAAACTGGCAACCAGCTGTAGTAGATTTGCTATCCTTGTCACAGCCGCCCCAATCTGCATCACTAAAAGATATGAAATCAAAATTATCATCATTAGGGTACCAAAGTCCTTTTGAGGGACAACCCTTCAGATATCTAAGGATACGCTTGACCGCCGTCAGATGACTTTGTTTCGGCTTCGATTGATAACGGGCACAGAGACACGTTGCGTACATAATATCTGGTCGAGACGCCGTCAAATACATCAGAGATCCGATGATTGCTCTGTATGTAAAAGGATCCGTCAGCTCCCCCTTAGCGTCCACTCCAATCCCGTGATTGGGTTGAATCGGGGTATCCATTGGCTTTGAGTCCTCCATCTGGAACCGGCTCAAGATGTCGGAGACATATTTCGTCTGGTGAATGAAGATCCCGTCGGGTCTTTGGTCCACCTGCAAGCCTAGGAAAAACTGCATCTCCCCCATTGCGCTCATTTCGAACTTTTCCTGCATGACAGTTTCGAACTCCCTGCATAAAAGCTCGTTAGTTGAACCAAATATTATATCATCAACGTATATCTGTACTAGAAGCAAGTCATCTCCCGTCTTTTTCGTAAAGAGGGTGCAATCGACGAGGCCGCGCTTAAATCCTTTGGTGATGAGGTATGTACTTAGCTCCTCGTACCACTGCCTCGGAGCCTGGTGCAAGCCATAAAGAGCTTTATTCAACACGTAGACCTTGTCCCGGTGGATTGGGTCCTCAAAGCCTGGTGGCTGCCCAACATACACCTCTTCTTTGACTTTCCCGTACAGAAATGCGCTTTTCACGTCCATCTGGTAAACTTTGAATTTCTTATAAGAAGCAAACGCGAGGAACATCCGAATAGCTTCAATTCGTGCTACCGGTGCATAGATTTCATTATAATCAATCCCTTCGATTTGATGGAATCCCTGCACGACCAATCTGGCTTTGTTACGAACTATTACCCCACGATCATCCTTCTTACACTTAAACACCCATTTGGTGCCAATCTTCTTCCTATCCGGCGGCAAATCCGTGAGCGTCCAAACTCCCAATTTCTGGAATTGTAATAACTCCTCCTGCATAGCTTCCACCCAGGCATCATCCTTCAAAGCGTCCTTGTATGTCCTTGGCTCTACCTGCGACACATAACACGCAAACGACCAATCATTTTGACTACCAGATTGTTGAATTTTGGCATATAAAGCTAAAGCACCAAAACTCTCTGGCGTATTAACGCTTTTAAGCTGCCCTCTGGTCATAACACTACTTCCAGGATCACCGATAACTTGCTCCAGCGGGTGAATACGATGTATCCGAGATTCCGGATAATCAGGTACTTGCACTCCCGTCTGAACAGTCAAGTTCTCTACAGCATCCAGATCATGACCCGTATTTGATGATGAAGCCACATCAGAAGTTGGAGTTGGGTTCACTGGCGGTGCCTCCTGTTCTTCAGCTTGATCAAGAATAGCTTCTTCAAATTGTTCATCTTCAGATTCTGAAGTGTCTAATGAAGTTGAAGCCTCTTGAAATATCTCTTCTTCTTGTATAGGAGCATTGGTATCATTAGAAACTGGTAGGGGGTTCACGGTGATCGGACGCACCAATGGTGAAGTTGTTGCATTTTCACACTCGTAAAGTAATCGAATAACAGCTTCTTCAACCAAGCTATCTAGATTGAATGATTCAAAGAACTCTTTGTAATCAAACATCCAATCAGGACCCGTGCCTTGAATATTTTGAGTATATCGTTGAACTTCCACGTTAGCCCAGTCTTCCACACGACGAGTTCGCTTGTTGTATACCCGTTTAAGCGGGGTTGCATATCCAACAAAGTAACCCTCCTCTGCTTTAGGACTAAACTTTTCGCTTGGATTCAACATAGTACATGGCGCCCCAAAAGGTTCTAGATACTCTAGGTTCGGCTTTCTTCGGTGTAACAGCTCATAAGATGTTTTGCCAAACTTCTTCACTATTAAAACCCGATTTAGTGTGTAATTTGCTGCATAAATCGCCTCATTCCAGAACATTACTGGAAGATTTGAGTCAGCAAGCATTGTTCTAGCCGCTTCAATTAGAGTCCTATTCTTTCGTTCAGCAACACCGTTCTGTTGAGGGGTGTACGGAGCTGAATATTCATGATGTATTCCTTTGTTTTCACAAAGTTCATCCATCTTTGCATTTTTGAACTCCGTCCCATTGTCACTCCGAATTCTCTTTATCTTCACATTGTAGAGATTCTCCAATCGAGTGAACAGAACTTTTAGATTCATAAAAGTGTCGCTTTTATTCTGCAAACACATCACCCATGAAAATCTTGAGTAATCGTCAGTGACGACTAAACAATAAAGCTCTCCAAGATGACTATGACGCTTGACCGGTCCGAAAAGATCCATGTGCAATCGCTCTAGTGGCATCTCAACAGAGTTAACCTTTTTCACTTTGTGGGACTGTTTGTGTTGCTTCCCCTTTTTACAACTCACACACTTGTCATTCAGATGGAAATGTTTCACGTTTACTCCATCGACAAGTCCATTTCTCACAAGTTGGTTCATTTTCTTCAGATGAATGTGCCCCATCCTTCGGTGCCACATTATCGATTCTTTCTCAGTCGCCTTGGACAAAAAGCATGTTATTTGCCCTTGTGATGTCATCGCCTTGGACATATCAAGAATGTATAGATTGTTGACGCGAGGTGCCTTCAACATTATCCACTCTTTAGGAATTGTAAAGCCCGGTTTCAAGATATAGCAGGATTTGTCATCAAAATGCACAGTAAATTTCTTGTCACAAATTTGACTAACACTCAACAGATTGTAATCTATCTGCTTCACATACGAAATCCGCTCAAAACTCACTATCCCATTGCTCACACTTCCTTCCATTGTGATATATCCACCTTTGTTTCCTGCAAACGCAACATACCCTCCATTGATGTTCTTCACGTCGAACAGCAACGCAAGATCCCCTGTCATGTGGCCTGAAGCTCCACTATCAACAATCCAAAGACTGCTAATAGGGCCAGCTCAAGCTCCCTGCACACAAAATGTAAATCAGTTAGTTCTTTCGGGGGACCCAAGCCTGAGTCTTGGGTCTTTCAACATCAGGTTTCACAATAACATTGTCACAAACATTTTTAACAACTTTTTGATCAATCTTTTTCTGATTGTTCAAAACAGTTTCCTTTCTCTCATTAACTTTTGAAGTTGAGGCTCCTGGAGTACCATTAGGTGTCCAAGATTGTTCAGTCCTTTTCAGGATACGAATCTGAGACTTTGGGTTCTCAGTCGGTTTCTGAACATTGTTAGCAAAAGTAACCTTCTTGGTAACCTTATCTGATTTAACAGACCTAGGTCCAACAGTTGATTTGACAATCGGTTTTGGTGGAACCTTTTGCCTATCAACCGTTGTGTTCACCACAGGCTTCCTCCATGAGTGTTCCATCGCAATCCGATTCCTTCTATCATAGTGCATTGGACGAGTGTTCCTCATTTGAAAATTGTTTTGATAATAAAACGGTTGTTGTTGTTGAGGAACAACTCTCCTATGAGGTGGCACATAATGATCAATCGGTTTTCTCATGGAATTCCTGACTTCAACTTCGTCCCTCTTGTGCCTTACATATGGGCATTGAGCAAGTAAATGCCCGCGTTCCCCACATTTAAAGCACGCACGGTACTCTTCAAAAACATTTGGAGCATTTGGTTGAGCAAATGATCTAACAGGATATTGATCATTATACTGTTGCTTTCTTAAACTCTCAGGAAGTGGCCCTTTTGAGTAAGTCGGCTCATTAAAACCATTAGCTCTGTTTTTGGGTTTAACAAACTCTGTGACATGGACCTTTGGTTCTTGAGGAACATCCAAGTACAACTTCTTTAACAAAGCTGGTGGGATTTCATTTGTTCTCTCATGTTTTGGGAACCAAATAGTACTTTCTTGCCAAATCTTTTCAATTTTAGCATAGTTGGCATTTTTAATTGGAAAGTCCTCGTCAGAGATGATCTTATCGGATCCTTCCATCCGATAGAACACCTTGACAGGTTTGTCACATTGTTCGTTTTTCTCATTCTTTTCAAGATCTTTCTTAATCACATTAAGATCTTTCTTCACAACATTCTTCTCAGACTTATTCACATGATGAATGTTTCTCATTGGAACAATTTGAGATGATGAAATTGGTTCATTTGTAATGATGTGATTTTCTTTTGGAATATCACATTCATTAACAGTTTGATTACAACCAATATCATCACTCTCTGAATCTGAGTCAACACTTTCAGCAGTAACACCCTCATCATTGATTCCCAAAATCGGTCTAACATCGGAATTTGGATCCCCAACACTTGAAGTGTTAGATTCATTTTCCGATGCTGAATCAGATTTTACCGAACTCTCCGGTGTCACTTGGTGACAATTGTGGTTTTCAAAAAGAACCGGAGATGGTACAGCCCGATAATTGGTTGTTTTGTCATCAATGATGTGGTCTACCACATAAGCAACATTCTTGTAACTTTCCAACTTTTTGTTTACTTTTTCAGCAAAGCATTTGATAGCGGCCATTTCCAACTTGGTGTTTTCAATTTCATTAATATAGTTGTTAATTGCCAATTGTTTTAAAGACAAAGTATTTTTCAAGTCAGAAATGTCCTTTTTGTAGCCATCTAATACTTTGTTAAAAGCATTCAACTCTTTGCGAGTAGATTGACTGTTCATGATAGCACTATCACGTTGAACACGGAGTTGTTTAACCTCCTCAGTCAATCTATCACATGTACCACAGTATTTGTCACTAGTATTATCAGTACTACATGCAGAACTTACAGGTTTTGGCGGGTCAGTCATGGCCATCAATGCGAAATGAGCTTCCTTTCCTGCAAAGAATCTGGAATAATCAATCTTTGTGAAAGCATCATCTGCAATGCACGACTTCCTAGTCATCAGAAAATCTGCTTCTGCAAGCAACTGATCAATATCTTCATCAAGAGAATTAACACTAGCTTCCGTATCGGAGTCACTGTCTGAATCAGAATAAACCGATTCACACTCTTCAGGAATGTCAGAAACAGTATCAATCACAACTCCTGAATTTGTCTCTTCAGTTTCAACCTCAACATTAACCTCAGAATTATCCTTAACAGGTTCAAAATCACCATCCATCTCAGCCTCAGAATCATCACTATCAACCTCAGTTTCAACCTTCTCCTCCATCGTCACTGAATCTTCAAGATCAACCTGGTATGCAACACAAGCCACATTTCCCCCAGTAGTTATCTCCTCAACACCTATCTGAATACTTGACCAGTCAAACCTCTCATCTTGTTGAGTAACCAATGCTTGATTGGTATTCTGTTGTTCAGCTGGTGTAGTGATTGGTATGACTGTTCGGTTAGTATTGTTTGGTGTTTGGTTTTGTGTCTGGTTTGGTGTGGTTGGTTGTCTATTTTGGTTGTTATTAAAATTGGTTTGACGAATTTGGTAGTTGTTGTTGTTGTTTTGGGAAGAAACTTGGTTTTGGTTTTGGTTTTGTTGTTGACGGTTCTGATAGGTAGCATTAAATGGATTCCTGTTGCCTTGTTTCGGTGGCTGTGTGCATTCACGTTTAAAGTGACCTTTACCCCCACAATTAAAACAAGTCACTTTCTCCTTATTGAACCCGTAGGTTGTATTAGGAGAAGTTCCCAAGTCTGTTCTACCTGTCTTCTCAATAAACTCTGTTGCTCTACGCATTATGCTCGCAAATGCCCATTGGATGTCAATGAGTTCCATCTCCTCCTTATCAATCTGTGCGTAGTCTTCATTGGTCAAGTTGTTATTACCAATTTGACTAGCAACTAACCCATTGTAGGAAGAAACCATTGCAGAGACTAATGCAATGTGTTGCTGAGCAACTTCAACTGTTACATTTCCAAGATTGGAAGTCTCCAAAACCACAGTTGGTTGGTTAGGTTGGTTCATTGGTTGTGGTTGAGATTGACCAGCAGTGTAAAAAGCTGCTTGTTGCTTTGGGGAGAATGGTGGAATATATGAATATTGATATGGAACTTGTGGTTGTGGTTGTGATAAAGATGAATTTTGTTGATGGTAGTTAATGATGGGTGATTCTACAGCATTGGATATGCAAGCAACATGTGGTGTAACTAGCCCTCCAGAACTTGTACTTGCTGGAACTAAAGATCCTCCAAAGTATAAGTTTGGATTCTGAGGAATCTGTGCTCTCCTAGCCTTCCTCTTCTCTTCCAATTCCTTGTTTTCCAGCTTCTCAATGAACTCCTGAAGAGACCAGTATTGAAAAGCATCCTTCTCCTTCAGAACATCCACATGCTGATCCCAGTTTGGTGGTAATGCTTCAGCAAACTTGTCCACCTGTTTTGCCATAGGAATCTGTACACCATAGCTAGACAATTCAGATATCAAATGATTATATCTAGGAGTTAGTTCTTTCAAAGTTTCATTTCCAACATAAGAAAAATTCTCAAACTCCTTAACAAGTTCTTCCATCCTCAAATTTCGAGTCTTCTCATTTCCATCATGCCTCCTTATAAGCATATCCCACAAGGCCTTAGAAGTTGTGCACGTTCCAAACTGATGCAAAAGATCATTTGTAATAGCTTGCGTCAGTTGGGAGAACGCCTTCTTTTCCACAGCAAACTTCTTTTTCTCATCCTCCGCCATGCTCTCCAATGGCACTGGTTCACCTGTGTTCTCCAGAACTGGTGGTGTGTAACCTTTAGCTATCATGTTCCATGCTTCAGCACCTTCCACTCCCATGCCTTCCAAGTGTATCTTGAACTTTTTCTGCCACTGATTGTATTCTTGAATCTCCATGAGCTTCGGTGGCCGAGTCCCGCTACCTGAAGACAAATCATTAATCAGTGTGGAAATAGCATTAGTAGTTTGAGTGTTTACCACCGCTGCTGCTGCTCCCCAGTAGTCAGATTGTGGTACTGTAGGTGCACTTTGAGTCATGTAGTTAACCGGCTGCGAAGACTGTGTGCTCGTCTTCTGTGCTGCCACTGTCCATGGGTCCATCACCTGCTGTTGTGGTTGTGTAGTTGCTGGTGTAGGAGTAGTCTGATAACGCCACATGATCACGAACTTCAAGAAATTCAACACTTAGAAAAATTATCCAAAACTTATCCTAGGTTCGCCCAGTATACTTTCAGGTTCGTTCCTTTTAGAGTAGATTCGCCCAAAAAGATACACCCGAATGTGAAATATCACCAGAATGTAAAAACACACTAACAAATTTCTACGTTCGCCCAAATAGACCTAGGTTCGACCGTTTCTGTTTCACGTTCGTCCGCCCGATCTCCCGAAGGTAGAAAGTATGACCCGAATGTAAAATTTCTATGTGAAAAACTCTAGATTCGCCCTAAAACCTCTAGGTTCGCCCGAAAAACTACTCACCTTCGACCTAAAACTCACACGTTCGCCCACTCAGTCCAGGTTCGCCCATTTCTGACTTTTGAAAAACGGTTACACTTTGAAAAACGGTTATTTTGATCTCTGATTTTCAAAAGTTTGTGGATTTGAATGATCTTGATTAGGTTTTGCTTCGGAGATGATTTGGAACAACTTTAATACTTGGAATTTTGAATTTTAACCACAAAATCACCTCTAATTCTTTCAAAAACACACAAAAACCATTTTTATATGAAAACAGATGTGAATTGATGAAAATTATGTCCAAATCAGCTCTGAGTTTATCAATTTGTTGTTGTATGATCCTCGAAGCTCTGATACCACTTTGTAGAGGATGAATTCGACACTAAAACAGGATTATATGATCATACAAGTTGCTAAACCAGGTGCGGAAACCCTAGCTTAGAACAAACTGATATAAACTCAATCAAAACACAATCAAAGTCATTTTAAAAGTTTTTCATAGATTAACCTTTCCAAATAAACTCTTACAGATTGATTACAGTTAATCTAGAACACAATCTAACACTCTCAATCCTCTCAGGAACACACACTGAAAACACACACTCTAAATGACTCGTTGTCCATTACAAAAACCCAATTTCTATTTATAGCAGCTGCACATTCGCCCAGATAGACTGGTCGAATGTAGCATTGTTCCACATTCGCCCAGTTTGACTGGTCGAATGTGTCTTCCTTCAGTCTATGTTCCAGCTTCGTTCATGTCTAAATTACCTTCGCCCATTTACAAGTCACCTTCGCCCCTTCTGGTTTTCCTTCGCCCCTTAACACATGTTAGTATCTAATCATTAGTCGCAAAACGGCATCTACATCATTTACTAAACGTATCGGCAATTTCTTTCATTGTTCACGGGTTAGTAAATTGGTAGGTAATTGGTGTTTGTGAACGGATAACTAGATCGTACGGTTATTAATAAAAACTGTCTTTAGTTATTATTTCAATTAAGAAATCCCAAGGACATGTCTATGTGGTGTTTAGTAATTAAACTAAGTTTATGTCAAAGTCTATAACCTGGATCCCGTGTTGAGGTTACTCTTTCTTAATCTGATAAATCTTTTGTTTTTAATTGTTTACTCATTTTTAATCAACCAAAATTCCAACTCAAGATCAATAGTTTATTAATTTAATTTTAAAATTATACTGACCACGCGTTCCCTGTGGAGACGACCTTACTTACCCACCGACAGCTACATCAAAGTGTGGGGGTGTGATGTGTTGCTAAAAACACCTTGTTAATATGCTGGTTATGTATATATTTTAGTGTTTAATCAGTGTAGTTTGGACACACGTTATGTAATATTAAATATAATATAAACGCATTGGTAGTAGGATAAAATATATTATTGTTAGTTGATTTTACTTTTGTAAATAAGAAATATCATAAGTATATTAAATGGAATGAAATTAAATTAAGTTACGAAAGTTATTTCATATTTGGTCCATCATTTGATTTGGTCTAATTTAAGAAAATGATTCATGGTGGGTGCATGGACTATTGTGCTTTGATGGTAATTAAAAGGAAGTCAATATAGGCTTAGCTTAATTATCAATAATGAGATGAGATGATGGAATTTAAAATCAAGGGAAATCAATGTGATTAAGTGGACAAGCTGGGCATCAAGAAGTGTGGATTAAATTCAATTTTTTTTGTAGTGGGCCCAAAACAACAAACACATATAGAAGGTCGTCACAAAGAAGGAGAGTGGCGGCACAATATTATTTCTTGTAGGGAGGTTTATTTCTCTTTGGACGGAAATATATGAGAGGACAACAAGATTATTATAGTTTTTTTTAAGGTTTTATTAAAAGTGCCCAAATATTGAACGGCGTGACAAAAGACGAGAGATGGAAGGCACGCACAACAGTAGAAGAATTAATTTTGTGGTGATGACGAGCATGCGCGGCTAAACCTTTTGTGAATTTCCCCGGGTGAACGGTTTTAGTTTTCTTTTGCATTAGACTTGTTTATTTACATTGTGAACTGGTATAACTTGACCACTTGTGTTTGAATAGATGAAACATTTGCTTATATTTGAATTATTTATCTTTTACTAAACGTATTGGCAATTTCTTGCATTGTTAACGGGTTAGTAAATTTATGGGTAATTGGTGTTTGTGAACGGATAACTAGATCGTACGGTTATTATTAAAAACTGTCTTTAGTTATTACTTCAATTCAGAAATCCCAAGGCCATGTTTATGTGGTGTTTAGTAAATAAACGATGTTTATGTTAAATTCTGTTGGGACAAAGAGGATTGAAGAAACCACCTTTTGATAACCTTAGTCCAAATCATATCTGCTTAAGTATGGAACTGCTGAAGAACAAATGAAGAAGTACTGAAGAATAAACACCAAAGTACTGAAGAGTAATTCATCAGAAGTTCTGAATTCTAACCAGACATTTCACTGAAGAACTACTGAAGACAAACTGCTCATCAGCAGTTTGTCACTCATCAGCACTTTGCATCAGAAGCTTCTAACCGACTGAAGATCAGCAGTTTCCTTATTATATTTTTTTGTTAAAGTCTTGATTTCAAGTTTCGATGTACAGACTGTTATAAGCTTATCTTTGCATAATATCTTTGTTAAATATCTTAGATTACTTCAGACAACAGTTTAGTACATTAGTCTATAAATAGATGAGTTTGTTCATCTATTTTAGATATGTGATTTTGTGTAATATCTTTGATCTAAATTGAAATCCTTCGGGCTTTGAACTTATAATTCCATTTCACATCTGAGAAACATAAATTGCTTTACTGCTTTACACTTAACTGTATTTATTGTTTCTCATTTATTGTTCAGTCAAGGGGAAGTAATAACTCCTCATCAAAGTGATCTTTTAGACCTTTGAACACTTGTCTTTCCGCTGCTTAATAACTCATACATAAATCTGATAACACATAAGTGTTCATAAACTAAGCCACTGATCCAACAATTGGTATCAGAGCTTCTGGTTAATCTGATCAAAATCAATCTATCAAATTGAGATTCAGACACAGGCTCATTATTGATATTCACTAAAGGAAAAAAGGCTCACTTTTTATTCCATCACTTTAAAGAAGTATTGACAAATCCAAACTTCTTAAAAATGGACCCCTACAATACTGGATCTGCCAACAAACCTCCTATGTTAGTCAGAAATGAATATAACATATGGTCTAAAGGGTTGTCACACACTATTTCCCAAACAAACACTGGATGTTGGAGGTCTGTAGTTTTTGGACCTCACAAACCAGTAGTAAGTGATCCAGAGGGAAAGACTGAAAGACCAAAAGATCCAAAAGAATACACGGAGGAAGATTTCCAAAAGTTTGAGCTTGATGCAAAAGCTTTTTCCATGTTGGCTATGGCTCTCCCAAACGAAATATATGCTGGCCTTTTACATTGTGAAAGTGCCAAAGAGTTGTGGGATTGCCTAAAAGAGCAGTTTGCAGGAACTGCTGAGGTGATAGCCAACATTAGAGAAATATTGGCTCAACAATATGAAACTTTTACTCACATAGAGGGTGAATCTTTAACACAACAATTTGAAAGATTTTCTTCACTTATCTCTGAGTTAAAAATTAACAATCAGACCTATTCAAATGAGTCTATGTTGCATAGATTTTTAAGGTCTCTACCTTCAAAATGGGAAACTTACTCTATAGTCCTCAGAACAAGTTCAGATTTTACTACCTTGAACCTAACTAGGTTACATGGTAAATTACTAACTTTTGAGAGAGAAATCAATCAAAAGAAAAAGTTGCAGGAATCTGGTAAAACTGCTGATGACTATACTCCGGGTAGCACAGCCTTATTAGGACATGACTCACCATCCCGTTCTAATAATTTTGGTTCTTTTGACCACATTGACATAACATCTGGGATCTCATCAGATGGATCTTTCCCAGCTTATGACAATGAAGAACTGAGTCAAACAGCTGAAAACATGTGTTTCATCATGGATGATTTAAAATATTTCAGCAGTGATGACTTAGAAGAAATGGAAATATTGCATCAACTGGCCTTGTTAAGCTTAAAAACTAACAAATTTTATAAAAGGTCAGGAAGGAAATTTCCAGGACTAAACAACTCAACAAAAGTTGGTTTTGACAAATCTAAACTTAGATGTCATAAGTGTCAAAAGTTGGGACACTTTGCTAGAGAATGTAGAAGCTCTACCTACAACCAACCAATGTTTGGAAATCAATTTAATCCCTCATATAATAGGAATAATGGAACTCAAGGGAGTGCTCATTTTGTAAAGGCACAAGCTCCACATGTTCAATATGTGCTACAAGTACAATATGTTCAGATGCCTGCTCAGCAACAACAGCAGCTGATGCCTCCTTTTCCAACTGCTCAACAACCTGCACAAACTCAACAACCCCCTCAGCAACAAAGCTTATTCACATCTGGGTATGTTGACTGGAGCAGTCTTCCTTATGACACATCAGAATGCAGTCAGGATGCAGACAATAAGGTCTATGATGTCAACTGGGGAGAAGCTGATAATGGCAGAAAGAACTTTGCCTTAATGGCTTTTGAAGGATACTCTTCAAATTCTGCTCTCACACAGGTATCACAACAATCTCTGTTAAAGCTTTGCACTAAATCTTGCAAAGAATCTTTTGCTTTAATTAGAGAAACAAATGTGCATTTACAAGGCAAAACCAATGATATGGAGAGAAAATTCACACAAATGAAGTGTGATTTGGAAAGAAAAATTGTTTTGAAAAACAAAGAAATTTCCAAACTGAATGATAAATCCATTGAAACAGAAGCACAAATTAAAACAATGATAGACAGCCTAGGAAAGGTCAGACAATAGCTTGCTGACACCAAGGTTGATTGTGAAAAATGGGTTGAGTCTTGTAAAGGGTATCAAATGTTGCTTAACAAACAAACTGCAGCCAATGTTAAGTTTGGCATTGGGTATACCCATACTAAATCACCAACATATTTCACCCACAAAACTGATAATGATGGGAAGAAATTGATTCAAACTTCTGATATGGAGGAATGCACATCCTACCATCAGAACTTCCTCAAAAAGGGAAGTACTGCAGAAGTTAAAACTACTGACAATAAGCCATCAGCAGTTTCAACTACATCAGGAGTTGAGACCCTGAAAACTGCTGATGACCTATTTCAAAAATCTGATTTTGTCAGTAAATTGCCTTCCAACTCTCTTGGTTTAACTAAAAAGAAAGAGAAGGCAAAAGCATGTGAAATATGTGGTCTGTTTAACCACATAACTGAACTTTGCAGATATAGAAAGGTAAATCAGTTAAACAAACAAAGACAACAACTGATTGTGGGAAAACAAATAAGACAAAATTTTGAAAATACCTTTTTTCCCAAAAAACAACAATCAAACTAAACCCTTTCTAAGAAGAAGCCTTTATCTCAACAAAGGTCATTTTCTCAAAGTTCAACTTCAGAAGTTTCACCTAACTCATCAGCAGTTTCACAAACTGCTGAAGTTAAAGATTTGATAAACCTGGTTAAACTTCTGATGACCAAAGTTGATGGTGGAAACCAAAAAGAACCCACCATTGTTCTTAATGAAAAATCCATTGCCAAAAAGACATGGATTTCTAAAATTGGTCCACAACAAGCTGCACCTGTTCTCAAGAGCAAACCCAAAGCCAAACTGGCTTGTGTTGCCAAAACTAACTAATTTTCTATCTTGTGCAGAGGGTCTCCAGAGGTTTAAATAGCATATGGTATGTGGATAGTGGAGGCTCAATGCATATGACTGGATGCAGATACTTGATAAACAATTTTATCAGCCAAAGAGAAGGATCTGTGTCCTTTGGGAACAATGCCAAGGGATATGTGCTACGATATAGCAATGTTTCCTCAGGCAAAATGCAGTTTGACAAGGTCAATCTGGTTGAAAACCTTGAGTACAACTTGCTGAGTGTCTCACAAATGTGTGACAAAGGATATTCTTCCTTTTTCACCAAGACAGCATGCAAGATCATATCACCAGAAGGCCAGAAGTTGATAGAGAAAGTAATTGAAGATCATACTTTGTTGATTGCCAAAAGGTGTGGCAATGTCTATGCAGTAGACATTGAAAAAGACAAAGTATTGAACAAGACTGCCTGTTTCTTCTCAAAGGCATCAACTTCAGAAAATGATCTCTGGCACAGGAGACTTGGCAATGTGAACTTTAAAACCATCAATAAAGTCACAAAAATAGGCTTGGTCAGAGGTCTACCTTTGAAGGAATATCAGTGCAAAGAACACTGTGTTTCCTGTCTTAAAGGTAAACAGCATAAGTCCTCCTATAAGTCTATTGAAGAATCAAAAACAACCGCATGTCTTCAACTACTCCATATGGACTTATTTGGACCAGTCAAGATTATGAGCCTTAGTAAGAAGAAGTACTGCTTGGTCATCATTGATGACTACTTAAGATTCACAAGGGTCTTCTTCTTATATTCCAAGGATGAGGCAGCTGAAATCATCAAGTTCTTTATTCTACAAGTAGAGAAGCAATACTCTCTATCTGTCAAAGTCATCAGGAGTGACAATGGGACAGAGTTCAGGAACAAAACTTTGGATGAATTCTGTCTGTCTAAAGGGATTGTTAGACAGTTCAGCATTCCCAGAACTCCTGAACAAAATGGTGTGGTAGAAAGGAAGAACAGAACATTAATTGAAGCAGCCAGAACAATGTTAGCTGATTCAGGCCTACCTTTATATTTTTGGGCTGAAGCAGTCAACACTGCATGTTATGTTCAGAATAGAGTTCTTATCAACAAGAGACATACCAAGACTGCCTATGAAATTCTTCATGGCATAAAGCCCCTTATCTCCTTCTTCAGGGCTTTTGGATGTCAATGTTTTATCCTCAACATCAAAGACTCTATCTCTATGTTTGCTGCAAAAGATGATACAGGTTATTTTCTTGGTTATTCTCCTTTGAGAAAAGCTTACAAAATTTTCAATTCAAGAACCAAGATAGTAGAAGAATCACTGAATGTCAAGTTCAATGAATCAAAACACACTCTTATTCCAGCAAATCCTGCTGAATTATTTGATCTTGACAACTTTCATTTCGGACCTGAAAAGACTGTTGAATCATCCAAACCTCCTCAAAATGGTTTTCAAGGATTTGAAGATGATAGTCCTGCACCATGGACTCCAAACACAGTCATAAGATCAACTATCAAACCTTCAGAAGTTTCAATAGCTTCAACTTCAGGAACTACTGATGAACATTTTGAAACTACTGATTCAGCTGAACCTAAAACTCCTGAAGTTCAAATAACAGCTGAACCAGATATTATCAATCTCAGTGGTTTATTTGAAGAACCTGTAGAGCCATCGTCCAGTACAGGTCTACAACAATTGATTGAACACAAAGATCATCCATCGGATCAAATCATGGGTGATATTGCATCAGGGGTACTCACAAGAAACCAGCTTTCCAACTTTTGCTTCTTCTCAGCATTCATTTCTCAGTTGGAACCAAAGAAGTATCAAGAAGCCCTCAAAGACAACAATTGGGTGCAAGCAATGCAAGAAGAGTTGCTTCAATTCAAGAAACAACAGGTTTGGGAAATCTGTCCCTTACCTGAAAACAAGCAACCAATTGGAACAAGATGGGTCTTCAGAAACAAATCAGGTGAAGCTGGTATGATCATCAAGAACAAAGCAAGATTGGTGGTACAAGGTTATTCCCAAGAGGAAGGAATTGATTATGATGAAACCTTTGCACCAGTTGCAAGACTTGAAGCTATCAGGTTATTTTTAGCTTATGCAATTTCCAACAACATTAAAGTTTATCAAATGGATGTCAAGAGTGCATTTTTGTATGGAAAAATAAAAGAGGAAGTGTATGTCAGTCAACCTCCAGGGTTTGAGGATCCTTCTCATCCTGATTGGGTTTACAGACTTGACAAAGCTCTTTATGGGCTAAAACAGGCTCCAAGAGCCTGGTACGAAACACTTTCAAACTTTTTACTTAAGAATCACTACTCAAGGGGATCCATTGATAAAACTCTTTTCATAAAACATGTTGGAAATCATGTCTTACTTGTTCAAATCTATGTTGATGATATCATATTTGGTTCAACAAACTCAAAACTGTGTGAAGAATTTAAGAAACTCATGCAATCAAAATTTGAAAGGAGTACAATGGGAGAATTGCAGTACTTTTTGGGACTGCAAATCAAGCAACAATCAAATGAAACATTTATACATCAATCAAAATATGTTAAAGAACTATTGAACAAATTTTCTTTACAAGACTGTAAAACATGTTCCACTCCCATGACACCAATCACACAAGTTGAACCAGATGATCAAGGGAAACACATTGATCAAACCATGTATAGATGTATGATAGGTTCTCTTTTGTACTTAACTGCTTCTAGACCAGATATCATGTTTTCAACTTGTGTCTGTGCTAGATACCAATCTGCACCAAGAGAATCACACCTAATTGCAGTCAAAAGAATCTTCAGATATCTGAAAGGAACTCCTACTTTAGGAATTTGGTATCCTGCTTCAAGCAATACCAAGTTAACTGCTTTTTCAGATAGTGACTATGCAGGCTGCAAGATGTCAAGAAAATCAACATCTGGTGGTTGTCAATTCTTAGGAAACTGTCTGGTGTCCTGGCAATCAAAGAAACAAACATCTGTGGCAACTTCAACAGCTGAAGTTGAATACATTGCTGCTGCAAGCTGTACTTCACAGATACAATGGCTCCAATATCAACTGCTTGATTATGGAATCAAAGAGACCAAGACCCCACTTTTAGTAGACAGCAAATCTGCCATTAGCATCATTCAAAATCCTGTTTAGTTTTCAAAGACTAAACACATTGAAATCAGGTATCATTTCATAAGAGATTGCTATGAAAAAGGCAAGATTGAGGTGAAGCATGTCACAACAGCTAATCAAATAGCTGACATTTTCACCAAACCCCTTGATTCAACAACTTTTCAGAGGTTAGTATCCATGCTTGGGATGTTAAACTTAGAAGAAAGTCTGTAAGTGTTTCACTTTTTAGTTCTGCACATATTTTATTTTCACTTACATACTTATCTGTCACAAACCTCTGAAGACTAAAAATTTGAGAAAGAGAAAGTACTGATGAACAATTTTTGAAAACTACTGATAAACATCAAAAATGGGATATTTTCAAAATGGATGTAACTACTGATAAAGATCAGAAGTTAGTAAAGTGTTTTAAAAGTCATTTGCATCAGCAGTTGAAACTGCTGAAGAGATGACCAAAACCACTGATGGTGACCTTCTTCATCAGCAGTTTGACTAAAAAGGGTAAAACAGACTTTTCACTCATCAGAAGTTTGACCTAGTCGGTTAAAAACTTCTGATAAATACCTTTTCAAACACTTATCCATTCAAAAAGCAAAATTCCCTCTCTCTCTCTCAAATCAAAAGCAAAACCCCTTCTCTAACCTAAAAATACTGTTCGATCAAAACAACCATGGCTCTCGTGTTAAAACAGGGACACAATCAAAGAGGCTACTTTGTTAAAGATGAAGCCTGGTCCCAATATGATGAGATGATTGATCTCATCATGAAATCCCAATACTATGAAGCTTTCACCATCGATCCACCCATTCATGAAGAAACCCTTAATGAGTTCTGGGCTAACTCAGAGACGGTGAAGGTGAATAATGAAGTGATCTCCCTCAAATCTTCCATAAAAGGGAAACTGATGGCCATCTCACCGGAAACACTAAGCATCAGGCTTGGTTTGAAGGATTCTGAGGCTCCTGAACATATTCCAAACTCAGACATCCATCTAACCATGACAGAGTGTGGTTATCAAGGTACTTTGGCACAAGCAACAGTTTATAAGAAATATTTTGACCCACAATACAAACTGTTATTTCATTATATTATTATGTGTCTAATTCCAAAAACTGGGTCAATAGATCAGATGCCTTCTACTTTTCAACCAATTTTTCATTCCATCATAAATGAAACACCTTTTAAGGCATCAAAACTGTTTTTCAATGAATTGGTTTTACACCATGAAAATGATAAAAAGAAGTTTTTGTTGTATCCAAGATTTGTTATGCAATGCATAATAAAGGAACTTGGAGAGGGAGTACTTGAGGGTGAAGCAACTACTTTAAACCCATTAACCTCTCAAGTATTCTCTAGGCACAACAAACCAGCACTTGTGCTAGAAGATGACCAAGGGGAAGAACAACCCATCACCAAGGAACCCACATCTTCCAAACCCAAAAAGAAAACCAAAAAGCCTAAACAACAAAAACAAAAACAAACCAAAACACTGAAAAGGACAGTTCAGGAAATGGAGAAACCTGAAACTGTTGATGTGCACTCTGCACTTGATAAGGAAGTTGCTGAAACATCCTCTCAGCACACTCCTTCTCCACCTCCCAAAAGAAAACCTGTCACAGTTATTTTTCAAAGAAAAAGATTTAAGAAACCAATAACTGTTGACCCAGCCTTTGAAACTGACCCTGAACCCATCCAAACTCCTGAACACCAACCCGTCACAACTACTGAACCTGAACCTTCCCACACAACAATAGAAATAGCCCAACTTCTCTCAGGACTAAAAGGAACCCATTCAACACATGTCACTCCCCCAACAACACATCAAATCGGGGAGATGCCTTCAGAAGTTAACATGAATGTGGATCCTATTAGCCCAACCCAGAGAGATGAGGATGAACAAGAGTTTATAAGCCCAAACTTACAAACTCTTGATACTTTTGAGGCTGCTACTACTCACTTATCACCCAGTGGTGAACCTGAGGACAGTAGTAACATAGCTAAGACCTCAAATTTGGCAACTACTGATGAAGGCCTAAGGCCAGAAGTAGGAAAACCTCAGTACCAAGACAAAGAGGTTCATGAGACTACTAGTTTGGGTCTAGCTCATGATATAACTGATCCTGCCCTCTCTGAGGACAATATCAGGGATTCAGATGATTCCATTAACTTGGATGATGAATCAAACATTCCACATACTGAATTGACGGTTGACATTCAAGGTCCTGCATCTAAGGTATCCAAGCTCAAGAAGCTGGTCACCAAAGATCAGGTTAAAGACCACTTAACCCAAAAATCCCCAAAAGTGGCATCTTCAGAGCAATCTGAGGATCACCCAAAAAGCACCCCTTCACCAAAACAACCTACCCAATTCCCTGGGCTCACAAGCATAGACTTGAACCAACTATGCAGCCCAGATGGTCCCCTGTACCAGGCAATCAAACAGATAATCACTGATCAACTCAAACCCTTCACAACTGCTTGGGAGTTAAAAGCTAACAATCAGTTTGGGTTGATCAATTCAAGACTTGCTGAGTTGAACAAGAAGATGGACCAAACACAAGATCAACTAGCAAGGTTGTCTGCTGCAACTTCTCACTCCATGAGGCTTTCAGAAGTGGATGAAGCCAAAAAGGGGGAGAAGACTAAGGAACCAACTACTGAAGTTGCTACACAAAGACAAACTCCTGATCCTGAAGCTGAAAGACCATCACAAAGACCAGGAAAACAAGTAGCACAAGAATTCAAATTGTCTAAGACACAAGAGGAAACTGCTGATCCCATTTCTCGAACTACTGAAGACAATCCTTCAGCAGTTGTGACTCAATTTACCTCATCAGCAGTTTTACCTCCAAAACCAACATCAGAAGTTTCTAAGGCACCAGAAAGAGAACCTGCTCCCATTCCTTTCCCTACAACAACTTCAACAACTGTTTTAAACCCTACTCCCATCAGCATGTCTAAAGATCTACTGGAGAAGAGTTTGAAAGAGGCTGCAAAGAAGGCAAAAGAAGACAGAGTATGGAACAGCCTAGAGACTATAGATGATTTGAATTTTCAAGAAAAGATAATCAAGTATCAAGAAAAACTTGATGAGCTTGAGGCTGAAGAAAGAGCACTTGAAGCTGTTACAGAAGAAGACAAAAGGGCACAGCTTATAACATTCATTACAAAGAACTCCAAATCAAAACAAGTGGCTCTCAAAAGACTCTCAACACAAGAACTGACCAGAAGAGCTCAGATGCTATCAGACAGATTAGCAACAGAGAATGAGAGGAAAGCCAAAAGAGCTGAAATAATAGAAGAATTAGTGGCAAATGGCTATGGTTCAAAGGCCTCAGTCTCCAAATGGAAAGAACAAACACTTTATGAGGCTTACAAGAAATTCAAGGCCAAGAAAGCTGCAGAGCCAGAGAGATTTGAAACTCCAGAAGTCCAACCAACTTCTATTGTAAGGAGATCATCTGGTGCACTAAGGAAGCCAGCCACAAAAAGGAAAGCAGAGGGTGAACCCATTGTCAAGACTGATTTCAAGATGATACTCTTGGAAGGAGATCAGTTAGTACATGGTGATTTTGATGTTGAAGAGAAACCCCTCTTAACACAATTCAGAGACAAGGCTACTTATGCTTATCAGTTACAACAATCCATTCAAGAGAAGACACATACAAGGGTTGTAACAGAGCATCACCTACCCAACATGCCTATTCAAGGTAGTGCTGAACCTCAAGGTAGTCAAGAATCTCACCTGAGAGTCACTGAAATAGAAGACATTCCTCAATCAGGTCAACCTAAGGAAACAGGCTTGGTTTCCTATGCCTCTGACTTTGACAGGTCAAAGGTAAATATTATTAAGTGGTCCTTTACTGAATCCAACTCAGTACTTGTGACCAGGAGAGACCGTTCAAGTAAGGTCTACAAAAACTCAAAGGAGTTGAGTGTTTTATCTTCCAAAGACCTTCTTACCATTCAGCATCTTACACCTGAACTTTGTCCTCTCACATAGCAACAAAAATGTACTCTTACTACCCGGATGACAGCAGAGATCTGGAGGATACTAGAAGAGAGAAAAGGACAACAATAAAGATTGGATAAGCTTTTGGCTTCATCAATCCAGGGGGAGATTGTTGGGACAAAGAGGATTGAAGAAACCACCTTTTGATAACCTTAGTCCAAATCATATCTGCTTAAGTATGGAACTGCTGAAGAACAAATGAAGAAGTACTAAAGAACAAACACCAAAGTACTGAAAAGTAATTCATCAGAAGTTCTGAAGTCTAACCAGACATTTCACTGAAGAACTACTGAAGACAAACTGCTCATCAGCAGTTTGTCACTCATCAGCAATTTGCATCAGAAGCTTCTAACCGACTGAAGATCAGCAGTTTCCTTATTATATTGTTTTGTTAAAGTCTTGATTTCAAGTTTCGATGTACAGACTGTTATAAGCTTATCTTTGCATAATATCTTTGTTAAATATCTTAGATTACTCCAGACAACAGTTTAGTACATTAGTCTATAAATAGATGAGTTTGTTCATCTATTTTAGATATGTGATTTTGTGTAATATCTTTGATCTAAATTGAAATCCTTCGGGCTTTGAACTTATAATTCCATTTCACATCTGAGAAACATAAATTGCTTTACTGCTTTACACTTAACTGCATTTATTGTTTCTCATTTATTGTTCAGTGAAGGGGGAGTAATAACTCCTCATCAAAGTGATCTTTTAGACCTTTGAACACTTGTCTTTCCGCTGCTTAATAACTCATACATAAATCTGATAACACATAAGTGTTCATAAACTAAGCCACTGATCCAACAAATTCTATAGCCTGGATCCCGGGTGGAAGTTACTCTTTCTTAATCTGATAACTCTTTCGTTTTTAATTGTTTACTCATTTTTAATTAACCAAAATTCCAACTCAAGATCAATAGTTTATTAATTTAATTATAAAATTATACTGACCACGCGTTCCTTGTGGAGACGACCTTACTTACCCGCCGATAGCTACATCAAAGTGTGGGGGTGTGATGTGTTGCTAAACACACCTTGTTAATATTCTGGTTATGTATATATTTTAGTGTTTAATCAGTGCAGTTTAGACACACGTTATGTAATATTAAATATAATCTAAACGCATTGGTAGTAGGATAAAATGTATTATTGTTAGTTGATTTTACTTTTGTAAATAATAAATATTATAAGTATATTAAATGGAATGAAATTAAATTAAGTTACGAAAGTTATTTCATATTTGGTCCATCATTTGATTTGGTCTAATTTAAGAAAATGATTCATGGTGGGTGCAGGGACTATTGTGCTTTGATGGAAATTAAATGGAAGTCAATATAGGCTTGTCTTAATTATCAATAATGAGATGAGATGATGGCATTTAAAATCAAGGGACATCAATGTGATTAAGTGGACAAGCTGGGCATCAAGAAGTGTGGATTAAATTCAATTTTTTTGGAGTGGGCCCAAAACAACAAACACATATAGAAGGTCGGCCCAAAGGAGGAGAGTGGCGGCACAATATTATTTCTTGTAGGGAGGTTTATTTCTCTTTGGACAACAATATACGAGAGGACAGCAAGATTGTTATAGTTTTGTTCGAAGGTTTTCTTAAAAGGGCACCAATATTGAACCGCGGGACAAATGACGAGAGGTGGAAGGCACGCACAACAGTTGAAGAATTAATTTTGTGGTGATGACGAGCATGCGCGGCTAAACCTTTTGTGACTTTCCTCGGGTGAACGGTTTTAGTTTTCTTTTTCATTAGACTTGTTTATTTACATTGTGAACTCGTATAACTTGACCACTTGTGTTTGAATTGATGAAACGTTTGCTTATGTTTGAATTATTTATCATTTACTAAACGTATCGGCAATTTCTTTCATTGTTCACGGGTTAGTAAATTCTTAGGTAATTGGTGTTTGTGAACGGATAACTAGATCGTATGGTTATTATTAAAAACTGTCTTTAGTTATTACTTCAATTTAGAAATCCCAAGGACATGTCTATGTGGTGTTTAGTAATTAAACTAAGTTTATGTCAAAGTCTATAACCTGGATCCCGTGTTGAGGTTACTCTTTCTTAATCTGATAAATCTTTCGTTTTTAATTGTTTACTCATTTTTAATCAACCAAAATTCCAACTCAAGATCAATAGTTTATTAATTTAATTTTAAAATTATACTGACCACGCGTTCCCTGTGGAGACGACCTTACTTACCCACCGACAGCTACATCAAAGTGTGGGGGTGTGATGTGTTGCTAAACACACCTTGTTAATATGCTGGTTATGTATATATTTTAGTGTTTAATCAGTGCAGTTTAGACACACGTTATGTAATATTAAATATAATATAAACGCATTGGTAGTAGGATAAAATATATTATTGTTAGTTGCTTTTACTTTTGTTAATAAGAAATATCATAAGTATATTAAATGGAATAAATTAAATTAAGTACGAAAGTTATTTCATAATTGGTCCATCATTTGATTTGGTCTAATTTAAGAAAATGATTCATGGTGGTTTCATGGACTATTGTGCTTTGATGGAAATTAAAAGGAAGTCAATATAGGCTTGGCTTAATTATCAATAACGAGATGAGATGATGGAATTTAAAATCAAGGGAAATCAATGTGATTAAGTGGACAAGCTGGGCATCAAGAAGTGTGGATTAAATTCAATTTTTTTGGAGTGGGCCCAAAACAACAAACACATATAGAAGGTCGTCACAAAGGAGGAGAGTGGCGGCACAATATTATTTCTTGTAGGGAGGTTTATTTCTCTTTGGACGGCAATATATGAGAGGACAGCAAGATTATTATAGTTTTTTTTCGAAGGTTTTATTAAAAGGGCCCAAATATTGAAAGGCGGGACAAAAGACGAGAGATGGAAGGCACGCACAACAGTAGAAGAATTAATTTTGTGGTGATGACGAGCATGCGCGGCTAAACCTTTTGTGAATTTCCCCGGGTGAACGGTTTTAGTTTTCTATTGCATTAGACTTGTTTATTTACATTGTGAACTGGTATAACTTGACCACTTGTGTTTGAATCGATGAAACGTTTGCTTATGTTTGAATTATTTATCTTTTACTAAACGTATTGGAAATTTCTTGCATTGTTAGCGGGTTAGTAAATTTATGGGTAATTGGTGTTTGTGAACGGATAACTAGATCGTACGGTTATTATTAAAAACTGTCTTTAGTTATTACTTCAATTCAGAAATCCCAAGGCCATGTATATGTGGTGTTTAGTAATTAAACGAAGTTTATGTTAAATTCTATAGTCTGGATCCCGGGTGGAAGTTACTCTTTCTTAATCTGATAACTATTTCGTTTTTAATTGTTTACTCATTTTTAATCAACCAATATTCCAACTCAAGATCAATAGTTTATTAATTTAATTTTAAAACTTATACTGACCACGCGTTCCCTGTGGAGATGACCTTACTTACCCGCCGACAGCTATATCAAAGTGTGAGGGTGTGATGTGTTGCTAAACACACCTTGTTAATATGCTGGTTTTGTATATATTTTAGTGTTTAATAAGTGAAGTTTAGACACACACTATGTAATATTAATTATAATCTAAACGCATTGGTAGTAGGATAAAGTATATTATTGTTAATTGATTTTACTTTTGTAGATAAGAAATATTATAAGTATATTAAATGGAATGACATTAAATTAAGTTACCAAAGTTATTTCATATTTGGTTCATCATTTGATTTGGTCTAATTTAAGAAAATGATTCATGGCGGGTGCAGGGACTATTGTGCTTTGATGGAAATAAAAAGAAAGCCAATATAGGCTTGGCTTAATTATCAATAATGAGATGAGATGATGGCATTTAAAAGCAAGGGACATCAATGTGATTAACGGGACAAGCTGGGCATCAAGAAGTGTGGATTAAATTCAATTTTTTCGGTGTGGGCCCAAAACAACAAACACATATAGAAGGTCGGCCCAAAGGCGGAGAGTGGCAATATTATTTCTTGTAGGGAGGTTTATTTCTCTTTGGACGGCAATATACGAGAGGACGGCAAGATTATTATAGCTATTTTTTCCAAGGATTCATTAAAAAGGCACAAATATTGAATGGCGGGACAAAAGACGAGAAGTGGAAGTCACGCACAACAGTAGAAGAATTAATTTTGTGGTGATGACGAGCATGCGCGGCTAAACATTTTGTGAGTTTCTCCGAGTTAATCGTTTTCGTTTTCTTTTGCATTAGACATATTTATTTACATTGTGAACTGGTATAACTTGACCACTTGTGTTTGAATTGATGAAACGTTTGTTTATGTTTGAATTATTTATCTTTTACTAAACGTATTTGCAATTTCTTGCATTGTTAGCGGGTTAGTAAACTGGTGGGTAATTGGTGTTTGTGAAAGGATAACTAGATCGTACGGTTATTATTAAAAACTGTCTTTAGTTATTACTTCAATTCAGAAATCCCAATGCCATGTCTATGTGGTGTTTAGTAATTAAACTATGTTTAAGTTAAAGTCTATAACCTGGATCCCGGGTAGAAGTTACTCTTTCTTAATCTCATAACTCTTTCATTTTTAATTGTTTACTCATTCTTAATCAACCAAAATTCCAACTCAAGATCAATAGTTTATTAATTTAATTATAAAATTATACTGACCACACGTTCCCTGTGGAGACGACCTTACTTACCCGCCGATAGCTACATCAAAGTGTGGGGGTGTGATGTGTTGCTAAGCACACCTTGTTAATATTCTGGTTATGTATATATTTTAGTGTTTAATCAGTGCAGTTTAGACACACGTTATGTAATATTAAATATAATCTAAACGCATTGGTAGTAGGATAAAACATATTATTGTTAGGTTATTTTACTTTTGTAAATAATAAATATTATAAGTATATTAAATGGAATGAAATTAAATTAAGTTACGAAAGTTATTTCATATTTGGTCCATCATTTGATTTGGTCTAATTTAAGAAAATGATTCATGGTGGGTGCAGGGACTATTGTGCTTTGATGGAAATTAACAGGAAGATTATTATAGTTTTTTTTGAAGGGAGGTTTATTTCTCATTGGACGGCAATATACAAGAGGACAGCAAGATTATTATAGTTTTTTTTGAAGGTTTTATTAAAAGGGCCCAAATATTGAACGGCGGGACAAAAGACGAGAGGTGGAAGTAACGCACAACAGTAGAAGAATTAATTTTGTGGTGATGACGAGCATGCGTGGCTAAACATTTTGTGAGTTTCCCAGGGTGAACGGTTTTAGTTTTCGTTTGCATTAGACTTGTTTTTTTACATTGTGAACTGGTATAACTTGACCACTTGTGTTTGAATTGATAAAACGTTTGCTTTTGTTTGAATTATTTTTCTTTTACTAAACGTATTGGCAATTTCTTACATTGTTAGCGGGTTAGTAAACTGGTGGGTAATTGGTGTTTGTGAACGGATAACTAGCTCGTACGGTTATTATTAAAAACTTTCTTTAGTTATTACTTCAATTAAGAAATCCCAAGGCCATGTCTATGTGGTGTTTAGTAATTAAACTATGTTTATGTTAAAGTCTATAACCTGGATCCCAGGTGGCAGTTACTCTTTCTTAATCTGATAACTCCTTCGTTTTTAATTGTTTACTCATTTTTAATCAACCAAAATTCCAACTCAAGATCAATAGTTTATTAATTTAATTTTAAAACTTATACCGACCACGCGTTCCCTGTGGAGATGACCTTACTTACCTGCCGACAGCTATATCAAAGTGTGGGGGTGTGATGTGTTGCTAAACACACCTTGTTAATATGCTGGTTTTGTATATATTTTAGTGTTTAATCAGTGAAGTTTAGACACACGTTATGTAATTTTAATTATAATCTAAGCGCATTGGTGGTAGGATAAAATATATTATTGTTAGTTGATTTTACTTTTGTAGACAAGAAATATCATAAGTATATTAAATGGAATGAAATTAAATTAAATTACGAAAGTTATTTCGTATTTGCTCCATCATTTGATTTGGTCTAATTTTAGAAAATGATTCATGGTGGTTGGAGGGACTATTGTGCTTTGATGGAAATTAAAAGGAAGTCAAAATAGGATTGTTGGGTCTGCTGACCTGGAGAAGAACAGATGATTGAAAGCCAAAATATACTAAGTGTTGATCCAGAATAAATAACAGAGTTTACAAGAAAGCTTCCTCCAAAGAACTGCTGACACCAAACTGCTGATACTCAAACAGCTGATACAAGACAACTGCTGCTGATGAAAGGTCTGATGAAGAAAGTCTGAAGAGCAAAAGTCTGATAAAGAACAAGTACTGATCAAGATCTGAAGAACAAAGGTCTGTTGAACCAACAGCACTTTGGTTCAACAGATGTTAAGAAGACATCAGAGTTTATAGCTTAACAGAGTTTCCCTTCAGTAGTTTCAATGTAACAGTAGTTTATTGTTTATCAGATGTTGTAGTTTGTTAGTCAGTTAGGGGTCGCTTTCTAGGTGACGTCAGCTATGTGATCATCAGAGGTTTGTACTTGTCTATAAATAGAACAGTACTTGTACTGTTCTATTGGTCACTCGTCATTCTCTCTAAGACAAACAAACTCTGAGTGATCAGGCTGAGGGGGAGTGATAATTGTACCTTTGTAATCTTTCAACTTTAATGAAAGCTTTCGATTGATAACAATTATTCTCTATGTTTTGATTATTCTTTATTCCGCTGCACTTTCCATTTATACTTCATTCATATTACATCATTAATCAAAACAATCCAATACTCAGATCCTAACAATTGGTATCAGAGCTTGGTCAATTAAATCTGATCTAATCAATCAGTTTAATACACAGATCAGCTCACAATTATTGATATCGTTTGTTTGTCGGGTTAAAACAGAGTAATAGTTTATTTTCGTTTCAACAGTTAGTAAACAGACTTTGTTTTTGAAAAACCAAGAGAATGACTTCACTTAATCAAGATCCACACAACACTGGCACACACAACAAGCCACCGATGCTTGTCAGGTCAGAATACAACATCTGGCAGCGTCGAGTAGCTCATGTGTTAGCACAACAGAACACAGGGTGCTGGAAATCGGTAGTATTTGGACCACATGTTCCAATGGTACCGAGTGCCGAGGATCCAAAGATCCAAGTACCAAAGAGTGTTGAGAACTACTCAGAGCAAGATTTTCAAAAAATCGAGCTAGATGCCAAGGCTTTCAGCATAGTAGCCATGGCACTGCCGAATGATATCTATGCCGGTCTCTTGCACTGCAATAGTGCTAAAGAATTGTGGGATGCTCTTAAAGAGCAATTCGGGGGAACTGATGATGTGATTGAAAACAACCGTGAAATACTTAACCAACAATATGAAACGTTTAGTCACATAAAAGGGGAGTCATTAACACAACAGTTTGAAAGGTTTAACTGTCTAATTAGTGAACTAAAACTGGTTGGTCTAACTTTTCCTAATTCAACACTGAATCATAGGTTTCTTAGATCACTTCAGGACAAATGGGACACTATAGCTATTGTTATGAGAAATTCTATCGGATTCAAAGACCTAACCCTGACCCAGCTTCATGGTAAGCTCCTAACTTATGAAAGGGAGCTTAACCAGAAAAAGAAGCTCCAGGACTCTGGCAAAGTGTCAGATGACTATGTATTTGGTAATACTGCACTGTTGGGTCAGGATGATGGTTCTGGAAGTAGTAAGGATCAGAGTTATGATCATTACATTGACATAACAACTGGTTTCAATAATGATTCTTACTCATCACCAAACAACTGTGCCTTCACAGCCAGTGGTGACATCCAGGCTTCTGATAATACATCTTTTGTGTACAATGACTTGCAATACATTGACCCTTTGGACCTAGAAGAAATGGACATCTTACATCAGGTTGCCCTGCTCAGTATTAGAACAAATAACTTCTATAAGAAAACTGGCAGGAGGTTCCCAGGTTTACATGGTGGGTCAAAGGTTGGGTTGGATAAATCAAAGATGAAGTGTTACAAGTGTCATAGAATGGGTCATTTTGCTAGGGAGTGTAGGAGTCAAAATGGAGTTCCTATGATCACCTATCCAAATCAAAGACCACAGACCAACACTTATCAGACCATCCCTAATGTACCTAATGTGCAAAACACTGCTCACTTTGCACAGACCCAAACCACTGTTCCTGTGCATTATGTCCAAACCACTGTTCCTCAGTATCACTATGTCCAAACACCTGTTGCTCAGGCCCCTGTGCCAATGACTGTTACTCCACCCTCTGCTCCTGCAGAGACCAGTCAACCAGGTCAACAGAGTTTCTTTACTCAAGGCTTTGTTGATTGGAGCAGTCTACCAGATGAGATAACAGATGACAACATTGCCCTAGTTGCCAACACTGAAAAGGATTTTTGTTTTATGGCACTAGAAACAATTGTTGAAGAGACTGATTCTGAGGAAGTGGTGTCTATGTCTGAAAATGTGACTGATGGTGTTGTTGGTGAGACTGTTTCAGCTGAAGAATCTGAAGTGGAGGTTGTGAATCTATCAGACCCCTGGGGTAGTGATGACTGTGACTGCCAGTGTAACTGTGCCTTGATGGCTGCTGCTAAGGTATCTCCTCAAATCTTAAATGACTTGTGCTCAGACAAATGTATTGTAGCATTTGCTAAGATAAAAGAGGTGAATGAAAACTTTAGAAAGAAAATTTTGGATTCAGAAATTCAGGTTGAAAAATTAACAAAAGAGTTAAAATCAAAAATATCTGAAAAAGAGTCTGAAATAAGCAGTCTAAAACATGAAGCAAGCATAACCAAAGACCAGCTTCAGACTATGATAACAAAATATCATAGTTGTAAGAAGGAGCTTGAGTCCACCCAAGTTGAATGTCAGAAATGGGTGGAATCATCAAAGGGTTTTGAGATGATTGTCAACCAACAATCTAAAAGTCATGTGAAATTTGGGTTTGGTTTTAAAACCACTGATCAAGTTTCACAAACCACTGACAAAAAGGAACCACAGTTGGTTGAGGTCATCCCTACAAACTCAAAAGGTCAAGAAATCAAGGTTACTGAACCCAATGGCAAGAAAATCATTCTTGAAAGGTTGGAAGGTACACCCTCATTTGATGAAATTGAGAAATATCAATTCAAACCAACATGGTCAGATGAGTGTGAAGTCCTTGAAAATTTCAAACCAATGACCTTCAAAACCTCTGATGGCAAAATGGCACCACAAGCCAAGGTTATCCCTCTAGTAAGTCTTCCAACAGATGATGAAACATCTGTTGAAAAGAAGAAAGAAAAAGGGAAAGCAAAGAACAACTTGTTTTGTGATTTTTGTGAAAAGAAGAACCATGTCACCAAAAACTGTTTTCTTCTAAAAGCATATGACATCAACAAAACAACAAGTTTAAATGATTCAAAATCTAAAGAATGTGCAATCTGCAAGAAAAAGAATCACAAAACAAAAGAGTGCTTATATCTCAAAAATTTTGATGAAAAGATAAAAGAGTATAAAGCTAAAACTCTGGAGAGTCAAGTGATGAGTACTTCAAAAGGAAAATCCAAACAGACTTTTGAATCTGTCCAAACATCTGTTACCCAAAGTCTGAACAAAAACTCTGCTCCCAGAGAGGTTCAGGTAACAGATGCTCCACCTGTTAACAGATTACCAAGAGGATATGAACAACCCACTTGTCATCGTCTGCCACATGTTTATGATGAGCCCAAGAGGCCCTCAAAACCAAAAGTGAACAGACATCCTCATGGTTTTCAACAACTGATTGGAAATGATCAAACATCTGCTGGACCAAGTGTTGACATACAAGCACTGGCAAATGGTCAACTACAGCTGTTGAATTTAGTTCAAAAGCTAGTCCAAACCACTGATCATTCTCCACAACTTAAGGCTGAGACAGCTAAGGACCCATCCAAAGCCAATTTGGCTTTGGACACTCACCAAAACTAAAATCCTTACTGATGTGCAGGGAGCTTCTGCTTGTTTAGACAGTTTATGGTATGTAGATAGTGGAGGCTCCAGGCACATGACTGGATGTAGAGCCCTTCTTCTGGACTTTCTTGCTCATGGAGGGGGTGATATATCCTTTGGTAATGATTCTAAAGGTAAAGTGTTGGGTTCTGGTACTGTCAAAGCAGGGAGGCTTAAGTTTGAAAATGTTAATCTAATAGACAATCTAAAATTTAATCTACTTAGTGTATCACAAATGAGTGACAAGGGCTTTGGGTCATTCTTCACTAAGCAAACATGTAAGATTGTCGGCCCAGAGGCTGTAGAAAAGATTAACACCATCATTGCTGAGAGCAAAGCACAACTTGTTGCTCACAGAAGTGGCAATGTGTATGTGGTTGATATGTTGAAGGATAATCCTACTGCTAATGTTTGTCTGTTCTCAGCTGCCTCTACCAAAGAGACAGAACTGTGGCATCGGAGACTTGGTCACACCAACCTTCAAACTATCAACTCACTCTCCAAACAAAACCTTGTCAGAGGTTTACCATCAAAAGAATTCAAGTGTGATGAGCATTGTGTTTCCTGTTTAAAAGGCAAACAACATAAAAGCTCTTACAAATCCATTGATGAGTCCAAAACCAGTCAATGTCTACAAATGTTGCACATGGACTTGTTTGGCCCTGTAAAAATCATGAGTCTAAGAAGGAAAAGATTTTGTCTTGTCATAGTTGATGATTTTTCTAGGTTTACATGGACTTACTTTTTACACTCTAAAGATGAGACTGCAGGTATCTTGAAGGACTTTGTTACCAAAGTTGAAAAACAATATGACTTGCCAGTAAAAGTCTTTAGGAGTGACAATGGAACAGAGTTCAAAAATAAGGAGTTAGATGATTTCTGTGTGTCAAAAGGGATTGTAAGGCAGTACAGTATCCCAAGAACACCAGAGCAGAATGGGGTGGTTGAAAGGAAGAACAGGACTCTCATTGAGGCTGCAAGAACAATGCTAGCAGATTCTGGTTTACCTCTGTCCTTTTGGGCAGAAGCTGTAAACACTGCTTGTTATGTTCAAAACAGAGTTTTAATCAACCCTAGACATCAAAAGACTGCTTATGAAATTCTGTTTAAAATCAAACCACTGATATCATTTTTCAAAATCTTTGGCTGTCCATGTTTCATTTTAAATCTTAAAGATTCCATTTCAAAATTTGCAGCCAAAGTGGATTGTGGATATTTTCTGGGGTATTCTTCTATTGCAAAGGCCTATAAAGTGTTTAACACAAGGACTAAAACAATAGAAGAAACTCTGAATGTAAAGTTCAATGAACTTTCTTCTTTAAAAATCCCAGCAAACCCTGCTGAGTTGTTTGATTTAGATAAATTCAAATTTGAAGATATTACTGTCAAAACTAACCCTGCAGGTACCCCACAATCTTCACAACAAGATTACAGAATAGATGTTGTGGTTCCAGATCATTACAATGTCTATCATGTATCAGAGGAAGCAGTGGTTCAAAACAACTGTCAAAACTCTGTCACAGCTGAGTCAGCCACTGTTGGCCAGTCTTATCTTCAATTCACTGATTCACCCAGCCAATCCACTGTTCAAACATCTGTTGACAAGAGTCAATCATCTGTTGACAAAAGTCAGTCCAATCTTACACCACTTGGACCCATTCCTCCACCTCCATTTCAAACATCTGTTGCCTCTTCAGAAGTGCCAACAGATGTTATGTCAACAGAGTCTCCAAACCTCTGTCCTTCACCACAAAATGCCATCATACCATATCAGGGAGATTTAATCTACCTAAGAGCTCATCCACCAGATCAAATCATTGGCAACATCAAAGAAGGTGTGCTCACAAGGAGCCAATCTTCAAACATCTGTCTTTTTGCAGGCTTTCTATCCCTTACACAACCTGTCAAGTACCAAGAGGCACTGAAAGACAACAGTTGGGTAGAAGCCATGCAAGAAGAACTCCTTCAGTTTAAAAGACAACAAGTATGGGAACTTGTACCACTGCCTAAGGATGTCTGTCCTATTGGCACAAAGTGGGTCTTCAAAAACAAAACTGATGAAAGGGGTATAGTTGTCAAGAACAAAGCCAGGTTAGTGGTTCAAGGCTTCAGACAAGAAGAGGGTATTGACTATGATGAAACCTTTGCCCCTGTAGCAAGGCTAGAGGCAATCAGACTTTTCTTAGCCTTTGCTGTCAACCACAACATCAAGGTGTTTCAGATGGACATCAAGTGTGCCTTCCTATATGGCAAAATTCAGGAGGAGGTCTATGTATGTCAACCACCTGGTTTTGAAGACACATTCCATCCTGATCATGTCTACAAGCTTAACAAAGCTTTGTATGGACTCAAACAAGCACCAAGAGCCTGGTATGAAACTCTCTCTACTTTTCTCTTATCCATTGGTTTCACTAGAGGTAAAATTGACAAAACCTTGTTTTTAAAATGGAAAGGAAAAGACTTAATGATTGTTCAAATATATGTGGATGACATCATTTTTGGATCCACATGTAATAAAATGTGTGAGGAGTTTAGGGAACTCATGACAGCAGAGTTTGAAATGAGTGCTATGGGTGAACTTCAGTGCTTTCTTGGTCTCCAAGTAAAGCAACTGCAAAATGGTACTTTCATTCATCAAAACAAGTATGTGAAAAACTTGTTAACAAAATTTGAGATGAGTGATTGTAAGCCATGTAGTACACCCATGAGCACTGTCAAGCCACTCACTGATGATGAAAAGGATGAACTTGTTGATCAGACACATTATAGATGCATGATTGGGTCTTTATTGTACTTAACAGCATCCAGGCCAGACATTATGTTTGCAACCTGTGTGTGTGCTAGATCTCAGGCTTCTCCTAGAAAGTCTAACCTTATTGCTGTGAAAAGGATCTTCAGATACCTAAAAGGTGCTCCCACACTTGGTATCTGGTATCCTGCTAATGGAAACGTTGAGCTTTCAGGTTATTCAGATAGTGATTTTGCTGGCTGCCATACCACAAGGAAGTCCACATCAGGAGGGTGCCAGTTTCTAGGGAATGCCTTAGTTTCTTGGCAAAGCAAAAAGCAAGCAGCTGTTTCAACATCCACTGCTGAAGCTGAATACATTGCTGCTGCAAGCTGTACAGCCCAACTTATGTGGCTTCAGAATCAACTGCTGGATTTTGGGATAACTGCACTTAGGACTCCACTCATGTTGGATAGCCAAGCTGCTGAAAATATCATCAAAAATCCAGTCTCCCACTCAACCACCAAGCACATAGATATCAGACATCATTTTGTCAGGGATAGCTATGAAAAAGGTTTGATTTCTCTGCACCATGTTCCAACAGAGGATCAGTTGGCAGATGTGCTGACAAAAGCTTTAGACACATCTACCTTCACAAATCTGATCTCTCGAATTGGAATGTTAAACATGGATTAAAAACAACAAAAATGTTGTCAATAAAACATTAAAATGTTTTCAGAAAATCAAATTTTGCTAAAATAACACTTTGTTTGAAAAATCTGTTTTAAAACCACTGATTCAGATAAAACAACCACTGTTTTATTAAAACCACTGTTAGTTGAAAAATCTGTTTCAAACATCTGATCAGGTAAAACAACCACTGTTGGTTGAAAAATCTGTTTCAAACATCTGATCAGATAAAACAACTGTTTTCATCAGTCTTTTGGTTAAACAAACAGAGGTTGGCAACAGAGGTTTAACAAAACAGCTGTCTGCCACCAGATGTCTCAACCATCAGACGTTTGCCACGTCTGCTCTCAAAAGCAGAGTTTTTGCCACATCAGCGGTTTCACCAGAGCCTATAAAACCCTGTTCTTCCCCCAACAGCAGTTTTACTGTCTCATTGTATTCAAAATACTAAAAACCGCTTTCGTCTTCCTCATAACCCTCAATCAAAGATCATTACTTTCATAATCAACATCCATTAAAATGGAACTTCAAACAAAAGCCACTCACAATTTCCTTCCATATTTGGTTAAAACCGAAGACAACACACCATTTCATTCCACCATTGACATCATCAATAACTCGAAATATAAAAATATTCTTGTTGCTGATGCCCCCATTCACCTAGAAACACTCCAAGAATTTTGGGCAACTGCTGAGGTTTTATATCATGACAAAAAGCCTACGTCCATAATTTCTAAAATTGGAGCCACCAGTATCACCATAACCCCTGAGGTCATCTCCACTACCTTCTCACTGAACGACTTGTCAGGTATGGAAACTTTTCCAAAAACAGAGCTTCACACTGAGTTTCAAGAGAGGGGGTATGATGCTCAAATGACTGGTTCAACACTATATAAAAAGTTTTTCCCACCAGTCATGAAATTTTTCTTCCATACCCTCCTCCTCTGTGCCTCTGCCAAGACTACATCCTTCAATGAAATCCCATTGAGGATACAATACTTGGGATATGCTATGTTGTCAGACTCTGACTTCAACCTATCTCAGGGATTGTTTTCAGACTTGGTATCAAATGTGAAAGCCATAAAATCTGGCTCAAACAATGCTTTTCTGCTCTTCCCTAGAATTCTATGTGTAATTCTACAAAAGCTTTTACCTGAAAAGGATTTTCAAAAGGGAGAGTCATTTAAAATGAAAAGTTTAACTGATGAAACTTTTACTAGAATGCTGGGTTCTTCAACCCAAGAAAAAGCACAAAAAGTTCAAAAAGTTTCCAAAACACAACCAAAGAGGACAAAGACAACAACTGTTGTTGAAACCTCTGTTGGTGAGCCCACTGCTCCTGGTGATCATGGCACTTCATCCAGTGCTGTGAAACCCACACCAGCCACTAAAAGAAAACGTCCATCCACCAAAACAACCACCAAAACCAAAAAGGGACTTCTGGAAGATGAGATACCAGAAGCTAACCCTGTTGCCTCACCAAAGCAACATGAAACCACTGTTGTTACTTCCTCACAACAGTTGGAGATATCTCAACCCAAGCAAACTCCTCAAGTTTCCTCACAAAAGGAACTTGTTGTAAGCCAAAGGGAACCTCAAACTGAGGCATATGAGTCACTTGATCATATGTTTACAAGCCCATCTCCCAGGGCTAATCAGCTTGTTACTCCACCTACATCACCACCACATGTCCCACCAACAATGCAACCCCTGTTTGAGGCTATTGATAAAACTCAGGACAACCCCAGTTCCTCTCAATCACCTATCACTGAGAGTATGCCACTACCAGTGACTGGGACTGAGGAAAATCAATCAGCCATCCCACAAACAGATGAGGAGGTTATACTCCCAGAAGTACATGTTACTTCTGATGAGGTTTCAAGAGAAGCAGCCACTACTGCTGTAGAGACCATTGTTTCACAGCAGGACAGTGGTTACATTGCTAAGACTTCCTTGAAGGCAACAACTGTTGAAGACACAATTGTGTCTCCAAAAACAGTTGGAAGTCCCCAGAACCAAGACCAAGGGGCAGCAGGTTCTTTCTCTATGGACTCACCTCCTAGGACTGAACCAGCTAAAACTACCTCTGGTAGGGACTCAGATGATCCTATTAATTTAGGTGATGAGTCAAAACTACAAGAATTGACGGTTAAAGTTCAAAACCTTGAATCCTCTGTTGCTGACATCAAATCTGATGTCAAGTCAATTTTGGAAACATTGAATAACTTTACAAAGAGTCAACCATCAACTGCTGATGTTGCTAATGAGCTATGGAAATCTGTTTCCCCCATCATCATAGCTCATCGAAAATTAGCAGATCAGACACAAGAAACCTACATGACTGTGATCAGAAACATGGTTGATGCCAGATTCAATGATACAAAGGCTGATATCAAAGTGATCAAAGACCACTTGCTGAAGACCACTGGCTCTGCCCCTACCACAATCCTCAGAGATGAAGATGATGATGAATTCACTGCTGATGATGCCAAAAAGGGGGAGAGTGGCAGAGATAGGCTACCAAAACTCAAAACACAAAAGGGGAAGAAGCCAACTGCTGACAAACCAGGGTCACCCAAATCAGCTTCACAAACACAACAACCAAATGTTCAGTTCCCTGTCTCTGAACCAGCTCCAGCATCAAAGGCAAAAGAAGTTGACACTTCAGCTAATGAAAGAGCTGAAAAAGCTGCTGAAGACAAAATGAAAAGGGCTGAAACATTGGAGGTAAAGGCAGAGAGGTTGGTACAACTGAAAAAGGAACAGCAACAGGAAGTGGAAGATGTGAGCACTTCAAAGAGAAGGAAAATGCCAGCCAAACACACTAGAAAACCACCTTCCAAATTAACTGCTGAAACTCCTGTTGTACAAACACCTGTTACCACATCCACTGCTTCACAAACCACTGCCACCACAACCTCTGTTACCCAAACCACTGCACCTAAAACAACTGAAACTAAAACCACTGCTAAAACATCTGCACAACCCAAACCAGTAACCAAACCAGTCACTAAACCAACCACAACTCAACCAACTCCCAAACCTACTTCAACACAACCTAAAACCCAAACAACTGCTGGTTCCACAAAAGGACCAACAGATGTTTCTCAATCCACTGCTACATCCTCACCTTCACCCAAAATCTTGTATAGCAGAAAAAGGAAATCCACCTTTGTTATACAAGATGAAAACATCCACAACACACCACCTAACACCCCAATCTCATCCACACCAGTCAATGCCATTCCACTCTCATCTTACTCACCACACACTGACCAATTCAGATCACACAGACCACCACCAACCATCACCCCATTGGCTGAGAAGTATCCCCTTGAGTTGGATTTAATCAAGGGGGAACTTCAATCCTTCTGTAATACTGATCAGCCATCAGAAAGATCCTTCCCTTCTCTTAAAGGCTTCCCTGTTCCACCTAATCTAGACACATATCTCAAATACAAGGGTGAACAGGCTGATGCTGTCATCAAAGAGAAGTGCAAAGGGAAGGATGACAGGACTGCTCAGGGCATCCATTCAGCAGAGCTTAGCAAACTCAGAAGGATTGAAGACTATGCTAAGACCCTGAGCAACTCCATGTCAACCATGCCTCTCAGCAGACACTTGGAGATGGAAGTAAGGGATTCACTGCTGGAACAGATCTTGGCATCCAAGCCCTATAAAGCAACAAAGAATCAATTTACAGGCTGGACCACACATGCTCTAAGAGAAGAACTAATCAGAATAGAGAACATGGCCAAGAATCCTCCTGCTAAGGTCTCTGCTCCTGATTTCAAAAAGGGGAGAGATGAAGCTAGAGCCTTGAAATTCAGAAGAATGAGACAAGAGCTTGTAGCTGCTAAGTATGGAGAGATGAAATCTGTTGCCAGATGGTCAGAGATCAGGCTAATTGAGACATATAAAAAGCTTGAACAAGAAAGAAAGACCAATCCTGATCTTCCAAGAAAACCAGTGTATGATGATGCTCCCAAGAAACCCTCTCAGGCCTTCACATTAGACAGTTTACTTGAAACTTCAGATCTTACCATTGCTGCTAGAAGACAATTTAAGAAGCAAAAGGAAATGACTGAAGAAGAAACAAGACAGTTCACTGATACTTATGTGAAAGAGGGGATCTTGAACCAAATCAGATCTTTTTCTGATCCTGTGTCAGACAGGCTCAGAGAACTCATTGGAAGGCCACCATCACCAAACTCATCCAAAATAAAGATGCATCCCAGTCACTCCTCTGATTCTAAAATTCTAAAATGGAAGTCTGATAAAGAGACCCATGAATTGACATTGCTCAGATCAGATGGTAGTGTTCAGAAGTTGAGCATGGATGAGGCACCTGGCCTAAGTGCTGAAGATCTCCAGTCACTTCTAAACTTGACACTGGATAGAGATGCTGAAGACCTCTTCTCTCTGCACTTTGAATTGCAACTAAAAGGGCAAATTAGAGAAAGTCTGATGAGGAATAAAGATCAAGAATAAAGCAGAGTTTTGGCATCATCTGTTCTAGGGGGAGATTGTTGGGTCTGCTGACCTGGAGAAGAACAGATGATTGAAAGCCAAAATATACTAAGTGTTGATCCAGAATAAATAACAGAGTTTACAAGAAAGCTTCCTCCAAAGAACTGCTGACACCAAACTGCTGATACTCAAACAGCTGATACAAGACAACTGCTGCTGATGAAAGGTCTGATGAAGAAAGTCTGAAGAGCAAAAGTCTGATAAAGAACAAGTACTGATCAAGATCTGAAGAACAAAGGTCTGTTGAACCAACAGCACTTTGGTTCAACAGATGTTAAGAAGACATCAGAGTTTATAGCTTAACAGAGTTTCCCTTCAGTAGTTTCAATGTAACAGTAGTTTATTGTTTATCAGATGTTGTAGTTTGTTAGTCAGTTAGGGGTCGCTTTCTAGGTGACGTCAGCTATGTGATCATCAGAGGTTTGTACTTGTCTATAAATAGAACAGTACTTGTACTGTTCTATTGGTCACTCGTCATTCTCTCTAAGACAAACAAACTCTGAGTGATCAGGCTGAGGGGGAGTGATAATTGTACCTTTGTAATCTTTCAACTTTAATGAAAGCTTTCGATTGATAACAATTATTCTCTATGTTTTGATTATTCTTTATTCCGCTGCACTTTCCATTTATACTTCATTCATATTACATCATTAATCAAAACAATCCAATACTCAGATCCTAACAAGGATTGGCTTAATTATCAATAATGAGATGAGATGATGGCATTTAAAAGCATGGGACATCATTGTGATTAAGTGGACAAGCTGGGCATCAAGAAGTGTGGATTAAATTCAATTCTTTTGGAGTGGGCCCAAAACAACAAACACATATAGAAGGTCGGCCCAAAGGAGGAGAGTGGCGGCACAATATTATTTCATGTAGGGAGGTTTATTTCTCTTTGGACGGCAATATACGAGAAGACAGCAAGATTATTATAGTTTTTTTTCGAAGGTTTTATTAAAAGGGCACAAATATTGAACGGCGGGACAAAAGACGAGAAGTGGAAGTCACGCACAACAGTTGAAGAATTAATTTTGTGGTGATGACGAGCATGCGCGGCTAAACATTTTGTGAGTTTCCCCGGTTGAATGGTTTTAGTTTTCTTTTGCATTAGACTTGTTTATTTACATTGTGAACTGGTATAACTTGACCATTTGTGTTTGAATTGATGAAACGTTTGCTTATGTTTGAATTATTTATCTTTTACTAAACGTATTGGCAATTTCTTGTATTGTTAGCGGGTTAGTAAACTGGTAGGTAATTGGTGTTTGTGAATAGATAACTAGATCGTACGGTTATTATTAAAAACTGTCTTTAGTTATTACTTCAATTCAGAAATTCCAAGGCCATGTCTATGTGGTGATTAGTAAATAAACTATGTTTATGTTAAAGTCTATAACCTGGATCCCGGGTGGAAGTTCTCTTTCTTAATCTGATAACTCTTTCATTTTTAATTGTTTACTCATTTTTAATCAACCAAAATTCCAACTCATGATCAATAGTTTTTTAATTTAATTTTAAAACTTATACTGACCACGCTTTCTCTGTGGAGACGACCTTACTTACCCGTACTAGTATAGGTATTTAAGTCATAAATACTTGTTTTTTATTAGCCCACGACAGCTACATCAAAATGGCGCCGTTGCCGGGGAACACGTGCGCTTAGTTTAGTTTTCTTGTTACTTTTATTTTTCTCAAAAATTTAAAAAAAAACAAAAAATATTTTTATTTTATTTTATTTCATTTATTTTAGTTTTCTTGTTTAGTTCGGTATTACGCAAATTTGTTTGTTTGTTTGTGTGTAGGTGACTTAAAATTGCATGCATCATACATGTTGCTCAGGAATGACTTCACCTCTAATTTTTTATCCTGAAATTGAGAAAACTGTTAGAAAGAACCGGACACTTCATCATAAAAAAATTGGTCCAAGTGAGTTAGCAGAGATAGAGACATCATCATCAAATATGAGCAATCACAGTAATCTTGCCAACCAGGGTAACCGACAACCACCACAACAAAATCCCTTACCAAATATGCCACTACCAACCTTTCCACAATTTAACCAACTTCCACCAGATCAACCACCAGCTCAACCATTTAACCCAGCACCACAAAATATTCCACCACAGTCTAACCCACTTTGGGTTGTTCATAGAGATCGATCAAGAACCCTATCCACTCACCTGAACCGAGAGCCACATCCACATAGGGCAGACAGTATTTTCAATGTAGATAATATTCGGGCCAGAGTAGAAGAATGGGATGATGAGGAATATCAGGAAGGTTACGATAATGGTCAGGAGTGGACTAATGAGGAAGATTATGGAAAGAATCAGGGAGGTCAGTATGATCTACCACTGAACAGGGATCATAGTGGACGTGGGTATCAAAACCCACCTAGGGTGAACAGGGCACCAATGAACCCTCCACACAGGCAAAGGCGTCCACGAGTAAGGGATCCTCACGTCAGAGGAGTGGACAATCATTTCAGGCCTCAGATAGCACCGAGCTCGTCACCTATAGTGATGCCTGTAGCCCGTGGATGTAGAACATTTGAACCTAAACCTCACCTTTTGAACATGCTTCCCACCTTTCACGGGAAGGGTAGTGAGGAACCATATGCGCATATTGCAGATTTTGATGCAGTTTGTGGAATGATAGGGGGTCATGGGTTTACACCAGATCAGGTAAAATTGGTGTTGTTTCAGTTTTCATTAAAAGATGTTGCACGTAATTGGTTTACATCATTACCATATGCAAGTATCTACGATTGGGAAGAGTTACAACAACAGTTTCTTGAAGAATACTACACTCCTCAGAGGACTAGTGAGGCCAGAGCAGCCATTAGAGAGTTCCAACAATTAAGTTAGGTGATGGATTAAGATAGCAAGGATTGATGGATGGAGTAAATACCATTGAGTCATATGTGACTGAAATCAAATCAGATATCAAAACCATGTTGCAAACCTTGGTTACCCTCACACAAAGTCAACCATCGACCCAAGAGATTGCTAGTGAGCTATGGAAGTCTATTAATCCCATCATCATAGCTTACAGAAAACTAGCAGATCAGACCCATGAAACATACATGACCATGATAAGAAATATAGTAGATGCTAGGTTCAATGATACCCAAGCAGACATTAAAGCCATAAAAGAACATGTGTTGAAGACCACTGGCGCTGCCCCTACAACCATTATTAGAGATGAAGATGATGATAAATTCATAGCAGATGAGGCCAAAAAAGGGGGAGCGTGGCAGAGATAGGCTACCAAAGCTGGATCCTTTTGGGGTTCCACCTTCTCAAAAGGGTCAAGCACAAAAGATTGCTCAACAAAAGCCTGCAAATACACCAGGTCTGCTTCTAAAACCAATGCTGAAACTGCCAAAGTTGACAAGGCAAAAAAGATTGATGAATCTGCCAATGTCTTAGCTGAAAAGGCTGCTGAAGCAAAATAGATCAGGGCTAAAACATTGGAAACAAAAGTAGAAAATCTTTCAAAAAGTAAAGAGATAGAACAGCAAGAAAAAGAAAATGTTGGTTCCTCCAAAAGGAAGAAAAGGCCTGCTCAACATGTCAGAAAACCAACATCAAAAACTGTAACACCCCAAACAATGGCGGAAACATTGGGATGTCATGTCACACCCTCAAATTTCCACCTGCGGAGTTTTACCGCGAGGCATGTGACACACCAGGATCCAAGTCAACTGTCACAATAAACAACATTATATGATAAAATACGTAAAATAAAAACACGAGTTCAAACCATTTGAAATAACAGCGGAAGCATTGTTTTACAAAACTAAATCCAAAAGTTTCCAAACTTATTTGATAACAAAACCATGAACCTAAACTAGATGTCGTGCAGACACGTGCGCCTAAGCCCTGAGATGTTGCTACCTTAGCGACCTGAGAAATCATGCCAAAAACGGGTCAACATATAATGCTGGTGAGTTCACAGGTTTTAAGTTTACAATTAGTTTCCATGTGTTGAGCGTTGATCACAAAATACCATGTCATGAGATGGGTTAAACAAACAAACAAACAAGCGTTTCCTACTACTACCACGACTGTGATGCTGAAACCATTACTGACAACTTTGCTTGAGTTGCTGCCCGTGTTTGAGTTGCTTGTGATGCTAAACTAGAGACAATATGCACCCGCCCGGTCCTACCGTCGGGTGTGTAAGACCCGCAAAATCGGTGTCAAACAGTTGGGTTAATATTCTTAAATATGCAAAAACATGGGTAAATTTTTCTTTGAAAGAGTATGTATACGCAGCGGAAAATCATTCAGAATAAAATCTACAAAAAACCACACGAAAATATTTATTCAATTGTTGCTCAATTTAAAATTTGTCATGAGTAAACAAAAGTGGTCTTCCACTAGAAATGCCTTCAATTGCCAGGTAGCTTCTTGCATCGCCAAGCAGTCATTCGTCCATCTCTCTTTTAACCTGAAATCAATCTAACGTTTATGCAAAAGTCAGCTACGCTGAGTGAATTTAAGTTTTATAAATTTATATAAACAAGTAATTTGTCAAAATAAGATTTAACAAAATACTTCAACCTCAGAGTTAACATAAGCGCAATCCGCTAATTTGTTTCCCCCCAAGCAAATAAAAATATTCAAAGTCTAGGATAAACGCAATCCGCCTATTTAACAAAGACTTCAATTTCCATCTATAATAAGCGCATTCCGCTTATAAACTCAAAGTACAATCAAGTCTATCTAAGCGCATTCCGCTTGCTAGACTCAAACCAAAACTATAGATCAGAGCAGGCATATCCCACTTCCTGTCATAGTTCAGGTTATAATAATATACATAATAAAATTTAAACCAAAGCTAGAGATCAATGCAGACATATCCCACCTTTGTCATAGCTCAGATTATAAAAATACACATAATATAAACTATGTAACACCCCTGACTCAAAATCAAGACCAGAGATCAGAGCAGGCATATCTCACTCTATCATAGCCCAATTTATAAGGTCATGCAGTCGCCAAACACAGTTTATGTACAAATATATAATAACACCTATAACTCAAACCATATAATAATACATTATGCGCGTTCCTCCCACTTACGTTTCATGGCAAACAATATATATATATATATATATATATATATATATATATATATATATATATATATATATGAGTTATTGTGGATTTCATTCGTACACAAAATATTTAAATCTCATAAAAATATTTTGTACTTCCAATAACAGTTAAAATATAAACTATGTGACAATTATGACAAATACTATACCAGAAATCAGAGCAGGCCTATCCCACTTCTAATGACACATATAACTCAAACATATAATAACGCATTAGACGCATTCTGCCCACTTACGTTTTTTACCAAAAAAAATATGTATGAGCTAATATGTATTTCGATCGTTCACAAAAATATTTATAACTAGATAAAAATATTTTGTGACTTTATAAAATATTGGTTTAGCATGCACGTCAGCCCAAAATATATAGAAAATAATAACTAAAAGAGTGGGCACAAGAACTCACTAGTTACAAAGCTTCCAACTCCGCAAGCCAACAGACTCGAACTACGTCCATATGCGAATCAATAAGCCGAACCGGATCTAGACCAAAATTCCCATGCATACACACCAACATCCATGCATATGTAACCATCTCATGTACTCATGGTTTCAACTTCCTCATCACACCTTAACTAAAAAGAAGGGTTAATGGCATTCAATCAGTTTACTCATTCGTATATCAGACTTCTTCTTCTTTTTTTTTTATTACTGGATTCATGCTCTCAATGCATATGCATGCCAACTACAAAACCACATGCACTAACAATCCACATTTAACATTTCATCCTAAATTCGTGGTCTTAAGTTCCAACCCCTTCCCATTGGTGTTTCATGGAATAACATCCCAACCCTTATAAGCTCATCTAATCATTCCTTCTTTCATGAAGACCTTGTTTAAACAAATAATCTTGTTTAACCCCTCATAATCAGCATAACCATGACTTGCTTGGCCAACGTTTAAAGAATTGCCATGATCACGTACAAGCATCATCATTGTCAACAAAAAAACCATTCGCAAACCATACAGGGATTTATGGTTCTGCTGAACCAACAATAACCACTACGGATATCACCATAAGTCTCTAACACAACCATCACACAATCTCGACAACCCAAAAACCACGAGAAAGCTCGAACCCAAACCAAACGAAAACCGCGCAAGAACGAATTAAAACACAAAGAGGTTGTAAACCGTTGTTACCTTGCCGCAAATTTCAAGATCACGCGATGAAAACCAACTAAACCACCACCGCAGCTGTCTCGTATTATATATTCTTTCCGCTCTTCTTTGTTTTCTTGCGGCAGAGACACCGTAGGGTTCTTATGGCCATAGGGTTTTGTATTTAAGAGTTTCAAATTTTCATAATTTCCACAAAGGTCCCTAGATTTGCAAAAATGAAAAACATGCTCTCAAAGTTATTAAAATAACTTTAATAAATGAATAATGCCCGCATAGATCTATCCCGCATTTTAACTCGAAGTTTAATTTAAAACGACTCGTCGAGTCTCCTAGGTTCACTACACAAGCTTACGTGACTAGTCCATTAACTGCTCCATTTGGTTAAAACAAAATGGGTAGTGGTTAAATAATTCTTGGCGAAATTTTCAGGATGTTACAGGGTGGGGCTTGTCAGGCCCAATAGATCTATCCACATTTCCTTGTTGTGCCCGGCACATTCATGGTTCCCCACAGGGACTCCTTGTTTCGTCGTGTAGTAAACAAAAGTGTTGCAATCAAGTCTATCTAAGCGCATTCCGCTTGCTAGACTCAAACCAAAACTATAGATCAGAGCAGGCATATCCCACTTCCTGTCATAGTTCAGGTTATAATAATATACATAATAAAATTTTAACCAAAGCTAGAGATCAATGCAGGCATATCCCACCTTTGTCATAGCTCAGTTTATAAAAATACACATAATATAAACTATGTAACACCCCTGACTCAAAATCAAGACCAGAGATCAGAGCAGGCATATCTCACTCTATCATAGCCCAATTTATAAGGTCATGCAGTCGCCAAACACAGTTTATGTACAAATATATAATAACACCTATAACTCAAACCATATAATAACACATTATGCGCGTTCCTCCCACTTACGTTTCATGGCAAACAATATATATATATATATATATATATATATATATATATATATATATATATATATATATATATATATATATATATATGAGTTATTGTGGATTTCATTCGTACACAAAATATTTAAATCTCATAAAAATATTTTGTACTTCCAATAACAGTTAAAATATAAACTATGTGACAATTATGACAAATACTATACCAGAAATCAGAGCAGGCCTATCCCACTTCTAATGACACATATAACTCAAACATATAATAACGCATTAGACGCATTCTGCCCACTTACGTTTTTTACCAAAAAAAATATGTATGAGCTAATATGTATTTCGATCGTTCACAAAAATATTTATAACTAGATAAAAATATTTTGTGACTTTATAAAATATTGGTTTAGCATGCACGTCAGCCCAAAATATATAGAAAATAATAACTAAAAGAGTGGGCACAAGAACTCACTAGTTACAAAGCTTCCAACTCCGCAAGCCAACAGACTCGAACTACGTCCATATGCGAATCAATAAGCCGAACCGGATCTAGACCAAAATTCCCATGCATACACACCAACATCCATGCATATGTAACCATCTCATGTACTCATGGTTTCAACTTCCTCATCACACCTTAACTAAAAAGAAGGGTTAATGGCATTCAATCAGTTTACTCATTCGTATATCAGACTTCTTCTTCTTTTTTTTTTATTACTGGATTCATGCTCTCAATGCATATGCATGCCAACTACAAAACCACATGCACTAACAATCCACATTTAACATTTCATCCTAAATTCGTGGTCTTAAGTTCCAACCACTTCCCATTGGTGTTTCATGGAATAACATCCCAACCCTTATAAGCTCATCTAATCATTCCTTCTTTCATGAAGACCTTGTTTAAACAAATAATCTTGTTTAACCCCTCATAATCAGCATAACCATGACTTGCTTGGCCAACGTTTAAAGAATTGCCATGATCACGTACAAGCATCATCATTGTCAACAAAAAAACCATTCGCAAACCATACAGGGATTTATGGTTCTGCTGAACCAACAATAACCACTACGGATATCACCATAAGTCTCTAACACAACCATCACACAATCTCGACAACCCAAAAACCACGAGAAAGCTCGAACCCAAACCAAACGAAAACCGCGCAAGAACGAATTAAAACACAAAGAGGTTGTAAACCGTTGTTACCTTGCCGCAAATTTCAAGATCACGCGATGAAAACCAACTAAACCACCACCGCAGCTGTCTCGTATTATATATTCTTTCCGCTCTTCTTTGTTTTCTTGCGGCAGAGACACCGTAGGGTTCTTATGGCCATAGGGTTTTGTATTTAAGAGTTTCAAATTTTCATAATTTCCACAAAGGTCCCTAGATTTGCAAAAATGAAAAACATGCTCTCAAAGTTATTAAAATAACTTTAATAAATGAATAATGCCCGCATAGATCTATCCCGCATTTTAACTCGAAGTTTAATTTAAAACGACTCGTCGAGTCTCCTAGGTTCACTACACAAGCTTACGTGACTAGTCCATTAACTGCTCCATTTGGTTAAAACAAAATGGGTAGTGGTTAAATAATTCTTGGCGAAATTTTCATGATGTTACAGGGTGGGGCTTGTCAGGCCCAATAGATCTATCCACATTTCCTTGTTGTGCCCGGCACATTCATGGTTCCCCACAGGGACTCCTTGTTTCGTCGTGTAGTAAACAAAAGTGTTGCAATCAAGTCTATCTAAGCGCATTCCGCTTGCTAGACTCAAACCAAAACTATAGATCAGAGCAGGCATATCCCACTTCCTGTCATAGTTCAGGTTATAATAATATACATAATAAAATTTTAACCAAAGCTAGAGATCAATGCAGGCATATCCCACCTTTGTCATAGCTCAGTTTATAAAAATACACATAATATAAACTATGTAACACCCCTGACTCAAAATCAAGACCAGAGATCAGAGCAGGCATATCTCACTCTATCATAGCCCAATTTATAAGGTCATGCAGTCGCCAAACACAGTTTATGTACAAATATATAATAACACCTATAACTCAAACCATATAATAACACATTATGCGCGTTCCTCCCACTTACGTTTCATGGCAAACAATATATATATATATATATATATATATATATATATATATATATATATGAGTTATTGTGGATTTCATTCGTACACAAAATATTTAAATCTCATAAAAATATTTTGTACTTCCAATAACAGTTAAAATATAAACTATGTGACAATTATGACAAATACTATACCAGAAATCAGAGCAGGCCTATCCCACTTCTAATGACACATATAACTCAAACATATAATAACGCATTAGACGCATTCTACCCACTTACGTTTTTTACCAAAAAAAATATGTATGAGCTAATATGTATTTCGATCGTTCACAAAAATATTTATAACTTGATAAAAATATTTTGTGACTTTATAAAATATTGGTTTAGCATGCACGTCAGCCCAAAATATTTAGAAAATAATAACTAAAAGAGTGGGCACAAGAACTCACTAGTTACAAAGCTTCCAACTCCGCAAGCCAACAGACTCGAACTACGTCCATATGCGAATCAATAAGCCGAACCGGATCTAGACCAAAATTCCCATGCATACACACCAACATCCATGCATATGTAACCATCTCATGTAGTCATGGTTTCAACTTCCTCATCACACCTTAACTAAAAAGAAGGGTTAATGGCATTCAATCAGTTTACTCATTTGTATATCAGACTTCTTCTTCTTTTTTTTTTATTACTGGATTCATGCTCTCAATGCATATGCATGCCAACTACAAAACCACATGCACTAACAATCCACATTTAACATTTCATCCTAAATTCGTGGTCTTAAGTTCCAACCCCTTCCCATTGGTGTTTCATGGAATAACATCCCAACCCTTATAAGCTCATCTAATCATTCCTTCTTTCATGAAGACCTTGTTTAAACAAATAATCTTGTTTAACCCCTCATAATCAGCATAACCATGACTTGCTTGGCCAACGTTTAAAGAATTGCCATGATCACGTACAAGCATCATCATTGTCAACAAAAAAACCATTCGCAAACCATACAGGGATTTACGGTTCTGCTGAACCAACAATAACCACTACGGATATCACCATAAGTCTCTAACACAACCATCACACAATCTCGACAACCCAAAAACCACGAGAAAGCTCGAACCCAAACCAAACGAAAACCGCGCAAGAACGAATTAAAACACAAAGAGGTTGTAAACCGTTGTTACCTTGCCGCAAATTTCAAGATCACGCGATGAAAACCACCTAAACCACCACCGCAGCTGTCTCGTATTATATATTCTTTCCGCTCTTCTTTGTTTTCTTGCGGCAGAGACACCGTAGGGTTCTTATGGCCATAGGGTTTTGTATTTAAGAGTTTCAAATTTTCATAATTTCCACAAAGGTCCCTAGATTTCCAAAAACGAAAAACATGCTCTCAAAGTTATTAAAATAACTTTAATAAATGAATAATGCCCGCATAGATCTATCCCGCATTTTAACTCGAAGTTTAATTTAAAACGACTCATCGAGTCTCCTAGGTTCACTACACAAGCTTACGTGACTAGTCCATTAACTGCTCCATTTGGTTAAAACAAAATGGGTAGTGGTTAAATAATTCTTGGCGAAATTTTCAGGATGTTACAGGGTGGGGCTTGTCAGGCCCAATAGATCTATCCACATTTCCTTGTTGTGCCCGACACATTCATGGTTCCCCACAGGGACTCCTTGTTTTGTCGTGTAGTAAACAAAAGTGTTGCAAATCAAAGAGTTGTGTTTCAAAAGCGTTGCATTCCAAATGTGTTGCTTTCCAAAGTGTTGCATTCCAAAAACGTTTCAAAAGCGTAGCGTGTTTACAAAAAGTTACTTTCCAAAAATAGTTGCGTGTTCAAAATGAGTAAAGCGTTTCCAAAAATAGTTACATGTTTGTACAAAAGCATTGAGTTTGTTAAATTGCGTGACATGTTTCTCCCCCGAAAGAAAACATATAAAAGAGGGGCCGTGAACTCACCTTGGGTTGCGTTACTTCGAAAATGATTTAAACCAACAAGCTATGCTAGCCCCGTAAAGCGGCGACCTAACATATGACAGTTACAAGTACTAAGACTAATAACCCGTAGGTTAGTTAGTCCCTAGATGCCCAGACCATAACCAGGTTCGTTTGAAAATGCGTTGACTGTTAAACTGACCAAATGTACAAGACTCGACATCCCATTGGTGACCCGAGACTCCACGTGTTCATCTCATACTCAAACATACACAAATCATGCAATTTAGTGCTTAACATGCGTTAAAGTTCAACGATTCTAACACATAGGTCAAATAACGCACAAACAAGTCCAAACACGTGTTACTATGTTACTAGGCATGCCACGGGGTTCCTATCATCTTCCTAGGTGTCAAATCGGGTTTCGGAATGTCAAAATACACTTATAACAGCATTACACGCGATTAGGAACTTAGCATGCAATTAGGAAAGTCAACATGTGATTAGGGATGGTCAACAGGCAATTACAGAGGCTAATCGCCCCTTAACATATGCGATTAGGGCTATCCACATGCATTTCAGGCGATTATGGTCATAAGGTATGCGATTCGGGGCTTAACTAGTGATTAGGATCACAATTGCATGAAATGATGGCAATTATGATCCCAATCGCCTATAGCATACACGATTAGGCCCATTATTCAGGCGATTGGGCTCCCAATCGCCTATAGCATAGGCGATTAGGATCCCCAATCGCCTATAGCCTAGCTGATACGGTTTTTCGCGCGTTTAACCCTCCAAATCAGATCCGAAACGTGTGAAAACACCCAATAACAATCCTAACACATTAGCAAACATATTTCAAGCAAAACCCCTAAGTTTTCATCATTCTAACAGTCCCGAATGCGAGCGTTTTCCCAAAATAGCAACTTAACATGTAAACATCACATCAACATGCAAGAACTTGCCCTAAATAGCAAATATCCAGATTTAATCACATAACCACGTTGTCCGATAGCATCCTACTGTTCTAACATCATCCTAGAGCAAACCCTAACATCAAACAATCAACAACACATCTCATATCATCCTTAATCATTCAAAATCCTTCAAACGGGTCAAAACATCAAGTATCAACAATACACAATCAAAACCATTCAAACTCCTAGGACATCATCATACTAACTTGTAACAGCCATAAACATCATAATAACACAAAAACAATCATGTTTCAATCCTAAAAATCCTACCTTTAATCACAAATAACACATATAACACACATAAAGGTGAGGGTTTGTTTAAAAACGGTTTTAAATGGATTTTCAAAGAAAAAAACCTTTATAAGTCAGGTCTGGACGTTTAGGGAGTAAAATATAATCCTTTAAAGGTTTGGGTTTGAAGAACACACCTTGGATTTAAGAGAAATTGATGGAATAAGCTTGGAAATGGTTGTTTTGATGAAAAAAAAAACGAGTTCCAGAGAGTGTTTGTGTGTTGGTATGAGTTATGGGACGGCTAGGGTTGCATAAATGGTGTTTTGGAGGTCAAGGGTGGTATTTATAGGCGTTTCTAGTCGTCAGGTACAGTATAGGCGATTATGCAGCTCTATCAGGCGATTAGGGCTGCTAATCGCCTTCACTATAGGCGATTAGCCCCCCAATCGCCTATAGACTTGCCCAATTGCCCTCCACAAGAAGCTAATCGCCCTCATGAAGGCGATTAGGGATTCCTAATCGCCCTCAGGGCCTGGTCCGAGGTGTTTTGCGCGTTAAACTCTGTTTTAACATATGTTAACACGTTTTCACATACCAACAAGTCACTCAATGATTATAAACACATAATACATGAAAATAAACACGTTCACACTCGTTCACCAATTCCCGGGACTCGAGACTTGCGTGTGTTAAAACCCCAATGGTGTGCGACTCGACTCGACTGACCCTGTTATGTGTAACGTATGCGCGACTCGCTAAGGTAGCCTTACTAAGTTTTCGAAAAATTAGTTACCGGAGTTTGCCGGGTGTCACATCATCCCCCTGTTGAAAGAATTTTCGTCCCGAAAATTTCCCGGAGTCGAAGAGAGAAGACGAATAAGAAGAAAAAATTTTCCAGGTCGTCACATCATCCCCCTGTTGAAAGGAATCTCGCCCCGAGATTCTTTCGGCCTCAACAGTGCTGAGTGTCGACCTCTGTATGTGCCCAAGTAACGATCCCCAAAAGACAACGAGTGAAGGTCATGAATCAAAACGCGACAATAACAACCGGGAACCCGCCTCCCCAAATGTGAATATGAGACAAAAGACTCCCCCGACCGAAGGCCTACTGGAGACTACTATGATCGGTATAACTAACCCACCGGTACCGTCCAAGTAGCATCCCCAAAGGACCCTTGTCGACCCAAAGAATGAGAAGTAAAGGTCAACCCACAAAGAAAACACCTGAAACCATGAGCACACAATAATGCGGATAAAAGTAGAACCAAAGCGTAACAAGAGATAAGAAAGAATACGTACGGGTAACTGTGTCCGGGTCCTCCTGGTTCTCCCTAGCCCCAATAACATAGGCACGAGCAACTACACCACCGCCCTGGTTGTTTCCTCCCTCCCTTGCCGTACTTGCCTCCCCCTGGTTCAGCCTTGGGCAATTTCGCTTGAAATGCCCTGTTTCACCACAATTGAAGCACCCTTGATTTCCCCGAGGAGTAGGAGTGGGGGCGACTGCTTGAACCTGTCCTGCCTGAATGCTGGCCCTACAATCCTTGGCCAGGTGACCATAGCGATGACAATGATTACAACGAAACGTATCGCAGCCCCCAACATGATGGTACCCGCACTGGTTGCACTTGGGGTTCTTTCCAGTGTATCCACCTTGATTCTGAGTCGATGGCGACCCCACTGCCACTAGCTTCCTGGTCTGCTGTTGTGGCTGTTCTTGAGCTGAACTCTTCCCCGAGCCTTCCTACTTGCGCTTGCCGCTCTCTGGAGCCTTGACAGTCGAACCACGAGCAGGTAAAATACCTTCATTCACCTTCAGATTAGTCATCCGATGAGCCGATCGAACCACCTCTGCATAAGTAGGAAGATTTCCTGCAGCCACCAATCCCGCTATCTCTGGTACTAGCCCCGAAACATAATGCTCGATCCTCCTATACGCTGGCGCATGCAAATCAGGACACAGCACTGCCAACTCATTACGCCTCACAGTGTACTCCTCTATCTCCGAACCAACCATTTTGAGGTTCCAAACCTCATGTTCCAACTTCTGGATCTCCTCCCTAGGACAGTACTCCCTCTTCAAGAGCTGAACGAAGTTCTCCCATGGCATGGCATAAGCTTCCCCCAAACCCATGTTCCGAGTAGTAGAGTTCCACCAGGTCAAAGCAACACCCTGGAAAAGCGCGGCAGCATACTTGACTCGATCCTCAGGAAGACAGTTACACATCAAGAATACCGACTCCACCTTCTCCAGCCACTTGAGCAAGCCCACAGCCCCCTCAGTGCTAGAGAAATCGTGGGGCTTACAGTCCCGAAACATCTTGTACGTGCACATGACTGGGGGTGGATTAACAACACCACCTGAAACGAAACACGTAAGAAAACCACAAAAGAAGGATACCACGCTCACAACGAGGCAAAACTGATAGGATCAACTCACCGCCATGAGCATTGTGTCCTGCCTGAAAGGCAGCCTGCAGTAAGTTGTTCAGATCCTCCTGGGTTAGGTTCACCCCTCCACGACCACCGCCACCATTGCGTCCACCAGTACGACCACCGCCCCTACGTCCACCGCGAATTCCAGACATCTTCTGAGAAAGGCAAGAAACAAACACTTAGACCCATCACCAACGCTAAACCAAGAGAATACGAAAAGTCCAGGATTGGGTCCAATGTGACCATTAATCCCAACCCGAGACCCACCAAGTCTTCCATGCATTTCAACGTATCATTTCGTGTGCACCTGAAATGATAAATTGCTCTACATGGTCCTCAAGGCGTGCCCCGAGCTCGAACCTCAAGTCACCCGACACCCACATCTCAGGAATGTATAACCAACTCAAAAGATCATCAAACAAGTTCCCACGACTGTAAACCCGAAGGAGAAGATAAATTGAAGCTAGGAATAACCAAGAATGAGATAAGCAATGTGACACCATGTGGTAAGGATACCAACACCCCGACAAGGTTAGTATGTTTACCAGAGGACACGACTCAAATGTATGTGACCGTCTAGTGTGTGAGACTCGGCTATAGTCTAGACTCTACATGCAGTCCTAGTTCACTATAACCATTGGCTCTGATACCAATCTGTCACACCCTCAAATTTCCACCTGCGGAGTTTTACCGCGAGGCGTGTGACACACCAGGATCCAAGTCAACGGTCACAATAAACAACACTATATGATAAAATACGTAAAATAAAAACACGAGTTCAAACCATTTGAAATAACAGCGGAAGCATTGTTTTACAAAACTAAATCCAAAAGTTTCCAAACTTGTTTGATAACAAAACCATGAACCTAAACTAGACGCCGTGCAGACGCGTGCGCCTAAGCCCTGAGATGCTGCTACCTTAGCGACCTGAGAAATCATGCCAAAAACGGGTCAACATATAATGCTGGTGAGTTCACAGGTTTTAAGTTTACAATTAGTTTCCGTGTGTTGAGCGTTGATCACAAAATACCATGTCATGAGATGCGTTAAACAAACAAACAAACAAGCGTTTCCTACTACTACCACGACTGTGATGCTGAAACCATTACTGACAGTGTTGCTTGAGTTGCTGCCCGTGTTTGAGTTGCTTGTGATGCTAAACTAGAGACAATATGCACCCGCCCGGTCCTACTGTCGGGTGGGGCTTGTCAGGCCCAATAGATCTATCCACATTTCCTTGTTGTGCCCGGCACATTCATGGTTTCCCCCAGGGACTCCTCGTTTCGTCGTGTAGTAAACAAAAGTGTTGCAAATCAAAGAGTTGTGTTTCAAAAGCGTTGCATTCCAAAAGTGTTGCTTTCCAAAGTGTTGCATTCCAAAAACGTTTCAAAAGCGTATCGTGTTTACAACAAGTTACTTTCCAAAAATAGTTGCGTGTTCAAAATGAGTAAAGCGTTTCCAAAAAGAGTTACATGTTTGTACAAAAGCATTGAGTTTGTTAAATTGCGTGGCATGTTTCTCCCCCGAAAGAAAACATATAAAAGAGGGGCCGTGAACTCACCTTGGGTTGCGTTACTTCGAAAATGATTTAAACCAACAAGCTATGCTAGCCCCGTAAAGCGGCGACCTAACATATGACAGTTACAAGTACTTAGACTAATAACCCGTAGGTTAGTTAGTCCCTAGATGCCCAGACCATAACCAGGTTCGTTTGAAAATGCGTTGACTATTAAACTGACCAAATGTACAAGACTCGACATCCCATTGGTGACCCGAGACTCCACGTGTTCATCTCATACTCAAACATACACAAATCATGCAACTTAGTGCTTAACATGCGTTAAAGTTCAACGATTCTAACACATAGGTCAAATAACGCACAAACAAGTCCAAACACGTGTTACTATGTTACTAGGCATGCCACGGGGTTCCTATCATGTTCCTAGGTGTCAAATCGGGTTTCGGAGTGTCAAAATACACTTATAACAGCATTACACGCGATTAGGAACTTAGCATGCAATTAGGAAAGTTAACATGTGATTAGGGATGGTCAACAGGCAATTACAGAGGCTAATCGCCCCTTAACATATGCGATTAGGGCTATCCACATGCATTTCAGGCGATTATGGTCATAAGGTATGCGATTCGGGGCTTAACTAGTGATTAGGATCACAATTGCATGAAATGAAGGCAATTAGGATCACAATTGCATGAAATGAAGGCAATTATGATCCCAATCGCCTATAGCATACACGATTAGGCCCATTATTCAGGCGATTGGGCTCCCAATCGCCTATAGCATAGGCGATTAGGATCCCCAATCGCCTATAGCCTAGCTGATACGGTTTTTCACGCGTTTAACCCTCCAAATCAGATCCGAAACGTGTGAAAACACCCAATAACAATCCTAACACATTAACAAACATATTTCAAGCAAAACCCCTAAGTTTTCATCATTCTAACAGTCTCGAATGCGAGCGTTTTCCCAAAATAGCAACTTAACATGTAAACATCACATTAACATGCAAGAACTTGCCTTAAATAGCAAATATCCACATTTAATCACATAACCACGTTGTCCGATAGCATCCTACTATTCTAACATCATCCTAGAGCAAACCCTAACATCAAACAATCAACAACACATCTCATATCATCCTTAATCATTCAAAATCCTTCAAACGGGTCATAACATCAAGTATCAACAATACACAATCAAAACCATTCAAACTCCTAGGACATCGTCATACTAACTTGTAACAGCCATAAACATCATAATAACACAAAAACAATCATGTTTCAATCCTAAAAGTCCTACCTTTAATCACAAATAACACATATAACACACATAAAGGTGAGGGTTTGTTTAAAAACGGTTTTAAATGGATTTTCAAAGACAAAAACCTTTATAAGTCAGGTCTGGACGTTTAGGGAGTAAAATATAATCCTTTAAAGGTTTGGGTTTGAAGAACACACCTTGGATTTAAGAGAAATTGATGGAATAAGCTTGGAAATGGTTGTTTTGATGTAAAAACGAATTCCAGAGAGTGTTTGTGTGTTGGTATGAGTTATGGGACGGCTAGGGTTGCATAAATGGTGTTTTGGAGGTCAAGGGTGGTATTTATAAGCGTTTCTAGTCGTCAGGTACAGTATAGGCGATTATGCAGCTCTATCAGGCGATTAGGGCTGCTAATCGCCTTCACTATAGGTGATTAGCCCCCCCAATCGCCTATAGACTTGCCCAATCGCCCTCCACAAGAAGCTAATCGCCCTCATGAAGGCGATTAGGGATTCCTAATCGCCCTCAGGGCCTGGTCCGAGGTGTTTTGCGCGTTAAGCTCCGTTTTAACATATGTTAACACGTTTTCACATACCGACAAGTCACTCAATGATTATAAACACATAATACATGAAAATAAACACGTTCACACTCGTTCACCAATTCCCGGGACTCGAGACTTGCGTGTGTTAAAACCCCAATGGTGTGCGACTCGACTGATCCTGTTATGTGTAACGTATGCGCGACTCGCTAAGGTAGACTTACTAAGTTTTCGAAAAATTAGTTACCGGAGTTTGCCGGGTGTCACATGTCACGTAGTGACGATTGTTCAAAAAGCTCCTGGCAAGTAAACTTTAAATAGTTTATTATTCCAATTTAAAACAAACCAATCTAAAAACAAATACATTGTTCAATGAATCAAACAAAACAAATGTCCAATTATTAATCTAAAGGCTTCAACTAAGTGATCCAAAAGCTGCTAAAATCTTCACGCATCATTGTTACCTAAAACATGTTAAGTTTTGAAAAATAGAGGGGGTCAACTATAAAGTTGGTGAGAGTACATAAGTTTTTGTCAAAACAATGTAGAGTATCAAAAAGTGTAAGCATACAATTCTGTGTCAATATGTAACAACTAGGGCATACATGTGAAAACAAAACTACAGCAAACTGGGGCATAATCAACCCTATGTTGACAAAGTGTAAAGGTCCATCCCATAGACATGGTTCACCTAAGTTTAAGTTGCAGTTCCAATTACCCGCGCTCCCCATAAACATGGTCAACGAATCTAGGTGGGGTTGTCAATCCAATAGATCTATCATTGTTACCGTTGGCTTGATCAAAGTTAATGATTATGCAAGAATTAGTTGAGCCTACTTAGCAAGTTTAAGACACGTAGCACAAAGAATCACACAAGACACATAGTTGAATTGCATAAGTTTAAAGAATAAAGTTTGACATGTTTCACCCCGAAAAGCATTGAAATACTGTAAAAAGGTGGGGATATGAAACTCACCTTGACTTTGATGATGAACTCGTAAGAAATCGACGAGAATCAATAAATTTCTCTTGATCCTATATTTTTATTATTAAAATTTAAGAACATTAATCGGCTATATGATATTTGAGTTATGGATTTTCCGGTGGAGAACTTTACGATTCTGGCCTAATTAATATAATGATTTAATAAGATCATCATTTATATAAAAGAATTTTAGAACTTTCGGATTTTCGCGGAGCTTTGACTATAACATATCCAATATATAACCCTTAAATCACTTTTATATTTAAAACTAACCATTTAGAAGAGCTTATATCTTACATACATGTACGTAGGTATATTATGTTGCTAAAAGAACATGGAATCCATAAGATTATTAATAAAATGATATCTCATCCATTTGGTTGGTGAAGTGAAACTCATGCATTTGATATTTCAATCAAATGAAGCTTCACTGAATAATTCAAATTATTAACTTCGATGTACAGCAGGTTCAAAACGAAAATGTAATGTACAAACTTATTTTCCGAAATTATTAACAACCCCATACTATTTCTAATCGTTTGGATTTTAAGCCGCCGGAACAAACGAAACAAACCATCACTCGTATACCAGAAAGGGTTTGATTAATACCTTAGTTGCCGAAAAAGTTTTCCTGGGATCACCGTATAGAGTTATTATGCGATCAAAAAGAGGCGGAACTCAAGAAGCAACGATGATTGTGGACTGTGGTTTCACGGTTCAGGACACCAAGGCAAACAAGGATTTTCGGGCCACAACGGTTCAAAAGCGGCGGCTATGGAGGTTTACGGTTGAAACCGAAAAGCGGCATAGGCGGGGTAATTTGGTGGTGTAAGACGGAGGCATCCGGTTCTTCCACAGGGAGTTCGAGTGGGTGAGGTTGCTCCGCTAGAGTGGTGATTGTCTTGCCCGGAGAAGTGTGCTCGAAGGTGGCGCGTGAAAGGGTTGTTCTCGTCACAGAAGCATCATGCGGTTTAATCGGTAGAGGGTTATTGGGTGTTGCAGGTTTCTAAACGGTTGCGAATTCAATTTATTGAGGACTTGGCTGTATCCATGAATTGTTTTTGGAAAGATATGGTTGATTGAGTTGCGATAACTATTTCAGTGTTTGGGTTTTAAAACGAATAGGAATTGGGTTTGACCTTTATAAATTTGTGTTTAAAAGTAATAGGTTTTGAAATCTAATCTCTATCTAAAGAAACTATAAAATAATTAAAATTAAAAGATATACATATGTATGTTAGGAATATGAATCTATATATATTCAGTTATAAATGATAATAGAACAAATAATATGATGTGGTTCCAACAAATTAATTGTTGGCCAAAGAAAATAGAAAGGAACCACATTAGAAAATAGAGAGAATATTTAGACTAATTCATAATTTCATTCCTACCCTGAAACCTAAACATGCTTGCCTTTTTATAGGCTTACAAAATACATAATAAAGATAAACATGGACCTACTAGGAATCTACCCACTACTAACTTAAAGACCCACTAAGTACTAGAAACAATTGACTTAATTAAACTTTGTAGTGCATGACCCCACGTTCTCTGCATGGACTAGAGATGTGGCACACATCATTCCACCCCACTTAAACAATCCTTGTCCTCAAGGTTGATGAATTCGGATCATTATCGGTGCACCACGGTGGTGGCCATTCGGTTCTTCCTACGAAATTTGGAGAAATAGTAACCATGCGCCATGGTGGGCGCCCCTCACTTCGTTCGGTTAAGCCTACGTCAATGGTAGTCGGTTGAACATTGAAGGCATTGCTACTAGTCCTTGAAATATGATCATACTCTGCCAACTCCAAACCGAAAAATTCATAACAGTGTCTTTTGAAGGAAACATAATTTGGAGTCTTTTCAAAATTGGGGGCAAAATGCTTTGACCCAAAGGATTCTACCAACTTGACCGAAAAAGAAGCAAACAAATGCGGTGTGGAAATTGCTTGATTTATTTGAACATCCGTGTCACCGGAATCATAGGCATCTTTCAAAACTTCATTTATATAAGAATCAAAATCATTCCAACAGTTAAGAACGTCGGAAAGTGCAACGGGGGATCGTTGACGAAATGCGGTTTTTGTTATCCCCGGAGAAGGTGGAGATGGTTTTCGTGCCGGTGTCTGTGTATATGGGATAGGTTTCGGTAGTTGTGCGGAAGGAGGTGGTGGTTGATGGCTTGGGGGTGGCGTCGGAGACGGTGGTGGTGTGGCATTTAGGACTGGTTGTCGTGGTTCTTCGTTAACATGTTTCTCTGGTGGGACAGCGGGCGGTGTTAGGGCGGCGATCTGTAGTGACATTTCTTGTGCTTGTTTGGGAATGGGTGTGTGGGCAATCGGTGCGATGAGGTGAGTGGTGGCGGTTGTAGGGATGTGGTGAGCTACCAACGTGGTTCGGATCGATCGGAGCTCGGCGAACACGGTTTCAAACCGAGATTCGAGTCTCGCAAACGATTCCTTCCATTGATGGGACTCGGGTTTGGATAGATTTTGAGTGACCATGATTACGGTGGATCACGACTGCTCTGATACCACTGATGTGGTTCCAACAAATTAATTGTTGGCCAAAGAAAATAGAAAGGAACCAGATTAGAAAATAGAGAGAATATTTAGACTAATTCATAATTTCATTCCTACCCTGAAACCTAAACATGCTTGCCTTTTTATAGGCTTACAAAATACATAATAAAGATAAACATGGACCTACTAGGAATCTACCCACTACTAACTTAAAGATCCACTAAGTACTAGAAACAATTGACTTAATTAAACTTTGTAGTGCATGACCCCACGTTCTCTGCATGGACTAGAGATGTGGCACACATCATAATAATAGAATTGATAAATACAAGTTTCGAAGTTTAAACAACAACTTTTGTAACTAAAACCTTGAATAATAAGATTAAAATAGAATATTTACTTGGTTAAATTCAAATTTCATGATAGTCTCACATGAGATAAAGATAATATTCAGACTTGTATTTGATTTTGAAGTCAAGATTCAGAGTGGGTTTTCATGGAAGATTGAATGGAATTTAGGCCGTATGTTTTTTTTTTCTTTTTAAACGAATTGGCTTGAGCTGGGTAATACTGTTTTGGGCTGAGCAAAAATATGGGTTGGGTAAATGGAAGTTTTGATGTTGGGTTATAAGTCTAATGATGTTAAATGGACCCAACATTGTCTTAATATTACAATTTACTAAACTTTTAATGTTTATGTTTTCTTTTACGTTAACAGTTTTTTTTTTTTTTTTTGACTTATCAAAATATAACTCATACAATAAATCATATGATTATTGATTCATATATATGTAAACGTAAAATAATAAGGTATCTTATTAATTGTAGATATGAAAGGGGTTCTTATTTAAATTTAAGTTTTATGACATAACTGTTCGAAATAATAAAAGAATTTATACAAGGGTGAAATAAAATGGGAATATGTGTATGGTTACAAAAACTAAAACCTCTGTTCCTCAAACAACTGCTGCCACCACTTCTTTAGCCCTAACCATCACACCCACACCATCTTCACCACCTCAAACATCTGTTGGAACTAAACAAGTGCCAACAGATGTTCACACACCTCAATCACCACCATCACCCACCATCTTGTACAAAAGAAAAAGAAAATCCACTTTTGTAGTACAAGATGAGAACATTGAAACCACACCTACACCACCATCATCTGAACCCATTCCATTATCATACTTTTCACCACACACTTCAAAATTTTCACCAAATCCCTCCACCACTAAAAGACTACCACCATCCATGATTCCATTGGCTACTCATTATCCTCTTGAGCTTGACATATTCAAGGGGGAAATTCAATCCTTCTAAAATACTGAGGATCCATCACAATTATATTTCCCATCTCTTGCTAGCCTGAAATTTAAAGCGAAAGATGATAGGACTGCTTAGGGCATCCATTCAGCAGAACTTAGCAAGTTAAGAAGGATTGAAGACTTTGCTAAGGACCTGAGCCAGTCTATGTCCAACAAGCCCATCAGTGGTGAAATGGTAAGGATGATCAGAGATTCCCTTCTAGATCAGATTGTGGCAGCCAAACCTTACAAAGCAAATAGAAAACATTTTGCTAGCTGGACCATTTAGGCCGTAAAGGAAGAATTAAACAGAATTGAAGAACTGAACAAGCAACCAATTCAAAAAGCATATGTTCCTGTCTTTAGAAAAGGCAAAGACCATGTCAGAGTTTCGAAGTTCAAGAGAATGAGAGCTGAATTGGTTGAAGCTAAATATGGAGAAATGAAATCTGTGTCCAAATGGTCGTAGCTAAGGTTGGTTAAGACATATAAGAAGCTGGAAGAACAAAGAAAAACTGATACAACTTTTCTATGAAAACCAGTCTACCCTGATGAAGCAGAGGTTAGAAGATCTCAACAGACCCTCTCACTTGAAAGCTTACTTCCAACCTCTGATATCTCCGTTGCTGCCAAAAGACAACACAAAAGACAGAAGGAGATGTCTAAGGAAGACCAAAAGAAGTTTGCAGACACTCTTGTGAAAGAAGGGATCCTCAATGAAGTTCACTATTTTTCTGATCCCATCAGTGAAGAACTGAGGAAAATCATTAGGAGACCTTCATCACCAAACTCTTCAAAAATAAAGTTGCAAACCGAAAACTCCTCTTTCAAAAATTCTAAAATGGAGAGCCAACAAAGATAACCATGAATTGACTCTGCTCAGATCAGATGGAGAAGTTCAAAGGCTCAGCATGGATTATGCATATGGTCTGAATGCAAATGATCTCCAAGACCTGCTGAACCTAGAAGTAGAAAGGGATGCTGATGACTTATACTCTTTTGACTTTGAGTTACAATTAAGGGTCAAATTAGAGAAAGTCTGAGGAATAAAGATCAGCAATAAAGTTGAGTCTTGGCATCATCTGTTCTAGGGGGAGATTGTTGGGTCTGCTGACCTGGAGAAGAACAGATGACTGGAAAGACAAAATATACTACACTTCTGATTATCAATAAAACAGTACTTTGATACAAGAATCCTCCCAAATACCGTTGACACTAACTGTTGTTACCAAACAACCGCTGGACAAACTGCTGCTAATTGAAGAAACCACTTATGGACAAGAGATACAAGGTCTGTTGGAGCCAACATCACTTAGGCTCCAACAGATGTTCAAGCCAACAGAGTTTCACTCATCAGTTTTTTAGTCATCAGAGGTTTAGGCAATGTAACAGTATTTGTTCCTTGCAGATGTTTTATGTTGTTATTATTGTTAGCTGTCAGTCTTAGGTCATCAGAGCTTTCGTTTGGCAATAAATAGAACAGTGCTTGTACTGTTCTATTTGTCACTCTTACATTCTCTTACACAAACAAAGTTTTGAGTGATCAGGCTGAGGGGGGGAGTTGTAATCATTTACTTGTAATCTGTGATGACTTATGCAAAGTATTTGACATAAACAATTGTTCCATTTGTTATGATTTATAGTTTATAATTCCGCTCCACTTTCTATTAATGTTCATTAATTTACTGTTCCATTACTTAAACATTCATAACAAATCAAACTCAAATCCTAACAATTCTTCGGAAAAACGTTGATTCCCAAAAATCGACCTAGCAAACCCTAATGCCTTAGACCCTAGATACCTTAGACTTTTAAGTCATTCCTCTTATTAGTATTCTTAAACTTCATAGGTAGAATTCTTCGGAATTCCCAAGTTTATCGTGACGAGATTTGTTTGGATTTATCGCACTTAGCAAAACAGTGAGTATATCTTTCCCCTTTTTCAAGTTTTACTCTTTTGGGGCTATTCATGTACACTATTATCAAATGCTATTCTTATACTTAATGCATTTTTTATGTGTGTTTGCTTTATGTGAATTTGTGTGTATCTATGACTGTGAAAATCATTAACCTTTGAGGGCCTAGCATTTCAATGAATAGTTCTATGGTATATACCCCTTGTGACTCTATTGAGAGACCTTGGTCATTGTTTTGTGATTTCTTATACTAAAAATAGTTTTCTTGTGTTAGTCTAATTCTATTAGGGTTGGTTTTGACTGATACTACTTAAATACATAACTGCAAACATATACAACACATGAATTGCAAAACATTTTTCTACTATATGTATTCAAAATAGGGTATGTACATCAATACGTTTTTGTATTGACATATACTATTTTGTACATGTTTTAGGTTATTTTGAGATGCTTTTGGATATATATTTAAGTTTTGATTTTATTGTATTTTTGTTAGACTTAACGCTTTAGAATTATTGTATTATATAATCCTTTAAATGTAATAAACTATGTAATTCTTTGTATTCAAATTTACGGTTTAGTACCATGAGCTATTGAAAAATCGTCACAACGTGACACCTCGATGTTTCCTCCATCGGTTGGGGTGTTGCATTTCAGGACAAGCACGGATGTGCCACTAGTGTGCACAGTCGTGCTCCTGAACTTTGTACGTTCTGTTTGCTACAGTTCTGTCTTGTCTGTCATTTTCATTTGAGCACGGGCGTGCCACAGAGGTGAGCACGAGCGTGCAATGCATCTTGTGTTAGATTTCTGGTTCCCCAAGTATGCTGCTTTGTGTTCTAGCATGTAGAGCCTTCGTGCAAGTGTGCGTGGGCGTGTTGGGTCTGTCCTGGGCCAGTTTTATCACTGTTTAAGTCCTGGAAGGGCTTTTTCAACATACAGGGAACATGCTGCAAGTCCCGTATCCTTAGGAATCTCCAAATTTTGCCTGTTTTTGCCTAAAATCTCTTGTTTCCGGATTGGAGCTCTAGTTTACTGAAAAACACAAATAGGAACGAATTAAGTACCCGGAATTAATATTTTTTTGTATAATTCTATCCTATTATGGTCTTTTTTGTGCATGTTTTATATGTTAATTATGTGATACTGTGATACCCCGCAAATTCAGGTTCTTACTTTAACTAAACTCTAGTTACATGTACTTACATTCCTTGCATTCTACTTATTTAGGGTTAGCTAGATGAGTCACACGTTGCACAGTTATAGGTTAATAACTGCATGAAGTGGTAATTTGGGGAATTACCAAACTACATACACGAGTATCAAACCCCGGGCATTGGTGAATTGTCAAATTAGATAATTGTGGATTAATTTATTCATATTGATTGCAATTACGTGTTTCTGTGAATCTATGTGTAAACTGTATGTGATTACGTGAACATAAAGTAAACGCATTATTAAAAACCATAACCGACGAACCGTCAGGAGGGTTGGGGTGTAAATACATGGGGTTACACTTGATATGGTCCAAAATAGCAAAAACATCAAAGAAACATGCAATACATTGGACCAGACTGCGTGAAATGGACCACGGATGAGCGAACGGCCACTCACTCAACCCAAACGGCCACTCACTCAACCATAACTGCCACTCACTCAACCCGAACTGCCGCTCACTCAATCCGAACGGCCCGCTCACTGGGTCTGCGTGTCTAAACCGACTTTAAACACTTATTTAATCAATCTAAAGCCCCAAGTACCTCATAACCTTAACCCTAATCGTCCCTGACACCTCTCCTATGGAAAATACATCCCCTAACATCTGCTAATTCTCAAGAACATCATTCAGGAGGCGTAGAAGGTCTTCGGTTAGTGATCTTGAAGGTCTTTCGGTATAACATTCAATCTCATGTGCTTTAATCTTCTTTAATATGTTTTTAAACATCATAACAAAGTTTTTCCAGGTCTGAAATGTTTTCATAAAGATTAAAACTTGAGGTTTATAAAGGTTTAATTGGTTAAACATAATATTATGTGATGATTATTGTATGTGTTGCATGATATTGCATGTTCTTGATGTTTTAGACTTCTAGGGTTTATGATTGATGATGTTTAACATGTATCCTGCAAGGTTTTGATCAGGTTATGTCTTATTGATATTGTATGATAATTGTAGGTGTTATTGATCGATTATATGCGTAGATGATTGATTATAACTAGGGTTTATGCATGTCTAAAATCTGGACATATTGTTTAGGTTGACTTCCAGGGTCTGTAACGTGGCATTAAAATGTTTGTTTTGATGATTTCTTTGCATGAACATGTTGTACAAGGTTTTAGATTTTTGTAATGGGCAAAGCCATCTGATTTTGACGTCGTTTGATATGTTTTTGGAATTTTCTTTGATTAAAGGTCTCATCAGATTTTCGGATTAATAAATTGGGTCAACATTAAATGACCATAACCTGAGTTTTACAAAGTGTTAGATTATGAAATTTAGACAGTAGGTCAACATTAGTAATTCTTGGATTTTCCATGTGAATTCATCCCGTTTGGATGAATACACAATTTCTAGGAATTTTTCTACTAAACTGATCTGTTATGTGTATTTTCTGGACCTAGCTGTATTGTATGATTTTTTGCAATTTTTGTGTATAGTCTTATCCCGAAACAAAAATATGGACTTGACAGGAAGACTCTTTAGAATGTTCAGTAAAATTTTGGGAATCTAACTCATTGGATAAGTATTTTTTAAGTATTTTAAAAATATGGACTTGACAGGAAGGCTCTTTAGAAATTAAGATTATGTTATGTACGCTTATGTATCTATTTGGAGACTTGTATGACTTGTTATTAACATAAACTTGTATGAGCACTTATATGAGATTTATATGAAGGGTATGACTGATGTTAATCATAACGTTCACCAACGGGTCTACTTGTGTATATAGAAACTCTAGGTGTCACTTACATGGTTTTGTATTCTAAAACGTCTTGGAAAAACACGTTATTTGGTGTATTGATTATACACATATACTCACTTAGTGACACATGTAATAGGGATTCAGTAGCACGTCTTTATTTGTGATGTTTGGATTATTTGCTTGCAACCTAAGGTGAGTTTCACTACTCTTTTTCTCAAAAGAATGCGCCTTGGGGAGACAACTTACTTACTTTTCTAGTCCAGGTTTGGGACTACTGTTTTTATCCCGGGTTTTGTGATGGGTTGATTCCTGGGAGGAATCGGGTTTTGCTAGTTACACATTTTGTGTCCTTGATGAACTAAACTGCATTCTATCACGAAAGTCCTTCACTATACCGAATGAGTTGCCCGGTGGCAAGAGGGTTACTAGTTGATAGCGCTACTAGGTTTGACAAACCTCACACCGTGCTGCGATCTGGGAGTGAACTACGACCTTAGATTTTTTCATTGTTGATTGGCAATGATCGGATGCAAAAACCAGCTCGCGGGGCGAGTGCATCGTTTAAATAGAAGTTTCGTACTTTCATTGTTTAGTTATCATGAATGGGTTAGCTACCCTCGGCATACGCTGAACTAGTGGTTTTGGTTTTTGGTTATTGATTACTATTTTTGGGTTTCGGAATCTAACTGTTGTTCTTGGTTTGTGAACTCACCAACTTTATGTTGACACATGATAACATACTTTTGTAGGTCACTAGTTTCAGAGTACGCGTAGGTCGTGCATCATATGTGTCATGGGGCTTGAACACTTTAAAATACTTTCATTATTTACTTATTTACGTTTGGTTTAGACCCGTTGTTTTGCGCACACTATTACTTAACTGCTTTTGATTTCGTTTCCGCAATTACTTAAATGTTTTGGTTAACTTTTAAACTTGTTTTTCAATAACAAACTAAATGGTTGGGGCATTTAGAGTCATTCATGTGACTTATGGCTTTGGGATCCTGGTATGTCATGCGCCTCGCGGTATAAACCCCGTAGTGGAAATTTGAGGGCGTGACAGATTGGTATCAGAGCTACTGGTTATAGTGAACTAGGACTGCATGGTGAGTCTGGTCTATAACTGTCATAGCGTAAGCATTGCATTAGTTACACTAACAGCCTAAGTGCACAACTAGCTTCCGGGATTTGTATACTTGCTTAATAGGTTATAGGAGATATATAATTCGTTAACACTAAATCCGATACTGGGCACATCTTTGAAGGACGAAAGCTAGGCCATGTGGCGCATCAATTGGGACTAAAATTCCAACCAGCTTCACGAATGGGGAAGTCAGCAATGGAGTACCAGTGAGGGAACCAACTATAAGATACATGGGAGAGAACCCTTAAAGGCAGTATAGCCACTATAACGGATAACTACGCAGTACCCACGGCGCGTTGAACCAGCCAAGATTGATGCTATCAAACAGTGGGAGGCTCCTAAGACTCCTGCAGAGGTGCGCCAATTCCTTGGTCTTGCGGGATATTATCACAGATTCATTGTGGGATTCTCTAAGATCGCTCAACCCCTCACTGCTTTGACGCAGAAGAGTATTACATACAAGTGGGGAGATGCCCAAGAATCTGCTTTTCAATTGTTAAAGGCAAAGCTTTGAAGTGCACCGATTCTATCACAACCTGATGGTACAGACGACTTTGTGGTGTACTGTGATGCATCTATGCAAGGTTTAGGGTGTGTACTGATGTAGCGTGATAAGGTGATCGTGTATGCTTCACGTCAATTGAAGGTTCATGAGAAAAATTAAACCACCCATGACTTGGAACTAGGAGAAGTGATTTTTGCTCTAAGATTTGGAGGCATTATCTTTATGGAATGAAGTGTATGATCTTTACAGATCATAATAGCCTCCAACACATATTCGATCAGAAGGAGCTGATCATGCGACAGCAACGATAGGTTGCGCTTCTGAATGATTATAACTATGCCATAAGATATCATCCAGGGAAAGCTAATGTAGTAGCGGATGCCCTTAGTCGTAAGGAAACGAAACCGAAGCGGGTGTGAGCTTTATAACTCATTATTCATTCTAATCTCCCTGATAAGAAACATGAAGCCCAAGGTGAGGCTTTTAAAGAAGAAAATGTCGGGCTCGAGACATTAGATGGTGTTGATAAGCACCTGGAACTGAGGACAGACGGTCTTGATAAGCACCTGGAACTGAGGACAGGCGGTCTTTATGAATCGAGTCTGGATTCCACGTTTTGGGGATCTTAGACAACTCGTGCTTGATGAAGCCCACACCTCTCGTTATTCGATACATCCTGGTTCGGATAAGATGTACCAAGATCTCAAAAATCCTTACTGGTGGCGAAACATGAAAGCTGAGATAGCCACTTACGTCAGTAAGTGCTTGACATGTGCCGAGGTAAATATTGAGTATCAAAAACCTTCGGGCCTAATTCAGCAACCAAAGATTATCATATGGAAATGGGATGGTATATCCATGGACTTCATTACCAAACCTCCTAAGACATCCAGCGGGCACGATATGATTTGGGTCATTGTTGACCGTTTGACCAAATGAGCGCATTTTTTGGCCATTAAGGAGACGGACAAGTTGGAACGTCTAGCTGCCCTATATATTAAGGAAGTAATCTCTAGGCATTGGGTGCCTACTTTTATTATATTGTATCGCGACTCACGATTTACTTCTCGTTTTTTGGACTACTCTCCAAGATGCATGGGGACACGCTTAGATATGAGCACAAACTATCACCCTCAGATGGATGGACAAAGTGAACGTATCATCCAAACATTGGAAGATCTACTACGAGCGTGCGTGGTGGAGTTTAACAACAGTTAGGATAAGCACTTGCCTTTGATCGAATTCTCGTATTAAAACAGTTACCACAATTCTATTTAGTGTGCGCCTTTTGAAGCACTATATGGGCGCAAGTGTAGATCTCCCATCTGCTGGACTCAAGTTGGGGAAAGCCACTCGTGAACAAAACATCTGAGAAGATTGTGCAAATCAGAAACCGGATTGCTGCTGCTCGTGATCGATAGAAAAGCTACGCCGATAAGAGTAGGAAACCTTTGGAGTTCCAGATTGGGGACAGGGTACTACCAAAGGTGTCACCTTGGAAGGGTGTGATACACTTTGGGAAACGGGGAAAGTTGAACCCGCGATACGTCGGACCATTCGAGATTGTCCAAAGGATTGGTTTAGTAGCTTATAGGTTAAACCTGCCTGATGAACTCAGTGAGTGCATAATGTATTCCACATATCTAATCTGAAGAAATTCTTATCTGATACAACACTGGTTGTGCCACTGGAGGAGATCTAGGTTAAGGTGAGATGGAATTCTAGTCTATGACCGGAATACACGTGGGAACACAGGGATCAAATGGAGCTGAAATACCCACATCTCTTTACTGAACCAGAACCTGTGCATAGATCAAACACTAAACATAAAGAAGCTCTCTCAAAGTGAATTTTTGGGTGAAATTCCTTTTAACTTGGGGAGGATGGGACATCCAGGAACCAAGCACACATTTTTACGATGGCTTTACTGCTTACTTACTAAATTTCAGGACGAAATTCTTTTCAACTTGGGGATGATGTGATACCCCACAAATTCAGGTTCTTACTTTAACTAAACTCTAGTTACTTGTACTTACATTACCTGCATTCTACTTAACTAGGGTTAGCTAGATGAGTCACACGTTGCACAGTTATAAGTTAATAACTACATGAAGTGGTAATTCGGGGAATTACCAAACTACATACATGAGTATTGATCCCCGGACGTTTGTGAATTGTGAAATTAGATAATTGTGGATTAATTGATTGATATTGATTGCAATTATGTGTTTATGTGAGTCTATGTGTAAACTGCATGTGATTACGTGAACATAAAGTAAACGCATTATTAATAAGTTAATAACTGCATGAAGTGGTAATTCGGGGAATTACCAAACTACATACATGGGGTTACGCTTGATATGGTCCAAAATAGCGAAAACATTGAAGAAAACATGCAATACATTAGACCAGAAGGCGCGAAACAGACCACTGATGAGCGAACGAGCACTCACTCAACCCGAACAGCCGCTCACTTAACCTAAATGGCCGCTCACTCAATCCGAACGTCCCGCTCACTGGATCTGCACGTCTAAACCGACTTTAAACACTTATTTAAGAAATCTTAAGCACTAAGTACCTCATAACCTTAACCCTAATCTTCCCTAACACTTCTCCTACGAGAAATACATCCCCTAACACCTGCTAAGGCTCAAGAACATCATTCTGGAGACATAAAAGGTCTTCGGTTGGTGATCTTGCAGTGTTTTAGGTATAACATTCACTATCTTGTGTTTTAATCTTATTTAATATGTTTTTAAACATCATAACAAAGTTTTTCCATGTATGAAATTTTTTCATAAAGATTAAAACTTGAGGTTTATAAAGGTTTAATGGGTTAAACATAATATTATGTGATGATTATTGTATGTGTTGCATGATATTGCATGTTCTTGATGTTTTAGATTTCTAGGGTTTTTGATTGACGATGTTTAACATGTATCTTGCAAGGTTTTGATCAGGTTATGTCTTATTGATATTGTATGATGATTGTTGGGTGTTATTGATCGATTATATGGGTAGATGATGGATTAAAACTAGGGTTTATGCATGTTTAAAATCTGGACAGATTGCTTAGGTCTAATTGCAGAGTCTGTATCATGGCATTAATTGTTTGTTTTGATGATTTCATTGCATGAACAGGTTTTACAAGGTCTTAGGTTTTCGTAATGGGCAATACCATCTAATTTGGATGTCGTTTGATATGTTTCGGAATTTTCTTTGATTAAAGGTGTGATAAGATTTTCGGATTAATAAATTGGGTCAACTTTAAACGACCATAACATGAGTTTTACAAAGAGTTTCATTATGAAATTCGGACAGTAGGTCAACATTGGTAAAACTTGGCTTTTCCAAGTGGATTCATCCAGTTTGAATGAATACACAAGTTTTGGGAAGTTTCTACCAAACTGATTTGTTCTGAGTATTTTCTGGACCTAGCTATATTGTATGATTTTTCATAATTTGTTTGTATGATCTTATCCAGAAATAAAAATATGCACTTGACCAGAAAACTCCCTAGAATATTCAATTAAATTTTGGGAGTCTGACGCAGTGGATAAGTGTTTTTAATAAATTGGTTTTCATAGTGCATAATCTGTCCTAAAAACGCAGACTATGTTATGTACGCTAATGTGTCTATTTGGAGTCTTGTATGACTTGTTTTTAACATGAACTTGTGTGAGAACTTATATGAGATGTATATAAAGTTTATGAGTGATGTTAATCATAATGTTCACCAATAGGTTCATAGGGTCTACTTGTGCATATAGAAACACTAGGTGTCACTTACACGGTTTTGTATTTTAAAACGTTTTAGACCAACGGGTTATATGGTGTATTTATTATGCACATATACTCACTTAGCGACACATGTAATAGGGAGTCGGTAGCACGTCCTTATTTGTGAGGTTTGGGTTATTTGCTTGCAACCTAAGGTGAGTTTCACTACACTTTTTCTCAAAAGCATGCGTCTCGGGGAGACAACTTACTTATTTTTCTAGTCCAGGTTTCGGACTACAGTTTTTATCTCGGGTTTTGGGATGGGTTGATTCCTGGGAGGAATCGAGTTTTGCTAGCTTCACACTTTGTGTCCTTGATGAACTAAACTGTCACACCCCGTCTAGGCGGAAACACGTGGTGTAACCACGAAAGTTTTTCAAGCACAAGATATGAGCAAACATTCATATTTATTTATTTATAAGAGTACCAAACGTGTTCGATAACAACCAGTTTCAAAAGAAACCTTTTAAAACTCTTCGCGGGGTAAAAAGTTTTGATGACACGATGGGTGATAGTCGTGAATGTAAGCCCAATCATATCCCAAGTTCAATCCATGATTTAGTTACCAGAAAAACATGCATAAAAACTTTGTGAACAAAATGTTGGTGAGTTCACGAGTTTTGAAAAATGTAAGGTTTAATGAAATTCCTTGAATGAACCATCACTGCCTAGCTAGGAGCAATGACGATAAACCATCATGAGTCCATAACCAAACATCGATGAGTGGTGCCTCGCACATTGCAAAACAAAGGCAGTGAATCGTCATATAAGAAATGCAAGCACTCTCATATGGTATATATATCCGGTTAGAGCGTCTAACCAAAAGTAGGGGTGTCAACCCAATAGACCTGTTCATGTGTTTCTAGGCTAAATCCATAGTTAATGGTTATGATAAACTAATATATGAGGGCTTTAGCGAGTACTCTTAAACATATCGTCTCATGTACACCGTTCGGCTAGGAATTCATTCTAAAAACAAGTAAACAATGCATGCTTTTCCCCAAAACATAAAATAGTAAAAAGGGGCCGTGAGAACTCACCTAAAGTCCCCGTGTAGTCTAGCAAGAGGGTATGTCCGATAACTAGGTATCTCGACCTATACGTCCTATATACATACATGGTACCTTAGATCCAAGTAAAAATAATCCATGGTACTCGTGGTTCACCCAATCTCTAGCAGTATAGTTGGTTTAAACTTTCTTGGCGACATCTTAGTTGCTCAAAAATAGTAGTTTTTGTAGGAAAATAGATTCTAGTTTCTAACACATGTTTACCTTTATAAAACATATGTTCTTTCTTTGAAAACAAGTTATGTTATGTTCAACTACACTTGATTCTTGTTATGTATACACAAAGCCTTACTTATGTGTGTACTCGTATATGTATATGCATGCGTATATATGCATCTATGTACATGCATTTCAATAAATGACCATAGATGTTCATGTCTATGCGGTGTACACTTATAAACACATACCCATACATGTATGTACTAGAGTACATTCATACACATCAATATCTATGTCCATGAGTTTGCTATACACTTTCATACATACAATATATACATACGCATATACATGGTAGGGCACAAACACCTAGATCTTGCCTTGTACATACATTTACATACCCTACACATTATTTTTAAAATATAATATCATCTTAGCTCAAAACTTCTAGGCATCAATGTATATATACCCACACATACATACACACTTGAAAGAAATGCCACTACATTCATGTTACATATACACGCATACATATATCTTAGGGATAACACACTTGTTTTCTATATTAGGTTCATCTTTTTAGTGAGGTTAATCATGTTGGGTGAACACTAGTATGTTTCAAGTTGTAAGATAAATGTAAGAACATTCTTCTAGTTAGTAGTTCATACCTCTAGTGTGTCTTGACTTAGAGTTTGGTTGGGAACTTGAGAGAGTGTTATGTGAGTGTGAGTGTGTGTGTGTTGAGAGTAGTGTTGAGTTGAAGGTGCAAGTGTTTAGTGGAGCCTTTGGGTCCTATTTATAGAGGGAGAGGGATAGATCGAAAGAGAGAGATGTGAGAGAGAGATAGAGTGAGCCGAGAGAGAGAGGAAAGGGAGAGGAAAGGGGGTTGGGACTTTCTATGTTGGGTAAGCCAACTTTCATCAGACCTTGTGTTACATAGAATCCTTCCATGTTTGGTTAACAATCTTCTTATGTCTCATATCTCCCTAGCAATTCCATGGTCTAAATCACACTTTGGAGGGTCACTAATCGCATGATTATGTTGGTTATATGATTAGCATATGTGACATTACATGAAGTCAGCTATGTAAGAAAATAAACACATGCCAAAATAGAGTTTGACTTGGATTAAAAAATAGATTAGAGAGGGTACTAGAGGGCGACGGCTATGGGAAGGAAACAAGAAAGGGGTTGTATGTTATTTTGGGTAATGATCTTCCCTAGTTCTTGGTGAATTAAGAAATCCTACTATGTTTGGTTAATGATCCTAGTTTGTCCCAAATCTTGCAAGCAAATCAAAGGTCTTAATCACATCTTAAAGTTGACTAAGTACTATGATGATGTTGGGTAAGACTTGTCTAATGTGACAATACATTGTGGATTCTAGAGATTATAATTAACATGTGACAAATTAGTTTAAAAAAAAGATTATTATGGATATGGGGGCATAATAATCGGCCGAAAAAAACGAACAAAAGGAAGGAGTGGGCACTTAACTAATGTAGTAAAGCCAACATTATGAGTCTAAGATGTTTAAGGAATCTTGCCATCTATGGTTAAGCCACCAAATCTATATTTAATTTGGCTTAGAAGAATAAGAAGATTTTACACTTCATTGATGATGTTCCAATGTCTTGTGACAGCAAAACATTAATCAAAGTGGTGGTGATCATTTTTAGCTAGTAGATTTATAAATCCTAGTGTTGATCACTTGTTTCACCAAATATAGTTAAGTTTATAATCAAAACTAGATAGTTCATTTACAATGGAACAAAAAGAATATGTTAGAACTAGTTATTAATGTGTTTACTAGCTTCTTGTATACATGTACATATATATACTGTTAAGTAACCCGCGCGTTATAGCAGCGAAGATAATTTACAAAGTGGTACTTGTTTTTTATTAGTTTATCAATTCTTTCATGATATATTTTATTGTACTTCTGTTAGTTTTTTTTATTTGTAGCATCGGGCGATGATGCCCCTCCCGAATTCGTAGTCCGTCAAACTGTAGCTGAGTAAAGTATAATCATACACCCAATTCAACTCTTATCCATGAAAGGATTTGAATCGTCATCGGGAGGGTTTTTCACTGGAGGAGGGTAGTAGGCTTGAAAAGGATTTGGCACTTGTGAGTTTCAAGGTGTCGAGTTTGAAAGTGGAAGGTTTGACCGACAACAAGATGATCTTGAGAGTTTGACGATCCTTCTTGTTTAATTGGAATTGGATAACCACCACCCATAGCATGGAATTGATATGTAATTGAGGTTAATTGAGGACTAAAAAGCGCATTGTCGGAAAATAACCACTGAGAAAATAGCCATTAATAAATATTTGATGGAAATATTCATTGGAAAAGTAACCACTATGAAAGCATAGTTTTGAAACCATAAAGAAACAAAAGAAATAAAATCTATTAGTTTTTGAATATATAGTCTTTATGAATTTTAATGATTGTCACATCAAAATAATTTCATCTAAACCTTCGGCAAGTAATCGAGTTTGCGTGTACTAAAGCAAGATGTCAATTACAATCAAAAGCACATATAAAATTATATATTACACAAACGATATAACTAAATTCAAAACAATTAGGGCAAAATAAGTGGCATGTTTAAGATGAGTTTGAACTTAGGAGACCTCACAAAAATCTCTTAGACTAAATGGTATGGACTCGGTGAAGATCTTGGTGGGATGAGGTGGCATATGTCAAACCACGCCAATGGCGGAAACACGTGGCGTAACGCTCGAAAGTATATCAAAGTCAAGATTTACACAAACCATAATTAATTAGAAAAGATTATTTAGGAAAATGTCAAAATTAAGCATCTTGTCTCAAATATTACACAGAACATGTTGGGTCTGCTGACCTGGAGAAGAACAGATGATTAAAAGCCAAAATATACTAAGTGTTGATCCTTGAATAAAGAACAGTTGTTACAATAAAGCTTCCTCCAAAGGTCTGTTGATCCCTAACTACTGCTGCTGCTTGAATCAACTGTTAGAGATAACTGCTGTTGATGAAAGGTCTGATGAACAAAGTCTGAAGGTTAAAAGTCTGATGAAGAACAACTGCTGATCAAAGAACTGAAGAACAAAGGTCTGTTGAACCAACAACACTTTGGTTCAACAGATGATAAGAAGACATCAGAGTTTTAGTTAACAAAGTTTTGTATTGTCAGTAGTTTCAATGTAACAGTGGTTATAGCTTAGCAGATGTTAGAGTTTGTTAGTCAGTTAGAGGTCACTATCTAGGTGACGTCAGGAACTGATCATCAGAGTTTTGAGTCTGTCTATAAATAGAACAGTACTTGTACTGTTCTATTCATCACCTGTCATTCTCTTTCAGACAAACATTCTCTGAGTGATCAGGCTGAGGGGGAGTTTTAGTTGTACAATTGTAATCTTTCAATTAATGAAAGCTTTCGGTTAAAAACAATTATTCTCCATGTTTTGATTTATAGTTTATTCCGTTGCACTTTCCATTTATACTTCGTTCATCTTTCATACTTAATCAAACAAATCAAAACAAACCAAAACTCAGATCCTACAATTGGTATCAGAGCATGGTTAATTAAATCTGATCTAATCAATCGATTTAATACACAGATCAGCTCATAATCATTGATATCGTTTGTTTGTCGGGTTAAAACAGAGTAATAGTTTATTTTCGTTTCAACAGTTAGTAAACAGACTTTGTTTTTGAAAAACCAAGAGAATGACTTCACTCAATCAAGATCCACACAACACTGGCACACACAACAAGCCTCCGATGCTTGTCAGGTCAGAATACAACATCTGGCAGCGTCGGGTGGCTCATGTGTTAGCACAACAGAACACAGGGTGCTGGAAATCGGTAGTATTTGGACCACATGTTCCAATGGTACCGAGTGCCGAGGATCCAAAGATCCAAGTACCAAAGAGTGTTGAGAACTACTCAGAGCAAGATTTTCAAAAAATCGAGCTAGATGCCAAGGCTTTCAGCATAGTAGCCATGGAACTGCCGAATGATATCTATGCCGGTCTCTTGCACTGCAATAGTGCTAAAGAACTGTGGGATGCTCTTAAAGAGAAATTCGGTGGAACTGATGATGTGATTGAAAACAACCGTGAAATACTTAACCAACAATATGAAACGTTTAGTCACATAAAAGGGGAGTCGTTAACACAACAGTTTGAAAGGTTTAACTGTCTAATTAGTGAACTTAAACTGGTTGGTCTAACTTTTCCTAATTCAACACTGAATCATAGGTTTCTTAGATCACTTCAGGACAAATGGGACACTATAGCCATAGTTATGAGAAACTCTATTGGATTCAAAGACCTGACCCTGACCCAGCTTCATGGTAAGCTCCTGACTTATGAGAGGGAGCTTAACTAGAAAAAGAAGCTCCAGGACTCTGGCAAAGTGTCAGATGACTATGTATTTGGTAATACTGCACTGTTGGGTCAGGATGATGGTTCTGGAAGTAGTAAGGATCAGAGTTATGATCATTACATTGACATAACCACTGGTTTCAATAATGATTCTTACTCATCACCAAACAACTGTGATTTCACAGCTAGTGGTGATATCCAGGCTTCTGATAATTCATCTTTTGTGTACAATGACATGCAATATATTGACCCTTTGGACTTAGAAGAAATGGACATCTTACATCAGGTTGCCCTGCTCAGTATTAGAACCAATAACTTCTATAAGAAAACTGGCAGGAGGTACCCAGGTTTACATGGTGGGTCAAAGGTGGGGTTGGATAAATCAAAGATAAAGTGTTACAAGTGTCATAGAATGGGTCATTTTGCTAGGGAATGTAGGAGTCAAAATGGAGTTTCTATGATTACCTATCCAAACCAAAGACCACAGACCAACACTTATCAAACCATCCCTAATGTACCTAATGTGCAAAACACTGCTCACTTTGCACAAACCCAAACCACTATTCTTGTGCATTATGTCCAAACCACTGTTCCTCAGTATCATATGTCCAAACACCTGTTACTCAGGCACCAATGCCAATGACTGTTACTCCACCCTCTGCTCCTGCAGAGACCAGTCAACCAAGTCAACAGAGTTTCTTTACTCAGGGCTTTGTTGATTGGAGCAGTCTACCAGATGAGATAACAGATGACAACATTGCTCTAGTTGCCAACTCTGAAAAGGATTTTTGTTTTATGGCACTAGAAACAATTGTTGAAGAGACTGATTCTGAGGATGTGGTGTCTTTGTCTGAAAATGTGACTGATAGTGCTGTTGGTGAAGTTGTTTCAGCTGAAGAATCTGAAGTGGAGGTTGTGAATCTCTCAGACCCCTGGGGTAGTGATGATTGTGACTGCCAGTGTAACTATGCCTTGATGGCTGCTGCTAAGGTATCTCCTCAAATCTTAAATGACTTATGCTCAGACAAATTGTTAGGATCTGAGTATTGGATTGTTTTGATTAAGTATGAAAGATGAATGAAGTATAAATGGAAAGTGCAACGGAATAACAATAAATCAAAACGTAGAGAATAATTGTTTTTAATCGAATGCTTTCATTAAAGGAAAGATTACAATTGTACAATTAACTCCCCCTTAGCCTGATCACTCAGAGAATGTTTGTCTAAAAGAGAATGACGAGTGATGAATAGAACAGTACAAGTACTGTTCTATTTATAGACAAGCTCAAACCTCTGATGATCAGTTGCTGACGTCACCTAGATAGCGACCCCTAACTGTCTAACAAACTCTAACAACTGTTAAGCTATAAACTACTGTTACATTGAAACAACTGACAATAAAACTCTGTTAATCTAAAACTCTGATGTCTTCTTATCATCAGTTGAACCAAAGTGCTGTTGGTTCAACAGACCTTTGCTCTTCAGATCTTTAATCAACAGTTGTTCTTCATCAGACTTTTAACCTTCAGACTTTATCCATCAGACTTTTCATCAGCAGCAGTTATCTTCTAACAGTTGTTAAGCAGCAACAGTTTAGGAATCAACAGATCTTTGGAGGAAGCTTTATTGTAACAACTGTTCTTTATTCAGGATCAAACACTTAGTGTATTTTGGCTTTTAATCATCTGTTCTTCTCCAGGTCAGCAGACCCAACAATCTCCCCCTAGAACAGATGATGCCAAAACTCTGCTTTATTCTTGATCTTTATTCCTCATCAGACTTTCTCTAATTTGCCCTTTTAGTTGTAATTCAATGTGTAGAGAGAAGAGGTCTTCAGCATCTCTATCCAGTGTCAAGTTCAGAAGTGTCTGGAGATCTTCAGCACTTAGGCCAGGTGCCTCATCCATACTCAACATCTGAACACTACCATCTGATCTGAGCAGTGTCAATTCATGGGTCTCTTTATCAGACTTCCATTTTAGAATTTTAGAATCAGAGGAGTGACTGGGATGCATCTTTATTTTAGATGAGTTAGGTGATGGTGGCCTGCCAATGAGTTCTCTGAGCCTGTCTGACACAGGATCAGTGAAAGATCTGATTTGGTTCAAGATCCCCTCTTTTACATAAGTATCAGTGAACTGTCTTGTTTCTTCTTCAGTCATTTCCTTTTGCTTCTTAAATTGTCTTCTAGCAGCAATAGTAAGATCTGAAGTTTCCAGTAAACTGTCTAATGTAAAGGCCTGAGAGGGTCTCTTGGGTGCATCATCATAGACTGGTTTTCTTGGTAGTTTGGGATTGGTCTTTCTTTCTTGTTCAAGCTTCTTGTATGTTTCAATTAACCTGACCTCAGACCATCTAGCAACAGATCTCATCTTTCCATACTTGGCTGCTACAAGCTCTTGTCTCATTCTCTTGAACTTCAAGGCTCTAGCTTGATCTCTCCCTTTACTAAAATCAGGGGCAGAGGCCTTAGTAGGAGGATTCTTGGCCATGCTCTCAATTCTAATCAGTTCTTCCCTAAGAGCATGTGTGGTCCAGCCTGTGAATTGGTTCTTTGTTGCTTTGTAAGGCTTGGTTGCCAAGATCTGTTCTAGCAGTGAATCCCTAACTTCCATTTCCAAGTCTCTGCTGAGAGGCATGGTAGACATGGAATTGCTCAGGGTCTTAGCATAGTCTTCAATCCTTCGGAGTTTGCTAAGCTCTGCTGAATGGATGCCCTAAGCAGTCCTGTCATCCTTCCCTTTGCATTTCTCCTTGATGACAGCATCAGCCTGTTCACTCTTGTATTTAAGATAGGTGTCAATGTTGAGTGGAACAGGGAAGCCTTTGAGAGATGGGAAGGTTCTTTCTGATGGCTGATCAGTATTGTAGAAGGATTGAAGTTCCCCCTTGATTAAATCCAACTCAAGGGGATACTTCTCAGCCAATTGGGTGATGGTGAGTGGTGGTCTATGGGATCTGAATTGAGAGGTGTGTGGTGAGAAGGATGAAAGTGGAATGGCATTGACTGGTGTAGATTGTGTGATTGGAGTGTTAGGTGGTGTGTTGTGGATGTTTTCATCTTGTATAACAAAGGTGGATTTCCTTTTCCTGCTATACAAGATTTTGGGTGAGGATGAAGCAGTTGTTTGGGAAACATCTGTTGGTTCTTTTGTGGAACCAGCAGTTGTTTTCGTTTTAGGTTGTGTTGTGGTAGGTTTGGTAGTTGTTTGAGTTGTGGCTGGTTTAGTGGTTGATGGTGTGGTGATTGGTTTGGTTACTGGTTTGGGTTGAGCACATGTTTTAGCAGCAGTTGTTTTAGGTTCAGTGGTTTGGGTAGCAGAGGTTCTGGTGGCAGTGGTTTTAGGAGCAGTGGTTGTGATAACAGGTGTTTGAACAGCAGAGGTTTCAGCAGATAGTTTGGAAGGTGGTTTTCTAGTGTGTTTGGCTGGCATTTTCTTTCTCTTAGAAGTATTCACATCTTCCACTTCTTACTGTTGTTCCTTTTTCAGCTGCACCAACAACTCTGCCTTTGCTTCCAAAGTATCAGCCCTTTTCATCTTATCTTGAGCAGCTTTCTCAGCCTTTTCATTTGCTGAAGTGTCAACCTCTTTTGCCTTTGATGCTTGAGCTGGTTCTTTTTGTTGCTGTGATTGTGGAGCTGATTTTGGTGACTCTGGTTTGTCAGCAGCTGGCTTCCCTTTTTGTGAGGGTGGTTGACCAAATGGATTTAGATTTGGCAGCCTATCTCTGCCACTCTCCCCCTTTTTGGCATCATCAGCTGTAAACTCATTGTCAGTTTCATCTCTGAGAATGGTGGTAGGGGCAGAGCCAGTAGTCTTCAGCATATGTTCCTTGATCACTTTGATGTCAGCCTTGGTGTAATTGAATCTTGCATCCACCATGTTTCTGATCAAGGACATGTAGGTTTCTTGGGTCTGATCTGCCAGTTTTCTGTGAGCTATGATGATGGGTGAAACGGATTTCCATAGCTCACTGGCAATATCAGAGGTTGAGGGTTGACTTTTGGTAAAGTTGTTCAATGTTTCCAATATTGACTTGACATCAGATTTGATGTGAGCAACAGAGGATTCAAGGTTTTGAACCTTAACCGTCAATTCTTGAAGTTTTGACTCATCACCTAAGTTAATAGGATCATCTGAATCCCTACCAGAGGTAGTTTTAGCTGGTTCAGTTCTATGAGGTGAATCCATAGAATGAGAACCTGCTGCCCCTTTTTCTTGGTACTGGGGACTTCCAACTGTTTTAGGGGACACAATGGTGGCCTCATCAGTTGTTGCCTTCAAGGAAGTCTTATCAATGGAACCACTATCCTGCTGTGAGACAATGGTCTCTACAGCAGTAGTAGCTGCTTCTCTTGAAACCTCATCAGAAGTAACATTGACTTCTGTGAGTATAACCTCCTCTTCTGTTTGTGGGATAGCTAAATGACTTTCCTCAGCCCCAGTCACTAGTGGTGGTGTACTCTCAGTGACAGGTGAAGGAGAGGAACTAGGGTTGTCCTGAGTTTTGTCAATTGCTTCAAACAGGGGTTGCATGGTTTGTGGGACATGTGGTGGTGATGTAGGTGGAGTAAGAAGCTGATTAGCCCTGGGAGATGGACTTGTAAACATATGGTCAAGTGACTCATATGCCTCAGTATGAGGTTCGCTTTGGCTTACAACAAGATCCTTTTGTGAGGATTCTTGAGGAGTTTGCTGGGGTTGAGATATCTCCAACTGTTGTGAGGAAGTAACAACAGTGGTTTCATGTTGCTTTGGTGATGCAACAGCGTTAGCTTCTGGTATCTCATCTTCCAGAAGTCCCTTTTTGGGTTTAGAGGTGGTCTTTGAGGATGGACGTTTTCTTTTGGTGGCTGGTGTGGGTTTCACAGCACTGGATGAAGTGCCATGATCAACAGGAGCAGTGGGCTCACCAACAGAGGTTTCAACAACAGTTGTTGTTTTTGTCCTCTTTGGTTGTGTTTTTGAAACTTTTGTTACTTTTGATACTTTTTCTTGGGTTGAAGAACCCAGCATTCTAGTAAAAGTTTCATCAGTTGAACTTTTCATTTTAAAAGACTCTCCCTTTTGAAAATCTTTTTCAGGTAAAATCTTTTGTAGAATTACACTTAAAATTCTTGGGTAGAGTAGAAAAGCATTGTTTGAGCCAGATTTTATGGCTTTTACATTAGAGACCAAGTCTAAGAACAATCCCTGAGACAGATTGAAGTCAGAATCTGACAACATTGCATATCCCAAGTATTGTATCCTCAATGGAATTTCATTGAAGGATGTAGTCTTGGCTGAGGCACAGAGGAGTAGAGTATGAAAGAAAAATTTCTTGACTGGTGGGAAAAACTTTTTATATAATGTGGAACCAGTCATTTGTGCATCATACCCTCTCTCTTGAAACTCAGTGTGAAGCTCTGTTTTTGGAAAAGATTCCATACCTGACAATTCGTTTAGTGAGAAGGTAGTGGATATGATTTCAGGAGTTATGGCGATACTGGTGTCTCTAATTTTTGAAATTATGGAAGTTGGCTTTTTGTCTTGATACAAGACTTCAGCATTCGCCCAGAATTCTTGGAGTGTTTCCAGGTATATGGGAGCATCAGCAATAAGAACATTTTTGTATTTTGAGTTATTGATGATGTCGATGGTGGAATGGAATGGAGTGTTATCTTCGGTTTTTACCAAATAGGGGAGGAAATTATGAGTGGCTTTTGTTTGGAGATCCATTTTAATGGATTTTGATTGTGAAAGTGATGAACTTTTGATTGAGGGTTATGAGGAAGACGAAGGCGGTTTTCAGTATTTTGAATACAATGAGACAGTAAAACTGCTGTTGGGGGAAGAACAGGGTTTTATAGGCTCTGATGAAACCGCTGATGTGGCAAAACTCTGCTTTTGATAGCAGACGTGGCAAACATCTGATGGTTGAAACATCTGGTGGCATACAGCTGTTTTGTTAAACATCTGTTGCCAACCTCTGTTGTTTAACCAAAAGACTGATGAAAACAGTTGTTTTATCTGATCAGATGTTTGAAACAGATTTTTCAACCAACAGTGGTTGTTTTATCTGATCAGATGTTAGAAACAGATTTTTCAACTATCAGTGGTTTGAATGAAACAGTGGTTGTTTTATCTGATCAGTGGTTTAAAACAGATTTTTCAACCAAAGTGTCATTTAGCAAAATTTGATTTTCTGAAAACATTTTAATGTTTTTATTGAAAACATTTTTGTTGTTTTAATCCATGTTTAACATTCCAATTCGAGAGATCAGATTTGTGAAGGTAGATGTGTCTAAAGCTTTTGTCAGCACATCTGCCAACTGATCCTCTGTTGGAACATGGTGCAGAGAAATCAAACCTTTCTCATAGCTATCTCTGACAAAATGATGTCTGATATCTATGTGCTTGGTGGTTGAATGAGAGACTGGATTCTTGATGATATTTTCAGCAGCTTGGCTATCCAACATGAGTGGAGTCCTTAGTGCAGTTATCCCAAAATCTAGTAGTTGATTTTGAAGCCACATGAGTTGGGCTGTACAGCTTGCAGCAGCAATGTATTCAGCCTCAGCAGTGGATGTTGAAACAGCTGCTTGCTTTTTGCTTTGCCAAGAGACTAAGGCATTCCCTAGAAACTGGCACCCTCCAGAGGTGGACTTCCTTGTGGTATGGCAGCCAGCAAAGTCACTATCTGAATAACCTGAAAGCTCAATGTTTCCATTAGCAGGATACCAGATACCAAGTGTGGGAGCACCTTTTAGGTATCTGAATATCCTTTTCACAGCAATAAGATTAGACTTTCTAGGAGAAGCCTGAGATCTAGCACACACACAGGTTGCAAACATGATGTCTGGCTTGGATGCTGTTAAGTACAATAAAGACCCAATCATGCATCTATAGTGTGTCTGATCAACCAGTTCATCCTTTTCATCAACAGTGAGTGGCTTGACAGTGCTCATGAGTATACTACATGGCTTACAATCATTCATCTCAAATTTTGTTAACAAGTTTTTCACATACTTGTTTTGATGAATGAATGTGCCATTTTGCAGTTGCTTTACTTGAAGACCAAGAAAGCACTGAAGTTCACCCATAACACTCATTTCAAACTCTGCTGTCATGAGTTCCCTAAACTCCTCACACATTTTATTACATGTGGATCCAAAAATGATGTCATCCACATATATTTGAACTATCATTAAATCTTTTCCTTTCCATTTTAAAAACAAGGTTTTATCAATTTTACCTCTTGTGAAACCAATGGATAAGAGAAAAGTAGAGAGAGTTTCATACCAGGCTCTTGGTGCTTGTTTCAGTCCATACAATGCTTTGTTAAGCTTGTAGACATGATCAGGGTGGAATGTGTCTTCAAAACTAGGTGGTTGACACACATAGACGTCCTCCTGATACACCTTGATGTTTTGGTTGACAACAAAGGCTAAGAAAAGTCTGATAGCTTGTAACCTTGCTACAGGGGCAAAGGTTTCATCATAGTCAATTCCCTCTTCTTGTCTGAAGCCTTGAACCACTAACCTGGCCTTGTTCTTGACAACTATACCCCTTTCATCAGTTTTGTTTTTGAAGACCCACTTTGTGCCAATTGGACAAACATCCTTAGGTAGTGGTACAAGTTCCCATACTTGTTGTCTTTTGAACTGAAGGAGTTCTTCTTGCATGGCTTCTACCCAACTGTTGTCTTTCAGTGCCTCTTGGTACTTGACAGGTTGTGAAAGGGATAGAAAGCCTGCAAAAAGACAGATGTTTGAGGATTGGCTTCTTGTGAGCACACCTTCTCTGATGTTGCCAATGATTTGGTCTGGTGGATAAGCTCTTAGGTAGATTAGATCTCCCTGATATGGTATGATGGCATTTTGTGGTGAAGGACAGAGGTTTGGAGACTCTGTTGTCATAACATCTGTTGGCAGTTTTGAAGAGTCAACAGATGTTTGGAATGGAGGTGGAGGAATGGGTCCAAGTGGTGTAAGGTTGGACTGACTTTTGTCAAAAGATGATTGACTTTTGTCAACAGATGATTGAGCAGTGGATTGGATGGGTGAATCAGTGGTTTGAAGATAGGACTGGCCAACAGTGGCTGACTCAGCTATGACAGAGTTTTGACAGTTGTTTTGAACCACTGCTTCCTCTGATGCAGGATAGACTTTGTAGTGGTCTGGAACCACAACATCTATTCTGTAGTCTTGTTGTGAAGACTGTGGAGTACCTGCAGGGTTAGTTTTGACAGTAATATCTTCAAATTTGAATTTATCTAAATCAAACAACTCAGCAGGGTTTGCTGGGATTTTCAAAGATGAAAGTTCATTGAACTTCACATTCAGAGTTTCTTCTATTGTCTTAGTTGTAGAGGATGTGATTCGACACGAAAACATGATTATATGATCATACAAGTTGCTAAACCAGGTGCGGAAACCCTAGCTTAGAACAAACTGATATAAACTCAATCAAAACACAATCAAAGTCATTTTAAAAGCTTTTCATAGATTAACTTTTCCAAATAATTGCTTACAGATTGATTACAGTTAATCTAGCACACAAACTATCACTCTCAGACCTCTCAGGAACACACACCAAAAACACACACTCTAAATGACTCTCTTAACATTACAAAAACCCAAATTCTATTTATAGCAGCTGCACATTCGCCCCATTTCATTGGTCGAATGTAAGCCTATTCCACATTCGCCCATATTGTATGGTCGAATGTGTCTTCTGTGTAAACCTGTTCCAGATTCGTCCACTACTGTATACCTTCGCCCATTTCTATGTTCACCTTCGCCCAGTTCTGTTTACCTTCGCCCCTTAACACATGTTAACATCTAATCATTAGTCGCAAAAACGCATCTACAAACTCCCCCTCGACTATTGATTAGATCGTTTTCTATCTTCATCCATGGCTTTGTTCAGCAACTTAATTCTGAGCAAACTCTTCTGTTCTTTCGTCATCTCAGGCTCTAACCTCCTCTTCACAGGCTTTGACACATTTGCCATTTTCACCTTCTTGCCAAGCTTCACCTCCAAATTACTTCCAGCATTAATATCATAAGCAAAGCAAACACCCACAACCTGTGTGTATTTCCTTGCTTGATCTGCATCGTTTGGCTCATAATGAATCGGATTATAAAAGAGCATGATGATGTCTTCGAAGGTGCAATTGATCAACCACATAGGATCAAATACATGAACATGCTTGTATTTGTCCTTTCCATCTCTCAACACGATCACTGCTTCTGCCTTCCTCCAATCATAATACCAGAAAATGAAGTCAGCACTGAAGTGTTGAGGCATAGGCATCAAAGGTATCTTTCTCATCACTTCAGGTGCCTTATAAATCAAGGTAACCCTTTTTAACTTGGTTCTGGGATCAATATCCCTGTGAACTTTCCTCCGGGGATATTGTGGTTTAAATCTGTTCCACTTAGTTCTACTCTCCCAAACCAATTTGTCTGCACACCAACCGACATGTGAATTATTCACTGAAGCACCCGACATTTGGAATCTGCAAAGATCTCTAACCGCCCAGTACGGTAGAGTAAGCAAATCAATGAATCTGTAAAAGTACAAGATTCCAGATTCCCACTTAGCAGCTAAGCACTTCAGCCTGCCTAAGTATGTCCAACCTAGAGCTCTGCCTCTGAACTTCGCATTATGAAACCTATAGAAGTTTCCTTGAGCTTCAGGCTTTGGTCGGTTTTCATCCATCAGTCTTAACTTCTTCAAATACTCCTTCAATTCATCAGTTTTATTTGAAGATTCTGGCAAATCAGCTCCAAGTACTTTCTCAACAAACTCAGCACTCCTCTTCTTTGCCTTTCTTTTTGCAGATGTATTATGTCTCTCAGTAAAATCAGGAAACACCAAGTCTTCATCAGTTTGTCTGAAGTACTGTGGATATTCCTCATGTGTGATATCCTCTATCTCAACTTCCTCAAATTCAGGGGTGTTTTTGTCATCAGAGTGACTTCCAATATCCTTTTCAGGAATATGTGGAATCGACTCATCAACAATGAACTCTTCAAACGTTTTCCCTACCCTCTGTGCAAGTCCATCCAAAATCTCCTTTGCCACAGATGCAGGTACTTCCCCCTCTTCAAGATCAGGATCGTTATATTCCAATTCATATCGCATGTCATCAGTTTGGAATATTTCAGCAAAACGACCTGTGAACTCAATGGTCCATTCTCTTTTCTCTAACATATCCTTGTATACCTGTTTAGCATCGTCAGACAAGGACCTCACCTTCTCATTCCAGAACACAGTCTCATCATCAACATTCTCACTACTCTTCTTTGAACTTGACTCACCTGTGTCTTTCTTCTTCTTTGAAGGTGGTCTTTTCTCAAATGTAAACTTTGAAGTATCATCTCCTCCATCATTATCATCACTACTACTACTATCATCCTCCTTTTGACTTCCTGAACCTTCAGCATCATCATCATCATCATTATTATCACCTTCATCATCACTCTTATCCGATTCTTCATTCTCATCATCCTCATCATCCTCTTTGTCAGATTCAGATGGTTCAAAATCAACCTGTTCAACCTCTTTCTCTGTATCTTCCTCACCCTCCTTCAGTTTGGGTGCAATATTGTACAGATTATCAATCAGCTCACTAAGGCGTTTGTTTTCAGCCTTCAACTCTTTATTGTCTTCTTTAATCGCCTTGTATCTGTTTTTGTTTCTCAGACACTTCCCTTCAAGCTTCTTATTCTTAGCTTCTAGCTTCTTCACTTTCTCGTCTATCTCATCTTGATTAGACTTTGAAGCTACAACGATCTGAAGCATTTTCTCTTCATTCTGCTTAAATCTGGCAATTTCTGCTTGTTGAGCCACTAGCATCTTCATCATGTCGTCCATCTTCTTATTCACCTGCTTCATCACATCATCATCCACAGTGACTTTCTTCGATTTGGACTTTGACTTAGATGGCTCAATCTCAGTTTCTTTTCCTTTCTGAGGCTTAGTAAACATGTCAAGAACATTATCCAGTGCAATATTGAATTGATCTACTGGTAATGTTGTAGCCTCCTTAGTCTTTTGCTTCTTAGTAGCTGGTGAAGATTGTTTAGATGATGTACCAGCATCAGGTAATCTCTTTCCTTTCAACAATAAGTTCAATTCTTTTTCTCTCAGCTGCTTTGTACTAGTCTTCTTGGCCATGGTTTTGTGTTTGGGCTTGGGCAAGTTCACTACAACTGTTTCTCCTTCATTCAACTCGTCCAAATTTATAGTCAACCCTTCATCTTCAGCACCAACAGACTGCTTGCTCTTCTTAGCTTCTTCAATCGATCTGTTCAGTGATTCAGACTCACCAACCAAAGTGGCCTTTTGTTTGGTAGTCCGGACATTTTCAGCATCCGAATCCCACTGTTCTTCAGTTTCTGTTTCCTCTGAATCAACAGACTCTTCATCTACCAAACTCGTACCCTTCTTAGCAGTAGTTTTCTTCCTCACCACTTGTTGTTTTGAACTCCCCTGATCTGTCTTTCCCTTACCCTTCCCTTTGGCTCCGGGATTAACAACTTGTCTCTTTCTCTTCGTGCTTGCATCAGCATAAACTAATGGATCATCATTGTCACTGTCACTATCAGGATGCCTCGCTGTATTCTTTCCAGGATCCATGTAATCCTCTCTAGCCAAGGCTCCAAACAATCTCCTGTAAGGTGGTCTCTCATTTTCAGGCACACCTTTATAACCTTTCATTCTCACCAAGGTTCTAACATTCATATGATCCATAGCAAGTATCTGTGTTGGATCTTTCTTCAGGTGTGGATATTTGTGATCAAAAATCATTATAAGAAATCTAGGATAAAGCATGAACTTCTTAAGCTTCAATCCTTTTAACATCTCTAACATATGATCTAAAATCATCCCAGCAACGTTAAATGGTTTGTTGAGAGTCAACGCAACCATTAACGAGCTTAAACTCTTCCTCATCACGTCGTATCCCCCACTAACACATCCAAACACAAGTATAATGACGTGAGCAAAATACTTAAACTGTACTCCTAGTTTCCCTTTGTACATAGAACCATCAGTGATCGGTCCTTTGTATTTCATCCTCAGGAAACAGGCTTTCTGCTCAGTCCAGGATAATTCCCTTGGATCCTCACTTGTTTCAAACTGGATCTGGAGAGCTTCTCTGATATCAGCTTCAGTGATGAACATCTCCATTCCCTGAATCTTGCTTTTAATGATCGTCTGATTGTCAAAGTAATCATACTTGGCGTTGTTGTAAAAGTCTTCAACTATATCCTTGTAGATAATAGTTGGTGTGGCCAAAGCATAAACCACTCTGCATCTCTTTAGAAACTTAATAATCTCAGTGAACTCCACATTCTTCTCCACATCTCCAAGATACGCGCAACAGTTATGAGTCTTCTCAAACGGCCATTTAGTACCGCTTGATGATTCTCCTTCTTGTACAGTCTCTGGAATAGGATCAGTCACTGCAGTCTCCACAGGAATATCAACATTTGCTTGTTCTTCAGCCATCTGAAATGTAAAATCAAAATAAACGTCAAAACACAAAATCGTCAAAAATTCAAAATTTTAGGTTTTTGAAATTCCACATTCGCCCATAGTTAACTGGTCGAATGTAGATTATTTTGGCCGAAAGTGTAAACATATGGTCGAATGTATAATGATTCTGAATAACAAAATTTATTCGCCCGTTTTTAGCTTACCTTCGTCCATCCAGTTCACCTTCGTCCACTTCGATGAACCGAAGGTGGAAACTGGTTTAAACCCAAATTTAAAAATTTTTCAAACGTGTTTTTAACTCCTAATTTTGATCAAAACATAGTCTGTTATGGCCGACTAAGCTTCGTCTATCATCAATTGCCCTAGATTATCATTCTACATCAGTTTTCAATAGGAATTAGGGTTTTATATTGTTTCACTCGATCAATCAACGATTAAACCCTGTTTTATCCTAATTCCTAATACATTCTCCCCCTAAAACTGATGTGGGATGAATGGAAATCAAAATCAAACATTAATAATCATTCGAACAGCATAAACACTAAAACCCTAAGTCCGGTAATAAAACTAATGATTCCGGCTTCAATACAGTGTCATTACCTGTAAAAATGATATGAAAATGATCAGAGAACACTAGGGATCAAAACACACAATCAGGGAAATCAAAATCAACAAGGTGCTGTTACGAAGAAAAATTTTGAAAAAATGTGAAGTGAGGGTCGAACCTGTATTTGGGTTATAAATAGACTGCACCTTCGACCGTTTATAGGTGCGAATGTAGGAATTTTCCACATTCGCCCACAATTTAACGTAGCCGAATGTAGAATGTGTACCCGAAAGTGGAAATCAAAGACACAGCCCACATTCGCCCGTTTTATTATGACCCGAAGGTGAAAAAGATTCCACATTCGTCCCAATTAAGGGCGAATGTAAAATGGAAATCTTGAAAAAGTTGCCAAATTACAAATTCGAATCCCGTTCAACATTTTTCAATCCGTTAAGCTTCTGAAACACAAATTTTCACTTTTAGAATGATACAAAGCCCAGATGGTGTTGTCAAATCTCAGAAATTGACTATCAAGCATCCCCGGTTATCAAAAATAAAGCAGAAATGCAAAAATTTTGGATTTTTCTGAAATTTTATCAAAACACACCTAAAATCTTTTTGGATTTTGTATCTTTTTGACAATAAAAGTAAATTGCAACAAAATAAAATGCATCAAAGTAAATGAAAGCAGTAAACATTTTGTGAAATCCGGTCAGAGGATCATATCAGTTTTCTGAGAAATCTGATCACAGCGTTGATCTTTTTGTTTAATATTATCATTAGAAACAGTATGTGATACGGCAATTGCTGATATTGTGGTCCACGTAAGCTCACATGCAGACAATTACGCAATGCTTTAAAATGATACGAGTTAGGTGTATTAGACTAACACGATGTGGTGCCCACACACACGACATACTCCCGTATCAAGTAATTGCACAAAGCTTCGTCGTAACGCGTGATTATGCCCGAGTTATCCGTAAAAGTTACAAAGTATATAGCACAGAGGTGTACAGGTCAGCAAATGAATGCAGCAGAGTAACATGTGCGTATACACTAGGTTGAGGCTGATATTAATCACTGATTTGCATCAGATGATCAATACGATGTAATAACGATCTATGATCAATTAAAACATAAAGTTCCCCAATTCGGTAACTTCCGGTTTTGGCAATTAAGCTCTTTTAGCAAATATTCTGATAAAACTAGGTCCGTAAATCAATACGACAAAAGTTTATCAGAATATCCCGGATAACCATAACATAACGACCCGAAACCTCAGATTTTGGCAATCCTATCAAACGAAATTACGGTACTAAGACCATATGCCCATGAGGTGTTCAGCCACGAACGCGTAGTTCGTTATGTTTGTATCACTAATGCACGCAATATTTAGTCTACAAAGCCTATCAGCATATCACACATAATCAACACACGCCTCATTATACTATACAATTCTTTAGCCTGTGTCAGATTCCCACTGATGTACTATCATTTCCTCTGTTTTACCAGGAAATCATTTTGGATTTTCTAATTTTTAGATCTTTTTGAATTTTATAATGTTTTTGGATTTTCGGATAAAATGGCTCCCCCTAAAATAAAGAACATATTTTTTTTTTTTTTTTTTTTTTGAGATTTTTGATTTTTCTGAAAAATAAAAACGAAAATTTGAAAGAAACAATCCACTCGAAAGCATCAACTTCTTTGAGGAGTAAACAATCCCCTCGAAAGCATCAACTTCTTTGAGGATTATGATAGTAAAGAGAAATTCCCAATTAGCAAAGAGACATTCCCAATTAGCAAAATGTAAAAACACAAAAAAAAAAAACTAAAAAAAACGATAAACCGAGGTGCCGATTAGTCCTGTTTTTCCTTTATATTGTTTACTTTTAAAAGATAATCAAAGCGTGAACGGTCAAAAGCTTTAGTAAACAGATCTGCACGTTGGTAGTCAGTATGAATTTTGATCATATCGATCAATTCCTTAGCGTAACAATCTCGGATAAAATGATATTTGATCCGGATGTGTTTTGCTTTAGAATGATTTTCCGAATTTTTAGTTAATGCAATTGCGGCTTCGTTGTCACAGTAAATAGGAGTTTTTAGAAACTGCAAACCGTAATCCACCATTTGTTGTTGAATCCAGAGTACTTGCGAACAGCAACTCGAGGCTGCAATGTACTCGGCTTCACAGGTAGATTGTGCTACGGAAGTCTGTTTCTTGCATTGCCAGGTGATTAACCTGCTCCCGAAAAACTGGCAACCAGCTGTAGTAGATTTGCTATCTTTGTCACAGCCGCCCCAATCTGCATCACTAAAAGATATGAAATCAAAATTATCATCATTAGGGTACCAAAGTCCTTTTGAGGGACAACCCTTCAGATATCTAAGGATACGCTTGACCGCCGTCAGATGACTTTGTTTCGGCTTCGATTGATAACGGGCACAGAGACACGTTGCTTACATAATATCTGGTCGAGACGCCGCCAAATACATCAGAGATCCGATGATTGCTCTGTATGTAAAAGGATCCGTCAGCTCCCCCTTAGCGTCCACTCCAATCCCGTGATTGGGTTGAATCGGGGTATCCATCGGCTTTGAGTCCCCCATCTGGAACCGGCTCAAGATGTCGGAGACATATTTCGTCTGGTGAATGAAGATCCCGTCGGGTCTTTGGTCCACCTGCAAGCCTAGGAAAAACTGCATCTCCCCCATTGCGCTCATTTCGAACTTTTCCTGCATGACAATTTCGAACTCCCTGCATAAAAGCTCGTTAGTTGAACCAAATATTATATCATCAACATATATCTGCACTAGAAGCAAGTCATCTCCCGTCTTTTTCGTAAAGAGGGTGCAATCGACGAGGCCGCGCTTAAATCCTTTGGTGATGAGGTATGTACTCAGCTCCTCGTACCACTGCCTCGGAGCCTGGTGCAAGCCATAAAGAGCTTTGTTCAACACGTAGACCTTATCCCGGTGGATTGGGTCCTCAAAGCCTGGTGGCTGCCCAACATACACCTCTTCCTTGACTTTCCCGTACAGAAATGCGCTTTTCACGTCCATCTGATAAACTTTGAATTTCTTATAAGAAGCAAACGCGAGGAACATCCGAATAGCTTCGATTCGTGCTACCGGTGCATAGATTTCGTTATAATCAATCCCTTCGATTTGATGGAAACCCTGCACGACCAATCTGGCTTTGTTACGAACAATTACCCCACGATCATCCTTCTTACACTTAAACACCCATTTGGTGCCGATCTTCTTCCTATCCGGCGGCAAATCCGTGAGCGTCCAAACTCCCAATTTCTGGAATTGTAATAACTCCTCCTGCATAGCTTCCACCCAGGCATCATCCTTCAAAGCGTCCTTGTATGTCCTTGGCTCTACCTGCGACACATAACACGCAAACGACCAATCATTTTGACTACCAGATTGTTGAATTTTGGCATATAAAGCTAAAGCACCAAAACTCTCTGGCGAATTAACGCTTTTAAGCTGCCCTCTGGTCATAACACTGCTTCCAGGATCACCGATAACTTGCTCCAGCGGGTGAATACGATGAATCCGAGATTCCGGATAATCAGGTACTTGCACTCCCGTCTGAACAGTCAAGTTCTCTACAGCATCCAGATCATGACCCGTATTTGATGATGAAGCTACATCAGAATTTGGAGTTGGGTTCACTGGCGGTGCCTCTGGTTCTTCAGCTTGATCAAGAATAGCTTCTTCAAATTGTTCATCTTCAGATTCTGAAGTGTCTAATGAAGTTGAAGCCTCTTGAAAAATTTCTTCTTCTTGTATAGGAGCGTTGGTATCATTAGAAGCTGGTAGGGGGTTCACGGTGATCGGACGCACCAACGGTGAAGTTGTTGCATTTTCACACTCGTAAAGTAATCGAATAACAGCTTCTTCAACCAAGCTATCTAGATTGAATGATTCAAAGAAATCTTTGTAATCAAACATCCAATCAGGACCCGTGCCTTGAATATTTTGAGTATATCGTTGAACATCCACGTTAGCCCAGTCTTCCACACGACGAGTTCGCTTGTTGTATACCCGTTTGAGCGGGGTTGCATATCCAACAAAGTAACCCTCCTCGGCTTTAGGACTAAACTTTTCGCTTGGATTCAACATAGTACATGGCGCCCCAAAAGGTTCTAGATACTCTAAGTTCGGCTTTCTTCGGTGTAACAGCTCCTAAGATGTTTTACCAAACTTCTTCACTGTTAGAACCCGATTAAGTGTGTAATTTGCTGCATAAATCGCCTCATTCCAGAACATTACTGGAAGATTTGAATCAGCAAGCATTGTTCTAGCCGCTTCAATTAGAGTCCTATTCTTTCGTTCAGCAACACCGTTCTGTTGAGGGGTGTACGGAGCCGAATATTCATGATGTATTCCTTTGTTTTCACAAAGTTCATCCATCCTGGCATTTTTGAACTCCGTCCCATTGTCACTCCGAATTCTCTTTATCTTCACATTGTAGAGATTCTCCAATCGAGTGAACAGAACTTTTAGATTTATAAAAGTGTCGCTTTTATTCTGCAAACACATCACCCATGAAAATCTTGAGTAATCGTCAGTGACGACTAAACAATAAAGCTCTCCAAGATGACTTTTGCGCTTGACCGGTCCGAAAAGATCCATGTGCAATCGCTCTAGTGGCATCTCAACAGAGTTAACCTTTTTCACTTTGTGGGACTGTTTGTGTTGCTTCCCCTTTTTACAACTCACACACTTGTCATTCAGATGGAAATGTTTCACGTTTACTCCATCGACAAGTCCATTTCTCACAAGTTGATTCATTTTCTTCAGATGAATGTGCCCCATTCTTCGGTGCCACATTATCGATTCTTTCTCAGTCGCCTTGGACAAAAAGCATGTTATCTGTCCCTGTGATGTCATCGCCTTGGACATATCAAGAATGTATAGATTGTTGATGCGAGGTGCCTTCAACATTATCCACTCTTTAGGAATTGTAAAGCCCGGTTTCAGAATATAGCAGGATTTGTCATCAAAATGCACAGTAAATTTCTTGTCACATATTTGACTGACACTCAACAGATTATAATCGATCTGCTTCACATACGAAATCCGCTCGAAACTCACTATCCCATTGCTCACACTTCCTTCCATTGTGATATATCCACCTTTGTTTCCTGCAAACGCTACATACCCGCCATTGATGTTCTTCACGTCGAACAGCAATGCAAGATCCCCTGTCATGTGGCCTGAAGCTCCACTATCAACAATCCAAAGACTGCTAATAGGGCCAGCTGAAGCTCCCTGCACACAAAATGTAAATCAGTTAGTTCTTTCGGGGGACCCAAGCCTGAGTCTTGGGTCTTTGAACATCAGGTTTCAAAGTAACATTGTCACAAACATTTTCAACAACTTTTTGATCAATCTTTTTCTGATTGTTCAAAATTGTTTCCTTTTTCTCATTAACTCTTGAAGTTGAGGCTCCTGGAGTACCATTGGGTGTCCAAGATTGTTCAGTCCTTTTCAGGATACGAATCTGAGACTTTGGGTTCTCAGTCGGTTTCTGAACATTGTTAACAAAAGTAACTTTCTTGGTAACCTTATCTGATTTAACAGACTTAGGTCCAACATTTGATTTGACAATCGGTTTTGGTGGAACCTTTTGTCTATCAACTGTTGTGTTCACCACAGGCTTCCTCCACGAGTTTTCCATTGCAATCCGATTCCTTCTATCATAGTGCATTGGACGAGTGTTCCTCATTTGAAAATTGTTATGATTATAAAACGGTTGTGGTTGTTGAGGAACAACTCTCCTATGAGGTGGCACATAATGATCAATCGGTTTCCTCATGGAATTCCTCACTTCTACCTCGTGCCTCTTGTGCCTTACATATGGGCACTGAGCAAGTAAATGCCCACGTTCCCCACACTTAAAGCACGCACGGTACTCTTCAAAAACATTCGGAGCATTTGGTTGAGCAAATGATCTAACAGGGTATTGATCATTATACTGTTGCTTCCTTAAACTCTCAGGGAGTGGCCCTTTTGAGTAAGTAGGCTCATTAAAACCATTAGCTCTGTTTTTGGGTTTAACAAACTCTGTGACATGAACCTTTGGTTCTTGAGGAACATCCAAATATAACTTCTTTAACAAAGCTGGTGGAATTTCATTTGTTCTCTCATGTTTTGGGAACCAAATGGTACTTTCTTGCCAAATCTTTTCAATTTTAGCATAGTTGGCATTTTTTATTGGAAAGTCCTCGTCAGAGATAATTTTATCGGATCCTTCCATCCGATAGAACACTTTGACAGGTTTGTCACATTGTTCGTTTTTATCATTCTTTTCAAGATCTTTCTTAACCACATTAAGATCTTTCTTCACAACCTTCTTTTCAGACTTATTCACATGATGAACACTTCTCATTGGAACAATTTGAGATGATGAAACTGGTTCATTTGTAATGATGTGATTTTCTTTTGGAATTTCACATGCATTAACATTTTGGTTACAACCAGTATCATCACTCTCTGAGTCTGAATCTACACTTTCTGCAGTAACACCCTCATCATTGATTCCCAAAATCGGTCTAACATTGGAATTTGGATCACCAATACTTGAAGTATTAGATTCATTTTCCGATGTTGAATCAGATTTTACCGAACTCTCCGGTGTCACTTGGTGACAATTATGGTTTTCAAAGAGAACCGGAGATGGTACAGCCCGATAATTGGTGGTTTTATCATCAATGATGTGGTCTACCACATAAGCAATATTCTTGTAACTTTCCAACTTTTTGTTTACTTTCTCAGCAAAGCATTTGATGGCGGCCATTTCCAACTTGGTGTTTTCAATTTCATTGATATAGTTGTTAATTGCCAATTGTTTTAAAGACAAAGTGTTTTTCAAGTCAGAAATGTCCTTTTTGTAGCCATCTAATACTTTGTTAAAAGCATTCAACTCTTTGCGAGTAGATTGACTGTTCATGATAGCACTATCACGTTGAACACGGAGTTGTTTAACCTCCTCAGTCAATCTATCACATGTACCACAATATTTTTCACTAGTATTATCAGTACTACATGCAGAACTTACAGGTTTTGGCGGATCAGTCATGGCCATCAATGCGAAATGAGCTTCCTTTCCTGCAAAGAATCTGGAATAATCAATCTTTGTGAAAGCATCATCTGCAATACACGACTTCCTAGTCATCAGAAAATCCGCTTCTGCAAGCAACTGATCGATATCTTCATCAAGAGAATTAACACTTGCTTCCGTATCCGATTCACTGTCTGAATCAGAATAAACCGATTCACACTCCTCAGGAATGTCAGAAACAGTATCAATCACAACTCCAGAATTTGTTTCTTCAGTTTCAACCTCAACATTAACCTCAGAATTAACCTTAACAGGTTCAAAATCCCCATCCATCTCAGCCTCAGACTCATCACTATCAACCTCAGTTTCAACCTTCTCCTCCATCGTCGCAGAATCTTCAATATCAACCTGATATGCAACACAAGCCACATTTCCCCCAGTAGTGATTTCCTCAACACCTATCTGAATACTCGACCAATCAAACCTCTCATCTTGTTGAGTAACCAATGCTTGATTGGTATTCTGTTGTTCATTTGGTGTAGTGATTGGTATGACTGTTCGGTTAGTATTGTTTGGTGTTTGGGTTTGTGTCTGGTTTGGTGTGTTTGGTTGTCTATTTTGGTTGTTATTAAAGTTGTTTTGACGATTTTGGTAGTTGTTGTTGTTGTTTTGGGAAGAAACTTGGTTTTGGTTTTGTTGTTGACGGTTCTGATAGGTAGCATTGAATGGATTTCTGTTGCCTTGTTTTGGTGGCTGGGTGCATTCACGTTTAAAGTGACCTTTTCCTCCACAGTTAAAACAAGTCACTTTCTCCTTATTGAACCCGTAGGTTGTGTTAGGAGAAGTTCCCAAGTCTGTTCTACCTGTCTTCTCAATAAACTCAGTTGCTCTTCGCATTATGCTCGCAAAGGCCCATTGAATATCAATGAGTTCCATCTCCTCCTTGTCAATCTGTGCATAGTCTTCATTGGTCAAATTGTTATTACCAATTTGACTAGCAACTAAACCATTGTAGGATGAGACCATTGCAGAGACTAATGCAATGTGTTGCTGAGCAACTTCAACTGTCACATTTCCAAGATTGGAAGTCTCCAAAACCACCGTTTGTTGGTTAGGTTGGTTCATTGGTTGTGGTTGAGTTTGACTAGCAGTGTAAAAAGCTGCTTGTTGCTTTGGGGAGAATGGTGGAATGTATGAATATTGATATGGAACTTGTGGTTGTGGTTGTGATAAAGATGAAGTTTGTTGTTGGTAGTTAATGATAGGTGATTCCACAACATTGGATACACATGCAACATGTGGTGTAACTAGCCCTCCTGAGCTTGTACTCACTGGAACTGAAGATCCTCCAAAATATAAATTTGGATTCTGAGGAATCTGTGATCTCCTAGCCTTCCTCTTCTCTTCCAATTCTTTGTTTTCCAGCTTTTCAATGAACTCCTGAAGAGACCAGTATTGATAAGCATCCTTTTCCTTCAGAACATCCACATGCTGATCCCAGTTTGGTGGTAGTGCATCTGCAAACTTTTCCACCTGTTTTGCCATAGGAATCTGTATATCATAGCTAGACAATTCAGATATCAAATGATTATATCTAGGAGTTAGTTCTTTCAAAGTTTCATTTCCAACATAAGAAAAATTCTCAAACTCCTTAATAAGCTCTTCCTTCCTCAAACTTCGAGTCTTCTCATTTCCATCATGCTTCCTTTTAAGCATATCCCACAGTGCCTTAGAAGTTGTGCACGTCCCAAATTGATGCAACAGATCATTTGTGATTGCCTGTGTCAATTGGGAAAACGCCTTCTTTTCCACAGCAAACTTCTTTTTCTCATCCTCCGCCATGCTCTCCAATGGCACTGGTTCACCTGTGTTCTCCAGAACTGGTGGTGTGTAACCTTTAGCAATCATGTTCCATGCTTCAGCACCTTCCACTCCCATGCCTTCCAAATGTATCTTGAACTTTTTCTGCCACTGATTGTATTCTTGAATCTCCATAAGCTTCGGTGGCCGAGTCCCGCTACCTGAAGACAAATCATTAATCAGTGTGGAAATAGCATTTGTAGTTTGAGTGTTTACCACCGCTGCTGCTACTCCCCAGTAGTCAGACTGTGGTGCTGGAGGTGCACTTTGAGTCATGTAGTTAACCGGCTGCGAAGACTGTGTGCTCGTCTTCTGTGCTGCCACTGTCCATGGGTCCATCACCTGCTGTTGTGGTTGTGTAGTTGCTGGTGTAGGAGTAGTCTGATAACGCCACATGATCACGAACTTCGAGAAATTCAACACTTAGAAAAATTTTCCAAAAACTATCCTAGGTTCGCCCAGTAAAGCTTCCAGGTTCGTCCCTTTTGATGTAGATTCGCCCAAAAGTACTCACCCGAAAGTGAAATTTCACCAGAATGTAAAAACACACTAACACGTTTCTACCTTCGTCCAAAACAACCTAGGTTCGACCGTTTCAGATTCACGTTCGTCCGCCCGATCTCCCGAAGGTAAAAAATGTTGCCCGAATGTGAAAAATTCAAGTGAAAAACTCTACGTTCGCCCGAAAACCTCTAGGTTCGCCCACAAACTCACTCACCTTCGGCCTAAAATCCACACATTCGTCCAACAACTCCAGGTTCGCCCATTTCTTACTTTTGAAAAACGGTTACACTTTGAAAAACGGTTATTTTGATCTCTAATTTTCAAAAGTTTGTGGATTTGAATGATCTTGATTAGGTTTTGCTTCGGAGATGATTTGGAACAACTTTAATACTTGGAATTTTGAATTTTAACCACAAAATCACCTCTAATTCTTTCAAAAACACTCAAAAACCATTTTTATGCAAAAACAGATGTGAATTGATGAAAATAATGTCCAAATCAGCTCTGAGTTTATCAATTTGTTGTTGTATGATCCTCTACGCTCTGATACCACTTTGTAGAGGATGTGATTCGACACGAAAACAGGATTATATGATCATACAAGTTGCTAAACCAGGTGCGGAAACCCTAGCTTAGAACAAACTGATATAAACTCAATCAAAACACAATCAAAGTCATTTTAAAAGCTTTTCATAGATTAACTTTTCCAAATAATTGCTTACAGATTGATTACAGTTAATCTAGCACACAAACTATCACTCTCAGACCTCTCAGGAACACACACCAAAAACACACACTCTAAATGACTCTCTTAACATTACAAAAACCCAAATTCTATTTATAGCAGCTGCACATTCGCCCCATTTCATTGGTCGAATGTAAGCCTATTCCACATTCGCCCATATTGTATGGTCGAATGTGTCTTCTGTGTAAACCTGTTCCAGATTCGTCCACTACTGTATACCTTCGCCCATTTCTATGTTCACCTTCGCCCAGTTCTGTTTACCTTCGCCCCTTAACACATGTTAACATCTAATCATTAGTCGCAAAAACGCATCTACATTAGTCCTTGTGTTAAACACTTTATAGGCCTTGGCAGTAGAAGAATACCCCAGAAAATATCCACAATCCACTTTGGCTGCAAATTTTGAAATGGAATCTTTAAGATTTAAAATGAAACATGGGCAGCCAAAGACTTTGAAAAATGATATTAGTGGTTTGATTTTAAACAGAATTTCATAAGCAGACTTTTGATGTCTAGGGTTGATTAAAACTCTGTTTTGAACATAGCAAGCAGTGTTTACAGCTTCTGCCCAAAAGGACAGAGGTAAACTAAAATCTGCTAACATTGTTCTTGCAGCCTCAATGAGAGTCGTGTTCTTCCTTTCAACCACCCCATTCTGCTCTGGTGTTCTTGGGATGCTGTACTGTCTTACAATCCCTTTTGACACACAGAGATCATCCAACTCCTTATTCTTAAACTCTGTTCCATTGTCACTTCTAAAGACTTTTACTAGCAAGTCATATTGTTTTTCAACTTTGGTGACAAAGTCTTTCAAAATACCTGCAGTCTCATCCTTAGAGTGTAAAAAGTAAGTCCATGTAAACCTAGAAAAATCATCAACTATGACAAGACAAAATCTTTTTATTCTTAGACTCATGATTTTTACAGGGCCAAACAAGTCCATGTGCAACATTTGTAAACACTGACTAGTTTTGGACTCATCAATGGATTTGTAAGAGCTTTTATGTTGTTTACCTTTTAGACAGGAAACACAATGCTCATCACATTTGAATTCTTTTGATGGAAAACCTCTGACAAGGTTTTGTTTGGAGAGTGAGTTGATAGTTTGAAGGTTGGTGTGACCAAGTCTCCTATGCCACAATTCTGTCTCTTTGGTAGAGGCAGCTGAGAACAGACAGACATTTGCCATAGGATTATCCTTCAACATATCAACTACATACACATTGCCACTTCTGTGAGCAACAAGTTGTGCTTTGCTCTCAGCAATGATGTTGTTAATCTTTTCTACAGCCTCTGGGCCAACAATCTTACAAGTTTGCTTAGTGAAGAATGACCCAAAGCCTTTGTCACTCATTTGAGATACACTAAGTAGATTAAATTTTAGATTGTCTATTAGATTAACATTTTCAAACTTAAGCCTCCCTGCTTTGACAGTACCAGAACCCAACACTTTACCTTTAGAATCATTACCAAAGGATATATCACCCCCTCCATGAGCAAGAAATTCCAGAAGAAGGGCTCTACATCCAGTCATGTGCCTGGAGCCTCCACTATCTACATACCATAAACTGTCTAAACAAGCAGAAGCTCCCTGCACATCTGTCACACCCTCAAAATCCACTTGCGGAGTTTTACCGCGAGGCGCATGACAAACCAGGATCCAAGTCAATGATCACAATAAACAATACTAAATGAATTTCAAAAACATAGTTTAAAAATCCCAAACATCAGCGGAAGCTAAATGTCGTTACATAAACAAAATAAAACCAAATGTTTAATGTTCAAAACCATGCAACTCTAACTAGACGCCGTGCAGACGCGTGCGCCCTAGTTCCACTTTGCTACCTTAGCGACCTGAGAAAACATGTAAGAGTTTACGTCAGCACAAAAATGCTGGTGAGTTTACAGGTTTGTAATCAAAGTTCCAAGTATAACCTGTCCATACTATAACAATTGTAAACCAAGTACGCTAGCTAGGCGCATGTACCATTACTACTACGATTGGAAAACCATTACTAACTCGCAAACCAGATGTTGTGCCCGAATAGTAAACCTGTTCCTGTTTGAGACAATATGCACCCGGCCGGCGCTCCATGCCGACGGGTGGGGTTGGTCACTCCCAATAGCGCTATTCACATTTCCCCGTTGTGCAAACCAGCACATTCATGGTTTCCCCCCGGGACTTCCAAAGATCGTATAGTAAACCGTTTGAAAACCCATAGTATGACAGTTGTTACCAAATAGTTGTTTAACACATGTTTTCTCCCCCGAAAACGAAAACCAAGTAAAGTGGGGCCGTAAACTCACCTTAGGTTGCGTTAACTTCAGATAATAGAATAGTTCAACAAGCTATGCTAGTCCCGTAAAACAGCGACCTAACATATGACAGTTACAAGTACTTAGACTAATAACCCTTAGGTTAGTTAGTCCCTAGATGTCCAGACCATAACCAAGTTCGTTTGAAAACACCGTGACTGTTTAACCGACCCAAAGTACAAGACTCGACATCCCATTGGTGACCCGAGACTCCCCGTGTTATGTTTACGCTCCAAAACATACAATCACGCAAGTACACTTAACATACGTTAACACACAACAAGTTATAGCACATAGTTCACGTATCACCGAAATACATCCAAGTATATGTTACCAAGTTATTAGACATGTTACGGGGTTCCTAGCATGTTCCTAGGTGTCAAAACGGGTCTCGGAATGCTAAAATATACATACAGCAGCAGTACAGGCGATTAGGAAAAGTCAACTAGCAATTACGTTGGTCAACAGGCAATTATGAATGCTAATCGCCTACAGTGTAGGCGATTAGGGTCATGTGACATGCAAATTTTTGAGTTTGCATGCAATTAGGGTCATGTGACATGCATTTCAGAACTTATCAGGCGATTAGGGTCATGCAGCATGCAAAAACACAACATAGCAGGCGATTAGCCCCTAATTGCATGCACATCAGGCGATTAGCCCCTCATAGCAGGCGATTAGCTTGCTAATCGCCTAACCCTTAGGCGATTAGCCTTGCTAATCGCATGCTACCCAGTTTTTCCGATTTTTCGCGCGTTTAACACTCCAAATCAAATCCAGAACGTGTGTAACTACCCCATATCATCCCAATAACTATTCTAAACATGTTTAAACCAAAATCCTTCGTTTAACTTCGTATAATCAGTCCTGCATGAAATCAAGTAATCCAAACACCATACACATAGCATGCAATCATCATACTAACATGCATAACAATAACCCTAATAATCAATTACTGAGATTCCTATCATCATAATATCAATATCAATACTGATCTATCATAATAACATAGCAAATCTTCATCATGAATCATAAAAACCCTAGATTTTTAATCATACACACTCATAATACATGCATATTAGTTATAATCCGATTAACAACCCTTATTGACGATTTTCAGAAAGCTTTTTCGTTTAACAACAGGTCTGGACCCTTAGGGATTGATTAAAAACGTTTATAAAGGGTTATGGATGAAAATCAAACCTTAGAATTATGAAAGTATGATGATTCAAGCTTGAAACCTTGAGTTTTGATCAAAAATCGCCTTCCAGAGGTTGTTTATGTGTTGGGGCGGTTTATGGGACGACTAGGGTTTGTATAATGAAGTTTAGGAGGTTAAGTATGGTATTTATAGTCGTTTTTCGTCGTCACTTACGTTGCAGGCGATTAGGCCTCAGTTGCAGGCGATTAGGGCTGCTAATCGCCACCCCCTTAGGCGATTAGCCCCCTAATCGCCTAGAAGGAAGGCTACTCGCCACCTGATGTGGCCTACTCGCCACCTGGGGTGACCTAATCGCCACCCTACAAGTGATTAGCTCACCCTAATCGCCTGTAGTGTCCCGTTCCAAGTATTTTGCGCGTTAAACCCCGTTTTAACATATGTTAACACATTTTCACATACCGACAAGTCACATAATGATTGTAAACACATAACACTTGTAAATATACACATTCACACTCGTTCACCAATTCCCGGGACTCGAGACTTGCATCTTCCCTATGCTTTGACGATTCTCCTAATCGTCACCCCTTGTACACTTGGTTAAGGACTGACATCTAACGATCCTCTAGGCCAACATCTAATGATTCCCTAGACTCATATAACAGTTCCCGAACCATAACCCGACTCAACTAACCCAGTTAAGTACAGAATACGCGTGACTCGCTAAGGTAGACTTTAATTTAGACGATGTTGTTAACTTGAATTTGCCGGGTGTCACATCATCCCCACGTTAAAAGAATTTTCGTCCCGAAAATTATGTAAGTACCAAGAGTATGAACAAAAGAAACAGACAAAAATAGAAACCAAGAGAGAGAAATACCCGAGTTGTCACATCATCCCCACGTTAAAAGGAATCTCGCCCCGAGATTCATTCCGTTGCAGTGGTAACGTGTCTCGACTCGAATGCCTCTTTAGGAAAAAGATGAGGATACTTAGACTTCATCTGATCCTCGCGTTCCCAAGTGTATTCCGGTCCCCGGTTCGAGTTCCATCGAACCTTAACAATACGAATCTTACTGTGACGCAGACTGCGAATCTTGTAATCAAGGATCTCGACAGGTTCCTCCACTATCCGAAGACGATCATCAACCTTGATCTCTTCTAGTGGAACAATGAGAGACTCGTCAGTCAGACACTTCTTCAGGTTAGATACGTGGAAGACGTTATGTACGTTACCGAGCTCCGTCGGTAAATCAAGTCGATATGCCACCGGTCCGATCCGTTCCAGGATCGTAAATGGACCGACATACCGCGGGTTAAGTTTGCCACGCTTCCCAAAGCGTATGACGCCCTTCCACGGTGAAACCTTTAGAAGCACTTTGTCACCAACTTGAAACTCCAATGGCTTACGGCGATGATCAGCATAGCTCTTCTGTCGATCCCGTGCCGCCGCCAATCGATTACGAATCTGTACGATCTTCTCAGAAGTCTCGTACACCAGTTCTGGCCCAGTGAGCTGACTCTCACCCACTTCGGCCCAACAGAGAGGAGACCTGCATTTCCGTCCGTACAATGCCTCGAACGGAGCTGCTTTGATGCTCGTATGATAACTGTTGTTGTAAGAGAATTCTACTAACGGTAAGTGAGCTTCCCAACCTTTGCCAAAATCGATCACACATGCCCGCAGCATGTCTTCTAGAGTTTGAATTGTACGCTCACTCTGATCGTCAGTTTGTGGGTGGTAAGCTGTACTCATGTCTAGTTGGGTACCCAAAGCCTTGTGCAAAGACTTCCAGAAGTGAGAAGTAAAATGAGAATCACGATCCGAAATAATAGAAACTGGTACCCCATGCTTAGAGACAACTTCTTTCAGATATAAACGAGCCAACCGATCCATGGTGTCGGTCTCCTTAATGGCAAGGAAATGGGCTGATTTCGTCAAACGGTCGACAATCACCCATATCTTATCATTCCCGCTCGGTGACTTAGGTAGCTGTGTGACAAAGTCCATTGTAATCCGTTCCCATTTCCACTCTGGAATTTCGGGTTGTTGCAGTAGACCCGACGGTTTCTGGTATTCCACCGTGACCTTAGCACAGGTCAAGCACTTACTCACGTATGAGGCTATATCCGCCCTCATGTTTGGCCACCAGTACAGTATTTTTAGATCCTGGTACATCTTGTCTGAACCAGGATGAATGGAATACCGAGACTTGTGAGCTTCATCAAGAACCAGCTCCCGAAGTCCCCCGAATAAAGGAACCCAGACGCGTTCTGCGAAGTAGCGCAGGCCATCAGGCCTTTGCTCGAGGTGTTTGTCGGCACCGTGCATAGTTTCAGCCTTAAGGTTTTCCTCCTTCAAGGCTTCTAACTGAGCCGAACGAAGTTGATCAGGCAGAGAGGAATGGATTGTGAGTTGCAACGCCCGAACGCGACGAGGGTTTGTCGATTCTTTCCTGCTCAAGGCGTCTGCCACAACATTCGCCTTGCCAGGATGGTACTTAATGGCACAGTCATAGTCGTTCAGGAGTTCAACCCAACGGCGCTGTCGTATGTTCAGGTGCTGTTGGTCAAAAATGTGCTGGAGACTCTTGTGATCGGTGTAGATGGTGCATTTGGTACCGTACAAGTAATGTCTCCAAATTTTCAACGCGAACACCACCGCACCCAATTCTAAATCGTGGGTAGTGTAGTTCCTCTCGTGCACTTTGAGTTGACGGGAAGCGTACGCAATCACCTTCTCGCGTTGCATCAACACGCAACCGAGACCATGAATAGAAGCATCACAGTAAACAACGAAATCTTCAGTGCCCTCAGGCAAGGACAAGATAGGAGCAGAACAAAGCTTAGCCTTCAGTTTTTGGAACGCTGACTCCTGTGGTTCACCCCAGTCGAACTTTCTATCCTTCTGAGTGAGAGTGGTGAGGGGTTGAGCGACCTTCGAGAACCCCTTAATGAAACGACGATAATAACCCGCAAGGCCTAGGAATTGCCGCACCTCAGTTGGCGTCTTCGGTGCTTCCCAGTCCTTGATCGCTTCGATCTTAGCTGGATCGACATGGATTCCCAGTTCATTGACCACATGCCCTAGGAATTGGACTTCGCGTAACCAGAAATCGCACTTCGAGAACTTGGCGTACAGTTGTTCTCGTCGTAAGAGTTCCAAAACTAACCGTAGATGTTCCCCATGTTCGGTCTCGTTCTTGGAATAGATCAGAATGTCATCAATAAACACGATGACGAACTTGTCAAGATACGGTTTACAAACGCGGTTCATCAAATCCATGAAAACCGCCGGTGCGTTAGTGAGACCAAAAGGCATGACCAAGAACTCGAAATGGCCATAACGTGTACGAAAGGCTGTTTTAGCAACATCAGCTTCCCTTACGCGCAACTGGTGATAACCGGACCTGAGATCAATCTTGGAATAATAGCTAGAACCCTGGAGTTGGTCAAATAGGTCATCAATACGAGGAAGAGGATAACGATTCTTGATAGTCACCTTGTTCAATTCTCTATAATCCACACACAGTCGAAAACTGCCATCCTTCTTCTTAACAAACAAAATCGGGGCTCCCCAAGGGGAAGAACTAGGTCTGATGAAACCCTTATCCAAGAGTTCCTGTAACTGGTTAGACAATTCTTGCATCTCAGGAGGTGCAAGACGGTAGGGGGCCCGAGCAATAGGAGCAGCGCCAGGTACAAGATCAATACCGAACTCAACCTGACGATGGGGTGGAAGACCAGATAAATCATCAGGAAAGACATCAGAAAACTCGCGTACAACCGGAATATCGTCGATCTTCTTCTCGCTGGTAGTGGAAACAGATAAAAGTGCTAGAACAGCCGAATAACCCTTCTGAAGATACTTAAGGGCTTTCATGCTAGAGATGAGACTTAGCGGAGCACCGCTCTTGTCCCCGTACACAGAAAGAAATTCTCCATCAGGGAGAGGAATCCGGATGACCTTGTCGTAACAAACGATTTCAGCGCGATACAGCGACAACCAATCCATGCCTATAACCACGTCAAAACTACCCAAAGATACCGGCATAAGGTCGATAGGAAAAGACAAACCCGACAACTCTATGTGACATTCCCGAAGAACGCAAGTAGCTTCTATCTTCTTACCGTCAGCCAATTCTATAATATATTTAGCCTCTAAAGGAACAGGTACTACATCTAGCAAACGACTAACTTCCACAGATATGAAACTTTTATCGGCGCCAGAGTCAAATAAAACACTAACAGAGCGATCGTTGAGAAGAAACGTACCAGTGACTGTGTCAGGGTCCTGTCTTGCCTCTGCAGTCCCAATAACGAAGGCACGTGCGTTCCTGTTTCCGCCCCTGTTGTTACCATTTCCATTCCCATTACCATTCCCGTTCCCTCCCTGTTTCAGTTTTGGACACTCCTTCTTGTAATGCCCCGTTTCCCCACAGTGAAAACATCCCTGTTTACCCGCAGTCCCCTGAGTAGTAGAAGTCGGAGTAGTAGTTGGGGCCTGAGTCGATGGAAGAGTCGCCCTACAGTCTTTGGCAAAATGCCCCAACTTCTGGCAGCGATGGCAACGATTGTTGTCACAATTCCCATGATGATGGCGTCCACACTTATTGCATTTCGGTAACTTCCCTACATAACCACCACTTGGCTTAGAACCCGATGAAGACGAACCCCCACTATCAAACCTTTTCCCCTGTTGAGCTGGTGCTGGTGTAGAACTCTTCACATCATTATCCCACTTTCGTTTGTTGCTCTCTGGAGCCTTAGCAGTTGAACCTTTGGCAGGCAAGATACCCTCACTCACCTTCAAGTTAGTCATCCTATGAGCAGATCGGACCACCTCCGCGTAGGTAGGAAGATTCCCCGCAGCCACCAACCCTGCGATTTCTGGCACAAGACCCGAGATATAATGCTCAATCCTCCTATATTCCGGCACATGCAGATCAGGACAAAGTACAGCCAACTCGTTCCGCATCACAGTATACTTCTCGATTTCTGACCCAGACATTTTGAGGTTCCACACCTCGTGTTCCAGCTTTTGAATCTCCTCCCTGGGACAGTACTCCCTCTTCAGCAGTTGCACAAAGTTCTCCCAAGGCATAGCATAAGCCTCCCCTATACCCATAGTCTGGGTGATATCGTTCCACCAGGTCAACGCAACATCCTGGAGCAACCCAGCAGAATACTTGACTCGATCCTCAGGGAGACAGTTACACATCAGGAAAACAGACTCCACTTTCTCCAACCACCTGAGCAAACCTACTGCACCCTCAGTACCCGAGAACTCATGGGGCTTGCAGTCCCGAAACATTTTGTAGGTGCACATGGGTGGTGGTGGTGGATTAACATGACCACCTGTAAAGAAACACGTAAGAAAACCACGGGAAATGTAAACAAAGTTCACCGATGAGATAGAAGTGGTTAGGTCAACTTACCGCCATTTTGCCCTAGCTGGAAGGCAGCCTGCAGCAAGTTGTTCAAGTCATCCTGCGTGAGGTTCACACCCCCACGACCACCATTTCCACGCCCACCATTGCGACCACCTCCACGTCCTCCTCGTGCTCCAGACATGATTCTGGCAAAAAGGACGAGAAAATTTAGTTTCACAGCCAATGATAAACACTAGCGTTTACAAGATCAAAGCTAGATCCAACCCAGGACTATCCATTCGAACCCAGAGCTCACTAGGGCTTTCATGCATTTCGGTTTATGATTTTGTGTGCACCCAAAATGATAAACCGCTCTACATGGTCCTCCCAGTGTTCTCCTAGTTCAAAGTTCAAATCACCGGACATAGATTCTTAGCTATACACCGTAATACTACGGTAGTTCATGACAAGGGTTTCTATTGGGGTAGGAAGGGAGATGTCCGAGTCTTGGACCAATCTCAAGAGTATACGGTTAACCCCAATGTACCACACTGTCTAGTAAGCAAGTAACCCAGTAAAAGAGAATGGATGATGTAACACAGAAGGGTAAGATGATTTAGAGACACCCCGACAAGTCTATAAGTAACCCAGTATAAAGTTTAGTACTATGTGATCATCTAGTGTGTGCGACTCAGTTATAGACTAGACTCTACATGCAGTCCTAGTTCACTATAACCATTGGCTCTGATACCAATCTGTCACACCCTCAAAATCCACTTGCGGAGTTTTACCGCGAGGCGCATGACAAACCAGGATCCATGTCAATGATCACAATAAACAATACTAAATGAATTTCAAAAACATAGTTTAAAAATCCCAAACATCAGCGGAAGCTAAATGTCGTTACATAAACAAAATAAAACCAAATGTTTAATGTTCAAAACCATGCAACTCTAACTAGACGCCGTGCAGACGCGTGCGCCCTAGTTCCACTTTGCTACCTTAGCGACCGGAGAAAACATGTAAGAGTTTACGTCAGCACAAAAATGCTGGTGAGTTTACAGGTTTGTAATCAAAGTTCCAAGTATAACCTGTCCATACTATAACAATTGTAAACCAAGTACGCTAGCTAGGCGCATGTACCATTACTACTACGATTGGAAAACCATTACTAACTCGCAAACCAGATGTTGTGCCCGAATAGTAAACCTGTTCCTGTTTGAGACAATATGCACCCGGCCGGCGCTCCATGCCGACGGGTGGGGTTGGTCACTCCCAATAGCGCTATTCACATTTCCCCGTTGTGCAAACCAGCACATTCATGGTTTCCCCCCGGGACTTCCAAAGATCGTATAGTAAACCGTTTGAAAACCCATAGTATGACAGTTGTTACCAAATAGTTGTTTAACACATGTTTTCTCCCCCGAAAACGAAAACCAAGTAAAGTGGGGCCGTAAACTCACCTTAGGTTGCGTTAACTTCAGATAATAGAATAGTTCAACAAGCTATGCTAGTCCCGTAAAACAGCGACCTAACATATGACAGTTACAAGTACTTAGACTAATAACCCTTAGGTTAGTTAGTCCCTAGATGTCCAGACCATAACCAAGTTCGTTTGAAAACACCGTGACTGTTTAACCGACCCAAAGTACAAGACTCGACATCCCATTGGTGACCCGAGACTCCCCGTGTTATGTTTACGCTCCAAAACATACAATCACGCAAGTACACTTAACATACGTTAACACACAACAAGTTATAGCACATAGTTCACGTATCACCGAAATACATCCAAGTATATGTTACCAAGTTATTAGACATGTTACGGGGTTCCTAGCATGTTCCTAGGTGTCAAAACGGGTCTCGGAATGCTAAAATATACATACAGCAGCAGTACAGGCGATTAGGAAAAGTCAACTAGCAATTACGTTGGTCAACAGGCAATTATGAATGCTAATCGCCTACAGTGTAGGCGATTAGGGTCATGTGACATGCAAATTTTTGAGTTTGCATGCAATTAGGGTCATGTGACATGCATTTCAGAACTTATCAGGCGATTAGGGTCATGCAGCATGCAAAAACACAACATAGCAGGCGATTAGCCCCTAATTGCATGCACATCAGGCGATTAGCCCCTCATAGCAGGCGATTAGCTTGCTAATCGCCTAACCCTTAGGCGATTAGCCTTGCTAATCGCATGCTACCCAGTTTTTCCGATTTTTCACGCGTTTAACACTCCAAATCAAATCCAGAACGTGTGTAACTACCCCATATCATCTCAATAACTATTCTAAACATGTTTAAACCAAAATCCTTCGTTTAACTTCGTATAATCAGTCCTGCATGAAATCAAGTAATCCAAACACCATACACATAGCATGCAATCATCATACTAACATGCATAACAATAACCCTAATAATCAATTACTGAGATTCCTATCATCATAATATCAATATCAATACTGATCTATCATAATAACATAGCAAATCTTCATCATGAATCATAAAAACCCTAGCTTTTTAATCATACACACTCATAATACATGCATATTAGTTATAATCCGATTAACAACCCTTATTGACGATTTTCAGAAAGCTTTTTCGTTTAACAACAGGTCTGGACCCTTAGGGATTGATTAAAAACGTTTATAAAGGGTTATGGATGAAAATCAAACCTTAGAATTATGAAAGTATGATGATTCAAGCTTGAAACCTTGAGTTTTGATCAAAAATCGCCTTCCAGAGGTTGTTTATGTGTTGGGGCGGTTTATGGGACGACTAGGGTTTGTATAATGAAGTTTAGGAGGTTAAGTATGGTATTTATAGTCGTTTTTAGTCGTCACTTACGTTGCAGGCGATTAGGCCTCAGTTGCAGGCGATTAGGGCTGCTAATCGCCACCCCCTTAGGCGATTAGCCCCCTAATCGCCTAGAAGGAAGGCTACTCGCCACCTGATGTGGCCTACTCGCCACCTGGGGTGAGCTAATCGCCACCCTACAAGTGATTAGCTCACCCTAATCGCCTGTAGTGTCCCGTTCCAAGTATTTTGCGCGTTAAACCCCGTTTTAACATATGTTAACACATTTTCACATACCGACAAGTCACATAATGATTGTAAACACATAACACTTGTAAATATACACATTCACACTCGTTCACCAATTCCCGGGACTCGAGACTTGCATGTTCCCTATGCTTTGACGATTCTCCTAATCGTCACCCCTTGTACACTTGGTTAAGGACTGACATCTAACGATCCTCTAGGCCAACATCTAATGATTCCCTAGACTCATATAACAGTTCCTGAACCATAACCCGACTCAACTAACCCAGTTAAGTACAGAATACGCGTGACTCGCTAAGGTAGACTTTAATTTAGACGATGTTGTTAACTTGAATTTGCCGGGTGTCACATCATCCCCACGTTAAAAGAATTTTCGTCCCGAAAATTATGTAAGTACCAAGAGTATGAACAAAAGAAACAGACAAAAATAGAAACCAAGAGAGAGAATTACCCGAGTTGTCACAACATCAGTAAGGATTTTAGTTTTGGTGAGTGTCCAAAGCCAAATTGGCTTTGGATGGGTCCTTAGCTGTCTTAGCCTTAAGTTGAGGAGAATGATCAGTGGTGTGGACTAGCTTTTGAACTAGGTTCAACAGCTGCAGTTGACCATTTGCCAGTGCTTGTATGTCAACACTTGGTCCAGCAGATGTTTGATCATTTCCTATCAGTTGTTGAAAACCATGAGGGTGTCTGTTCACTTTAGGTTTTGAAGGCCTCTTGGGCTCTTCATAAACATGTGGCAGACGGTGACAAGTGGGTTGTCCATATCTTCTTGGTAATCTGTTAGCAGGTGGAGCATCTGTTACCTGAACATCTCTGGGAGCAGAGTTTTTGTTCAGACTTTTGGTAACAGATGTTTGGACTGATTCAAAAGTCTGTTTGGGTTTTCCTTTTGAAGTACTTTGTAGATGCGTTTTGCGACTAGTGATTGGATAGTTAACATGTGTTAAGTAGGCTGATGTGGGCGAATGTATATAGTTTTGGGCGAAGGTGATAAGAAGTGGGTGAAGGTAGAATGAACTGGACGAAACTGGAATGGAGCTACACAGAAGATACACATTCGACCACCACAGTGGGCGAATGTGGAAAAGACTCACATTCGACCAAGAGAAAGGGGCGAATGTGCAGTGCCTATAAATAGAATTTGTGTTTTTGTAATGTTAAGAGAGTCATCAGGTGTGTGTGTTTTGAGGTGTTGTTCCAGGAGAGTTTGAGAGAGTCTGTGTATGAGTTAGATTAACTGTATTGACATTGTAATCAAGTTTATAAACAAGTTAATCTATGAAAACGTTTGAAAATGACTTTGATTGTGTTTTGATTTGAGTTTATATCAGTTTGTTCAAAGCTAGGGTTTCCGCACCTGGTTTTGTAACTTGTATGATCATATAATCCTGTTTTCGTGTCAAATCATATCCTCTACAAAGTGGTATCAGAGCGTAGAGGATCATACAACAACAAATTGATAAACTCAGAGCTGATTTGGACCTTATTTTGATCAATTCACATCTGTTTTTGCATAAAAATGGTTTTTGAGTGTTTTTTAGAGATTTAGAGTTGATTTTGTGGTTAAAATTCAAAATTCCAAGAATTAAAGTTGTTCCAAATCATCTCCGAAGCAAAACCTGATCAAGATCATTCAAATTCACAAACTTTTGAAAATCAGAGAACAAAATAACCGTTTTTCAAAGTGTAACCGTTTTTCAAATCTGAAAATGGGCGAACCTGGAACTGTGTGGTCGAAGGTGTAATTTTCTGGGCGAACCTGAGAGATTTTTGGGCGAACCTAGGAGTTTTTGGGCGAACCTGGAAATTTTCTGTTGAATTTTTCACTTTCGGGTCACATTTTTCACATTCGATTGATTGGGGGTACGAACCTAGAACTAAAACGGGCGAACCTGGATTATTTTGGGCGAACGTGAAAAGTGTTAGTGGGTTTTTACTTTCTGGTGAGATTTTACATTCGGGTATCACTGTTTGGGCGAACCTGAAGCAGAAAGGGACGAAAGTGAAGTTTATTTGGGCGAACCTAGAGCTAGTTTTTGGAAAATTTTCTAAGTGTTGAATTTTTCGAAATTCGTAATCATGTGGAATTTTCCGACTACTTCGACACCAGCATCTACACAACCACAACAGCAGGTGATGGACCCATGGACGGTAGCAGCACAGAAGACGAGCACACAATCTTCGCAGCCGGTTAACTACATGACTCAAAGTGCACCTCCAGCACCACAATCTGACTATTGGGGAGTAGCAGCAGCGGTGGTAAATACTCAAACTACAAATGCTATTTCCACACTGATTAATGATTTGTCTTCAGGTAGCGGGAATAGGCCACCGAAGCTTATGGAGATTCAAGAATACAATCAGTGGCAGAAAAAGTTCAAGATACATTTGGAAGGCATGGGAGTGGAGGGTGCTGAAGCATGGAACATGATTGCTAAAGGTTACACACCACCAGTTTTGGAGAACACAGGTGAACCAGTGCTATTGGAGAGCATGGCTGAGGATGAGAAAAAGAAGTTTGCTGTGGAGAAGAAGGCGTTTTCCCAATTGACACAGGCAATCACAAATGATCTTTTGCATCAGTTTGGGACTTGCACAACGTCTAAGGAATTGTGGGTAGCACTTAAAAGAAGGCATGATGGCAATGAGAAGACTAGAGGTCTAAGGATGGAAGAACTGAGAAAGGAGTTTGAGAATTTTTCTTATATTGGAAATGAAACTTTGAAAGAACTAACTCCTAGATATAGTCATTTGTTATCTGAATTGTCTAGCTATGGTATACAGATCCCTATGGCAAAGCAGGTGGATAAGTTTGCATATGCATTACCACCAAACTGGGATCAGCATGTGGAAGTCCTTAGGGAGAAGGATGCTTATCAATATTGGTCTATTCAAGAGTTCATAGAGAAGCTGGAAAACAAAGAATTGGAAGAGAAGAGGAAAGCTAGAAGAGCACAGATCCCTCAGAATCCAAACTTATACTTTGGAGGATCTCCAGTTCCAGCTAGTACATCAAGCTCAGGAGGGCTAGTGGCACCACATGTTGCATGTATTTCCAATGTTATGGAATCACCTACCATCAACTACCATCAACAAACATCATCCTTTTCACAACCTTCAAATCCACCACCACAACAACAATACAACAATTCTTACATTCCACCATTCTCCCCAATGCAACAAGCAGCTTTCTATACTGCTAGCCAATCTCAACAACAACCAATGAACCAACCTAACCAACAAACGGTGGTTTTGGAGACATCTAACTTGGGTAATGTGACAGTTGAAGTTGCTCAGCAACACATTGCATTAGTCTCTGCAATGGTCTCATCCTACAATGGATTAGTTGCTAGTCAAATTGGGAATAACAACTTGACCAATGAAGACTACGCACAGATTGACAAGGAAGAGATGGAACTCATTGATATCCAATGGGCCTTTGCGAGCATTATGAGAAGAGCAACTGAATTTATCGAGAAGACAGGTAGAACGGATTTGGGAACTTCTCCTAACACAACCTACGGGTTCAATAAGGAGAAAGTGACTTGTTTTAACTGTGGAGGGAAAGGTCATTTTAAAAGAGAATGTACCCAGCCACCAAAACAAGGCAATAGGAACCCATTCAATGCAAGCTATCAGAATCGTCAACAACAAAACCAAAACCAAGTTTCTTACCAAAACAACAACTACCAAAACCGTCAAAACAACTTTAATAACAACCAAAATAGACAACCAAACACACCAATCCAGACACAAAACCAATCACCAAACAATACTAACCGAACAGTCATACCAATAACTACACCAAATGAGACACATCAGAACACCAATCGGAATCAAGCATTGGTGACTCAACAAGATGAGAGGTTTGACTGGTCGAGTATGCAGATAGGTGTTGAAGAGATTACTACTGGTGGCAATGTGGCTTGTGTTGCGTATCAGGTTGATATTGAAGATTCAGTGACGATGGATGAGAATGTAGAAACTGAAGTTGAAAGTGATGAGTCTGAAGCTGAGATGGATGAGGAGACTGAACCTGTTAAGGTTAATGTTGAGGTTAAAACTGAAGAGACAAATTCTGGAGTTGTGATTGATACTGTTTCTGATGTTCCTGAGGAGTGTGAATCGGTTTATTCTGATTCAGACAGTGAATCGGATACGGAAGCAAGTGTTGATTCTCTAGATGATGACATCGATCAGTTGCTAGCAGAAGCGGATTTTCTGATGACAAGGAAGTCGTGCATTGCTGTTGGATCAGTGGCTGTTTTTATGAACACTTATGTGTTTATCAGATTTATCTATGAGTTATTAAGCAGCGGATATACAAGTGTTCAAAGGTCTAAAAGATCACTTTGATGAGGAGTTATTACTCCCCCTTGACTGAACAATAAATGAGAAACAATAAATGATCTAAGTACAAAGCAGTAATAACAGTTTATGTTTCTCAGATGTGAAGTGGAAATTATAAGTTTAAAGCCCGAAGGATTTCAATATAAGTTTAAAGATATTACACAAAATCACATATATGAAAATAGATGAACAAACTCATCTATTTATAGACTAATGTACTAAACTGTAGTCTGAAGTAATCTAAGATATTTAACAAAGATATTATGCAAAGATAAGGTTACTACAGTCTGTACATTGAAACTTGAAATCACGACTTTAACAAAACTATATAATAATCAAACTGCTGATCTTCAGTCGGTTAGAAGCTTCTGAGGGAAAGTGCTGATGAGTGACAAACTGCTGATGAGCAGTTTGTCTTCAGCAGTTCTTCAGTGAAATGTCTGGTTAGACTTCAGAACTTCTGATGAGTTTACTCTTCAGTACTTTGTGTTTGTTCTTCAACACTTCTTCTTTTTGTTCTTCAGCAGTTCTATACTTAGGCAGATATGGAATAGACTAAGGTTATCAAAAATGTGGTTTCGTCAATCCTCTTCGTCCCAACAATCTCCCCCTGGATTGATGAATCCAAAACCTTATCTATCCTTTATTGTTGTCCTTTTCTCTCTTCTAGCATCCTCCAGATCTCTGCTGTCATCCGGGTGGTAAGAGTACATCTTTGTTGCTCAGTGAGAGGACCAAGTTCAGGTGTTAAATGTTGAATGGTGAGAAGGTCTTTGGACGATAAAACACTCAACTCCTTTGAGTTTCTATAGACCTTACTTGAACGGTCTCTCCTGGTCACAAGTACTGAGTTGGATTCAGTAAATGACCATTTGACAATGTTTACCTTTGACCTGTCAAAGTCAGAGGCATAGGAAACCAAGCCTGTTTCCTTAGGTTGACCTGATTGAGGAATGTCTTCTATTTCAGTGACTCTCAGGTGAGACTCTTGACTTCCTTGTAATTCAGCAGCACCTTGGATTGGCATGTTGGGCAGGTGATGCTCTGTAACAACCCTTGTATGTGTCTTCTCTTGGATGGATTGTTGTAACTGATAAGCATAGGTAGCCTTGTCTCTGAATTGGGTCAAGATGGGTTTCTCTTCAACATCAAAATCACCATGTACAAGCTGATCTCCTTCTAGCAAAATCATTTTGAAGTCAGTCTTGACAATGGGATCTCCATCTGCTTTTCTTTTGGTGGCTGGCCTTCCTAATGTACCAGATGACCTTTTGACAATAGAAGTTGTTTGGACTTCTTGGCTTTCAAATCTTTCTGGTTCAGCAACTTTCTTTGCTTTGAATTTCTTGTAAGCCTCATATAAAGTTTGTTCTTTCCATCTGCTGATTGAGGCTTTTGAACCATAGCCATTAGCCACTAATTCTTCAATCACTTCAGCTCTTTTGGCTTTCCTCTCATTTTCAGTTGCTATTCTATCGGATAGCATTTGTGCTCTTCTGGTCAGCTCTTGTGTTGAGAGTCTTTTGAGGGCCACTTGCTTTGATTTGGAGTTCTTTGTAATGAATGCTATAAGCTGTGCTCTTTTGTCTTCTTCAGCAGCAGCTTCAAGTGCTCTCTCTTCAGCCTCAAGCTCATCAAGTTTCTCTTGGTACTTGATCAGTTTTTCTTCAAAGCTCAAGTCTTCTCTGGTTTCTAGGCTGTTCCATACTCTGTCTTCTTTTGCCTTCTTAGCAGCTTCTTTTAAACTCTTCTCCAATAAATCTTTTGACATGCTGATGGGAGTAGGGTTTAAGACAGCTGTGGAAGTTGTTGTAGGCAAAGGAGTGGGAGCAGGTTCTTTTTCAGTTGCCTTAGGAACTTCTGAAGATGGTTTAGGAGGTAAAACTGCTGATGTGGTAAGTGGAGTCACAACTGCTGAAGGATTGTCTTCAGTAGTTTGAGAAATGTAATCAGCAGTTCCCTCTGATGCCTTAGATAACTTGAATCTGGTGCTACTTCTTTTCCTGGTCTTTGTGTTGGTCTATCAGCTTCTTGATCAGGAGTTTGTCTTTGTGTAGCATCTGTTGGTTCCTTAATCATCTCCCCCTTTTTGGCTTCATCCACTTCTGGAAGCCTAATAGAATGAGATGTTGCAGCAGACAACCTTGCCAGTTGATCTTGTGTTTCATCCATTTTCTTGTTCAACTCAGCAAGTCTCGAGTTGATCAACCCAAACTGATTGTTAGCTTTTAACTCCCAAGCAGTTGTGAAGGGTTTGAGTTGATCAGTTATGATTTGTTTGAGTGCCTGATACAGGGGACCATCTGGGCTGCATAGTTGGTTCAGATCTATGCTTGTGAGCCCAGTGAATTGGGTAGGTTGTTTTGGTGAAGGGGTGCTTTTTGGGTGATCTTCAGATTGCTCTGAAGATGCCAGTTTTGGGGATTTTTGGGCTAACTGGTCTTTAACCTGATCTTTGGTGACCAGCTTCTTGAGCTTGGAGACCTTAGATGCAGGACCTTCAATGTCAACCGTCAATTCAGTTTGTAGAATGTTTGATTTATCAACCAACTTAATGGAATCATCTGAATCCCTGATAGTGTCCTCAGAGAGGGCAGGATCAGTTATATCATGAGCTGGACCCAAACCAGTAGTCTCATGAACCTCTTTGTCTTGGTTCTGAGGTTTTCCTACCTCTGGCCTTAGGCCTTCATCAGTAGTTGCCAAGTTTGAGGTCTTAGCTATGTTACTACTGTCCTCAGGTTCACCACTGGGTGATAAGTGAGTAGTAGCAGCCTCAAAAGTATCAAAAGTTTGCAAGTTTGGGCTTACAAACTCTTGTTCATCCTCATCTCTTTGGGTTGGGCTAATGGGATCCACATTCATGTCAACTTCTGAAGGTATCTCCCCAATTTGATGTGTTGTAAGGGGAGTGACATGTGGTGAATGGGTTCCTTTAAGTCCTGAGAGAAGTTGGGCAATTTCTATGGTTGTATGTGAGGGTTCAGGTTCAGTAGTTGTGATGGGTTGGTGTTCAGGAGTTTGGGTGGGTTCAGGAATGGTTTCAGCAGTTTCAAAAGCAGGGTCAACAGTTATTGGTTTCTTAAATCTTTTTCTTTGGAAAATAACTGTGACAGGTTTTCTTTTGGGTGGTGGAGAAGGAGTGTGCTGAGAGGATGTTTCAGCCACTTCCTTTTCAAGTGCAGATTGCACATCAGTAGTTTCAGGTTTCTCCACTTCCTGAACTTTCTTTTTCAGTGACTTGGTTGTTTTTGGTTTTTGTTGTATAGGCTTTTTAGTTTTCTTTTTGGGTTTGGAAGATGTGGGTTCCTTGGGGATGGGTTGTTCTTCCCCTTGGTCATCTTCTAGCATAAGAGCTGGTTTGTTGTGCCTAGAGAATACTTGAGCAGTTAAAGGGTTTAAAGTTGTTGTTTCTCCCTCAAGTACTCCCTCTCCAAGTTCTTTTATTATGCACTGCATAACAAACCTTGGATATAACAAAAATTTCTTTTTATCATTTTCATGATGTAAAACCAGTTCATTGAAAAACAGTTTTGATGCCTTGAAAGAAGTTTCATTTATGATGGAATGAAAAATAGGTTGAAAGGTTGAAGGCATCTGATCTATTGACCCAGTTTTTGGACTAAGACACATAATAATATAATGAAATAACAGTTTATATTGTGGGTCAAAATATTTTTTGTAAACTGTTGCTTGTGCCAAAGTACCTTGGTAGCCACACTCTGTCATGGTTAGATGAATATCTGAGGTTGGAATATGCTCAGGTGCCTCAGAATCCTTCAAACCAAGCCTGATGCTTAGTGTTTCTGGTGAGATGGCCATCATTTTCCCTTTTATTGAAGATTTGAGGGAAATCACTTCATTGTTCACCTTCACCGTGTCTGAATTTGCCCAGAACTCATTAAGAGTTTCTTCATGAATGGGTGGATCGATGGTGAAAGCATCATAGTATTGGGATTTCATGATGAGATCAAGTATCTCATCATACTGGGACCAGGCTTCATCTTTAACAAAGTAGCCTCTTTGGTTGTGTCCTTGTTTTAACACGAGAGCCATGGATGTTTTTGATCGAACAGTAATTTGTTAGGTTAGAGAAGGGGTTTTGCTTTGAATTTGAGAGAGAAAGAGGGAATTTTGCTTTTTGAATAGATAAGTGTTGGAACAGGGTATTTATCAGAAGTTTTTAACCGACTAGGTCAAACTTCTGACGAGTGAAAAGTCTGTTTTACCCTTTTAGTCAAACTGCTGAAGAAGAAAGGTTTCTTCATCAGTGGTTTTAGTTATCTCATCAGCAGTTTCAACTGCTGATGCAAATGACTTTTAAAACACTTTTCTAACTTCTGATTTTCATCAGTAGTTACATCCATTTTGAAAATATCCCATTTTGATGTTTATCAGTAGTTTTCAAAATTTGTTCATCAGAACTTTCTCTTTTCTCAAATTTTTGGTCTTCAGAGGTTTGTGACAGATAAGTATGTAAGTGAAAAATAAAATATGTGCAGAATTAAAAAGTGAAACACTTACAGACTTTCTTCTAAGTTTAACATCCCAAGCATGGATACTAACCTCTGAAAAGTTGTTGAATCAAGGGGTTTGGTGAAAATGTCAGCTATTTGATTAGCTGTTGTGACATGCTTCACCTCAATCTTGCCTTTTTCATAGCAATCTCTTATGAAATGATACCTGATTTCAATGTGTTTAGTCTTTGAAAACTGAACAGGATTTTGAATGATGCTAATGGCAGATTTGCTGTCTACTAAAAGTGGGGTCTTGGTCTCTTTGATTCCATAATCAAGCAGTTGATATTGGAGCCATTGTATCTGTGAAGTACAGCTTGCAGCAGCAATGTATTCAGCTTCAGCTGTTGAAGTTGCCACAGATGTTTGTTTCTTTGATTGCTAGGACACCAGACAGTTTCCTAAGAATTGACAACCACCAGATATTGATTTTCTTGACATTTTGCAGCCTGCATAGTCACTATCGGAAAAAGCAGTTAACTTGGTATTGCTTGAAGCAGGATACCAAATCCCTAAAGTAGGAGTTCCTTTCAGATATCTGAAGATTCTTTTGACTGCAATTAGATGAGATTCTCTTGGTGCAGATTGGTATCTAGCACACACACAAGTTGAAAACATGATATCTGGTCTAGAAGCAGTTAGATATAAAAGAGAACCTATCATACATCTATACATGGTTTGATCAATGTGTTTCCCTTGATCATCTGGTTCAACTTGTGTGATTGGTGTCATGGGAGTGGAACATGTTTTACAGTCTTGTAAAGAAAATTTGTTCAATAATTCTTTAACATATTTTGATTGATGTATAAATGTTCCATTTGACTGTTGTTTGATTTGCAGTCCCAAAATGTACTGCAATTCTCCCATTGTACTCATTTCAAATTTTGATTGCATGAGTTTCTTAAATTCTTCACACAGTTTTGAATTTGTTGAACCAAAAATGATATCATCAACATATATTTGAACAAGTAAGACATGATTTCCAACATCTTTTATGAAAAGAGTTTTATCAATGGATCCCCTTGAGAAGTGATTCTTAAGCAAAAAGTTTGAAAGTGTTTCATACCAGGCTCTTGGAGCCTGTTTTAGCCCATAAAGAGCTTTGTCAAGTCTGTAAACCCAATCAGGATGAGAAGGATCCTCAAACCCTGGAGGTTGACAGACATACACTTCCTCTTTTATTTTTCCATACAAAAATGCACTTTTGACATCCATTTGATAAACTTTAATGTTGTTGGAAATTGCATAAGCTAAAAATAACCTGATAGCTTCAAGTCTTGCAACTGGTGCAAAGGTTTCATCATAATCAATTCCTTCCTCTTGGGAATAACCTTGTACCACTAGTCTTGCTTTGTTCTTGATGATCATACCAGCCTCATCTGATTTGTTTCTGAAGACCCCTCTTGTTCCAATTGGTTGCTTGTTTTCAGGTAAGGGACAGATTTCCCAAACCTGTTGTTTCTTGAATAAGCAAAAGTTGGAAAGCTGGTTTCTTGTAAGTGCCCCTGATGCAATATCACCCATAATTTGATCCAATGGATGATCCTTGTGTTCAATCAGTTGTTGTAAACCTGTACTGGATGATGGCTCTACAGGTTCTTCAAATAAACCACTGAGATTGATAATATCTGGTTCAGCTGTTATTTGAACTTCAGGAGTTTTAGGTTCAGCTGAATCAGTAGTTTCAAAATGTTCATCAGTAGTTCCTGAAGTTGAAGCTATTGAAACTTCTGAAGGTTTGATAGTTGATCTTCTGACTGTGTTTGAAGTCCATGGTGCAGGACTATCATCTTCAAATCCTTGAAAACCATTTTGAGGATGTTTGGATGATTCAACAGTCTTTTCAGGTCCGAAATGAAAATTGTCAAGATCGAATAATTCAGCAGGATTTGCTGGAATAAGAGTGTGTTTTGATTCATTGAACTTGACATTCAGTGTTTCTTCTACTATCTTGGTTCTTGAATTGAAAACTTTGTAAGCTTTTCTCAAAGGAGAATAACCAAGAAAATAACCTGTGTCAACTTTTGCAGCAAACTTAGAAATAGAGTCTTTGATGTTGAGGATAAAACATTGACATCCAAAAGCCCTGAAGAAGGAGATAAGGGGCTTAATGCCATGAAGAATTTCATAGGCAGTCTTGGTATGTCTCTTGTTGATACGAACTCTATTCTGAACATAACATGCAGTGTTGACTGCTTCAGCCCAAAAATACAAAGGTAGGCCTGAATCAGCTAACATTGTTCTGGCTGCTTCAATTAATGTTCTGTTCTTTCTTTCTACCACACCATTTTGTTCAGGAGTTCTGGGAATGCTGAACTGTCTAACAATCCCTTTAGACAGACAGAATTCATCCAGAGTTTTGTTCCTGAACTCTGTCCCATTGTCAATCCTGATGACTTTGACAGATAGAGAGTATTGCTTCTCTACTTGTAGAATAAAGAACTTGATGATCTCAGCTGCCTCATCCTTGGAATATAAGAAGAAGACCCATGTGAATCTTGAGTAGTCATCAATGATGACCAAGCAGTACTTCTTCTTACCAAGGCTCATAATCTTGACTGGTCCAAATAAGTCCATATGGAGTAGTTGAAGACATAAAGTTGTTTTTGATTCTTCAATAGACTTATAAGAGGACTTATGCTGTTTACCTTTAAGACAGGAAACACAGTGTTCTTTGCACTGATATTCCTTCAAAGGTAGACCTCTGACCAAGCCCATTTTTGTGACTTTATTGATGGTTTTAAAGTTCACATGGCCAAGTCTCCTATGCCAGAGATCATTTTCTGAAGTTGATGCCTTTGAGAAGAAACATGCAGTCTTGTTCAATACTTTGTCTTTTTCAATGTCCACTGCATAGACATTGCCACATCTTTTGGCAATCAGCAAAGTATGATCTTCAATGATCTTCTCTATCAACTTCTGGCCTTCTGGTGATATGATCTTGCATGCTGTCTTTGTGAAAAAGGAAGAATATCCTTTGTCACACATTTGAGAGACACTCAGCAAGTTGTACTCAAGGTTTTCAACCAGATTGACCTTGTCAAACTGCATTTTGCCTGAGGATACATTGCCAAATCCTAGCACATATCCCTTGGCATTGTTCCCAAAGGACACAGATCCTTCTCTTTGACTGATAAAATTGTTTATCAGGTATCTGCATCCAGTCATGTGCATTGAGCCTCCACTATCCACATACCATATGCTGTTCAAACCTCTGGAGACTCTCTGCACAAGATAGCAAATTAGTTAGTTTTGGCAACCCAAGCCAGTTTGGCTTTGGGTTTGCTCTTGAGAACAGGTGCAGCTTGTTGTGGACCATTTTTAGTAATCCATGTCTTTTTGGCAATGGATTTGTCATTAAGAACAATGGTGGGTTCTTTTTGGTTTCCACCATCAACTTTGGTCATCAGAAGTTTAACCAGGTTTATCAAATCTTTAACTTCAGCAGTTTGTGAAACTGCTGATGAGTTAGGTGAAACTTCTGAAATTCAACTTTGAGAAGATGACCTTTGTTGAGATAAAGTCTTCTTCTTAGAAAGGGTTTTGTTTGATTGTTGTTTGTTGGGAAAAAAGGTATTTTGATAATCTTGTTTTATCTGTTTTCCCACAATCAATTGTTGTCTTTGTTTGTTTAACTGATTTACCTTTCTAAATTTACAAAGTTCAGTTATGTGGTTAAACAGACCACATATTTCACATGCTTTTGCCTTCTCTTTCCTTTTAGATAGATCAAGAGAGCTGGAAGGCAATTTACTGACAAAATCTGATTTTTGAAATAGGTCATCAGCAGTTTTCAGGGTCTCAACTCCTGATGTAGTTGAAACTGCTGATGGCTTATTGTCAGTAGTTTTAACTTCTGCAGTACTTCCCTTTTTGAGGAAGTTCTGATGGTAGGATGTGCATTCCTCCATATCAGAAGTTTGAATCAATTTCTTCCCATCATTATCAGTTTTGTGGGTGAAATCTGTTGGTGATTCAGTGTGGGTATAACCAATGCCAAACTTAACATTGGCTGCAGTTTGTTTGTTAAGTAACATTTGATACCCTTTACAAGACTCAACCCATTTTTCACAATCAACCTTGGTGTCAGCAAGCTCTTGTCTGACTTTTCCTAGGTTGTCTATCATGGTTTTAATTTGTGCTTCTGTTTCAATGGATTTATCATTCAGTTTGGAAATTTCTTTGTTTTTCAACATAATTTTTCTTTCCAAATCACACTTCATTTGTGTGTATTTTCTTTCCATGTCATTGGATTTGCCTTGTAAATGCACATTAGTTTCTCTAATTAAAGCAAATGATTCTTTGCAAGATTTAGTGCAAAGCTTTAACAGAGATTGTTCTGATACCTGTGTGAGAGCAGAATTTGAAGAGTATCCTTCAAAGGCCATTAAAGCAAAATTCTTTCTGCCATTATCAGGTTCTCCCCAGTTGACATCATAGACCTTATTGTCTGCATCCTGACTGCATTCTGATGTGTCATAAGGAAGACTGCTCCAGTCAACATACCCTGAGGTGAATAAGCTTTGTTGCTGAGGGGGTTGTTGAGTTTGTGCAGGAAGTTGAGCAGTTGGAAATGGAGGCATGAGCTGCTGTTGTTGTTGAGCAGGCATCTGTACATATTGTACTTGTGGCACATATTGGACATTTGGAGCTTGTGCCTGTACAAAATGAGCACTCCCATTAGTTCCATTATTCCTATTATATGAGGGGTTATATTGATTTCCAGAGGACATTGGTTGGTTATAGCTAGAGCTTCTACACTCTCTAGCAAAGTGTCCCAACTTCTGACACTTATGACATCTCAGTTTAGATTTGTCAAAACCAACTTTTGTTGAATTGTTTAGTCCTGGAAATTTCCTTCCTGGCCTTTTATAAAATTTGTTAGTTTTTAAGCTTAACAAGGCCAGTTGGTGCAATATTTCCATTTCTTCTAAGTCATCACTGCTAAAATATTTTAAATCATCCATGATGAAACACATGTTGTCAGCAGTTTGACTTAGTTCTTCATTGTCATAAGCTGGGAAAGATCCATCTGATGAGATCCCAGCTGTTATGTCAATGTGGTCAAAAGAACCAAAATTATTAGAACAGGATGGTGAGTCATGTCCTAACAAGGCTGTGCTACCCGGAGTATAGTCATCAGCAGTTTTACCAGATTCTTGCAACTTTTTCTTTTGATTGATTTCTCTTTCAAAAGTTAATAATTTACCATGTAACCTAGTTAGGTTCAAGGTATTAAAATCTGAACTGGTTCTGAGGACTATAGAGTAAGTTTCCCATTTTGAAGGTAAAGACCTTAAAAATCTATGCAACATAGACTCAGTTGTATAGGTCTGATTGTTTATTTTTAACTCAGAGATGAGTGAAGAAAATCTTTCAAACTGTTGAGTTAAAGTTTCACCCTCTATGTGAGTAAAAGTTTCATATTGTTGAGCCAATATTTCTCTGATGTTGGCTATCACCTCAGCAGTTCCTGCAAACTGTTCTTTTAGGCAATCCCACAGTTCTTTGGCACTTTCACAGTGTAAAAGGACAGCATAAATTTCGTTTGGGAAAGCCATAGCCAACATGGAGAAAGCTTTTGCATCAAGCTCAAACTATTGGAAATCTTCCTCCGTGTATTCTTTTGGGTCTTTTGGTCTTTCAGTCTTACCCTCTGGATCAGTAACAACTGGTTTGTGAGGTCTAAAAACTACAGACCTCCAACATCCAGTGTTTGTTTGAGAAATAGTATGTGCCAACCTTTTAGACCATATGTTATATTCATTTCTGACTAACATGGCAGGTTTGTTGGCAGATCCAGTATTGTAGGGATCCATTTTTAAGAAGTTTGGATTTGTCAATACTTTCTTAAAGTGATGGATTTAAAAAGTGAGCCTTTTATCCTTTTTATTGAATATCAATATTGAGCCTGTGTCTGAATCTCAATTTGTTAGATTGATTTTGATCAGATTAACCAGAAGCTCTGATACCAATTGTTGGATCAGTGGCTGTTTTTATGAACACTTATGTGTTTATCAGATTTATCTATGAGTTATTAAGCAGCGGATATACAAGTGTTCAAAGGTCTAAAAGATCACTTTGATGAGGAGTTATTACTCCCCCTTGACTGAACAATAAATGAGAAACAATAAATGATCTAAGTACAAAGCAGTAATAACAGTTTATGTTTCTCAGATGTGAAGTGGAAATTATAAGTTTAAAGCCCGAAGGATTTCAATATAAGTTTAAAGATATTACACAAAATCACATATATGAAAATAGATGAACAAACTCATCTATTTATAGACTAATGTACTAAACTGTAGTCTGAAGTAATCTAAGATATTTAACAAAGATATTATGCAAAGATAAGGTTACTACAGTCTGTACATTGAAACTTGAAATCACGACTTTAACAAAACTATATAATAATCAAACTGCTGATCTTCAGTCGGTTAGAAGCTTCTGAGGGAAAGTGCTGATGAGTGACAAACTGCTGATGAGCAGTTTGTCTTCAGCAGTTCTTCAGTGAAATGTCTGGTTAGACTTCAGAACTTCTGATGAGTTTACTCTTCAGTACTTTGTGTTTGTTCTTCAGCACTTCTTCTTTTTGTTCTTCAGCAGTTCTATACTTAGGCAGATATGGAATAGACTAAGGTTATCAAAAAGGTGGTTTCGTCAATCCTCTTTGTCCCAACAATTGCAGATGATGCTTTCACAAAGATTGACAATTCCAGATTCTTTGCAGGAAAGGAAGCTCATTTCGCATTGATGGCCATGACTGATCCGCCAAAACCTGTAAGTTCTGAGTGTAGCACTGATGTTACAAGTAATAAATATTGTGGTACATGTGATAGATTGACTGAGGAGAACAAACAACTTCGTGTTCAACGTGATAGTGCTATCATGAACAGTCAATCTACTCGCAAAGAGTTGAATGCTTTTAACAAAGTATTAGATGGCTACAAAAAGGACATTTCCGACTTGAAAAACACTTTGTCATTGAAACAATTGGCAATTAACAACTATATAAATGAAATTGAAAACACCAAGTTGGAAATGGCCGCCATCAAATGCTTTGCTGAGAAAGTAAACAAAAAGCTGGAAAGCTATAAGCATATTGCTTATGTGGTAGACCACATCATTGATGACCAAACTACCAATTATCGGTCTGTACCATCTCCGGTTCTCTTTGAAAACCATAATTGTCACCAAGTGACACCGGAGAGTTCGGTAAAATCTGACTCAGCATCGGAAAATGAATCTAATACATCTAGTATTGGTGATCCACATTCCGATGTTAGACCAATTTTAGGTATCAATGATGAGGGTGTTACTGCTGAGAGTGTAGATTCAGACACTGAGAGTGATGACACTGGTTGTAATCAAACTGTTAATGCATGTGAAATTCCAAAAGAAAATCACATCATTACAAATGAACCAGTTTCACCATCTCAGATTGTGATTCCGATGGCAAATGCTCATGGTGAAAAGAAGTCTGAAAAGAATGTTGTGAAGAAAGATCTTGAGAAAAATGTGGTTAAGAAAGATCTTGAAAAGAGTGCTAAGAATGAACAATGTGACAAACCTGTCAAAGTGTTTTATCGGATGGAAGGATCCGATAAGATCATTTCTGACGAGGACTTTCCAATAAAAAATGCCAATTATGCTAAAATAGAAAAGATTTGGCAAGAAAGCACCATTTGGTTCCCAAAACATGAGAGAACAAATGAGATTCCACCTGCATTATTAAAGAAATTGTATTTGGATGTTCCTCAAGAACCAAAGGTCCATGTCACAGAGTTTGTTCGACCCAAAAACAGAGCTAATGGTTTCAATGAGCCTACTTACTCAAAAGGGCCACTCCCTGAGAGTTTAAGGAAGCAACAGTACAATGATCAATACCCTGTTAGATCATTTGCTCAACCAAATGCTCCGAATGTCTTTGAAGAGTACCGTGCGTGCTTTAAATGTGGGGAACGAGGGCATTTACTTGCTCAGTGCCCATATGTAAGGCATAAAAGGCACGAGGTTGAAGTGAGGAATTCCATGAGGAAACCGATTGATCATTATGTGCCACCACATAGACGAGTTGTTCCTCAACAACCACAACAGTTTTTCTACCAAAACAATTTTCACCAAATGAGGAACACTCGTCCAATCCAATATGATCGAAGGAATCGGATTGCTATGGAACAATCATGGAGGAAGCCTGTGGTGAACGCAACAGTTGATCGGCAAAAGGTTCCACCAAAACCGATTGTCAAATCAAATGTTGGACCTAAGTCTGTTAAATCAGATAAGGTTACCAAGAGAGTTACATTTGCTAACAATGTTCAGAAACCAACTGAGAACCCAAAGTCTCAGATTCGTATTTTGAAAAGGTCTGAACAATCTTGGTCACCCAATGGTACTCCAGGAGCCTCAACTTCAAGGGTTAATGAGAAAAAGGAAACTGGTTTGAACAATCAGAAAAAGATTGATCAAAAAGTTGTTGAAAATGCTTTTGAAAATGTTACTTTGAAACCTGATGTTCAAAGACCCAAGACTCAGGCTTGGGTCCCCCGAAAGAACTAACTGATTTACTTTTTGTGTGCAGGGAGCTTCAGCTGGCCCTATTAGCAGTCTTTGGAATGTTGATAATGGAGCTTCAGGCCACATGATAGGGGATCTTGCGTTGCTGTTCGACGTGAAGAACATCAATGGAGGGTATGTAGCTTTCGCGGGTAATAAAGGTGGATATATCACAATGGAAGGAAGTGTGAGCAATGGGATAGTGAGTTTCGAGCGGATTTCATATGTGAAGCAGATCGATTATAATCTGTTGAGTGTCAGTCAAATATGTGATAAGCAATTTACTGTGCATTTTGATGACAAATCCTGCTATATTCTGAAACCGGGCTTTACAATTCCTAAAGAGTGGATAATGTTGAAGGCACCTCGCGTCAACAATTTATACATTCTTGATATGTCCAAGGCAATGACATCACAGGGGCAGATAACATGTTTTCTATCAAAAGCGACAGAAAAAGAATCGATAATGTGGCACCGAAGAATGGGGCACATTCATCTGAGGAAAATGAATCAACTTGTGAGAAATGGACTTGTCGATGTAGTAAACGTGAAACATTTCCATCTGAATGACAAGTGTGTGAGTTGTAAAAAGGGGAAGCAACACAAACAGTCCCACAAAGTGAAAAAGGTTAACTCTGTAGAGATGCCACTTGAGCGATTGCACATGGATCTTTTTGGACCGGTCAAGCGCAAAAGTCATCTTGGAGAGCTTTATTGTTTAGTCGTCACTGACGATTACTCAAGATTTTCATGGGTGATGTGTTTGCAGAATAAAAGTGACACCTTTAACAACCTAAAAGTTCTGTTCACTCGATTGGAGAATCTCTACAATGTGAAAATTAAGAGAATTCGGAGTGACAATGGGACAGAGTTCAAAAATGCCAAGATGGATGAACTTTGTGAAAGCAAAGGGATACATCATGAATATTCGGCTCCGTACACCCCACAACAGAACGGTGTTGCTGAACGGAAGAATAGGACTCTAATTGAAGCGGCTAGAACAATGCTTGCTGATTCAAATCTTCCAGTAATGTTCTGGAACGAGGCGATTTATGCAGCAAATTACACATTAAATCGGGTTCTGACAGTGAAGAAGTTTGGTAAAACATCTTATGAGCTGTTACACCGAAGAAAGCCGAACTTAGAGTATCTAGAACCTTTTGGGGCGCCATGCACTATGTTGAATCCAAGCGAGAAGTTTAGTCCTAAAGCCGAGGAGGGTTACTTTGTTGGATATGCAACCCCGCTCAAACGGGTATACAACAAGCGAACTCGTCGAGTGGAAGACTGGGCTAATGTGGAAGTTCAACGATATACTCAAAATCTTCAAGGCACGGGTCCTGATTGGATGTTTGATTACAAAGATTTCTTTGAAACATTCAATCTAGATAGCTTGGTTGAAGAAGCTGTTATTCGATTACTTTATGAGTGTGAAAATGCAACAACTTCACCGTTGGTGCGTCCGATCACCGTGAACCCCCTACCAGCTTCTAATGATACCAATGCTCCTATACAAGAAGAAGAAGTGTTTCAAGAGGCTTCAACTTCATTAGACACTTCAGATTCTGAAGATGACCAATTTGAAGAAGCTATTCTTGAACAAGCAGAAGAACCAGAGGCACCGCCAGTGAAGCCAACTCCAACTTCAGATGTGGCTTCATCATCAAACACGGGTCATGATCTGGATGCTGTAGAGAACTTGACTGTTCAGACGGGAGTGCAAGTACCTGATTATCCGGAATCTCGAATTCATCGTATTCACCCGCTAGAGCATGTTATCGGTGATCCTGGAAGCAGTGTTATGACCAGAGGGCAGCTTAAAAGCGTTAACTCGCCAGAGAGTTTTGGTGCTTTAGCTTTATATGCTAAAATTCAACAATCTGGTAGTCAAAATGATTGGTCGTTTGCGTGTTATGTGTCGCAGGTAGAGCCAAGGACATACAAGGACGCTTTGAAGGATGATGCCTGGGTGGAAGCTATGCAGGAGGAGTTATTACAATTCCAGAAATTGGGAGTTTGGACGCTCACGGATTTGCCGCCGGATAGGAAGAAGATAGGCACTAAATGGGTGTTTAAGTGCAAGAAGGATGATCGGGAAAGTCAAGGAAGAGGTTTTTGTCGGGCAGCCACCAGGCTTTGAGGACCCAATCCACCGGGATAAGGTCTACGTGTTAAACAAAGCTCTATATGGCTTGCACCAGGCTCCGAGACAGTGGTACGAGGAGCTAAGTACATACCTCATCTCCAAAGGATTTAAGCGCGGCCTCGTCGATTGCACCCTCTTTACGAAGAAGACGGGAGATGATTTGCTTCTAGTGCAGATATACGTTGATGATATAATATTTGGTTCAACTAATGAGCTTTTATGCAGGGAGTTCGAAACTGTCATGCAGGTAAAGTTCGAAATGAGCGCAATGGGGGAGATGCAGTTTTTCCTAGGCTTACAGGTGGACCAAAGACCCGACGGGATCTTCATTCACCAGACGAAATATGTCTCCGACATCTTGAGCCGGTTCCAGATGGAGGACTCAAAGCCGATGGATACCCCGATTCAACTCAATCACGGGATTGGAGTGGACGCTAAGGGGGAGCTGACGGACCCATTTACATACAGAGCAATCATCGGATCTCTGATGTATTTGACGGCGTCTCGACCAGATATTATGTACGCAACGTGTCTCTGTGCTCGCTATCAATCGAAGCCGAAACAAAGTCATCTGACGGCGGTCAAGCGTATCCTTAGATATCTGAAGGGTTGTCCCTCAAAAGGACTTTGGTACCCTAATGATGATAATTTTGATTTTATCGCTTTTAGTGATGCAGATTGGGGCGGATGCGACAAAGATAGCAAATCTACTACAGCCGGTTGCCAGTTTTTAGGGAGCAGGTTAATCACCTGGCAGTGCAAGAAACAGACTTCCGTGGCTCTATCTACCTGTGAAGCCGAGTACATTGCAGCCTCGAGTTGCTGTTCGCAAGTACTCTGGATTCAACAACAGATGGTGGATTACGGTTTGCAGTTTCTTAAAACCCCTATACACTGCGACAACGAAGCCGCAATTGCATTAACTAAAAATACTGAAAATCATTCTAAAGCGAAACACATCCGGATCAAATATCATTTTATCCGTGATTGTTACGCTAAGGAATTGATTGATATGATCAAAATACATACTGACTACCAACGTGCAGATTTGTTTACAAAAGCTTTTGACAGATCCCGCTTTGAATATCTTTTAAAAGTAAACAATATAAAGGAAAAACAGGACTAATCGGCACCTCGGTTTATCGCTTTTTAGTTTTTAGTTTTTATATTTTACTAATTGGGAATTTCTCTTTGCTAATTGGGAATTTCTCTTTACTATCGTAATCCTCAAAGAAGTTGATGCTTTCGAGGGGATTGTTTAATCCTCAAAGAAGTTGATGCTTTCGAGTGGATTGTTTCTTTCAAAAAAATTTTTAGTTTTTGATATTTTTGAAAAACAACCAAAAATATGTTCTTTATTTTAGGGGGAGACATCTTTTCAGAAAAACCAAAAACATTATAAAATTCAAAAAGACCTAAAAATTAGAAAATCAAAAATGGTTTCCTGGTAAACAGAGGAAATGATAGTACATCAGTGGGGATCTGACACAGGCTAAAGAATTGTATAGTATATGAGGCGTGTGTTGACTTCGGGTGATATGCTGATAGGCTTCGTAGACTAAATATTGCGTGCATTAGTGATACAAACATAACGAACTACGCGTTCGTGGCTGAACACCTCATGGGCATATGGTCTTAGTACCGTAATTTCGTTTGATAGGATTGCCAAAATCTGAGGTTTCGGGTCGTTATGTTATGGTTATCCGGGATATTCTGATAAACTTTTGTCGTATTGATTTACGGACCTAGTTTTATCAGAATATTTGCTAAAAGAGCTTAATTGCCAAAACCGGAAGTTACCGAATTGAGGAACTTTATGTTTTAACTGATCATAGATCATTATTACATCGTATTGATCATCTGATGCAAATCAGTGATTAATATCAGCCTCAACCTAGTGTATACGCACATGTTACTCTGCTGCATTCAATTGCTGACCTGTACACCTCTGTGCTATATACTTTGTAACTTTTACGGATAACTCTGACATAATCACGCGTTACGACGAAGCTTTGTGCAATTACTTGATACGGGAGTATGTCGTGTGTGTGGGCACCACATCGTGTTAGTCTAATTCATCTAACTCGTATCATTTTAAAGCATTGCGTAATTGTCTGCATGTGAGCTTACATGGACCACAATATCAGCATTTGCCGTGTCACATACTGTTTCTAATGATAATAGTAAACAAATAGATCAACGCTGTGATCAGATTTCTCAGAAAACTGATATGATCCTCTGACCGGATTTCACAAAAAGTTTACTGCTTTCATTTACTTTGCTGCACTTTATTTTGTTGTAATTTACTTTTATTGTCAAAAAGATACAAAATCCAAAAAGATTTTAGGTGTGTTTTGATAAAATTTCAGAAAAATCCAAAATTTTTGCATTTCTACTTTATTTTTGATAACCGGGGATGCTTGATGGTCAATTTCTGAGATTTGACAATACCATCTGGGCTTTGTATCATTCTAAATGTGAAAATTTGTGTTTTGGAAGCTTAACGAATTGAAAAATATTGAACGGGATTCGAATTCGTGATTTGGCAAAATTTTCAGAATTTTCCATTTCACATTCGCCCCTTAAATGGGTCGAATGTGGAAAATTCTCTACATTCGGGTTGGTGAAAACGGGCGAATGTGGATTATTAATCACAATCCACTTTCGGGTGAGCAAGTTTTACATTTGTGCCATTCAGTTGGGGCGAATGTGGAATTTCTCTCACATTCGTCCACTACCACCGGGCGAATGTAGATGCCTATATATTGCCAAGAAGCAGATTCGACCATCATTCCAAATTTTTCAAAATTTTTACTAAGTACAAGACCTTGTTGCTTTGATTCTGATTGCTTGTGCGTTTGATTCCCTGATACTTCCTGATCATTTTAGTATCAATTTTACAGGTAAAGGAGCTGGAATGAGACCGGAATCGTCGTTTTTTATAACCGAGTCTAGGGTTTAGGTTTTCAAGGACTTAGCGTGTTTGTTAATGCTGTATTATGAGTGCATTTCATTCTATGACAGTTTTAGGGGGAGAATGAATAACAAATTAGGGTTATTACAGATTCTAAGTGAATAATCGATTGATTTCTAAATATAAACCCTAATTTTCTTTTAAAACTGACATATAATGAAATTAAGGGACAATTGATGTTACACGTTTGTTAGTCGGCACTTTTAGGACATATCTCAATCAGTTTTACGGATTAACAACAAAGATTGAAAATTTATAAAATTTTGGGGAAGAACAAGTTTCACGTTCGGGTCATCGAATGGACGAAAGTGGAATTTGTGGGCGAATGTACCTCAAAAACGGACGAATGTGATGTTTTACTCAAAACCATTCCACATTCGACCAACATAACTTACATTCGACCAGAATAACCTACATTCGACCAGAATTTTTGGGCGAATGTGGAATTCTAAAATCCTAAAAATTTTAATTTTTTTGTCGATTTTGTGTTTTAACGTTTGTTTTTGATTTTGTAATACAGATGGCAGAAGAACAAGAAAATGTTGAGATACCAGTTGAGACTATTGTCACAGATCCTGTCCCAGAACCTGTTCAAGAAGGTGAATCATCAAGCAAGAGCAAATGGCCGTTCGAGAAGAATCACAATTGTTGTGCTTATCTGGGGGAAGTAGAAAAGAATGTGGAGTTTACAGACATAATCAAGTTTTTGAAAAGAAGCAGAATAGTTTATGCTTTGGCTACACCAACTATTATCTACAAGGATATAGTTGAGGACTTCTACAACAATGCGAAGTATGATTACTTTGATAATCAGACAATAATAAAGAGCAAGATTCAAGGAATGGAGATGTTCATTACAGAGGCTGACATCAGAGAAGCTCTCCAGATTATGTTTGAAGTAAGTGAAGATCCAAGAGAACTCTCGTGGACTGAGCAGAAAGCTTGTTTCCTTAGAATGAAATACAAAGGACCTATCACTGATGGTTCAATGTACAAAGGGAAATTGAGCGTGCAGTTTAAGTATTTTGCTCACGTCATCATACATGTGTTTGGATGTGTTAGTGGAGGTTATGACGTAATGAGGAAGAGTTTGAGTTCATTAATGGTTGCGTTGACTCTCAACAAACCATTTAATGTTGCTGGGATGATCTTGGACCACATGTTGGAGATGCTGAAGGGTTTAAAGAAGAAGTATTTTATGTTGTACCCCAGATTCCTGATGATGATCTTTGATCACAAGTATCCAAATCTGAGGAAAGATCCAACACAGATACTTGCATTAGATCACATGAACATTCGTACCTTGGTGAGAATGAAGGGCTATAAGGGTGTGCCAGATAATGAAAGACCACCATATAGAAGGTTGTTTGGAGCCTTAGCTAGAGAGGATTACAATGATCCAGGAAAGAATACAGCAAGGCATCCTGATAGTGATTCTGACAACGATGATCCCTTAGTATACGCTGATGCTAATACTAAGAGGAAAAGGCAAGTAGTCAATCCTGGAGCCAAAGGGAAGGGCAAAGGAAAGACTGATCAGGGAAGTTCAAAGCAACAGGTTGTGAGAAAGAAGTCAACTGCTAAGAAAGGTACTAGTTTGGTGGATGAAGAATCAGTGGATTCTGAAGAAACAGAGGAGGAGGAACAGTGGGATTCGGATGCTGAAAATCTCCGGGCCACCAAACGTAAGACCACTATGGTTGGTGAGTCTGAATCATTAAACAGATCTATTGCAGAAGCTGAAGAGAGCAAAAAGTCTGTTAGTGCTGAAGATGAAGTGTTTGGTGTGAACATGGATGAGTTGAACGAAGGAGAAACTGTAGTTGTTAACTTGCCCAAGCCTAAACACAAAACCATGGCTAAGAAAACCAGTGCAAAGCAACTGAGAGAAAAAGAGTTAGCTCAACTCTTGAGAGGAAAAAGATTACCTGAAGCTGGAACGTCATCAAAGCAATCTTCACCAGTCACAAAGAAACAGAAGACTAAAGAGGCAGCAACATTACCAGTGGATGAGTTCAATGTAGCACTGGATAATGTACTTAATTTGTTCACAAAGCCTCAGAAGGAGAAGGAAACTGAAGTTGAGCCATCGAGATCAAAATCCAAGTCAAAGAAAGTCACTGTGGATGATGATGTTATGAAGCAAGTGAATAAGAAGATGGACGATATGATGAAGATGATTGTGGCTCAGCAAGCAGAAATAGCCAAATTCAAGCAGAATGAGGAAAAGATGCTTCAGATTGTAGTAGCTTCTAAGTCAAATCAGGATGAAATTGATGAGAAAGTGAAGAAGCTAGAAGCAAAGAACAAAAAGCTTGAAGGAAAATGTTTGAGGAACAAAAACAGGTTTAAGGCTATTAAAGAAGATAATAAAGAGTTGAAGGCTGAGAATAAACGCCTGAGTGAGTTAATTGATAATCTGTACAATGTTGCACCCAAGCTGAAGGAGGGTGAGGAAGACAAAGAAAAAGAAGTAGAACAGGTTGATTTTGAACCATCTGAGTCTGATAAAGAGAAAGATGATGATGAGGATGATGAAGAATCGGAGAAGAGTGATGATGAGGAGGATAATAATGATGATGATGATGATGCAGAGGGTTCTGGAAGTCAAAAAGAAGATGATAGTAGCAGTGATGATGATAATGATGGAGGAGATGATACATCGAAGTTTACATTTGAGAAGAGACCATCTTCAAAGAAGAAGAAAGATACTGGAGAATCGAGTTCAAAGAAGAAAGGTGAGAACGTTGATTCAGATGAAAGTATATTCTGGAATGAGAAGGTGAGGTCCTTGACTGATGAGGCTAAACAAGTTTACAAGGACATGTTAGAAAGAAGAGAATGGACCATTAAGTTCACAGGTCGTTTTGCTGAAATATTCCAAACTGACGATATGAGATATGAATTGGAATATAACGATCCTGATTTAGAAGAAGGGGAAGTACCTGCATCTGTGGCAAAAGAGATTTTAGATGGGCTTGCACAGAGGGTAGGGAAAACGTTTGAAGAATTTATTGTAGATGAGTCGATTCCACATATTCCTGAAAAGGATATTGGAAGTCACTCTGATGATAAAGATACCCCTGAATTTGAAGAAGTGGAGATAGAAGATATAACGCATGAGGAATACCCACAATACTTCAGACAAACTGATGAAGATGTGGTGTTTCCTGACTTTACTGAAATTCCAAACACTTCTGCAAAGAAGAAAGCTAAGCAGAGAAGTGCAGAATTTGTGGAGAAAGTATTTGGAGCTGATAAGCCAGAATCTTCAAATAAATCTGATGAATTGAAGAGTTATTTGAAGAAATTAAGATTAATGGATGAGAACCGACCGAAGCCTGAAGCTCAAGGAAACTTTTATAGATTTCATAATGCTAAATTCAGAGGCAGAGCTCTCGGGTGGACATATTTGGGCAGGCTGAAGTGTCTAGCTGCCAAATGGGAATCAGGGATCTTGTATTTTTACAGATTCATTGACTTGCTAACTCTACCGTACTGGGCGGTTAGAGATTTATGCAGATTCCCAATGTCAGGTGCTTCAGTTAATAATACACATGTCGGTTGGTGCGCAGACAAGCTGGTTTGGGAAAGCAGAACGAGATGGAATAGATTCAAACCACAATATCCCCGGAGGAAAGTTCACAGGGATATTGATCCCAGAACCAAGCTGAAGCGGGTTACCTTGATATATAAGGCACCTGAAGTGATGAGAAAAATACCTTTAATGCCCATGCCTCAACATTTCAGTGCTGATTCTATTTTCTGGTATTACGATTGGAGAAAGGCAGAAGCGGTGATTGTGTTGAGAGATGGAAAGGATAAATACAAGCATGTGCATGTATTTGATCTTATGTGGTTGATAAATTGCACCTTCGAAGACATCATCATGCTCTTTTACAATCCGATTCATCATGAGCCGAATGACGCTGATCAGGCAAAGAAATACACTCAAGTAGTTGGTGTTTGCTTTGCATATGACATAAATGCGGGTAGTAATTTGGATGGAAAACTTGGCAAGATGGTGAAGATGGCAAATGTGTCGAAACCGGTGAAGAGAAGATTAGAGCCTGAGATGACAAAAGAGCAGAAGAAATTGCTCAGAATCAAGTTGCTGAACAAAGCCATGGACGAGGACAGAAAACGATCCAATCAATAGTCAAGGGGGAGTTTGTAGATGCGTTTTGCGACTAGTGATTGGATAGTTAACATGTGTTAAGTAGGCTGATGTGGGCGAATGTATATAGTTCTGGGCGAAGGTGATAAGAAGTGGGCGAAGGTAGAATGAACTGGACGAAACTGGAATGGAGCTACACAGAAGATACACATTCGACCACCACAGTGGGCGAATGTGGAAAAGACTCACATTCGACCAAGAGAAAGGGGCGAATGTGCAGTGCCTATAAATAGAATTTGTGTTTTTGTAATGTTAAGAGAGTCATTAGGTGTGTGTGTTTTGAGGTGTTGTTCCAGGAGAGTTTGAGAGAGTCTATGTTTGAGTTAGATTAACTGTATTGACATTGTAATCAAGTTTATAAACAAGTTAATCTATGAAAACGTTTGAAAATGACATTGATTGTGTTTTGATTTGAGTTTATATCAGTTTGTTCAAAGCTAGGGTTTCCGCACCTGGTTTTGTAACTTGTATGATCATATAATCCTGTTTTCGTGTCAAATCATATCCTCTACATACTTACCACTTGACTTTCCAGAGTTTTATCCTTATACTCTTTTATCTTTTCATCAAAATTTTTGAGATATAGGCACTCTTTTGTTTTGTGATTCTTTTTCTTGCAGATTGAACATTCTTTAGTTTTAGAATCATTTAAACTTGTTGTTTTGTTGATGTCATATGCTTTTAGAAGAAAACAGTTTTTGGTGACATGGTTCTTCTTTTCACAAAAATCACAAAACAAGTTGTTCTTGGCTTTCTCTTTTTCTTTCTTCTTTTCAACAGATGTTTCATCATCTGTTGAGAGATTTACTAGAGGGATTACTTTGGCCTGTGGTGCCATTTTTCCATCAGGGGTTTTGAAGGTCATTGGTTTGAAATTTTCAAGGACTTCACACTCATCTGACCATGTTGGTTTGAATTGATATTTCTCAATTTCATCAAATGAGGGTGTACCTTCCAACTTTTCAAGAATGATTTTCTTGCCATTGGGTTCAGTAACCTTGATTTCTTGACCTTTTGAGTTTGTAGGGATGACTTCAACCAACGGGGGTTCCTTTTTGTCAGTGGTTTGTGAACCTTGCTCAGTGGTTTTAAAGCCAAATCCAAATTTCACATGACTTTTAGATTGTTGGTTGACAATCATCTCAAAACCCTTAGATGATTCCACCCATTTCTTACATTCAACTTGGGTGGACTCAAGCTCCTTCTTACAACTATGATATTTTGTTATCATAGTCTGAAGCTGGTCTTTGGTTATGCTTGCTTCATGTTTTAAACTGCTGATTTCAGACTCTTTTTCAGATATTTTTGATTTTAACTCTTTTGTAAGTTTTTCAAACTGAATTTCAGAATCCAAAATTTTCTTTCTAAAGTTTTCATTCACCTCTTTTATCTTAGCAAATGCCACAATACATTTGTCTGAGCACAAGTCATTTAAGATTTGAGGAGATACCCTAGCAGCAGCCATCAAGGCACAGTTACACTGGCAGTCACAGTCATCACTACCCCAGGGGTCTGAGAGATTCACAACCTCCACTTCAGATTCTTCAGCTGAAACAACTTCACCAACAGCACTATCAGTCACATTTTCAGACAAAGATACCACATCGTCAGAATCAGTCTCTTCAACAATTGTTTCTAGTGCCATAAAACAAAAATCCTTTTCAGAATTGGCAACTAGAGCAATGTTGTCATCTGTTATCTCATCTGGTAGACTGCTCCAATCAACAAAGCCCTGAGTAAAGAAACTCTGTTGACCTGGTTGACTGGTCTCTGCAGGAGCAGAGGGTGGAGTAACAGTCATTGGCACTGGTGCCTGAGTAACAGGTGTTTGGACATAGTGATACTGAGGAACAGTGGTTTGGACATAATGCACAGGAACAGTGGTTTGGGTCTGTGCAAAGTGAGCAGTGTTTTGCACATTAGGTACATTAGGGATGGTTTGATAAGTGTTGGTCTGTGGTCTTTGGTTTGGATAGGTAATCATAGGAACTCCATTCTGACTCCTACACTCCCTAGCAAAGTGACCCATTCTATGACACTTGTAACACTTTATCTTTGATTTATCCAACCCAACCTTTGACCCACCATGTTTGGATAGGTCTGATCCTAACTCTGATCCTTACTACTTCCAGAACCATCATCCTGACCCAACAGTGCAGTATTACCAAATACATAGTCATCTGACACTTTGCCAGAGTCCTTGAGCTTCTTTTTCTGGTTAAGCTCCCTCTCATAAGTCAGGAGCTTACCATGAAGCTGGGTCAGGGTTAGGTCTTTGAATCCGATATAGTTTCTCATAACTAGGGGCTATAGTGTCCCATTTGTCCTGAAGTGATCTAAGAAACCTATGATTCAGTGTTGAATTAGGAACAGTTAGACCAACCAGTTTAATTTCACTAATTAGACAGTTAAACCTTTCAAACTGTTGTGTTAACGACTCCCCTTTTATGTGACTAAACGTTTCATATTGTTGGTTAAGTATTTCACGGTTGTTTTCAATCACATCATCAGTTCCCCCGAATTTCTCTTTAAGAGCATCCCACAGTTCTTTAGCACTATTGCAGTGCAAGAGACCGGCATAGATATCATTCGGCAGTGCCATGGCTACTATGCTGAAAGCCTTGGCATCTAGCTCGATTTTTTGAAAATCTTTCTCTGAGTAGTTCTCAACACTCTTTGGTACTTGGATCTTTGGATCCTCGGCACTCGGTACCATTGGAACATGTGGTCCAAATACTACCGATTTCCAGCACCCTGTGTTCTGTTGTGCTAACACATGAGCCACCCGACGCTGCCAGATGTTGTATTCTGACCTGACAAGCATCGGAGGCTTGTTGTGTGTGCCAGTGTTGTGTGAGACTTCATAGATATCACTCAATCATAGGCTTGTTGTGTGTGCCAGATGTTGTATTCTAACATGACAAGCATAGGTTTCACTCAATCAAGATCCACACCAAAGACCTATCCAAACCAAAGGTTGGGTTGGATAAATCAAAGGTTGGGTTGGATAAATCAAAGATAAAGTGTTACAAGTGTCATAGAATGGGTCACTTTGCTAGGGAGTGTAGGAGTCAGAATGGAGTTCCTATGATTACCTATCCAAACCAAAGACCACAGACCAACACTTATCAAACCATCCCTAATGTACCTAATGTGCAAAACACTGCTCACTTTGCACAGACCCAAACCACTGTTCCTGTGCATTATGTCCAAACCACTGTTCCTCAGTATCACTATGTCCAAACACCTGTTACTCAGGCACCAGTGCCAATGACTGTTACTCCACCCTCTGCTCCTGCAGAGACCAGTCAACCAGGTCAACAGAGTTTCTTTACTCAGGGCTTTGTTGATTGGAGCAGTCTACCAGATGAGATAACAGACGACAACATTGCTCTAGTTGCCAACTCTGAAAAGGATTTTAGTTTTATGGCACTACAAACAATTGTTGAAGAGACTGATTATGAGGATGTGGTGTCTTTGTCTGAAAATGTGACTGATAGTGTTGTTGGTGAATTTGTTTCAGCTGAAGAATCTGAAGTGGAGGTTGTGAATCTCTCAGACCCCTGGGGTAGTGATGATTGTGACTGCCAGTGTAACTGTGCCTTGATGGCTGCTGCTAAGGTATCTCCTCAAATCTTAAATGACTTATGCTCAGACAAATTGTTAGGATCTGAGTATTGGATTGTTTTGATTAAGTATGAAAGATGAATGAAGTATAAATGGAAAGTGCAGCGGAATAACAATAAATCAAAACATAGAGAATAATTGTTTTTAATCGAATGCTTTCATTAAAGGAACGATTACAATTGTACAATTAACTCCCCCTTAGCCTGATCACTCAGAGAATGTTTGTCTAAAAGAGAATGACGAGTGATGAATAGAACAGTACAAGTACTGTTCTATTTATAGACAAGCTCAAACCTCTGATGATCAGTTGCTGACGTCACCTAGATAGCGACCCCTAACTGTCTAACAAACTCTAACAACTGTTAAGCTATAAACTACTGTTACATTGAAACAACTGACAATAAAACTCTGTTAATCTAAAACTCTGATGTCTTCTTATCATCTGTTGAACCAAAGTGCTGTTGGTTCAACAGACCTTTGCTCTTCAGATCTTTAATCAGCAGTTGTTCTTCATCAGACTTTTAACCTTCAGACTTTATCCAGCAGACTTTTCATCAGTAGCAGTTATCTTCTAACAGTTGTTAAGCAGCAACAGTTTAGGAATCAACAGATCTTTGGAGGAAGCTTTATTGTAACAACTGTTCTTTATTCAGGATCAAACACTTAGTGTATTTTTGCTTTTAATCATCTGTTCTTCTCCAGGTCAGCAGACCCAACACAAATGTATTGTGGCATTTGCCAAGATAAAAGAGGTGAATGAAAACTTTAGAAAGAAAATTTTGGATTCTGAAATTCAGTTTGAAAAACTCACTAAAGAGTTAAAATCAAAAATAACTGAAAAAGAGTCTGAAATCAGCAGTCTAAAACATGAAGCAAGCATAACCAAAGACCAGCTTCAGACTATGATAACAAAATAACATAGTTGTAAAAAGGAGCTTGAGTCCACCCAAGTTAAATGTAAGAAATGGGTGGAATCATCAAAAGGTTTTGAGATGATTGTCAACCAACAATCTAAAAGTCATGTGAAATTTGGATTTGGTTTTCAAACCACTGACCAAAGTTCACAAAACACTGACAAAAAGGAACCACAGTTGGTTGAAGTCATCCCTACCAATTCAAAAGGTCAAGAAATCAAGGTTACTGAACCCAATGGCAAGAAAATCATTCTTGAAAAGTTGGAAGGTACACCCTCATTTGATGAAATTGAGAAATATCAATTCAAACCAACATGGTCAGATGAGTGTGAAGTCCTTGAAAATTTCAAACCAATGACCTTCAAAACCCCTGATGGTAAAATGGCACCACAGGCCAAAGTAATCCCTTTGGTAGATCTTCCAACAGATGATGAAACATCTGTTGAAAAGAAGAAAGAAAAGGGGAAAGCCAAGAACAACTTGTTTTGTGATTTTTGTGAAAAGAAGAACCATGTCACCAAAAACTGTTTTCTTCTAAAAACATATGACATCAACAAAACAACAAGTTTAAATGATTCTAAAACTAAAGAATGTTCAATCTGCAAGAAAAAGAATCACAAAACAAAAGAGTGCTTATATCTCAAAAATTTTGATGAAAAGATAAAAGAGTATAAGGCTAAAACTCTTGAAAGTCAAGTGGTGAGTACTTCAAAAGGAAAACCCAAACAGACTTTTGAACCAGTCCAAACATCTGTTACCAAAAGTTTGAACAAAAACTCTGCTCCCAGAGATGTTTAGGTAACAGATGCTCCACCTGTTAACAGATTACCAAGAGGATATGGACAACCCACTTGTCATCGTCTGCCACATGTTTATGAAGAGCCCAAAAGGCCTTCAAAACCAAAAGTGAATAGACACCCTCATGGTTTTCAACATCTGATAGGAAATGATCAAACATCTGCTGGACCAAGTGTTGACATACAAGCACTGGCAAATGGTCAACTGCAGCTGTTGAACCTAGTTCAAAAGCTAGTCCAAACCACTGATCATTCCCCTCAACTTAAGGCTGAGATAGCTAAGGACCCATCCAAAGCCAATTTGGCTTTGGACACTCACCAAAACTAAAATCCTTACTGATGTGCAGGGAGCTTCTGCTTGTTTAGACAGTTTATGGTATGTAGATAGTGGAGGCTCCAAGCACATGACTGGATGTAGAGCCCTTCTTCTGGACTTTCTTGCACATGGAGGGGGTGATATATCTTTTGGTAATGATTCTAAAGGTAAAGTGTTGGGTTCTGGTACTGTCAAAGCAGGGAGGCTTAAGTTTGAAAATGTTAATCTGATAGACAATCTAAAATTTAATCTACTTAGTGTATCTCAAATGAGTGACAAAGGCTTTGGGTCATTCTTCACTAAGCAACTTTGTAAGATTGTTGGCCCAGAGGCTGTTGAAAAGATTAACACCATCATTGCTGAGAGCAAAGCACAACTTGTTGCTCACAGAAGTGGCAATGTGTGTGTAGTTGATATGTTGAAGGATAACCCTATGGCAAATGTCTGTCTGTTCTCAGCTGCCTCTACCAAAGAGACAGAATTGTGGCATAGGAGACTTGGTCACACCAACCTTCAAACTATCAACTCACTCTCCAAACAAAACCTTGTCAGAGGTTTGCCATCAAAAGAATTCAAATGTGATGAGCATTGTGTTTCCTGTCTAAAAGGTAAACAACATAAAAGCTCTTACAAATCAATTGATGAGTCCAAAACTAGTCAGTGTTTACAATTGTTGCACATGGACTTGTTTGGCCCTGTAAAAATCATGAGTCTAAGAAGAAAAAGATTTTGTCTTGTCATAGTTGATGATTTTTCTAGGTTTACATGGACTTACTTTTTACACTCTAAGGATGGGACTGCAGGTATTTTGAAGGATTTTGTCACCAAAGTTGAAAAACAATATGACTTGCCAGTAAAAATCTTTAGAAGTGACAATGGAACGGAGTTTAAAAATAAGGAGTTGGATGATTTCTGCGTGTCAAAAGGGATTGTAAGGCAGTACAGTATCCCAAGAACACCAGAGCAGAATGGGGTGGTTGAAAGGAAGAACGGGACTCTCATTGAGGCTGCAAGAACAATGCTAGCAGATTCTGGTTTACCTCTGTCCTTTTGGGCAGAAGCTGTTAACACTGCTTGCTATGTTCAAAACGGAGTTTTAATCAACCCTAGACATCAAAAGACTGCTTATGAAATTCTGTTTAAAATCAAACCACTGATATCATTTTTCAAAGTCTTTGGCTGCCCATGTTTCATTTTAAATCTTAAAGATTTCATTTCAAAATTTGCAGCCAAAGTAGATTGTGGATATTTTCTGGGGTATTCTACTACTGCTAAGGCCTATAAAGTGTTTAACACAAGGACCAAGACAATAGAAGAAACTCTGAATGTGAAGTTCAATGAACTTTCATCTTTGAAAATCCCAGCAAACCCTGCTGAGTTGTTTGACTTAGATAAATTCAAATTTGAAGATATTACTGTCAAAACTAACCCTGCAGGTACTCCACAATCCCCACAACAAGACTACAGAATAGATGTTGTGATTCCAGATCACTACAAAGTCTATCCTGCATCAGAGGAAGCAGGAGTTCAAAACAACTGTCAAAACTCTGTCACAGCTGAGTCAGCCACTGTTGGCCAGTCCTATCTCCAAACCACTGATTCACCCAGCCAATCCACTGCTCAATCATCTGTTGACAAAAGTCAAACACCTGTTGACAAAAGTCAGTCCAACTTTACATCACTTGGACCCATTCCCCCACCTCCATTTCAAACATCTGTTGACTCCTCAAAAGTGCCAACAGATGTTATGTCAACAGAGTCTCCAAACCTCTGTCCTTCACCACAAAATGCCATCATACCATATCAGGGAGATCTAATCTACCTAAGAGCTCATCCACCAGATCAAATCATTGGCAACATCAGAGAAGGTATGCTCACAAGGAGCCAATCTTCAAATATCTGTCTTTTTGCAGGTTTTCTATCCTTTTCACAACCTGTCAAGTACCAAGAGGCACTGAAAGACAACAGTTGGGTAGAAGCCATTCAAGAGGAACTCCTTCAGTTTAAAAGACAACAAGTATGGGAACTTGTACCACTGCCTAAGGATGTTTGTCCAATTGGCACAAAGTGGGTCTTCAAAAACAAAACTGATGAAAGGGGTATAGTTGTCAAGAATAAGGCCAGGTTAGTGGTTCAAGGCTTCAGACAAGAAGAAGGAATTGACTATGATGAAACCTTTGCCCCTGTAGCAAGGTTAGAAGCTATCAGGCTTTTCTTAGCCTTTGTTGTCAACCACAACATCAAGGTGTATCAGATGGAAATCAAATATGCCTTCCTATATGGCAAAATTCAGGAGGAGGTCTATGTATGTCAACCACCTGGTTTTGAAGACACATTCCATCCTGATCATGTCTACAAGCTTAACAAAGCATTGTATGGACTGAAACAAGCACCAAGAGCCTGGTATGAAACTCTCTCTACTTTTCTCTTATCCATTGGTTTCACAAGAGGTAAAATTGATAAAACCTTGTTTTTAAAATGGAAAGGAAAAGATTTAATGATTGTTCAAATATATGTAGATGACATCATTTTTGGATCCACATGTAATAAAATGTGTGAGTTTAGGGAGCTTATGGCAGCAGAGTTTGAAATGAGTGCTATGGGTGAACTTCAGTGCTTTCTTGGTCTCCAAGTAAAGCAACTGCAAAATGGCACATTCATTCATCAAAACAAGTATGTGAAAAACTTGTTAACAAAATTTGAGATGAATGATTGTAAGCCATGTAGTACACCCATGAGCACAGTCAAGCCACTCACTATTGATGACAAGGATGAACTGGTTGATCAAACACACTATAGATGCATGATTGGGTCTTTATTGTACTTAACAGCATCCAGGCCAGACATTATGTTTGCAACCTGTGTGTGTGCCAGATCCCAGGCTTCACCTAGAAAGTCTAACCTTATTGCTGTGAAAAGGATATTCAGATACCTAAAAGGTGCTCCCACACTTGGTATCTGGTATCCTGCTAATGGAAATATTGAGCTTTCAGGTTATTCAGATAGTGATTTTGCTGGCTGCCACACCACAAGGAAGTCCACCTCTGGAGGGTGCCAGTTTCTAGGGAATGCCTTAGTCTCTTGGCAAAGCAAAAAGCGAGCAGCTGTTTCAACATCCACAGCTGAGGCTGAATACATTGCTGCTGCAAGCTGTACAGCCCAACTCATGTGGCTTCAAAATCAACTACTGGATTTTGGGATAACTTCACTAAGGACTCCACTCATGTTGGATAGCCAAGCTGCTGAAAATATCATCAAGAATCCAGTTTCTCACTCAACCACCAAGCACATAGATATCAGACATCATTTTGTCAGAGATAGCTATGAAAAAGGTTTGATTTCTCTGCATCATGTTCCAACAGAGGATCAGCTGGCAGATGTGTTGACAAAAGCTTTAGACACATCTACCTTCACAAATCTGATCTCCCGAATTGGAATGTTAAACATGGATTAAAACAACAAAAATGTTTTCAATAAAAACATTAAAATGTTTTCAGAAAAATCAAATTTTGCTTAAATGACACTTTGGTTGAAAAATCTGTTTTAAAACCACTGATCAGATAAAACAACCACTGTTTCATTCAAACCACTGATAGTTGAAAAATCTGTTTCAAACATCTGATCAGATAAAACAACTGTTTTCCATCAGTCTTTTGGTTAAAACAACAGAGGTTGGCACCAGATGTTTAACAAAACAGTTCTATGCCACCAGATGTTTCAACCATCAGATGTTTGCCACGTCTGCTCTCAAAAGAAGAGTTTTGCCACATCAGCGGTTTCACCAGAGCCTATAAAACCCTGTTTTTCCCCCAACAGCAGTTTTACTGTCTCATTGTATTCAAAATACTGAAAACCGCCTTCGTCCTCCTCAAAACATTTAATCCAAAGTTCATTACTTTCATAATCAAAATCCATCAAAATGGATCTCCAAACAAAAGCCACCCATAATTTCCTTCCATATTTGGTTAAAACCGAAGATAACACTCCATTTCATTCCACAATCGACATCATAAATAACTCAAAATACAAAAATATCCTCATTGCTGATGCTCCCATTTACCTGGAAACACTCCAAGAATTCTGGGCAAGTGCTGAAGTCTTGTATCAAGACAAAAAGCCCACTTCCATAATTTCTAAAATTGGAGCCACCAGTATCGCCATAACCCCTGAAATCATATCCACTACCTTCTCATTGAACGACTTTTCAGGTAAGGAAACTTTTCCTAAAACAGAGCTTCACACTGAGTTCCAGGAAAGGGGGTATGATGCACAGATGACTGGATCAACCTTGTATAAAAAGTTTTTTCCTCCAGTCATGAAATTTTTCTTCCATACCCTTCTTCTCTGTGCCTCAGCCAAGACTACATCTTTCATTGAAATCCCATTGAGGATACAATACTTGGGATATGCAATGTTGTCAGACTCTGACTTCCATCTGTCTCAGGGATTGTTTTTAGACTTGGTCTCAAATGTGAAAGCCATAAAATCTGGCTCAAATAATGCTTTTCTACTCTACCCTAGAATCCTAAGTGTAATTCTACAAAAGATTTTACCAGAAAATGATTTCCAAAAGGGAGAGTCTTTTAAAATGAAAAGTTTAACAGATGAAACTTTCACTAGAATGCTGGGTTCTTCAACCCAAGAAAAAGTGTCAAAAGTGAAAAAAGTTTCTAAAACACAACCAAAGAGGACAAAAACAACAACTGTTGTTGAAACCTCTGTTGGTGAGCCCACTGCTCCTGGTGATCATGGCACTTCATCCAGTGCTGTGAAACCCACACCAGCCACCAAAAGAAAACGTCCATCCTCAAAAACCACCTCTAAACCCAAAAAGGGACTTCTGGAAGATGAGATACCAGAAGCTAACCCTGTTGCATCACCAAAGCAACATGAAACCACTGTTGTTACTTCCTCACAACAGTTGGAGATATCTCAACCCAAGCAAACTCCTCAAGAATCCTCACAAAAGGATCTTGTTGTAAGCCAAAGGGAACCTCATACTGAGCCATATGAGTCACTTGACCATATGTTTACAAGTCCATCTCCCAGGGCTAATCAGCTTCTTACTCCACCTACATCACCACCACATGTCCCACAAACCATGCAACCCCTGTTTGAAGCTATTGACAAAACTCAGGACAACCCTAGTTCCTCTCCTTCACCAGTCACAGAGAGTACACCTCCACCAGTGACTTGGGATGAGGAAAGTCAATTAGCTATCCCACAAACAGAAGAGGAGGTTATACTCCCAGAAGTCAATGTTACTTCCGATGAGGTTTCAAGAGAAGCAGCCACTACTGCTGTTGAGACCATTGTCTCACAACAGGACAGTGGTTCCATAGATAAGACTTCCTTGAAGGCAACAACTGATGAGGCCACCATTGTGTCCCCAAAATCAGTTGGAAGTCCCCAGTACCAAGAAAAAGGGGCAGCAGGTTCTCATTCTATGGACTCACCTCCTAGAACTGAACCAGCTAAAACTACCTCTGGTAGGGATTCAGATGATCCTATTAACTTAGGTGATGAATCAAAACTACAAGAATTGACGGTTAAGGTTCAAAACCTTGAATCCTCTGTTGCTGACATCAAAACTGATGTCAAGTCAAAATTGGAGACATTGAGTAACTTTACAAAGAGTCAACCATCCACCTCTGACATTGCCAGTGAGCTATGGAAAATCAGTCTCACCCATCATCATAGCTCATAGAAAATTGGCAGATCAGACCCAAGAAACATACATGACCCTGATCAGAAACATGGTGGATGCCAGGTTCAATGACACAAAGGCTGACATCAAGGTGATCAAGGAACACCTGCTGAAGACTACTGGCTCTGCCCCTACCACCATTCTCAGAGATGAAAACGACAATGAGTTCACTGCTGATGATGCCAAAAGGGGGAGAGTGGCAGAGATAGGCTACCAAAATTGAATCCATTTGGTGCACCACCCTCTCAAAAGGGTAAGCCAACTGCTGACATACCAGAGTCTCCTAAATCAGCTCCACAATCAAAGCAACCAAATGTTCAAATCCCTGTTACTGAACCAGCTCAAGCAACCAAGGCAAAAGAAGTTGATACTTCAGCCAATGAAAAGGCTGATAAAGCTGCTCATGATAAAATGAAAAGGGCTGACACTTTGGAAGTTAAAGCAGAGTTGTTGGTGCAGCTGAAAAAGGAACAACAGCAAGAAGTGGAAGATGTGAATACCTCCAAGAGAAAGAAAATGCCAGCCAAACACACAAGGAAACCACCTTCCAAACTATCTGCTGAAACCTCTGCTGCTGAAACACCTGTTGCCACAACCACTGCTCCCAAAACCACTGCCACCACAACCTCTGCTACCCAAACCACTTAAACCAAAACAACTGCTACTAAAACATCTGCTCAACCCAAACCAGTAACCAAACCAATCACCACACCATCAACCACAAAACCAGCCACAACTCAAACAACAACCAAACCTAACACAACACAACCAAAAACCCAAACAACTGCTGGTTCTACAAAAGGACCAATAGATGTTAACCAAACCACTGCCACCTCTTCACCTTCACCTAAAATCTTGTATAGCAGAAAAAGGAAATCCAACTTTGTTATACAAGATGAAAACATTCACACCACACCACCTAACACCCCAATCACCCAATCCACACCAGTCAATGCCATTCCACTTTCATCATTCTCACCACACACTTCCCAATTCAGATCCCATAGACCACCACCAACCATCACCCCATTGGCTGAGAAGTATCCCCTTGAGTTGGATTTAATCAAGGGGGAACTTCAATCCTTCTACAATACTGATCAGCCATCAGACAGAACCTTCCCATCTCTTAAAGGCTTCCCTGTTCCACTCAACATTGACACTTATCTTAAATTCAAGAGTGAACAGGCTGATGCTGTCATCAAAGAGAAATGCAAAGGGAAGGATGACAGGACTGCTCAGGGCATCCATTCGGCAGAGCTTAGCAAAGTTCGAAGGATTGAAGACTTTGCCAAGACCCTGAGCAATTCCATGTCTTCCATGCCTCTCAGCAGAGATTTGGAAATGGAGGTTAGGGATTCACTGCTAGAACAGATCTTGGCAACCAAGCCTTACAAAGCAACCAAAAATCAATTCACAGGCTGGACTACACATGCTCTCAGAGAAGAACTTATCAGAATTGAGAGCATGGCCAAGAATCCTCCTACTAAGGCCTCTGCCCCTGATTTCAGTAAAGGGAGAGATCAAGCTAGAGCCTTGAAGTTCAAGAGAATGAGACAAGAGCTTGTAGCTGCCAAGTATGGAGAGATGAGATCTGTTGCTAGATGGTCAGAAATCAGACTGATTAAAACATACAAGAAACTGAACAAGAAAGAAAGACCAACCCTAACCTACCAAGAAAACCAGTCTATGATGATGCACCTAAGAAACCTTCACAGGCCTTTACACTAGACAGTTTACTTGAAACCTCTGATCTTTCTATTCCTGCTAGAAGACAATTCAAGAAGCAGAAGGAGATGTCTGAAGAGGATACAAGAAAGTTTACTGAAACCTATGTAAAAGAAGGTCTCTTAAACCAGATCAGATTCTTCTCTGACCCTGTCACAGAGAACTTCAGAGAACTCATTGGCAGGCCTCCATCTCGTAACTCATCAAAAATAAAGATGCATCCCAGTCACTCCTCTGATTCTAAAATTCTAAAATGGAAGTCTGACAAAGAGACCCATGAATTGACATTGCTCTGATCAGATGGTAGTGTTCAGAAGTTAAGTATGGATGATGCACCTGGCCTAAGTGCAGAAGATCTCCAGACCCTTCTGAATTTGACACTGGAAAGAGATGCTGAAGACCTCTTCTCTCTAAGCTTTGAATTACAACTTAAAGGGCAAATAAGAGAAAGTCTGATGAGGAATAAAGATCAAGAATAAAGCAGAGTTTTGGCATCATCTGTTCTAGGGGGAGATTGTTGGGTCTGCTAACCTGGAGAAGAACAGATGATTAAAAGCCAAAATATACTAAGTGTTGATCCTTGAATAAAGAACAGTTGTTACAATAAAGCTTCCTCCAAAGGTCTGTTGATCCCTAACTACTGCTGCTGCTTGAATCAACTGTTAGAGATAACAGCTGTTGATGAAAGGTCTGATGAACAAAGTCTGAAGGTTAAAAGTCTGATGAAGAACAACTGCTGATCAAAGAACGGAAGAACAAAGGTCTGTTGAACCAACAGCACTTTGGTTCAACATATGATAAGAAGACATCAGAGTTTTAGTTAACAGAGTTTTGTATTGTCAGTAGTTTCAATGTAACAGTAGTTATAGCTTAGCAGATGTTAGAGTTTGTTGGTCAGTTAGAGGTCACTATCTAGGTGACGTCAGCAACTGATCATCAGAGTTTTGAGTCTGTCTATAAATAGAACAGTACTTGTACTGTTCTATTCATCACTCGTCATTCTCTTTCAGACAAACATTCTCTGAGTGATCAGGCTGAGGGGGAGTTTTAGTTGTACAATTGTAATCTTTCAATTAATGAAAGCTTTCGGTTAAAAACAATTATTCTCCATGTTTTGATTTATAGTTTATTCCGCTGCACTTTCCATTTATACTTCGTTCATCTTTCATACTTAATCAAACAAATCAAAACAAACCAAAACTCAGATCCTACAGAACAACAACATAGTGTTCGAAAATGGGGTTTTTCATTTATGTCCCAACCCAATGGTAAATGTAGATGAAACCCCCGAAAAGAGTCCGACATTCCAAATTCCATCGTACTAGCCTCATATATTTTCGGCACTTAGTTACCTGATGTATATGTTTAAAAAGACGTCAACATATAAAATATTGGTGAGTTCACACGTTTTAGTTTCATAACAACAACATTTTCACAACCATCGACTCGACTCACTTTACCATATAATTATTTTCCCATTAAATAATTATACTAGGATCTTGCCGATCGATATTTCGATTTTTACAACATGTGCGAAACCTGCACAACTTGTGGCCTTTGTAAGGAGTAGCTAGCTCCTACAAAACTATGATGATGAGCAATCCCCTGAGTCCCATAACCAAACCAAGACTAATAAATATGCCCCGCGATCACCAGTTGTTTCTCGGCAAATTACAACTTAGTTCAAAATACGTGCACCCCAGGCATACGCCGATGCATAATCGTCGTTATCGATTAGGGGTGGGCCTTGTTAGGCACCAATAGTACTATCCAAATATTCCTTCGGTTTCATTTCCCTGAATTAATGGTTACAGTAGAGAGGACTCAACCCCGAGTGGTGAACATTCAACAAAACTCAAGTACTCATCATACCACTCATCACATTTTAACCTTTGAAAACATTTCAATATGTGACAACATTTCACAAACATATATTTCCCCCAGTTAAAACAGTAAAATGGGGCCGTGAAACTCAACTGAAGTATAGCATGCAATTAAATAGCAGAGAATAGCAAGTCCAAGGTCAAGCACCTACGAACGTCCTAGTTCACATAAGTCACTAAGTCTATAGAGAGTGTATTCCGGCAAGTTGTACATCCCACTCCCAATACCACTTTGTGTACACAATTCCCCATTTAAGTAAATGTATGTCCTAGGTCCGTTCGTGATGGATTTCCCTTGTTATAAGTTATATTTATGTTTTCGTATTAACTAACTCGTTTTACATTATCCTCGATTTGACTCACCTTACCATATAATTATTTTCCCATTAAATAATTATTCTAGGGTCTTGTCGATCGATGTTTCATTCTTAACATTTGAATTGACTCACCTTACCATATATTTATTTTCCCATTAAATAAATATACTAGGATCTTGTCAATTCGATATTACATTTTCAACGCTCGACTCGACTCACCATACCATATATTTATTTTCCTATTAAATAAATATACTAGGATCTCGTCGATTCGATATTATATTTTCAACCCTCGTTTCGACTCACTTTACCATATATTTATTTTCCCATTAAATAGATATATTAGGATCTCGTCGATTCGAACGATGTCAAGTTACATACTCGTTTTAAACGTGGAATCGTTGTGGATTATTTACGTTAATTCTCCCATGAATAGATTTTCAACACTTAGTAAAGTGTTATGTATTATCACCCAAATTATTCTCATATATATTTTGCCAATAAATATATATATTTCCCATGTTTACATTCGACGCAATAACATATATACGTATCTTGTAAGAAGTTATACAATATATACTTATTCATCCGTTTTGCATTTTTGTTCAATGATTCGTAGTTATTTGTTGTAAATTCCCAATAATATGTTTTCTTGTAATTAGTCAACTTTTAACTTCTACATACTTTAATTTGGAAATTTACAAAATAACATTTGTATTTCAAAACCCAAGACTTGGTCATTTTCAACATAAATGTTCCAACATTTTTATATTCCCATAAATATAAAGATGTTAATTTTTATAAAATTTCACCAAGTCTTTAAATTACCAATTTTTGTTGTAAAAACTTTAGTTTTTACTTTTCTCAATACCTTTGGTAATTCATATTTTTATAAAATCTCATTTTATAAAAATACACTTTATACAAAAATACACTTTGTAAGTCTTATGGATACTTCCATAACCAACCTTGGAAAAGTGTAACCTTTCATTTTAAACACTTAACTTTCCAAAGTCCCATTTTTAGCCTTAAGTGTCCAAAATGGCATTTCACACCCCTTTAACTTTTAAAGTTGTATTTTTATCCCCTAAGCTTTCAAAGGTGACAAATTTTACTAAAACTAGTAAACTTTATTTTGTCAACTTTACCGTTGTAGATTATTATCGCAACTCAATATTGTTCGTCGTCCATAATAACGTTGTTAGGGATAATAATAGGTGTAGTTTGTGTATTAATCCATGACATCCATTTTGCATTATTAAAGTTAGTAACTTGAATATATAATTTTTATTACTTTTCATCAAGTTACAAAGTTAACATATTCTCATGTTTTTAGTTTGTTATTTGATTATGTTCCATACCATTTTTGGGTATTTACTTGTAATCTTTTAAGCCACATATACAACTTACAAGAACATGTTTTTTTAGCTTTTTAAAAACTACAAAAACTCTAATAATATTAACCCAAACTCATGTCCCTTGCCTATGTTTTTAGGGATTCATTTTGTTTCCATAAAACATACAAAAACTCATGTTTAGTTCATCATTTTATGTAAGTGTATGTGTATATTTTTAACTTATAAAAACAACTACAATACTCCCAATAACTCACGGCCCAAATCCATTTTTATAACCATCCATTTTCGTCTTGTAACAACTTACAAAATCTTATGTTTAAAACCATTTTTCCAACCCCATGTACAACTTACTTTTAAAATATAAAAACATGATCATTTAAAGAATAAAAACAAGATTAAGGAACTTACTACTAGCACAAGGCTAGGGAAGATAAAAACACTTGATTTTGATGGGGTTTTATGTGTGTCTTCCAAAGATTAGGCTCTTAGCACTTGAACACACTTAAAAGGGTTTTAAAGAAGTATTATTTTGTGTATTTTGGAAGTGCAAAAAGGGGTTTGTTTGGACTGGAAAATCAAGGCAGAATGCAGCAGCAATTTGAAGGTTTTCTTTGTGTTTTAATGAAGAAAAGTCAAGTTACTTTATAGGAAATGGCCTCATGTTGTTTAAGACATGTGCCTTGTTGACTAAAATCTAACTCACATGCATTTAGACATCTATGTGCTTAGGATGTTGTATGCACACCAAGTGTTTGATGAAATGCTTGAATAATTAGTTAATGCACACCTATGTGTAGTTTCAATGTGGTTTAGGTTTTATGTAGGAATTTGTAAAGTTCTTGTATCATATGAAGTTTAGTATGTTTATGATGCTTAGAATATACTATGAACATGATTTGGTGATTTAAAGTTGAGTTTTGGTTGATAATATCAATGGTTTGCAAAGCTGGTTGGAAGTAATTATTATTGCGCAACTGTTTTGAATAGTTTGTATAAAATCAACCGCAGCTCGGTTTAAGGCGTATTATACATGTTTGGAAAGATATTTAAAAATATTACGTTTCATATTTGAACACGAAAAGTTGATTCTAATGTTTGGCGCGTCAAAACAGCAAGTTAAGTTATCAATTCAGTTTTGACAGCAAGCTGAAATGAGTTAATTTTGAATTTGTCATGATTTTGTAAATGTCGTATAAAATCATAGAAAAATCGTATGGAGACGTACTTTATATACTTGGAAAGGTATTTGAATGAAGAACGTTTCATATTTGATAGTCTAGGTCTGATTCTGAGGTTTAAAAAGGGAAATCTGGCCCCGAATAGCAGCTGCGCAGAAAGTTGCTGCACATTTTTAATGTAATCGGTAATAAGAAAAGGTGTAAGATTGTACACGCTTGTACTAATCTTGAAATATTGATCGTAGGGAATTAATAGCATTTTATGTGGCATGTTTTAAGTGTCCAAAAAACATTTACCAATTCGTTAATGCAAGTATTTTCACTAACGGGTCAAACGTGTAGTATATGGAAAGACTTATTGAATAGGTCTAGTTGTTGAATGTATTGCATGTTTGAATGTTGTAGAATGAATACTAATGTTTGAATAGGTAAGTTCCAAATTAGTATTCTAACACGACATGTTGGCTTGAAAGTAAGCTACGAACAATAAGCTTAAATGTCAACGGGTCAAGTGGATATGATCTCAAGCTAGGTAAAAAGCTTGGGATTATAAGTCAAACGCGTATAAGATGACAACACTCCTACGGGAAAAGGTAAGTGACTTATGAACTAAATTCCTGGTTTAGCAAATGTATATTTATTTATAAATGTGGAATGGGAAACAAGAATGAAATGACAATTTATAGTAAGACAAGTGAATGGATGATATTAATGAACAAGTATAGTTCACCACATAACATTGGTTAATAGGTAAAGATACGTGTACTTGATGCGCAACCCAAGAGAGATACCCAAGTCCTAGTAATGAAGTTAGTTTGGATAATTGGGTTAACAAAAATGAAAATGAAAGTGAAGGTATTTTAACCATGAAACAAACCCGCGACTTGCAAATATGACATAAGTATGAATGGTATCAAGTACGGAATGATGTGTTTGTATGTAATTAGATTGATATGTGTGTGTATATATGGTAATAAGTACAGTAAATAGAATTGTCACGCTTTTGTTGATTGGGTAATGTAATGTATGCATAGGTATTTATACCTGTGTATGTGTGAAAGTGTTATGTATGTAAAGGTTGGTTTTATGTGTAGATTGAGTATAGGATTGAAAACGTCATGTTTGTCCTAGAAAATACATGAAGGAAGAATAATAAGACGGGTCAAGATAACTTGTGTATGAGAGTTGTACGCACGTATGTATTATAGTGTTATTAACCTTTTGTTATGAGGATGGTAATAAAGATGCAGGTACGTAAGTATGGATGCGTGGAAATTGGAGGTTAGGATCTGGATATCAGATCAGTGACACCCGGCAAACTCCGCTAACTAACTTTTTGAAAACTCAGTAAGTCTACCTTTGCGAGTCGTGCATACATTACACATGACAGGGTCAGTCGAGTCGAGTGGTGCATCATTGGGGTTTTAACACACACAAGTCTCGAGTCCCGAGAATTGGAACGAGTGTGAACGTGTTTGTTTTCATGAATTATGTGTTTATAATGTGACAACCGTCACCCGCATATTCTAACAAGTTGTAAATTATAGTCCTTCAAATATTTCTATTTTAGTCTCTGTAAGTTTCGTCGTTTTCAAATTTAATTTTAGAATGAACTAAAATTTAATCATTTATATTTATTATGGATCGGGAATGCGTTTTTAAGCAAATGCGTATGTTGAAACATCATTCAGAATGGATATTATAAAATTTTATGTTTTATAAAGTTTTAGAAACTCTTCGGTAAGATTAACTTAACTTGGTTAAGTTTTATATAGAGAAAAAATAACAAATTCATTTTATAACTAACTAAGTTTACGTTGAGGGACCTTTTCTGCCAATTACCCAAAGTTTCAAAAGTCTAACTTTCATTCCACCTGAGTGCATTTTTCCGGCAGAACCTTGGCCGGAATCCGGCAGGTTCCTCCGGCGAACCCTTTAAACCCTATAAACCCGATTTTTAATGCAATATTTAAGGGGGATTTGTAATCCATGACAGTTTCATTCCGTTTCACCATTTATGATGTGTTTAAACACGTTTAATCGACTGTGAAGACCAATTAATCATAACCGTCGCCTTCATGATACATTCAAGCATTTTCAGTTTCAAATAATCATTTCCTCTATAAATTGACCGTCCCGTTTCTTTCCCAAACGTTTACACATTCTAAACCCACGAAAATCACGTTCAAGCACGTCCAGGAAGCTTCACAATCGGCCCTCATATTCACGGACCTATAACCCTTGTGTTCGAACACTAATCATTATTGTAAGCTCGTTTACTTATTGCCGTTTTGTTATTCGCTTCTTTCCGATCAAAAGCCCTATACTTTTGAGGGCTAATTGTATCTGAATCGGATTTATTGATTTTTGATTGGGGTTAGGGTTTATGTTAGAAATATTTGGGGAAGAAGATGAACTTGAATCATAATTTAAATACATTTAAGTTTCTAACCAAATCAATATCTTATGCTATAGAGTAGTGGTTAAGGCTTTGCTATGTGAAGGAGGAGACCTGGGTTCGAGTCCCCTAGTCCACGGGTCTGGACATTTTTTTAAGCATATTGTAATTTCTTTATTTTTATTATTTTTTTATATACAATACATTATATCTTGAAATATTCATAACTAATTTATTTTTACTCCAAAAATCATGACATTTTAGGAGTAGTTTCTTGATACCACATAGAAAATTATCCCATTTTTAGTTTCTGGAAAATAATTATTTTTCATAATTTTATTAATTTAAATAGTTTTAATCATAAATAATTGATTAAAAATTCATTTTTAAAGATTTAAATCTCAAATTTTCTGGAAAATTATTTTTAAGGATCTTGAATCTAAATAAAAATTATTGGATCTGAAAACATTCATTTTTATTAATTTTCCTATTTTTAACCATTTAAACATGAATTATACTCATTAAATTTATTTTAAATACAAATAAATTGAGGAAAATTATGGAAAAATTGTTTTCACTATTATACATCAGAAAATAATTATTTTTCATAAAAATATAATTTTTGGATCATATCTTGTATTTTTAGTTTAATTACATTTAATTAGATATAATTAATTATTTAGTTAAATGTAAATTATTAAAATATGTTTTATGAATATTTTTTCTATAAAATAGAAAATATTCCTATATGTGGAAACATAGTATTATAAATTCTTCGTCACGTATTAAATATTAGATCATAATATATTTTATTTAACATTTTTATTAAATTCAAGATATAATAAAACTTCGCCTTCCCTACATAAGTCTAGCAAACATAATGCCTTAGATTCTAGATGCTTTAGACTTTTAAGACACTTTCCTCATTAGTATGCTTATACGTATAGGTTGAATTCTTCGGAATTCCCAAATTAATCTTGTGACAAGTTTTTATTGGATTGGATACGCTTAGCAAAACTGTGAGTATATCTTTCCCCTCTTTCATGTTTTACTCTTTTAGGGCTATTCATGTACACTCTGACTAAATGTTATTCTTTCACTAAATGCAATTCTCATGTGTGTTTGCTTTATGTTAATTTGTGTGTATCTATGGCTGTCAAAATCATTAACTGTTGTGGCCTTGCATTTCAATGAATAGTACTATGGTATATAGCCCTTGTGACTCTGTTGAGAGACCTTGGTCCTTGTCTTGTGATTCATTATACTCAAAAATGGTTTTCAAAGTGTTGTCTTGTCTTAGGGTTGATTTTGACTGATACTGCTTAAATACATAATTGCAAACGGTATACAACACATGAATTGCTAATCACTTTTTCTACTGTATGTATTCAAAACAGGGTATTCTCACCAATACAATTTTTGTATTGACCAAATTATTTTGTACATGTTTCCGGTTATTTTGAGATGCATTCTTTAAGCTTTCAGATTTATATTTAGATTTTGATTCATTGTATTTCAGTTTAGTTGACATTTAGACTTGTTGTATTTTATTTCATTGTAATAAACTATTTAATCAATGTATCTAAATTTACACTTTAGTCAATGAGCTATTGAACAATCGTCACTACGTGGCACCTCGATGATTCCGCCATCGGTTGGGGTGTTACAGATTGGTATCAGAGCCATGGTTATAGGGAATTAGAGAAAAAGACACTCGTATTCCAAAAATTTAGAAATTCTTTCGGTTTCGTTATTCTTTCAAGATATTTTCACTATGATTCTTTTTCGTTATTCTTTCGGTTTTTTGTTTAGAGAAAAAGACACTCGTATTCCAAAAATTTAAACGATATCACCAAGTTAGGAGTGACATCCATACTTTGGTGATTAGTTTCACTCTTTTATACATTCTATATCTTAGGAATATATCTTTGAGACAGGAGTGACATCCACACCTCAAAGAGTATTTCCTTCAAAAAGAAACTTAACCACTAAGCTGGGAGTGATATCCTTAACTTAGTGATTGGTTTCATTCTTCAATTGTTTTCAATTTTGAAATACATCTTTGAGTTAGGAGTGAAATCCACATCTCAAGGACCTATTTCTACATCTCGTTTTAAAGTCTCGCTAAAGATTTTGAAATTTACCTGTGACGGGGTATGTGCAATCGGGAAGGATGACCATTTACTCATAGGTTTAAGTACACTCCCCATAAGTCACTAATAATATTTCAATTTCCTTGGCTAGTCACCAGTTTCATTGGAAATATTTCTAGTATCACATTTCATTATAGGTATACTTTCCATTTGCTGTTTCAAACTTTTATCGTAATTTTCTAAAATGAAGTTATTATCTCTTTTGAGTTTTCTCTATTAATAACTATTGCTATTAGTGCATTTTTCCGTTTTCTGTTATTAATTCTTATGTTTTGTTTAACATTTGGATTTTAAGTTCCAGCACCGGTTGTTTTATATACTCATTGATCATTCGCTTTTCATCATCATTACTAAAACTTCTATGCGCTATTTTACCGTATTAAAACTTACACTATTTCATTTATGTCTCATGATTTTTATAACGCATTATTTCTTGTTCAAAAACATTTTCCTATGAATCAAATTTTTAAGCTTATTGTTTAACTTTGATCACGCTTTTGATTCTTGAATGTTGCACAACTAAACACGAATGTGGTTTCAAACTTATTAATTGTCTTGTTATTATCATCATGTTTACAAATTTACTTGATCGATGTCACAGTATATCTCTAAACCATCCCCTTGTGTCTCTAATATACACAATATCGTAAATGCTTATCTATCCAACACACACCAGTACACTACTCTCTAAAGCGATTACCTTAGCAATTTACTTTATGTTGTCATCTCATTAAAGCACAAAACCCAAATACCCAGCTTTGGAGGAACTCATTCATCAGATTAGCACACCCTATGTCTTGAAACATTTAGCGTGCCATGAGCCCAAAGAGATGCCTTAACAACTTTTACAAACAAACGATTTTTTTCAACGTATAACTTTCGTAACATTATGACAATTCAAGGTTTCAAGTTTAATTAAAATGGGTAACACTCGGATTTTCCCAAACATTTAATAAATATGGAAGATTTTTCAACTTTAATGGAATTTTAACTTGTAAACAGAAGGAACGTTTTAATACAGTAAAGTTTTACTTCTCAAAAATTCGTCAAGGCATTCAGGACCATATGCAATCTTCTACCTGTCCTACACATACCTTTCAATCATTACCAAGGAAAATCAACCCAAACCAAATCAAATCAGATTCTTCATCATCTTCAAATAACCCATAAACATATACCAAAATTATCAAATACCGAGCTGATTCACTCAATCAACGTAGCACGAGAAATTGTGCGTAGTGGATTTTCAACGTTGAACTGGGTTTTTAAAGCTAGATTACCAGCTGACGCTTAAGACTTGGAGCTTACACGTTACTCACAAACCTTACTATATCAGTTGCTGTGACACGATCATTTAAAAAAACTTAAAGTGGTATATTTTCAGAAATGATATATTGCAACCTTTTCACATTCGTGTTATTTCGAAACTTCAACTTTTTACATTTGGAGTCTATTCATGTTAAATACATTGACTTTTAACATTTTTGCTATTTAAGTATTGGTCTTTTGGAAACACATTTGAGTTATATGATTTCATCTTGCATCTTATAAACTTGTTTCACATATTTACAAATCAAATATAAACCTCCTTGTTTTAATACAACGGATTCATTATGTGTATTCGGGAAAAGAAACTTACGACTGATAATACGCCTTATAACACTTTCCAACTTGACTCCTCGTAAACACATAAAAAGGTGTACTTACGAAGTCTTTTCATGTGTACATGTTTTGAATCTAAAACGTTCTTCGATTTCTAAAAAGTTATTCTCATGCTTTACTACTACTCTTCCAATTATATCACAAAGTTCGAGTAAACTATGTTTTTATAAAGGAACATTTATCTTTTAATAGTTGCACACTCACAGACGCAAAACTTTTAGTCTAATAAAATATTGGACATATCTTCATTGGAATGTTGCTAAATGTCTTTTATCGTGTAGTGCATATATGCAAAACTACTAAATTTAAACCCTCATGCCAGTAGGCTATACGTCTGTTTTGCGCACTTTCAATTGCAGTAAATATCATTATCTTATTCTTACATCATCTTATTTTATTATATTCGCGTATTATCTTATTTATGATTATTCTGGTATTATTATTTTATTGGTGGTTATTCTCACGCGTTATTGCAATTATTCTCGCACTAATTATTAGTAGACATTCTTACAACACTGGTTTTGAGCACTTATTTAACTCGTTTACTTTCATTTTGTGAAAATTGTGCGATTTACTTGATTTATATCATACTATTCTTTCAATCAAAATTTTATGCTATATACTTGATGCATAGTTTGTATGCATATATTTTCCTGTTTTGAGCAAAACCGTGTTATACTTTACATTATTTTGTTCATCATCATGGCCAACTAACATCCTAGTTGATAACTCGTATGAGATCTAAGCCAGTGCCCACGTTCGACTCGGATTGGAGTATTTCTTTAATCCGAGGGGAACGGTGTAAACCTCAGAGTTTATAAATATGAGTGTTTAGAGCCAACGATGTGAACAGAAGTTACCGGTTAAGGGTGAACCCAAAAGGGAAGAACCTCTAACCATGTCTTATACTTACATATTACTCTCATTACGGTTAAAGGGTAAACCCGAAAGGGGAGGACCTCTAACCATGTCATTATTTCGTTGCAGTATCGATTACTTAACATATTTTGGTTGTACACATTTGTTTCTTGTTAGGGTTATGGAAAAGCATAACACCCTAGTGTAAGGTAAATCAATGATTACGGTCCGGAACACAATCACGGCTTTACAGGTACACGAGGGTGGTGTGTAATTCTATTTAGGTTGTTGGTAGACAATCAGTACGAGTCCATAGTATTGGGAGTGTGGTGGGTTAGCTGCGGTACACCCTATATATAAGCATAAACGATACTGCGGGAGCGGACTAGGAATCTGACCAAGAACCTACCCATTACTACCTTTTCATTAGATCATTGACTAATAGCTAGCATTTTTGATAAGAACATTTTACACAAGCTTCATTAGATCATTGACTACAGAAAACCCTAAACTTTGTATACACTTACACTCTCTGTTAGTTGAAATCCTGTTGCCTGTCCTTAATAAAGTTCGGTCAGAAATCTTCCTAAAGTAGGGGAGGCTGCCTTCGTTAGTACCTCTACCCCTCACCCGTTACACATTCCAAAAACCTTTCCCATTTAAACTCCCAACTTCCTAACTTTTGAGTTAACTGTCAAAGACTTTGAAACTTTTACTTTGGGTATTAGACCACTATTTTAAATTTTGGCGAATCATAAATGATGAAATTTTCTTTTAGAAATCTAATTGACTTTTACAACGCCTTTTGTTTCATAGTAGCCTCCACTTGAATGAAATTTCGAGACGAAATTTTCTAAAGTAGGGGAGACTGTGACAACCGTCACTCTCATATTGTAACAAGTTGTAAATTTTAGTCCTTCAAATATTTCTATTTTAGTCTCTGTAAGTTTCGTCGTTTTCAAATTTAATTTTAGAATGAACTAAAATTTAATCATCTATATTTATTATGGATCGGGAATGCGTTTTTAAGCAAATGCGTAAGTTGAAACATCATTAGGAACGGATATTATAAATTTTTAAGTTTTATAAAGTTTTAGAAACTCTTCGGTAAGATTAACTTAACTTGGTTAAGTTTTACATAGAGAAAAACTAACAAATTCATTTTATAACTAACTAAGTTTAAATTGAGGGACCTTTTCTGCCAATTACCCAAAGTTTCAAAAGTCTAACTTTCATTCCACCTGAGTGCATTTTTCCGGCAGAACCTTGGCCGGAATCCAGCAGGTTCCTCCGGCGAACCCTTTAAACCTATAAACCCGATTTCTAATGCAATATTTATGGGGGATTTGTAATCCATGACAGTTTCAATCCGTTTCACCCATTTATGATGTGTTTAAACACGTTTAATCGACTGTGAACACCAATTAATCATAACCGTCGCCTTCATGATACATTTAAGCATTTTCAGTTTCAAATTATCATTTCCTCTATAAATTGACCATCCCGTTTCTTTCCCAAACGTTTACACATTCTAAACCCCCGAAAATCACGTTCAAACATGTCCAGGAAGCTTCACAATCGGCCCTCATATTCACGGACCTGTAACCCTTGTGTTCGAACACTAATCGTTATTTTAAGCCCGTTTACTTATTGCCGTTTTGTTATTCGCTTCTTTCCGATCAAAAGCCCTATACTTTTGAGGGCTAATTGTATCTGAAACGGATTTTTTGATTTTTGATTGGGTTAAGGTTTATGTTAGAAATATTTGGGGAAGAAGATGAACTTGAATCATAATTTAAATACATTTAAGGTTCTAACCAAATCAATATCTTATGCTATAGAGTAGTGGTTAAGGCTTTGCTATGTAAAGGAGGAGACCCAGGTTCGAGTCCCCTAGTCCACGGGTCTGGACATTTTTTTAAGCATATTGTAATTTCTTTATTTTTATTATTTTTTTATATATAATACATTATATCTTGAAATATTCATAACTAATTTATTTTTACTCCAAAAATCATGAAATTTTAGGAGTAGTTTCTTGATACCTCATAGAAAATTATCTCATTTTTAGTTTCTGGAAAATAATTATTTTTCATAATTTTATTAATTTAAATAGTTTTAATCATAAATAGTTGATTAAAAATTTATTTTTAAAGATTTAAATCTCAAATTTTCTGGAAAATTATTTTTAAGGATCTTGAATCTAAATAAAAATTATTGGATCTGAAAACATTCATTTTTATTAATTTTCCTATTTTTAACCATTTAAACATGAAATAAACTCATTAAATTTATTTTAAATACAAATATATTGAGGAAAACTATGGAAAAATATTTTCACTATTATACATCAGAAAATAATTATTTTTCATAAAAATATCATTTTTGGATCATATCTTGTATTTTTAGTTTAATTACATTTAATTAGATATAATTAATTATTTAGTTAAATGTAAATTATTAAAATATGTTTTATGAATATTTTTTCTATAAAATAGAAAATATTCCTATATGTGGAAACATAGTATTATAAATTCTTCGTCACGTATTAAATATTAGATCATAATATATTTTATTTAACATTTTTATTAAATTCAAGATATAATAAAACTTCGTCTTCCTTACATAAGTCTAGCAAACCCTAATGCCTTAGATTCTAGATGCTTTAGACTTTTAAGACACTTTCCTCATTAGTATGCTTATACGTATAGGTTGAATTCTTCGGAATTCCCAAATTAATCTTGTGACAAGTTTTTATTGGATTGCATAAGCTTGGCAAAACTGTGAGTATATCTTCCCCCTTTTTCATGTTTTACTCTTTTGGGGCTATTCATGTACACTCTGACTAAATGTTATTCTTTCACTAAATGCAATTCTCATGTGAGTTTACTTTATGTTAATTTGTGTGTATCTATGGCTGTCAAAATCATTAACCGTTGTGGCCTTGCATTTCAATGAATAGTACTATGGTATATACCCCTTGTGACTCTGTTGAGAGACCTTGGTCATTGTCTTGTGATTCGTTATACTCAAAAATGGTTTTCAAAGTGTTGTCTTGTCTTAGGGTTGATTTTGACTTTATACTGCTTAAATACATAATTGCAAACGGTATACAACACATGAATTGCTAATCACTTTTTCTACTGTATGTATTCAAAACAGGGTATGCTCACCAATACAATTTTTGTATTGACCAAATTATTTTGTACATGTTTCAGGTTATTTTGAGATGCATTCTTTAAGCTTTCGGATTTATATTTAGATTTTGATTCATTGTATTTCAGTTTAGTTGACATTTAGACTTGTTGTATTTTATTTCATTGTAATAAACTATTTAATCAACGTATCTAAATTTACATTTTAGTCAATGAGCTATTGAACAATCGTCACTACGTGGCACCTTGATAATTCCGCCATCGGTTGGGGTGTTACATATAATCATTATGTGACTTGTCGGTATGTGAAAACGTGTTAACATATGTTAAAATAAGGTTTAACGCGCCAAAAACCCAATCCCAGACCCTGCAGGCGATTAGGCCACCTGAGGGGCCCCTAATCGCCTATATGAGGGCGATTGGGGGACCTTAGGGGGCGATTGGGGAAGCTTTAGGGGTGATTGGGGGCTAATCACTAGTGGTTACTAGCGATTAGCAGCCCTAATCGCCTATAGCACCTGCGTAATCGCCCATACTGCACTTGACGACTAGAAACACCTATAAATACCATCCTTGACCTCTAAAACACCATTTGTGCAACCCTAGCCGTCCCATAACCCATCCCAACTCAACTCACAAACACCCTCTGGAACTCGTTTTTACATCAAAACATCGATTTCCAAGCTTTACCCATCATTTTCTCCTAAATCCAATGTGTGTTCTTCATCCCCAAACCTTTATATGATTATGTTTTGTTGCCTAAAATTCCAGACCTGATTTCTAAATGTTTTTTGTCTTTGCAAATCCATTAAAAACCGTTTTTAAACAAACCCAAACCCTTATGCATGTTATATGTGTTATATGTGATTAAAGGTAGGATTTTTATGATTGAAACATGATTGTTCTTGTGTTGTTATGGTGTTTATAGCTGTTATGAGTTAGTATGATAATGTCCTAGGAGTTTGGAGGTCCATGGTTGTGTATTGTTGATGTTTGGTATTTTGACCCATTTGAATGGTTTTGGATGATTAAGGATGTTATGAGGTGTATTGTTGATTATATGATGTTAGGGTTTGCTTTAGGATGATGCTAGAGCAGTAGGATACTATCGGACAACTTTGTTACGTGATGAAATCTGGATATTTGCTATTTAGGGCAAGTTTGTGCATGTTGATGTGATGTTTACATGTTAAGTTTACTATTTTGGGAAACGCTCGCATTCGAGACTGTTAGATTGTTGATAACTTAGGGGTTTTGCTTGAAATATGTTTGTTAATGTGTTCTGATTGATATTGGGTGTTTACACATGTTTCGGATCTGATTTGGGGGGTTAAACGCTCGAAAAAGGCGGAACAGAACAGCATAGGCGATTAGGAATCCCCAATCGCCTATGCTGAAGGCGATTGGCCCCTAATCACATGCTCTATAGGCGATTAGGGAGCCTAATCGCCTTCCCACCATGCAATTGTGATCCTAATCACTAGTTAACTTCTAATAGCATGTCTTATGACTCCTAATCCCTAGTTAACTTCTGATAGCATGTCTTATGACTCCTAATCACTAGTTAACTTCTGAATAGCATGTATTATGACTCCTAATCACTAGCTAACTTCTGAATAGCATGTCTTATAGCTTCTAATCACCAGTTGACTTTTCCTAATCACCAGTTGACTTTTCCGAATCACTAGTTAACTTTTCCTAATCACATGTAATGACAAGGTAAGTGTATTTTAGCATTCCGAGACCCGATTTGACACCTAGGAACATGCTATAAACCCCGTAATATGCCTAGTAATATAGTAACATGTGTTTAGACTTATTTGTGCGTTATTTGATCTATGTGTTAGACTTGTTGAACTTTAACACGTGTTAAGTACTCGTTGCATGATTTGTATGTGTTAGTGTATGAGATGAACACGTGGGATGTCAGGTCACCAATGGGATGTCGAGTCTTGTCTCATGTAGTCTAGTTGTCGGTCAAACGCGTTTTTCAAACACATAATGGTCATGGACTGGACATTAGGGACTAAGGAACCCGACGGGTTATTAGTCTAACTTGACACATATCTTATGATAGGTCGCCACTAGTTGGGGCTATCATATCACATAAACGGTTTACTCATTAACGGAAGACGCAACCTAAGGTGAGTTCACGGCCCCACATTTTACGGTTTTCGTTTTCGGGGGAGAAACATGCTTAAACACTTTTATTACACGTTTTCATGTTATACTATGGCTCTCATCTTATTACTATACGGTTCATCAAAACATGGGGATATGGCGGGGAAATGTGGATAGCGCTATTGGGAACTGACAAGCCCTACTCGACGGCTGGAGGCCGGGCGGGTGCATATTGTCTCTAAAAACACAAGACCTACCGGTGATGACGGTAGTCCATAGGAAAATAAGGGTCACAGAAACGGCATAGTCAGCAATGGTTTCACCCGTAGTAGTAATATTACCCGACGCCTAGCTAGCGTTCTCATAAGCATAGTAGTAACAGCAACGGTAACGGTTTTCAAGGATTGCTTTAAACGTTTAAATAAAACCTGTGAAGTCACCAGCGTTATATGTTGACTCCTTTAGCATGTTTTCTCAGGTCGCTAAGGTAGCAGCTGTCAGCTAGGCGCACGGAGTCGCACTGGAGTCGTACTCGCGTCTAGGGCCATTCATGCATGTCTCTTTATGTTAAACTTTTGAAATTATGTCTTATTTACTCATGACTTGTAAACTTTGAATGCTTCCGCACTTTCAGATGTTGGTTTTAAAATCTTATGCATGGTTTTTATTTACGTATGTTTTTACATTTAGACGTCGTTTATTGTGACCGTTGACTTGGATCCTGGTGTGTCACACGCCTCGCGGTAGAACTCCGCAGGTGGAAATTTGAGGGTGTGACAGATTGGTATCAGAGTTAATGGTTATAGTGAACTAGGACTGCATGTAGAGTCTAGACTATAGCCGAGTCTCACACACTAGACGGTCATATACATTTGAGTCGCGTCTTTTGGTAAACATACTAACCTTGTCGGGGTGTCGGTATCCTTACCACATAGTGTCATATTATCTATCACATTCTTGGTTATTCCTAGTTTCATTTTGAGTTGGTTATATCTTTCTAAGATGTGGGTATCGGGTGACTTGAGATTCGAGCTCGGGGCATGCCTTGAGGACCATGTAGAGCAATTTATCATTTCGGGTGCACACGAAATCATAAGTTAAAATGCATGGAAGACTTGGTGGATCTCGGGTTGGGATTAATGGTCACATTCGGACCCGATCCTAGACTCTTCATATTCTCTTGGTTTAGCGTTGGTGATGGGTCTGAGTGTTTGTTTCTTGTCTTTCTTAGAAGATGTCTGGACGCACTGGAGGACGTACTGGGGGATGACGTGGAGGCCGCACTGGCGGGGGTAGAGGTGGTGGTAACATCACCTTGACGTACGATGAACTCAGTGAGATGATGCAACAACAGTTGGGCGTTGCACTGGCTGCCTTTCAGGCTGCCCAGCAGACCTTTATGGGTGCTACCGCTCCTCCGGTTCAGGCGGGAGTTGCCTATAAGCGGTTTAAGGATTGTCAGCCCCTCAGCTTCCAAGGTACGGAGGGAGCTGTGGAGTTGCTTCGGTGGTTGGAAAAGACTGAGTCGGTGTTTGCTTTATGTGAGACTCCAGCAACGGATTGGGTGAAATTTGCTTCGGGGACTTTTGTAGGACCCGCCCTGACGTGGTGGAACTGCGTCACTCAGACACTTGGTCTCGGGGAGGCCAACGCCATGCCTTGGGAGGATTTCGTGCGTAGGTTGAAGGATGAGTACTGTCCGCGAGAGGAGATTAAGAGGTTGGAACAGGAATACGGGAATCTCAAGATGGTGGGTTCGGAGGTTGAGGAGTAGACGATCAGGCACAACGAGTTAGCAGTGATGTGTCCAGGTTTATCGACACCGGAGTACCGGATAATAGAGCAGTATCTTGTGGGTTTGGTGCCAGAGATTGCGGGGTTTGTGTCTGTGAGGGATCCTACTACCATGTCTGAGGCTGTGCGGTCGGCTACCAAGATGACCAACTTGAAGATTTTTGAGGGCGTCTTGCCTCCTAGAGGCTCCTCTGTGAAGGCGCCGGCGGATAACAAGAGGAAGTGGGAGAGTGTGGAGACGAGTTCAGCTGCTTTTCAGCGACAGCCGGCAGCGAAGAAGGCTAAAGCTTCAGGGTCAGCGTCAGATCAGAAATAGGGAGGTTATGCTGGAAAGAGCCCTAAGTGTGGACGGTGTGGTTTTCATTGGCAAGGTGCGCAAGTCAACGTGTAGAAGTTGACTTGGTGGCAAGATGCGCAAGTCAAAGTATGTAAATTGAGTTGTGGCAAGTTGCACAAGTCAAAAGTGTAGGAAATAACTTTGTGGCATGATGCACGAGTTAAAAGGGGTAGATAATTAACTTTTTAGCAAGAAGCATATATACACGTGGGACCCTGAGAATCATCACAGGTATGCCTAGCAAATTGGGAAGGTAGAATAACCCACATGATGGGTCAAATTGGTAGAAAATTTGTAGAAATGTAAAATGACCCACATGAGGGGTCAAATCGGTAGAACATTGTAGAAATGTAGAATAACCCTTGAATTGGATTGGGTTGTCAATAGGTGAGCATGTATCAAACATGTATTGAATGAATGGTTCGAGTTAATAGATAAGTATGGCCTAAATATGCGTTGAATGCATATGCTTGAAACTATAGGTAAGGACGGCTCAAACATGCATGAATGAGAGGTAGAATCCATATTTTATGTAGTGTTGGGCGGGGATGAATAAGAGAATTACATTCCCGTCTCCAACAATGGAAAATTTAAAATTTGTAAGTATGTAGTTAGTAATTTCGTTGGGATACACGTGTTGTGCGACCAACGAAATGAATAAATAGGTATTATACCTATAGTTTATATTGATGTGGGTAGAAATACACAGTAACTAACGGTAGAAACGAATTTTGGAAACATAGTTAAGAATGCATTAATGGTTTGACTTTTTGGAAAGTCAATCAAGTTGATTGGTAAATGCAAGCAAGTATCAATAAGAGGGCGTGAAAGGCTACTTGCTACTTGTGTGAAGTAAGCTTAACCATTAGGAAATTGTTGATGCAACAAAGTAGAAATTTCGAAAGAAAAAGGTATTGAACAAAATTACGTAGTCTGCATGTTGATAATCGACTTGTAAGAATCGAGATGACTAACTAGATAAGTCGACCCTATGAATGGTAAAATAAATAACAAAGGAGAAATTTTTGAAGGAAATGATAGAGTGATGATTTCATAAGTGTGTTCAAAATTGAGGGGAAATGCAAATATGTACTTCATTCTATAATTAGTAAGAATAGGCAGTTTGACTTTGGAGAGAAGAGTTGTGCAAAAAGTGGTAAATAACGAGTAAAATGTAAGGATAATATTACATAAGTATGAAATATGTAAATTGATTTTTGCATGAAAATGGAGAATGTGTGAAAGAATTTTAGATATTTAGATCTTGTGTATGAAGGAAATTGGAATGGACTATTGAAAAAAAAAACAACTATCAAATGTAAGGTACATGTGTGACTGATGATTTGTAGATACGAATGATGGAATGTGGGATACGATGAGATCTATGGGATACGTGATATGATGTAACGAGTTGGAACTCTTCATGTGAATGAACTAAACCAAGCTAGATATGGCATGGACATTTGAAGGAGATTGCCAATTCGACATACGGATGGTTGGTTAGCGTCGTGAAAGGAAGGTTAGTAACTTGGGTTATTTTATGATTGTTAAGTAAGAACCTCGTAGAATTGAATAGGACCACCGTATGAATAAACGGTAGTTCAAGTATGATGTAGTTAGAAAGAATGACTTTTAAAAGTCAAACGATGAATAGATTTTTTTTAACTTAGACTCGATGCTGTTAAGCAATGGGCATATGTGTCTATTGCATGTAATGCATGAAACGAACTAAAAAAAACATTTTTTTGCATGAGTAAAATGACTCAGGAATTTTCCCTAAAGGTGCGGGTGTACATGGTAGGTGTACCGGTTTAGTAGTAACTATACAATTATGTCTAATTCTCAAGTTAAGTAAGAATAAGAGGGAATAAATTTGAAGTTATGTTGTGAAAATGATAACCATGATTGAAGATTTATGAGATACGAATGTACATAGTCTAACTATTTTTTACGTTTTAAAGGCACTTTCAAGGAATGGTAATAGTGGAATATTGTAGTAATAACCCGTTATGGACGCCTTGTGACTAATGTAGGAATAAAAGACTAAGTAGGACATATGGATCAAAGATGGAACTAATTGTTCTATTAGGAATAACAAATGCATGAAGGCCTCTAGTAAAAATACAAGAATGTAGGGATAAGACTTACAAGCATCCTTTGTCGTAAGTCAAATTACGTTGTGATCTGCAATGTTGTCTTGCGACATGATTTTAAATTTCAAATGAAATGAAATGAATGAGTAAATAAATAAGTAGGGATGATGATGTGTGAGGATTTTGCATTAAGCAAGAAATTGGGTGTTGATAGACTAAATGAGTGCCTAAAAATAATAAAGTTCAGGCGCTAGAGAAGTGCATTGTAGTTATATGGTAAACAGTTTTACACCACATACTAGGTATGTGTTCTAAATAAGCCAGTTGAATGACTAAACAAACGAAGGATAATGGTAGAATGGGTTTGGTAGTAATAAAAGTGGTTTCGGGGACGAAACCTTCTTTAAGGAGGAAAGACTTGTAACGCCCCAAAAACCCAAATATTGTTAACTAGTATGTTAATTTTTTATAAAAAAAAATTAATATATATATATATATATATATATAATGTAACTAAGTTACCAAACATAGTTAGAAATTAGAATGCATATTAACTATAAAGAATAAAAAACGTTTTAGCTAAATGGGAAGGATACCAAACTTGGAGGGTTGAACTTGTTAAAACTGAAAGTTTAATGGGGGGATGAAAAGGGATCGACATTTCCTCTGGTTATTTGAGAGCCAACTTTCTCAACAAAAAATTCATCATTTTATCCCAAATCAAGATCAAGGTGACGGTTAAATACTTGCATGTTTGAAGATTTCTAGCCATGTAGTGCTAATAAGCATGAGGTATGTTATGGAATTCCATTTGATGAAGATTCTTGGATAAGAGACTCATTACATGATGAGATCTTAGGGTTCATCCATTATTGTTATGTGAATCCATGAGAAAATTAGTTGAAATTAATGACTTAAACTTGAATGCATGTTAATTTGTGAAAATTGGAAGTGGGTTATGATCTTTGGGTGTAACCCATTATTATTCTTGGTTAAGTTGATAAATAGATTGAAGGACTTTGATATTTCGTTATGTTTAATGATTATTGAATGAATGATATACTTGGAGTAGGTAAGTAACATAGTGTTTGATACCATGAGCTAGGAGAAGCATGCATTAGTTACTTGTACAATGTGCTTAGGATGTTGTATGCACACCAAGTGTTTGATGAAATGCTTGAATAATTAGTTAATGCACACCTACATTCAATCATTTGTAGTTTCAATGTGGTTTAGGTTTTATGTAGGAATTGGTAAAGTTCTTGTATCATATGAAGTTTAGTATGTTTATGATGCTTAGAATATACTATTAACATGATTTGGTGATTTAAAGTTGAGTTTTGGTTGATAATATCAAAGGTTTGCAAAGCTGGTTGGAAGTAATTATTATTGCGCAACTGTTTTGAATAGTTTGTATATAATCAACCGCAGCTCGGTTTAAGGCGTATTATACATGTTTGAAAAGATATTTAAACATATTACGTTTCATATTTGAACACGAAAAGTTGATTCTAATGTTTGGCGGGTCAAAACAGCAAGTTAAGTTATCAACTCAGTTTTGACAGCAAGCTGAAATGAGTTAATTTTGAATCTGTCCTGATTGTGTAAATGTCGTATAAAATCATAGAAAAATCGTATGGAGACGTACTTTATATGCTTGGAAAGGTATTTGAATGATGAACATTTCATATTTGACAGTCTAGGTCTGATTCTGAGGTTTAAAAAGGAAAATCTGGCCCCGAACAGCAGCTGCGCAGAAAGTTGCTGCACATTTTTAATGTAATCGTTAATAAGAAAAGGTGTAAGATTGTACACGCTTGTACGAATCTTGAAATATTGATCGTAGGGAATTAATATCATTTTATGTGGCATGTTTTAAGTGTCCAAAAAACATTTACCAATTAGTTAATGCAAGTATTTTCACTAACGGGTCAAACGTGTAGTATATGGAAAGACTTGTTGAATAGGTCTAGTTGTTGAATGTATTGCATGTTTGAATGTTGTAGAATGAATACTAATGTTTGAATAGGTAAGTTCCAAATTAGTATTCTAACACGACTTGTTGGCTTGAAAGTAAGCTAGGCACAATAAGCTTAAATGTCAACGGGTCAAGTGGATATGATCTCGAGCTAGGTAAAAAGCTTGGGATTATAAGTCAAACGCGTATAAGATGACAACACTCCTACGGGCAAAGGTAAGTGACTTATGAACTAAATTCTTGGTTTAGCAAATGTATATTTATTTATAAATGTGGAATGGGAAACAAGAATGAAATGACAATTTATAGTAAGACAAGTGAATGGATGATATTAATGAACAAGTATAGTTCACCACATAACATTGGTTAATAGGTAAAGATACGTGTACTTGATGCGCCGCCCAAGAGAGATACCCAAGTCCTAGTAATGAAGTTAGTTGGGATAATTGGGTCAACAAATATGAAAATCAAAGTGAAGGTATTTTAACCATGAAACAAACCCGCGACTTGCAAATATGACATAAGTATGAATGGTATCAAGTACGGAATGATGTCTGTGTATGTAATTAGATTGATATGTGTGTGTATATATGGTAATAAGTACAGTAAATAGAATTGTCACGTTTTTGTTGATTGAGTAATGTAATGTATGCATAGGTATTTATACCTGGGTATGTGTGAAAGTGTTATGTATGTAAAGGTTGGTTTTATGTGTAGATTGAGTATAGGATTGAAAACGTCATGTTTGTCCTGGAAAATACATGAAGGAAGAATAATAAGACGGGTCAAGATAACTTGTGTATGAGAGTTGTACGCACGTATGTATTATAGTGTTATTAACCTTTTGTTATGAGGATGGTAATAATGATGCAGGTACGTAAGTATGGATGCGTGGAAATTGGAGGTTAGGATCTGGATATCAGATCCGAACTTGCAAAAAGGCGTTTGAAAATGATCATTGAGTATTGTTGGAAGTTATTTCCACATTGTGATTATTTTCATGAAGTCACTTAATGAACTAATGAAACAGTTATGTGGTGGTTGCAGGTCGTCTTTTCTACCTACAAAGCAAGGGAAGGTTGGAGATCGAGTGAGGACGCGGATTGTACGGGGTCGCGGTCACGTAACCTAATAAAGAGGAGTTATATTGAATGTAAGAAGAAACAATAAACATGCAACGCCTATAATATCTTGTGGATATGGTTTTCAAAACATTCAAAAAAATCTTTTTAAAAAGGAAGAAATTTTCCGGTTCATATTTTCGCTGCGTACTATCTGTTAGAACGGTTTGGGTGTTATACATATGGGGTTACATGTCGACTTTGGTTGGCGTGGCCAATCAATAGTCATCCCGCATGGTGATGGATCACAACATCGGTGGGGTCCCAAATTTCGTAAGGGTATGACATCCGCAATGCATAACCCAAAAAGCAAGGTTGCAACAGGATTCGGTCGATTTTCTTAATCAATCACCGATTTGGATTATGGAGGACAAGCGTCAACATCATGTTCAGAGCATATTGTCATGACCACAAAGTGGTTCGTTAAACACCCAACATTCCACATAATCAGTCACCACAGCTCACAGTCCTGATTATGGTTGTTACTAACTTGCCTCCAATGGAAATCAAAAGGTCAATGGAATCAATGGGAGGCTTAGGTGGCGCTTCCACCTCGAGTAGGGCAAGGGCAACTTTAAACATTACTTTTACGCAAACCACAAGGCAACACCACGGCTTCCACGACAAAGCAATACAACGACAAGACAACAAAACGACGAAGTAGCATAACAACAAGCAACATGACAGAGAGGATACCATTAAGACAAGCTCGCATCACGGTGCGTCTCGGCTTACTCATGGTGGCGCGACCCTTAACCGTATCCTCAGCAATGAACCAACTCTCTATAGGCTCATTCATTGGAACAGTTGGATCAACAGGTGTAATTGGCACCTTAGCAGTAATAGGAGCGATAATATCCAAAGAAGCAAGTGGCTCGTCTGAACTGGAATGCAAGTAGGGAAAACAATTGTAGGTTTGTCAGAAGCAACGAAAACGATCAATCACCAACAGCAAGCTCTATAGGGGTTACGGAGACAAAACGGCATCAAACTTAGCAGGACCTTTAGAACTAACAACATCTAGCTTAATATGAGCTACGGAAACAACCATAGTAGGCATTGTAGAGATTAAGGAACGACCTCAATGACGGCCATAGGCTCGGCGGGAATCTTAGACTTGTTGTAGTTTTTAGATGTGTGGCAAATAGGATCCATAGGACCTTGAAACCAACCAACATCTTTCCCAATATCAAAGATAGTGGTCACAACAAGAATAACAGATAGTAGAGGTGAAGGATCATGATTTATCAAGACGCATGATTAAATAGACATGATACAAACTGTAACGAATCAACCGAGTCGTCCTTCTTATTGGGTCCTCTTCCATGTTCCCCTGGCATAAGCATCGACAATCATCTGATTAAGCGTCTTTCCGTCATCTAAGTGAGGTCGATGGACTTTATTCCAGATTGTCCATGTGGTGAGGATACCAAAGCACGACGAGAGTTTAGACAGGATGCATTATCCATAACGAATGGGTCTTGCAAATTCTGTCTACAAACCACCGAGTCGAGGGAACGCAACGTCTTAGTATCTATGGTGGCTGGTGAAAAACACTTTGCGTCAGTTATCGACAAATTCAATAACAAGTCTCGTCGTCACGACGGGGGTGGCTGACATTCAGCATTGCAACAAGGGCATTGGAATTGTCTCCCCATGGATACGTTTAGTTAAACAAAATAATGTGACCGCTCTCAGCAGTCAACCATTTGAGTTTTGAGGGGATTTCAATGTCAGCAGGAGGCGTCTTGCGACATTTGATAATTTCTGAACACACACTTTATGATTTCAGTTCCCGAAGTGTGGTTTCACTCCCCAAGATTTATGGAGGATTCATACACGCTATACGCATCAAACACTCTCAGGCATTCACCTGCTCGAGCGAGACTATTAAGAATCCTTGAAATAAAACAAACAGGAGAGGGTAGATGAGTCTTACGATGACCTTCGTATCTTAAGATAGTAGCATGACATAAGCACCAAACTACTAAGCCTATCACGAATCATCTTCCGGAATACGATCCAGCACTATCACAATGAATGTTGAACCACACGTGAACGCTCAATACCTCGAGCAGTGGCTTCTCATGGGGTAATCGTATGCACTTCCAAGTTAGTCCATAGCCAAACGCAGGCTGGGGCTTGCTTCTCCACTACACTCCGTCATCACAACACTGGCAAGCGCTGCCTCGGTCATGATCAGTGGCCAAAATTTTTGACATCACGAAAATTAGCAAAACCTAAGACTTGTAGATGTACGATACGACCGACTGATTTCGCAATCAGTCTGCAACCACATAGGAATTACCAACATTTGTTGATGCACTTTCTGTGGACGTCACTGTCGAATAAACTAGGGTTGAGTCTTGTATTGTATTACATGAGATTGTGGTGATCCATAAGGGCATTTTATGGATCTGATGCATTTGTAAATATAGGACAATACTCAAAGGTCAGGTTCGACCAAAGGTAAAGGGCGAATGTGGAAACATTCCACATTCGACCTATACAATGGGGAGAAGGTGGAATTTGGTGTTGGACTATAAATAGCAATCACATGTGTTGGTTTTCATTTGTAGATTTGAGTTTGTGCTTTGAATGCTCTCAAGGGGGAGGTCATGCCCGACCTCCTCCGGCCCCGAGATAGATGTTTATCCTAATAATGACAGTGTCTGTAACCGTTTCTGTAGTAATACGAATCTGTGATGACGTTGTTATCGTTAATTTCTGTCTCGTCTCGAATCTCCCGTCTGAAACTGAGCTGAATTCGCTTAATCGATCCGTGAATTCGGTTCCTAACCGGATTCTCAAATGGTATCAGAGCTATGGTACCGATTTGAACAATCTAACAGTCGTTTGAATCAATCACCGCTCAATTTTATGATTTCAGACGTTAAAAATCAGATTTTGATTGAAAGGTTGAAACCCTAGAAACCCTAGATTCTTAATTGAACCCAAAATCATGTGATTTCACCATGTTTGTGTTAATTCGAGGGGGAGGTTTTCATTTCCGCACCTTTCTGTATAAGTTTCATCATCAAATTCGATGAATTGGAGTGATTATGGACTGATTTGCAGAAAATATTGAAGAAGAACACGTTTTTTCTGCAAGGGTCGAACGTGCAGATGGTTTTTGATTACGGGATGTCGAAAGTGGAATATAAACGGTCGAACGTCGGAATTTTAGGTCGAACTTGGAAAGTAATGTTGAAAACACTGTAGATGCACATATTGCGACTAGTGATTGGATTAGCTTTTAACATGTGTTAGTGAGAATTCTGAAGGGCCGAATGTAAAAGATAGTGGGCGAATGTATATGAGTTTGGGCGAATGTGATGAAGACTGGGCGAAGGTAGTTTATCTATGGACGAAGGAAGAAGACTGAAGACCTGATGTTCAGGTTCGTACCTTGTAGTGGACGAATGTGGACATAGTCCACATTCGCACCATGAAAAGGGGCGAACCTGCAGACTCTATATATAGTGTTTGTTCATTTTCAAGTTAGAAGAGTTTTAGAAAGTGTGTGTTGAGAGGTCAGGTTCAGGTCTAGATTGTGAATGTGTGTGTGATCATTAGATTAACGTGTGAATCAATTGTAAACAAGTTTTATTGAAGTTAATCTATGAAAAGGTGATTAAATGATGTCTTACGTGTTTTGATTTGCTTATTATCATTTTGTTCATCTCTAGGGTTTCCGCACCTGGATTTGTGACTTGTATGATCACTACATCCTGTTTTAGCTAAATTCTTTCAACTACAAAGTGGTATCAGAGCCATACGGATCATACAACAACAAAATGGATAATATCAGAGCTGATTTGGACTTAATTTTGATCAATATTCATCTGTTTTTGATTGAAAATGGTTTTTGAGTGTTTTTGAGTGATTTCGAGTTGAATTTGTGGATAAAATCAAGTTTTCCAGGAATTAAAGTTGTTCCAAATCAATTCCGAATCAAAACCTGATAAAGATCATCAAAATCCATAAACTTTTGAAAATCAGAGATCAAAATAACCGTTTTTCAAAGTGTAACCGTTTTTCAAACAAGAAATGGGCGAATCTAGACCACAGTGGGCGAACCTGACCTTGCTAGGGCGAACCTGAGTGAATTTTGGACGAAAGTGCCTTTATTTTGGACGAACCTATAGTGTTGTGTTAAGATTTTCCACATTCGGGTGATTCTTTCCACCTTCGATTCATCGCGCGGGCGAAAGTGGAAACGAAGTGGACGAAAGTGAAACTTTCTGGACGAACGTGGAAACTGGTTTAGGATATTTTACATTCTGGTTCCTAGTCTACATTCGGGTCAACAGTAAAGGGCGAACGTAGCCAAGTTTGGACGAAAGTAGAACAGTTTGGGGCGAAAGTAGATTTGTGTTTGGAAAATTTTCTAAGTTTTGTGTTTTTCGAAGTTCGTGAACATCATGTGGAATTTTCTGACTACACCGAGACCAACAACGACACAACAACAGCAGCAAGTGACGATGGACCCATGGACAGTGGCAGCCCAGAAAGCGAGCACTCAGTCTTCGCAACCGATCAATTACATAGCGATGACGAGCTCGATGCCTCAGACTCCACCACCACAACCTGTGACAGACTATTGGGGAGTAGCAGCTGCGGTGGTAAATAATCAAACTACCAATGCTATTTCTACACTAATAAATGACTTATCTTCAGGTAGCAGGAATCGTCCACCCAAGCTAATGGAGATGCAAGAATATAACCAGTGCAGAAGAAGTTCAAGATCCATCTGGAAGGCATGGGAGTGGAAGGCGTAGAGGCATGAAGGATGATAGCTAAAGGTTATACTGCACCGGTTCTGGAGAACACCGGTGAACCAGTTCCTTTGGAGAGCATGTCAGACGAGGAGAAAAAGAAGTTTGCTGTGGAGAAGAAAGCATATTCCCAGTTGACTCAGGCGATCACAAACGACTTACTACATCAGTTTGGAACGTGCACGACGTCGAAGCAGTTATGGGATGTGCTCAAGAATCGTCATGATGGGAATGAAAAGACGAGAAGGCTGAGGATGGAGGAATTGAGAAAAGAGTTTGAGAATTTCACTTATGTTGGAAATGAGACACTAAAAGAATTAACTCCTAGATATTGTCATTTATTAACTGAATTGTCTAGTTATGGTTTACAGACTCCAATGACAGATCTGGTGGACAAGTTTGCAGATGCTTTACCACCGTACTGGGATCAGCATGTTGAAGTTCTCAAAGAGAAGGATGCTTACAGATTTTGGACTATCAAAGAGTTTGTACAGAAGCTGGAGAACAAAGAGCTAGAGGAGAAGAGGAAAGCCAAAAGATCTCAGATTCCTCAAAACCCAGAACTATACTATGGTGGTACTTCAGCAACAGTTGGAAACTCGAGTGCAGGTGGAACAGTGGCACCTCACATTGCTTGTATTTCTAGTGTCATGGAACCACCAAAACCAACCATCAACTACATTGCACAAACCTCATCCTATTCACAGCCATCATATACACCACCACCACAACAATACACTAATTCCTACATTTCACCATTCTCTCCAATGCAGCAAGCAGCATTCTACACTGCTAGCCAATCACAACAACCACCTCAACAACCACAATACATGAATCAAGTGACTCAACCCAATCAGCAACCGGTGGTTTTGGAGACTTCCAATTTGGGAAATGTGACTGTTGAAGTTGCTCAGCAACATATTGCATTAGTCTCTGCAATGGTTTCATCATATAATGGGTTGGTTGCAAGTCAAATTGGAAACAATAACTTGACCAATGAAGACTATGCACAGATAGACAAAGAGGAGATGGAACTGATTGACATTCAGTGGGCTTTTGCGAGTATAATAAGAAGGGCAACTGAGTTTATTGAAAAGACTGGTAGGACTGATTTGGGAACTTCTCCTAACACAACCTACGGGTTCAACAAGGAGAAGGTGACATGTTTTAATTTTGGAGGTAAGGGTCACTTCAAACGGGAATGCACTCAGCCACCGAAACAAGGTAACAGAAACCCTTTCAACTCAAACTACCAGAACCGTCAACAACAAAACCAAAACCAATTTTCTTACCAAAGTAACAACAACTATCAAAACCAAAACAACTACCAAAACCGACAAAACACCTCAAACAACAACCAAAACAGACAACCAAACACAACTAACCAGAATCAAAATCAATCACCAAACAACACTAACAGAACAGTTATACCGATCACTACACCAAATGAGCAGCCACTGAATACGAATCAGAATCAAGCTCTGGTGATCCAGTAGGACGAAAGGTTTGACTGGTCTGGGATGCAAATTGGTGTTGAGGAGATTACAACTGGTGGAAATGTAGCTTGTGTTGCACGACAGGTTGACACTGAGGAGTCGGCGATAGTTGATAAGAATGAAGAAACTGAAAGTGAAGTTGATGAATCTGTGGAAGAGATGAAAGTGGACACTGAACCTGTTGAAGTTCAAGCTGAGGAAGCAAGTTCTGGAGTAGTGATTGACACAGTTTCTGATGTTCCTGAGGAGTGTGAGTCTGTTTATTCAGATTCAAACAGTGAATCAGACACAGAGGCGAGTGTTACATCTTTGGATGATGATATTGATCAGTTGCTAGCAGAAGCAGATTTTCTAAAGACGAGGAAGTCGTGCATTGCTGATGATGCTTTCACCAGAATCGATTATTCAAAGTTTTTCGCTGGAAAGGAAGCTCATTTTGCTTTGATGGCCATGACAGATCCTCCTAAACCGGTAAGTTCTGAATCTAGCACTGATGTTACTAGTGATAAATACTGTGGAACTTGTGATAGATTGACTGATGAAAACAAAGAACTTCGCGTTCAACGTGATAGTGCTATAATCAACTGTCAATCTACTCGCAAAGAACCGATGGCTTTCAACAAAGTACTTGATGGATATAAAAAGGACATTTCCGACCTTAAAAACACTCTTTCATTAAAACAATTAGCCATTAATAACTATATTAATGAAATTGAGAATACAAAGTTGGAAATGGCCACCATTAAGTGTTTTGCTAAGAAAGTCAATAAGAAATTGGAGAGTTATAAGCACATTGCTTATATTGTAGACCACATCATTGATGATCAAACCACTAACTTTAAGTCTGTGCCATCTCCGGTGCTTTTTGAAAATCATAATTGTCATCAAGTGACACCGGAGAGCTCGGTAAAATCAGACTCATCATCGGAAAATGAATCTAATACCTCGAGTATTGGTGATCCTCATTCCGATGTGAGGCCGATTTTAGGTTTGAATGATGAAGGTGTTACAGTTGAAAATGTTGATTCAGACTCAGAGGATGATGATTCTGGAAGTTATCAAAGTGCTAATGCATGTGATATTCCAAAAGAAAATCACATCATTACTACTGAACCAGTGTCATCATCTCAGCACGTGCATCCGATGGCTAACGCACATCGTGAGAAAAAGTCTGAAAAGAAAGAAATTAAGAAAGAGGTTAAGAATGAACCGAGTGACAAGCCAGTCAAGGTGTTTTATCGGATGGAAGGATCTGATAAGATCATCTCTGACGAGGAATATCCAATTAAGTTTGCTAACTATGCTAAAATTGATAAAATTTGGCAAGAAAGCACTATTTGGTTTCCAAAACATGAGAGAACAAAATGAGATTCCACCAGCAATTTTAAAGAAATTGTATTTGGATGTTCCTCAAGAACCAAAGGTTCATGTGACAGAGTTTATTAAGCCCAAAAACAAAGCAAACGGTTTTCATGAGCCTTCATACTCAAAAGGGCCACTCCCCGAGAGTTTGAGGAACAAACAGTATAATGATCAATATCCTGTCAGATCATTTGCTCAACCGAATGCTCCTAATGTTTTTGAGGAATACCGTGCATGCTTTAAATGCGGGGAGAGAGGGCATTTACTTGCTCACTGCCCGTATGTAAGGCATAAGAGGCACGAAGTTGAAGTTAGGCATTCCATGAGGAAACCGGTTGATCATTACGTTCCACCACATAGACGTGTTGTTCCTCAACAACAACAATTTTATAATCAAAACTATTTTTATCAAACGAGGAACAATCGTCCATTTCAGTATGATCGTAGAAACCGGATTGCTATGGAGAATTCATGGAGAAAACCAGTGGTGAACACAACAAATGATAGGCAAAGGGTTCCACCAAAACCTATTGTCAAGTCAAATGTTGGCCCTAAATCTGTTAAATCAGAGAAGGTAACCAAGAAAGTTTCTTTTGCAAACAATGTTCAGAAACCGACTGAGAACCCAAAATCTCATATTCGTATCTTGAAAAGATCTGAACAATCTTGGACACCAAATGGTTCTCCAGGTGCCTCAACTTCAAAATCAAATGAGAAAAAGGAAAACGTTTTGAATGATCCCAAAAAGATTGATCCAAAACAAAATGCTGAAGTGAATGTTTCTTTCAACGATGATATTCAAAGACCCAAGACCACTCAGGCTTGGATCCCCCGAAAGAACTAATTCGTTTACTTGATGTGTGCAGGGAGCTTCAGCTGGCCCTATTAGCAGTCTTTGGATTGTTGATAGTGGAGCTTCAGGCCACATGACCGGTGATCTAGCGTTATTGTTTGATGTGAAGAATATTAATGGTGGATATGTTGCATTTGCTGGCAACAAAGGCGGATATATCACTATGGAAGGGAGTGTGAGTAATGGGATTGTGAGCTTTGAGAGGATTTCATATGTGAAACAGAGAGATTATAATCTGTTGAGCGTCAGTCAAATCTGTGATAAACAATTCACTGTTCATTTTGATGACAAACCCTGCTACAGTCTCAAACCAGGCTTCAAAATTCCAAAAGAGTGGGTAATGTTGAAGGCACCAGTGGAGAATGTCGTACCAGATCCTGTACCAGAAGCAGAAAATGTACCACAAGGATGGCCGTTTGAACCAACACATAACTGCTGTGCGTTTGTTGGTGATGTGGTGAAAAATACAGAATTTTCTGGTATTGTGGAGTTCTTAAGGCGAAGCAGAATCATACATGCCTTAGCTACACCAGCCATAATCTACAAAGACATAGTGGAGGACTTTTACAGGAATGCTACATATGATTTCTGGGAAGATCAGACCATTATTCGTAGCAAGATTCAGGGCATGGAGATGTTCTTAACTGAATCAGATATCAGGGAAGCTTTACAGATCAAATTTGAAACGAGTACTGATCCTAGAGAGTTTTCATGGACCGAGCAGAGGGCTTGCTTTTTGAGGATGAAGTATAAGGGTCCTATCACTGATGGTTTGATGCATAAGGGAAATTGAGTGTGCAATTCAAATATTTCGCACACGTAATTATTCATGTGTTTGGGTGTGTAAGTGGCGGGTACGACGTGATGAGGAAAAGCCTTAGTTCATTGATGGTTGTGTTCACACTTAACAAACCATTCAATGTATCTGGTATGATATTGGACCACATGCTTGAAATGCTGAAAGGCTTGAAAAAGAAGTAGTTTATGCTATATCCGAGGTTTCTGATGATGATCTTTGACCATAAGTATCCTAATTTGAGGAAGGATCCAACTATGATTCTAGGTCAAGATCACATGTATATTCGAACGCTTGTAAGAATGAAAGGTTATAAAGGTGTGCCGGATGATGAGAAGCCACCTCACAGGAGATTATTTGGAGCTTTGGGTAATCAGGGTTACATTGATCCTGGTAAGAACAAAGCAAGGCACGATAACAGTGATTCGGATAACGATGATCCATTAGTATATGCTGATGCAAATACTAAGAGGAAGAGGCAAGTGGTTAATGCCGGAGCCAAAGGGAAGGGTAAGGCAAAAGTGGAATAAGGTAGTTCTAAGAAACAAGGTGCTCGAAAGAAGACGACTGCGAAGAAAGGCACGAGTCTAGTTGATGAAGATTCTGTGGATTCGGAGGAAAAAGAAGTGGATGAGTAGTGGGATTCAGAGGAGGAAAGAGTAAAGACCACCAAGCGTAAGGCCACTATGGTTGGTGAGTCTGAATCTTTGAACCAAACTGTTGAAGAAGTTTTACAAAAGAAGACTGCTATTGTTGATGAAGGTTTAAGTGTGAATCTTGATGATCTTGAAGAAGGTGCGACTGTGGTTGTTAATCTGAAGAAACCAAAACATAAGTCAATGGCAAAGAAGTCGAGTACAAAACAGTTGAGGGAAAAAGAGATTGCTCAATTGCTTAAAGGCAAGAAGACACCTGACGCAGGTACATCATCTAAGCTATCTTCACCAGTGGCCAAGAAACAGAAGAAGAGCAAAGAGTCTGAAGCGGTAACAATTGATGATTTTAATGTTGCTTTGGATAATGTGTTGGAAATGTTTAAGAATCCTCAAAAGGAGAAGGCGAAAGAAGTAGAAAAATCCAAGTCTTCCAAAGTTACTGTTTCGGATGACGTGATGAAACAAGTTAACAAAAGAATGGATGAAATGATGAAGATGATTTTAGCACAACAAGCTGAGATTAGCAAGTTCAAGAAGAATGAGGAGAAAATGCTACAGATTGTTGTTGCATCCAAAACTAACCAAGATGAGATTGAACAGAAGGTTAAGAAACTTGAAGAAGAAAATAAGGATCTTGAGGTTAAGTGCAACAGGAATCGGAGAATGATTAAGATTGTTAAGGCTGACAACAAAGAACTTAAGACAGAAAATAAAAGTCTAAGTGATTTGTTGGACAAGCTATATGGAGAAGCCCCGAAGTTGAAGGAGGGTGAGGAAGATAAGGAGAAAGAGGAAGAACAAGTTGATTATGAGCCTTCTGATGAGGAGAAAGAGGATGATGAGGAGGATGATGAATCTGAAGAGAGTTCTGATGAAGAAAGTAAGAAAAGTGACAAAGATGATGATGATGTGGAGGGATCAGGAAGTAAGGATGATGATAATGATGATGAAAGTGATGATGATGATGGAGGAGACGATACAAGTAAGTTTACATTTGAAAAGAGAACGCCAAAGAAAGATGCTGGAGAGTCGAGTTCGAAGAAAAAGAAAGGATGTGAGAATGTAGACTCAGATGAAAGCATTTTCTGGAACGAAAAAGTTAGATCGTTGAATGATGATGCTAAGAAAGTGTATAGACATATGCTTGAAAGAAGAGAATGGACCATTGAGTTCACAGGCAAGTTTGCCGAAATCTTCCAAACGGAAGACATGAGGTATGAACTTGAATACAACGATCCAAACTTGGAGGAAGGTGAAGTACCTGCTGTTGTTGCCAAAGAAATATTGGAGGGTATTGCACAGCAAGTAGGGAAATCATTAGAGGAGATAATGATGGATCAGTCGATTCCAGATATTCCTGAAAAGGATATTGGAGATCACTCTGATGATAAACAAACACCTGAGATGGAGGAGATAGAAATTGAGGATATTACTCACGAAGAATATCCACAATATTTCAGGCAGAATGATGAGAATGTGGTTTTCCCAAACTTCACTGAGATACCAAACAGACTTGCTAGAAAGAAAGCAGAGAAGAGAAGTGAGGAGTTTGTAGAAAAGGTGTTTGGTACTAATCAGCAGAAACCTCCAAATCAGGATGATGATTTGAAGACTTTACTACAGAAGTTGAAGGAAACTGATGACAAACGACCAAAGCCTGAAGCTCAAGGTGGTTTTTACAGATATCACAACGAGAAATTCAAAGGCAGGGCGCTTGGTTGGAAGTATTTTGGAAGATTGAAGTGTTTGGCAGTCAAATGGGAATCATGATCTTTTAACTCTACCGTACTGGGCGGTCAGAGACATTTGCCGATTCCCTATGACTGGAGCTTCTGTTAATAACACGGTTGTTGGTTGGTTTGCTGATCGGTTGGTTTGGGAAAGTAGAACTAAATGGAGTATGTTCAAGCCACACTATCCTAGAAGGAAAGTTCATCGAGATATTGATCCTAAAACGGGGAAGAAAAGGGTGACTTTGATTTATAAAGCACCTGAAGTGATGAAAAAGATTCCTTTGATGCCATTACCTCAACACTTCAGTGCAGATTTCATATTTTGGTACTATGATTGGAGGAAGGCAGAGGCATTAATTGTGCTAAGAGATGGAAAGTACAAGTACAAGGATGTTTATGTATTTGATCCTATGTGGTTGATAAATTGCATGTTTGAAGACATTATCATGCTATTCTACAATCCGATTCATTGTGATCCCAATGATGCAGATCAGGCGAAGAAGTATCAACAAGTTGTTGGAGTTTGCTTTGCTTATGATATAAACTCCGGAAGCAACTTGGATACTAAACTGGGCAAGATGGTGAAGATGGCCGATGTGCCTAAACCGGTGAAACGTAAGCTGGAGCCTGAAATGACTAAGGATCAGAAGAAGCAATTGAGAATCAAGATTCTGAACAAGATCATGGACGAAGAACGAAGACAATCAAATCAATAGTCGAGGGGGAGTTTGTAGATGCACATATTGCGACTAGTGATTGGATTAGCTTTTAACATGTGTTAGTGAGAATTCTGAAGGGCCGAATGTAAAAGATAGTGGGCGAATGTATATGAGTTTGGGCAAATGTGATGAAGACTGCGCGAAGGTAGTTTATCTATGGACGAAGGAAGAAGACTGAAGACCTGATGTTCAGGTTCGTACCTTGTAGTGGGCGAATGTGGACATAGTCCACATTCGCACCATGAAAAGGGGCGAACCTGCAGACTCTATATATAGTTTTTGTTCATTTTCAAGTTAGAAGAGTTTTAGAAAGTGTGTGTTGAGAGGTCAGGTTCAGGTCTAGATTGTGAATGTGTGTGTGATCATTAGATTAACGTGTGAATCAATTGTAAACAAGTTTTATTGAAGTTAATCTATGAAAAGGTGATTAAATGATGTCTTACGTGTTTTGATTTGCTTATTATCATTTTGTTCATATCTAGGGTTTCCGCACCTGGATTTGTGACTTGTATGATCATTACATCCTGTTTTAGCTAAATTCTTTCAACTACAAACACAGGTCGAACCTGGAAAGTTTCCACATTCGGTTCGTCGTGAGGGCGAACCTGGAAAGTTTTCACATTCGAACATCACATTTGGACGAATGTGGAATATCAGTGGCAACCTTGGTACATTCGACCTTACACAGGGGTCGAATGTAACTTCCTTTCCACATTCGTACCTTCGACATTGAGAATGAAAATGTAGTCCCAAATTACTAGATCTTTCAAGTGCACAATATTGTTATCACTTAGAAACACCTATTTATTAGGTGTTTTAAGTGATTAATCTTTACAAACAAAGAAACTAGATGAAAACTAATAGAAACCGACACACAAGATACTCAAATAACATGATTCCATTAATGATAGATCGTCAAAACACCATGGATGATAACATACAAGTTCGCAGATCTTGTGTTCTTTCAAGATGACCAAAAACCCTAAAACCCTAGCTGCACACTAACATTCTATTTATAGGCTGAGCACTATGGGCCTGCGCACTTAGCTTAAGTGCGCAGGGCCTTATGTTAAGTGCTCAAATCAGCTAGGTTTTCCAAAAGTATCCAATAATTACATAAAAGACCCTCTAACTTCTAAACAACATAATAAACAATCAAAACACTTGATTCTGGTAACTGTGGTCTCAAAATAACCCAACAATACTCCCCCTAGACCACAGCTACCATATCTTCATCTTCAGTCTATCTCAACATCGCTTGACTCCCCCTGTTCTCTTGCTCGGCTTGCTGGGAGTGCTTGAACTACACTATCATCAACATTTGGTTCTTCAACTGGTGGATCCTGGATAAATAACTCAGCGAGATCTTCAGTTACTGGATCTTGCTGAGTTTCTGGGACAGGCTCTGGAGAAGTTGGTGGGGCTTGAGTAGGCTCAACTTCTGGATCTGTTGTTGCTGCAGGAACCTGTGTTTGCACCTCTGGGATAACCTCAGCTTCAGATGTCTTTACAGCAGCGGCAACTTGGGCAGCCTTTTCTTTGTCATCTCTAGCTTTGTCGGCTGCATTGATCCTGTGTACTAGGTCGAGCGATTCCTGCTTTCGCTTTAATGCCCGTTCCACCGCCCTTCTAAACAAAACAGCTTCTTCAAAGAGCACGTTTCCAGCACCCACATTGATTTGGTTTCCAAAGAGAGTAGTCAAATCAGAAGGATTGAGAGCGAATACATCCACTGGGTCAAGAATTCTCAATGCCTCTGAATCGTCTTTTAGCTTGATGACAGCTTCACCAGTTAAGCTATCATAAAACCACTTCTTGAACTCTGTTAGCATCACAGGAAGCTCTGGACGAATGGGAACCCTAGTGACGACCTGGGGTGGGTCAATCACGTAGGTGATCATTCCCCGTCCGGTAGCTGGATCGATTCTTTTCTTGGACATTCTCCTTCTCGGCTTCTGTGGTTTCCAGTTCTTGAAGTCAGATGCACATTCGTTTTCTATAAAGACAGAAACCATGTCAGCTGTGGTGTCCTGAGAGTGGTTGAGGAATGGTGTTCTGCACATTTCCCTGATATCCCATCGTGGAAGAGTCTTCAGATTCGGTCTACCCTTGAAGTACTGTATTACACCTCCTCTTCGTTTCACAAAGAACAATCTCTTAAACCAATCATAACCCCAAGAGATGATTCTTTCCTGGTGAGATTCTCGAGTGTGGTGGATGTTCTGGTGCAAAGCAGGAATGGTGATTGGTCTTCTTGGAAACCAGGTGTTGGGACGAAGAGGATTGACGAAACCACCTTTTGATAACCTTAGTCTTTTCCATATCTGCCTAAGTATAGAACTGCTGAAGAACAAAATGAAGAAGTACTGAAGAACAAACACAAAGTACTGAAGAGTAAACTCATCAGAAGTTCTGAAGTCTAACCAGACATTTCACTGAAGAACTACTGAAGACAAACTGCTCATCAGCAGTTTGTCACTCATCAGCACTTTCACTCAGAAGCTTCTAACCGACTAAAGATCAGCATTTTTACTATTATATTGTTTTGTTAAAGTCTTGATTTCAAGTTTCAATGTACAGACTGTAGTAACCTTATCTTAGCATAATATCTTTGTTAAATATCTTAGATTACTTCAGACTACAGTTTAGTACATTAGTCTATAAATAGATGAGTTTGTTCATCTATTTTCGTATGTGATTTTGTGTAATATCTTTAAACTTATATTGAAATCCTTCGGGCTTTAAACTTATAATTACCATTTCACATCTGAGAAACATAAACTGCTATTACTGCTTTGTACTTAGAACATTTATTGTTTCTCATTTATTGTTCAGTCAAGGGGGAGTAATAACTCCTCATCAAAGTGATCTTTTAGACCTTTGAACACTTGTATTTCCGCTGCTTAATAACTCTTATATAAATCTGATAAACACATAAGTGTTCATAAAAACAGCCACTGATCCAACAATTGGTATCAGAGCATCTGGTTAATCTGATCAAAATCAATCTAACAAATTGAGATTCAGACACAGGCTCAATATTGATATTCAATAAAAAGGATAAAAGGCTCACTTTTTAAATCCATCACTTTAAGAAAGTATTGACAAATCCAAACTTCTTAAAAATGGATCCCTACAATACTGGATCTGCCAACAAACCTCCTATGTTAGTCAGAAATGAATATAACATATGGTCTAAGAGGTTGGCACATACTATTTCACAAACAAACACTGGCTGTTGGAGGTCTGTAGTTTTTGGACCTCACAAACCAGTTGTTACTGATCCAGAGGGTAAGACTGAAAGACCAAAGGATCCAAAAGAATACACGGAGGAAGATTTCCTAAAGTTTGAGCTTGATGCAAAAGCTTTCTCCATGTTGGCTATGGCTCTCCCAAACGAAATTTATGCTGGCCTTTTACACTGTGAAAGTGCCAAAGAGCTGTGGGATTGCCTAAAAGAGCAGTTTGCAGGAACTGCTGAGGTGATAGCCAACATAAGAGAAATATTGGCTCAACAATATGAAACTTTTACTCACATAGAGGGTGAAACTTTAACTCAACAGTTTGAAAGATTTTCTTCACTCATCTCTGAGTTAAAAATAAATAATCAGACCTATACAACTGAGTCTATGTTACATAGATTTTTAAGGTCTTTACCTTCAAAATGGGAAACTTACTCAATAGTCCTCAGAACCAGTTCAGATTTTAACACCTTGAACCTAACTAGGTTACATGGTAAATTACTAACTTTTGAAAGAGAAATCAATCAAAAGAAAAAGTTGCAAGAATCTGGTAAAACTACTGATGACTATACTCCGGGTAGCACAGCCTTATTAGGACATGACTCACCATCTTGTTCTAATAATTTTGGTTCTTTTGACCACATTGACATAACAGCTGGGATCTCATCAGATGGATCTTTCCCAGCTTATGACAATGAAGAACTAAGTCAAACTGCTGACAACATGTGTTTCATCATGGATGATTTAAAATACTTTAGCAGTGATGACTTAGAAGAAATGGAAATATTGCACCAACTGGCCTTGTTAAGCTTAAAAACTAACAAATTTTACAAAAGGCCAGGAAGGAAATTTCCAGGACTAAACAACTCAACAAAAGTTGGTTTTGACAAATCTAAATTGAGATGTCATAAGTGTCAAAAGTTGGGACACTTTGCTAGAGAGTGTAGAAGCTCTAGCTATAACCAACCAATGTCCCCTGGAAATCAATATAACCCCTCATATAATAGGAATAATGGAACTAATGGGAGTGCTCATTTTGTACAGGCACAAGCTCCAAATGTCCAATATGTGCCACAAGTACAATATGTACAGATGCCTGCTCAACAACAACAGCAGCTCATGCCTCCATTTCCAACTGCTCAACTTCCTGCACAAACTCAACAACCCCCTCAGCAACAAAGCTTATTTACTTCAGGGTATGTTGATTGGAGCAGTCTTCCTTATGACACATCAGAATGCAGTCAGGATTCAGACAATAAGGTCTATGATGTCAACTGGGGAGAACCTGATAATGGCAGAAAGAATTTTGCCTTAATGGCCTTTGAAGGATACTCTTCAAATTCTGCTCTCACACAGGTATCACAACAATCTCTGTTAAAGCTTTGCACTAAATCTTGCAAAGAATCATTTGCTTTAATTAGAGAAACCAATGTGCATTTACAAGGCAAATCCAATGACATGGAAAGAAAATACACACAAATGAAGTGTGATTTGGAAAGAAAAGTCATGTTGAAAAACAAAGAAATTTCCAAACTAAATGATAAATCCATTGAAACAGAAGCACAAATTAAAATCATGATAGACAGCCTAGGAAAAGTCAGACAAGAGCTTGCTGACACCAAGGTTGATTGTGAAAAATGGGTTGAGTCTTGTAAAGGGTATCAAATGTTACTTAACAAACAAACTGCAGCCAATGTTAAGTTTGGCATTGGATATACCCACACTGAATCACCAACAGATTTCACCCACAAAACTGATAATGATGGGAAGAAATTGATTCAAACTTCTGATATGGAGGAATGCACATCCTACCATCAGAACTTCCTCAAAAAGGGAAGTACTGCAGAAGTTAAAACTACTGACAATAAGCCATCAGCAGTTTCAACTACATCAGGAGTTGAGACCCTGAAAACTGCTGATGACCTATTTCAAAAATCAGATTTTGTCAGTAAATTGCCTTCCAGTTCTCTTGATCTATCTAAAAGGAAAGAGAAGGCAAAAGCATGTGAAATATGTGGTCTGTTTAACCACATAACTGAACTTTGTAAATTTAGAAAGGTAAATCAGTTAAATAAACAAAGACAACAACTGATTGTGGGAAAACAGATAAAACAAGATTTTCAAAATACCTTTTTTCCCAACAAACAACAATCAAACAAAACCCTTTCTAAGAAGAAGCCTTTATCTCAACAAAGGTCATCTTCTCAAAGTTCAATTTCAGAAGTTTCACCTAACCAATCAGCAGATTCACAAACTGCTGAAGTTAAAGATTTGATAAACCTGGTTAAACTTCTGATGACCAAAGTTGATGGTGGAAACCAAAAAGAACCCACCATTGTTCTTAATGACAAATCCATTGCCAAAAAGACATGGATTACTAAAAATGGTCCACAACAAGCTGCACCTGTTCTCAAGAGCAAACCCAAAGCCAAACTGGCTTGGGTTGCCAAAACTAACTAATTTGCTATCTTGTGCAGAGAGTCTCCAGAGGTTTGAATAGCATATGGTATGTGGATAGTGGAGGCTCAATGCACATGACTGGATGCAGATACCTGATAAACAATTTTATCAGTCAAAGAGAAGGATCTGTGTCGTTTGGGAACAATGCCAAGGGATATGTGCTAGGATATGGCAATGTATCCTCAGGCAAAATGCAGTTTGACAAGGTCAATCTGGTTGAAAACCTTGAGTACAACTTGCTGAGTGTCTCTCAAATGTGTGACAAAGGATATTCTTCCTTTTTCACAAAGACAGCATGCAAGATCATATCACCAGAAGGCCAGAAGTTGATAGAGAAGATTATTGAAGATCATACTTTGCTAATTGCCAAAAGATGTGGCAATGTCTATGCAGTGGACATTGAAAAAGACAAAGTATTGAACAAGACTGCATGTTTCTTCTCAAAGGCATCAACTTCAGAAAATGATCTCTGGCATAGGAGACTTGGCCATGTGAACTTTAAAACCATCAATAAAGTCACAAAAATGGGCTTGGTCAGAGGTCTACCTTTGAAGGAATATCAGTGCAAAGAACACTGTGTTTCCTGTCTTAAAGGTAAACAGCATAAGTCCTCTTATAAGTCTATTGAAGAATCAAAAACAACTGCATGTCTTCAACTACTCCATATGGACTTATTTGGACCAGTCAAGATTATGAGCCTTGGTAAGAAGAAATACTGCTTGGTCATCATTGATGACTACTCAAGATTCACATGGGTCTTCTTCTTATATTCCAAGGATGAGGCAGCTGAGATCATCAAGTTCTTTATTCTACAAGTAGAGAAGCAATACTCTCTATCTGTCAAAGTCATCAGGAGTGACAATGGGACAGAGTTCAGGAACAAAACTCTGGATGAATTCTGTCTGTCTAAAGGGATTGTTAGACAGTTCAGCATTCCCAGAACTCCTGAACAAAATGGTGTGGTAGAAAGAAACAACAGAACATTAATTGAAGCAGCCAGAACAATGTTAGCTGATTCAGGCCTACCTTTGTATTTTTGGGCTGAAGCAGTCAACACTGCATGTTATGTTCAGAATAGAGTTCTTATCAACAAGAGACATACCAAGACTGCCTATGAAATTCTTCATGGAATTAAGCCCCTTATCTCCTTCTTCAGGGCTTTTGGATGTCAATGTTTTATCCTCAACATCAAAGACTCTATCTCTAAGTTTGCTGCAAAAGTTGACACAGGTTATTTTCTTGGTTATTCTCCTTTGAGAAAAGCTTACAAAGTTTTCAATTCAAGAACCAAGATAGTAGAAGAAACACTGAATGTCAAGTTCAATGAATCAAAACACACTCTTATTCCAGCAGATCCTGCTGAATTATTTGATCTTGACAGTTTTCATTTCGGACCTGAAAAGACTGTTGAATCATCCAAACCTCCTCAAAATGTTTTTCAAGGATTTGAAGATGATAGTCCTGCACCATGGACTCCAAACACAGTCAGAAGATCAACTATTAAACCTTCAGAAGTTTCAATAGCTTCTACTTCAGGAACTACTGATGAACATTTTGAAACTACTGATTCAGCTGAACCTAAAACTCCTGAAGTTCAAATAACAGCTGAACCAGATATTATCAATCTCAGTGGTTTATTTGAAGAACCTGTAGAGCCATCATCCAATACAGGTTTACAACAACTGATTGAACACAAGGATCATCCATTGGAACAAATCATGGGTGATATTGCATCAGGGGTACTCACAAGAAACCAGCTTTCCAACTTTTGCTTATTCTCAGCATTCATCTCTCAGTTGGAACCAAAGAAGTATCAAGAAGCCCTCAAAGACAACAATTGGGTGCAAGCAATGCAAGAAGAGTTGCTTCAATTCAAGAAACAACAGGTTTGGGAAATCTGTCCCTTACCTGAAAACAAGCAACCAATTGGAACAAGATGGGTCTTCAGAAACAAATCAGATGAGGCTGGTATGATCATCAAGAACAAAGCAAGACTAGTAGTACAAGGTTATTCCCAAGAGGAAGGAATTGATTATGATGAAACCTTTGCACCAGTTGCAAGACTTGAAGCTATCAGGTTATTTTTAGCTTATGCAATTTCCAACAACATTAAAGTTTATCAAATGGATGTCAAAAGTGCATTTTTATATGGAAAAATAAAAGAGGAAGTGTATGTCTGTCAACCTCCAGGGTTTGAGGATCCTTCTCATCCTGATTGGGTTTACAGACTTGACAAAGCTCTTTATGGGCTAAAACAGGCTCCAAGAGCCTGGTATGAAACACTTTCCAACTTTTTACTAAAGAATCACTTCTCAAGGGGATCCATTGATAAAACTCTTTTCATAAAACATGTTGGAAATCATGTCTTACTTGTTCAAATATATGTTGATGATATCATTTTTGGTTTAACAAATTTAAAACTGTGTGAAGAATTTAAGAAACTCATGCAATCAAAATTTGAAATGAGTACAATGGGAGAATTGCAGTACTTTTTGGGACTGCAAATCAAGCAACAGTCAAATGGAACATTTATACATCAATCAAAATATGTTAAAGAATTATTGAACAAATTTTCTTTACAAGACTGTAAAACATGTTCCACTCCCATGACACCAATCACACAAATTGAACCAGATGATCAAGGGAAACACATTGATCAAACCATGTATAGATGTATGATAGGTTCTCTTTTATATCTAACTGCTTCTAGACCAGATATCATGTTTTCAACTTGTGTCTGTGCTAGATACCAATCTGCACCAAGAGAATCTCATCTAATTGCAGTCAAAAGAATCTTCAGATATCTGAAAGGAACTCCTACTCTAGGGATTTGGCATCCTGCTTCAAGCAAATACCAAGTTAACTGCTTTTTCAGATAGTGACTATGCAGGCTGCAAAATGTCAAGAAAATCAACATCTGGTGGTTGTCAATTCTTAGGAAACTGTCTGGTGTCCTGGCAATCAAAGAAACAAACATCTGTGGCAACTTCAACAGCTGAAGCTGAATACATTGCTGCTGCAAGCTGTACTTCACAGATACAATGGCTCCAATATCAACTGCTTGATTATGGAATCAAAGAGACCAAGACCCCACTTTTAGTAGACAGCAAATCTGCCATTAGCATCATTCAAAATCCTGTTCAGTTTTCAAAAACTAAACACATTGAAATCAGGTATCATTTCATAAGAGATTGCTATGAAAAAGGCAAGATTGAGGTGAAGCATGTCACAACAGCTAATCAAATAGCTGACATTTTCACCAAACCCCTTGATTCAACAACTTTTCAGAGGTTAGTATCCATGCTTGGGATGTTAAACTTAGAAGAAAGTCTGTAAGTGTTTCACCTTATAATTCTGCACATATCTTATTTTTCACTTACATACTCATCTATCACAAACCTCTGAAGACCAAAAATTTGAGAAAAGAGAAAGTTCTGATGAACAAATTTTGAAAACTACTGATAAACATCAAAATGGGATATTTTCAAAATGGATGTAACTACTGATGAAAATCAGAAGTTAAAAAAGTGTTTTAAAAGTCATCTGCATCAGCAGTTGAAACTGCTGATGAGATAACTAAAACCACTGATGAAGAAACCTTTCTTCTTCAGCAGTTTGACTAAAAGGGTAAAACAGACTTTTCACTCGTCAGAAGTTTGACCTAGTCGGTTAAAAACTTCTGATAAATACCCTGTTCCAACACTTATCCATTCAAAAAGCAAAAATTCCCTCTTTCTCTCTCAAATTCAAAGCAAAACCCCTTCTCTAACCTAAAAATCACTGTTCGATCAAAAACATCCATGGCTCTCGTGTTAAAACAGGGACACAACCAAAGAGGCTACTTTGTTAAAGATGAAGCCTGGTCCCAGTATGATAAGATACTTGATCTCATCATGAAATCCCAATATTATGATGCTTTCACCATTGATCCACCCATTCATGAAGAAACTCTTAATGAGTTCTGGGCAAATTCAGAGACAGTGAAAGTGAATAATGAAGTGATTTCCCTCAAATCTTCCATAAAAGGGAAACTGATGGCCATCTCACCAGAAACACTAAGCATCAGGCTTGGTTTGAAGGATTCTGAGGCACCTGAGCATATTCCAACCTCAGATATTCATCTGACCATGACAGAATGTGGCTATCAAGGTACTTTGGCACAAGCAACAGTTTACAAAAAATATTTTGACCCACAATATAAACTGTTATTTCATTATATTATTATGTGTCTTAGTCCAAAAACTGGGTCAATAGATCAGATGCCTTCAACCTTTCAAGCTATTTTTCATTCCATCATAAATGAAACTTCTTTCAAGGCATCAAAACTGTTTTTCAATGAACTGGTTTTACATCATGAAAATGATAAAAAGAAATTTTTGTTGTATCCAAGGTTTGTTATGCAGTGCATAATAAAAGAACTTGGAGAGGGAGTACTTGAGGGAAAAACAACAACTTTAAATCCTTTAACTGCTCAAGTATTCTCTAGGCACAACAAACCAGCACTTTTGCTAGAAGATGACCAAGGGGAAGAACAACCCATCCCCAAGGAACCCACATCTTCCAAACCTAAAAAGAAAACTAAACAGCCTAAACAACAAAAACCAAAAACAACCAAGTCACTGAAAAAGAAAGTTCAGGAAGTGGAGAAACCTGAAACTACTGATGTGCAATCTGCACTTGAAAAGGAAGTGGCTGAAACATCCTCTCAGCACACTCCTTCTCCACCACCAAAAAGAAAACCAGTCACAGTTATTTTCCAAAGAAAAAGATTTAAGAAACCAATAACTGTTGACCCTGCTTTTGAAACTGCTGAAACCATTCCTGAACCCACCCAAACTCCTGAACACCAACCCATAACAACTACTGAACCTGAACCCTCACATACAACCATAGAAATTGCCCAACTTCTCTCAGGACTTAAAGGAACCCATTCACCACATGTCACTCCCCTTACAACACATCAAATTGGGGAGATGCCTTCAGAAGTTGACATGAATGTGGATCTCTTTAGCCCAACACAGAGAGATGAGGATGAACAAGAGTTTGTAAGCCCAAACTTGCAAACTTTTGATACTTTTGAGGCTGCTACTACTCACTTATCACCCAGTGGTGAACCTGAGGACAGAAGTAACATAGCTAAGACCTCAAATTTGGCAACTACTGATGAAGGCCTAAGGCCAGAAGTAGGAAAACCTCAGGACCAAGACAAAGAGGTTCATGAGACTACTGGTTTGGGTCCAGCTCATGATATAACTGATCCTGCCCTCTCTGAGGACACTATCAGGGATTCAGATGATTCCATTAAGTTGGTTGATGAATCAAAACTTCCACAAACTGAATTGACGGTTGACATTGAAGGTCCTGCATCTAAGGTCTCCAAGCTCAAGAAGCTGGTCACCAAAGATCAGGTTAAAGACCAGTTAGCCCAAAAATCCCCACAACTGGCATCTTCAGAGCAATCTGAAGATCACCCAAAAAGCACCCCTTCACCAAAACAACCTACCCAATTCACTGGGCTCACAAGCATAGATCTGAACCAACTATGCAGCCCAGATGGTCCCCTGTATCAGGCACTCAAACAAATTATAACTGATCAACTCAAACCCTTCACAACTACTTGGGAGTTAAAAGCTAACAATCAGTTTGGGTTGATCAACTCGAGACTTGCTGAGTTGAACAAGAAGATGGATGAAACACAAGATCAACTGGCAAGGTTGTCTGCTGCAACATCTCATTCCATTAGGCTTCCAGAAGTGGATGAAGCCAAAAAGGGGGAGATGATTAAGGAACCAACAGATGCTACACAAAGACAAACTCCTGATCAAGAAGCTGATAGACCAACACAAAGACCAGGAAAAGAAGTAGCACCAGAGTTCAAGTTATCTAAGGCATCAGAGGGAACTGCTGATTACATTTCTCAAACTACTGAAGACAATCCTTCAGCAGTTGTGACTCCACTTACCACATCAGCAGTTCTACCTCCTAAACCATCATCAGAAGTTCCTAAGGCAACTGAAAAAGAACCTGCTCCCACTCCTTTGCCTACAACAACTTCCACAGCTGTCTTAAACCCTACTCCCATCAGCATGTCAAAAGACCTTTTGGAGAAGAGTTTAAAAGAAGCTGCTAAAAAGGCAAAAGAAGACAGAGTATGGAACAGCCTAGAAACTAGAGAAGACTTGAGCTTTGAAGAAAAACTGATCAAGTACCAAGAGAAACTTGATGAGCTTGAGGCTGAAGAGAGAGCACTTGAAGCTGCTGCTGAAGAAGACAAAAGAGCACAGCTTATAGCATTCATTACAAAGAACTCCAAATCAAAGCAAGTGGCCCTCAAAAGACTCTCAACACAAGAGCTGACCAGAACAGCACAGATGCTATCTGATAGAATAGCAACTGAAAATGAGAGGAAAGCCAAAAGAGCTGAAGTGATTGAAGAGTTAGTGGCAAATGGCTATGGTTCAAAAGCCTCAATCAGCAAATGGAAAGAACAAACTTTGTATGAGGCTTACAAGAAATTCAAAGCAAAGAAAGTTGCTGAACCAGAAAGATTTGAAAGTCAAGAAGTCCAAACAACTTCTATTGTCAAAAGACCATCTGGTACATTAAGAAGGCCAGCCACCAAAAGAAAAGCAGATGGAGATCCCATTGTCAAGACTGACTTCAAAATGATTCTGCTAGAAGGAGATCAGCTTGTACATGGTGATTTTGATGTTGAAGAGAAACCCATCTTGACCCAATTCAGAGACAAGGCTACCTATGCTTATCAGTTACAACAATCCATCCAAGAAGAAACACATACAAGGGTTGTTACAGAGCATCACCTGCCCAACATACCAATCCAAGGTGCTGCTGAATTACAAGGAAGTCAAGAATCTCACCTGAGAGTCACTGAAATAGAAGACATTCCTCAATCAGGTCAACCTAAGGAAACAGGCTTAATTTCCTATGCCTCTGACTTTGACAGGTCAAAGGTAAATATTGTAAAATGGTCATTTACTGAATCCAACTCAGTACTTGTGACCAGGAGAGACCGTTCAAGTAAGGTCTATAGAAACTCAAAGGAGTTGAGTGTTTTATCGTCCAAAGACCTTCTCACCATTCAACATTTAACACCTGAACTTGGTCCTCTCACTGAGCAACAAAGATGTACTCTTACCACCCGGATGACAGCAGAGATCTGGAGGATGCTAGAAGAGAGAAAAGGACAACAATAAAGGATAGATAAGGTTTTGGCTTCATCAATCCAGGGGGAGATTGTTGGGACGAAGAGGATTGACGAAACCACTTTTTGATAACCTTAGTCTATTCCATATCTGCCTAAGTATAGAACTGCTGAAGAACAAAATGAAGAAGTACTGAAGAACAAACACAAAGTACTGAAGAGTAAACTCATCAGAAGTTCTGAAGTCTAACCAGACATTTCACTGAAGAACTACTGAAGACAAACTGCTCATCAGCAGTTTGTCACTCATCAGCACTTTCACTCAGAAGCTTCTAACCGACTGAAGATCAGCAGTTTTGAGTATTATATTGTTTTGTTAAAGTCTTGATTTCAAGTTTCAATGTACAGACTGTAGTAACCTTATCTTAGCATAATATCTTTGTTAAATATCTTAGATTACTTCAGACTACAGTTTAGTACATTAGTCTATAAATAGATGAGTTTGTTCATCTATTTTGACGTGTGATTTTGTGTAATATCGTTGAACTTATATTGAAATCCTTCGGGCTTTAAACTTATAATTTCCACTTCACATCTGAGAAACATAAACTGCTATTACTACTTTATACTTAGATCATTTATTGTTTCTCATTTATAATTCAGTCAAGGGGGAGTAATAACTCCTCATCAAAGTGATCTTTTAGACCTTTGAACACTTGTATTTCCGCTGCTTAATAACTCTTACATAAATCTGAAAAACACATAAGTGTTCATATAAACAGCCACTGATCCAACAAGTCTGACAAAGAGACCCATGAATTGACACTGATCAGGTCAGATGGTAGTGTTCAGAAGTTAAGTATGGATGAGGCACCTGGCCTAAGTGCTGAAGATCTCCAGACACTTCTGAATTTGACACTGGATAGAGATGCTGAAGACCTCTTCTCTCTGAGCTTTGAATTACAACTGAAAGGGCAAATTAGAGAAAGTCTGATGAGGAATAAAGATCAAGAATAAATCAGAGTTTTGGCATCATCTGTTCTAGGGGGAGATTGTTGGGTCTGCTGACCTGGAGAAGAACAGATGATTGAAAGCCAAAATATACTAAGTGTTTGATCAAGAAAAAAGAACAGTTGTTACAATAAAACTTCCTCCAAAGATCTGTTGATTCCTAAACTCCTGCTGCTGCTTAACAGCTGTTAGAAGACAACTGCTGCTGACAAAGTCTGATGAATAAAGTCTGATGGATAAAGTCTGATGAAGAACAACTGCTAGGGCTGCAAACGAACTGAACTTTCAGCGAACAGTTCATGAACCGTTCGGCGGGAAGTTCGTTTGTGTTCGTTCGTTTATTAAATGAACGAACACGAACAAAAAATTCCGTTCGTTTAGTTAAACGAACGAACATGAACAATGGTCGCGTTCGTTCGTTTATGTTCGTGAACGTTCGGTAATGCGTTCATTTGTGTTCGTTTATGTTCGTTTGTGTTCGTTTATGTTCGTTTGTTTAATAGGGGTTTTAATTTTTATAACCTTCTTATTTTCTTTTATATATATATATATATATATATATATATATATAAATTTTACTCAAATAAAAAAGTAATTCGATGAAAGTTTATTTTGGGTAGCTTAACAAAGACTTTAAGTTTAATATGCGAACTTATTTTTTTGAGACGCTACTTTATTATGTTTAACAATATTATGTAAATGTTATTTTGGGTGGCTTAATGTATGTGAATTCGATCTTATTCGAAAGTTAAAATATGTTCGTTTGACCACTTCTGTTCATGAACACTTTTATGTGTTCGTTTGTGTTCATTAATGTTTGTTTGTGTTCGTGTGCGTTAATGAACAAAATTAACAAACGAACACAAACGAACACGAACACGAGTGTTTTCTTAACAAACGAACACGGACAAAAAAACTCGTTCGGTAAGTGTTCGTGAACACCTATTTTCCTTAACAAACGAACACGAACAAGGCTCTGTTCGTGTTCGTTCGGTTCGTTTGCAGCCCTAACAACTGCTGATCAAAGATCTGAAGAGCATAGGTCTGTTGAACCAACAGCACTTTGGTTCAACAGATGATAAGAAGACATCAGAGTTTAGACTAACAGAGTTTTATTTATCAGTTGTTTCAATGTAACAGTAGTTAATAGCTTAACAGTTGTTATAGTTTGTTAGTCAGTTAGGGGTCGCTTTCTAGGTGACGTCAGCAACTGATCATCAGAGGTTTGTGCTTGTCTATAAATAGAACAGTACTTGTACTGTTCTATTGATCACTCGTCATTCTCTTTCTGACAAACATTCTCTGAGTGATCAGGCAGAGGGGGAGTTAATTGTACAATTGTAATCTTTCCGTTTAATGAAAGCATTCGATTAAAAACAATTATTCTCTATGTTTTGATTATTTGTTATTCCGCTGCACTTTCCATTTATACTTCATTCATATTTCATACTTAATCAAAACAATCCAATACTCAGATCCTAACAAAACATATATCACATGCATATTTACCTAAGTTATCATATTTTAAGTAACATATTTTTTTTAGTATTATTATTATTATAATACATAAAATTTAGAGAGAATTACACAGATTGTCCTTTAGTTTTACCCAAAATTGCATCCTCTGTCCTTTTTTTGAATTTTTAACTCCCTATGTCCTTTGTTTTATCAATTTGTTACACCCTATGTCCTTTAGGGTAACTTCTGTTAAAAAACTCCGTTAACTCAGTCATGTGCCCCTCACGTGAGGGGCAAATCTGTCAATTCACCCAATTCCCAAAACTCATAAACCAATATTTCCAGAAAAATCATAAAACCGAAAATTAGATTCATTCATCTGTCATCTCTTTCTCTCTCTATATTATTGAAGATGAAATTAAATTGGGTAGGGAAATTTCAGAGATTTTAATGGGGGAAGAAGAAGATCTAGACTCGTCCTTTAACCCGAACTCCTACTCGTAACCCCTATATCAAAACCATTCGTCATCACCACCTGTGACCACCCTAGTACCGCCACAGACACCTCAACCGTCACCATACAAGCCCCCTGTTATGAACCACCCAAACCACCATCTGGAAATTAGACCCGGACCTTTGACCACCCCAGAACCAACACCACCACAACCACCTGCGTCCACCATAACCACCACATGTAAGCTCATCATCAACAACCAACATCATCTTCATCACCCCATACAAACCTGACCAAACCCACGGCCAATCATCACCACATCGCCACCTCTACCGCCACCAGTGACCAACACAACAACCACCAGTCCCCTAACCCGGGACCCCTGTAGTCCTCCAGATCTGTAATCGAACCACCACTCTGTTCCTTCTCTTCCTTCCCTCTCTCTCTCTCTCTCTCCTCTGCTCTCTCTCTCTCTCCATAATAATAATCAGTTAAATCAAAGGTGTGGGGATGAGGGTGTGGTTGTGGGGATCGGCGCCGGAGCACCGCCGTCTGCGGTGGCAAGAGCCCCTCCGGCTCCTCCTTGCTTCCTCTCAACTTCTCTGTTTCTCTCTCAACATATGTGTGTGTGTGTTGTGAAGATGTTGAATGAAGAACACACATACAGATGTGTGAGTGTTGTGTTTTATAATATTAAGAAAGGTGGGTGTCATCATCAAGAGGGGAGGATTAGAGAGAGAAGGAGAATAGAGAGAGAGAGTAGAAGAAGAGAGATTAGAGAGAGAAGGAGAATAGAGAGAGAGAGTAGAAGAAGAGAGAGAGAAGAGATATTCTGTGTTATTATTATTATTATTATTATTATTATTATTATTATTATTATTATTATTATTATTATTATTATTATTACACATATTGTCCTTTTGAGGGTGAATTGACAGATTTGCCCCTCACGTGAGGGGCACATGACTGAGTTAACGGAGCTTTTTAACAGAAGTTACCCTAAAGGACATAGGGTGTAACAAATTGATAAAACAAAGGACATAGGGAGTTAAAAATTCAAAAAAAGGACAGAGGATGCAATTTTGGGTAAAACTAAAGGACAAACTGTGTAATTCTCTCAAATTTATGAATATTACAACTCTATCCCCCTAAAAAAAATTTTGTCCTCAAAATTGTTATGCGCTAGTAACAAGGAAATTCATATATAACATATTTCAAATGGCCACAAACGTATAATGACATGTCATATACTAAAGGGATTTACGAATTCTTGGAATGATAAAAAGGAACTAAATTAATTAAAACTCGAATGAGATAAGACAACTCACACATATCGAATATCAAAGTATGTAAAGATAGCTACAATAGATGGCAAGTTTTCTAGAATTATGTGAAATATATAATGTACGGGATTCAATTTGGACAATCTCTATAAACATAATTTATTAACGGTGGCATATCTCAAAGGACAATTTAACTAGAGGGTACTCTAAGGCAAATAGCATAGACTTGAAATACTTAGCTAAGAAAAGTGTTATCACATAATGGGTGCCCGAGTATCAAATACAGCACATATATCATGTTATCAAAATATGCACTTAACCAAAACCATACCTGGGGCATTAGTGGCGTTTCCCCCTGTATTAGCTCTAGGGTTGACCTGAGGGCACTCCCTAACCATGTGTCCTGCATCTCCACAATTGAAACAAAGTCCTGCAGCTCGACGACAAACCCCTTTATGAGGTTTCCCACAAGTGGCACAAGGAGGGTCGCGGTTTGGTGGCGGGTTCTGCTGGTTCTGAGGCTGAGCTTGATTTGGAACCTGATTTTGTTGCTCTGGCCTTTGGTTCTGATTGTTGTAATTCCTGTCAAAATGGTGTCGACGGCCTCGACATTGATCATCACTATCACGAGCAGAAGAATTACCCTGGTTGTTTTCCCTTGGCCGTTTGCGATTATCATCAAAAGCCTTCTCCCGATGTTTCTTATCATTATCCAAATTCTTGACCGCATCCACAATCTCATTAATGTCAGCAAAACGAAGGTTCAAGATAAATTTCCTATCTCAATCACACACAGCCCACTTGAAACGATTGGTTTGCAGTTGGGCCTAGAAAACTCACCAGGCGACAGAAACGAGCTTTAAATTCCATGATTGGTTCGTCGTCATACTGCATGATCGTATAATACTCCCTCAAATACTCGCTGCGGTCAGCATCAGTAAAGTATTGCTGCTAGAACAGTGTACAAAAGTCATTCCAAGGCAATGTAGCAGCATAGTTATCACCTCCCCGAGCATTCTTGAGAGTCTTCCACCAACGATGAGCATCATCCTCTAGCTTATAGCTAGCAAGCCTAACTTTGAAAACATCATCAACTCCCAAAACCTCAAACAACTTCTCAATATGGGCAATCCAATTCTCCGCTTCCACAGGAGTGTCAGCAGTATTGAAAGACTTCGGCTTTTGCTTTTGAAAACGCTCTAGCCAGACATGAATACCATCAGGAGGATTGGCATCAGCATTAGCATTGGCATTAGCATTTGCATTAGCGTTGGCGTTAGCATTAGCGTTGGCGTTAGCCTGCTGCAACTGTTGGATCAAATTAGGAACCAAACCCGCAATCGCCGCGTTTACAGCTTCAGCGACGAAGGTCTCAAGGGGAACGTCGCCACAAGCCTCAGCATCATCACTAGAGTTGTTCGTACGTCTAGGAGCCATTCTGAAAATAAGTTATACGTGTGAGCAGAGAAAAGCATTTATACACTGCGGAAAATGACGAATATGAATCCTAACCCAACAACTACCCATCACCTCACAGTTAAGCGTGCTCAGGTGGAAGTAGTACTAGGATGGGTGACCTTCTGGGAAGTCTCCACCAGGGCAACCAAAAACAAATCCGTGAGCTCTGGATGGGCAACCCATCGGGGCAAAGCGGACAATATTGGTGGTGAAAGGGGCCGGATGTTACAAATGGTATCAGAGCCACTCCTGTGCCGTTCGGGATGGAGGGGCAAACCTCATCGAGGACGATGAGTCCATAAGGGGGGGTGACTGTAACAGTACTAATTTACCGAGAAGATTAACATGGACCATTGTATGACACCCTAGGCAAATCCCACATCGGCCGTGGCCAGGAGAGATCCTTGGTTCATAAGTAATCCAATGCCTCTTAAATCACCAACGTGTTTTGGGCTTAATGTTAGTGGATGAGAGGAGAACTCCACAGTTAAGCGTGCTCAGGTGGAAGTAGTACTAGGATGGGTGACCTCCTGGGAAGTCTCCACCAGGGCAACCAAAAACAAATCCGTGAGCCTCATCATAGTATTGATAGATAATCTTTGATTATCATCACACATGTTAAGTTCCTCATTCGGTAACTTAAGGATTTGTCATTAAAGATCTTTTGTTAAGATACCCTGACTGATCTAGGTCCGTAAATTAATACGACAAAAGATCAAGTTAGGCTATTTCCAGATAACTAACAATATAACGACCCGAAACCTCAGATTTTGGCAATCTATCAAACGAAATTTCGGTACTAAGACCATATGCCAACGATACGTTGATCCACATGATTATCAGTTATTGATTTTAAGTTTATAACATCATGCTGAACTTTAAACTTCGATTTCAAGCCTACCAATATATAATTTTAGTGGTTACTCAATGTTCTCAATTCATTTTTTGTTTCCAGAGTAGTCTGACAGTCCACTGATTCACTATCATCTCCTCTTTTTCTCCAGGAAAACTCATTTTAGATTTTCTATTTTTTTATTTTGATTTTTCTGAAATTTTGTCCACCTAAAAATCTAAAAATAAGTATATTTTTGGATTTTTTTTAAACTTTTGAAGAAAAACAAAATAAAATGATATCCGATGCGGTTTACTCATTGAGTGTCAAAAACCAATTTCCCACTCAGATTACTTGACTCACTTTGTACTTTCATATAGTAAAACCATTAACAAATATAAAAGAGTTTAGAATAAATCGTTTTGTCGCATCTGTTGTTGAAATCCAAAACCTGAGAGCAATTGCATGAGATTGCAACATTTTCCGGCGTCAAAGGTAGCTTGTATACAGATGCTCCACTATCAACTATCAAAAGATAATTAATAGGTATGTCTGGAATAACCTGCACACTCGATAAACAATTAGTAGGAGAGAGGAACATATCCCTTCACAATGATGTGTCGTCCAAGGTCATCAATCCTTGGAATATCAATCCAGTCTCCTTTTGAAAAATCAACTAGTTTTTCAATGGATTGATTTGAAGTAAAAGTTTTTGTGGATTGAGAATCTGATATGAGTTTCCAAACAAGTTCAGGTTTTATTTTAGATTTCTTTTTCTTTAATTTGTTTTTATTTTTGACTTTTCAGGTTTCTTATTTGAAACCTGTTTCTGAACATTGTTTGGAATCTTCTCAAACTTAACTGATAAAGACCTAGGTTAGAGTTATTCGTAGGCTTAGCCTTATGTAACAACCCAGAACGGACCCCAAAATTTTGCACGTTTAAATTAAAACCAATACGATGATGTGCGAAACCAAAAACCGAACCGTTGAATATGTAGAATATGATTAGATTACGATTTATAAGACCGAACTAATACGCGTTACGAACTCAACCCGAACCCAACCGAAAGTGATTAGTCACCTGGACATGTGTCACCTTCTCAAGGTGACACATGCCCACTCTATGGTGTAAACATCTCATTCACCCCACTAATATAAAAACCCACCTCTTATCTTAAACTTACAACACACACCACACATATCATTGAGCAGAGAAAAGAGAGGAGGAGGCGGAGGCTCCCGCCGCCGCTGATGGCAGAGCTCCGGCCGTCGGATCCTCAACGCCACCCACACCACCATCATCCTACCAAGTCAGATTGAAGAGAAAGGGAGATAGAGACACAGAGATCGAGATGGATCAGAAGTCGGAGAGAGATACGCGTGGGAGGGAGAGACGAAGACAGACCGAAGGAAGTGAAGGTGGAGCTCAGTGGTGATGTTACCGGATAAAGCGACGACGACGGTACAGGGGCTACGATGACAACGACTGCACATCAATCTAGGGTTCTGATTACAAGCTAAGCTGATGACTAGTAAGTATACAAGTCTTTATTGGTTGTTCTTGAGGATTATTGATGATGGATAATGGTTTGGGTTAAGGCTATTAGGGTTTGTGACGATGGTGGTTCATGTCGTTGGGTTACAATTAATAGCAGGGGTGAATATGGAAGACGGATGGTGATGGACTGTTGTGAAGGCAGTGGTTGCGGAATAGGAGAGCAGTAGTTTAGGATGATGGTTGAGAACAATTAATTATCAGATGATGATTGTTAAGGTTGAGAGAAGGAAAAGGGTAATAGTGAACCGGTGACGGTTGGCGAAGGATTAGCAGAGAAATAGATATGGGCAAGACAAGTTATAAAGAAGCCTGGTTATAACCTGATTGGATTAGAAGCAAGGTTAGAAGACGAGTCAAACCCGGTCAACATAAGTCAACCGGACAGTCAACACGAACAAAGGCCGGAGCGAGGTATAACTGAACCCAATAACACGATTAGTTATAAACTTTATATTTTATATACGTAGAATACGCCGGGGACCTGACCAGCTTGACAAACGGACCAAACATACGACTAGTATTATTATAAACTTGGACGTTTAGAACATAATCTTGGACAATGGTTACATGAAAACGGACACTAATTAGTATAAGATAGGACGTGGGACTATAAGACTTAAGACTTAGACTTGGATCGGAGGTGACCAAAACATACAAATACATGATTTAATTACATAAACACTTAATTAGATAGTGGACTTGTCAGATACAGGAACATGCATTCGAACCATGAGTAAATCATGAATATTAACTATATCATATGACTAGGGATAACATAAGTTTAAGCCATTATCTTTATAACACTAGTGGTACAATATAGAGACCATATGGTCAAGCTCGCCCCTCATATAACAACTATAAACACGATCAACACTAATAATATTGTTGCCATAGGATTCGATTGAGGAGAATGCTCGTACACGATACCAGACATCCCGCGTTATCATATTTACATTTATGCATTGGTTATCCAGGTGAGTCTCGTGAACCTTCCCCTCTTTTACTTATATTAAACGTTTTGGGGTGAACGCATGTTTCCATTTGACAACCAATGAGAAACCAGTATGATGTGACAAGGTACTCCCGATACCATTCACACTCATCAACCCAAGGGAATTGGGCCACTTAATATGTGGGTAGTCCTACTTGGGGAAACCCCCACACACAGTGGATCCGGAAGCCCGGAGAACCCTCCACTGAAGTTTGTGACACGTATTATGCCAAGGAATCCATAATGGGAGTATATGGATTCAGTGTTAGGTTTGAGGTGTGGCTTGTAACCAGTGCAACCATATGTTGAACCGTATTAACTTGTAAACTTGTTTTGGAATGATAAACCGTTTTTGTGAGAAACCATATAAACTTATAAACCGGCTTTTGGAATAATAAACCTATTTTAAAACCAGTTTAACGCACACACGGACTCACCAACATATTTGTGGGTTCAAACGGCCACGCTTCTAACACATTCTGAATCGGAGCTTGTTGTTCTGGAACCTCAACATTCTCAGCTTCTTGTTCTACCATTTTGAATATCTGTAACACAAAGTAATGAAAATACGTTAAAAACAATCAAAATCGACACAATCTAAATTTTTGGTTTTCAACAAGTCTACATTCGTCCCATCGTGGGTACGAATAACTTTTTGAGGTACGAATAACTTTTTGAAATACGAAGGTGACTATAACAGTTCTAATGTGAAACTTTGTAAGGAAAATCCCACTTTCGCCCCACATATTCACTTTCGTCCCTTAGAAAAACTACATTCAACCATATTTTCTACTTTCGACCGTATCAAAATGGTCGAACATATCTGTTCTAAAACCCAAATTTTAAAATTGCAATTCTTGTAGTTTTAACATCCGAGTTTGATTTGAACAACTTCTAACTAGACCGAATAAGCTTTATAATCACTCAATTGAATCAATTGTTTAGTTGTTTATGATTTTAAACATATTCTAGGGTTTAATCAGTTTTCAAGATCAAACACTATCAATTACTATGTAATAACCCTAGATTATGTGATATTCTCCCCCTAAAATAATTAACAACTAAAATTTAATCAAAACTATATCAAAAACACTCTAAAACTGGTCCAACAGATTGATTCTAGGGTTCCAAAATAAAAACCCCAATTTTGCCGTCGAATCAAGTCCATTACCTGTATAATTGGTATGAAAATGGTTAGATTATCACAGGGAATAAGATTTAGGGTTGAGAAAAACAAAAGCAACAAGGTCTTGGGAATTTGAAAATCTTTGAAAAGTTTTTGAATGAGGGGTCGAATGAACATCTGATATATATATATATATATATATAAGTGCTACTTTCGACCCTATTTAAAGGTTCGAATGTGGATACAAGGTTCGAATGTAAAATTTTTTCATAGGAACACTCACATTCGTCCATTTTTGAGGGTTTGAATGTAACAAAATTTCCACCTTCGACCCAACTAAGGGGCGAATGAAAAATGGAAATTTTGAAAATTTACCAAATCTCAAAATCGAATCCTGTTCAAACATTTTTCAACATTTTAAGCCTTGAACATTCATTATTTCACATTTAAATGACACAAAACTCAGATCGGTTCATCAAATATCAGAAAATGACCATCAAACCCCATCGGTTATCAAAAATGACTCAGAAATGTAAAAATATTTTGGTTTTTTCTGAAATTTATGTTAAAACACACCTAAATCTTTTTGAGTTTTTGTATCTTTTTACAAAACAAAATATAACATGCAGAAATGTAAAAACAAAGCAGTAAATGTTTTGTCATTTCCGGTAAGAGGATCATATCAGTTTTTGAGAAATCTGATCACACCGTTGATCTGTGTTATATATTATCATTAGAAACAATGTGTGATCCGGCAACAGCTGATATTGTTGTCCACATAAACTCACATGCAGACTGTTATGCAGTGCTTTAAAATGATATGATGTTAGGTGTATTATACTAACCCGTTATGGTTCCCACACACACGACATACTCCCGTATCAAGAAATTGCACAAAGCTTCCTCGTAACGCGTGATTATACCAAAGTTATCCGTATAGTTACAAGATATATAGCACAGAGCTGTACAGGTCAGCAAATGAATGCAGCAAAGTAACATGTGCATATATACCAGGTTGAGGCTGATATCAATCACAGATTTTCATCAGTGAATTGATACGATGCAATTAATGATCTTTAATCAATAATAAACATGAAGTTCCTCAATTCGGTAACTGTTAGGTTTTGGCATTAAAGCTCTTTTAGCAAATATTCTGATTGAATCTAGGTCCGTAAATTAATACGACAAAAGTTCAATCAGAATATCCCGGATAACAATAACATAACAACCCGAAACCTCAGATTTTGGCAACTCTATCAAACGAAATTACGGTACTAAGACCATATGCCCATGAGGTGTTCAGCCACTAACGAGTAGTTCGTTATGTTTGTATCACTAATGCATGCAGTAATCAGTCTAAGAAGCCTATCAGCACATCACACGAAATCAACACACGCCTCATATTGCATTACATTTCTTTAGCATGTGTCAGATCCCCACTGATGTACTATCATTTCCTCTTTTAATCCTGTAAATCAGGTTAGGTTTTTCTATTTTTATGGCTTTTTGGATTTTTCAATGTTTTTGGTTTTTCTGAATAAAGACTCCCCCTAAATGTAAAACATATTTTTGGGTTTTTTTGGATTTTTGTGAAAAACAATAAAAAGATAAAAATTTGAAAACAAAAAGTGATAAACCGAGGTCATGATCAGTCTTGTTTCTCTTTTATACCATTTACTTTTAAAAGATAATCGAATCTGGATTTATCAAAAGCTTTTGTGAAAAGATCCGCCCTCTGATAATCAGTGTGGATTTTGACCATATCGATCAACTCTTTTGCATTGCAATCACGGATAAAGTGATACTTAATCCCGATATGCTTAGCTTTCGAGTGATTGACCGTGTCTTTAGTTAATGCATTTGCAGCTTCATTATCACAGTGAATAGGCGTTTTTAGAAATTGCAAACCGTAATCGACCATCTGTTGCTGAATCTAGAGAACCTATGAGCAACAACTCGAGGCTGCCACATACTCTGCTTCGCAAGTAGATAGTGCGACCGATGTTTGCTTCTTGCACTGCCAGGTTGTTGGGACAAAGAGGATTGAAGAAACCACCTTTTGATAACCTTAGTCCAAATCATATTCTGCCTAAGTATGGAAAGAACTACTGAAGAAGAAACAAGAAGTACTGAAGAACAAATTCACAAAGTACTGAAGAGTTAACCATCAGAAGTTCTGAAGTCTAACCAGACACTACACTGAAGAACTACTGAAGACAAACTACTCATCAGCAGTTTGCCACTCATCAGCACTTTGTCATCAGAAGCTTCTAACCGACTGAAGACTTCAGCAGTTTAGTATTATATTGTTTTGTTAAAGTCTTGATTTCAAGTTTCGATGTACAAACTGTTGTAACCTTATCTTAGCATAATATCTTTGTTAAATATCTTAGATTACTTCAGACAACAGTTTAGTATGTTGGTCTATAAATAGATAAGTTTGTTCATCTATTTTAGATATGTGATATTTTGTGATTTACTTTGAAATCAATTGAAATCCTTCGGGCTTTTTAACTTATAATCCATTTCACATCTGAGAAACATAAATTGCTTTACTGCTTTATACTTGAACTGTATTTATTGTTTCTCATTTACTACTCAGTCAAGGGGGAGTAATAACTTCTCTTAAAAGTGATCTTTTAATCTTTGAACACTTATTATTCCGCTGCTCATTAACTCTTGTATAAATCTGTAACACATAAGTGTTCTTAAAAGAGGCCACTGATCCAACAATTGGTATCAGAGCATCTGGTTAATCTGATCAAATATCAATCTAACAAATTGAGATTCAGACACAGGCTCTTATTGATATCCAATAAAGGATTAAAAGGCTCACTTTTTCATCCATCACTTTAAAGAAGCATTGACAAATCCAAACTTCTTAAAAATGGACCCTTACAATACTGGATCTGCCAACAAGCCTCCTATGTTAGTCAGAAATGAATATAACATATGGTCTAAAAGGTTGGCACACACTATTTCCCAAACAAATACTGGTTGCTGGAGGTCTGTAGTTTTTGGACCTCACAGACCAGTTATTACTGATCCAGAGGGAAAGACTGAGAGACCAAAAGATCCAAAAGACTACACTGAAGAAGATTTCCAAAAGTTTGAGCTAGATTGAAAAGCTTTCTCTATGTTAGCTATGGCTCTCCCAAACGAAATATATGTTGGGCTTTTACATTGTGAGAGTGCCAAAGAGCTGTGGGATTGCCTAAAAGAGCAGTTTGCAGGAACTGCTGAGGTGATAGCCAACATAAGAGAAATCTTGGCTCAACAATATGAAACTTTTACTCACATAGAGGGTGAAAACTTAACACAACAATTTGAAAGATTTTCTTCACTCATCTCTGAGTTAAAAATTAATAATCAGACCTATTCAAATGAATCTATGTTACATTGATTTTTAAGGTCCTTACCTTCAAAATGGGAAACTTATTCAATAGTCCTCAGAACAAGTTCAGATTTTAACACCCTGAACCTAACAAGGTTACATGGAAAATTACTAACTTTTGAAAGAGAAATCAATCAAAAGAAAAAGTTACAAGAATCTGGTAAAACTGCTGATGACTATACTCCAGGTAGCACAGCCTTATTAGGACATGACTCACCATCTTGTTCTAATAATTTAGGTTCTTTTGACCACATTGACATAACAGCTGGGATCTCATCAGATGGATCTTTCCCAGCTTATAACAATGATGAACTAAGTCAAACTGCTGACAACATGTGTTTCATCATGGATGATTTAAAATATTTTAGCAGTGATGACTTGGAAGAAATGGAGATATTACACCAACTGGCCTTGTTAAGCTTAAAAACTAACAAATTTTACAAAAGGCCAAGAAGGAAATTTCCAAGACTTAACAATTCAACAAAAGTTGGTTTTGACAAATCTAAACTTAGATGTCACAAGTGTCAAAAGTTGGGACACTTTGCAAGAGAGTGTAGAAGCTCTAGCTACAACCAACCCATGTCTGGAAATTAATTTAACCCCACTTATAATAGGAATAATGGAACTCAAGGGAGTGCTCATTTTGTACAGGCACAAGCTCCACAAGTTCCATATGTGCCACAAGTACAATATGTCCAGATGCCTGCTCAGAAACAACAGCAGCTGATGCCTCCTTTTCCAACTGCTCAACAACCTGCACAAACTCAACAACCCCCTCAGCAACAAAGCTTATTTACATCAGGGTATGTTGACTGGAGCAGTCTTCCTTATGACACATCAGAATGCAGTCAGGATGTAGACAATAAGGTCTATGATGTCAACTGGGGAGAACATGATAATGGCAGAAAGAACTTTGACTTAATGGCTTTTGAAGGATATTCTTCAAATTCTGCACTCACTCAGGTATCACAGCAGTCTCTTTTAAAGCTTTGCTCTAAATCTTGCAAAGAATCTTTTGCTTTAATAAGAGAAACTAATGTGCATTTACAAGGCAAGTCCAATGATATGGAGAGAAAATATACACAGATGAAGTGTGATTTAGAAAGAAAGATTGCTTTGAAAAATAAAGAAATTTCTAAATTAACTGATAAATCCATAGAAACCCAAGCACAGATTAAAACAATGATAGACAACCTAGGAAAGGTCAGACAAGAGCTTGCTGACACCAAGGTTGATTGTGAAAAATGGGTTGAGTGTTGTAAAGGGTACCAAATGCTGCTTAACAAACAAACTGCAGCAAATGTTAAGTTTGGCATTGGGTATACCCACACTGAATCACCAACAGATTTCACCCACAAAACTGATAATGATGGGATGAAATTGATTCAAACTTCTGACATGGAGGAATGCACATCCTACCATCAAAACTTTCTCAAAAAGGAAAGTAATGCAGAAGTTAAAACTACTGACAATAAGCCATCAGCAGTTTCAACTACATCAGGAGTTGAGATCCTGAAAACTGCTGATGACCTATTTCAAAATGCTAAGATTGTCAGTAAATTGCCTTCCAACTCTCTTGACTTATCTAAAAAGAAAGAGAAGGCAAAAGCATGTGAAATATGTGGTCTGTTTAACCACATAACTGAACTTTGTAGATATAGAAAGGTAAATCAGTTAAACAAACAAAGACAACAACTGATTGTGGGAAAACAGATAAAACAAAATTTTGAAAATACTTTCTTTCCCAACAAACAACAATCAAACAAAAACCTTTCTAAGAAGAAGCTTTTATCTCAACAAAAGTCATCTTCTCAAAGTTCATCTTCAGAAGTTACACCTAACTCATCAGTAGTTTCACAAACAACTGACGTTAAAGATTTGATAAACCTGGTTAAACTTCTGATGACAAAAGTTGATGTTGGTCACCAAAAAGAACCCACCATTGTTCTTAATGACAAATCCATTGCCAAAAAGACATGGATTTCTAAAATTGGTCAACAACAAGATGCACCTGTTTTCAAGAGCAAACCCAAAGCCAAACTGGCTTGGGTTGCCAAAACTGACTAATTTGCTATCTTGTGAAGAGGGTCTCCAGAGGTTTGTGAGAATTCGTTTCGGATCGTAATCAAGAAACGTGATCTCATGAATACCAACCGTAGGGTGCGGAATCCCCAACGATCGTGCAAAATGATTCAGAAATAAACGTAATCGAACGTGATGAGAACAGGTAACGAATCACCGAGTAATTTCCATAACTTTAATCTTTGTATTAGATCAAATCATGATGTTTACAATTCAACTCTTAGACCTAATACAGAGAAAAACACACACTCTCACACTAGGGAAAAGCTCAAATGATAACTAACTCTCAAAACTCTATCTTCAAAATAACTAACTTTCCCTATATATAAGCTTCCACCTTCGCCCCTTTCATATGGTCGAATGTGGAACCTTTTGCACATTCGCCCCTTTCTACTGGGCGAATGTAGCCTTTCCTATCACCAATCCACATTCGACCCAAGACAAGCCACATTCGCCCCTTTTGTCTGGTCGAATGTATCTTCTAGCTAAAGTCTTGGTCGTTTTCTGATTATCTGAACCTTCGACATTCTGTACCGGATCACTAGCTAGGGACATACATGAATAATGCACTAACAATCTCCCCCGTAGACCTAGCTAGTGATGTACCAAATCAGAAAGTTACCAATTCTTCAAGTCTTGATCTCATCATCTTGAACGACTTGAAAACTTTTCCATCTTCATGTACGTTTGTGTCGAAGTTCCTATCTATCTCTCCAATAAGCTTTGAAATCTCAGACAGACTCAAGAAATCTTGGCTTTGTCATTTGTTGATCCGGAGATGAAGATAGACGATAATCTTGATTTCTTCAATCTTCATCATTTCTTTAACCTCTTACTAACTTCTGTTGTTCTGGTAATCTTGATGTTCAGATTTAGGTCTTGTTCAGTTACACACTTTGTCGATGAGTCTTGAATAGTGCACCTGTTGTGTTTGATTCTGCAGAAAAATTTACTAAAAACTGCACAAACTACAACCGGCGTTAGACACGACAAATATCTCGGAAGTACTCTTCACATTCCTTTTGACCCTCAATAGTTCTACCCCTGAACTATAAACATATTCAATGTATACCAGAAACTTGAAAATTTATAATCTTTTTCAACTTTTAAGTATCTGAGCCTCCACATACAGTATCCCAACATCGGTTATCGAAAATAAAATTGAAACAAAATTTTTTGATTTTTCAAAGTTTATGCTAAAACACACCAAAAATCTTTTTGAATTTTCAAATGTAATTGCATAAAAGTAAATTCAACATATTTTTGTGAATTTTCTGGTAAGAGGATCATATCAGTATTGAAACAGTCAGTCATAACTCTTTTTGATCAATTTTCTGTTTTTTTTATCATTGAGCATCCTACAACCATTACCAGTATGTTTGTCCACTTAAACTCAAAATCATCATTCATTGCTCAGCACTTTAGATATGTTATGGTAATATTAGATACTGAATAATCTATGGTCCCCGCATTCGCGACACATTCCCGTATCAAGAATTGCGCAAAGCTTCATCGTAACGTGTGATTATATTGAAGTTATCCGTTAGTTACAAGGTATGAGGCACAGTGGTGACAGGTCAGCAAATTAATGCTTCAAAGCGACTTGTGCACTCTACCAGGGTGAGGACTAATATCATACATGACTTTCATCATTGTATTGATACGATGCATTAGATAATCTTTGATTATCATCACACATGTTTAGTTCCTCATTCGGTAACTTATGGTTATGGCTTTATTAGCTCTTTTAATAAGATACCCTGACTGAATCTAGGTCTGTAAATCAATACAGCAAAAGATCAGTTAGGCCATCCCCAGATAACTTTCAATATAACGACCCGAAACCTCTGATTTTGGCAATCTATCAAACGAAATTTCGGTATTAAGACCATATGCCAACGATACGTTGATCCACATGATTATGAGTTATTGATTTTAAGTTTATATCACCATGCTGAACTTTAAACTTTGATTTCAAGCCTACCAATATATAATTGTAGTGGCTACTCAATGTTTATCAATTCATTTTTGTTTTTAGAGTAGTCTGACAGTCCACTGATGTACTATCATCTCCTCTTTTTTCTCCAGGAAAACTCATTTTTGATTTTTAATTTTTTTATTTTGATTTGAATTTTCTTTTCTAAAATTTTCTCCCCCTAAAAATCTAAAAATAAGCATATTTTTGGATTTTTAAACTTTTTTTTTTGAAGAAAAACAAAATAAAATGATATCCGATGCGGTTTACTCATTGAGTTTCAAAAACCATTTTCCACTCAGATTGCTTGACTCACTTTTATCTTTCAATTAGTAAAAACCATTAACCAAGATAAAAGCGTTTAGAATAAACCATTTTGTCGTATCTGTTGTAAAAATCCAAAACCTGAGAGCAATTGCATGAGATTGCAATGTTTTCCGGCTTCACAGGTTGGAAACAGACTATGAACACTTTCCTCTCTGTTGAAATCATGTTTGCATTCTTCAATATCCCTTCATTGACCTTCACCTCTCCAATAAATAGCTTGTATACAGATGCTCCACTATCAACTATCAAAGAATAGCTAATAGGTCTGTCTGTAACAATCTGCACACTTATTAAACAATTAGCACGTGAGAGGTACCCATCCCTTCACAATGATGGGTCGTCCAAGGTCATCAATCCTCGGAACATCTATCCATTCTCCTTTTGAAAAATCAATTGGCTTTTCAATGGATTGATTTGAAGTAGAAATTGCTATTGATTTGGAAAGTGATTTGGGTTTCCAAACACGTTCAGAGTTTATTTTAGATTTTGTTGAAATTGTCTTAATTTTTGATTTTTCAGATTTCTTATTTGAAACCTGCTTCTGAACTTTGTTTGGAATCTTCTCAGACTTAACTGATGAAGACCCAGGTTTAGAGTTATTCTTAGGCCTAGCCTTAGAACTCCCCCTTACCTCAGCAACCCTATCACAATCTCCATTTTTATTCAAAGCAATTTTGTTACGATTGTCATACACAATCTGTTTCCCTTTTTGCTTCTTGATTGGTTTTGGGGATACATGCTTACTGACATTGCCTGAATTTTTAGCAAATTTCACTTCGGTCCTTTTCTGTTTAACATACGGACATGCAGCAACTAAATGCCCATACTCTCCGCAGTTATAACAAGACCTATACTCTTCAAAATCACATGCATACCCGTCATCCCAATACCAGTAGGGACAATGAGCAGCAATATGACCAACTTCACCACATTCAAAACAGTTTCTCCATTCAACATAACCATGTGAATACTGTGGTGAGTTGTTTCTCCCATAACCATCAAATCGAGAGTTATATGAATGATCATAATAGTCATATGATCTAAATGAAAAATTTCTTGAATTCTTTTGATGAGACTTTTTCATCTGATCATTTCCTTTCGATTTGTTTGGTTTTGGTCCTTTTACTTTAGAACCTTTCTTATTTTCAACATTTTTCTTTTCAACATTTTTCTTTTGATCCTCTTTATTCTCATGTTGGTTAGGACTGAGTTCAAAATGAAGATGATCAAATTGATTTTTAAATTGATTTAACAAATCGATATTATCAACATATATACATTTGAGTAAAGATTGTTCGATATTATCAATTTGAAAATCTTTGTTGAAAATCAATTTGTCATGTCCTTCCAACATGTAGGATCCTTCAACTCCTTCAGGAAACTTGAATATGGGTTTTTCTTCAGATTCAGATTCTGAAGTTGTTACCACATTTTCAGTTTTCTTTTCAAACATTTGTTTCACTTCACAATCAGGATTAACAACACAAGGTGTTGGGATTCCCAACTCTGATGTGGGATTATTCTTTGAAATAGTGTTATGAAGTTCTGAAATTTCTTTCTTAAAAGATTCAATTTTATTTAACAAATCTTTTTCATTCTTTTCAAAAACTTTATTTTGATTTTTATAATTTTCTAGCTCATTTGCTAGATTCGGTTTGTCCTTAATAAGTGTCATCAATTCACATTTCAAATTGACACATTCAGAACAAGTAGCACAATCAACATTAGACTTTACCTCAGCATCTGATTCATTACCATTATCAGATTTTGCATTAACATTTCTGATATCACTCTGTTCTGATTCACTCTGTTCTGAACTCGTATCAGAACTCAAATCACTCTTTGACAATTCACTGGAATCATCATGTCTCAATTGTTTGACTAAACACACAACATTTCTATGAACACCTTCTCTGTTAACACACATGTCAACATGTACCATTTCATCATTTGGTTTCGGTGTCATTGGAAATCCCCAACTGTTGTCAACTTGAGAGTTTTGTCTTTGTAATTGCTGTCGTTCAGCTTCTATTATAGCTCTTATCTGCTCATCCGTTCTTGATATGGTCAAGTAATTCATCATTTTTCCAACGAAATTTTTTAGGCCCTAAATTCTACGTTCGGCCCTGGTAAGTCTACGTTCGCCCACTTTTGTTGACCCGAAGGTAGAACAATAACCAGAATGTAGAATATCAGCTAAACCTTTCCACGTTCGCCTGAAATATCTCACTTTCGTCCACTATGTTTTCACCTTCGCCCGCCCGATCAACCGAAGGTGGAATCTTAGACCCGAATGTAGAAATAACAACACAACAATCCTAGGTTAGCCCTGAAAATTCCTACGTTCGCCCAGAAAATCTCCAGATTCGCCCAAAAATGTCCACTTTCGCCCTCTTGCACTCAAAAAATTTCTGAAAGGGGCGAATGTGCAGACCTGTTCATCATTTTCTCCCTCAAGAACACGAATCTGAAGGATTTTTGACAAAATTTTCACCAAATGTAATGATTTTGGATAGGTTTTGTGCGGAATTGATTTTAGACAAGTTTTTGTGAAAGAATTTTTGAAATCAACACCGAATTCAACTCCTATTTAATCAAAAATTTCTAGGGTTTTGATCTTTACAACTAAATTCAGATCTGTTTTCACCAATTCAAATCAATTTGCAATCGTGAAATCGAGCCTATGCTCTGATACCAATTGAGAATTCATTTCGGATCGTAATCAAGAAACGTGATCTCACGAATACCAACCGTAGGGTGCGGAATTCCCAACGATCGTGCAAAATGATTCAGAAATAAACGTAATCGAACGTGATGAGAACAGATAACGAATCACCGAGTAATTTCCATAACTTTAATCTTTGTATTAGATCAAATCAAGATGTTTACAATTAAACTCTTAGACCTAATACAGAGAAAAACACACACTCTCACACTACGGAAAAGCTCAAATGATAACTAACTCTCAAAACTCTATCTTCAAAATAACTAACTTTCCCTATATATAAGCTTCCACCTTCGCCCCTTTCATATGGTCGAATGTGGAACCTTTTCCACATTCGCCCCTTTCTACTGGGCGAATGTAGCCTTTCCTATCACTAATCCACATTCGACCCAAGACAAGCCACATTCGCCCCTTTTGTCTGGTCGAATGTATCTTCTAGCTAAAGTCTTGGTCGTTTTCTGATTATCTGAACCTTCGACATTCTGTACCGGATCACTAGCTAGGGACATACATGAATAATGCACTAACAGTTTGAATAGCATATGGTATGTTGATAGTGGAGGCTCAATGCACATGACTGGATGCAGATACCTGATAAACAATTTTATCAGTCAAAGAGTGTTGGGTTAATATGAGACCACAGTTACCAGGTTTAATCATGTTTAGTTATGTGTTAGAGTTGGAGGGTTAGTTATGTAATTAAAGCATAGTTGTAGTAGTAAAACCCTAGACTGCGAACTTAATGGACGGGGATTGCGAACTTAATGTTAAGTTCGCAGTCCATCAGGTTCTCCTATAAATAGAACCTCATTTGTGCAGCTAGGGTTAGGGTTTTTGGTCATCTTGAAAGAACACAAGATCTGCGAACTTGTATGTTATCATCCATGGTGTTTTGATGATCTATCATTAATGGAATCATGTTATTTGAGTATCTTGTGTGTCGGTTTCTATTAGTTTTCATCTAGTTCTTTGCTTGTCTTGATTAATCAACTAAAACACCTAACAAATAGGTGTTTCTAGTTGATAACAATCTTGTGCACACTTAAGATCTAGTATTGTTTGGGGTTTTTTTTCTCTGGCAGACATATGACATTAATTTTTAGGGTTTTGGACATCTTTCATTACACAAGAATATTGTAATCCATGGTGCTTTGAAGATCTATTGTTAATGGAATCAAACGTTTTGAGTTTCTTGTGTGTCGGTTTTACTTTGTTCATCTAGTTTCTTTTAGTTTTCATAGATTAATCACTTAAGACACCTAAACAATAGGTGTTTCTAAGTGCTAACAATCTTGTGCACTTGAAGATCTAGTAATTTACGGACTACAAAGAGAAGGATCTGTGTCCTTTGGGAACAATGCCAAGGGATATGTGCTAGGATATGGCAATGTATCCTCAGGCAAAATGCAGTTTGACAAGGTCAATCTGGTTGAAAACCTTGAGTACAACTTGTTGAGTGTCTCACAAATGTGTGACAAAGGATATTCTTCCTTTTTCACCAAGACAACATGTAAGATCATATCACCAGAAGGCTAGAAGTTGATAGAGAAGATCATTGAAGATCATACTTTGCTGATTGCCAAAAGGTGTGGCAATGTCTATGCAGTGGACATTGAAAAAGACAAAGTATTAAACAAGACTGTCTGTTTCGTCTCAAAGGCATCAACTTCAGAAAATGATCTCTGGCACAGGAGACTTGGCCATGTGAACTTTAAAACCATCAATAAAGTCAAAAAAATGGGCTTGGTCAGGGGTCTACCTTTGAAGGAATATCAGTGCAAAGAACACTGTGTTTCCTGTCTTAAAGGTAAACAACATAAGTCCTCCTATAAGTCTATTGAAGAATCTAAAACAACTGCATGTCTTCAACTACTCCATATGGACTTATTTGGACCAGTCAAAATCATGAGCCTTGGTAAGAAGAAGTACTGCTTGGTCATCATTGATGACTACTCAAGATTCACATGGGTCTTCTTCTTATATTCCAAGGATGAGGCAGCTCAAATCATCAAGTTCTTCATTCTACAAGTTGAGAAGCAATATTCTCTTTCTGTCAAAGTCATCAGGAGTGACAATGGGACAGAGTTCAGGAACAAAACTCTGGATGAATTCTGTCTGTCTAAAGGGATTGTTAGACAGTTCAGCATTCCCAGAACTCCTGAACAAAATGGTGTGGTAGAAAGGAAGAACAGAACCTTAATAGAAGCAGCTAGAACAATGTTAGCTGATTCAGGCATACCTTTGTATTTTTGGGCTGAAGCAGTAACACAGCTTGTTATGTTCAGAATAGAGTTCTTATCAACAAGAGACATACCAAGACTGCCTATGAAATTCTTCATGGCATAAAGCCCCTCATCTCCTTCTTCAGGGCTTTTGGGTGTCAATGTTTTATCCTCAACATCAAAGACTCTATCTCAAAATTTGCTGCAAAAGTTGATACAGGTTATTTTCTTGGTTATTCTCCTTTGAGAAAAGCTTATAAAGTTTTTAATTCAAGAACCAAGATAGTGGAAGAAACACTGAATGTCAAGTTCAATGAATCAAAACACACTCTTATTCCAGCAAATCCTGCTGAATTATTTGATCTTGATAACTTTCATTTCGGACCTGAAAAGACTGTTGAATCATCCAAACCTCCTCAAAATGGTTTTCAAGGATTTGAAGATGATAGTCCTGCACCATGGACTCCAAACACAGTCAGAAGATCAACTATTAAACCTTCAGAAGTTTCAATAGCTTCAACTTCAGGAACTACTGATGAACATTTTGAAAGTACTGATTCAGCTGAACCTAAAACTCCTGAACCTCAAACAACAGCTGAACCAGATATTATCAATCTCAGTGGTTTATTTGAAGAACCAGTAGAGCCATCCTCTAGTACAGGTCTACAACAACTGATTGAACACAAGGATCATCCATTGGATCAAATCATGGGTGATATTGCCTCAGGGGTACTTACAAGAAACCAACTTTCCAACTTTTGCTTCTTCTCAGCATTCATTTCTCAGTTGGAACCAAAGAAATATCAAGAAGCCCTCAAAGACAACAATTGGGTGCAAGCAATGCAAGAAGAGTTGCTTCAATTCAAGAAACAACAGGTTTGGGAAATCTGTCCCTTACCTCAAGACAAACAACCAATTGGAACAAGATGGGTCTTCAGAAACAAATCAGATGAGGCTGGTATGATCATCAAGAACAAAGCCAGATTAGTGGTACAAGGTTATTCTCAAGAGGAAGGAATTGACTATGATGAAACCTTTGCACCAGTTGCAAGACTTGAAGCTATCAGGTTATTTTTAGCTTATGCAATTTCCAACAACATTAAAGTTTATCAAATGGATGTCAAGAGTGCATTTTTGTATGGAAAAATAAAAGAAGAAGTGTATGTCTGTCAACCTCCAGGGTTTGAGGATCCTTCTCATCCTGATTGGGTTTACAGACTTGACAAAGCTCTTTATGGGCTAAAACAGGCTCCAAGAGCCTGGTATGAAACACTTTCAAACTTTTTACTTAAGAATCACTTCTCAAGGGGATCCATTGATAAAACTCTTTTCATAAAACATGTTGGAAATCATGTCTTTACTTGTACAAATTTATGTTGATGATATCATATTTGGTTCAACAAACTCAAAACTGTGTGAAGATTTTAAGAAACTCATGCAATCAAAATTTGAAATGAGTACAATGGGAGAATTGCAGTACTTTTTAGGACTGCAAATCAAGCAACAATCAAATGGAACATTTATACATCAATCAAAATATGTTAAAGAATTATTAAACAAATTTTCTTTACAAGACTGTAAAACTTGTTCCACTCCCATGACACCAATCACACAAGTTGAACCAGATGATCAAGGGAAACATATTGATCAAACCATGTATAGATGTATGATAGGTTCTCTTTTGTATTTAACTGCTTCTAGACCAGATATTATGTTCTCAACTTGTGTCTGTGCTAGATACCAATCTGCACCAAGAGAATCACACCTAATTGCAGTCAAAAGAATCTTCAGATATCTGAAAGGAACTCCTACTTTAGGAATTTGGTATCCTGCTTCAAGCAATACCAAGTTAACAGCTTTTTCAGATAGTGACTATGCATGGTGCAAGATGTCAAGAAAATCAACATCTGGTGGTTGTCAATTTTTAGGAAACTGTCTGGTGTCCTGGCAATCAAAGAAACAAACATCTGTGGCAACTTCAACAGCTGAAGCTGAATACATTACTGCTGCAAGCTGTACTTCGCAGATACAATGGCTCCAATATCAACTGCTTGATTATGGAATCAAAGAGACCAAGACTCCACTTTTAGAAGACAACAAATCTGCCATTAGCATCATTCAAAATCCTGTTCAGTTTTCAAAAACTAAACATATTGAAATCAGGTATCATTTCATAAGAGATTGCTATGAAAAAGGCAAGATTGAGGTGAAGCATGTCACAACTGCAAATCAAATAGCTGACATTTTCACCAAACCCCTTGATTCAACAACTTTTCAGAGGTTAGTATCCATGCTTGGGATGTTAAACTTGGAAGAAAGTCTGTAAGTGTTTCACTTTTTAATTCTGCACATATTTTATTTTCACTTACATACCTATCTGTCACAAACCTCTGAAGAACAATTTTGAGAAAGAGAAACTACTGATGAACAATTTTTGAGAAAAACTACTAATGAACATCAAAATGGGAAATTTTCAAAATGGAAATAACTACTGATAATGATCAGAAGTTATTTAAGTGTTTTAAAAGTCCTTCTCATCAGCAGTTGAAACTGCTGAAGAGATGACCAAAACCACTGATGAAGAACCCTTCTTCATCAACAGTTTCATTAAAAAGGGTAAAATAGACTTTTCACTCATCAGAAGTTTGACCTAGTCGGTTAAAAACTTCTGATAAATACCTTTTTCAAACACTTATCCATTCAAAAAGCAAAATTCCCTCTCTCTCTCTCAAATCAAAACCAAAACCCCCTCTCTAACCTAAAAATATTGTTCGATCAAACAACCATTGCTCTCGTTCTAATACAGGGACATAATCAACGAGGCTACTCTGAGAAAGATGAAGCCTGGTCCCAGTATGATGAAATCATTGATCTCATCATGAAATCCCAATATTATGAAGCTTTCACCATCGATCCACCCATTCATGAAGAAACTCTTAATGAGTTCTGGGCTAATACAGAGACGGTGACTGTAAATAATGAAGTGATTTCCCTCAAATCTTCAATAAAAGGGAAACTGATGGCCATATCACCAGAAACATTAAGCATAAGGCTTGGTCTGAAGGATTCTAATGCTCCTGAGCATATCTCAAATTCTGACATCCATCTGACCATGACAGAATGTGGTTATCAAGGTACTTTGGCACAAGCAACAGTCTATAAGAAATATTTTGACCCAAAATATAAACTGTTATTTCATTATATAATTATGTGCTTAAGTCCAAAAACTGGGTCTATTGATCAGATGCCTTCTACTTTTCAACCAATTTTTCATTCTATAATAAATGAAACTCCTTTTAAGGCATCTAAACTGTTTTTCAATGAGTTGGTTCTACACCATCAAAATGATAAAAAGAAGTTTTTACTGTACCCAAGATTTGTTATGCAATGCATAATCAAAGAACTTGGAGAGGGAGTACTTGTGGGTGAGTCAACAACTTTAAACCCACTGACTTCACAAGTATTCTCTAGGCACAATAAACCAGCACTTGTGCTAGAAGATGACCAAGGGGAAGATCAACCAATCCCTAAGGAACCCACATCTTCCAAACCCAAAAAGAAGTCCAAAAAGCCAAAACAGCAAAAACAAAAACCAACCAAACCCTTGAAAAAGACAGTTCAGAAAGTGGAGATCCCTGAAACTGCTGATGTGTAATCTGCACTTGATAAGGATGTGGCTGAAACATCCTCTCAGCACACACCTTCTCCACCTGCTAAAAGAAAACCTGTTACAGTCATTTTCAAAAGAAAAAGATTTAAGAAGGCTGTAACAACTGACCCAACCTTTGAAACTGCTGAACCTGAACCTGAACCCATACAAACTACTGAACACATACCCCTTACAACTACTGAACCTGAACCTTCCCACACAACCATAGAAATTGCCCAACTTCTCTCAGGACTAAAAGGATCTCATCCAACACATGTCACTCCCCCAGCAACACATCAAATTGGGGAGATGCCTTCACCACTTGACATGGATGTGGACCTTATGAGCCCAAACCAGGGAGATGAGGATGGACCAGAGTTTATAAGCCCAAACTTAGAAACTCTTGGTACTTTTGAGGCTGCTACTACTCATTTATCACCCAGTGGTGAACCTGAGGATAGTAGTAACATAATTAAGACCTCAAATTTGGCAACTACTGATGAAGGCCTAGTGCCTGAAGTAGGAAAACCTCAGTTCCAAGACAAAGAGGTTCATGAGAAAACTAGTTTGGTGCTAGCTCATGATATAATTGATCCTGCCCTCTCTGAGGACACTATCAGGGATTCAGATGATTCCATTAGTTTGGATGATGAATCAAACATTCCACAAACTGAATTGACGGTTGAAGTTGAAGATCTTGTATCTAAGGTCTCCAAGCTCAAGAAGCTGGTCACCAAGGATCAGGTTAAAGACCACTTAGCCTAAAAATCCCCACAAGTGGTATCTTCAGAGAAGTCTGAAGATCACCCAAAAACACACCCTTCACAAAAATAACCTACCCAATTCTCTGGGCTCTCAAGCATAGACTTGAACCAGCTATGCAGCCCAGATGGTCCCCTGTTCCAGACAATGAAACAAATTTTAACTGATCAACTCAAGACATTCACAACTGCTTGGGAGTTGAAAGCCAACAACCAATTTGGGTTGATAAATTCCAGACTTGCTCAATTGAACAAGAAGATGGATCAAACTCAAGACCAATTAGCAAGGTTGTCTGCTGCAACTTCTCACTCTCTAAGGCTTCCAGAAGTGGATGAAGCCAAAAAGGGGGAGAAGATTAAGGAACCAGAACCTGAAGTTACTATTAGAGAAAATCCTGAAGCTGAAAAGCCAATCCAAAGACCAGGAAAAGAAATATTTCAGGAGTTCTCATCATCTAAGGCACAAGAAGAAACTGCTGATCAGACTTATCAAACTGCTGAAGACAATCCTTCAGTAGTTGTGAAGACAGACAAACCATCAGCAGTTTCACCTTCCAAACCAACATCAGAAGTTTCTAAGGCACCTGAAAGAGAACCTGCTTCCATTCCTATGCCAACTACAACTTCCACAACTGTTTTAAACCCTACTCCCATTGCCATGTCAAAAGAATTGTTGGAGAAGAGTTTAAAAGAGGCTGCAAAGAAGGCTAAGGAAGACAAAGTATGGAACAGCCTGGAAACAAGAGATGATCTGAACTTTCAAGAGAAACTAATCAAGTATCAAGAAAAGCTTGATGAGCTTGAGGTTGAAGAAAGAGCACTTGAAGCTCTTGCAGAAGAAGACAAAAGGTCACAGCTGATCACATTCATAACCAAGAACTCCAAATCAAAACAAGTTGCTCTCAAAAGACTCTCTACTGAAGAACTCACAAGAAGAGCACAAATGCTATCTGATAGATTGGCAACAGAGAAAGAGAGTTAAGGCAAAAGAGCAGAGATTGTAGAAGAACTAGTGGCAAATGGCTATGGTTCAAAGGCCTCAGTCTCAAAATGGAAAGAACAAACTTTATATGAGACATACAAGAAGTACAAGGCCAGCAAAGCTGCAGAGCCAGAAAGATTTGAAACTCCTGAAGTCCAACCAACTTCAATCATAAGGAGTTCTTCTGGTGCACTAAGAAAGCCTGCCACAAAGAGAAAAGCAGAGGGAGAACCCATTGTGAAGACTGATTTCAAGATGGTACTCTTGGAAGGAAATCAGTTAGTACATGCAGACTTTGATGTAGAAGAAAAACCCCTGCTTACACAATTCAGAGACAAAGCTACCTATGCTTACACATTCAAGAGAAGTCACATACAAGAGTTGTAACAGAACATCACTTGCCCAACATGCCTATTCAAAGTGGTGTTGACCTTCAAGGTAGTCAAGAATCTCACCTGAGAGTCACTGAAGTCGAAGACATTCTACAATCATCCTCAGGTTTACCCCAGGAAACAGGCTTGGTTTCCTATGCCTCTGACTTTGACAGGTCAAAGGTAAACATTATCAAATGGTCATTTACTGATTCCAACTCAGTACTTATGACCAGGAGAGATCGTTCAAGTAAGGTCTACAAGAACTCAAAGGAGTTGAGTGTTCTATCTTCCAAAGACCTTCTCACAATTCAACATCTTACACCTGAATTGGGATCTCTCACTGAGCAACAAAGATGTACTCTTACTACCCGGATGACAGCAGAAATCTGAAGGATACTAGAAGAGAGAAAGAATCAACAATAAAGATTGGATAAGGTTTTGGCTTCATCAATCCAGGTGGAGATTGTTGGGACAAAGAGGATTGAAGAAACCACCTTTTGATAACCATAGTCCAAATCATATTCTGCCTAAGTATGGAAAGAACTGCTGAAGAAGAAACAAGAAGTACTGAAGAACAAATTCACAAAGTACTGAAGAGTTAACCATCAGAAGTTCTGAAGTCTAACCAGACACTACACTGAAGAACTACTGAAGACAAACTACTCATCAGCAGTTTGTCACTCATCAGCACTTCGTCATCAGAAGCTTCTAACCGACTGAAGACTTCAACAGTTTAGTATTATATTGTTTTGTTAAAGTCTTGATTTCAAGTTTCGATGTACAGACTGTTGTAACCTTATCTTAGCATAATATCTTTGTTAAATATCTTAGATTACTTCAGACAACAGTTTAGTATGTTGGTCTATAAATAGGTGAGTTTGTTCATCTATTTTAGATATGTGATATTTTGTGATTTACTTTAAAATCAATTGAAATCCTTCAGGCTTTTTAACTTATAATCCATTTCACATCTGAGAAACATAAATTGCTTTACTGCTTTATACTTGAACTGTATTTATTGTTTCTCATTTACTACTCAGTCAAGGGGGAGTAATAACTCCTCTTAAAAGTGATCTTTTAATCTTTGAACACTTATTATTCCGCTGCTCATTAACTCTTATGTAACACATAAGTGTTGTTAAAAGAGGCCACTGATCCAACACAGGTCACGAGCCTGCTCCCTAAAAACAGACATCCAGTCGTTGTGGATTTGTTGTCTTTGTCACAGCCGCCCCAATCTGCACACTAAACGCGATAAAGTCAAAATTATCGTCATTAGAGTACCATAGTCCTCTCGACGGACAACCCTTCAGATATCTTAGGATTCGCTTGACCGCCGTCAGATGACTTTGTTTCGGCTTCGATTGGAAACGTGCGCAGAGACATGTAGCGAACATTATGTCTGGCCTTGATGCAGTGAGATATATCAGAGATCCGACGATTGCTCTGTATGTAAATGGGCCTGCCAGCCCCCCCTTAGCGTCAACACCAATCCCGTGATTAGTTTGTATTGGGGTGTCCATCTGCTTCGAATTTTCCATCTGGAACCGGCTCAAGACTTCAGATACGTATTTGGTTTGATGAATAAAGATCCCCGTTGGTCTTTGATCCACCTGCAAGCCGAGGAAAAACTGCATTTCTCCCATCGCACTCATCTCGAACTTTTCCTGCATTACGCGTTCAAATTCTCTGCAAAGAAGTTCATTAGTTGAGCCAAAAATAATATCATCTACATAAATCTGGACGAGAAGCAAATCATCCCCTGTTTTCTTGGTAAACAGTGTGCAATTGACCAAGCCTCGTTTGAATCCTTTGGATAGAAGGTACGTGCTTAGCTCCTCATACCATTGGCGTGGAGCCTGGTGCAACCCGAATAGCGCTTTGTTAAGAATGTAAACCTTATCCCGGTGGATAGGATATTTAAAGCCTGAAGGTTGACCGACGTAGACCTCTTCCTTGACCACACCGTAGAGAAACGCGCTTTTGACATCCATTTGGTACACCTTGAATTTCTTATACGAGGCAAACGCTAGAAACATGGGGATAGCTTCTATACGTGCCACAGGTGCATATATCTCCTTGTAGTCAATTCCTTCAATTTGATGAAATCCTTGAACAACCAATCTGGCTTTGTTTCTCGTGATCACGCCTATGTCATCTTTCTTGCATTTGAATACCCATTTAGTACCTATCTTTTTCCTTCCCAGAGGTAAATCTGTAAGTGTCCAGACACCCAATTTCTGGAACTGCAACAACTCGTCCTGCATAGCCTCGACCCAAGCATCATCCAAAAGAGCTTCCTTGTATGTCCGCGGCTCAACCTGCGAAACATAACACGCAAACGACCAATCATTCTGACAACCAGATTTATGTATTTTTACATATAAAGCTAAAGCGCCAAGATTTTCTGTTGAGTTGACACTGCGTAGTTGTCCTCTAGTCATGACACTGCTGCCAGGGTCACCAATAACTTGCTCGAGCGGGTGAATACGATGAATCCGAGATTCCGGATGTTTACGTACTGTCACTCCCGTCTGAGTAGTCAAGTTCTCCACTGCATCCAGATCATTACCAGTGTTAGACGATGAAGCAACATCTGGATTTGGGTTCACTGGTGGTGCCTCTGTTGCATGATCTAGAATAGCTTCACCAAAGTCTTCATCATCTTCCGATTCTGAAGTATCAAGTGTAGTCGAAGCTTTTTGGAACACCTCTTCTTCTGCTACAGGAGTATTGGCATCATTAGAAGCTGCTGGAGGAGTTACGGTGATCGGACGCACCAATGGTGAAGTCGTCGCGTTTTCACACTAGTAAAGTAGTCTTATAACAGCTTCTTCAACAAAAAAACATGGAGAAATCACATGATTTTGGGTTCAATTAAGCATCTAGGGTTCCTAAGGTCTCAACCTTTCAATCAAAAACTGAATTTTAGCGTCTGAAATCATGAAATTGAGCTGTGATTGATTCAAACGACTGTTAGATCGTTCAAATCGGTAACATAGCTCTGATACCAGTTGAGCGAAAATAACTCGGTTTCAGACGAGAGATTTGAGACGAGACAGAAACATACTAAAACAACGTCATCACAGATTCGTATTACTTCAGAAACGGTTACAGACACTGTTATTAGTAGGATAAAAATCTATCTCGGGTCCGGGGGAGGTCGGGCATGACCTCCCCCTTGAGAGCATTCTAAGCATAAACTCAAATCTTCCAATGAAAACCAACACGTGAGATTGCTATATATAGTCCAAAACAAAAAGCCACTTTCGCCCCTATGAGGAGGTCGAACCAAACTTTATGTTTTGGTCTATCTTTACAAATGCAACAGATCCATAAAATGCACTTACGGATCACCACAATCTCATGTAATACCATACAAGACTCAACCCTAGTCTATTCGACAGTGACGTCCACATAATAGTGCATCAACACTGCACATATCAAGGAAAACATTAGTTCTTTTGGGGGACCCAAGCCTGCTTGGTATTAGGTCTTTGAACATCAGATTTCAAAGATTCATTCTCACAAACATTAGGTTTTGAATCGATCTTTTTCTGATCTATCAAACCTTTCACACTTTGAGGTTTCTCATTAGCACTTGAGGTAGAAGCTCCCGGAGAACCCGATGGTGACCAAGATTGTTCTGAACGTTTTAGAATCCGGATCTGAGATTGTGGAGCCTCAGTCGGTTTCTTTGTATCGTTCCTTGAATGAAACTTTTATTTATCGACAGTTGAGTTCACCATTGGTTTCTTCAAACGTTTTTCCATAGCAATCCGATTTCGACGATCATAAGCAAATTGACGATTATCCCTCTTTTGAAAATAACGACTTTGATTATAAAATGGTGCTGGTTGAGGGACAAGACGTCTTTGAGGATAACTTTGATTATCAACCGGATTTGTATAAAATTGCCTCATCTCAACTTCATGACTTTTATACCTCACGTACGGGCAGTGAGCAAGTATATGCCCTCTCTCCTCGCACTTGAAACATGCACCGCATTCCTCAAATACATTCTTAGCATTCGGCTTTGCGTAGGAATTTATTGGATATTGATCATCCACACATCTACGTCTCAAACTCTCAGGAGCTGGGTCCTTTGAGTAAGCCGGCCCAAGAAAACCATTTGCCTTTTTCTTTCGGCTTAATGAACTCAGTGACGTGAACCTTAGGTTCTTTTGGAGTATCCAGATATATTTTCTTTAAAATTTCTGGAGGTACATCATTGGTCCTCTCATGTTTAGGAAACCAAATCGTACTTTCCTGCCTGATTTTCTCGATTTTTGAATAATTGGTAAATTTTATCGGATACTCCTCGTCAGAGATAATCTTATCGGATCCTTCCATCCGATAAAATACTTTGACGGGTTTGTCAACTGATTCATACTTCTCACATTTCTTCACTGACTGATTCATTACTTTTGGTTTTTTCAAAGGATGTGAAACCACAGAAACTGATCTTGGTTCTTTAGTAACTATGTGATTTTCCACTGGGATATCACTCACTTTCTCAGATTCCTCATTTTCTAAATCAGAATCATTAGTTACTACTATTACCACCTCATCATTCAACCCAAGAATCGGTCTCACATCGGAATGTGGATCTCCAACACTAGAAGTGTTAGATTCATTATGTGATGCAGAGTTTGATTTGACTGAACTCTCTGGTGTTACTGAGTGTAAATTGTGGTTCTCAAATAACACTAGGGATGGAACAGACTTGTAGTTTGCACTACTGGGTTGTGATGGTTCATCAATGATATAATCAACCACATAAGCAATGTGTTTGTAACTTTCTAACTTTTTGTTGACCTTTTCAGCAAAGCACTTGATGGTGGCCACATAAGCAATGTGTTTGTAACTTTTTGTTGACCTTTTCAGCAATGTGTTTGTAACTTTCTAACTTTTTGTTGACTTTTTGTTGACCTTTTCACCAAACCGATTCTTCAAGTTCATTTATGTAACTATTGATAGCAAGTTGTTTCAAAGCAAGAGTTTTCTTTAAATCAGAAATGTCCTTTTTGTAACCATCAAGAACTTTGTTGAAATCATGTGCTTCTTTGCGATAAGATTGACAGTTGATTCTAGCACTCTCAAGTTGAACCTTGAGTTGCTATTTTCCTTTGTCAGTCTATCACAAGTTCCACAATACTTATCACTTTTCATGTCAATAGTGGATTCAAAACTTACCTGTTTTGGAGGATCAGTCATAGCCATGAGTGCAAAATAAGCCTCTTTTCCAGCAAAGAACTTTGAGTAGTCAATCTTGGTAAAGGCATCATCAACAATACACGACTTCCGAGTCATTAGAAAATCAACTTCGGCCAAGAGTTGATCCATCTCATCATCTAATGAGTTGATACTTGCTTCCGAATCTGTTTCACTCTCCGAATCAGAATACACCGAATCATGCTCATCAGGAATATTAGTGACAGAATCAATGATTGTTCCTGATATCTTCTCAACTTTTGATTCTTCACTTGGATTAGCAATAGAAATATCAACCTCATCTACCATCTCCTCAATTTCTACTTCAGAAACCTTCTCAATCTCCAAAACCTCTCCAACTATCACCGACTCCTCTAAGTCAATCTTCTAAGCAACACAAGCTACATTCCCAGCAGTAATCTCTTCAAAACCCAATTGCATCCCCGTCCAGTCATAACCTTCACCCTTTTGGATCACCAATGCCTGATTTTGAGTTTCAGTTTGTGTTTGACTATTTGGTGTTGAGATTGGAATGATGGTTCTGGTTGGGTTATGTGGAGTTTGAGTTTGAGTCTGGTTGGGTGTAGTTGTCTATCTAGCAGAGTTGTTCTGTGAGGTGTCTATTGGTTTTGGTAATTGTTTTGTTGTTGATAGTTATTGTTGTTTTGGCTTTGATAGGTTACTTGGTTCTGAGATTGACGGTTTTGATAATTTGAGTTGAATGGATTTCTGTTACCTTGTTGAGCTGGCTGAGTACACTCCCTCTTGAAATGACCTTTAGCACCACAATTAAAACAAATGACTTTGGCTTTGTTGAAGTCGTATGTGGTATTGGGTGAAGTAGTCAGATCAGTTCTTCTCGTCTTCTCAATGAGCTCGATTGCTCATCTGATAACACTTGCGAAAGCCCATTGGATATCAATAAGCTCCATCTCTTCTTTGTCAATCTTAGCATAGTCTTCATTGGTTAGATTGTTGTTACCAATTTGTCTAGCTACCAAACTATTATAAGAAGCAACCATCGCTGAAACCAATGCAATGTGTTGCTGAGCAACTTCAACTGTGACATTATTCATGTTGGATGTTTCCAATACTACTGGACTTTGACTTGGTTGGGCTTGATTCATTTGTGGAATATAAGGTTGTTGTTGAGGTTGGTTCATGTTAGATGAGTAATATGCTTGTTGTATTGGTGAAGGAAGTGGAATGTAAGAATTAGTGTATGATGGTGATGTGTAGGATGAAGTTTGAGCAAGGTAGTTTGTTGGGTTTTTCGGTGGTTTGATGTGCTAAAAGTAGTTTAATAAAAACAACTAAATTAAACCTAAACTAGACACTAAGTAATACTATAGACTCTCTAAAACTAAACTACTGACATGCAAGTGAACCTATCGACTCTAGTATAGCTAAAGTAAGTCCGGATATCGAACCCACGAGACTCTAATGGAAAACGAAAACTAGACTCGATTACTTATCCTAAATACTGAAATTAAAAGATTTGTTATTTTAAAAAGGGGGGTTTTACTAAAAACTAAATTGCAATAAAATAAAGATTAACTAAAACTAGAATTAACTGCACTAAAGACGCAAACTGAACTGAACTGAATTCAAAGGATGGTGATAATACTACCTAGGTTAGAATCCTACTCATGACTGATGAACTTCTATGGTTATGGAACTAGCTATGGAACCGGGATCTTAAGATACTAAACTTACAGGATAAACTAGAGGACCCTCGACCCTTCTCAAGGAGAAACCTAAGGTTACCTATAAGCCGTTAAACTACCGATTGAGAGGTTACCCTTACAGGCTTACCTACTTTCATGATAAAGTACCCGCTAGACAGTCTACCTTACAGCGCGAAAGCCTCACTACACTAATAGTGTAAGGGGTAACTATAGAAAACCTGACCTGACTCGATACGCAAATAGTGGTAAGGAAACTAGGAAGATCTTCTTACAAAGCATCTAGATCTAGCAATTTAACACCCTAGACATATCGACAATCCCGCACCTTACAACTATTGGAATTAGAAGAATACCTAGAACTACCCAATCAACAAAAACCACTCCTATGGAAAACACTAGCAATTTACCATAAACTAGTTGCTAACACACAGTCCACAACCTAACACGCATTCATACATGAAAGACATTCACAAAAACGCATGTGGAGTAAATAATTATTAATTGAATAAAACTAGGTACGCATATACACCAGAACAAAAATAATCAAAGTCTTTACTAAATCATCAATCCACAGTCAAAGTTCCAAAAACCATAAAAACGTTCAATCAATCATGAGTATTCATCATAACCTTAGTAGTAATGAAAGTCTAGCCAAGAAACATGTTCAAAACAGGAATAAAATCAGTTTTAAGTTTATGAAACATAGTTTGCCATTCAAAAGAACAAAGGAACGAAGAACCCGAATGATTAAAACCCGAATCTCTCGATCCCAATGCTCAAAATCTTGACCCTTGGCCTTTCTCTCACCTCCTAGTGCTCCAGAGCAGCTTTAGTTCGTCAAACGTGATGATAAATTTGAATTATGGCCGTCCTAGGATTTTTAAAATCGAAATTGGGCCAAAAACTATTTTTTTCACGATTTTACTCCCGTCACGTAGCGTGACGGGCTTCAGATGATGTCGTCACGTAGCGTGAACAGATTCAGGATCAGGGGGATCCGTCACGTCGCGTGACCAGATGTGCTCTTTCCCGTCTCGGAGCATGACGAGACATAATTTTTCATTTTTTTCTTTTTTCGACATCCCGATCAACCGCGACTCGTCCGGAGGCTCGTTTTTTCTCGTTTAAGCTCCATTTTACTTCCTTTCTTGCCCGGACTCCGGTGCAACACAAAATACTAAATAGAATACGAAAATACCACAAAAACAACACAAACTGACTCGAAAATAACATAATCTATAGACCGAAAACAGATGTATTTTGCAATACATCATGGTTCCATGATACTTGATACACAAGCAATATGTGGAGCAACTGTACCACCAACACTTGAACTAGCCAAAAATGAAGATGTTCCAGCATGATACAATCCGGATTTTGAGGGAATTGTGATCTTTTTGCTTTTCTCTTCTCTTTTAGCTTCTTGTTCTCTAACTTTTTGATAAGATCATTGAGAGTCCAATACCTATACACATCCTTTTCTTTCAACACTTCGATATGTTGATTCCAATATGGTGGTAAAGAATCGGCAAATTTGTCTACCAACTCAGACATTGGAATCTGAATATCATAGTTAGACAATTCTGTCAAAAGATGACAATATCTAGGAATAAGTTCCTTCAATGTTCTAGATGAAGAATTTTAGCTAAAACAGGATATTATGATCATACAAGTCACAATTCCAGGTGCGGAAACCCTAGAATTGAACAAAACGATAATACTCAAATCACAACACGGATAATACCTTTTCAATCATCATTTTTATAGATAACTTGATCAAAATATGTTTACAATGACCTTACAAGTTAATCTAAATGAACTTAACACACTTTCACTCTAGAGAGAAACCTGACCACAAAACACATACTCTCCAAAACTATTCTAACCAACAAAATGATCAAAACATATATATATATATACTTGCTGCACTTTCGCCCGTTTGCATGGTGCGAATGTGGACATAGTCCACATTCGCCCAGTAACTTGGTACGAACTTGAACATTCCTTCTGACAGCTTCCACCTTCGTCCAGATAACTCTTCCTTCGCCCACAAACATACACATTCGCCCATACTTATTTACCTTCGCCCCTTCAGAATCTCATTCTAACATGTGTTAAAAGCCTAATCCAATCACTAGTCGCAAAACGTGCATCTACAAACTCCCCCTCGACTATTGATTGGATTGTCTTCTTTCTTCATCCATTATCTTGTTCAGTAGCTTGAGTCTCAGCTGCTTTTTCTGATCTTTCGTCATCTCAGGCTCAAGTTTACGTTTCACCGAACGCTTAGGCACATCAGTCATCTTCACCTTCTTACCCAACTTAGTATCCAAGTTGCTTCCAGAGTTTATATCATATGCAAAGCAAACTCCAACAACTTGCTGATACTTCTTCGCCTGCTCTGCATCATTGGGATCACTATATATTGGATTGTAGTAAAGCATGATTATATCCTCAAACGTACAGTTGATAAGCCACATTAGATCAAACACGTCGATCTTCTTGTACTTATCCTTTCCATCTCTTAACACAATCACCGCCTCTGCATTCCTCCAATCATAGTACCAGAAGATAAAGTCTGCACTGAAGTGTTGTTGTAAAGGCAATAAAGGAATTTTCTTCATCACTTCAGGCACTTTATAAATCAAAGTAACCCTCTTCTTTCCAGTTCTCGGATCAACATCCCTATGAACCTTTCTCCTAGGGTACTGAGGCTTAAACATGTTCCATTTTGTTCTGCTTTCCCAGACTAACCGATCAGCAAACCAACCTACAGCCGTATTGATCACAGAAGCTCCAGTCATAGGGAATCGACAAATGTCTCTGACCGCCCAATACGGTAGAGTTAATAAATCATGAAATCTGTAGAAGTACAAGATTTCTGATTCCCATTTAACTGCTAAACATTTCAATCTCCCAAGATACTTCCAACCAAGAGCCCTGCCTTTGAACTTTTGATTGTGATACCTGTAGAATCCACCTTGAGCTTCCGGCTTAGGTCGTTTATCATCAGCTTCTTTCAACTTCTGTAATAAAGTCTTCAACTCATCATTCTGATTAGACGGTTTCTGTTGATCTTCACCAAATACTCTCTCTACGAACTCTTCACTTCGCTTTTCAGCTTTCTTTCTCGCTTCTCTCTGTCTGAGTTCAGTAAAGTCTGGGAATACCTCATCTTCATTGTTCTCCCTGAAGTATTGTGGATATTCTTCATGAGTAATATCCTCAATTTCAATTTCTTCCATCTCAGGTGTATGTTTGTCATCAGAATGATTTCCAATATCCTTTTCAGGAATACCTGGAATCATCTGATCCATCATAATCTCCTCCAATGACTTTCCTACTCGCTGTGCAATACCTTCTAAGATCTCCATGGCGACAACAGTAGGTACTTCACCCTCTTCCAAATCAGGGTCATTATACTCAAGTTCAAACCTCATATCTTCCGTTTGAAAGATTTCAGCGAACTTTCATGTAAACTCTATAGTCCATTCCCTTTTCTCAAGCATCTCTCTATACACATTCTTCGCATCGTCAGACAAAGATCTAATCTTCTCATTCCAAAAGATACTTTCATCTGAATCAACGTTCTCACTACCATTCTTCTTCTTTGAGCTAGACTCTCCAGCATCACTTTTCTTTGTCTTCCTCTTTTCAAAAGAAAACTTGCTAGAGTCGTCTCCACCATCATCATCATCATCACTGTCATCACTTTTATCATCATCTTTACTTCCAGATCCCACAGCATCATCATCATACTTATCATTCTTATCTCCTTCTTCATCAGAACTTTCCTCTGATTCATCATCGTCTTCATCATCCTCTGTTTCTTCATCAGAAGGCTCAAATTCAACTTGCTCCTCATCTCTCTCCTTATCTTCCTCTCCCTCCTTCAATTTTGGAGCTTCACCATACAATTTGTCCAATAAATCACTCAAACATTTGTTTTCCTTCTTAAGTTCTTTGTTGTCAACCTTCACAATCTTAATCATCCTTCGGTTTCTGTTGCACTTAACCTCAAGATCTTTATTCTCTTCTTCAAGTTGTTTAACCTTCTTCTCGATCTCATCTTGGTTAGCTTTTGATGCAACTACAATCTGGAGCATCTTTTCTTCATTCTTTTTAAACTTACTGATCTCAGCCTGTTGTGCAACAATCATCTTCATCATATCATCCATCTTCTTGTTACCTGTTTCATAACATCATCCGAAACAGTAACTTTGGAAGATTTGGATGGTTCTACTTCTTTAGCTTTCTCGTTCTCAGGATTCTTAAACATATTCAGCACATTCTCTAAAGCAGTTTCAAAATCAGGAACTGCTACTGCTTAAGATTCTTTGCTCTTCTTCTGCTTCTTTGCTACAGGTGAAGATAACTTCGATGATGTACGTGCTTTAGGTATCTTCTTTCCTTTCAGCAACTGTTCGATCTCTTTCCCTCTTAGCTTCTTAGTGCTAGACTTCTTGGCCATCGACTTATGCTTTGGTTTCTTCAAGTTCACACCCACAGTCGATCCTTCAAAATCATCAATATCAACACTTAAGCCTTCATCAACATCAATCGTCTTTTTCTGTAACACTTCCTCAACAGTCTTGTTCAATAATTCAGACTCCCCAACCGCAGTGGCCTTACGTTTGGTAGTCTTAACACGTTCTTCTTCTGAATCCCACTGTTCTTCAACTTCTGCCTCTTCTGAATCAACAGAATCTTCATCAACTAAACTTGTACCTTTCTTAGCAGTCGTTTTCTTACGTGCAACTTCTTTCTTTGAAGCACCATGATCAACCTTCGCCTTGCCCTTCCCTTTGGCTCCAGCATTTACAACTTGCCTCTTCCTTTTAGTGTTTGCATCAGCGTATACTAGGGGATCATCGTTATCTGAATCACTATTATCATGCCTTGCTTTGTTCAATCCTGGGTCAGTGTAACCCGGATTAACCAAGGCACCAAACAATCTTCTATGAGGTGGCTTCTCATTATCTGGCACACCTTTATAACCCTTCATCCTCACAAGTGTTCTAATGTTCATATGATATTGACCCAAAATCATCGTTGGATCCTTCTTCAAATCAGGATACTTGTTATCGAAGATCATCATTAAAAACCTTGGATATAACATGAACTTCTTGCTCTTTAAACCTTTCAGCATCTCGAGCATATGATCCAAAATCATTCGAGAAACATTAAATGGTTTGTTGAGAGTTAACGCAACCATTAATGAACATAAACTTTTCCTCATCACATCATACCCACCGCTAACACAACCAAACACATGAATGATCACGTGTGCAAAATACTTGAACTGCACACTGAGCTTTCCTTTGTGCATTGCTCCATCTGTGATCGGACCTTTATAATTCATCCTAAGAAAGCAAGCCCTTTGCTCGGTCCATGATAGTTCTCTGGGATCAGTACTCACTTCAAACTTAATCTTTAACGCCTCTCTGATGTCCTCTTCTGTTATGAACATCTCCATTCCTTGAATAGTGCTTCGAATAATAGTTTGATCTTCCCTGAAATCGTATCTCGCATGAATGATTCGGCTTCGCCTTAGAAAGTCCACAATCCCGGAAAAATCAGTATTCTTCACCACGTCACCAACATACGCACAACAGTTATGCGTAGCTTCAAACGACCAAGCTTGTGGAACATTCATAGCTTCTGGAACTGGATCTGGTACAAATTTCTCAACTGGTATCTCAGCGTTCACTACTAGAAAAAAGGCCTTTCTTGACACGCAATGCGTGTCAAGAAAAGGGTCTGATGACAAGAAAAAAAACGTCAAGGATGGCGGAGTCATAAATTTAAGATGACATATTTTCGCGTGTCATCTGTTTATGACACACATTTATGACAGCATTTATTGACACACGTTATGACACTTTTTAATGACACATTTTTATGACAGTTTTTGTTGACATTTTTTCAACATATATTATGACATAAATTTATGACAGAATTTTATGACGTTTTTTTGCATGTCATAATTTATAAATCTAAAAAAAAATTTCCTGTAAAATTACATATTTACCCTCCTGGATTTATAGCCATTTTATTATATGCAAAATAATTAGCAAACTAATAACAAAAACATCATTTCATTATATAATCCGGCCAATTTATCAAATTACAAACAAATCCGAGACAACGCTTAACGTTTACAAAAATATTGTATCAACAATACATTGCCTTCAAAAAGTTTCGATCATTTGAAAATAAATGTCGCGGCGTAGCTTGACCATTCTTCGTGAAATGACATCCATGTCCTCATCCCTGTAATAATTTGCTCCTCCCCCAACCTGAGACAACAATAAAACTAGGTGGATTAATAAACGTGTTGCGCGTTTTTCTCATGGTGCGCTAATGCCGCAATTTTGAAAGTAACAAAGTAAAGATATAGAAAAAAACATAAGGATTCTTTAGTAACATATCTGAAACATCATATATATATATGAATGTTCATGGGATCTATGAACTTAAAGGTTTTACATTTGACATCAACCATGGTGAACCTAACAATTTTCATCAACTGTTGACTTTCTATAGTAGACTAGTTTTATACCCGACGCGCGTTGCCGAGGCGGGGGTGAGCGGGTGCTCGTATTTGACCGATGGAAACACAGCTCACAGCTAAGAAAAGTGACCAACGAAACCATAACGATACGCAACAACCCCGGATCAGGAAAAAGGTTGTAGGCGGCGTGTGCGAAGGTTAGCCACCAAAACCCGACATTGGCAACCGTCGCCACCATTATTTGAAGCGAAGTGCCAGTTTCTACGTTTGCAAGGCATTTAGTATTCCAAAATAAATACTAAAAACCTATTTATATATAATACTTTACCTTGTTGGTTTTTGATTTCTTATCTCTACGAACTATAACCTATATGTGACTTGTGATAATTCTTAATGTACAACTATGAAACTTAAAAACATCAGAATGAATAAAAAAAAATACAGCAAATCAGAAAGATTGGCAGCTTCATGGTTTTCTAGTATTTTTGAATGGTTTACACTTACACATTGGAAGATGTAGGTCAAATGTGAGTTGACATAGCCAGAACAGAGGTAGCATCAGTTTCTTAGCACAAATTATAGGTATATATACTCAGCCATTAAGGAAACTATTATTCAGTTATAGCAATTGAGATTTCCGGTTGATCATACCTGCATAATAGGAGCTGCATCCTTCTTGTTTTGTAAAGCTCCAAGCTTTTTGTTATCTAGCTGTTATCATAAAAAATATATATGTGAATTGATTGATGACAAGTTAGTTTTTTATAAGTTAAATGATTAACATGACATAGGCAAAGGCGGCGTAGGGTACCCAGTAAACCTCATGGGCGCGCGGCGGAGCAGACTACGTATCGCACGTAATGCAGGTTAGTCCGCATATCAAATCGTAGAGCCGACCCTCGAGGCTCAGACAAAGGGGAACACATTAGCCGGTTGCGATAAAAGGCCCCATCCAAAGCATCATCGCCCGACACTTTACAGTCAAATAAAAGGCCCCATCCAAAGCATCTCACTAAGCCCTGAACAGAAGTCATGAAACCTTACAATTGTTTCCATTACGAAGCATTAAATATAATCGCTGTAACTGGCAACATAAGCCGAGGACAATGCGCAACACATTAGCTAGTGGCAATATACTGAATTGGCGTCTCAATTCAATTAGCATATCAATTCAATTTAGCATAAACATTTAGAAACATAAATAATGAATCAAATGAAAACCATAAACATTTCATTTAGCATATCAATTCAATTACATACTTCTACAACAAAACAAAAGGTATACCTTCCTACGCCTTGTTTTCACCATAAATTCACGTGCAAGATACTGAATTGGCGCGGGCTCAAGTGGGCGTAATACAATGCTTTTATCCAATGGGTCACCAGGTACAATAGCCCAATGATCAAAAGTTGAGACCGCAAAAGCTTGCCCTTGGGTGTGATACCGTAAGTCCGTCTCAAAACCAAACGACTAGATTATAGGAACAAATGCCTGAACAAGATCCAACAAAAACAAACAAAATTAAAAATATGCCTAATACATGTTGACCCATTTTCCTAACTACAATAAAGGGGAGTACTGACCTTCACTATGTAGGCAGGTATTACAGGTTGAGGAACATCAGCAGTTATATGCTCATGTCTCCGAGATAACACCGTGTATATAGCAGAAACACAATCGATGGGTGTTTGTATCTGAAATTAATACACACACATGATATGTTATTTCATACAGAAGAAACAGAGTAATATTAACAACAAATATGCTTGTGAGTTATTAGAATAGCTATAATTATGGATATAATTTAGGAGTGATTTCTGCACATCATTATTGTCATTATTATTGTCATTGTAATTACCTTGTATATTGTACCATCTCACCCTATTTAAAGGGCACGTATCAATGATAAACAGCACTGAACATTTCAAACATAATACCAATCAATATGGTATCAGAGCCCTGCTCTGCTCAACCCTTGCGCCGCCTCATTCTTTTTTTTTCCTTCATTTATATTCTCAGCTCTTGTCTTGTTTCGACAGTCATGGCTGACAGACAACAAACGCCTCCTTTGTCCCCAACCACGCCAAAACAGAACCCTATTCATCCAGCCTATACAGTCACCAACATCCAAAATAAAATCCGTACACTTGACGGTGCGAAAGTTACTTATTCATCATGGGTAAAACTCTCTCATGGTACGTGTCCTTGAATATGATGTTACGGCTGCTATCATCAACCAAACTTCACCTTCTTGGGATGAGGCGCGCACCAGTTTACAGAAGGAACAGCAACGCCAACAGGCGCGCTTAAACCAAACCCACTCTGTCCTTGTGTCCGCACCAAATGCCAACCCATCAACCCATGACAACAACAACCCTTCCAACACACCGAATCCCAACCCAACTGATAACACCTGTTATAATACATACCCACCCAATACCTATGATTCTACTCGGACCCGAGGACGTGGTCGTGGCTATCGTGGCCGTGGCCGCTTAACCCGTAACCCAAACCAAACCTCCTGGTACCCACAACAGCCCACTTCCTACACACCACATAACCCGCAAAACCATCCTTTTATCCCACATAACCAACCGGCCCCCTGGACTCCACCACCCACACCTTATCCATCCCAAGCCTGGCCCCCACCCAATTACCGAATCCTCTTTTGCAATAGTATAATCAAGCCCTTTAACTTATCCGCAGGCCCAGCTCCAGCCCACTATGCAACAGCAGCCCACCGGTTATCCATCAAAATATAATAACTGTTAAACAAGCAATGTATTACCAAAAAAAAAACAAATAGCAGAAAACCATGTCAAATTGCAAACCCTTTTGACATCAAAATTGAAAGATTCATATCCAAAAAAAAAAAAAAAAACAAATAGCAAACATCACAGAAAGCAGTATGCAGTGTACAGACCATAACCTAGAAACTCAAGTTCCCAAAACAAGTTATTTCTCCTCCAATTCATATTTCCTCCTCTTCTACTCTTTGCTGGTCCTACAGCACTTAAGTATTCTCCTCCAATTCATATGTTTCTTCTTATTATTTCACTATACACACATTCACAAAGAGGAACAAAAATAAAGCCCTAAAACAAAGAGGCATGAATCAGTACCTTTGCAACGGAGGTCTGGTGATGGTGGTGGTCAGACGGTGACGGTGGTGGTGATGAGATGGTGACGGTCGATCAGATTTATACTTCCAAACAAACGGTGACGGTTGGTTAACGGTGCTAACACCATCTTAGTGAAAGGGGTTTTGTGAAGAATGAGAGAGAGGGGGTGGTGGTGGTGGTGGTGAGATGGTCAGACGGTGACAATGCTAACAACATCTCAGTGAAGGGTTTATCGAGAGGCAAATATGAGAGAAGGGGAGAGAGATGTTTTCTGAATTTGTTTTGATATGAGCTGAGAGTTTTGGGAGTTGTTATAACTTATAAGAGGGAGGGTTTATGAAAAGGCACATAAGAGTGGAGGGAATTTAAATTTTGGTGACACAGAACCATGACATGCAGATTTTAAAAGCGTCATGCTTTTTTATTTATGACGGAAAATTATTGACATGCATAAAAAAACGTCAAGAAATTATCATTTTTTATCAAAGATGACATTTTTTGTATGACATGCACTTTTGCATGTCATTAAATGAGGTATGTCATAAAAAAAGTGTCAAGAAAGGGTATTTTTGTAGTAGTGGTTCTCCGGCTGATCAGCCATCTGCACATCAAAAATCAGAAAATACGTCAAAACACAAAAACGACAAATTTTAAAAATTTTAGGTTTTGAAAGAATTCTTCATTCGCCCACTTTAACTGGTCGAATGTGAAATTAAATGGTTCAAAGGTAGACAATTTGGCTCGAATGTGGAAATGATCAAGTTAAAAATCACATTCGCCCGTTTATGATCACCTTCGTCCTAATTTTTTCTACATTCCCCCTTTTGAATATGGACGAATGTAAACCTGTTTGACCTAAAATTTGAAAATTTGTACAATCATGTTTTTAACCTCTAATTTTGATTCATTCATGATCTAATATGGCCGACTAAGTCTATTATACCATCAATTGATATTAACATTCAGTTTTTATTAGTTTTTACGAAGGAATTAGGGTTTGAACCTATAAACAATCGATTATTCAACACAAACAACGAAATAACCTAATTCGTGTTAACTTCTCCCCCTAAAACTAATAACAAATGAATCCTCACCAATAATTTGTATTAAAACAGTCTAGAATCGTTCATATGAAGTATTCTAGGGTTCGTCACATAAAAACCCCAATTCTGATCAGATAACCAGTCCAATACCTGTAAAAATTACGTCAAAATGATCAGTAAAGAGCAGGGAATATGATTCAAGGTTGAAAAAGATCAGGGCAACAAGGTCTGGTACTTTGGAAAATTTTTTGTAAGTATATGAATGGGGGACTAATCTGTGAAAAGGCTTTATATAAGCTGTACGTTCGCCCGGTGCACTTGGACGAATGCAGTATCATTCCACATTCGCCCCAACCAAATGGCACGAATGTAGGAAATTTACCCGAAGGTGAAAATATTTAGATACAAACCCACGTTCGCCCAAAATGAAAAGTGCGAACGTTTAAATTTTTCCACATTCGACCCATTTAAGGGGCGAATGTGAAATGGAAAAATTTGAAAATTTTGCCAAATCACGAATTCGAATCCCGTTCAACATTTTTCAACCCGTTAAGTCTCAAACACTCATTATTTCAGTGTAGAATGATACAAAGCCCAGATGGTTTCATCAAATCTCAGAAATTGACCATCAAACACCGTCGGTTATCTAAAAATAAAGCAGAAATGCAAAACTTTTGGTTTTTCTGAAATTTATATCAAAACACACCTAAAATCTTTTTGAGTTTTGTATCTTTTTGACAATGAAACTAAAATGCATCAATGTAAATAAAGCAGTAAACATTTTGTGATGTCTGGTAAGAGGATCATATCAGTTGTTTGAGAAATCTGATCACAGCGTTGATCTTTTTGTTTAATATTATCATTAGAAACAGTATGTGACTCGGCAATTGCTGATATTGTAGTCCACATAAGCTCACATGCAGACTATTAATCAATGCTTTAAAATTATACGATTTAGGTGTATTATACTAACACGTTGTGGTTCCCACACACACGACATACTCCCATATCAAGAAATTGCACAAAGCTTCCTCATAACGCGTGATTATGCCAGAGTTATTCGTTTAGTTACAAGTTATATAGCACAGAGGTGTACAGGTCAGCAAACGAATGCAGTAGAGTAACATGTGCATATATACCAGGTTGAGGCTGATATCAACTACTGATTTGCATCAGTAAATTGATACGATGTAATTATGATCTTTGATCAGTAAAAACATAAAGTTCCTCAATTCGGTAACTTTCGGTTTTGGCATTTAAGCTCTTTTTAGCAAATATTCTGATGAAACTAGGTCCGTAAATCAATACGACAAAAGTTTAATCAGAATATCCCGGATAACAATAACATAACGACCCGAAACCTCAGATTTTGGCAATCCTATCAAACGAAATTACGGTACTAAGACCATATGCCCATGAGGTGTTCAGCCACGAACGCGTAGTTCGTTATGTTTGTATCACTAATGCACGCAATTTTTTAGTCTACGAAGCCTATCAGCACATCACACGTACTCAACACACGCCTCATATTACTATACATATCTTTAGCCTGTGTCAGATCCCCACTGATGTACTATCATTTCCTCTTTTTATCCTGGAAATCATTTTTGGTTTTTCTAATTTTTATGATTTTTTGAATTTTTCAATGTTTTTGGTTTTTCTGATAAAAGACTCCCCCTAAAATGTAAAATGTATTTTCGGGTTATTGAATTTTTCAGAAAAGCTGTAAAACCTATAAAGAAAATTTTAAACCTAAAAAGCGATAAACCGAGGTGCTGATTAGTCCTGTTTTCTTTAATGTTGTTAACTTTTAAAAGATACTCAAATCAGGATCTGTCAAAAGCTTTAGTGAACAAATCTACACGTTGATAGTCAGTATGGATTTTGACCATATCTATCAATTCTTTAGCGTAACAATCACGGATAAAATGATATTTAATCCGGATATGTTTAGCCTTAGAATGATTGCCAGTATCTTTAGTTAATGTGATCGCGGCTTCATTATCACAGTGTATAGGGGTTTTAAGAAACTGCAAACCGTAATCCACCATCTGCTGTTGGATCCAGAGCACTTGCGAACAGCAACTCGAGGCTGCAATGTACTCGGCATCACAGGTAGACAGCGCGACCGAAGTCTGCTTCTTACATTGCCAGGTGACTAACCTGCTCCCTAAAAACTGGCATCCAGCTGTAGTGGATTTGCTATCCTTGTCACAGCCGCCCCAATCTGCATCACTAAAAGCGATAAAATCAAAATCATCATCATTAGGGTACCAAAGTCCTCTCGAGGGACAACCCTTCATATATCTAAGGATACGCTTGACCGCCGTCAGATGACTTTGTTTCGGCTTCGACTGATAACGAGCGCAGAGACATGTTGCGAACATAATGTCTGGCCGAGATGCGGTAAGATACATCAGAGATCCGATGATTGCTCTGTATGTAAACGGGTCCGTCAGCTCCCCCTTAGCGTCTATCCCGTGATTGGGCTGAATCGGGGTATCCATCGGCTTGGAATCCTCCATCTGGAACCGGCTCAAGACTTCGGATACGTATTTTGTCTGGTGAATGAAGATCCCCGTGGGTCTTTGATCCACCTGCAAGCCGAGGAAAAACTGCATCTCCCCCATCGCACTCATTTCGAACTTTTCCTGCATAACACGTTCAAATTCCCTGCACAAAAGTTCGTTAGTTGAGCCAAAAATTATATCGTCAACATAAATCTGAACTAGAAGCAAATCATCTCCTGTTTTCTTCGTGAACAGGGTGCAGTCGACGAGTCCGCGCTTAAATCCCTTCGACATGAGGTACGTACTCAGCTCCTCGTACCACTGGCGTGGAGCCTGGTGCAGACCATACAGTGCTTTGTTCAAAACGTACACCTTATCCCGGTGGATAGGGTCTTCAAAGCCCGGTGGTTGCCCGACGTAAACCTCCTCTTTGACTTTCCCGTACAGAAATGCACTTTTGACGTCCATCTGATACACCTTAAATTTCTTGTAGGAGGCAAACGCAAGAAACATTCGAATTGCCTCTATGCGTGCCACAGGTGCATAGATTTCATTATAATCAATCCCCTCGATCTGATGAAAACCTTGTACGACCAATCTGGCTTTGTTCCGTACAATCACTCCTCGATCATCTTTCTTACACTTAAACACCCACTTGATTCCAATCTTCTTCCGTCCTGGAGGTAAATCAGTGAGCGTCCAGACTCCCAACTTCTGAAATTGTAATAACTCCTCTTGCATCGCTTCAACCCAGGTGTCATCCAAAAGAGCTTCTTTATATGTCCGCGGCTCGACCTGTGAAACATAACATGCAAACGACCAATCATTTTGACTACCAGATTTTTGTATTTTTGCATATAAAGCTAAAGCACCAAAATTCTGGTGAATTGACACTTCTCAGCTGTCCTCTCGTCATCACACTGCTTCCAGGGTCACCGATAACTTGCTCCAGCGGGTGAATACGATGAATCCGAGATTCCGGATGTTCAGGTACAGTAACTCCCGTCTGAATAGTCAAGTTCTCTACATCATCCAGATCATGACCCGTGGTAGACGATGAAGCAACATCTGGATTTGGGTTCACTGGCGGTGCCTCTGGCTCTGTTGCATTTTCAAGAATAACTTCTTTAAATTCTCCATCATCTTTTGATTCTGAAGTATCTAAAGTTGTGGAAGCCTCTTGAAACACTTCTTCCTCCGGTACAGGAACATTGGTATCATAAGAAGCTGTTGGAGGAGTTACGGTGATCGGACGCACCAACGGGGAAGTCGCCGCGTTTTCACACTAGTAAAGTAATCTAATAACAGCCTCTTCAACCAAGTTATCTAGATTGAATGATTCAAAGAAATCTTTGTAATCAAACATCCAATCAGGACCAATCCCTTGCACATTCTGAGTATACCGTTGAACTTCTACGTCAGCCCAATCCTCCACCTGTCGAGTTCTCTTGTTGTATACCCGTTTGAGCGGGGTTGCATATCCAACGAAGTATCCCTCTTCTGCTTTCGGACTAAACTTCTCGCTTGGATTCAACATTGTGCATGGAGCCCCAAAAGGTTCTAGATACTCCAAGTTTGGCTTTCTTGGGTGTAACTGCTCATAAGAAGTTTTACCAAACTTCTTCACCGTTAAAACCCGATTAAGTGTATAATTTTCTGCATAAATCGCCGCGTTCCAGAACATTACTGGAAGATTCGAGTCTGCGAGCATTGTTCTAGCCGCTTCTATTAGAGTCCTGTTTTTATGTTCAGCAACACCGTTCTGTTGTGGGGTATACGGAGCCGAGTATTCATGATGAATTCCTTTGTTTTCACAAACTTCATCCATCTTGGCATTTTTGAACTCCGTCCCATTATCACTCCTAATTCTCTTGATCTTGAGATTATAGATGTTTTCCAATCGAGTGAACAGAACTTTTAGGTTATTAAAGGTGTCACTTTTATGCTGCAAACACATCACCCATGAAAATCGGGAGTAGTCGTCAGTGACAACTAAACAATAAAGCTCCCCAAGATGACTTTTGCGTTTGACAGGTCCGAATAGATCCATGTGCAATCGCTCAAGTGGCATCCCAACAGAGTTAACTTTCTTCACTTTGTGGGACTGTCTGTGTTGCTTTCCCTTCTTACAGCTCACGCACTTGTCATTCAAATGGAAGTGTTTGACATTCACGCCATCGACAAGTCCATTCTTCACTAGATGATTCATTTTCCTCAAATGAATGTGCCCCATTCTTCGGTGCCACATTATCGATTCCTTCTAGGTCGCCTTTGATAGAAAACATGTTACTTGCCCCTAGGATGTCATTGCCTTGGACATATCAAGAATATAGAGATTGTTGACGCGAGGTGCCTTAACATAACTGTCACACCCTCAAATTTCAACTACGGGGTTTTACCGCGAGGCGCATGACACACCAGGATCCCATAGCCATAAGTCATATGAACGAACTCTAAATGCCCAAACCATTTAGTTCGTTTTCAAAAATTCAAGTTTAGTTAAGCTGCGGAAGCATAAACCGAATTTAAAAGTTTTAAAAACCATGCGCAAAGCAACGCGCCCAAATTAAAACCATATGAAAGGAAACGTAAAAGTACGATAAGTAATCCAGGTGTATGCCCAAGACCCCATATGCAGTGAACGTGCGGTACTTCCTAATTGTGACACCGGAAGCTAACTACCTGCAAAAGCATGTATATCGTGTGTCAACATAATGTCGGTGAGTTCACAGTTTAAGTAGCAGGTATAAAGTTACCAAAGTTTTAAACCATCAGTTTTAAGCTTGTCAGGGGTAGCTAGCCCACTCATTGTAACTAAACGGGAGATTATTGGGAACATACAGAAGTTGTTAATTTGCCTTAGTACTAGTGTCTATCAACACTAGTAAGTTTTTGCTCCTCAAGAGTGTGGTCAAAAGTTCATGCCCGTGACCCAAGCACCTCAAGCATGAGGTTGCTGCACAACCTAATAGCATTATCAACTAATACCCCGTTCGCCTACAACGATTAACCCAATAATATGTAAGGACTTTAAATGATAGGGCGTGTTTACTTCACAAAGGACAGTAAAAGTTTTAAACTGATGAAAGCGTGATCCGCACAAGGAATCGTATAACCCGACCCACACAAGGAGTCAAAGCACCTCAAACCCGAGATGTAAAAGTAGTCCCAAACTGGACTAAAAAAAGTTTAATAAGTTGTCTCAAACCCGAGACGCATGCTTTTGAGAAAAGAGTAGTGAAACTCACCTTAGGTTGCAAGCAAAAATATCCAAACTCCAACGTAATAGAGACTCGCTACCGACTCCCTATTATATGTGTCACTATAAGAGTACACGTGCATAACCAATATACCACATAGTACGTTTATTCGATACTTTTAAAAGTTCAAAACCGTGTAGTGACACCTAGTGACTCTACATGCACAAGTATGTCCTACGTATCCCGTTGGTGATCATGGTGATTATTATAAGTTTAACACATCAAATACATCTCATGAAAGTTTCCACACAAGTACATGTCAATTACATAACACATACAACTTCAAATAGTCACATAAATACCTCGTACACAATCTGCGTTTTTAGGACAGATTGTGCGCTGTGAAAAACGAGTCATTTAACCCACTTAAAGAATGAATTAAAATTCCAAATTTATACTAAGTAATCATGGGGATTCAGTTGCAAATCCCTATTTTTATTTTGTCTTAAAACTAAACACAAAAATTATAAAAATTCGTACAACACAGCTATGTCCAGAAAATTTCCACAACAGGTTAGTTTAGTAGAAAAATTCCCAAACATTGTGTATTCATCCAAACGGGATGAATCCACTTGGAAAAGCCGAGTTTTTCCAATGTTGACCTACTGTAAAGATTTCATAACTTAATTCTTTGTAAATCTCCAGTTATGACCATTTAAAGTTGACCAAATTTTCAATTCCGAAAATCCGATATGACCCCTAATCAATTAAAATTCCAAAAACGGCTCAACCGATGTCCAAATCTGATGGTTTTGCCCATTATGAAAAGCTAAGACTATGTACATCACAATCATGCAAAGAAATCATCAAAACTATCAATTTACCAACCCATTACAGCCCCTACAATTCGTCACAATGAATCTGTCAGAAAATCAGAATTCTAATAACATGCTTCTCATGAACCCTAATCATTCTTATTAACCCAAATAATGCAATAACCTCATACTAGTACAATAACATTCATATTAACATGTTCAATCTCAGGTTTTTACATACCATACACCCTAGATATGATTTCTATTAACCATATTCATCAACAATCTCAATCAAACAATCAAGATATCTAAACATATCATCATTTGCGATTTTTATACATAACATTCTTAGGGTTTTTACAACTTTTCAAGCATCATAATCAATCATATAACACATAAATGGTATACCTTGCAATGCTAGGCTCTTTAAAACTCCAAGATATCACCCGAATCGACTTGAACTAGTGAGAATTGATGAAGATTGAAGTTGAAAAGTGTGTGTGTGTGTGTGCTCTAAACCCCACGGCGCAAAAGAGAGTGTGTAGGGTTTCTTTTATTTTTTTTTTATAAATAATAAGCTAGGGTTAAGCTCATGGGCCAAGTCTTTCGGGCTTTGGTGGTTTTTGTCTGATAAGTGAGCCCATTAGCCCTAACTAACTCTCGAGATCAATCCCGACAATAATAGTCATACTAGCATATATAAACTACTATTTTATCAACACATATTATGTTTATCATAAGTGCACGTATCTCATAACGTTTACGTATAAGTTAATTAATACGCAATAATTCACATAAACATGTAACTTACTTACACGTGTTAATCCACATACATCAACACTCAATTGTTCACATAATCATGCATGTCCATCAAATCACCAACGTTCGGGTTATAGGATTCGTGTGTGTGTCAAGACAACCGTTTTCCTAATTATACGTATGTTAATGACACTTAACGTATGTTAATATTACCTAACATTCAGAAAGACTTGTTCAACTAACCCTAACTAAGTGTTTAACCACGTATAATCATGGAAAATTAACTAGAGTTCAGTAAAAGTAATATCCTGAAAATGCAGGGTGTCACATCATCCCCAAGTTGAAAAGAATTTCGTCCCGAAATTTAGCAAGTAAACAGTGAAGCCAGTGTAAAATTGTATGCTTGGTTACCGGATGTCACATCATCCCCAAGTTGAAAGGAATTTCTCCCCGAAATTCACTTTGAGTGAGTCGCTTCACGTTTAGAGTTTAGTTCATACGCATGTTCAGGTTCAGTAGAAAGATGTGGGTATTTGAGCTGCATTTTATCCATGCGTTCCCACGTGTATTCCAGTCCTAGACGGGAATTTCATCGCGCCCTAACAATAGGTTTGTTGCTCTGTCTGAGTTTCTTGACGCCCCGCTCAAGAATCTCCACTGGTTCTTCCACGAACCGTGGCTGATCGTCCACCTGGATCTCCTCCCGTGGCACTACCAGTATTATATCAGATAAGCATTTCTTTAGATTAGGGACGTGGAATACATTGTGCACCCCACTGAGTTCATCAGGCAGGATTTACCTGTAAGCTACTAGACCAATCCTTTCGACAATCTAGAATGGTCATACATATCGCGGGTTCAACTTTCCCCATTTTCCAAAGCGTATCACCCCCTTTCAAGGTGACACCTTCAATAGAACCTTGTCCCCAACCTGGAACTCCAAATGTTTCCTATGCTTATCAGCGTGACTTTTCTGTCGATCACGAGCAGCAGCCATCCGATTTCTGATTTGCACTATCTCCTCGGAAGTTTCGTGCACAAGTCCGGGATCTGTTAGCTGGCTATCCCCAACTTCAGTCCAGCAGATGGGAGACCTACACTTGCGTCCATAAAGTGCCTCTAAAGGCGCACACTGTATTGAAGTGGGGTAACTGTTGTTATACGAGAATTCAATCAAAGGCAAGTGCTTATCCCAACTGTTGCCAAAACCCGCCACGCACGCTCGTAGCAGATCTTCCAATGTTTGGATGGTTTGTTCACTCAGTCCATCCATCTGTGGGTAATAGGCTGTGCTCATATCTAAGCGAGTTCCCAAAGCGTTTTGGAGAGTAGTCCAAAAATGAGAAGTGAATCGCGCATCGCGATCAGATATAATAGAAGTAGGCACCCCCATGCCTAGAGACTACCTCCTTGACGTAGAGATTTGCTGGTTTCACCAGCGAGTCCGTTTCCTTTATTGCCAAAAAGTGTGTCGATTTGGTTAAACAATCCACAATAACCAAAATCATGTTATGGCCCGTTGCCGTTTTAGGAAGCTTTATGATAAGATCCATCAAAATTCCGTCCCATTTCCACGTAGGGATTTCTAGTTGCCGGAGTAGGCCTGAAGGTTTCTGATATTTAATCTTAACCTTCGCACAAGTCAAGCACTTACTAACATAAGTGGCTATTTCAGCTTTCATGTTTGGCCACCAGTAGAGAGTTTAAGGATCTTGGTACCTCTTGTCCGAAACAGGATGTACCGAATATCGAGAGGTGTGAGCTTCATCGAGCACCAGTTGTCTGAGATCCCCAAAACGTGGTGTCGAGACTCGATTCATAAAGTATTGAAGACCATTCGTCTTCCGTTCCAAGTGCTTATCCGCACAATGTAAGGTTTCAAACCCGATGTTTTCTTCTTTCAAAGCCTCACCCTGGGCTTCACGTATCTTATGAGGAAGATTAGAATGTACGGTAAGTTGTAAAGCTCGCACTCGTTTGGGTTTCGCTTCCTTACGACTGGGGGCATCAGCTACTAAGTTAGCTTTCCCGGGATGATACTTGATGGCACAGTCATAATCATTCAGAAGCTTGACCCATCGACGCTGTCGCATGTTTAGCTTCTTTTGATCGAATATGAGTTGGAGGCTCTTGTGGTCAGTGAATATCGTACACTTCGCCCCATAGAGATAATGCGTCCAGATCTTTAGAGCAAAAACCATTGCTCCCAGTTCCAAGTCATGGGTGGTGTAATTCTTCTCATGAACCTTTAATTGACGTGAGGCATACGTGATCACCTTATCACGCTGCATCAGCACATACCATAACCCTTGGATAGACGCATCACAGTACACCACGAAGTCCTCTGTACCCTCAGGTAGTGATAGTATAGGTGCACTGCAAAGTTTCGACTTTAATAATTGAAAAGTGGATTCTTGGGCATCTCCCCACTTGTAAGTAATACCCTTCTGTGTCAAAGCAGTGCGGGGTTGAGTGATCTTAGAGAATCCCTCAATGAATCTACGATAATATCCCGCAAGACCAAGAAACTGGCGCACCTCTGTAGGAGTTTTGAAGCCTCCCACTTTTAATAGCATCAATCTTGGCGGGATCGACATGTATTCCTGCCTTGTTAACCACATGTCCAAGAAATTGGACTTCTCGAATCCAAAAGTCACATTTAGAAAATTTTGCATACAACTGCTCATTTCTCAAGAGTTCCAAGATCAGCTGCAGTTGTTGCTCGTGCTCTTCCCTGCTCTTGGAATAAATCAGTATGTCATCTATGAACACTATGACGAATTTGTCCAAATAAAGCTTGCACACGCGGTTCATTAGATCCATGAACGCAACCGGTGCATTGGTTAGCCCAAATGGCATCACCGAAAACTCATAATGTCCATAACGGGTTCGAAAGGCTGTCTTCGCCACATCCTTCTCTCGGACTCTCAGTTGATGATATCCTGACCTCAAGTCAATCTTAGAATAGAAACTCGACCCTTGAAGCTGGTCGAACAAGTCATCAATACGAGGTAAAGGGTAGCGGTTCTCAACCGTTACTTTGTTCAACTTCCGATACACCTGCGGAAACTCCCACCATTCTTCTTATCAAACAGAACTGGAGCTCCATGGCGAAGAACTAGGTCTAATAAAGCCCCTATCCAATAGCTCTTGGAGTTGGGTAGATAGTTCTTGAAATTCGTCTAGTGCTAGGCGGTATGGCGCGCGTGTAACTGGAGCTGCTCCAGGTACAAGGTCAATTTGAAAATCCACTTGACGAACAGGTGGAAGTCCAGGTAGTTCCTCTTGGGAAAATATCTGGGAAATCTCGGACTACTGGGATGTCCTCAATCTTAGTTTCAGTTTCAGCTCGAGTGTCAGATATATTAGCCAAAATGGCTGGTTAGCCCTTACGAATACACTTCTGGGCTTTTAAGAAGAGATGATGCCCACCATGGCACCACCATGATTACCGTGTATAGATAAAAGTTCTCCAACTGGGAGGGGGACACGAACAATCTTCTCCCGACAGAGAATTTCAGCGAGATGCTTGGACAACCAGTCCATGCCAACCACGAGATCAAAGCTTCCAAGGGTGTTAGGTAAAATGTTGATGAAAAACGATTGCCCATCCAACTCGAGCTTACAATCACAATGGGTGTGGGTTACCTCAATAGGCTTCCCATCAGCTAGCTCTATGGTGTACGGGGTATCAAGATGAGTAGGAACCATCCCTAGTTGATTGCTAAGTTTCGATGACATAACACTATAGTCCGCACCAGTATCATATAAAATAGAAGCAAGAGTGTTGTACCCGTCACGACATTGTTATCAGTCCTAGCTTCCCCAGAGCCAATCACAATTGCTATTCCACGAGCCCCATTGTTGTTGTTACCGTTGTGGTTATTGTTTGTTGAAGGACTTGTACCTCACACTATCCCAAGTTCTCTTGCTATCACCAAAAGTAGAAGATGAAGCTCTATGCTTCGGAAAAGTACCATGCTCAACAGCCTCATCAATGAGTTTGCGAGCCAGGTGAAAGATTTGTTAGATTCTGGGTAGGTGAGCTGCAGTGGCCAAGCCACGGATCTTTGGGACCCACCCTTTTGGTATGAAATTCGATCCGCTGGTAAAGTAGGTTAAATAGATTTGAGAACAAAGTATCTAACTCCCGTAGCGTGGTAGTGTAGGCGCCGATCTCAGACCCATCCGTCAAATTTCTAGATTTCATCATAGGGTGCAACGTTCTCCATCCAAGTATCTGTAACTCATCGAGTGTGCATGTGTCATACATTACCCCATCCTGCCCGGGGCAAATGCGCATGGAAATGACTTATACTATCGAAGCAATCAAACAGTCTCCTTCAGTTCCGTTAGTGTTATCGAGGTTTACGACCAATAAAAGGCTTGAAAATATGATGGTAGGTTGTTGTTGTGGCATGTGCGTTCAAGGAATACGAAAGTTCAAATGTGGAAGTCAGGGAAACGATTGATTTAGCAAGATGGATCTTTACTAGCTTGGAAAGATGCGAGGGTTTCAACCACCCTATCGTTGATCATAAGAACTCAGTCTTATCTAAGATAGTAAAGGAAAAAGAAAGAAAAGATAGGTAAGAAAAGGTAAGAGCCAATCGTCGCCACGCTCTGTCTTAAATAGTAGATCATTCATCCTCTCTTCCCATGTGCTCGTCCTGCTCAGATTCCCCTTCCATCCCTTATCCTTCCTCTTTCGCGATGTCAATGTTATATGGTTCTCATCACGTACAGTCTCCTTCTCCGGTCCTATGTAAGTCAGCTCAATGGTCAACAACACCATTCATTCCTCCAATCGTGACTGTCAGTCACTAGTAGATGTTGTCTTCCTTTGAGATGTTGCACTGCATCGCAGACCTTCGTAACTCCCCAAGAGTGTGTGTAACAAGCCCCAATCTAATGTGTTCCCATGAATCTACCATATACTTATGAATAACAGGGATATGCAGTCATACGTCCGCCCGTTCATACTAGGTGTAAGGTACTAAAGTAAGAAATAAGTTCTATATGTGTAACCCAGTTCCGTTTGAATTTCAAATGGATGTAAGAAAGATCAAGTAACAAGGAACAGAAACTAATTGTCTACTTGCTCAGTGAAAAAGGATAAGTCTCGGTATTTAAATTTCTTCACAGTTGATTTTGTTTGATGGTATCACGTCATGCGCATCGTGCAGCTTTCCTGTGTACGTGCGCCACAACGCTCACAAGGGCTTTCTCCCCTATTCATTTTTTGTTTCCTCATCCACGAGGTTTGTTAGGATACTACTCCCAGTAATGCGCCACCTGGTGTAACCCTGGGTTCCCACCATTGACGTGTTCAGAATTAGGTCTAGAACTAGAAGATAACATATCTCCCGAAATCATGTTTTGTAGATATATGTAGCTAAAAGCTAGTTGTGCACCTAAGTTGTGAGTGTACTTATGCTATGATGATTATAGACTAGACTCAACATGCAGTCCTAGTTCACTATAACCAATGGCTCTGATACCAATCTGTCACACCCTCAAATTTCCACTGCGGGGTTTTACCGCGAGGCGCATGACACACCAGGATCCCATAGCCATAAGGCATATGAACGAACTCTAAATGCCCAAACCATTTAGTTCGTTTTCAAAAATTCAAGTTTAGTTAAGCTACGGAAGCGTAAACCGAATTTAAAACTTTTAAAAACCATGCGCAAAACAACGCGCCGAAATTAAAACCATATGAAAGGAAAGGTAAAAGTACGATAAGTAATCTAGGTGTATGCCCAAGACCCCAAATGCAGTGAACGTGCGGAACTTCCTAATTGTGACACCGGAAGCTAACTACCTGCAAAAGCATGTATATCGTGTGTCAACATAATGTCGGTGAGTTCACAGTTTAAGTAGTAGGTATAAAGTTACCAAAGTTTAAAACCATCAGTTTTAAGCTTGTCAGGGGTAGCTAGCCCACTCATTGTAACTAAACGGGAGATTATTGGGAACATACAGAAGTTGTTAATTTGCCTTAGTACCAGTGTCTATCAACACTAGTAAGTTTTTGCTCCTCAAGAGCGTGGTCAAAAGTTCATGCCCGTGACCCAAGCACCTCAAGCATGAGGTTGCTGCACAACCTAATAGCGCTATCAACTAATACCCCGTTCGCCTACAGCGATTAACCCAATAATATGTAAGGACTTTAAATGATAGAGCGTGTTTAGTTCACAAAGGACCGTAAAAGTTTTAAACTGATGAAAGCGTGATCCGCACAAGGAATCGTAAAACCCGACCCACACAAGGAGTCAAAGCACCTCAAACCTGAGATGTAAAAGTAGTCCCAAACTGGACTAGAAAAAGTTTAATAAGTTGTCTCAAACCCGAGACGCATGCTTTTGAGAAAAGAGTAGTGAAACTCACCTTAGGTTGCAAACAAAAATATCCAAACTCCAACGTAATAGAGACTCGCTACCGACTCCCTATTATATGTGTCACTATGTGAGTACACGTGCATAACCAATATACCACATAGTACGTTTATTCGATACTTTTAAAAGTTCAAAACCGTGTAGTGACACCTAGTGACTCTACATGCACAAGTATGTCCTACGTATCCCGTTGGTGATCATGGTGATTATTATAAGTTTAACACATCAAATACATCTCAAGAAAGTTTCCACACAATCTGCGTTTTTAGGACAGATTGTGTGCTGTGAAAAACGAGTCATTTAACCCACTTAACGAATGAATTAAAATTCCAAATTTATACTGAGTATTCATGGGGATTCAGTTGCAAATCCCTATTTTTATTTTGTCTTAAAACCAAACAGAAAAATTATAAAAATTCGTACAACACAGCTATGTCCAGAAAATTTCCACAACAGGTCAGTTTAGTAGAAAAATTCCCAAAAATTGTGTATTCATCCAAATGGGATGAATCCAATTGGAAAAGCCGAGTTTTTCCAATGTTGACCTACTGTAAAAATTTCATAACTTAATTCTTTGTAAATCTCCAGTTATGACCAAATTTTCAATTCCGAAAATCTGACATGACCCCTAATGAATTAAAATTCCAAAAACGACTCAACCGATGTCCAAATCTGATGGTTTTGCCCATTATGAAAAGCTAAGACTATGTACATCACAATCATGCAAAGAAATCATCAAAACTATCAATTTACCAACCCATTACAGCCCCTACAATTCGTCACAATGAATTTGTCAGAAAATCAGAATTCTAATAACATGCTTCTCATGAACCCTAATCATTCTTATTAACCCAAAATCATGCAATAACCTCATACTAGCACAATAACATTCATATTAACATGTTCAATCTCAGGTTTTTACATACCATACACCCTAGATATGATTTCTACTAACCATATTCATCAACAATCTCAATCAAACAATCAAGATATCTAAACATATCATCATTTGCGATTTTTATACATAACATTCTTAGGGTTTTTACAACTTTTCAAGCATCATAATCAATCATATAACACATAAATGGTATACCTTGCAATGCTAGGCTCTTTAAAACTCCAAGATATCACCCGAATCGACTTGAACTAGTGAGAATTGATGAAGATTGAAGTTGAAAAGTGTGTGTGTGTGTGCTCTAAATCCCACGGCGCAAAAGAGAGTGTGTAGGGTTTCTTTTATTTTTTTTATAAATAATAAGCTAGGGTTAAGCTCATGGGCCAAGTCTTTCGGGCTTTGGTGGTTTTTGTCTGATAAGTGAGCCCATTAGCCCTAACTAACTCTCGAGATCAATCCCGACAATAATAGTCATACTAGCATATATAAACTATTGTTTTATCAACACATATTATGTTTATCATAAGTGCACGTATCTCATAACGTTTACGTATAAGTTAATTAATACGCAATAATTCACATAAACATGTAACTTACTTACACGTGTTAATCCACATACATCAACACTCAATTGTTCACATAATCATGCATGTCCAACAAATCACAAAGGTTCGTGTTATAGGATTCGTGTGTGTGTCAAGACAACCGTTTTCCTAATTATACGTATGTTAATGCCACTTAACGTATGTTAATGTTACCTAACATTCAGAAAGACTTGTTCAACTAACCCTAACTAAGTGTTTAACCACGTATAATCATGGAAAATTAACTAGAGTTCAGTAAAAGTAATATCCTGAAAATGCAGGGTGTCACAATAACCCACTCTTTTGGAATTTCAAAGCCCGGTTTGAGAATGTAGCAAGATTTGTCATCAAAATAAACAGTAAATTGTTTATCACAGATTTGACTGACACTCAACAGATTATAGTCTATCTGCTTCACATACGATATCCTCTCAAAACTCACAATCCCATTACTCACACTTCCTTCCATCGTGATATATCCTCCCTTGTTTCCGGCAAATGCAACGTACCCTCCGTTTATGTTCTTCACATCAAACAATAAAGCTAAATCCCCGGTCATGTGGCCTGAAGCTCCACTATCAACAATCTAGAGACTGCTAATAGGGCCAGCTGAAGCTCCATGTTTAGGAGGATCTGTCATGGCCATCAAAGCCAAATGAGCTTCCTTCCCAGCGAAAAACTTTGAATAATCGATTCTGGTGAAAGCGTCATCTACTATGCACGACTTCCTCGTCTTCAAAAAATTGGCTTCTGCCAGCAACTGATCTATCTCGTCATCCAAAGATGTAACACTAGCCTCTGAGTCTGATTCACTGTCTGAATCTGAATAAACTGACTCACACTGCTCAGGAACATCAGAAACTGTGTCAATCACCACTCCTGAACTTGCTTCCTCAGCCTAAACTTCAACAGTCTCAGTCTCCACATTCATCTCTTCAACAGATTCATCAACTTCACTCTCAGTTTCTTCAGTTTTATCAACTATCACCGACTCCTCGATATCAACCTGTCGGGCAACACAAGCCACATTCCAACCAGTAGTGATCTCCTCAACACCAATTTGCATCCCAAACCAGTCAAACCGTTCATCCTGCTAGATCACCAAAGCTTGATTCTGATTTGTATTCTGTGGCTGCTCATTTGGTGTAGTGATCGGTATAACTGTTCTGTTTGTGTTATTTGGTGAGTGGTTTTGATTCTGGTTGGTTGTGTTTGGTTGTCTGTTTTGGTTGTTGTTTGAGGTGTTTTGTCGGTTTTGGTAATTGTTTTAGTTTTGATAGTTGTTGTTATTTTGTAAAGAAACTTGATTTTGGTTTTGTTGTTGACGGTTCTGGTAGTTTGAGTTGAAAGGGTTTCTGTTACCTTGCTTAGGTGGCTGAGTGCATTCTCTTTTAAAGTGACCTTTTCCTCCACAGTTAAAGCATGTAACTTTCTCCTTGTTGAAACCATAGGTCGTGTTCGGAGAAGTTCCCAAATCAGTCCTCCCGGTCTTTTCAATAAACTCGGTTGCCCTTCTCATAATGCTAGCAAAAGCCCACTGGATGTCAATGAGCTCCATCTCCTCTTTGTCGATTTGTGCATAGTCTTCATTGGTCAAGTTGTTATTCCCAATTTGACTTGCAACTAAACCGTTATATGATGAAACCATTGCAGAGACTAATGCAATATGTTGCTGAGCAACCTCCACAGTCACATTACCCAAATTAGATGTCTCCAAAACCACCGGTTGCTGATTGGTTTGGTTCACTTGATTCATGTATTGTGGTTGTTGAGGTTGTTGTTGTGGTTGGCTAGCAGTATAGAATGCTGCTTGCTGCATCGGAGAAAATGGTGAAATGTAAGAATTTGTGTATTTTTGTGGTGGTGGTGTATATGATGGTTGTGAATAGGATGAGGTTTGTGCCAGGTAGTTGATGGGTTGTTTCGGTGGTTCCATGACACTTGAAATACAGGCTATGTGAGGTGCCACTGTTCCACCACCACTCGAGTTTCCAACGGTTGCTGAAGTACCACCATAATATAACTCTGGGTTCTGAGGAATCTGAGATCTTTTGGCTTTCCTCTTCTCCTCGAGTTCTTTATTCTCCAGCTTCTGTACGAACTCGTTGATAGTCCAATACTTGTAAGAATCCTTCTCTTTGAGTACATCGACATGTTGATCCCAGTACGGTGGTAATGCATCTGCAAACTTGTCCACCAGATCTGTCATAGGAATCTGTATATCATAACTAGACAATTCAGTTAGTAAATGACAATATCTAGGAGTCAACTCTTTTAATGTCTCATTCCCGACATAAGTAAAGTTCTCAAATTCTTTTCTCAACTCCTCCATCCTCAACCTTCTCGTCTTTTCATTACCATCATGACGATTCTTTAGCACATCCCATAACTGCTTCGACGTAGTGCACGATCCAAACTGATGTAGCAAATCGTTTGTGATCGCCTGAGTTAACTGAGAGTATGCTTTCTTTTCCACAGCAAATTTCTTCTTCTCATCGTCTGACAAACTCTCCAAAGGAACAGGTTCACCGGTGTTCTCCAGAATTGGTGCAACATAACATTTTGCTATCATCTGCCACGCCTCTGTACCTTCCAACCCCATGCCTTCCAGATGGATCTTGAATTTCTTCTGCCACTAATTATACTCGTGCATCTCCATTAGCTTGGATGGCCGATTCCCGCTACCTGAAGATAAGTCATTTATTAGTGTGGAAATAGCATTGGTAGTTTGAGTATTTACCACCGCAGCTGCTACTCCCCAATAGTCTGTCACAGGTTGTGGTGGTGAAGGTGCAACACTCTGAGGCATCGAGCTAGTCATTGCTAAGTAATTGATCGGTTGCGAAGACTGAGTGCTCGTTTTCTGGGCTGCCACTGTCCATGGGTCCACTGTCACTTGCTGTTGTTGTTGTGTTGTTGCTGGTCTCGGTGTAGTTGGAAAATTCCACATGATGTTCACGAACTTCGAAATTCAACAAACTTAGAAAATTTCCCAAACACACTTCTACTTTCGCCCAAAAAGTCCTACTTTCGTCCCCTGAATTACACTTTCGTCCAAACAGTAACTCCCGAAGGTAGAATAATAACCAGAATGTAGAATATCCTCAATCCCTTTCCACTTTCGTCTGAACAAGTCTACTTTCGTCCACTATTTTTCACCTCCGCCCGCCCGTAAAACCGAAGGTGGAAAATTCTACCCGAATGTGAAAAAAATTCAACACAACAACCTAGGTTCGACCTGAATAATGCTACGTTCATCCAAAATACACTCAGGTTCGCCCTAAACTGGTCCAGGTTCGCCCACTCTCTCTAGATTCGCCCAAAACATCTTTGAAAAACGGTTACACTTTGAAAAACGGTTATTTTGATCTGAGATTATCAATTTTGATGTTCTTAATCAGGTTATGATTCGGAGTTGATTTGGAACAACTTTAATTCTTGGAAAACTTGATTTTAACCACGAACTCAAATCAAAAACCTTCAAAATCAATAAAAAATCATTTTCAATCAAAAACAGATGAATTTTGATCAAAAACAAGTCCAAATCAGCTCTGATATTATCAATTTTGTTGTTGTATGATCCGTATGGCTCTGATACCACTTTGTAGATGAAGAATTTTAGCTAAAACAGGCTATTATGATCATATAAGTCACAATTCCAGGTGCGGAAATCCTAGAATTGAACAAAACGATAATACGCAAATCACAACACGGATAATACCTTTTCAATCACCATTTTTATAGATAACTTGATCAAAATATGTTTACAATGACCTTACAAGTTAATCTAAATGAACTTAACACACTTTCACTCTAGAGAGAAACCTGACCACAAAACACACACTCTCCAAAACTATTCTAACCAACAAAATGATCAAAACATATATATACTTGCTGCACTTTCGCCCGTTTGCATGGTGCGAATGTGGACGTAGTCCACATTCGCCCAGTAACTTGGTACGAACTTGAACATTCCTTCTGACAGCTTCCACCTTCGTCCAAATAACTCTTCCTTCGCCCACAAACATACACATTCGCCCATACTTATTTACCTTCGCCCCTTCAGAATCTCATTCTAACATGTGTTAAAAGCCTAATCCAATCACTAGTCGCAAAACGTGCATCTACAAATGTCTCATTCCCCATGTAGCGAAAGTTCTCAAATTCCTTATTCAATTCTTCTATCCTCAACTTTCTGGTTTTCTCATTACCATCATGACGATTCTTCAACATATCCCAAAGCTGTTTGGAAGTAGTACATGATCCAAACTAATGTAAAAGATTAGTAGTGATAGCTTGAGATAGTTGGGAGAAAGCCTTCTTCTCCACTGCAAACTTCTTCTTTTCATCATCAGATAAACCATCAAGTGGAATTGGTTCACCTGAATTCTCCACCACCGGAGCAGCATATCCTTTATCAATCATCTGCCATACCTCTGTTCCTTCTAATCCCATCCCTTCCAAGTGAATCTTGAACTTTTGCTGCCATTGATTGTACTCTGCCATCTCCATCAGCTTTGGTGGACGGTTTCCACTACCTGAAGATAAATCATTTATTAGAGTGGAAATAGCATTTGTAGTTTTAGTGTGTACCGCTGCTGTTGTAACGCCCCAATAATCATTCATCGATTACTGTGGAGGTTGGGTAACAGTATGTGGAATCGAACTACTCATCGCAAGATAATTGATCGGTTAAGATGGTTGAGAGTTCGTCTTTTGTGAAGCCATAGCCCAAGGGTCCATGGGAACGTGTTGCTGTTGTGTTGTAGTAGGCCTAGGTGTTGTAGGAAATCCCCACATATCGTCTATGAAGTTTGAAATGCGAAACACTTCTAGGTTTGACCTCTTTCCTCACTACGGTTGTTCGAATGTGGAAATGACCAGGTTCGACCCTCTCTAAAAAACTCAAATGAAAAAATGAAACACACTAGATTCTCCTTCGACTGTTAAATCCCACGTTCGACCTCACGAACGTCGAATGAACAACACACTGGTCGAATGAACATAACAACACACACAAAGTCTTGGTTCGACCTAAAAGCAGTCGCTTTCGACCTAAAATCACTTGGTTCGACCCAAAACCCTACACATTTGACCCTTTTCTCTCTGGTTCGACCTGACACATTTGAAAAACGGTTATTTTTTGAAAATCAGTTATTTTGATCCCAATTTTTCAAAAGTTTATGGATTTTGATGATGTTTAGAAGGTTTTGCTTCGGAATTGATTTGGAACAACTTTAATGAATGGAAATTTTGTTTTTATCTGTAAAATCTAGTCCGAATCAATCAATTTTCATTAAAACTCATTGTTCATGCAAAACAGAAAAATTTTGATCAATTTTGGGTACAAATCAGTTCAAAAACTATCAATTTGTAGTTGTATGATCTGTATAGGCTCTGATACCACTTTGCAAATGATCGTTTTTACAAAAAACAAGTTATTTGATCATACAAGTCTACTAACCCAGGTGCGGAAACCCTAGATCAGTTACAAAATGATAGTAATCGAATCAAACACACGAATTCACCTTTTCAATCATCATTTCATTAATAAAAATTGATATAAAACCTTTACACTTGTGTTTACAATGAAATAAACTAGCTTTGGAACTTTCTAGAACACAGAGAGACTCTCTAGACAATACAAACACGCAAAATGGCAAAAGTTAATTAGAAAACAAAATTTTAACTATTTATAGGCTGCACATTCGACCCCACGGTGTGGTCGAATGTGCACCTTCAACCTCTGCAATGGTTCGAATCAGCACATTAGACTTCAGCTTCTTCATTCGACCACCTTAATCTTCCTTCGACACATGTTTTCTTCATTCAACCTACCAAATCTCTTCCTTCGACCCCACGATTACCACAAAACTAGCTTTTATGTACAATCCAAAGCATTAGTCGCAAAACGTGCATCTACAAAGCACTATTGGTTCGACCTAAAACAGGTTGGTTCAACCTAAAAAAATTTCGTTCGACCTAAAAAATTCCAGGTTCGACCTCTCGATACTCTCATTCGACCTTTTCAGGTGTGTTCATCATCTTCAACCTCAAGAACAAAAATCAGATCTGTTTTTGACAAAATTTTCACAAAATGTAATTAAATTTAATAGGTTTTGCTCGGAATTGAAATTAGACAAACATTTGTGAAAGAATTTTTGAAAATACATCAAATTCAACTCCAATTCAATCAAAAACCATGTTTTTATGAAAAGCTTCAAAATTTCTAGGATTTTGAACTTTTAAACCGGAATTTTAATCTGTTTTCAACAATTTAGATCAATTTGCAATCGTGAAATCGAGCCTCACCTCTGATACCACTTGAGAATTAGTTTTAGGATCGTAATCACGAACCGTGATCTCACGAATACCAACCGTAGGGTGCGGAATCCCCTCCGATTGTGTCTTTCCATTTGTTTGGTTTCGGTCCTTTTGCCTTAGGATTTTTCTTTTAATTCCCAGGCTGATCCTTTTTATTCTCATGTTGATTAGGACTGAGTTCAAAATGAAGATGACCAAATTCATTTCTAAATTGATTTATCAAGTCATTATTATCGACAAAGATACATTTAAGTAAAGATTGTTCGATATTATCAATTGGAAAATCTTTGTTGAAAATCAACTTGTGATGTCCTACCAACATATAGGATCCTTCAACTCCTTCAAGAAACTTGAATATGGGTTTTTCTTCAGATTTAGATTCTGAAGTCACAATGACATTTTCATTTTTCACTTCAAGCTTTGATTTCACCTCAAAGTCAGGATCAACAACACAATGTGTTTCGACTTCCAACTCTGATGTGGAATTGTCCTTTGAAATAGTTTTATTAAGTTCTAAAATCTCATTCTTTATAGATTCAATTTGACTCATAAAATGTATTTCTTTATTTCCAAAAAGTTTACTTTCAATTTTATATCTTTCAAGTTCATTTGCTAAGTTCTATTTGTCCTCAAGAAGTTTCATCACTTCATTTTTCAATTTAACACACTCAGAACATTTAGCATATTCACGTTTTGAATTTACCCCAGCATCTGCATTATTACCATTTTCATATTTTGCATCAACATTTAATGTATCACTTTGTCTTAATTCACTCTATTCTGAACTTGTATCAGAACTCAAATCACTCTTTGACAATTCCCTTGAACCATCATTTCCCATTTGTTTGACAAGACACGCAACATCACTTTTAACACTTTCTCTGTTAACACACTCATTCACATTAAACATTTTACCAGTTGATTGCACAGCTGGAGCTATTATGTTTCCCTAATAATCTACAATGGGTCGTGCAACAAAAACAAGCTTAATTTTCAAAATTTTTTACACCTTAAAATTTGCAAAATATATTCCAAATAACGTGGGTTCGAACCAACAAAGTACTCTCCTATTCGGCCTTTCAAAAGGGTCGAATGAACATCAGAATTGATTCGACCTCAAGAAATGACAATCTTTGAAGATCAGAAACTTGGTTCGACCTGATGTAATCTTCGTTCGACCTCACGAAGGTCGAATGAACAAGAAATGGTCGAATGAACAACAACAGACGCTGAAAAATTTGATTCGACCTAAAAGCACTCTTGGTTCGACCTAAAAAAAATTCCGTTCGACCTAAAAAAAAATTTATGTTCGACATCTCGATGCTCTCATTCGACCTTTTCAGGTATGTTCATCATCTTCAACCTCAAGAACACGAATCAGATCTATTTTTGACAAAATTTTCACCAAATGTAGTGAAATTTGATAGGTTTTGCTCGGAATTGAATTTAGACAAACATTTGTGAAAGAATTTTTGAAAATAACATCAAATTCAACTCCAATTCAATCAAAAACCATGTTTTTATGAAAAGCTTCAAAATTTCTAGGATTTTGAACTTTTAAACCGGAATTTTAATCTTTTTTCAACAATTCAGATCAATTTGCAATCATGAGATCGAGCCTCACCACTGATACCACTTGAGAATTAGTTTTAGGATCGTAATCACCAACCGTGATCTCACGAATACTAACCGTAGGGTGCGGAATCCCCTCCGATTGTGCAAAAAGATTCAGAAGTAAACAGTAACGATGGTGATGGAAACAGATAACGAATCATCTAGCCATTTCCATAACTTTACTCATGTATTAGATCAAATCAAAGATATTACAGATGAATAACCTAGACCTAATACAGAGAATATTACAAATTGTGGAAAAGCTCAAATGATAACTCACTCTCAAAATAACTAACTTTTCCCTAGTTATAGCCTTTCCATTCGACCCTTTGCTAAGGCCGAATGGGTTCATTCGTGTAGATGCACGAAATGTGACTAATGCTTTGGATTGTCAATACAAGTCTTTTTGTGGTTATCGTGAGGTCAAAGGAAGAAAATACATAGGTCCAATAAAGATAATGAGGTCGAAGGAAGTATTGAAGACTGATTCTTTGTTCGAGCTATGTGGAAGGTCGAAGGTACACATTCGACCTAGTCGAGAAGTCAAATGTGCAGGACTATAAAAGCAAAAAGTTTTCTTTAGTTATTAACTTTTGTCATTTTGGTGTTTGTGTTGAGTCTAAGTTCTCTCTGTGTTTCTGGAAAATTCTAAAAGTTATTATTTCATTGTAAACCTAAATTGTAAGGCTTGATTAACAATGTTTATTAATAAATTGTGATTGAAAAGGTAACTGATCTTAATTCGATGTATATCATTTTGTATACAATCTAGGGTTTCCACACCTGTATTGTTCAAAATTTATGATCATTTAGTTGTTTTCATAAAAAACGGTCCTTTACAAAGAGGTATCAGAGCCTATCTGGATCATACAATTGCAAATTTATAGATTTCGAACAGATTTTGACCCAAAATTGTCCAAATTTTTTTTCTTTTGCATGAACATTGAGTTTTAATGGAGATTGATTGATTTGGACTAGTTTTCACGGATAAAATCAAAATTTTCATTCATTAAAGTTGATCTCCATCAAATCCGAAGCAAAACCTGATAAAGATCATCAAAATCCATAAACTTTTGAAAATTTTGTATCAAAATAACTGATTTTTTGAAGAATAATCGTTTTTCAAATGGGTCAGGTCGAACCAGAGAGAATAGAGTCGAAAGTGTGAGTCTTTGGGTCGAATCAAGTACTATCAGGTTGAATCTGAGTCTTTTTAAGTCAAACTAAAACTTTTCTGGTGTATTGTTTGTTCATTCGACAAACCTTGTTTCATTCGACCAACCGAGAGGTCTCATTTTGCAGTGATGGCTATGACAGATCCACCCAAATCGGTAAGTTCGGACTCTACAACTGATATGAAAAGTGATAAATATTGCGGTACTTGTGATAAATTGACTGAGGAAAACAAGCAACTCAAGGTTCACCTTGAGAGTGCTAGAATCAACATTCAATCTTATCATTAGGATGCACATGAATTTAACAAAACACTTGAAGGGTACAAAAAGGACATTTCAGATTTAAAGAAATTCATTACAACAAATTGCCATTAACAATTACATTAATGAACATGAAGAAACAAAATTGGAAATGGCCACTATCAAGTGTTTTGCTGAAAAGGTCAATAAAAAGTTGGAAAGCTATAAACATATAGCTTATGTTGTTGACCACATAATTGAAGAACCATCACAATTCGGTAGTGCAAACTACAAATCTGTTCCTTCTCCAGTGTTATTTGAGAATCATAACTTGCATTTAGTAACACCGGAGAGTTCATAAAATCGGATTCCACATCGGACAACGAATCTAACACTTCCAGTGTTGGAGATCCACATTCCGATGTGAGACCGATACTCGGGTGGTTGCAGTAACTGACGATTCAGATACTGAGGATGAGGAACCTAAGAAAGGTAGTGATATTCCTGTGGAAAATCACATTATAACAACTGAACCAAGAACACCTTCTCGGGTTCCACATCCTCAGAAAAATCCAAAACCAATGAATCAATCAGTAGACAAGAATGATAAAAATGATTCAGTTGACAAACCAGTCAAGGTTTTCTATCGGATGGAAGGATCCGATAAGATAATCTCTGATGAGGAGTATCCAATAATATTTGCAAATTATTCAAAGATTGAGAAAATTTGGCAGGAGAGTACCATTTGGCTTCCTAAACATGAAAGGACCAATGATATTCCTCCTGAACTTTTAAAGAAACTGTATTGTGATACTCCAAAGCAACCAAAAGTTTATGTCACTGAATTCATTAAGCCAAAGGAAAAGGCAAATGGATTTATTGAACCGGCTTACTCAATGGACCCCGCCCAATGAGTTGATGATCAATACCCGACCAATTCATACGCGAAGCCTAATGCTAAAAACGTCTTTGAAGAATACCGTGCATGTTTCAAATGTGGGGAGAGAGGGCATTTACTTGCTCACTGTCCATATGTGAGACACAAAAGGCACGAAGTTGAGAAAAAGCAGCCTTATAGAAGTCCAGGGTACAATCATAGATATCCACAAAGACAGTTTGTCCCTCAAAGACCACCATTTTATAATCAAAGCCGTTATTTTCAAAAGAGGAAAAACCGTCAATTTTTCTATGATAATAGAAACCGGATTGATATGGAAAAGAGACTGAAGAAACCGATGGTGAACACAATTAATGATAAACAAAAGGTTTTTCCAAAACCGGCTGTTAAGTCATCAGTTGGACCTGTATCTGTTAAATTGGATAAGGTAACCAAAAAAGTTACTTTTACGAATGATACACTGCGACTCAAAAATCTCATATTAGGATTCTTAAACGTTCTAATCAATCTTGGACACCAACGGGTTCTCCAGGAGCTTCTACATCAACTGCTAATGTCAAAACTCAAAGTGAGAAAGGTTTGAATGACCAGAAAAAAGGTCAATTCAAAACCAAGTGTTTGTGAAAATGATTCTTTGAAGTCTAACATTCAAAGACCCAAGACCAAACAGGCTTGGGTCCCCCGAAAGAACTAATCATTTCTTTGATTTATGCAGGGAGCTCCAGCTGGCCCTGTTAGCAGTCTTTGGATTGTCGACAGTGGAGCTTCTGGATACATGACGGGAGATTTAATGCTACTTTTTGACATCAAGAACACTAATGGTGCGTATGTGGCATTTGCGAGAAACAAAGGCGGTTATATTAAGATGGAAGGGAGTGTTAGCAATGGGATTGTGAGTTTTGAAAGAATTTCGTATGTGAAGCAAATCAATTATAATCTGTTGAGCGTCAGCCAAATCTGTGAGAAATAGTTTTCTGTACACTTTGATGATAAATCTTGCTAAATTCTGAAACCCGGTTTCGTCATACCAAAAGAATGGATCATATTGAAAGCACCAAGAGTGAACAATTTGTACATTCTTGATATGACCAAAGCAATGACAACCCAGGACCAAGTCACGTGTTTTCTATCCAAAGCTACAGATAAAGAATCAATCATGTGGCACAGAAGGATGGGACACATTCACTTGAGAAAGATGAATCATCTGGTGAAGAACGGGCTTGTAGAAGGGGTTAATGTAAAGCATTTTCATCTCAATGAAAAATGTGTGAGTTGCAAAAAGGGGAAACAACACAAACAGTCCCACAAACCAAAGAAAGTGAACTCTGTAGAAATGCCACTTGAGCGTTTGTATATGGATCTTTTCGGACCTGTCAAACGTAAGAGTCGTTATGGAGAGCTTTACTGTCTTGTGGTTACAGACGATTAGTCGGTTACAGACGATTAGTCAAGATTCTCGTGGTTGATGTGTATGCAACACAAAAGTGAAACGTTTAATAACTTGAAGGTTTTGTTCACCCGATTGGAAAATATCTACAGCCTAAAGATCATAAGAATTCGTAGTGACAACGGAACGGAGTTCAAGAATTCCCAGATGGATGCACTCTGTGAGGACAAAGGAATTCTAGATCATGCTACAAAGATTTCTTTGAGTCCTTCAATCTAGATAACCTGGCTGAAGAGGCTGTTTTAAGGCTGTATTACGAGTGTGAGAACGCAGTGACTTCACCGTTGGTGCGTCTGATCACCGTAACTCCTCCAACAGTTTCTAATGATACTAATGTTCCTGCAAATGAAGAAGAGGTTTTCCAAGAAGCTTCTACTACTCTTGACTCATCTGAATTGAAAGATGACGATGATACTTTCAGTGAAGCTATTCTAGATCATGCTACAGAGGAACCACCAGTGAACCCAAATCCAGATGTTGCTTCTTTGTCTAATACGGGTAATGATCTGGATATGGCAGAGAATCTGACTACTCAGACAGGAGTTCAAGTTCCTGATCATCTGGAATCTCGGATTCATCAGATTCATCCACTTGAGCAAGTTATTGGTGATCCCGTAAGCAATGTCATGACTAGAGGACAACTTCGTCGTGCAACTTCACATGACAATATTGGAGCCCTAGCCCTGTATGCTAAAATTCAAAATTCTGGTTGTCAAAATGACTGGTCCTTAGCTTGTTATGTTTCGCAGGTTGAGTCGCTGACATACAAGGATGCTTTACTAGATGATGCATGGGTTGAAGCTATGCAAGAGGAATTGTTACAGTTTCAGAAACTGGGAGTTTGGACACTTACAGATTTACCTCCAGGAAGGAAGAAGTTTTGTACAAAGTGGGTTTTTAAATGTAAGAAGGATGATCGAGGCGTATCGTAAGAAACAAAGCTCGTTTGGTCGTTCAGGGATTTAGTCAAACTGAAGGAATAGACTATAATGAAGTCTATGCATCGGTTGCGCGTATAGAAGCCATTCGTATATTTCTAGCGTATGCTTCCTACAAGATGTTCAAGGTGTATCAGATGGATGTGAAGAGCGCGTTTCTGTACGGTTTGGTCAAGGAAGAGGTATATGTTGGTCAACCACCGGGCTTTGAAGATCCTATCCACCGGGATAAGGTTTACATACTCAACAAAGCACTGAATGGTCTACACCAAGCTCCACGACAATGGTATGAGGAACTGAGCACATACCTACTTTCAAAGGGATTCAAACGAGGTTTGGTAGACTGTACCCTGTTCACAAAAAGAATAGGGGGTAACTTGCTTCTTGTCCAGATATATGTTGATGCCATTATTTTTGGATCTGCTAATGAGCTTTTATGCAGAGAATTTGATCGAGTCATGCAGGAAAAGTTCGAGATGAGCGCAATGGGGGAAATATAGTTTTCCTAGGCTTGCAGGTGGATCAACTGCCAACGGGCATTTTCATTCATTAGACAAAATACGTATCTGGAGTTTTGATCCGGATCCAGATTGAAGATTCAAAGCCTATGGATACCCCAATTCAACCTAATCACGGGATTGGAGTTGACGCTAAGGGGGAGCTTATAGATCCCTTCACATACATAGCCATCGTCGGATCTTTGTTGTACCTGACTGCATCTCGTCCAGACATAATGTTCGCAACATGTCTCCGTGCTAGATTCCAATCGAAGCCAAAATAGAGTCATCTTACAGCTGTCAAACAAATCCTGAGATATCTGAAGGGTTGTCCGTCGCGTGGACTGTGGTACCCTAATGATGATAATTTTGACTTTGTTGCTTCTCATGATGCAGATTTTGGTGGTTGTCACAAGGACAGTAAATCCAACGGCTGGATGTCAATTCTTGGGGAGCAGGCTCGTGACCTGGCAATGTAAGAAGCAGACAGCAGTTGCTCTGTCTTCTTGTGAATCCGAATACGTGGCAGCCTCGACTTGATGTTCACAAGTTTTATAGATTCAATAGCAGATGCATGACTACGGTTTGCAATTTCTTAAAACCTCAATTCATTGTGACAATGAAGCTGCCATAGCACTCACTAAAGACACGGTCAAACACTCTAAGGCTAAGCATATCCGGATTAAGTATCACTTTATACGTGATTGCTATGCTAAAGGGTTGATTGATATGGTCAAAATCCACACTGATTATCAGAGGGCTGATCTTTTTACCAAAGTTTTTGACAAATCAAGATTCAAATTTTCGCTAAGAGCTAATGGTATAAAAGAAAAATAAGACTAATCGTCACCTCGATTTATCACTTTACTTTTAATTTTTAGTTTTTACTGTTTTTCAGAAAATTTAAAACCCAAAAATATGTTCTACATTTAAGGGGGAGTCTTTATTTTTCAGAAAAACTAAAAATATTGAAAAAATCCAAAAAACCATAAAAATCCAAAAAGTCATAAAAATCAGAAAAACCAAAAATGATTTTCTGGGAGTAAAAAAGGAAATGATAGTACATCGGTGGGGACCTAACACATGCTAAAGAATTTAAATGCCATATAAGGTGTGTGTTGATTCTGTGTGATGTGCTGGTAGGATTCGTAGACTTATTACTGCGTGCCTTAGTGATACAAACATAACGAACTACTAGCTAGTGGCTGAACACCTCATGGGCATATGGTCTTAGTACAGTAATTTCGTTTGATAGGGTTGCCAAAATATGAGGTTTCGGGTCGTTATGTTAATTGTTATCAGGGGTATCTTGATTGATCTTTTGTCGTATTGATTTACGGACCTAGATTCAATCAAGATATTTGCTAAAAGAGCTTATATGCCAAATCCTGAAAGTTACCGAATTGAGGAACTTAATGTATCATAATGATCAAAGATCATTTAATGAATTGGTTCAATTCTATGATGAAAATCATTGATTGATATCAGCCTCAACCTGGTATATATGCACATGTTACTCTGCAGCATTGATTTGCTGACCTGTACACCACTGTGCTACGTATCTTGTAATATAACGGATAACATTTATGCAAATTCCTTGATACGGGAGTATGTCGTGTGCGTGGGAACCATAAGCCTGTTAGTTATAATATACCTAATTGCGTATCATTTCAAAGCACTGCATAACAGTCTGCATGTGAGCTTATGTGGATAACAATATCAGCAATTGTCGGATCACGCATAGTCTTTACTGATAATAAATATTAAAGATCAATGGTGTGATCAGATTTCTCAAAAACTGATATGATCCTCTTACCGGAAATCACAAAATGTTTACTGCTTTCTATTTACATTTCAGCATTTTACATTCATTTGTTGAAAAATATACAAAAACTCAAAATGATTTTTGGTGTGTTTCGGCATAAATTTCAGAAAATCCAAAATTTTTCCATTTATGTGTTATTTTAGATAACCGATGGTGATTGATGGTCATTTTCTGAAGTTTGACAGACCAATTGGATTTTTGTATCATTCAAATATAAAATGATGAATGTTTGAAGATAGAAATGGTTAAAAATGATTAACGGGATTCGATTTTGAGATTTGGTAAAATTTTCAGAAATCCAAATGTTCATTCTCCCCTTCGGTGGGTCGAAGGAGCATTTGTGTCTTCATTTGAGCCTGCAAATGTGGTCGAATGAGAGTGTTTTAATGAATATTATTCATTCGAATCCTTCTGTTTCATTCGAACCTTTAACTAGGGTCGAATGTGGCTTGAAGTTTCTCATTCGAACCCATATAAGGGTCGAATGTAGAGTCTATATATATAACAGTTACCTCATTAGAACCCTCATAACTATTTCCAAAATTTCTCAAACAACAACACCTTTTTGATTTTTAAACCATATTATCTTGTACCTTAGCTCTTACTGATCATTTCCATATAAGATTCAAAGCTAATGAATGCCTAACAAGTTCAGAATTGAAGTTTTTCTTTCTTGAACCCTAGAATCATAATCAGGCCTTCTAAGGACTTGTTTTAGAACAATTGATGATGGAATAACAGTTTTTGATAGTTTTAGGGGGAGAAAATCTAAAAATCTAGTGTTTAAACACAACATATAATTGAATTGATTGTTTAAATTTGATAAACCCTAGATTTTAATCTAGTGTTTAAACACAACATATAATTGAATTGATTGTCTAAATTTGATAAACCCTAGATTTTAATTAAAAGCTATCAAAAACAGCTTGTTTATTAAAATTGATGGCTGATAAAGGTTAGTCGGTCATTTTAGGATTAAAACAAACCAAAATGTGATGTTAATCTTGACTGGATTGAAATTTGGTAATCTTGAATTCAAACAGTCAGATTCGACCATTTTGATAAGGTCGAATGAGACTTTTCTAGGTCAAACGAAGCCTGTAAAGTTCGAATGTGATTGTTTGAGGGTCGAAGGTGATGTATAGGTCGAATAAACATTTTGTTCAATATGATTTTTCTCATTCGAACCTATTTTTACCTTCGAACTATGTAATTTCTTCATTCGAACCACCGTAAGGGTCGAAGGAAGAAGTTTTGACCAAAATTCAAATTTTGTCCGATTTTAATAAATTTCATGTTTATTATTTTGCAGTTTTCAATGGCTGAATAACAAAATCCTGAGAAACAAGTTGTTGTACAAGAAAAATCAGTGGAAAAATCCAAAGAGAAAGAGTTATTGTTTGAAGAAGCTCATAATTGTTGCGCATTTATAGGATAAGTGAAGCAACACGGATAATTTGCTGGGATCGTGGATTTCTTGAGAAGAAGTAGAGTGATTTATGCTATTGCTACAACAACAACAATTTACAAAGATCATCAAGTAGACTTCTGGAAGAATGCACTGATTAGTTTTTGGGACGACAACACAGCTATTCACAATAAGATTCAGGGAGAGCTTACACTCGGAACTGAAGATGACATTCGTGAAGCCTTGGAGCTGAAAGATTCTTCTACTGATCCCAGAGAACTCTCATGGATTGAACAAAGATTATGCTTTCTGAGAATGAAATACAACGGTCCTATCATAGATGGTTTATTACACAAAGGCAAGTTGTGTCCAAAATTCAAGTATCTAGTACATGTGATCTTAAATGTATTTGGACCAGTTCGTGATGGTTATGATGTGATGAGGAAGAGTATAAGTTCTTTGGTGGTTGCATTGATTCTAAACAAGCCGTTTAATGTATCTGGAATGATTTTTGATCATATGATGGAAGTGCTAAAAGGATTGAAGGTAAACAAGTTTCTTATGTATCCAAGATTCTTACAGATGATTTTTGACAAGAAGTACCGAAATCTGAAGAGAGATCCCAAGCAGATTGTAGTTCAAAGTCATATGAACCTGAGCAGGATGAAGGGTTACAAGGGTATTCTAGAGAATGAAAGACCTCCATTCAAGAATTTGTTTGGACACTTGATTAATCCAGGATACAAAGATCCAAGTCAAAACAAAGCAAGAAATGTTGATAGTGAATCTGATGAAGATAATCCTCTATTTCCAGTAGATCCTGATGCAAAAAGAAAACAACAGGTGATTAATAAAGGTGCCAAATCTGGGAAGGGTAAGGCAAAGATTGTGGAAGTGGAAACAAAAGGGCAAAAGAGTGTTGCAAAGAAAAAAACAAGAAAAACCAAGACTACGCCTGTTGATGAGGAGTCTATAGATTCTGAAGAGACTCAAGACGATGAAGAATCGGGACTCGGGTAATTATAACATCAAATCCACTAAGCCCAAGGCCACTGAGGCTGTTGAAATTGATAGTTTGAATAAAGAAATAGAAGATCAACAACAGAAGAGTCCAATAGTTGTAGATGAAAAAGAACTTGATCTTGGAATTGATGATCTAGACTTTGCTGGATCTCCTATTCCTGGAGGAAAGATAAAGAAGCCTAAGTTCAAAACAATGGCTAAAAGAGATAATCCAAAGAAGAAAAGGGATAGAGAAGTAGAGTTGTTGATTGCATGGAAGAAAGTACCTGAGATTGGAAGTTCTAAAGCTACTACACCTGTAACATCCCCAGTTGCAAAGAAAAAGAAGAAATCAGTTCAAGAATCAACTGTCAATCCTCCTCCAGATTTTGAAACAACTTAAGAGAATGTTTTGAAGCCGTTTCAGAAGAAAAATTCTCCTATTGCTCAGACATCCTCACCTCAGGTTACTGTTTCTGGTGATGTTATGGAAGCAGTTGATCAGAAGATAGCAGATATGATGAAAGCTTTTAATGAGCAACAACAGGGAGATTGAGATGCTGAAGAAGAATGAAGAAACTATGTTAAATATTGTTGTGTCATCCAAATGGAATCAAGATGAGCAGGAAGCTAAGATCAATGAGCTTAAAGAAGAAAACAAGGGGTTGTTAGCTTATGGCAAAAGAAATACTAGAAGATTTAAAGTGTTACAGATTGAAAATACAAAGTTGAAAGCTGATAACAAAGCCATGAAGAAGCTATTGGATGATTTGAATTCTAAAGCTCCTCAGCTTAAAGGAACTGAAGAAGAGGAGGAGAAGGAGGATGATGGAGAACAAGTAGATTTTGAAGACTCCGGTGATGAAAAAGAAGGAGATGATGAGTCTGATGATGATTCTTCAGATGATGATGATGCTGGAGATAAATCGGGTAATAAGAAAGATGATAAAGTAGATGATGATGATTCAGATGAAGATGATGATGATGTTGACAAGTTCAGTTATGAGAAGAGAGAGACTGAGAAAGGTGATGCAGGTGAGTCTAGTTCTAAGAAGACACCTGGAGAAAATGTAGATGATGATGAGATCTTTTGGACTGTTAAGATCAGATTTTTATCAGAAGATGATAAGAAGTTGTATAGACAGATGTTGAATAAGAAGGTTTGGACTATTGAACTGACTGGAATATTTCCAGAGATATTTGAGTCTAAAGATATGAGATATGAACTGGAGTATAATGACCCTGATCTTGAAGAAGGTGAAGTGTCTGCGGCAGTTTCTAAAGAAATCTTAGAAGGATTAGCACTGGAGGTTGGAAAGACACTTGAGGATAATATGAATGAAAATGAGATTCCAAACATTCCTGAAAAGGATGCTGGTACTCATTCTAATGATAAGCAGACTCCAGAACTTGAAGAGATTGAAATAGAGGACATCACACATGAAGAATACCTAGGAGATTTCAGAAACAAAGAAAATGTGGTGTTTCCTGATTTGAATGATGAAACTTTGAATGAAGCTGAACATCTTGTTAAGAAGAAAATTGAGAAGTTTGTGGAAGAAGTGTTTAATTGTCATCCGAGTCTAAAACCAATTATTGAGCAATATGATGATTTGAAGACATTTCTAAAGATTTTGAAAGAAAAAGAAGAGAATAGGCAAAAACCAGAAGTTCAAGGAGGTTTCTACAAACACCATAATCAACTGTTCAAAGGGGGAGCGTTAGGATGGAAGTATTTGAGACAGTTGAGATGTATTGGTGTGAAATGGGAAAAATGAATTCTGTATTTCTACAGATTTCATGATATTAAGACATTACCGTACTAGGCGGTAAGAGATGTTTGTAGATTCACAATGAGCGGAGCTTCTGCAAATAGTGATATGGTTGGTTGGTTTGCTGACAAAATGACTTGGGAGAGCAGAACAAGATGGAATATGTTCAAGCCTCAATATCCAAAAAGAATAGTTCACAAAGAGGTTGATCCTATCACTGGATTGAAGAAGATAACTTTGAAGTATAAACCTCTAGCAGTGATGAAGAGAATTCTGTTGATGCCAATTCAGCAACATTTCAGTTCAGAGTTTTTAATGTGGTATTATGATTGGAGAACTGCTGAAGTTGTGATTCTTTTGAAAGACAAGAAGGAAGAGTATAAGAAGATCCATATCTTTGATCCAATGTGGATTATTAATTGCTCATGTGAGGACATCATCATGCTTTAGTACAATCCGATTTACTGTGATGAGAAGGACGCTGAGCAAGCAATGAAATATCATCGTGTCGTATGTTTCTGCTTTGCCTGGGATGTTAATGCAGGATGTAATTTGGAGAAGAAGTTGGGAAAGTATGTGAAAGTTAATGAATTGAAGAAAAGATCAACTAAGCGTAAGCTAGAGCCGGAGATGAGCAAAGACAAGAAAAAGATTCTCCATATCAAGTTGATGAACAAACAGATGGACTATGAACGCCAACAATCCAAGCAATAGTCAAGATGGAGTTTGCAGATGCACGGAATGTGACTAATGCTTTGGATTGTCAATACAAGTCCTTTTGTGGTTATCGTGAGGTTGAAGGAAGAAAATACATAGGTCGAATGAAGATAATAAGGTTGAAGGAAGTATTGAAGATTGATTCTTTGTTCGAGCTACGTGGAAGGTCGAAGGTACACATTCGACCTAGTCGAGAGGTCGAATGTGCAGGTCTATAAAAGCCAAATGTTTTTTTAGTGATTAACTTTTGTCATTTTGGTGTGTGTGTTGAGTCTTGGTTCTCTCTGTGTTTCAGGAAAGTTCTGAAAGTTATAATTTCATTGTAAACCTAAATTCTAAGGCTTGATTAACAATGTTTATTAATGAAATTGTGATTGAAAAGGTAATTGATCTTTTTTGATTCGATCTATATCATTTTGCATATAATCTAGGGTTTCCGCACCTGGATTGTTCAACTTGTATGATCATTTAGTTGTTTTCATCAAAAACAGTCCTTTACAATTCGAACCCTCGTGGGTTCGAATGAATCCTTTTCTTCTACATTTGACCTAACTATTTTTCCTAGACATTCAGTACCAGATCAGTAGCTGGGGACATACATGAATAATGCACTTACACAAAGTCTTGAGCCGATTCCAAATGAAGGATTCACAACCGATCGCCACTCCATACAACCTAATCATGGGATTGGGGTTGATGCTAAGGGGGAGCTCGTTGACCATTACATTTATAGAGCCATCATTAATTCGTTGATGTATTTGATGTAAGGGAATTATTCATGTATGTCCCTAGCTAGTGATCCGGTACAGAATGTCGAAGGTTCAGATAATCAGAAAACGACCAAGACTTAAACATGAAGACACATTCGACCAAACAAGTTGGGCGAAGGTGGATTAATAGTGGTCGAAGGTAGCTTAAAGTGGGCGAAGGTGAAGATCTACAGGGCGAATGTAGAAGTTGTGGGCGAATGTGGAAATTACACAGAAGACAAACTGGGCGAATGTGGAAAGATTCCACATTCGTACCTTAGAAATGTGCAGACCTTATAAATAGGTTTTGCTTATTTTCATGTTAGAGAGAGTTTTTTTAAGTGTGTGTTTAGAGGTCAGGTTCGTGTCAAGTTTGTGAAAGTGTGTGAAAGGTCTAGATTAACGTGTTGAGTGATTGTAACAAGTTTTATGAAAGTTAATCTATGAAAAAGGTGATTAAAATGATGTTCTACGTGTTTTGATTTGAGTATTATCATTTTGTTCATATTTAGGGTTTCCGCACCTGGATTTGTGACTTGTATGATCATTACATCCTATTTTAGCTAAATTCTTTCAACTACAAAGTGGTATCAGAGCCATACGGATCATACAACAACAAAATTGATAATATCAGAGCTGATTTGGACTTAATTTTGGTCAAAATTCATCTGTTTTTGATTGAAAATGGTTTTTGAGTGTTTTTAAGGATTTTCGAATTGAATTTGGTGTTAAAATCAAGTTTTCCAAGAATTAAAGTTGTTCCAAATCAATTCCGAATCAAAACCTGATAAAGATCATCCAAATCCATAAACTTTTGAAAATCAGAGATCAATATAACCGTTTTTCAAAGTGTAACCGTTTTTCAAAGTGAAAATGGGCGAATCTAGACTGTTTGGGCGAATTGATGACACTTATTAAGGACAAACAGAACCTAGCAAATGAGCTAGAAAAGTGTCAAAACCAAAATAAAGTTTTTGAAAAGAATGAAAAAGATTTGTTACACCAAATTGAATCTTTAAAGAAAGAAATGTTAGAAATGAATAAAATTTTTTCAAAGAATAATCCCACATCAGAGTCGGAAGTCACAACACCTTGTGTTGTTAATCCTGATTCTGAAGTGAAACAAATGTTTGAAAAGAAAACTGAAAATGTGGTAACAACTTCAGAATCTGAAGAAAAACCCATATTCAGGTTTCCTGAAGGAGTTGAAGGATCCTACATGTTGGAAGGACATGACAAATTGATTTTCAACAAAGATTTTTCAATTTATAATGTCGAACAATCTTTACTCAAATGTATATATGTTGATAATATCGATTTGTTAAATCAATTTAGAAATCAATTTGATCATCTTCATTTTGAACTCAGTCCTAACCAACATGAGAATAAAGAGGATCAAAAGAAAAATGTTGAAAAGAAAAATGTTGAAAATAAGATAGGTTCTAAAGTAAAAGGACCAAAACCAAACAAATCGAAAGGAAATGATCAGATGAAAAATTCTCATCAAAAGAATTCAAGACAATTTTCATCTAGATCATATGACTATTATGATTATTCATATAACTCTCGATTTGATGGTTATTGGGGAAATAACTCACCACAGTATTCTCATGGTTATGTTGAATGGAGAAACTGTTTTGAATGTGGTGAAGTTGGTCATATTGCTGCTTATTGTCCCTACTGGTATTGGGATGACGGGTATGCATATGATTTTGTAGAATATAGGTCTTGTTATAACTGCGGAGAGTGTGGGCATTTAGTTGCTTCATGTCCGTATGTTAAACAGAAAAGGACCGAAGTGAAATTTGCTAAAAATTCAGGCAATGTCAAAAGGCCTGTAGCCCCAAACCAAACCAATAAAAAAAGGGGAAACAGTTTGTTGTGTATGACAATCGCAACAAAATTGCCTTGAATAAAAATGGAGATTGTGGACGGGTTGCTGAGGTAAGGGGGAGTTCGAAGGCTAAGCCTAAGAATAACTCTAAAACTGGGTCTTCATCAGTTAAGTCTGAGAAGATTCCAAACAAAGTTGAGAAGCAGGTTTCAAATAAGAAATCTGAAAAGTCAAAAATTAAACAATTTCAACAAAATCTAAAATAAACTCTGAATGTGTTTGGAAACCCAAATCACTTTCTAAATTAATAGCAATTTCTACTTCAAATCAATCCATTGAAAAACCAATTGATTTTTCAAAAGGAGAATGCATTGATGTTCCGAGGATTGATGACCTTGGACGACCCATCATTGTGAAGGGATGGGTACCTCTCTAGTGCTAATTGTTTAATAAGTGTGCAGATTGTTCCAGACAGACCTATTAGCTATCTTTTGATAGTTGATAGTGGAGCATCTGTATACAAGCTATTTATTGGAGAGGTGAAGGTAAAGGAGGGATATTGAAGAAGAAAAACATGATTTCAACAGAGAGGAGAATGTTTGTAGTCTGTTTCCAACCTGTGAAGCCGAAAAACATTGCAATCTCATGCAATTGCTCTCAGGTTTTGGATTTTTTTTTTCAACAGATACGACAAAACGGTTTATTCTAAACTCTAATGATTTGCTAATTGGAAGATCTTATTGAGTGAGGTAATCTGAGTAGAAAATGGTTTTTGAAACTCAATGAGTAAATCGCATCGGATATCATTTTATTTTGTTTTTCCTTAAAAAGTTTAAAAATCCAAAAATATGCTTATTTTTAGATTTTTAGGGGGAGAAAATTTCAGAAAAATCAAAATAAAAAAAATTAGAAAATCAAAAATGAGTTTTTCCTGGGGAAAAAGAGGAGATGATAGTACATCAGTGGACTGTCAGACTACTCTAAAAACAAAAATGAATTGATAAACAGTGAGTAGCCACTACAATTATATATTGGTAGGCTTGAAATCAAAGTTTAAAGTTCAGCATGGTGATATAAACTTAAAATCAATAACTGATAATCATGTGGATCAACGTATCGTTGGCATATGGTCTTAGTACCGAAATTTCGTTTGATAGATTGCCAAAATCAGAGGTTTCGGGTTGTTATATTGAGAGTTATCTGGGGATGGCCTAACTGATCTTTTGCTGTATTGATTTACGGACCTAGATTCAGTCAGGGTATCTTATTAAAAGAGCTAATAAAGCCAAAACCATAAGTTACCGAATGAGGAACTTAACATGTGTGATGATAATCAAAGATTATCTAATGCATCGTATCTATACTATGATGAAAGTCATGTATGATATTAGTCCTCACCCTGGTAGAGTGCACAAGTCGCTTTGAAGCATTAATTTGCTAACCTGTCACCACTGTGCCTCATACCTTGTAACTAACGGATAACTTCAGTATAATCACGTGTTACGATGAAGCTTTGTGCAATTCTTGATACGGGAATGTGTCGTGAATGCGGGGACCATAGATTACTCAGTATCTAATATTACCATAATGTATCTAAAGTGCTGAGCAATGAATGATGATTTTGAGTTTAAGTGGACAAATATACTGGTAATGGTTGTAGGATGCTCAATGACAAAAACAGAAAATTGATCAAAAAGGGTTATGACTGACTGTTTCAATACTGATATGATCCTCTTACCGGAAAATTCACAAAAATATGTTTAGTTTACTTCTATGCAAAATCCATTTGAAAATTCAAAAAAGATTTTTGGTGTGTTTTAGCATAAACTTTGAAAAATCAAAAAGTTTTGTTTCAATTTTATTTTTGATAACCGATGTTGGGATACTGAATGTGTAGACTCAGATAATTAAAAAGTTGAAAAAGATTTCAAATTTTCAAGTTTCTGGTACATATTGAAAATGTTTTATAGTTCAGGGGGAGAACTATTGAGGGTCAAAAGGAATGTGAAGAGTACTTCCGAGATTTTTGTCGTGTCTAACGCCGATTGTAGTTTGTGCAGTTTTTAGTAAATTTTTCTGCAGAATCAAACACAACAGGGGCACTATTCAAGACTCATCGACAAAGAGTGTAACTGAACAAGACCCAAACCTGAACATCAAGATCACCAGAACAACAGAAGTTAGTAAGAAGTTAAAGAAATGACTAAAGATTGAAGAAATCAAGATTATCGTCTATCTTCATCTCTGGACCAACAAATGACAAAGCCAAGATTTCTTAAGTCTGTCTGAGATTTCAAAGCTTACTGGAGAGATAGACAGGAACTTCGACACAAACGTGCATGAAGATGGAAAGTTTTCAAGTCGTTCAAGATGATGAGATCAAGACTTGAAGAATTGATAACTTTCTGATTTGGTACATCACTAGCTAGGTCCAAGTGGGAGATTGTTAGTGCATTATTCATGTATGTCCCTAGCTAGTGATCTGGTACAGAATTTCGAAGGTTCAGATAATCAGAAAAAGACCAAGACTTAAACATGAAGACACATTCGACCAAACAAGTTGGGCGAAGGTGAATTAATAGTGGTCGAAGGTAGCTTAAAGTGGGCGAAGGTGAAGATCTAGAGGGCGAATGTAGAAGTTGTGGGCGAATGTGGAAATTACACAGAAGACAAACTAGGCGAATGTGGAAAGATTCCACATTCGTACCTTAGAAATGGGCGAATGTGGAAAGATTCCACATTCGTACCTTCATTATGGGCGAATGTGCAGACCTTATAAATAGGTTTTGCTTATTTTCATGTTAGAGAGAGTTTTTTTAAGTGTGTGTTTAGAGGTCAGGTTCGTGTCAAGTTTGTGAAAGTGTGTGAAAGGTCTAGATTAACGTGTTGAGTGATTATAACAAGTTTTATGAAAGTTAATCTATGAAAAAGGTGATTAAAATGATGTTCTACGTGTTTTGATTTGAGTATTATCATTTTGTTCATATCTAGGGTTTCCGCACCTGGATTTGTGACTTGTATGATCATTACATCCTAATTTAGCTAAATTCTTTCAACTACATTTGACCGCTTCCCGCCCGGATATTATGTTATTAGGTATCCGGAGTAACCTGACTTATCATTTGTTTTATTGTTTTACGAACCTAGATTCTGTCAGGATATATTCAAAAGAGCACAAATGTCAAACCCTAAGTTACCGAATAAGGAACTTAAAATGCATGAAAATAATCAAAGATCATCTAATGCATCATATCATATCTATGATGAAAATCATTATTGATATAAGCCTCAACCTGGTAGATTGCATATGTTACTGTGTAGCATTGATTTGCTGACCTGTACACCTCTGTGCCTCATACCTTGTAACTTACGGATAACAATGTCATAATCATGCGTTACCATGAAACATTGCGCAACTTCCTTGATACGGGAGTATGTCGTGTGTGTGGGAACCATAGGCATGTTAGTTTAAACACATCTAATGCGTATCATTTTAAAGCATTGCATAACAGTCTAAATGTGAGCTTATGTGGATAACAATATCAGCAATTGCCAAGTCTCACATAGTTTGTAATGTTAACATGTTAAAGAACAACAGTGTGATTAGATTTCTCAAAAACTGATATGATCCTCTTACTGGAAAATCACAAAAAGATTACTTACTTTTTTCTGTTTAATTTTCTTCATATGAAAAACTGAAAAAGATTTTTGGTGTGTTTTAGCATAAATTTCCGAAATCCAAAACTTTTACATTTTTGCATTATTTTCGATAACCGATTTTGGAGAACGGTCGTTTTCTGAATGTTTGACATACCAATCTGAGTTTTGTATCTTAAAATCAATACTTTTGAGAGTTTGGAAGTTTAAAGGTTTGAAATTGATAGAACGTGGATCAAATTGGACATTTTGTTAAAAATCAGTTTTCCAAAATTCTAGTTGCCCTTTCATTGGGTCGAAAGAAAATTTTGAGCTTGATTCGTTCCTTTTGGAAGGTCGAATGAAAATGGGATTCTTTGAAATTTTCTTTTTGAACCCATGGATTTTGATTCGCGCTTTAATTAGCCCGAATCAAAGTTTTTGCAATTCATTCGACCTCATAAAGGGTCGAATCAAATCTATTATATATAGCCAAATGTTCCATTCGACCATCACTATTCATTTGTTTGTACTGATCCTATTAACGATTCTCTTTACCCCGGGTTTATCCCCGTTGATTCAATATATTATCATCTTGTTCCTTGACATCACAGGTACTCGAGGATGTATTTTGCTACGTTTTTTAACACTAATCAGTTCTAAAATTGGGATTTTTGTTTCAAAACCCTAACTGGATTGTTGGACTATTTTCAATGAAACAAAACATAATTTGTTGATTCACAACACCTAATCGTTTGTTTTAGGGCGAGAATAGTTAAAAAACGAGGTTGATAATTAACCAATTGACATTATATTGGTGAAGTTGAAGATAAATACGAAGAATTTAGAGGGATTGTCGAGTACTTGAGGAGATCACTAATTGTCTTTGCTATTGCTCAGCCGCACACCATATACAAAGACCACGAAGAAAAGTTATGGAGGAATGCTCGTCTGGATTTCTTTGATGGAAAGACTGTGATACACACCACAGTGTAAGATAATATGATGCTTGTTATTCAAGAATATTTCGAAGAGTTCTAAGGCTGAATGATAAAGAAAAAGATCCAATCAAGCTGCCATGGTCGGTGCAAAGGGGTTGCTTCTTAAGAATGAAGTATTTCGGAAAGATAACTGAATGTCAACTAAACAAGTCAAATGTTTGTCCAGCTTTCAAATATCTGCTTCGTGTTTTTATTCATGTTTTTGCCCCAATCAGAGGAGGTTTCGACGTGTTGTGTGATACAATCAGTTCTATGGCTATAGCATTGATTCTCAACAAAGACTTGAGCATCTCGAGAATGTTGTTTCACCACATAAAAGAGTTATTTGATGGGACAAAGACTGATAAGTTTCTTATGTACCCAAGATTTCTGCAGATGATCTTTAATGACAAGTATATGAATTTGGTGAAAGATCCCAAACAGATTGTAAATCAAGAAAATATGGATGAGATGACGTTGAACAGAATGACAACTTACAAGGGGATGGTAGAGAAACCACCAAATCGAAGGTTATTCAGAGATTTAATTACTCATGGATATGAAGCTCCTCATAAAGACGGATGGAGACATGCAAAGAGTGATTCGGATTCTGATTCTCGTTTAGTTCCAGTGATGAAAGGTGAAAAAGTGAAACGTCAAGTGGTAAAGAATGGTGCAATGTCAAAGAACAGAAAAGAGATAAAGGAATATCTGGTTCAAAGAAGAAAGGTAAGAAGAAATCATCACTGATTGATGAAGAGACCGAAACAGAAGAACAATGGTTGTTTGAGGAATAAACTGTTAAGGAAGCGAATCCTAAGGCCACTAGTGATTCTACCACTCCTTCTATTATGGACGACTTATTGCACTTATTGCTGCTCAACTTCAACGTGGATATGTCGAAGAGAATGAAGATTTGATTCTTAATGAAGATGTTGATATCCTTGGTTCTCTTATTGCTCCAAAGTCAACGAAGCATGGACGTGTAAAGACGATGTCTAAAAGGAAGTACCAAAGATCGAAGAGACAGAACGACGTTGAATTTTTGTTGAAAGGAAAGAAAATTCCTCAAGCTTCGTCAAAACAAATTGAATCTCCAGTGACAAAGAAGAGAAAAGTTATTAAAGAGTCTAAAGTTGTTAAAGAAACTCGAAAAGATGATGAAGATATTTCTACCTCATTGAATGAAATGTTGTCAAGTTTTGAGAAGCAGACGTCTTCACAACTTCAAGTTCAAGCACAAGAATCAAGTTCGTTAATTAATTTTTCACAAGATGTGTTGAATGCGATGCAACAACAAATTTCAAGGTTGACAAAGTCATTCGATTTGCAAAAGGTTTTAACAATGAAGAATCAAGAAGAGATAATGCCGCTTAGAGATAAGGAAATTCAATAGTTGAAAGATAATGAAAAAGACATGTTAAAGATTATAGGAAAGTCGAAAGATAAGCAAGACATGTTGGAAAGTGAAGCTACTGAACTGAAATTGGAGAATTCGAAGTTACAATTGTCAAACGTCAACAATGAAGTAAGAATTGTAGCTGCTGAAAAAGAAAACAATAAGTTAAAGAAGATTATAAAGAGTTTGTATCAAAAAGTTCCAATGTTGAAGGTAACTGAAGAAGATGACAAGTCTGATGGTGATTCGGATGATGAGGAAGATGAAAAGGATGAGGAAGAAGAAAAAAAAAGGTTGATTATAGTGGTACTAATGATGATGATGATGATGATGATGATGATGATGATAATGATAATGATGATGATGGTGGAGATGGAAAGAACAAAGATAATTCTGCAAGTTGAGAAGAAACTAAAGATAATGTTGATAGTAATTCTTATGAGAAAAGGAAAAACACTGAAGAAGGTATGTCTGCAACTTCTAGTGGAAAATGGTCTGGTGAAATGATTGATACAGATAAAGAGAAGCTGAAGAAAATGATTAAGCGTGGATATGTGCCAATCTAGCTTGATGAAAAATTCAGAGATATTTTTGTGAATGATGATATGAGATATTTTCTTGATTATCAAGATCCAAAGTTGGAAGATGGTGAAGTGAGTGTTGCCGTGTCTAAAGAGATACTAGAAGGTGTAGCACAGCAAGTTGGAATGTCTCTTGAAGAATTAATGAAGAATAAAGAGATTCCTAATGATCTAGTGATTAAACCAGGAAAACATGCTGATGATACAAATTAACATGAATGACTTCAATGAAATGGAAATTGAAGATATCTCTCATGAAGAGTATCCAGAGTATTACAATTTGAAAGATAATACAAGTATTTCGTTCGTTGATGATCAAATCTTGAAAAAAGCTCAAAAGGTTGCAGATGAGAAAGGAAAGAAAGTCATTGATGAAGTTTTTAAAGATAAAGCTGAGAAAGAAGGTGTGACAAAGCAATTAGATGCTGTGAAGAACTATCTGACAAAGTTGAGAGAAGAAACGGTTAGTTGTCCTCTACCACCAATACAAGGCGAATTTTACGGATCTCACAATTAAATCTTCATGGGTAAAGCAATCAGCTGGAAGTATTTCTCATCGATGAACTGTATTGCTATTAAATGGGAGCGTGGGATACTCTATTTCAGCCGATTCCATGACATAATGACTTTCCTTACTGGGTTGTTAGAGACATCTGCAGACACAAGCTGATTGATGTGTCAAAACAATCTGTGGTAGAATGGTATTCAGATAAGATGACCACGCGTGAAAGTCAGACGAAATGGTACTTATTCAAGCCACATTATCCTTGTCGCATTGTTCATAAAGAGATAGATCCGAAGAAGAAGATTCCCTTAATGCTAATTCAACAAGATTTCAGTAAAAATTTTGCGTTTTGGTACTATGACTAGAGAATGGGTAAGAAGATGCGGGTGTTTGACCCTATGTGGATGACAAACTGTTCAAGAGATGATATCGACACATTATATTTCTATCCAATCCATTTTGACGTGTTGGATTTGGAACATACGTGGAGATATCAAGTAGTTGTCAAGTTCTGTTTTGCTTTCGAAGTTCACTAAAACTGTGATTACAAGCACTATTGGGAAAACGTTCATTGAAGCTTAGGAAACAGTTAGAGAAATGTCCAATTCAACTTGAAGCAGGAAAGCCAAAGAGAGCAGATAAAAAGATTAAGTTTGTGATGAATAATATAAAGACCAGAGAATCTGTGCAACAGAAAATGGGGAATTTGTAGATACATGTTGCATATATGTGTCTGTTGCATTTGGATTGACGAAGATAATATCGAAGATTTGATGTTTTTGTAAATTCTGTGATTTGGTTCAGGTGATCGTGGGTGCGACCGGTTTATACAAGGTTGAATGAAGTTTTTGTATTTGGTTCCTGATTATCTAAGGTCGAAGGTGTTGATTTGAACCCACAAAGGGTCAAATCAGTTTGCCTATATATATATATATATATATATATATATATATATATATGTTTGAATTGTTTTGGATTGTAACAGTTGGTCATTTTGAGTCTAGGTTTTGTGTGTGTTTTCAGAGAGTGCCTAGAAAGTTCTGTTTTCATTAATAGGCATTTGTAACAATTATATCTTGATTAATATTAATGAAAACGTATTGAAAATGGAACCTATCGTCTCCTGATTAAGGTTTATATCATTTTGCATGATAATTAGGGTTTACGCACCTAATTATTTAGTACTCTTGTGATCTCGTGTGTTTAAAATGTTTCATTGTCAAAAAAAGATCCTACAGAGCTAAAAAAAGACATGTTTTTATTCAGAATGGGTTTTATCCGCTTTTTGAGGTTAATGAAGAATCGGCGGTGCATCTTTTCATAGCGTGTGGAGTGGCTACCGTGTTTTTGCCTTTGATGTCTGTGACCTTTTGGAGTTATACAAATCAGCTGCAGATGGTAAGATGGATAAAAAGTTTGTTCTCAGGGTGATTATTGTGACATGTTAGTGTTTATGGATAGCGTGAAACGACAAAGTTTTCAATGAAAAAGCTTTAAAAGTAGGTGATAATCTAGCGAGCATGAAGTCTTTTACGTTTCTTTGGTTAAAGAATAGGTCTAGATTTAAAAATCTAGTTTGGCAATATTAGTGTAGGTTCCTTATGGATATGTTGTATGTTTTTCTCTTTCCTACGGTTCTCACATTAAGAGCTCCTGGTGCGGTGGAATTAAAAAAACACTTCATTCATTATTAAATTTATATATAAATAGAGAAAAATAACCACACTTGTACCGAAAGAAAAGAAACCAACATACCCACTATTAATCACTTAATTTGACTCAATAACATAATAATTAGTAAGTGTGACAATTATCCCAACTACTGACCCATATCTAACTCCATTTCTCATACCTGATAACCAGTGGTAGAACCAGAAAATTTTAACCGGAGGGTCAATGTATATACATGATGTGAGTCCGAAAGGACCACATATTTATAGTTAATTTTAGTATTTTTGTATCTATTTGTGTGTAGATTTGCCCGGAGTTAGCTAATTATTCATGGATCATGGAAGAAACGCTTAAAATACTAAAAATATCATTTTATGAGCCTTAAGCGAGAGTATACGAGCCGGAACGGGAATCGGGGCGAGAAACGGTTGAAAACGATGTGGAAAACATATTTTTCTTGCACAAACCTCCCATGTTGGGACAAAGAGGATTGACGAAACCACCTTTTGATAACCTTAGTCTATTTCATATCTGCCTAAGTATAGAACTGCTGAAGAACAAAAAGAAGAAGTACTGAAGAACAAACACAAAGTACTGAAGAGTAAACTCATCAGAAGTTCTGAAGTCTAACCAGACATTTCACTGAAGAACTACTGAAGACAAACTGCTCATCAGCAGTTTGTCACTCATCAGCACTTTGCATCAGAAGCTTCTAACCGACTGAAATATCAGCAGTTTGATTATAATATAGTTTTGTTAAAGTCTTGATTTCAAGTTTCAATGTACAGACTGTAGTAACCTTATCTTAGCATAATATCTTTGTTAAATATCTTAGATTACTTCAGACTACAGTTTAGTACATTAGTCTATAAATAGATGAGTTTGTTCATCTATTTTGATATGTGATTTTGTGTAAATCTTTGAACTTATATTGAAATCCTTCGGGCTTTAAACTTATAATTCCATTTCACATCTGAGAAACATAAATTGCTATTACTGCTTTATACTTAAACTGTTTATTGTTTCTCATTTATTGTTCAGTCAAGGGGGAGTAATAACTCCTCATCAAAGTGATCTTTTAGACCTTTGAACACTTGTATTTCCGCTGCTTAATAACTCATATATAAATCTGATAAACACATAAGTGTTCATAAAAACAGCCACTGATCCAACAATTGGTATCAGAGCGTCTGGTTAATCTGATCAAAATCAATCTAACAAATTGAGATTCAGACACAGGCTCAATATTGATATTCAATAAAAAGGATAAAAGGCTCACTTTTTAAATCCATCACTTTAAGGAAGTATTGACAAATCCAAACTTCTTAAAAATGGATCCCTACAATAATGGATCTGCCAACAAACCTGCTATGTTAGTCAGAAATGAATATAACATATGGTCAAAAAGGTTGGCACATACTATTTCACAAACAAACACTGGATGTTGGAGGTCTGTAGTTTTTGGACCTCACAAACCAGTTGTTAGTGATCCAGAGGGTAAGACTGAAAGACCAAAAGACCCAAAAGAATACACGGAGGAAGATTTCCAAAAGTTTGAGCTTGATGCAAAAGCTTTCTCCATGTTGGCTATGGCTCTCCCAAATGAAATTTATGCTGGCCTTTTACACTGTGAAAGTGCCAAAGAGCTGTGGGACTGCCTAAAAGAGCAGTTTGCAGGAACTGCTGAGGTGATAGCCAACATCAGAGAAATATTGGCTCAACAATATGAAACTTTTACTCACATAGAGGGTGAAACTTTAACTCAACAATTTGAAAGATTTTCTTCACTTATCTCTGAGTTAAAAATAAACAATCAGATCTATTCAAATGAGTCTATGTTGCATAGATTTTTAAGATCTTTACCTTCAAAATGGGAAACTTACTCTATAGTCCTCAGAACAAGTTCAGATTTTAACACCTTGAACCTAACTAGGTTACATGGTAAATTACTAACTTTTGAGAGAGAAATCAATCAAAAGAAAAAGTTGCAAGAATCTGGCAAAACTGCTGATGACTATACTCCGGGTAGCACAGCTCTATTAGGACATGACTCACCATCCTGTTCTAATAATTTTGGTTCTTTTGACCACATTGACATAACAGCTGGGATCTCATCAGATGGATCTTTCCCAGCTTATGACAATGAAGAACTAAGTCAAACTGCTGACAACATGTGTTTCATCATGGATGATTTAAAATACTTTAGCAGTGATGACTTAGAAGAAATGGAAATATTGCACCAACTGGCCTTGTTAAGCTTAAAATCTAACAAATTTTATAAAAGGTCAGGAAGGAAATTCCCAGGACTAAACAATTCAACAAAAGTTGGTTTTGACAAATCTAAACTGAGATGTCATAAGTGTCAGAAGTTGGGACACTTTGCTAGAGAGTGTAGAAGCTCTAGCTATAACCAACCAATGTCCTCTGGAAATCAATATAACCCCTCATATAATAGGAATAATGGAACTAATGGGAGTGCTCATTTTGTACAGGCACAAGCTCCAAATGTCCAATATGTGCCACAAGTACAATATGTCCAGATGCCTGCTCAACAACAACAGCAGCTCATGCCTCCATTTCCAACTGCTCAACTACCTGCACAAACTCAACAACCCCCTCAGCAACAAAGCTTATTCACCTCAGGGTATGTTGATTGGAGCAGTCTTCCTTATGACACATCAGAATGCAGTCAGGATGCAGACAATAAGGTCTATGATGTCAACTGGGGAGAACCTGATAATGGCAGAAAGAATTTTGCCTTAATGGCTTTTGAAGGATACTCTTCAAATTCTGCTCTCACACAGGTATCACAACAATCTCTGTTAAAGCTTTGCACTAAATCTTGCAAAGAATCATTTGCTTTAATTAGAGAAACCAATGTGCATTTACAAGGCAAATCCAATGACATGGAAAGAAAATACACACAAATGAAGTGTGATTTGGAAAGAAAAATTGTTTTGAAAAACAAAGAAATTTCCAAACTGAATGATAAATCCATTGAAACAGAAGCACAAATTAAAACAATGATAGACAGCCTAGGAAATGTCAGACAAGAGCTTGCTGACACCAAGGTTGATTGTGAAAAATGGGTTGAGTCTTGTAAAGGGTATCAAATGTTACTTAACAAACAAACTGCAGCCAATGTTAAGTTTGGCATTGGATATACCCACACTGAATCACCAACAGATTTCACCCACAAAACTGATAATGATGGGAAGAAATTGATTCAAACTTCTAATATGGAGGAATGCACATCCTACCATCAGAACTTCCTCAAAAAGGGAAGTACTGCAGAAGTTAAAACTACTGACAATAAGCCATCAGCAGTTTCAACTACATCAGGAGTTGAGACCCTGAAAACTGCTGATGACCTATTTCAAAAATCAGATTTTGTCAGTAAATTGCCTTCCAGCTCTCTTGATCTATCTAAAAGGAAAGAGAAGGCAAAAGCATGTGAAATATGTGGTCTGTTTAACCACATAACTGAACTTTGCAAATTTAGAAAGGTAAATCAGTTAAATAAACAAAGACAACAACTGATTGTGGGAAAACAGATAAAACAAGATTATCAAAATACCTTTTTTCCCAACAAACAACAATCAAACAAAACCCTTTCTAAGAAGAAGCCTTTATCTCAACAAAGGTCATCTTCTCAAAGTTCAATTTCAGAAGTTTCACCTAACTCATCAGCAGTTTCACAAACTGCTGAAGTTAAAGATTTGATAAACCTGGTTAAACTTCTGATGACCAAAGTTGATGGTGGAAACCAAAAAGAACCCACCATTGTTCTTAATGACAAATCCATTGCCAAAAAGACATGGATTACTAAAAATGGTCCACAACAAGCTGCACGTGTTCTCAAGAGCAAACCCAAAGCCAAACTGGCTTGGGTTGCCAAAACTAACTAATTTGCTATCTTGTGCAGAGAGTCTCCAGAGGTTTGAATAGCATATGGTATGTGGATAGTGGAGGCTCAATGCACATGACTGGATGCAGATACCTGATAAACAAATTTATCAGTCAAAGAGAAGGATCTGTGTCCTTTGGTAACAATGCCAAGGGATATGTGCTAGGATATGGCAATGTATCCTCAGGCAAAATGCAGTTTGACAAGGTCAATCTAGTTGAAAACCTTGAGTACAACTTGCTGAGTGTCTCACAAATGTGTGACAAAGGATATTCTTCCTTTTTCACAAAGACAGCATGCAAGATCATATCACCAGAAGGCCAGAAGTTGATAGAGAAGATTATTGAAGATCATACTTTGCTAATTGACAAAAGATGTGGCAATGTCTATGCAGTGGACATTGAAAAAGACAAAGTATAGAACAAAACTGCCTGTTTCTTCTCAAAGGCATCAACTTCAGAAAATGATCTCTGGCATAGGAGACTTGGCCATGTGAACTTTAAAACCATCAATAAAGTCACAAAAATGGGCTTGGTCAGAGGTCTACCTTTGAAGGAATATCAGTGCAAAGAACACTGTGTTTCCTGTCTTAAAGGTAAACAGCATAAGTCCTCCTATAAGTCTATTGAAGAATCAAAAACAACTGCATGTCTTCAACTACTCCATATGGACTTATTTGGACCAGTCAAGATTATGAGCCTTGGTAAGAAGAAGTACTGCTTGGTCATCATTGATGACTACTCAAGATTCACATGGGTCTTCTTCTTATATTCCAAGGATGAGGCAGCTGAGATCATCAAGTTCTTTATTCTACAAGTAGAGAAGCAATACTCTCTATCTGTCAAAGTCATCAGGAGTGACAATGGGACAGAGTTCAGGAACAAAACTCTGGATGAATTCTGTCTGTCTAAAGGGATTGTTAGACAGTTCAGCATTCCCAGAACTCCTGAACAAAATGGTGTGGTAGAAAGAAAGAACAGAACTGTTGATGCACTTTCTGTGGACGTCACTGTCGAATAGACTAGGGTTGAGTCTAGGTATAGTGTTACATGAGATTGTGGTGATCCATAAGGGCATTTTATGGATCTGACGCATTTGTAAAATATAGGACAAAACACTGAGCCAGGTTCGACCTAAACACACTGGGCGAATGTGGAAGTTTTCCACATTCGACCATTACAAATGGGCGAATGTGGAAATGCTCCACATTCGACCATCCAAAAGGGGCGAATCTGGAACTTGAATTTTGGACTATAAATAGCAATCTCATGTGTTTGTATTCATTTGGTGATTTGAGTTTATGCTTTGAATGCTCTCAAGGGGGAGGTTATGCCCAACCTCCCCCGGCCACGAGATAGACGTTTATCCTACTGATGACAGTGTCTGTAACCGTTTCTGTATTAATACGAATCTGTGATGACGTTGTTATCGCTATATTTCTGTCTCGTCTCGAACATCCCGTCTGAAACGAGTTGTTACGTGTAATCGATCCGCGAGTTCGGTCCATAACCGGATTCTCACACCGGTTCTTTAACAGTGGTGGTGCACTGCCGAACTTGCACACTTGCCTGAAAGATAATCGGACATCGATTGAGTTTGTTCTCTATATATATGTGTGTGTGGGTATTTCTTTTCTATATATCCAAATGAGGCACATAGTCTTCCATTATATAAGAACATGGATGTATGAAGAGTCTTCTTAAGTAGAGACTTAATTTGAGACATAAAGACTCTAATTAAGTGACATAAAATCTCTAATTAAAAGAAATAAAACTCTACTTTTAGTCTTTAATTCACCACATTAAGGTGTTATTAATAATTATAATTTCAATATCATCCATTCACCATATTTTCAACAATTTCCCTATTATTCATCAATTAATTGTACTATTGTTAATTACTTCTATGCCCACGTAATTTATAATCAATCAAATCCCTGTTATGAACACTCATTCTAAATCTTCTTTGGCTATAAAACTGTTAATCCGCTTTCCTTATGGACACGAACCTTACTTCCACCCATACTATTAATAATATTGTATGACACATTGATTTTATTTCTTGGATTCAACACAAAACGATCTTGTTTATTACTTTTTGTTCATTTTTATGCATCACCTTTAATATGTTAGATTATCCGTAATGGTTTTACTAAAATGTGAAAAGTTTGTGCGATATGCCACACGGCCATGATTGTTTTCACACATCATTTTTACTAGATTTTGTATGGTTACATATGGAAATTAAATAAGAGAACTAAAATAAAATAAATTTTGAGTGTGGAGTGTGTGAATGTAATACGGTGTCTGACCTCACAATGTCCTTTACCTTAGGCCCGTCGCCACAATCATGGAGGAGTCCATCATGCTCCAGTGGGTGGTGTTCCACGCCCTTTTTGACTGAGGTGGCGAAGGACATTTAACATTTTACATATAGCCTTACATGTTTATTATGTTTGAGAATTTGAAAAATTGTATGTATAATGTGTATTTTTATACAATGTACTGGTTTTACATCCAATGCATATGCACATATCGTGCCTTTTTTTCTAATTTACAAGTTAAAGATTTTTCCCGCTTCACATACATGTGTATAGTGTAAATAAAAACGTCTATCAAAGAAATGTATATTTGACACATTGATTGTCTAAATGTATCCAACTGTGTTAGATGCATCTAAAAGCACATACACGTATTATATACGTATTTGATTATATTTAACTAGCTTTTATCCCGGGAGCGTCCCGGGGTTGAAATATCTAATATGATATAATAAAATATCTAATATGACAACATAATTAATGACTTGCCAATATATGATTAATAAATAAATATTATTATTATTATTATTATTATTATTTATTTTGAAGAAATCCCTGCCATAAGTTATCATATTCAAATATAAAAAAAACGAATCTCTACGCCGGGGTATAAATTTAGTGCCATTACAAAATATTATATAATGTCAAATGAATTCGGAAGTTTGTAATCGATCATTCTAAAAAGAACTAACATGAAATAAGAAAAAAAGTTATTTATTGAAATAGTATTATAATAACCATACATATATTTTAGTTACATACTATAAAGTTTTTAGTTTATGATGGTGCACGTATATTGCAAATATCAAACGCATTAGTCTAAGGGTTATGTGATGCGTTAAAAAAATTAATGGGTATATGATCGGGTATCTAGTTCGGGTATTTGGGTAAGTGGTTTCGGGTAGTCGGGTCGGGTATCACCAATAATCGTTTTTTTTCTCCTTTTTTATATAACACTATGGTACTCGTTGGAAAGATAATAAAACGCTCGTTAATTTGGTGTACTTTTTTTCTTTAAAAAATCTCGTATTTAAAAAATATTAGCGTTTAAAAGTTATGGGAGGAAACATGAGATAAAAAATAATAAAGGTTTAATATTTATTTTAGTAGATTAGATTTTAGTATATTTTTGATCCATATGTTATTTTATTTCCTTTTAAATAAATTATAATATCATGTTTTTTTTATTAATGATTAAAAATAGATTAAAATAATAAATTCAATACTATCATTTCAAGGTGCCACATGGCACATTCAATGAGGGGTTGAGGCCTCCATTTAATGTCACCTCATACACACTCAATTCTTTTATTATAAGTTATAGATTATAGATAATCGTGCATGAGAACAAATTATATATCTATATTAAATGGTAATGTCGGTGGGTAACTTTCCCACCGACCCTCCAACTTTAATACTTTGGCACATTCAGTCCCTTAGCTTTGACATTTTTTATTTTTAGCCCCTTTACTCGAAAAACTATTTTTCACGTAATCTAACCCCCTAACTTTGTCACTTGTTATTTTTTAGCCCCTTTACTTGAAAAAACTATTATTTTACGTGTGAATTTTTATATATGTATCGATATAAATACGAGTTTGTCTACGTTTCGACTTAAACTTTTTTTTTCGTACCTTACATGGGAATTTTTTTTTTGCGTGCGAATATTTTATGTATGTGTCGGTATAAACACGAGTTGGTCTACGTTTCGACTTAAGGTTTTCTTCTTTTGAATGTCAAATGTAATACGTTTTCGTACTTATAAAATGTGTTCTTCCAGTTGGTCCATGTTTCGATATAGATTTTAGTTCCGAACCAAGTTAAAAGCATTGTATTTACACGTTTTAGTAATTGTCTTTTACGCATTGTGTTTTTACGAATTGTGTGTAGCGCATTTTGTATTACACTTCATCTGTTACCGCACGGTTCAACCTGTCGCGCGCCGCCGCAACGCGCGGCGGGCAAAAAAACTAGTTCGAATTAAAAGCCAAGGACAAAACATTAAACAATTCAAATAACAACAACAAAACCTTAAAAACAAATCTAAGCGATAAATGCTGTTTTTTTCTTTCATAGAATATTAAAAGATTATATTTTTATTTCTATGCTAGTCCGTGACATCTAGATCCCGAGATATATTATTTTCTAACCAACAAATGATCAAATAATTGGCAACCTAGAAAGTAAAAGATGGTCAGTGATGAATCACAATCATAAAATAATGCTTCACCGTGAAGCAAAGAGATAATAATTTTCCAAAAATTAATTCAACCATTGAACTTATCCTTTTACAGAAATAAAAGTCCCACTTTTATTCGAGCGAGATGGAAGACTGTAACATTAGATAAACGCTTGAGATATGATATTAATGTATTTTGATTTGTTTTTTTAGACTTGGTTGTTTTCCTTCTTTCTATTATCTTGCTAGAAAGTTGGTTCTTTGGAAATAAATGAAAGTGTTTGCTGGTTTGTTAAAAAAAAAAAATTTAGTGACATGCCAAAACTATCAAGTCAAAATCAGTAACTAAAAGAGAATTTAGACACAGTTTTTTCCCTTAAGAATTGTGATTAAAACCTAAGATATATGCCTTTTACTTACCTTTTTTTTAAATAAGAATAGATAGTTTAACTATTTGTAGAAAAAGAAAATAGAGATATGGTAACATATCTTTATGTGTCGCTAATATGTTTGTTACAAAATGACACATTTTTAAATTTTGTTCTGGATCACATAAAGCTTAGTGACAAAGTTGATGAAAAGTCTAATGTTGTACTCAAAAAAGCAAAAAGGTTATCGGGTAAATAACTTTTCAAAAGTTTTAGTGATGTTAATATTTTTTTTAACTCAAATATATTGTTGATAAATAATAAAAACTCTGAGTAAAGTTTTTGTCATCAGTCTCGAATATAGTAACAAAACAACGAATTTAATGAGAATATATATATAAAATCTTATCTTAATATTTATTTAAAGTTAAAAAAAATTATAAATTATATAAAATAAACATAGGGGCTTGTGAGCCTAACCTTTTATTTGGTTGAATAAATCAGCATGCGACATAACCAAAGAACCATCGATCACACCAATCATCATGTCTTTATCAAACGTTTGGTACCACTAGCCAGTAGTCACCTCTTTAAGTACTGCTTCATATTATTATTCAATTTATTCTCAAAAATCGGTCATATTCTTCTTAGTTAACCTTCCATCTTTCTAAGAGATACATTGATGGCTAGCACTGTGCTAGATGATGAGTGTGATTACTTGTTTAAGACGGTTTTGATTGGGGATTCAGCAGTCGGGAAATCAAATCTTCTGTCGAGATTTGCAAAAGATGAGTTTCATATTGATTCCAAGCCAACAATCGGGGTTGAATTCGCTTATCGGAATGTTAAGATTGGAGATAAGGTTGCCAAAGCACAAATTTGGGACACTGCGGGGCAAGAAAGGTGTGTATTGGCTTTATATTCGACTCATACATCAATATAGATGTTTAATGTAATTGAGTTATGTTCAGGTTGACTTATCTAACCTGTTTAGTTAAACATGTTGATTTGTCAACTGTTTAATTAACAGGTCCACATGCCAACTCTTTTACGAACCAGCTCTTTTATGACCTTTTTAACCCATTTATTGCGACTCATGTCCCGCTTATAACATGTTTAACACTTTACAACCACTGTCATTCCATTTGTCTTTACATAAATGTGTAAACAAGTAGTATTTGGTTTACACTAATTTAAGTGTGTCCACACCAACGTTGATATCGTGACATGAATAAATATAAGGTTCATTTTTAAAAAATTCAATGATACATAATTGTACAAATTGCCTCTATATTGAAGGTTATCAATTTATCCACGAAAAAGAATATAAATAAGGTTTTATATCATATTTTAGTCGTACATAAACTCTAGTAACATACTAACATTAATCAAGAATGATGGTTATGTTAATTATCTTGATCTTAGATTTAGAGCCATAACAAGCTCATACTACCGTGGAGCCTTAGGTGCAATATTGGTCTACGACATAACGCGAAGAGGAACATTCGAGAACTTGAAGAAATGGTTACACGAGCTTCGGGAGTATGGAAATCGTGACATGGTTATTGTTCTTGTCGGGAATAAGTCCGATTTAGTTGACTCGAGAGAAGTAGATGTCGAAGACGGTCAAAGTCTTGCCCAACAAGAGAATTTGTGTTTCATGGAAACATCTGCAAAGGAGAATTTGAATGTAGAAGATGCATTTCTTCAAATGATAACAAAAGTCTTTAAGATTGCAAGTCAAAAAAGCCTTGAAGCCAAGGAAAGTAATGAGGCAACAATGCAAGTTATTGATGGGAGGAAAGAAATGATCTATGTTGTTGATGAAGTGAGTGCTTCTAAACAAACTAGTTGTTGTACAAGCTGAATTATTATAAGTTGTAACTATTTGGCTTTCTTATGGTCAAATATGCTAATTTGTGACTTTGAAATTTACAATTTTGTAAAAGAGTATGACGGGTAAAAAAAAGGTAGACCGGATGGTTACAATCTGTTATTTAGCAAAATTCCTATGCATTATGGTGTTGTAATGTGTGCATAGGGGTTTTTCAAAAAAGTTTTGATTTTACAAGTTTATATCTATCAAGTACATGTCTTATACACTTTCTCTTTTCTCTCATACCCTCTCTGCACTTTATACAACTAACAAACACACACTCAATCTCCAACCTCTCCTCCACTTGCCACCTTTTATTATTTATTTAACAAAATGTTATCTATTACATTTATTTTTATACTTTTTAGAAAAATATTTTTATAGCAGTAATCAAGAAAAATACTATTTCTCACCATATCACTTTAGAATTAGAAGTAATTGTGGAATGTTTTATTTTCTTTAGGATTTGGTTCAAACAATTTCAATGTACATATACATATGTTAATGCCTAATCTACAAGTCTTATATATGAGGTAAAACAATATAAAAAAAAGAGTTAAATGCCATTTTCGTCCCTAAGGTTTGACACCTTTTGCTAGTTTCATCCAAAAGTTTATTTTTTCTCATTTGAATCCAAAAGTTTTCAAAGTCTTGCTGGTTTCGTCCAGCTCGTTAACTCCATCCATTTTTTCTGTTAACTCTTGGTTCAGTAAAATGTGATTTGGGTGTGATGTTTTCGACGGTTATAAGAAATCAAAGTGAAGAAATAGTAGATCTTGGTTCAGTAAATGAATCCTCACATGACTTACAATTTTTTTTTCTTCTTATATGAATCTGTATTATTATTATTATTATTATATAGATGAAATTTGAATTGACAACTTTACCCCTCAGTTAACTGAGATGGACTAACGGAGTTACGCACTTGGATGAAACGAGCAAGAATTTGAAAACTTTTGGATCCAGATGAGAAAAAATAAACTTTTGGATGAAACTAGCAAAAAGTGCCAAACCTCAGGGACGAAAATAGCATTTAACTCTAAAAAAAATAATAAGTATTTTAAGTTATTTGAACCACCATCTCTTTTTATTTACCTTAGAAAAAAATCCATCCCCTTTGTGTTGGGCATATTAAATGAGTTTGTGTTAATACCTTATGCTTTGTCTATTGTACTTTTTTAGGCTAGGTGTTTTAGAAAGTGAAACCGGCACGACATGTTTGCATTAGCATTGTACGTGTGCCTGTGTATCTCAGCATAAGCTTTTAAGTTTAAAATAAAATGTGGTTACCTCAAAACTTGCTAATTATGTAACATTCGAACAACAAAGTAAAGTAGCATCGCGTTAAAGAAAAAAAATGAGTTATTATCGGTAGATGACTAGGAATATGAATCCTCCACTTGCTATAACGTGTGCTAATACCATAAGCAATGAAACCAATATTAACTGATTTCTCATCGCGCCCGTCATCGATTTTACGCCTTTGGCATTAACACGTCGTCATGAGCGTGTGTGATTCTACGATTTATGTCTTCATTCGGTGTTATTTTTCCTTTTTTTATTTATTTTACTTTTACAAGCTTTTTGATGTTAATGATCGCTGGCGGTGATATGGCATTAGTGCTACGTGACACGGTTTTACCCCGCCGCAACGCGCGGAGGGCTTAATACTAGTTATGACATAATTACCAAGTCTTTGTTTCGATAAATTCACTTGTATCTTTTTCTAATTGAAAAACTATATAAAGTTTTATTTATTATTCCATTGTTAGTGATTTTATTTTTATACTACTAACTAGATTACGTCTCCCGCGCGTTGCGGCGGGACACCTTATACGTACACATTTACCTCACTTGCGTCGTCCTCGGACAAAAGCGTGATGATTACTATTATCAAACAGCACTCCAAAAACATACTGATGATGCCTCCTTTTTATGACATCTTGATCTTAATATAAGTGATTTTAAAACATGAGTCTCAAAAAATACAATGATAAGTATTTTGTTTGACCTAGAAATTCAAGTAAAAGTAAAACCTCATGTGGATCACAAACATAAGTATGGGTTTTCAATCCAAATAATAGATAAGCTACATATGCCAACAAAATGACAATGTTGATGGCCTCTTATAGCTGTAGAACTGAAGAGGCATCTAATTTCAGTGATATCATAGCGTTAAGGGTAAACATCAATGAGGCTATCTGCCATAACATGCCAAGCAACAACACGAAGTTGGTTGGATCTGCATGATTCTGTTAATGATACATTAGTTTTTTTCCTGCGATATATAAAGAAACCTCATTTAAACAGCGTACATAACACAGATGTTATGTCCATATTGCGGTAGAGAAAATCATACCTCCTATAATGAGAACCTGCTTTTGCTTGCATCTATTTCCAGCAATCCAAATACACAGTATGCCGACATTGTAAGATAATAGGATCCTTCAAAGTACATTATTTATATTAAAAGCAAAAATAGATACAAAAATAGTATAAAGACATTAAGAAATGTAATTGTCATTCTTTTTAGGGAAGGGAGTTTGTTTAGGTCAACGGGGATTCACATGTTGACCCGCAGTTTACCAATTCGTACAAATCCATAACAGATACTAACTTACATGATTGTCGACCCTTTTAAGTGTGTTCCCAAAGATCGTAGCTTAAATGCATGGTAAAGCCCTCTGTGTTGCATCCAATGAAACTATCTAAATTAGTTTGTGTATCAAAACAATAATTAATACTTATGGAAGTAGAATGCAAACAGGTCAACATAATTAACTCATGCTTATCTCATCTGTTATTCTGTGAACTGTTCACTTTACCTCATTTGAACGCAAGCCCAACGTTGCTGGAAAAGGCTCATGGTGTAGGTCACCTTCGAAAGCGGAAATATGTAGTCTAGAGGTAGCAGATCCTCATCCTTTGGAATCACCCCTATCTCCCTTCTCCGAATACCTTTTCTTGCTATCTTAACTGTAAGGACGCAAGGCGTAAAATTGGGACCAAATGCGCATAGCGCTTGTTCACCCACAACATCAACATCATGATAAACAACTAATATGAGACCAAAATTAAAGAAAAAAAGTACGCCAAAAAAAATCCAATCTTATCTACAGCATCCGCAAGAGCAACAGTTGTCTTGTTCATTGCCAACCTTGCTACAGACCTGGATCAGACCTCATGTTAGACCATAAAAAAAGGCTAATATAGTTACTTGGTCAAACTCAGTAAAGTCAAAGATAATGCAGTGCATAAAGATTAGAGGTTAGTCCTAGATTTCTATAAATTCGATTAAGGTGCAGTTTATAGTTGTAAGCATTACTCCCTCTACCTCTATTTAACTAAGTTAATATAACTATATAGCTAATTAGCAACCCGAACATGTTTTTATAGATGTAGTGAAGTCCACCAATTGGATTAAGATCTAAACAACAACTAAACATGTTCATAAAGATACCTAAATTTTCATGAACATGTCAACCTCGGCATCCTGTATGCGCATCTCGAGTTCAAGATCATCACCCCAGAGGCCGGTAATAAAAGACGAATCACCCAAAGAAGCCAACCTATTGGAAAGCAGAAAATCAAAATCAAAGACGACCAAAAATACACAAATTCCAAATTACCTCAAAACTCACCGGTGGCTTAAGCGATGAAGAAGGCAATGGTCACCAGTGGGATACCCGCCTAAACTCACTGCGCCGATTCGCCCTAAACTGCATGGCAATGAACAGATTTTGAACTTTAAAAATTCAGAAAAATACCATAAACTTGAAACCTGAGGCGAAAAATAATACACGAATACGCCATTAGTGTGGTGGGTTTATTGGTGAAGGTGCGTTTTACTGGCGGTGGTGAAGGTAATCCACCACTATCCGATAATACCGCTGACAAAACACATGATGAAAACACCATAGCCACGACGACCACCCCCAAAATCGTATTCGAGTACAATAGTTCAATTTTCAATTGCTAAGAATTAACAGATTAAGCAAAACACTAAAATTAAAAGATTTAATAGGTAACAGGTGCAAGGATCTCCAGTTGTGAGCCAAGTTTCTCTTCCGCTGCCTTTTCTGCTTTGGCCCGTAGTTTGTTGAGCTGCTTCTTTCTCTCGTACACCACTGCAGCCTTCTCTTTCCGCTTCTTTTCAAGATCCTGTTTCCATAATACAACTATCAATCAAATCCTATTTAACATAGTTTTTTAATTGTTAAGTTGCAGTAAACAATAAAAAAGTGTGCCAACAATGACTTGAATATAATATTAGTTTAGCTTTAAGATCAAACTGTTGCAAAAAATGGTTAAAATAAAACAAAAAAATATCAATTAAGGAAACTAACTGTTCGATTAGCCTAAAACACAAATTTAGCCTAAAATAATTGCTACCAATTAACAGATTTAGCATAAAATAATCATCACAAATTCCAAATAAAACACAATTTCACCAACAAATTACTAACAATCATTAAAATCAGGAAATCAAGCTTTACAACTCGTGAAAACTAAAAGCAAGAACCGTATACCTGTAAATCACAAAAGAAACCGAAGCAAGCGTCTATAATCAGAGCTGGATATCCTAAGTTGGTGTCGACAGGTTGGAGAAACATCACCGACACGTCTGTTTCAGAGTTGTCGTACAACGACGGGCGGTGACAGTCCGGAAACCATGTATCCGTTGCCGATCTGCCTCCCTAATCATTCTATGGTGTTGCGGTCTCAGCACCTAGAAAATTGGAAAGAAAACACGAACTAAATTATGTAAATCAAAAGGCATAAAAAGTGAAAGAGAACAGGGGAGATAGAGAAAGAGCCATAACCTAAAGTGAAGAGGAGAGGGATGGAGGGTTGTCTGGCTTCACTTTGACTGTATGAATGAAAGAAGGAGAAAGATTCACAACAAAAGTGAAAGAAGGAGAAACACACACGTGTATGTGTAAACCAGACAACAACAAAAACAGTAGATGGTTTTGTTATAAACCACCAGTACAATCCTTTAAGCAGAAGGTACAACAAAGCATTGCATAAATGCTTTGCTAAATAGAATATTTTAAATGGGCGATATCAATGACGCTAGTGTCCCATTGGTAAAGACAAAATTTTTAAAAACATATAAGTTTGGATTTCTTGGATTTAAGACTTCGGTTCCACGAATAACATGACTAAAAAATCTATCTTAAAAAAAAGTTAACCTTTTAAATAATAGTCACTTCTTAGGGGGACGGGGCGTTACTAGATTTGGTCACGGGTACTCCACTACCAGCACGGTAACACCGCCGCCACCCGTGCTGGTAATGGATTCGTGAATCAAATCCTGGTTGTAGTTAATGGATGGATTCAGTGAAATTTCTCTCTCTGTCTTTTTCTCTCTTATTGATTTCCCCAAATTTCATATCTTTTTCAACCCGTGACTCACCAAATCATCAACTGTGCTCACCAAATCGAAGTCTTTGACCCGGGAAAATTGATGAAGAGAGCTGTGAAGAGAACAGAGCTATGAAGGAGTAGAGTTGTGAAGAAGGAGATGATTTTATTGTAACGGGAATAGAGCACAGTTGATGATTTTATTGTTGTGAAAGAAGAATGTGATGTTTTTTGTGAAGGAGATGAAGGTTGGCAAAACTAGCTGGTGGCTGGTAGCTGTAAGCTTTTTAAATATATTTTGGTGTTTGACAGAGTGGCTGAAGCTTTTAATAAAATGTATAAAATGACTAAAATAGGCATAATTAAAAGCTTGTAAGGAAAGTTTTTATTTTATACTTAAAATAGAATGGGTATTTGTGTCATTTACTCATTAAAAGCTTGTAGCTAGTATGAGTTTTTTCTTAAACGCTAGTACTAGTAGCTTTTCACTGTAGAGTTTTTTCTCCAACCTAAAAGCTTCCAGCTTCTTCAACCAAACAAGGCTTTTTATTGAGTAGGAGTTTTTTCTTAAAAGCTTGAAGCTTGAAGCTCCTAAAAGCTCTTAAAAGCTCCTTGCCAAACATACCCGAAAACTGTGAAGAAGAAGAAGGAGATAGTTGTTGTGGTGCATTATTATTAATATTATTATAATTATTATTATTATTATTATTATTATGTGAAAATAATTGATTGTTGGGTAAAGAATTAGTGGAGTGCTGCCTACAAAAAATGTTTCAGTGAAGTGATGTGTCAGTGCAAGATTGATAGAAATTAGTGAAGTAAAAAAAATTTCAGTTGAGCGCCCCTACCCTTATTATTATTTTGTTTTTGAATTATAAAATCTACAACAATGAAACTTTAAGTGCTGTTTTCATTAAAAATCTTAAGTGTATTATACTATGTATAAATGGAAACAGAAGTTGAACAGTAACACAACAATAATGTAATTTGCGTCTCCCTCAGGGATATATCCGTCATTGTCTCTCCTGATACGTGTAGCATCTACTTCTTCTTTATCACACGCGTCTGTTTCTTCTCTATCACACCTCACCTCTTTACGTTCCCCTTCTTCATCCACGTGGCCCACCGTTAATACCGATTCGTTCTAAAATGGATTTGGATGGATTCATCATTCATCAACTGACCGCTTCTTCATTTGCTACCACTTCACTCAATTCCTTCCAGACGGATGTAATCTCACTATTTTCACCATCACCCCGTCTCCCTGACGGAAATCTCCTCACTTCCTCTCACCCTACATCAACACAAAACCAAAAAACCCAAACATTCACAATTATGCAACAGTGAGAGAAACCCCCACCCCCTTACATCCAGGCCTTATAGGTACGTTCCTCACGCATCTTCATGTTTTATTTTTTGCCTGAACCCATGATGACGGCGATGAACTATGAACTTATGACAGTCATCGTGAATGCATATACATTGACTTGGTTAACTCCAAACTAATAATATTAGGTTCTTCAATTGATCATTGGGTTTCAATTGTTTTTCATTTGAGATTTAGCTTGATTAATGTCTGGTTTAGGAATGGATTATGGTCGAGAAACTGGTGGTGCCGGAACAACACTGACGAGGTTTGTGTGGCGTTTCAGTGGAAGAAGTGTATTTAAGTGGCTTTTTTACATGGTAAGATTTCAATATTTATGTTTGTTGCACATCAAGTGTTGATATATTGCTTTAATGAATTGACTTTAATTGATGATATGTGCAATTGGCTAATGATATATATGTTCTGTGTTGTGAATTCATTTCACACTCTCTATATGGTTATCGCAGTGTTGACCCGTGCTAAACCAGTGACGCCTGAATAAAATCCAAAGACTATGGATCTACTCTTGGAGAATGACATACTAAAACACCTTACCATTTATGAAACGGTAACTATTAAAATTATGTTCACTGTTTTTACGATCTGGCTGAACTGGTAAACTACCATATTCGTATATTCTATTTCCCAAAAGGTTTAATTTACAATAAACTGATTTGTAATCAATATTTTTATGCATATTATTTCTTAAAAAAATGTTTTTTTAATTGAACTTATGATGATTAACTTACAGCTTACAACTGGTCACGGGCTATTGTTTTGTGCTTATAAATCACTGAGTTGATATTGATCGGATGTCGCGGTCCGGTCAAAGATAGTATTTATAAGTCCTAATTATCCCAAACTATGTAGCTAGTGATAACAAGGGTGTCGAACCACGAAGAGTCTGTGGTTGATGATTAATCAATGGTCAAAGGCCTCATTAAAACCCATAAAAAACCTTAAAATTCGTCAACAAGCTCATTTGACCCAGCAAGCAGAGTCGCCGACGCGACCAGATGGAGTTGCCGACTCGACCAATGGAGTCGTCGACGCGGCAAGATGGATTCGCCGACTCGAATTACCACTGACGCGAGATTTGGCTGTCTACCAGCTATCTACGCCCCTTTAGTGAGTCGGCGACGTCAAAAACAGTAGTGGCTGACTCCAGTAACCCTATTTTAGCCCTTCTTCTTCATTTCTTACAACCGGTTCACCTAGCTCCATCCCAAAGCCTCGTTCATTTCCGAAAAGCACCTTAAACTTCGTTAAACCTACAAAACGCAAACTTTATCAAAGTAGTGTATCCAAAACCATAAAATCACATAAAAATGTAATCTTAAACACGAAAAGCTTATGACTTTCACCCGCGTATCAGATATTAGTGTTTCTACCATCAAGAGCACAAAGGACCAATATATAGAAAATCATCAACTTGTATGATCTAGATGATAAGCAAAGTGCTCTAAATCATACAAGTGCATCAAGCAATGCATGAACATGTTCATCATGTTGTACATCCACCCATTAAACGACTGCCGAATATGATGTTAAAGATCAACTACAAGGCTTGAATTCTGAATTTAGTCATGCTTTCATGGATGACATTTAAGAAACTTCTCCTTCAGTGACTTCTTTTTGAGGTAATTGATCTGTTGGATTTGAGACGGTGTCCAATATGTGTTTATGAGTTAATACTTGAAATTGATAATCAATTAAGATCATAAACATAAAATCATCAAGTAAATCATACACACATCATAACCATAAAATAGAGCTTGATAGATAGAGTGATGTTAACACATATTTATATATTGAATTTCAAAGTACAATCTGAATGACACTCCCAATCACCAATAGCTCTCTCCCCCCCCCCCCCCTCTCTCTCTCTCTCACTCACTCACTTTTGGGTTTCTCATGTTGGATTCAAGTGATCTCAATCAGATACTCATAGTGTTACAAAAAGCTGAATGTACTATTCGAAGGATATAAAATTGTTAGCGACGTCACCATGAAAGAGATCCCTAACAACTCAATAGCAATAACTGCTAGCATTTGTAAAACTACTGGACATATACTTACAAAACAAATGGAATAATAAACTGAAAGAGAACTACTAGTTTTGACAAACTGCTGGTGTATACTGGCAGTTGTCAAACCAGCTCTTCCAGTCCTGCAGTTTGACCAACGTATCTTCTTTCCAGCTCTTTGGTCATCAAACTCCAGTTGTTTAATAGTCTAGCAGTTGACTCGTCAAACTAGTTTTTTTAGTCTAACTCTTTTGGTCTTGAATCCAACAGTTGTATGAACCAGAAGTTTGAATGTGGTTTGTTGAAGCCTTGAAGGGGGAATGAAAGAGTGATCAGATTGACTTCTCTTCCTTATTTCTTCACGTACTTGGATGAATGGATATATGGGTTTTGGCTTTCATCATCAACAGTTCTTTTGTAACCCAACATGATCATTTTTCTACTCAATCTTACTTAGAGAAAGTAGCTCTATATAGATCACGTAATGCTTGTTTAATAAGAGATTGAAAATCATAAAAGTTGAAATACAAAATTACAAAAATCAATCTTTATGTTTTATTAAAATTGCAGGTTTCAACCTTTATGTTTAATTTGCACTCAAATCAAGCTTTTACTATATTATTTCATACAGGTTTCAACCTTTATGACAAACCCAGTTAATTTTTCTGGTTAAGTCCCCTCACATGCGAATCATGTGAGGGCATGTTGGTACTTTTACCTTTTTTTTAAAGAAAAAAATTAAAATAAAATCCCAAATTTTTTTAAAGAAAAAAAATTAAAATAAAATCCCAATTGTTTAAAAAAATTTAATGCTTTAAATAATTGGGGTGGTAAAAGTCAAATATGCCCTCACATGATTCGCATGTGAGGGGACTTAACCAGAAAAATTAACTGAGTTTGTCCCGAAGGTTTAAACCTGTATGAAATATTATAGTAAAAGATTGAGTTGCGTGCAAACTAAACATAAAGGTTGAAACCTGCAATTTTAATAAAACATAAAGGTTGATTTTTGTAATTTTGTCAAGTTCAAAATATACTCTTTCTAAAAACGAAAGGACTTTAAAAAGAAAATCGGGGCACAAATGAAAGACATTTCTTATCTGAAAAATGTCAATAGTGAAGATGATTACATTTATGGAGATGCTATGCAACGTATTCAAGAATTAACTAATAAGTTAAATTAACTTAAGGAAAAGTTTGAAAATATTGAGTTTAGCTTTAAGAAGTTTGGAGTGTCTAGCAAAATAGTTGGTAATGTGTTTTATCAAATGTTTGTTGGTGTAAAACTGAGTAGGTTAAGTATTCGATATCTTGTATATACTATGAACTAGGTTCATGGATTGGTCTTAGGGCAGGCCATTGGGCTGAGAACTAGGTGTTATGGGATTTTGTGTATGTGTAGTAGATAAACACATGTTTGCTCACATAAAAAGAAGAGGATGAAGCAGAGGAGGAGGAGGAGGAGGAGGAAGAGGAAGAGGAGGGGAGGAGGAGGGGGATGAGAGCAGGGGAGCGGGAGGAGGAGGACGAAAAGGAAGAGGAAGAGGGAAGAAGAAGAAGAGAGAAGACGAAGAAGTGGTATGCATGACCACTTTCATAAATTGGAAGCCATCAAATACTTTTAATAAAAACCACGATACACCTTAGCAATACACAATGTACAACTCGAGATGCACAACAAAGTTGCAAATTAATCCTATAATATAAATATATCTTATTGGGAAAAATATTTTATTTTTTTGTTTGACACTTAATTTAGAAAGCAAAAATATATCAAAATCCTTTGCTTAACAATAAAATTAGGGGCTGGTGTTCCTTTTTTATTTACGGGTCAACGGAATTCTTTAATTCCTACTTTTAATTACTTAAACTCAGGAAACAATATTTTTCGCTTTAACACTTTAATATTGCTAGACTACGACCCGTTGATGGCTTGTTTTCCTCTTCTATATTTTTAGCTTTATATGAATGAAACAAGTGAAAAAAGGATTGGTAATTACTTATTATTTAATCATCATTATACTATTATTTTATTAAATTTAGGGTAATAATATTGTTCAAAAGGATAAGTTATGACGTGTATCTTCAACAATAAAATATTTACTTTATTGTCATGATTTACTCAAATGCAACCTTCATTATACTAACGTATGCCCAAGTTTAACGACCTCCTTTATTTTGTCCATAGGTTTTATTTACTTTTATGTACCATTAATTTTTTTTATTTCATTGGGATCCAATGAAATGGAATGTGAATTCTATTTCTAACATATTTGATCGTAGAAATTTGTTATTGTGTTATATAATGTTATTAAAAAAAATACTATAATTGTATAAATAATAAGCAAGTTTATGTTCATGGGTCTAGTGAAACTCGTGCTCTGCCTTCTTTATTATATGAACTTCATAGTCGACTTAATCTCGCACCTGAGCTGATTTGAACTCTATTTGATTCAAATTCTTAGCGAGACTGCGTCAAATACTCATGTGCAACTCGACTCATTTATATTCTTTCAAGCCAAAACTTCAAGAGTACTACCGGGATGTGCTTGTTCTCAGGACTTATGGCTTTATGAGTTATGAAATTTAAGATTTTCAAATCTCTAATATCCGATATTTCTTAAATTCAGAATATTTATAAATATAAGATTTTCAAGCAATGCCTCTGGAACGTCAGGATGGTCAGTCATTTCACAGCTGCAGTCGAGGTGTTGTGTTCAAGTGGGGTTGCTCCCCTTAGGGATTCAACCATGAAAGCCCTTATTGATAGATAACTAGTGGTGCCATCTCAATCCCTGCCTTCTAGCTCTGTCGTCCAGCCAGCTTTAATTGTGGATGGGGACTGTGTACTCAGATGTATCCGATCCTTTCTAAAAGGGACTTCCTATGGGAGGGACGTGATGCGGGCTCACTACCCATTGGACGCTCTTAGCGGTGATGGGTTAGTGACTTCCATGGGCTTGCTCATAGGTATCACTGAGGTCTTATGACTCAGGGGTTGTACCCCAAGGTACTCACGGAGTTTATTGCTTCGGCCCCCTTACCCCATATTAAAGCCGGATAATGGAATTCAGCCCATTGTTGTGGGGGCTATCTAGCGAAGGATGGTTTCTAGAGTGGATGTGAAGAAGGTTGGGAAGGAGATGGCTCAGTACTTGGGGATCTTCAATTTTGGAGTGGGGACACCTTGTAATGCTCTGTATTTTTGTGTAATTTCAATTTCAACCCTTGTATTTGTCGAAACTTTCATTTTGTATTCTTGTAATCTCGAGTTCTTATCAATGGAAATATTTTTAAACCAACCTTAAGTGTTATTATGTTATTCAAGCTTAAACAATCGTATGCATACTATCATCCTTGATTTGAAACACTTGAAATACAAGTCGTGTTAAATCTACTTTGTTCGATGTTCGTTTCTTGATCCATATAAGTTTAGAAACTAGCCCAATCATAAACTATGTTTAAATAGGCGTAAAACCAAGACCAATGGGTCAAACCCGACAAAACAACGAGATTAGAGGCCCGTCTCATCACGCCAAGGGTGACCACCTTGAGCTTTGCATAACGTGAGGGATCTCCTAGTCAGCCTGCATGTTTTGTCGACACGTTACATCATTTTGCCCTAATCTCTTACTTATCACCCTAATCTTGTGTATTTGGCCCATATTATGAACCCAATACATTCCCCCACTCCCAAACAACATTATTAAAGCTTAACCCACCTGTTTTATCACCCAACCACCCATTAATGGCCCACTAACCACTTTTAGGCAGGGTCAACCAGTTCAAATTTGACCCACCCAATTCTAAGTCTCTAGATCCTTTCTCTATAAATAGAGGATAGCCTTTCCTCCTCCAACTATCCATTCATCCCACACTTAGGCTTACACTTTAAATCTTCCTGCCTTGTCCAGAATCCAAGACTCAATCTCAGTAAGTTTGACTTTCTCATTCTGATACTTCTTCTTTGATTTTTAAAGGTTCTTTAAGCAAATGGAAAGTTCTAATCTGAGGCTTAAACCTCTTACATGGATTTTGGCTTCCTTTAGCTCTTGTTACACTAAAAATCTTAGACCTTGATTGTTTTCTTTAGCTAACATCTACCCAAAAACCAAACCAAGACACAATCTACACCTATGGTTGCATGTCATGTGTGAAGGTTCGTATTCCTAACTAACCTTTCTATGTGATGTTCTACCAACTTACATCTAGACCATGACCAAACCTAGGGAATCAATCTAACAAATTGGTTTAAACCCTTGCATTTAGGTTGTAAAGATGATGTGAAAATTGGTTGAAAACTCATTCACACTAACTAGTTAAACTAACCCAAGCCTATGACCATACCAAGGGATCTATCTAATCTATGACTAAGCACTCCGAGTTAAGGTCAGGTAATGGAGTTCTAAGGGTTACAACCTACCTCCAACTCACTTATCGGATATTACATGGTTTGTCAACTTCACAAGTAAACATTATGACCATAAAGTAAACCTGATAAGTAACATACACTTAACATGCTAACATTTAGACTTGTTTTATCCAACATAAGAACCTAACATAAAAGTTAATCTTTAGGTTAAGACATACCTCTAAGATTAACTATTGGTGGATTTCATTATGAATCCCCAAGCTTGGAATCAACTCTAAGTTAGAAATGCTTTAAGATTATTACCAAGCACATGTTAATTGGTTCACGTTTTCTCAAATCCATTTTTCCATTCAAGGTCTAACCCTATGTATAAAACCCAAACCCAAACCCAAACCCTATCCTTCCTTTTCATTCGTATATTCATCTCTAGACATATTCATTTGTTGTCCTTATACTTTTAGGCTGGTTAGATGGCCTTGCCTTTTTCCACTCATTCGTGCTCGTCAAAGAACCTTCGTTTGCAAAACCGTGAGTATACTTGACCCATTTACGCTATAAAACACTTTTGGGTTGCAACATGTAAAATTATCAAATTCATTATCACATACTATCAATCCCATGTAAACAATAAATCCTTAAACATGCTTATTTGTTGTGCTAGTTGTATAATACATGCTAGAATAATTATGCTTAGCTATCTATCATTAACTTTGTAAGCCTCCCTTAACATGTATAGCGCTATAGGAGTAGCACACCGTTTGTGGGTCATTGTTAAGTAATCAATCAATCACGCCTTATTTGCTTTGACGATAAGGTATCTTACGGTCTTTCACTTCAGTGTTAGATTACGCTAGTGAAATCTTTGGTTTGATAATAGCTTTTGTATGCTAGAATGTCCCATAATTTAGTATACATTAACATGTGGATCGAGTTATTCAATCATTATATTACGTATATAATCAAACTAAAATGATCACCGACATAATTTGTGTTGACGATATTTTATACATATTTGACTTTCTAAGGTGCTTCACAACGCGAACAGGTTCCTTAACTCCTTTCACATGGATGGATCCTTGGCTTTGCTTACAGTGGACTTCTCTAACACCCTCAATATGGTTGACCGCATAGCCCTTCTACGAGAGGTTCACTAACGTTGCTCGTTTATCTATTTGTGGGTTCGATTCCTTTACGCCCTGCCAGCTACGTTGTATGTTGGTAATGACTGTATAAGGGCTGCTACTGGAGTTCAGCATGGAGGTCCCCTCCTCTTCGCCCTTGCCTTGAACCCCCTAGTTCTCCTGTTACATGAGAACTGTAACCTCCCATTTCATGCCAGGTACCTGGACGATGAGACTGTTATTGGTGATGCCATTAAGGTCACTAAAGCCATAGATATTATCAGCTCAGAGGGGGCATCCATGGGGATTAAACTTAATATAATGAAAACAGAGGTATTTTGGCCGACATATAATAGGTTGAATGTTAAGGATAGGCTTTTCCCCAGCGGGATAGGTAGACCGAAGAGAGGCGTGAAGCTCCTTGGAGGCGCTGTTAGTCGAGATACCTGCTTTATCAAGGAGTTGGTGGGGCGGAAAGCCACGTGTGCGGTTGACCTTGTGAAACTCCAGCCTTGCCTTTGGGATCCCCAAAGCGAACTCCTCCTGTTGTCTTGCATGGGGATCGCTAAGTTGCTTTTTGGGTTACGGACATACCAACCCCCTATGATGGATGATGCAGTATCAAGTTTTGATAATGGCTTACGGGAAGCGATTGGAGCCATAGTTGTATGTGGTGGACCATTTTTTGGTGACCTCCAGTGCCGATTGGCATCCCCACCGATGCACTTGGGAGGCTTAGGCCTTTCTTCAGCTCAGTATGTTGTTGTTTACGCTTTCATGGCGTCGAGGGCTCAGCCTTGGAAGCTATAGGACCACATCTTACGGAATAGCGGGGTTGCCGGCCTAGACTCAGACTATGCGCAGGCCCTCAAACGCCTCTCTCCTAGACTTCGATATTGGTGATTTCTCTGACAAGGACACCCCCAAAGCCACATAAAAATTTGGTGAATGCATTTTTTAGCAAAATCGCTTAGAGCCTGAGAGAAGTTTTTGGTTTATAACCCGCTAGAAGATGGTAACTGAATGCTTGCAGGTAGGGAGGCTGCAAACGAAATGAAGTTTCAGCTAACATATTTTAGAATGATCTTCAATCAAAATATTTGATTAAAATGTCACTCAATTTTGGTATGAAAAGTGTAAAAGAGGTCAAACGATTTCATAAAACTTCTAAACTTTGAAACAAAGCCTAGACTAATGCATGGTGTTCATATGTGATGTGTGTTTATTATGTGTATTGATCAAGGATTAATCAATTTGGAGTCATTTGGTCATTTAACCTAACTAGGTGTATTAATACACGCGTTGCGCGTTTTTCACATGAGGCGTTAATGCGGATTTTCTAAACTCAATATTTAAACAAACTTACTCAATGCCAACATGTTATCATTCAACTCCGTAACAAATATGTTAATTCAAAATTAACCAATATGATGAAAACCCACAATCATTCGACTTAACCTCACCTAGAAGCCATGTATTTAGTCATCATCAATGGGTACACAACAACCCACACAGAAGTGAACCGGAGGACAAATAGTGAATAAAATAATAATATAGTTAATATAAATAAAATAATAATATAGTTAAAAAAGTTTTTAAATAAAATAATATTATAATTACTATTCATTTAGATTTACTATTCATTAGGTTTGATTATTAATATTATATATATATATATATATAATATAATATAATTATGTGTGATTAGGCATCATATGAAATACTAGATGTGCTTTTAGTTTTTCATTGTGGTAGGGTAGAATGAACTCATGAAGGTAACTAAACAAATAATGGATAGAAAATTAGGTTAAAGTATACGAAGGAAAAGTTTTCAAAATTTTCCTTAAAGTTATCTATTGTATATGGTAGTGGTGTTTAATCATGATACATCATGAAAATTGTCCATAAAATGCATTGTTTTAATCGTAAACATCATTAACATCAAAATAGGAAAAGAAATGTAAGGAAAGGAAAACATGAGGAATGAATTGAACTTAAAAAAACTTAATAATTAATTAAATATAAATAAAGCATGTCTTAAAATAAATTCCACAAAAGAATGTTTGTTTGATATACATCAAGGGTATGTTTGGTAAAATTAGATGGTAGCTGGTGGTTGAAAGCTGGTAGCTGTAGCTTTTTACATATATTTTGGTGTTTGGCAGAGTAACTGAAGCTTTTAATAAAAATGTATAAAACGACAAAAATAGGCATAATTAAAAACTTATATGTAAGGTTTTTATTTTTAATTTATAATAGAATAAATATTTGTGTCAATTACTCATTAAAAGCTTGTAGCTAGTAGGAGTTTTTTCTTAAACGCTAGTACTAGTAACTTTTCAATATAGAATTTTTTCTCCTAACCTAGAAGCTTCAAGCTCCTACAACCAAACAAGGTTTTTTTTTATTGAGTAGGAGCTTTTTCTTAAAAGCTTGAAGCTCATAAAAGCTCCTTGCCAAATATACCTTAAAACTTATTATGGTTCTATGTTCCAAAATTATTGGCGGATATCAAGTCTACAGGTTTTCTATGGTTAAAGAATCAGATAAAGATGTATACTTTGAAATGGTCTATTGGTGTAGTTGTGATTTTGTCTAATTCCATATCTAGCTGCTGGCTGGTATTTGGTTTTCTAATTATTTTTGTTTGTTTAGATAAATGTTTTTATTTCGTAACTGTAAAATTACATTAAAATAGTGGGCAGGCTGGCAACAAGCTACACTGTCACCCTCTTTCTGAATCGTAAACCCTAATATACTAAATACAAACCTCTGTCCTCCTGGAGTCGCAATATTGCTACGGATAACCCGTTAGGCCTTGATCAGGAAACGGTTAGCCTCTGGTGCCAAAGAGCCAAAGGTATCAAAAGCCCAAGGGGACCGAAGCATGTTGATTAGCTTCACATGCTGTAGCATGTTTTTTCACTTTCCTCGATTTTTCCCTGCTTGTTGCTTGTCCAGCAACAAACCCATTATCCTATAAACCAGCTAGAGGTGACACACTTGTGAGGTCAACACAAGCATGTTTCCCTGTCACACGCCGCCAAGGCGGAAACACGGGATACGACTTCGAATGATTTCCAAGCACGAAAGTCACACAGACATTTATTAAATTAAAATAGGGACTTCGATTAGACAACTTAGTTTCACAAACATAACATTAATTGTCTTAAATAAAACCATTGTATGAAAATGTTTTGACTAAAACAACACAACAACGGTTCAAAAGGTAGTATCCCATCATGATGCTCGCACGCGACCCTCCCAAGATCCGTGCTTCATGCTAGTTACCTGAAAAACATGCATGTAAAAAGTATAGGTCAACATAAAGTTGGCGAGTTAACGAGTTTTTAATATTTGGACATGTAATCCAAAACCGACTAAATTACTGCCTAGCTAGGGCAATAATTAATATGTGATCTGACATGAGTCGATAACCCCAAACCTTGACATGTTGTGCCTCGCCCATTGTACACTAAAGACAATGAATAAATGTGAAATACAAGCACACTTTGATATCTATCATCCAGTCAGAGAGACTGACCAAGAGTGGGAGTGTCAACCCAATAGATCTATTCTGGTGTTTCATGGCTAAGTCCATAGCTAATGGTTACAGTGTGATATATGACACGAGGGCCTTATGGATCCTAAACCTTAATGTCTCATGTTCACATGTAAAACTCACATGATGTCTGAATGCTAGACTGGACTGAATCGGACGTGGAAATGTCTGGTATGGGATGCCCTATATTCAATTAAAGGCAACTTAAGTCTATGTATTGTCCTATCTACCATGCATTTGTTCACCCGACTTGAACACCTATGGACTGTGTGTTTCTGTACCACTATCCATATATGTCACACACTGCATGTGTTGAGAAATGTTTATTTTTGTCGTTATTTGTGGCTATGATTAATCTATTATGGTAAAATCAATACCTCGGTTTACCCCATGTTATCATGGATATGTGTTAGTTATTTATACCTAAAAGTGGATTATTGGCACATATTTCGGCTAGTGTGTATAAAAATACCATTCTCATGTATTTAGTACTTGTTAACACATATACTTTGTCATTTAACATATGTTTAAAAGAAAGAATAGTGTTAAATCTAATTAACACATGTTTATGGCTTTTTAACACATGTTTACAAAATCATCTTTATGTGTATGTATCGACTTTGAGTTCTAAAAATGATTGTTTCCACTTTTAAACGTGTCTAGACACACATGCATACACTCGCGTGTATGTGTGGGTGTATATGTGTCCATTCATGGGTGTTTATACGTGTAGATACATACCATATGTGTGTATATATAAGTGTGTTAATTACAAGGTTTCTATGACTCGTGAGAGCCTTGGTCGATTATTTTCCAGGTTATCGTGTTCGGTTATAGGTGTGCGAGTGTGAGTAAGGGTCGGGTGACTCCTAACATCGATCGAAACATACATAAAAAGAATCATAAGATGGTTTTGTTAACATGCCACAATAACAAGTTTTAGAACAAAGATGTGGTCGATCTAGAGCCGGTTTCTCCACTCCACAACCTTCAAACTCCCAAGCAATGTGATGTAGAGGCTGTGATGATGTTGTTGGTTTGAAATGGGGCTCGGGTATGAGGGTTTGGGTTTGGCCGACGGGTCTCCAAGGGAATGGAAGGGTTCTCAAGTGTTAGTGAGTTTTGGATGTGTTATGGTGTGATTCTCTTGACTCTATGTTCCTTATTTATAGCAGAGAGGGAGAGGGGAGAGTCCTTGGGTGATTAGTTCACAATTATGGTAAGTCAACACTCTATTTTCATGGTGTGCAAAAGGTCTAGTGTCTATGTTAGTGTTAATAGTTGACCTTGGCATTTTGTTTGCTTGTGTAGGGTGTTCTTGGCCGATAAGCATGGGGAATGGGCAAGGAAGTTGTGGCAAGTCAATAAGGCTTAGAATGGTCATGTGTTTTATGTTGTTTCTACTTTGGTATAAGGGCCTAGGTAATTGTAATGTGTGGATAAGAATGCTAAGTAAGGTATGAGTGTTTGTATGCATGCGTGAGTTATATGTATGTGTAGGTGGTTTGTGTATCAATTTCCATCATGTGTGTGTATGTGTGTACTCGTACGTATGTATATACATATATATAATGTGTGTGTGTCTTGTACAAGGTGAGTAGTGTCCAAAATCAACACATATTCCCTTGTATTGGGAATGCATGAGCCGAAATGCCTAGGGAAAGAGCAAGGTTTCTTTGTCAAGTCAACTAGTGTGATTTTGAGGGTGTAGGGTGGCTCATGTACTAGAATGGTAATAATCTTGGATTTGGTGAGGTTGTGAAATGTGTGTGGGTGCTTGTGGTTCAACATATGTATGTATGTGGAAAATGGTTCAACAATGTGATGTTATGTAGAAGTGTAGGTATGCCGAACGTATGGGTGTGTGTACGATAATGTATTTGTTTGATTAATACACACACACAAAAGTCTATATGGATTGGACATCTATAGGTATAAGCACACATAGTGGTGTTTTTGGAAACTTGATTAATATAATTGTTCATGTGTGTACATTTATAAACATTCAAATGTTGATTGTATGAGGTTATGTTGCATTGATAGTGGTTAAACCTCACACGCATGCATATATGTATGGATATGGCCAATTTTAGGGTTGTATGTGGGTTCATTGTTCGTGTTTTTACTAGTCGTTCAACTAGTTTTCCATGAATGTGCATCGAGACATTTATTGTTCGTGGACGTTGTTTGTTTTTGTCACACCCCGCCTAAGGCGGAAACGCGAGGTGAGACGAACATGGTGATCACAAACATTGTTTATGAGAAATACTAAATGTCATTTATTTCATCAACACATAAGTCACATAGTCGAATACAAATTACAAATCCTAACACATGTTTCAAACAACTATGTCAAAACCCCAAAAAAATGTCTCCTTCATGTAGTCCTAAACTTGGCTCTTTAACGTCCTTACTTGGTTTCCTGAAAAACATGCTTACAAGTGTCAACTAAAAAGTTGGTGAGTCCGTAGATTTTGTTGACTCGATAAAACAGTTTTGTTGCTCAGAAAGTTTCGTTGTCTGTGTCCATGCAGAATATAGTTACCATGAGCACCATAACCAAACCATGACGTTCATGTGCACCCCGCCCCAATGCCTTGTCACGGGACATTGTAAAGTATGGGTAATATGCATTCATATGTGTTAGCGCGACTAACAGTGAAAGGGGGTGTCAACCCAAATAGTACTATTCATATGATCCACGGCTTATTGCTAAGCTAATGGTTATAGTTGTCTGGGGAATTTTTGTTGATCTGTGACAATTGTGGGTCTAACTCATGTAACACATATTGTTGTCATGTACATATGTTGGTCTATAGCATGTTTCTCCCCGAAGTTGCAAAACAGTAAAACAGTAAAAAGGGTCCACGAAACTCACCTGATAGTGTCACATGTGGTCTAGCAAAGCAGAAGTAACTACTGTTCCGACAAAAGTGCCCTATAACGTCAACGACATCTTAAGTTGTGTGTAATCGTTTGTTATACAAGTCAGGTTCCCATTATTGTGAACCGTGTCATTCAATGTGGATCATGTGAGGTTTGATCCGAAACATGTTTCATGATTCCATATGTAATGTGTGACCGATTGTTTACCATTAGACAACATGATTGAACATATATAAGTGGAACAAAGTATACATAATATTTGTGATTTAGAAGCTCGATTACTAAATATATATTAAGCGGTTCATTAACACTAGTTGAGGGCCGATTATTATGATCAAAAGGCTTGGGTTTGGGTTCACAATGTGGGTAAATAGATAGTTTAGATTATGACTTACCTAAGTGTGTCTTAAGAGGGTGAATGCTTGAAGTATTTGAGTCCTTCCTTGGCTTGATGCTCGTGCCTTGCTATCTTGATGTGGTCTCTTCGTCTAAAGGGTGTAGGGCCGAGAGTTATAGTGAGAGAGAGTAGAAGTGTGTTTGGTGTGAAGAATGGGATGGTGGAAGCCTCCTTATATAGTGGATTATATGGTAATCCTTACACCTAGTTCCTTGTGTCCATTGATTAGTTCATATGCCTTAGTAGTAAAATAGCTTTGTCAACGTGTTTGGTGGCTTTCAAATGGATCGGCCGATTGGCTTTGGTCACCAAATCTTCCATATTTGGCAAAGATCAAGTCTTAGAGTGGCATGAGTTGGATGGTAAGGCACTAGAAAGGTGTAAGAGGGATGATTTGTCTTCTTGTTGTTGTCATACATGACACAAAATTCCAAGAGTGTTTTACTAAAATGAAAGGGTGATGTCGATGGGTGATTGGCCGCAAATTGTGAAGAGGTAGGGAGGTGTGTTCTTGTCGTAAACTATAAGAGGAAAAGGGTAGACTTGGGGGTGATGGTGTCATATATGTTGGGAACAATTGTGTTAAACCCTTATGAAAGGGACTTGTCTTTGGAAGTCTCCTTGTACTTCGGCCAAGATAAGAACAAGAGGTGAAAGTGTGTGAAAATGATGGTTCATGCTTGTTAACTATCCTTGTCTTGTATCTAATTTAGTGTAAGAAAGTGTGTAAGTGACTTAGTTGTCTTACTTGTCCTTTAGTGATTATGCATGTCATGTTTGATAGGGATGTTTCTAGTGGCCAATAATAGGAAAAAGGAAAGGGACTTAACATGAGATCAATGATCAAGTGAAAGTGACATTTGAATGTAAAACTCTTTTGTTGTTTTCCTTGGTGTATAATCGCATGTATATATATATATATATACATATATATTTATATAGTTTTGTCTTTTCCTAGTTCAAGTGTGTATATATGTAGGAATTGTAGGTGTGTCCATTGTCTTGTCTTTATTAACTCACATTGTGTTTAATCACGTACACATAAATATATATACTCGGCTTTTGTGTATGTATCCTATTGTTTAACTAATTTTTGATCATGCACATAAGTATTTGTAAAAATATAGTTTTTGGCAAAATAAATGTTATGTGAAATGCCATATAGGTGTTTGCTTTTGTTGATTCTTATGATGGTCATGGGTAGAGTTCATAATCGTTCAAATAATGCGGCGCACCGATACACTTATTTTAAGCACCAGTGAAATAAAAACAATTAATTGTGCGATCTCGACTAGTGGATTTGGCGGGTGTCACAGTTTTTGTTCTTGTCTGGGTAACAGATTGGAATCCTATGTTCAATGGTATCGATTCCCAAAACTAGGGTTTTGCATGGATTTTTCCTATAGTCTATCTTGAACTATTCGACTAGCTGGGACATTGTAACAACTAATCTGTCTACTGCTAGACTGTATGTCTCGGGATTACTTGTTGGAACCCTGTATGGTCCAATTATGATGAATAATATGAAATGTAGTGCCATGCACAATGTATACGTGTAAGTAAGTGTATGGTCATGACCTGTGGTTTCGACGGGTGTTACATTAACTTCCGCAGAGTCCGTAAGAAAATTCATGGGGCCTCCTTCTTGGCCGAAATCATAGGTCGCCTTAAAATGTCCCATAAAACGTCCTGCACCTAGTCATGTAGGTATTTGAACCCCGACAGCTCCTTGCAATGCACCGCATGCTCCCCATATTTATCCAGGCAGACCTTGCGACAGATCGGACAGATTTCATCCTTAGGGAACATGGGAACCATCAAAAGATATTTAAGAATTGCGCTATTTCGACCGCAGACATGCTTTGGCTTAAACCGTCAATTGGGATAACGGTAAAAAAATCCTGGGTATGAGGACCCTGCAAACGAACCAAACGAACACGAATAGATCCTTGTTCGTGTTTGTTTGTTAAGAAAATTATTTGTTCACGAACAGTTCATGAACACTTACCGAATGAGATTTTTTGTTCGTGTTCGTTTGTTAAGAAAACACTCATTTCCATGTTCATTTGTGTTTGTTTGTTAATTTTGTTCATGAACGCACACGAACACAAACTGATAGTAATGAACACAAACAAGTGTTCATGTACGGAAACAAACACAAATGGACATATATTAACTTTTGAATAACATCGAATTCACATACATTAAGACATTAGCTAGATCCACCTAAAATATAACCTAATTGTCCAAACATACTTAGTACTGGAGAAGAGCGTTGGAGGTGGAGGGCATCAACGCTGGAATGTGGAAACATTTATTGGATACAAAAAGTAGGTTTATTGATCTCATATAGTCATATATTTACCTCATATATATTATTTATTGGTAAGATAAATAAAAATAAAATCATATAAAAAAATTATAAAAATTAAAAACCTTAATAAACTATCAAACACAAACGAACATATTACCGAACGCTCACAAACATAAAACGAATGAACACGACCTCTGTTCATGTTCGTTCGTTTAACTAAACAAACGGAATTTTTTGTTCGTGTTCGTTCATATATTAAACGAACGAACACAAACGAACTTCCCGCCGAAGGTTCATGAAAAAATATATTTTAAAGCTATTGGAGTCGAGGTTTTATGCCTTTCTTAAACACGTATATTTCATAAAAATGGGTCAAGTTAGGTAAAAATCGTCACTTCTCTTACTTAGTCTTATTTAAATGATTTCCATCTAAGCAAAATTCAACTATGATTGCAAACCTTTACGATCTTTAGTACCTTATAATAAAAAGAAACTAAACGGAGACACGTATATCTTAAAATTTTAAACATAATTAATATTTTTATGTTTATCTTTTGTTTATCTATATATTTGTTTAGTGTATAATAAATAATTTTTAATCCCCTTTATTTTCTCTTTTCTCTCCTATTAAAGAATAGTATTATATCATAATTTTCATGTAATTCTCTCATATTCAATAATAATTATGTTTTCATCTCTCTCCTATTAAATGAAAATATTAAATCATAATTTCTCCCTTTCTCTTTTATTTATTCAATTTTTTCTCAACTATTTATTCTATTTTCTCGTTTATTAGTAACAACTAGTGGGGAACTCGCGCGTTGCGTCGGAATCAACAATACAGAACGGGAGTATATATAAAACAGAATCTGATACCGTTAGGTTGTATACATTATTGTAACGGTACCCACACTTATGTTTAATGTAAGCAACATTTAATGTAAAAAAATAGCCACACATAATTATAAAAAATTGTTAACAAAAAAAGAAAAAGAGTACAACTCAATATGAAACCAAAAATTGCATAATTCATAAAAAAATTAAATAGTAAATGGTAACATTGGACCTTTGCAACTTTGTGAAGCAAAACAAACCACATATATGAAACAGACATACCAATATTGATGACAGGTCAATACATCAGTGAATACATAATAAACAACAGTGGGTGAATAATAACTACATGTAAACAATAGGCAAAGAATTGATGTAAACAACTCAGAAAATCAAAATCTAACAACTCAAGATAACCACCAACAGAAAGAGACACAAAGTTCTACGATATGGTATTATTTCTTAAAATTCAATCAAAAAATATTTTGGTTATGTTGATTTTCGGAGATAACCGAATTATAAGTATCGCATACATTGATATGCACACATCGATACACACACATCTTCTAGACACACACAACACATAATACATTATACACACATCGAATATGTTAACACACACAATCATGCATAGCCACACTTTGACACACGTACACACACTTTGACACAAATACATGAAACACACACATCACATTGATACCATCATACACACGCAAACGTAACCAAACAAACAACACAGTAACACCACACATTATACACACGGTTTCAGAACCATTAATTCGCTTTACCCTTCTTCTCAATTTGACGGCAGCTTGTTGAAACATAATTCAGTTGTAAAGTAGATAGAAAACTACACTCATTTTTCTATGAAAATTGAGATAAAGGTTGGATTGTTACATTGGATTCAATTTAAAACACCGTCTGGTTCGTGGAGGCAAGGTGGCTGGTGTAACCACGACGAAGCTCATTCGCCAGCAAGTGTGACGTTTGTTCCAACTTACAAGGTTATAGGGTGGTGAGAGTGACTGTTAGGGAAGCCGGTGAAGGAGTGGTGGTGAAATTTGTGGTCATGTATGAGTGCTTCAACGATTATTTAAGTTAGGTCATATTGATTAAGATTTTTTAATAGCAATAATAACCAATTAGGATGTTGATTATTAAAACAACCTCACATCTTCTTCGTCTTGCAAAACCTTTCTTATACACAAAGCTTCAAACATTTAGGGGCCATAAAGTCATCATTAAATATATTTTTTAGTGCATTGGTGACCATGAGAAACTTTAGATCACGATAACAAAGACATTTCATTATTTACTTATATTACTTGTTTATTTAAAATCATTATTCACCTATTTATAAAGACATTTCCTTTTATCCATTAATTATATTTTAACAATACTTTATTTATCAATTTGATTATGTTTATCAGATCATTTAACAATTTAATACTCATATGATAAAAGAATATTTTGCTCTTTATGAATTTCATTAAGTTTTTGTACCATAAGCATAAAATGTAATAATTATTTAAATTTTGTTGGTATCCTTCTCAATTTTTTATAATATAGCGTAGATAGTGGTTATGTGTGATTCATTTATTAATTAATGACTCATCAAGTAAAGTTATTAGGTTTGTAAATGTGGGGAATGGATGGGTCATGGGAGGAGAAACGGTCACCATCTCCAAAAAAAACTTCAATGTCCATCATTGGATTAATTGGCTATTAAATATTCCTCAAAGGCTTGAATGGGCTTACAAATAAGTAGTAATGTAGTTTTTTTTTGAAAGGTTTATTTCATTCACAAACGCCACAAGAGGTCCACAAAGCGAGGACCCAAGGGCAAACCAAGAGACATTACATCACGGACATCGGAGAATTACACCAAACATTCCAATCAATATGTTTAAATCTAGACCTATTTCGAATCCAAAAATACGAAGTTGTCTTTATGATTTCCACGACTTCAATCGCTCTACGTCTCTTTGCATTGAAAATCCTACTGTTCCTTTCATTCCAAAGTGCCCACATGGTGGTAATGATGATCCCCCTTAAGATGTATTTACCTTCCTTCGAGTCGGTTTGTGAGTCCACCGTCTTCAAAAGATCAGAAACGTCAAAAGCGAAAATAGGGGCTAACCGGCACCAAACATGGATTCTGGACCACACTTCAGCCGTAAAAAGGCAAGCTGTGAAAACATGTAGCGCTCGTCTGAATCGCATAAAGCGCACTCATTAGATGGCAGAACCACTCCACGCCTGAGTAATTCAATCTTCGTAGGTAGACGATCCAAACAAGCTCTCCAAACCATAATTTTGCACTTTAGAGGGGCCTAACCTTCCCAGTAGTAATGTAGTAATAATTCAGAATATTTATTTGGGTTTTAATTAATATAATTTAATAATATTGTAGAAAGACTATTTTAACCTCTTACTAACTTCATTAATTAAGGTGTTGTGCCATAAGCATAAAGTATAGTAATTACTATAATTTGGTTGTAATCCTTTCCTCATGCTTTATAATATAGTATAGATTTAATTTTTATTAATTTAACCTCGTATAATACACGAGTTTTTAACTTAACAATAAATAAAAAACAAAATAAGGTTTTAATTAGTAAAAGTACATCAAAGTTTACTTTTTTAAAGACATATGTTGACAATTGTATGTGTTAAGTGATTATATTACATTTATTCAACCCATGTAAGATACAAGTTTATTCAGCCCATATAATAACAGTTTTTTATATATAACTTTGTTAAATTTATTCAGCCCATATAATAACAGTTTTTTTATATATAACTTTGTAATTACTCAGCATATAAAAGAACATTTATTCACCCCGTGTATTACACGAGTTCTAACTTAGACTATGTGTTGTGGCTAGAGGTGAGTGAGAGCTTTATCCTCTAATATTGAGTCACGTAAGCGCTGACATGGTAGGGTGATAAAGTTGTAGCCTAAGCAGTTAATATCGGCGATATATCGGTTATATCGGTCCGATATATCGGTTATCGGTGGGTTAGGTCTGTATCGGTCAGAAATCTCGGCCATAATATCGGAGCCGATAATATCGGCCGATATGACTGATATTTCGGCCGATATACACATAAAAAATATCGGTTGTGCAACCGAGATATCGTTTTGAGCTTTTTTGGCCCATTTTATATAACTTTTAGAGACAAACCTTAACTTACAGAAGAGTAGAGCAGCAGAGGAGAGGCTGATATAGGTTCGATTGATGTGCAGAGGAGCAAACGAGCAGAGGAGAGGCTGAGAGTGGGTCGATTGTTGCTGCAAGTTCTGCTCCTGCTCTGTTCTCAGAAGTTAGGGTTTTCTAACTTGTGTACATGACGGCTCTTGTTATGTTTTATATGGTTATGGGTTATTAGGAGTTTAGGGTTTCTGTTGGGCCAAAAAAAACCCATCTGACTTTAATTGTTTTCATTGGGTTTCTATTGGGCCTCTTAACTATTATTATTACTATATAAGTTTCAGTGTTTTACATTATATATATATAGGTAAAAGATCCTGTAGGAAAATTGTTTTGTGTGAGAAGTGTAGGAAGGATTAATAGCCATTGGATTAAATTTAAAGATTAAGGACATTTAAGACATTTAACCATTTTTAAGTCTATCCAATCCCACTAATTCAGCCAAGATTTTTAAAAGTTCAGTATATTATTTTTGAAAATTATAGGATTAATTCCCAAAAATAGGATCCTTTACATTAACAATTCCCAATTAGATTTATAAACCTTATTTCAATTCCTTTAATTTTATTCATCTTATTCTTTTCTTTTGTTTTTCCGGTTCTATAGTTTGTTTGCATGTTTTATCAATAAAAACGAATTAATATTGAATGCATATTAGAAAACTGTGTTAAATAAAACACTTCTAACGTTTCAAGTGTATAGCATTAAAACACTTCTCATATCAGAAACTTGTGCTATATAAAGTGTTTTACATCACCAATAAAGTGTTTTATAAGCATTTATAAAACAAAAACGTTTTTTTATGTTTCAATGTTGCACAAACAGAAAACTTGTAATATTAGAAGTTTAATGCATATTAGAAAACTGTGTTAAATAGAACACTTCTTATGTTATAAGTGTATAACATTAAAACACTTCTCATATTACAAGTGTATAACATTAAAACACTTCTCATATCACAAACTTGAGTGGTGGTGTTGGTGTGGATGATCTGTGACTGTATTTTTTCACCAAATAGTGTTGATTATCCTCTTTACAGTGTCGATGGTCACTGAGTTTCGGTCGATAGATGTGGATTATCCTCTTTAAAGTGCCGATAGTTGGTGAGAGAGATCTTTGTAAAGGTGGATGTTGGTGTGGATGATCTGTGACCGTGTAAATTAATGAGGGTGTTGTTGAAGGTGGGTGTTGGTTTGATTGATTTTCTTTTGAGGGTGAAAATTTGTGACTCTGTTTTGATATAGAGAGAGAAGATAGTGGTGCTTGAATTTAGGGAGAAGTTAAACAATTTACATAAATAAAAAAAATACAATCTCAATTTTGCCCCCAACTAAAACACTTAATGGACAAATTTACCCCCATCTATTACAAAAATTAATTAGAATTTAAACAAATTTATAGGTTTAATCTTAACCATCCATTTCTAGATCCAATGGCTAAAAACACTTCCTACACTTCTTACAAAAAACTATTTTCCTACAGGAACCTTACCCTATATATATATATATATACAAATATATATACACACACAATATAAAACTACCGATATCTCATCGCGAAAACCGATATATCAAATATCGGTCCTTGACCGATAACCGATATTTTACCGCATTAACTGTTTAGGCTGTAGCTCACTCGCATGATCCTGTTGTGGCTAGAGGTGGACAGCAGCTTTATCCATTTTTTTAAATTATTATTTTTTAAACTTTGTTATTTTAAATTTATATAATATTTAAATGTACTACTACAAATTAAATAATAAAAATAAAATATTCATTAATAAAAAAGAATTACAAAAACATAATTAATAAAAAAGTAAAAAATTAATAAACTACTACTCGTCGTTTAGTTCTTCTTCGAATTCTTTCACGAGATGGTCTCGTTCTCCTTGAAATATCGCCCGACGAGGCATTGGGAGGTTGCTAAAGTCCCTCGTTAAAAAGTCCATGTTCCTCAATCTTACTTTTTTCGACTTTAGCTTTCCCCGTCCTCGGCCACCACCTCTAGCCGTCGGACCACCTCTGCCACCACCCCTTATTTGCCCTCGCTTATTTGGGGCTGGTGGTTGCGTATCCGGAATTACAAGATCCGGAGACGGTGGTGGCATTTGGCTAAGATTATCTTCAAGTTCGGTATCCATCCCAAACCCGTGTTCATCTAAGAACTTCATAGCCGGTTTCTATGATCCTTCCCATTGTGATGGATCCATTTTTTTAAGACTGAAGATTTTTTTTGATTGTTTAGTGTTTGAAGATTGAAGATTGTTTTTTATTGTTAAAAATGATTAAAAATGTTTTTTTTAATAAATAGCCAAAACTAGCCGTTGGCCAACGGCTAGTTGGCAGCCAACGGTCGAATTTGACTCGCTATCACACGCGAGCACACTAGTGTCCACTCGCTCACGCGGTCGTTAGCCTATGAGTGTTATGGTTTAAGCTAACCACGTGGATCAAGTTGTGGCTCACGGCATCTCGCTCGCGGGCCACAACACATATTCTTAGTAAAAAGAAAATCGTGGTTCAAAACGTAGATTTGTGAAAAAGACCCCATTATAGGTTAAAACTAGTCAATTTTCATAAGAATTTCCAACATGAATATATTTATTTCTTGTTTGAACACCTTAAATGCTTTATAATAATCGCTTGGATTGGTTTTTTTTATCGATTTTTGTTGAATTGTTTGATTAGCATTTGGTTATATTGGTACATTTTTGACCAATATAATGGTTACGTGAGTTGAATTTGGGCTTGTATGTATGTAGTTTGCTTAAATTTAGCCATGTTTGAACTTACTTTTTCTTTTTTTTTACTAGTTGAACGCTGCGCCACCTTAGAGAACAATCACCCCGCCCAGGTTCAATCCCCGGGCTAGCAGAATCGGCTTCTAGCCCCTCCTAACAATGAGTGAGACATGAACATGTGACCTTCCCGGGTAGGAACCCCACAAAGTGAGTAAACCTTCTCACCTCCATTGCAACCACTGAGCTACAACATCATTGGCGTTTGAACTTACTTGACCATTTTTAATTCTTGTTAGAGATGGTAACACAAGCTAGGGACAGGAGCAGCAATAATGGCGGCTATGATAGGACTCCTTTATTTGTTGTGTGTATGGCGGCTATGATAGGACTCCTTTATTTGTTGTGTGTTAAGGGTGCAGTGACTTAGCTGGGTGTGGTGATCCACACGCCAATGAGTACGCTGGTGCGAACCAAGATATTCGTCTCGAAATACTGATGTTTGTCTTGGCTTTGGGTACACCCATAATTCGGTGTCAAGGTGTGACCCTAATGCTATGTGCACCCACCTAAGCTTCTTGATTGTCGATATAGCTTCGATAGAGGAAGAGGTGTAACTTATGTTACGACCAATTTTGCGTATTTTGTATTGTATTATTAATTTAGTGTTATTACCTTGTTTTCTTGCTTTTGTAAATTGAATGATACGAAAGCTATCCGTCAAGTAGTAAACGGCGTCCCTCATCTAAAGCGTTACCTCATGAACCAAAGCTTTTGTACAAGTTGGTATTTAACCCTTATGAGTTTATGTGCATATTTAATTTTATGTCATTAATGGTGACTGGGTGTATGTATGTGAACGATTTGTATATATTGACACGTTAAGAACACGCAAAATCAGTGTGGCGATACTATGATCGATGCACACATTACCGGCCTGTCTCCGAAAACCCTAGGGCTCTCAAGGGCCTTGTTCGAGTTATAAAAATTGGGCCCCAAAAGTTTAAGTTACACATAAAAAACAATAAGAAAATGATGATTGTGATATGAGAATAGCCTAATTGTTATTAAAAAGAACTAATAGCAAACAAGAAAAATCTCTCTATTATGTTACCATTTTTATATTAAGAAAAAAACAAATTGCACCATAATTTACTCTTGAATTCAAGATGGAATTTTTAATTAAAAAGATTCATCTTTGTTTTAAGAAATTATTAATAATTATACATATCTCTGATTTATTAAACCTGGGCTCAACCTTTTTTATTCTTTCAATTTCCACTGAATTGGGTTTAAATAAGTATGAGCTTTTTAGTTATATTCAATCAGAATGGACTGCATTGTATAAATATATTATACAAAAAAAAATTATGAGCCCTTTGCATTATTGGGCCCTGTACCAGTGTACCACTTGCACATGCTCTAAATCGGCCTGGGTCACACAGTTTTGCCAAGAGAAAGTTGACTAAGATCGATGGACATGGTTCGATAATGATGACATCAACATCATTAGACCATACCCTTCTAGTTTCATATTAGACCGTGTGTAATGGGGTGGAATCCCATTTCACGCCAGATGACGCCCCTCACCACCGCCCCCTAGACATTAAACATGTCCAAATCGTTTGAGGCGTGTTTTGTATCACAAACCAATTTCACACATATATACACACCAGCTATATTTAACAGCTTACAATTAAATGATGAAACTAAAGACATAAAATAAACGCATGAATTAAAGAATTGGTGTTTTATGTGTTCTACATTAAGGAATTATTTAGAAAATGTTAAAATTGGGGAAAATCTTCAGTGACGAAATCAAGGCTACGTATATAACATTTGTGTCTGACAATTTGGCCAAACTACCTTTGACCTTTGTGACATGATCCAGCTCGTCGAGACCTTTCGTCCACTTACACACCCGTAACTCCACTCGTAGCGCAAGTTATGCTCTTTTATGTTTCAGCCTTTTATGCCACGTTTCCCTCCATCTAGCTACTCCAAACAGGAGTGCGCTAACTCTTGTATCAACTCCATATCACCTCTACGACTAACAAAATTTGTTGTTCAAACTTACCAAGATCATCTTCTCTGAAAATTAAGAAATTTGATGCCACACACAAAAACCATGAAGAATAGAACAACCCAACCAACATGAGCCAATGCAACATAACCAAGAAAATCGTACTCGAATCCCATGTGATCCTTGATGAATTCCTTAACCGGAACCGAACCAGCTCCAGGAACTTCAACCAGATCCTCATTTTGGCCTACTTGAGATGTTATAAGCCCGTATAACGTCCACGCCACCGGAGAACCCCAGTAATACCATCGCCACCATATCGGAATTTGCTGCAAATATATATCACCTCATTTGTCACATTTTCCTTTACAATGAAAACTATTAGTAAAAATATAAACGGTGTAGCTAAACGTACCCCTTTCTTATTTAACATAGTCCCATGTGAGGGGAATATTTTTAACCAATTATTTATATTGAGTTTTGAGTGTGTTACAATAATAATATGAACAAATTATTTATATTGAGTTTTGAGTGTGTTACAATTAAACTATGAGCAAAGTCTTTATATTGAGATTTGAGTGTGTTACAATTAAAATATGAACAAAGTCTTTATATTGAATTTTGAGTGTGTTACAATTAAAATATGAACAAAGTCTTTATATTGAGTTTTGAGTGTGTTACAAAAAAAATATGAACAAAGTCTTTATATTGAGTTTTGAGTGTGTTACAATAAAAATGTGAACAAAGTATTTATATTGAGTTTTGAGTGTGTTACAATTAAAATATGAACATAGTCTTTATATTGAGTTTTGAGTGTGTTACAATAAAAACATGAACAAAGTATTTATATAGAGTTTTGAGTGTCTAATAGTAAAAATATAAACAATTTATTTATACTGAGTTTGAATGTCTTACTGTTACAGGAATGATGAAGCCAGAAAACAGGTTCCAAACACTGAGGAAGAACGACATTGTGATCGCGGCAATATGGTAGTTCGGGGTTAGAGCGACAAGCATCATCCCATATAACGTGAAGTAGATGAAACACATATATACGAAGAAATAGAACCACAAGAATTTGCTAGCTGACCAAGCGAATCCAATCATCGAGTAAAGTAGAAGGCTGTAAATCAACGTTTGAATGAACACGTAAATCACCTCAATCGCAACCTGCCAGTTAAAACACAACCAAAATCACCAACTTGGTCACTAGTTATTGTGTTTATGTGTATGTATACATAGGCAGAACTAAATTTATATATGTTTTTTCGCATACCTGGGCGAATGCATAGGGAAGTGAGGAATACATCCCTGCAGCTTTTTCGCGGTAGAAAACAGTCCTCTCTATTGACACTACAGTCTGAACCGATTGTGTATTTGTTCCTCCAAGAAACATGACAGCAGCATACATAGCGCCGAGCATGTTCATCAAGTCTTGTTGTTTACTCCTGTAACAAAAAGCCCATCAAAATAACATACTGAAATTACATTTCTTGATATGTGTTTAATTCTTACGTTTTTTGGCCTTTGTCCCAGAATATTATTCCAAACATAACCCCGATCACTGTTGTCATCAAGAAACGAACAACGTTGTACTGTGGATGTCTCCAGTAAGATAGTAGCTGTTTCCATAAACAAGCGTTGCACTGTTCGAAAAATGATTGTGAGTATTTTGTTGGGAAATGTAGGTCGTGGACTCCAGGCGCTGGTGTGCTCAATTCGTGTATGAGCTCCTGGTTCCTCCTGTGTTATAAATTTAGGGATAATATGATCAAAAAATGAGACGATCGAGTGGGTTCAAAACTCAAAAGTAAGATTTTGGTAAAATGCTTACATGTAAAGTTCAGATTGAGCATAGATTTCTGCAAAATCGACGCAAAGTTGAGCTTCAACTGTGGAAGAACTGACTTCAAGCATCCACGTTGCGGGATTTTGACCATCTTTTATCCTAGTAATCCCCGAAACTTTCTGGAAAAAAAAAAAAAAAAAATTGTGTGCGTTAGCAAAAGCGAGACTAAAAATTGTCGCTGGAAAAGTGGTTATCGCACGACACGCACTTGGAAGTATTCGACTAGGACGTTAGAATGGCGTCCAAGAGGTCCACCATAAATGACCTGACCGCCTCTTTTCATCAACAGTAGCTGTGTAAGAAATGAAACAAATTAGTTAGTTTCAAACTAGCAACCCATTATCTGATAATAATCAAGGTTAACCTCATCAAATGCTTCAAAAATGTCGATACTCGGCTGATGAATCGTGCAGACAACAGTTCTACCTGTATCAACTGTATTCCTAACCGTCCGCATGACAATGGCTGCAGCTCTTGCGTCAAGTCCTGATGTGGGCTCGTCCATAAAGATAATGGACGGGTTAGCCACTAACTCGACAGCTATTGTGAGTCTTTTTCGCTGTTCAGTCGAGAGACCGCTTACCCCTGGAAGCTCTACTAGTGAATCCCTTACTGTATTCAGCTCGACCAAATTCATAACTTCCTCCACGAATGCCTAAACCGCACGAAAAACACACATAATGGTAAGGGGTGTCAAAACCACTTTTATAGGGTGAATCATCAAATTGCAACACTTGTAAAACTTTACCTGTTTTGCTTCATTGGTTACATTTGGAGAGAGTCGAAGCCAAGCGGAATAAACAAGCGACTCATAAACTGTAACATGTGGAGAATGGATATCATTTTGTTCACAGTATCCACTCACACGAGCGAAAGTTTCTTGTTTCTTTGGGTACCCAGAAATGCTGATGCTGCCTTCAATGTAGCCGCCGGTTTTCCTTCCTGCTAACACATCCATTAAAGTTGTCTTCCCGGCACCACTAACACCAACCAACGCTGTCAGGACACCCGGCCTAAATGCACCACTTACATCTCTTAGCAGCTGTAAACGGTCCTCCGTTATTCCTTGAGCTTTCATTTCCTGATAACAAACATTCTGATGTGATGCATAGCGGAAGCACGAATGTTCGTTGTACACAAAAATTACACTTACCGCAGGCATATCCACATAGTAATTGACATGATCGAATGTCAGTGACAGTGGCTGAAATGGAAGCACCATTCCTTTCTTTTTCGATGTCATTTCTGTACCTGAAATCAGTAAAATTTTCAATACTAACATAAAAAGTTTCTGATTTTCATTCGTCAAATACTTGGTTTTAAAAAGCGCGAAGCGCACAAAAGCGACGAGGTCTAAAACCGAGGCGCAAAGCGCAAAAGCGCTTTTTGCGCTTTTCGTACACTGCTCGCCTAGGGTTACATAAGGCGCACAGATTTGCGCCTAGGTGCGCTTTGCGCTTAAGGCGCGCTTTTTAAAACATAGGTGACTCAAATAGAACATGAACTGAACCTTGATCATCTTCAGCTGATCCAGCGTGTTTAAGTAATTCATCTTCATTTGGAACAACTGTTCTTGAACCGCTGATAGCTATGCATTTCACGTCGAAAGTAACATTAGATCAGTTCAACAAGTTTAACTAACTTTGGTCTGCCGCAATAGGAAACCATAAACTTACGATTCAAATATGTCAATGCCAAAATAAAGAAGATGGTAAAGATCACCGAATATGCAATGAGCGCGCCAACAGAAACCCAAAACATATAGTCAGTGGTGAACATGCCTCTAGAACTCAACAGAACTTTGCCTATTGTTGGTTCGTTGATCCGTGGGTCAGGATTCGGCTGAAAGTAAACATGCAAAACAAACATCAAACTTATGCAACTAAAAGAGCTATAAGTCTATAACTAATAAGTAACACTTGAGCTTACAATGCTCCATCTATCGTCTAAAAACTCGTTGATCATGATGGCGTTCTGTCCATACATCATGGGAGAAATGTAGTAACCCCATATCATCCATGGCTCAATATCATCTATAATAAATGTGTACAAGTTGAAGAATTAAGCATCAAAAAGCTAGCGCTTTACGGTCCAAAAATTTAGCAGGGTGCAAACCTTTTGCAACGATGAATCCGCCTAGCACGAAGACTATTAGCAACGTAAAGGTCCCAAGAGCACTTGCAATCACCTGTGTTCGCCCAATTGAAGATAGAAATCGAAAGAGACACAAAGCCATTTGATGCACACTGATATAAGCCAAAAGTTGTTTAAAAAACCTATAAGCGGCAGGGGCAAAGCCAATGGTATAATATGTTATCGCGATATATATGACAGATTCAATGACCGATATAGGGATCTTTAGAAGCCAAATGGGGATCGCGAATGCCCAGGCAGGGTAGAACAAAGAATCCCTTTGTTTATAGAACACAGGAAGCCTCATAACAGTGAGCGCGAGCTCAGCAGCCCCATTAAACATCATATTAATAAGACTGAAAAACAAGACACCCATGAATTTTCCGCCATCTTTAAGATCGCCACTTTTCATCGTTGTTCTAAAGAACACACTTAATGCGATAATCGACATTATTGTTATCTGAGACGTCTTGAATATGTACAAAAACGCGTTACGCTTCATTAGCAACCATTCTCTTGCTAAATTCGCTTTTAAAAGGTCAAAATTTGATATACCATACTTTTTATCCACCAAAGCAGCAGGATGGACTTTAGTAATGTCATAAGGACTTGCAAGACTGTTATTAAGATTCTGGCCGATTTGAGACCGAGCGAACAACTGAGTCAACTCTGGGACAGATATGAATCTGTAAGGTTCTTGTTTTCTGAACCAGTACTGTTCTTGATCCTTTCTTGAAGTAACCTCTTGTAAAAAGTCAGCTACTCCTTTTCTTTTCGGGCATTTGAATCCTACCTGTTCAAAAAACTCAAGAACATTTGCACGCGGGCCTTGGTACACCATTTGACCTTCTGAAAGAAGTATAATGTCGTCAAATAACTCGAATGTTTCAGGTGCAGGCTGTAGAAGGGAGATAAGCATAGTTGCATCCGCTATACGAACCATTTGTTGCATATATTTAACAATCTGATAAGTAGTTGAACTATCCAAACCGGTCGAAATTTCATCCATGAAGAATACTTTTGCAGGCCCTACCAACAATTCTCCTGCAATCACCAGATAACATATTAAAGTAATTTTTTTATCAATCAACAGTTATAAAAGCGTACGAGTGATTTAAGTACCAGTAGTGACACGTTTCTTTTGGCCACCGGAAATTCCTCTACGCATATCATCACCTACCATGATATTAGCGCATATATCTAGTCCAAGTATCTGTTAGGAATTAATTAATCAGTAACAACATGAAGAACAAGACACCGAGATAATGAGCTTAATAACCTTGAGAACATAGTCTGTAACCAAACTAGATTCTTGTCCAGTCATTGCTGTGGCTTTCATGAAAGCATCAATATCAGGATCTGGTGTGATCTCTGCAATTTGCTCGCGTCTCAACAGTTCTACCAATAGATCGTGTCTGGTTCCTACACCGAGACAATGTGCAGCAAAGTCAAGCGTCTCCCAAACTGTCATTTCACCTTGGTGAACATCATGCTGGCCAATATACGCGGAAGTTCTTTGAGGAATGAACTCTGACATTTTATGACCACAATAATTAATTTCTCCGGTTACTCTGAGATCCTTTTGTACTAGTCCGGCAAGTGTCCTCATGAAGGTTGTCTTCCCAGAGCCAGGTGGTCCAAGAAGTAGTGTCATCCTGCAAACCAACATCCTTTTCGTTCAGTTTTCGCTAGAACATAATGTTTCTAATTTTCTTTTGAAATAACTACATGACCTTTGAAGTAACTATATATTATGATAATCATATACTTGATATCAACAATAGTAACTAGATACTTTAATCCAAGATGTAAAAAACTAGTTATTTCCAAAAGGGCAAGCTATAAGCACACAATTGACATATCATACGGCCTGTATAACTTTTTCACATATCATACGCCCTTTATAACCTTAAACGGCCCTTATGATATGTGGAGAAGGTTATATGAGCACGTTTGAAATAAAAAAAAGGTGTTATATGAACCCATTTTAAGGTGGTCTACAAAATTATACGGCTCAGTGGTGTGTTCTGCATAAGCCATATGTATGATATGTGATCTTTCCGAAATATCAGTAGAACTTCATCAAAACATACCTTGAAGGTTTCAAGATTCCACTCACATCCTGCAATATTTTGAGGATCTTTTTGTTGGATGGAACAAGCCTAATGAGTTGGAGAAATCCCTATTGACAACAAAATTAAATGGAAATTGCATAACTTTACTTCATCATGAATATCTTGAAATCCAAATGGCAAACCTCAATGGCATTAAGGATGGAATTCCATAAAGTTGGAAGTGCTCTAGACCCTATGAATACATCTCCTTCAATCGAGAGATTCTTGTAACGAACTTCAATCTTTGGAGTTTCGATCCCAACTCTAGTACATTCACATAAAACAAACAAACAAACGTACACAGTTATAAGATCTCACTCATAGCAGGGTCTGAGAAGGGTGAGATAACAGCAAACCTTTCCTCTATCCAAGAAGATAGAGAGGCCGCGCCCATCCAACCCCCTTAATTTACATCAAGTTACACCAAAATTTTGAACAAGTTTCAAAGATTCACAATGGAAGTGGATTATGAATTCACCTATTGATCCTTTCTCGAATACGAAGAAGAAAACTCTCATGATCTTCTTTAATAACTTCAAGAACACTCGCGATACTTTCTTTCTTATCCGGAGGATCATCATTCGAGATTTCACTTCTTCGGATTCTCCCATCATCATGACCTTGATTCAAGACATCTCTTCTTGATCTTTCATAAGTGGGAAGCCTTTCAATAGCAGCCAATCTAAGCTCATCTTCATCCTCTTGTACACTACTTTTTTCAAAAGCATCACCTCCAGGTGCCCCAGGAAAAGCCTCCTTAATGCTAGCTGAAGCCCATTTCCTAAAAGATGCCGATAAACTCGACCCTCGGCTCATTGATCGTGGCAGCTCATCTCCAGTGGGCGCTCCCGCCATCTCTTAACCACGTACAATATACCATGAACAGATTTACTTTAAAAGGATCAAGTACATGCTGCATGGTTGATGATACACATTGTCTTATGTCTATAGAGATTTAATATTATATATATGAAAATTAAGAACAAAGTTATCTTTTCATGATATTACAATATATATACTAGAAACATGTACATATATATTTCATACTACTAGTGAATATAATGAGCGTATATCGATATAATATATATATAAAAAGGAGACTTACAGAATAAATTAAAGAGGGTCGAAGTGATTTAGTAGAAGAAATAAATCAATGGAGGATCGAATACTAATAATCTGTGACTTGATAAATTGTGTTTGTAGAAGAACAATTTGATTAGGGTTTGGTATAAGCATCATAGATCTATGTGTTTTTTTGTTTAATCAGATGACTTCTGGAATTCTGTATATTCAGACCATAAGGAATGTAGCAATACAAGAATTTCATGCAATGTTCAATTTTAGTTATGTCCAACTAGATTATACCCGGGAACGTCCCGGGGTTGAAAAATCTAATATGACATATTAATTTTATATATGAAATAGAATGATGCGTTTTACAGTTATATGCATGAAAGCTTCGGGTAGCAACTAACCTAAAACAATTAAAAATATATCTCCAATATTAACGCCTAACCTTAAACAACGTATAACTCTAATATTAATATCTAACCTAAAACAATGTATAACTCCAATGCTAACGCATGTTGAAAATAGAATTCATATTTACTGATTTGAACATAATTAGTGACTTGCCTATACATGATTAATGATTTACCTAAACACTTTGTGTTTTTTTTCCTGTTTCAACAAAACCCAACAAAAAAGTCGTTTTTTTCTCCGTTTTTTATATAGCACTATGGTACTCGTTGGAAAGATAATAAAACGCTCGTTAATTTGGTGTAATTTTTTCCTTTAAAAAATCTCGTATATAAAAGATATTAATGTTTAAAAATTGTGGGAAGAAACATAAGAGAGAAAAATCTAATTTTGTTTTTAAATTATTTTTTTCCTAAAATATCTCAATGCCACATGGGATGATACATGGCACGCTCAAGAAGGAGAATGCCTCTTTGAGTGTCATGTCATTAAAATGGCTTTGTTTTATTATATGTATAGAATATAGTTTTAGAACACTAGAGTAGTTTATACCGGGTTCGATACATTTGATATACGCATATTTTTACACTAGTGGGTAGGCCCGTGTAATGTAGTGTGTGTCATCGAGGCTATTTTTGTTTCTTAGTTTGAAAAAGTTAACTAAAAAAACAAAACCATTGATCGTAGTAAAACATTATGTTTCTAAATCTTTGGTACTAACTATTTAATATTTTTCTTATATGTAATTACAATCATATCTTATCCAAATTATTGTTTTAAAATTCCTATATCTTCAATGCTAACTATTTAATAATTTTTATATTCAAGTTATACACGTGTTTCTAACCTAATCCATACGCATAATAAATAAGTAATAGCTTGTGTCACGTGTCACAATTCTGTGAGCCGTGTATTCTTTTTTTTGCTTACCTTATTTCAATTCTTTGTATTTTATCTATTATTTTGTAAATTTATCTTATCTCAAAATATTGTTTTATAATTCATAAATCTTCATTATAACAATTTAATATTCCTGTTATTCAATGAGTTTCTTGTATTTTGTAGGTCTAGAGAGAAAGCAAGCTGTTGTTAGTTTAAGTAAAACTGCTTTTAAATTCTAATTAAAAGTCTTTTAAAGAATATATTAAAGGGCAGTTTAGTAGTAGAATAAAAGAGTGTGTGAATCGCTGTAAAAATCTTATTAAAGGAAATTTAATTGGAAATTCATAATGTAAAACAAAAAATTAAAGATTACATTTACACAAAAAAAAATGTTGATTATGAAACAGAAAAATAAAGAAATACATGAAAAGGGGGCATAAAAGCGAAAGGATGCCAATTTGGGATTACATTTATTTGCATGGACCAATTAAAGTCGCTGGACGAGCTGAATGATAAAATTGACCTAAATAAATTGTAAGAGAAATTGGGCTTGGATCGGCATCACTTGCACTCTTTTTTATGGTAGAAGCGTAAAACCATAGAAATAATGGGATTATAAGAACGAATGTGGCTGATGCTATGGACACCCACAGACAACCTATGCATTACCTCCTCTCGTCTAGAAGTTCGCAATTTGGGTTTTTGGCCCAACACGGTTTCGTTCATTTGAACTCTGATCGAGGTTGGGTCAAAAAAAATCCAACCCGATTTTCTACGAGACTAGTTCGGGTTCCAATCTAGTTTATAAGGGGTAAGCCAGCTTTTAATTGGTATGGTTAGGGTTCCACCGGGTTCAAACTAGTATTAAGGTACAGGGCTACAACCATTCGGTTCGAGTTAGTCCAAACCTAGTTCTCTCAAACCGGTTTCAAAATTGGGTTTGCATATGTTTAGTATAACGAGTCAAAATCGACAGATGTTTATAGAGAGGAAAACCATACAACTTTTAATTTTAATCTCCAAACTCAAAATTTGAATTAATCTGCCCTTACTCAATTACTCTCATCTATATAAACGGAGAGAGAAAGCAATAATCATCAGACCAGCTAAAAGCTCCGCTCTCTACCAAATTCTTTTTTTAATCTTTATCTTTACTATATTATAATGCATGAGGCAAGGGTAGTTTAAGATACCCAAAAATTAAGAACTTTATTTTCATTAACAACCCTAAAATGGGGGTACATTAGTCATTCAAACACTTTTACACTTTAATACTCTCATCTTAATTACATTTTAATCCCCTCAACTTTTGCTTATTTAAATAATAGTTATGTTTTTTTCCCCTTGTTTTAAGGCAACTACCATAACCGATCATAATTTTTTCATACGATAATTTTTTTAAAAAAAATACATCATAAAAAGGAGCATCTTGTTCTCTTTAATATGAGTATAGTTTTGCTAATATTTTTTATGACTTCGGTTAACTAAAATTAACCAAACTAAAACTAAACCATTATATATTCATGACTTTAGTTTTTGTTGAGGCTAATAACTGAATTAAACTAAACCATACATATCCATAAAAATAATTGTGTTCTACGCAACACCGCGGGGCACCCTGCTAGATTGTTGGGCACCACATACGATTGTTATTATTAATAATTATTATCTATACTATATATGAATAAATAGTAGAAGAAATCGTCATAACTTTGAAGTAGTTTATTAATGCAAAATGTATTACTTTAAAACTAGGGTAAATGAGTAGTGTACAATTAATTACACTTTAATACCTATCTTTGACGTTTCGATATTTGTATTAATTAATATTGATATCTGAATTAAAATGTACAAGTAAGTAAATGCGTCGTGTAAAATAAACTATAGTGATACATAAAAATGGACAGCAACAAGCTAGCAAATAAAGCAACAACGCACGGTATCACTACTATATTTTAAATACATAAATTTAAAACACTTCTATTAGTTTTTCTTTTTTATTAAATTAGTTTTATTTTAACTATTTTTGCTCTAATTGACTTAACCACTTCTCCTCAATAAACTCTTGTGCTCCCTTTTAATTCTCTCTAGATCTATAATCTTCATCCTTATAAAACCTTACATCGCCATAATCTTCATAGAGCCAATGTGATTGGAAGGTGAAGGTGGTAGAGACGGTGGAATTAGGGATCGAATGAGCGACGGTTGAAGTTGGAGGTGAAGGGCGGTAGTTCTGTTTACGTTCGATGAGGGTTACAGTGATTAATCGTGGTGTGGCGACAGAGAGGGTGATTGGCATAGAAGAAGATGAGGTCACACAGGTAAAGCTTTGGGATTTGTTGTTTCGTTATATTTTATCTTGTTCCAAGAAAATTATCAATCTATTTTGTGCAACTGTACAGATGATTTTGCAACAACTGCTAAGAAGATATGGTATTTAGCAGCCATTTGACGTCACAACCACCACCATGCACCTCCCACAACCATCCTGCTTCGATTTGGTTGTTAAAAATCTTCAGCTGGCCTATCCTCTATTCATTGTCATACATTTCAAATCCCCCTTATATGTGAACTTCACGTCATACTTTTCAGGCAACTCAATTGGTGATTTAGCCATATCAAGGGATCTCGAGTCTTTTGTTTGAAGATAGATAATAAAGGTGTGTTTTCTCTGATTGAATATGCATATTTTAATTAATGAGTGAGGTACTTTTTTATTATCTCATTCGGTTTTAAGACACATAATTAAGAAATGCTTCAGTTGTTGAGTTGGTTTACGATTGCTATATTGTATAATTTACGTGTTAATGAAATTTGCAGTTAGACTTTCTTACTGGTCACGATCTACTTTTCGGTATATCAATCGCTTTGCTAATTATTCAATTTCAAGTTTGATTTTTTTTAATTAGTGTTCGAAAAGCATGCAGCTCACAAGCAATTGCCAAAAAAGTGTATAAAGCTCAAGTTACTGTTGAATAAGGGTGCACTAAGTGTGTCTTTTGATGGATTATCATCATTCAAATATATGAGACAGGTAAACCACTACAACATGTTTAGCAAATATGGCAATATCAAGCCATTTACTTATCAATGGGACCAACAAGTTGACTTTAGTTTTCTTGTATATTACACGAGTGAAACGGGTCTTCACAAAGTATATGCTAATTAGGCAACATGCCAATTGAAATACCCTTACATATAGGGTCATCTAATTATATAGTTAGGGTAGAACAACTGTAAGAAGACGAATTACTTAGATAATTATCAATTCCGATTTTGATGTTTATTAGATGTGCACTTTCAATATCCGCTTAAGAACATAATAATTGGTCCGTTAGTTTTATGTTTATTAGATGTGCATTTTCAGTAGCCGCTTAAAAGCATACTAATCGGTTGGTTAATTTTATGTTTATTCGATGTTAGCAAGAAAAGATTCAGATGTTAAACAAGGGGCTACATAAGAAAGTTACTAACATGATGAAAATACAAACGTTGTAGGTTGTAGGGCGCATAGTGAAGGTCATGATGCTTCAAAACCATGGTCACAGCCTGTAAAAGACCATGTTTGAATTTCATAAATTTTGAAGGGTCGTATATGTACATGCATACACATGCATGCGTATCTAATAATGTGCATAAGTTTTTTTTTATGGGAAGTCTGATTAAACTGCTTTTGAAGTCTACGTATATGCAGCCTTAGCTGGTTAATCGAGTGGTGATATTCCACTTGATATTCGATCTGCATTTGTGCACACATTCGGGACTTCAGCGAAAGGACAGTAAGAATTGTTCTCTCTCTTGGTGGTAAATTTTTTAAACCAGCTAAAATGAGTTGAGTTGATTTGCGAACATCCCAATAGTTTTATTCGATCATTTTTTTTTAATTTTCTTAATAAATAGTATATCAAATAATTTTTAAGTATCATAATTACTGTAATATTATGAATATAATCAAGTGGCTTCCTATTGAAATAGGACGACGGGAAGAAGATATGGTGTTATTGTTATTGAATGTCACTCATCAATTCGCAAAGGACTAGAAAATGGTAAGCATGCAAATTTCTTCCACTTTTAGAATTTATACTCTTTGTTATTAGAACGAAGTTGCAGATATAACATTAAGTTAGCTTCTGGCAATGGCTTTAGCCATTATTTTCTCTTATATGTTGTATCAGTAAAATTACGCGGTTATGCCTTATATGCCAATTTTGATACATCCGATCAAGTGGACAGAGTAAGATATTTTGTTAATTATAGTTTTAAAGTGTTTTAATGTCAAATGGGTCAAATAAAAATGTTTGCCAAATGGGAAACAAGACAGCTGAGTGAAAAGGATTAAGGTAGTTTAAAGCCATTTTTTTTGTCTCAAACGGGTCAAATAAGAGTATCCAAAGTATATTGTTGAAATAAGTGGAAAGTATTTCAAAGTATATTTTAATTGCCTGGGGACGTCTGCGTTGATATAGATGATCAATTGTAACTAAGTTGTTTATGTAGTTGCATTTCTTGAGTTAATCGTTTGCAGACTTGAAGAATTATTGGACAAACATAATGAATTGGATGCCTTTTTCCGATCCACAACTCCATTAAATTGGCAACCATTGAAGTCTTCAGGGTAACTAATGAAAATATATTTGGAATAGAACAACTGATACACAATGAGTTATGTACCATATAAGAAAACAATGAGGTTTTATATTATACAAACAAGATTTGACCCGTTATGATAGTAATCCACGTATGGATGAGCTCGGTACCAATTCGGTACCAAGTTTTGACGATTTTCGGTATTGGTTTAGTTCGGTAGCGGAATAGAGAATTGCCCAAATTTATTGTAAATCCATACGACCTTCAAAGTCGTTTTCCATTGATTTGGACTATTATTGTAATAATATTTTCCTTTTTATTTTATAGTTACAGTTTTATTATTTGCCATAATAATAATTTGAAAAATGATCTGTGTGTGAATCAAAGTCAACACAATTCGACTTAGGCCACTTTGACCCGTACTAAAATAGCCTGTTTGGCTGAACTTGTTACCTAACCCGTAATCTATACACCAACAATATTGAATGATTTGTATGAACTTGTTGTTGAATTTGTATAAAATGAATTTTTTTGTATATTTGACTTCAAATTTCGTTCGACTAATAAAAAATGAGTACCACATTATAAATTGTTGCTCCCGCCGCATCGCGCGGGTTTCCTACTAGTATATAACAATGAAGGTTTGATCCTATTATTTATTTAATTAAATTAATAATTTACATGTTCTGTGTTTGATACTAATTTTTTGTTTATGCTTATTTTCAGGTTTATAAAGATTCAAGTTTCTATGATGAAAGTTTTCTACCTTTCCTCAAATCTGTTGGTTTTTTTATTACTCTCTTCAAATCTTTTGGTTTCTTTATTATTATTTATTTAATATTTAATTTTATTAATTATACATGTTTTGTGTTTGATCTTCATGTTTTTGTTTATGGTTATTTTCACGTTGATATGATTCAGTTTTGTATGAAGAAAGTGTTGTGCTTTTCTTCAAAGCTTTTGGTTTTCTATCATTTTCTTTATTTTAATAAATTTACATGTTCTTTATTTGATACTAATTTTTTGTTTGTGGTTATTTTCATGTTCATAAGCTTCAAGTTTCTATCAGAAAAGTGTTGTATTTTTTTTTAAATCTTTTGAAGTTTTAATAAATTTACACTTTATGTGTTTGATCCTAATGTTTTGTTTATTTTTATTTTCAGGTACATAAGATTCAAGTTTCTATCAACAAAGTTTTTGTGTTTTTCTTCAAATCTGTTGGTTTTTTATTACTCTCTTCAAATCTTTTGGTTTCTGTATTATTATTTATTTAATATTTAATTTTATTAATTATACATGTTTTGTGTTTGATCTTGATGTTTTTGTTTATGTTTATTTTCAGGTTGATATGATTCAGTTTTGTATCAAGAAACTGTTGTGCTTTTCTTCAAAGATTTTGGTTTTCTATTATATTCTTTATTTTAATAAATTTACATGTTCTGTCTTTGATCCTAATTTTTTGTTTATGGTTTTTTTAGGTTCATAAGTTTCAAGTTTCTATCAGAAAAGTGTTGTGTTTTTTTAAAAATCTTTTGGAGTTTTAATAAATTTACATGTTATGTGTTTGATCCTAATGTTTTGTTTATTTTTATTTTCAGGTACGTAAGATTCAAGTTTCTATCAACAAAGTTTTGTGCTTTTCTTCAAATCTGTTGGTTTTTATTACTCTCCTCAAATCTTTTGGTTTCTGTATTATTATTTATTTAATATTTAAATTAATTAATTATACATTTTTTGTGTTTCATATTCATGTTTTTGTTTATGGTTATTTTCAGGTTGATATGATTCAGTTTTGTATCAAAAAAGTTATGTGCTTTTCTTCAAACCTTTTGGTTTTCTATTATTCTCTTTATTTTTAGAAATTTACATGTTCCGTGTTTGATTCTAATTTTTTGTTTATGGTTATTTTCAGGTTCATAACCTTCAAGTTTCTATCAGAAAAGTGTTGGGTTTTTTTTTTAAATCTTTTGGAGTTTTAATAAATTTACATGTTATGTGTTTGATTCTAATGTTTTGCCCCTCATCTTTAATGATCATGTTGTGCAATATCATGCACGTATAGACGATGACGCTACACCTAGCAACGGTCGTCGGCCTCAAGGGTCGTGCGGTAATTCCCCATTTCCCCTTTAATGCTCCGAACGCTCGCTCAACATCCTTCCTTGCCGACTCTTGCGCCTTAACGAATTTCTTTTCCCTAGGATCGATCGAATATCGAAACGCTTTCACAAACGTTGACCAAGTTGGGTAGATGCCATCGGTAAGATAACATCCATGTTTATATAAGTGGCCATTTAAAGTAAATGGACACTGTGGTGCCGTTCCGTTGCGTTGGGTAAGAAAAACTAGGGATTGTTGGAGGACATTTATGTCCTTGAGTGAACCAGGGGGCCAAAAAATCCATGCCAAAACCACATATCTTGTTAAGCAACCGCTTCTAGCATGATCGTAGGGTATTGGTGATCGCCTCGCATATATTGTCCTCGTAATTCCCTAGGACATGCTCGCCATACTAACTACGTGCAATCGATGCTACTGGTCATGTTGGTCTTCGTATATACTCAGCCCCGTATAACTTAATGACGGCATTGCAAAAAAATTGTAAACATTCACGCGACGTCCTCTCAGACATACATAAATACTCATCGTATTCGTTTAGAGGATTACCGGTTGCGAGTTGTTTCACTGCTGAAGATACTTTTTGCATGGGCGTAAAACTCTTTCTAAACCGACCGTCCATGCTCTCCTTGAACCATTCGAAGTTTGCTTCAACATCTGCTACAATTTTGAGAAATAGACGTCTCGACATGCGATACCTTAGTTTAAACCGTGCGTCGGTGTATTTTGGTACTTCAGCAAAATAGTCATTTATTAACCCAGCATTGCCTCCATCGCGATCACGTGGCACGTATCTTTTTTTAGATGTTGTTGTGTCTTGCTATGCTTTGTAAGGTCCGTGAGAAACTCAAGGCTACTATCGCTTGAGTGTAAAATCGGGTGCACTTCGAGCGGGGAAATGATAACTTGATCATCTTCTATGTCAACGTCACTCATTTTTTTAAAAGTATGGATAGTTTCTATGCTTTTTATACTTAACCATGGGATTGCAATGTATTTTTATAAAACCTTTGTGAAAAACGGTCACAAAATATGACTGTTTGAAAGTCAAAAGGGAATTAAAAACAACAAAAATCCGGTCAAAAAGGAATTAAAAACCATAAAAATTCGACTGTTGCATTTGAGTTACCAAACAACTAGCCCGTTATATAGAACCAGCAAATGGTTCAAGAGACCCCTACCAACATAAATAACAGTAAAAATGAATAAATCTTATTAATTGCAATCAAGACTAATCATAATTCGTAAACATAGTAATATAAATAAATGAGATTATAAATCTTAAAAAATAACCTCAAAATCGTAATCAATAATTCAAATAAATTACATTACAAACATAAAAAATCGTAATTTTAATTTGAAAATCAATGACTTCTTGTGGTGGAACCTTGGTAAAAAACAACCTGTGCTGGATTGAACACCATCTAACGACACAATATTCGCCAATGGAAATATCTTCTAATTGAAGCAAACTAAAATCGTAATATTAGTATTAGTATTAGTTAGTATTAGTAATTAGTAATATATTCGTAAAAATAGTAATAGAAAATTTTAATTCGGTCAATAAGATATAAATGAGATTAAAATTAAAAATCGTAATATTAGTTTTAGTATTAGTAATATATTCATAATTTAATTCGGTCAATAATAAATAAATCAGATTAAAATTAAAAATCGTAATATTAGTATTAGTAATATATTCGTAAATTAATTCGGTCAATAATAAATAAATGAGCTTAAAAATCGTAATATATAACATTAAATTCGGTCAACTAATATTTATGTCATTAAAACTCATAATAAATATCATTAAAAATAAATAAATCCTATTAATTGCAGGCAAGACCAATAATAATTCGAATGAATAGTAATATAAATAATATTAAACATAATTTCATAAACATAGATTAAACATAATTTCGTAGTAATATTAATATAAATAAATGAGATTAAAAAATCATAATAAATAACATTCAACTCGGTCAATTATTATTAATGTCAATAAATAACATTAATTCTAACATATTAAAAATACATTAAAAGTAATTAAATCTTATTAAACATAAATTCGAAAAAAGTAATATAAATAAATGAGATTAATAATTTTAATAAATAACATTAAATTCTGTCAATTATTATTAATGTCAATAAATAATATTAAACATCTTAATAAATAACAGTAAAAATGAATAAATCTTATTAAGTGCAATCAAGACTAATCATAATTCGTAAACATAGTAATATAAATAAATGAGATTATAAATCTTAATAAATAAACTCAAAATCGTAATCAATAATTCAAATAAATTACATTACTAATATAAAAAATCGTAATTTTAATTTGAAAATCAATTACTTCTTGTGGTGGAACCTTTGTAACAAACAGCCTGTGCTGGATTCAACACCATTTAAAAGCACAATATGCGCCTTTAAATAATTCGTAATGTTATTTTTAGTATTAGTAGTATATTCGTAATTTAATTCGGTCAATAATAAATAAATGAGCTTAAAAATCGTAACATATAAGACTAAATTTGGTCAATTATTATTAATGTCATTAAAACTCATAGTAAATAACATTAAAAAAGAAAATAAATCCTATTAATTGCAGGAAAGACCAATAATAATTCATAAAGATGGTTTAAACATAATTTCGTAGTAATATTAATATAAATAAATGTGATTAAAAAATCGTAATAAATAACATTTCAATTCGGTCAATTATTATTAATGTCAATTAGTATTAGTAATATATTCGGTCAACAATACTATTTTTACGAATAGTAAAACTAAAATCGTAATATTAAAAATAAATGAGTGTTATTTCGTTCATAAATAAATGTTAAATTGATTAATAATCAATCATTCATAATAAAAAATAAATGAGGCTTATTATGGTAAACTGAAATTCATATTAATATTAATATAAATTTGGTCAATTATTAAAAGATAGTAATAAATAAAATTAAATTCAGTCAATTATTATTAATGTAAATAAATAACAATAATTCAGATTCAAATTTCAGATTAAATGACATTAAATTCGGTCAATTATTATTAATGTAAATAAATAACAATAATTCAGAATTAATGATATTAAATTCGGTCTAATATTACAATAATATTAAACATAATTTCGAAAAATAGTAATATAAATAAATGTGATTAACTGTAACGTTCCTGTTGTGTATGTTTTTAGACAACAGAAATTTGTTCATGGCCTTCAGCACATTCTGAATTGACACGTTAAAAAACAACATTAAAAAATAAAGAATCATTTTTGAAAATTAAATAGGCATATGAACATGAAAATAACAAATATACCAAAACTGTTGCCGAAGGGTCATGCAATACCTTGAAGAATTGAGAACCATTATGATAACACATAATAGCGTTTGTGTATTCGGATCAAATCCTGTTTTTCAAATGTTAAAACATAGCATTACTAAATCCGATCGAATAGTAAATCCGATTCAATATATGTCTAAAAAACCGTGATGACAATAATAAAATTAACATAAATCTGATTGAGCGCAATCCTTATTATCCCTTTATCACAAATCCGATTGAATATGTGTTTATCACAAATACGTTAATCACAAATCCATTTCATTAGAACATGTGATAAACACAAGAATGATTTCAAATGGTAATTAGATTATGAAATATTAAAAAGAATAAAAAAAAGTAACAATAGGAATCGATAGTATCTTTGTTATCCCTTTATCATAAATTCGATTGAATATTTTGTTTATCACAAATCCGTTTCATTAGAACATGTGATAAACACCAGACTGATTTCAAATGGTTATTAGATTAGGAAATCTTAAAAAGAATAAAAAAAAAATAACAATAGGAATTGATAGTATCTTTGTTATCACTTTATAATAAATCCGATTGAATATGTGTTTATCACAAATCCGTTTCATTAGAACATGTGTTTAAGAAGAATGATTTCCACGTAAAAGAATAAGAAATTTCATTCGGTTTGATTTGTTCTTAATAATGTTAACAATAAAAAAAGTCAAAATAATAATAGGAATCAACATTAGAAGAGTAGTTTGGAAGTTTACGTTTAATCAGTTGTGGATAATCAACAAATGATGCAAGGTGAAGAAGAAAGATTGAAAGATTTGTTAGGAATTAGGAAGAATATGAGAGTTTTGATATGGAGAATGAAAAAAAAAAAGATTTTATAGTCATAATTTGGAGCTCCATATTAGTTGTTGGATACCTCAAACCCTCTCTAAGGCCTTGATTCAACCCAAGTGACCTCAATTATTATATAGATAGATTATATAAAGATACTTAATACTTAACATAATATTGGTAAACATAAAGTAGTGTCTCAAAAAAACTAAGCTCGCATTTTAAACTTGAAATCTTCATTAATTATTTATTTAAACTTGAACTCTTTATTAATTATTTATTTAATGATTATTCTTACCTCACATAAAGTATTTATTTATTTGGGTAAAATAAATAAAAATCAGAGAATATAAAAAAATATAAAAATTAAACTATCAAAACACACACGAAGATAACGAACATGTTACCGAAAGTTCACGAACATAAACAAACGAACGCGACCTGGATGAGGCTTTGTAATACCCGTTCAATTGACATAGACCCACGTTCTCTAGTAAAATGAAAATGAGGATGAGACATCAGGAATAGTCGGGATAGCTCAGTTGGTAGAGCAGAGGACTGAAAATCCTCGTGTCACCAGTTCAAATCTGGTTCCTGACACATGATTAATTTGTATGAGTCTCTATTATACCAATTCATTGATATGAATACGTATTCATTAAGTATTTTCCAAATTTGATAATCCCAATGAATCCTTCATTTTATTGTATTTTTTTATTCTATACATAATAAAAATACAAACCATAATACAAACGAGACTTCAATTACTCTGTTTAATCTAGAATAGAACCTTGAATCTATAGAATTGTAGAAGTGAAGATTCGTTTTTTATCATTCAATGAGCATCTTGTATTTCATAAAAATTGGGAGCAATATAATCCTTACGTAAAGGCCATCCTATCCAACTTTCAGGCATTAAGATACGTTTCAAACGTGGATGATTATCATAAGAGATTCCCAACATATCATAAGATTACCGTTCTTGAAAATCCACACTTTTCCAAACCCAGAAAACAGACGGAATTCTAGGATCCCTCCTCGGGGCAAATACTTTTATGCATACCTCTTCTGGTTGATCCACGCCATACTCTATTCTAGTAAGATGATACACACTAGTTAATAGTCCGCCCGGTGCTACATCATAGGCACATTGGGAGCGGAGATAATTGTAACCATATACATATAAAATGACAGCAATGGAATGCCAATCCCCCGGTTTTATTTGTAAAGTCTCTATTCCTTGGTAATCAAAGCCCAAAGATCTATGAATTAGCGCATGCTTAACTAGCCAAGCAGACAAATTACCCTGCATCTTTTTTATCTCTCCCACATTTTTTTGTATAAGTATTTCAGATTTACGATGAAATTTCTGAAGATTGAGCCACGACTTTTTATTCTGTGCAAAGGAATCCTGTCTAATTTACTAATTCGTGTGAAGATACTGAACTTTGGTATTTGAAAAATGTTTCAGGAGGAATCTCTGTTCATGTTCGTTCGTTTGAACAGAATTTTGTGCCCGTGGTCGTTCATTCGTTAAACGAACGGATACAAACAAACTTCCTAACAAATAGTTTCGTTTCACTTATAACACAAAATACACATGTTATATTTTATTTTTACAAAAATATCTATCTTTGAATCTTCGAAAACAAAATAACATATGTATGGCCAGAAACAAAACAGTCAGATTACTTGTTTTTGATTCTTCAAGCGTTCAAGTTTCCACTTCCATTCTTTACTGAATCACGCAATCTACATATATACATAATATTCTTCAATTCTTCATCTTATTATCATACTTTCTTCATCTCCCATCCAAAAGGTAATTTTCTTTTTTTGTGTGTTTTTTTGCTATAGATTATCTTTACTTTTACTGAAACTTGGATTGTCTTGTTTAAAAGTTAATACCCATGTCCCAAAATGTTGTCTTGTTGTTTTTTTTTTTTTGAAATGGGGTTTAATTATTTAGTGCAAAAATCTTAACTTTAATCTGATATATATATATATATATTGTAGAGAGTGCTTAATCTTTATCAAAGATTAAAAGAATTATTATTTTTTATTATTATTTTTTTGTAATCTATTTTTGATTTGGGTACATGAATGTTGTGGTAAATTAGGTTTAATCATGTTTGTTCATTGGTCTTATTATAAAGTGGTTTAGAAATAGTTTTGGGTAGAGGTGATTAAGATTTTGACCTTTATGGTCAAACATGCTGTAAAAGGTGCAGACAGTTATATTGATTTGGGTTTAAGAGAAGGTTTAGGTTACCATTGTTGGACGTAATTCCCGTCCTCGAGCGTATGAGATGGGTTGGACCAATCTCGAGTAATAGGGCGGTAAGTTGAGTCCTAATCTAAATGTAACCAAGTCATGTGCTATATAACCTGATCAAAGTTGTGATTACGGTTAAGAGAAGAGTAATCAGTTTTGAGTTGTTTTCTGATTAATAAGATTGAGAGTTATTCAATTTAAGTTCTTTTCTTCTACTTTTCTGTTTGGTTTGATTATCGATTGGGACTTCATGATTGATATATTTAAAGGACTAGTTTCAGGGGTTATTTTTTGTTTTGTTTTGTGATGCTTTTAGCTTCTTAAATCTTGATGTTTGATAAACGAAAGACTTCGAAGTTCAAACGATGGAAATTCGTGATAATGTTTCTAAATATTTATTTTCTTATTCTTTTTAAATAGGAGTGGAGGACTAGGGTGATAGTATTCGATCCTATTATTTTATTATAGATTATCGTCTGCGCTCCTTTGAGTAGTAATGGTTGCCATGAGTTCTTCTGAAGCAGTTCTGCAAGTGTTTCGTGGGGCTGCGCCTTTTATTAAGCCTGATTCGACATATTCTCTTGGATCTTTTATAAACTACAAAAAGAAACGCGACGTGAATGTTGGCCGGTTGTTCAAGTGCTCAAGTATTTATCGCCAGTTTCCTGCAATTCCCACCATCCGGTTTGAAAATTTCAGAAGTAAACGATTTGAAAGTTCCAGTTGTAAATGTCAAAACGCTGAGAGTGTTAGTGGATTTACTACTGAAAATGAAAACGGTACATGGTTTGTGGATAATGCTAAAGAGTTTAATACAATTCAGGGTCAGTCGCCAAATCTCTTTGGTTCGGAGGACGTCCATAAGATGAAGAAAGAAAATGAGAGTTCTTTATCTGATGGTATTGAGCAAGAAGCGTGGGATCTATTGCGTGAGTCCATTGTGACGTATTGTGGTAGTCCTATTGGAACAATAGCTGCGAACGACCCAACTAGCTCCAGTGTTCTTAACTATGATCAAGTATTCATTCGCGACTTCATACCTTCTGGTATAGCTTTCTTGTTAAACGAAGAGTATGATATTGTCCGGAATTTCATCCTTCACACACTTCAATTGCAGGTAGTTAATAGCTCACCTTACGTTTTACATTTTCTTTGGTTTTCTGGTTAGAATTCACAAAATAATGCTACAACTTTAGCTTTAGATCATCAAAGATGGGATGAACAAATTCTTATGATCTTTAGATCACGAATTTTTGTGTTCTTGATTTTTACAAAGTATGAAAAGAAGTGAAAAAATCGCGATTTTAGTTTAATTTTCTTGTTTTATAGAGCTGGGAGAAAACAATGGATTGTCATAGTCCTGGTCAAGGATTAATGCCTGCAAGTTTCAAGGTTCGTACGGTGCCCCTTGAGGGTGATGACACCGCAACTGAAGAAGTATTAGACCCTGATTTTGGAGAGGCTGCAATTGGCCGTGTTGCCCCTGTTGATTCTGGTAATAATTAGGGGGTGTTTGAGTTTACTTTCTAAAAGTGATTTAGCAATGTTTATTTTACCTTTTCATCTGGACTTTATGATGCTTGTCTATGTTTAATTACATTTTTTTTATCAGGATTATGGTGGATTATATTGTTACGTGCATACGGGAAGAGTTCTGGAGATATGTCACTGGTGGAGAGAATTGATGTTCAAACTGGAATCAAAATGATTTTAAAGTTATGTCTTGCTGATGGTTTTGACATGTTTCCTACTTTGCTGGTAGCTGATGGACCGTGCATGATTGACCGGCGCATGGGAATTCACGGACACCCTCTTGAAATTCAGGTAATGAAGCTTTTCTTGTTTTACGAAGGTGTTAGGTTGTTTCATATTATTATGTGTCATTTCATATACTTGTAGGCTCTCTATATACAAGTGATGCCATTGTTAATATTCAAAAGCCCATAAATTGATCATATCAATTTTTAAGGATCATTTGTAGCTAATAATTGGTATGACATTACCAATGATTTCAGGCGCTATTTTATTCTGCGTTAATGTGTGCGCGGGAAATGCTTGCACCGGAGGATGGATCAGCAGACCTAATTAGAGCCTTAAACAACCGTCTTGTTGCATTATCATTCCACATAAGAGAATATTACTGGGTAGATCTGAAAAAACTTAACGAAATATACCGTTACAAGACCGAAGAGTACTCTTATGATGCTGTCAACAAGTTCAACATTTACCCTGATCAAATCCCTCCATGGCTAGTAGAATGGATGCCGAACAAAGGAGGTTATCTTATTGGAAACCTACAACCGGCGCATATGGACTTCCGGTTTTTCTCGCTAGGAAACTTTTGGTCAGTCGTCAGCAGTTTAGTCACCGTTGACCAGTCAAATGCAATCTTGGATCTTATTGATGCTAAATGGGCTGATTTGGTGGCTGATATGCCTTTCAAGATTTGTTATCCTGCGCTTGAAGGTCAAGAATGGCAGATTATTACCGGCAGTGATCCTAAAAACACGTATATTTCTATCTTTATGTTATTTTTCTGCTTTCTTTTATAAGAACCATTGATTTTTTTAGCTTGTGGAGTTATGCAGGCCTTGGTCATACCACAATGGAGGCTCATGGCCAACTTTGCTTTGGCAGGTTGGTATCTAAATTTTCGGGTTTAAATTGCAGAATGTGCGAATTTAACTTGAAAGTCGAAATGTACCTCCAAGAATGGATGAACTTAGTATGCATTATTTTGTTTACAGCTTACAGTGGCATGCATTAAGATGGACAGACCGGAAATCGCTGCAAGAGCTGTTAAGATAGCCGAGGGGCGTTTGGCTCAAGACAAGTGGCCTGAATACTACGACACCAAATGGGGGCGGTTCATAGGGAAACAATCACGCTTATTTCAAACATGGACAATTGCAGGGTACCTTGTATCAAAACTACTACTAGCAAACCCTGAAAAAGCCAAGATTTTGATGACAGATGAGGATTCTGAGATTGTTAACGCCTTTTCTTGCATGATCACTTCTAACCCGCGAAAGAAACGGGGTCCCAAGAATTCCCAGAAGACCTACATTGTCTGAAAACTTCATCACTTCTCACATCAACATTCTGTTGATCATATTTTTTATAATCATGGTCTTGAAGATTTATATCATGGATCCACCACTGGTTTTTTATGGTGGACAAGCTGATTTGGTTTTTATATATAGATTATACAGTAAGGAGTTAGCCTTTGTGCCACATGATTAGTCGATTTCGTTCGTTATCAAGTGTTCAAAGAATTGTACTTATGTACTCTGCTCTTCTACATCATGCAGAGGTGAAACAAAACAATCCAATTCTACTACTATTATGGACATGTTTTTTTTCTTCTTGCAAACCATATATGAGTTTAATAAATGTGAAAAATATTATGATTTGGTAGAGTTGATTTCGCATAATGGCGGTGTACAAACTACAAAGTTCAAATTTTTACAAATATTAAAATACTTATTGTAATGATGCAAGTTTTGCTCTCCCTTAGCACCATAACATATATTCCCCCAAGTCTTTCTGCAATGCAAGAATGTGGCAACAGCCCGCGAAAGAGTTCATTTGATGTTAAGGAGAGATGCATAGGAGTCGGCTAGGCTAGTCGCAAGTCGCCCCAGCCGACATGGAGGGTGACCGGTAGCCCCCCCACCCACACCCTCAATCACAATATCACATTCCTTAACTAGTCTTAAAAATGCTCGAGTTTGATTTAAAAGAAACTCTTTCGTTTTATCAAGCTCGCATTTTACATTCTTGAGTTCCTTTAAATCCCAGATTACGTATGACTCGCCATTTGCGTTTTGATAATAACAGTGTGGTTTTCTTTTGAGAAATCAGTTGCATCCAATTCCCTGATACAAACCAGGTTATACTAAGGGACACTGTTGTATAACCAAGTTTATATGTCTGGTTCCATCTTACAAACCTGGTTATATTTGATCGGGTTTGTCCCGATTGCTAAGTATTTTGTGCCTTATGTCCAAGGCTTGATACCAAACCACATCGAGCCAGGGTCTAACTGGAAGCAGCCTCTCTATTCTTATGGGTAGAGGTAAGGCTGTCTACATCTTACCCTCCTGGTCTCCTCAGACCCTACCTTAGCTTTGCTATAGGTGGGATTAACTGAGTATGATGATGATGATTAGTAGCGAATCCTACTTCCTTGAAATCGTTTACCACTCGAAATTTAATCTAAGACGAGCCAATATGCTGCATGCCCACCTGACATGAATCCATGATAAAGCTTAAAAGCAACAGCATTTTTGAAATCATAACACAACAATTATGTTTTGCTTTTATTCAAATGCAAAATACCGAATGTTACAGTCATCTGATAGTTTTAGATTTACAATTACAATACCAAGTTCAAAAACCATTTAGTACACAGAGATTAAGCGGTAGCTGACGCACTTTCAGCTGGCCAGAACTCGGTTTTCTTCCCAGTCTTGGAAACCGTCTGCAGGACTGCATCTGGCTGTACATTACCCTTCACAGTCACCTTTTGTTGTTCCAGATCAATGTCAAAAGTTTCAACCCCTGCAGCAAAATGATATTTTTAAAATAAAAATGAAACAACTTAAAATCTGTTCTACAGAAATAATATTCTGCATATTTTATGACCTCGTTGGTTTAAATAAGCATGAGGCACACGCATCATGTATCCGAGGCGTTGCTCTTTTTATAACCAAATAGCAGTTGTGTCTCTTCATCCACTTGGTTGTTTTAAATATCAGCAGGGCCGTCCCTGAGGATTTTGAGGCCCCGTGCGACTAGAAAAATGGGCCCCATTGTCAAACTATATTTTAATCGGGTTTAAAAGATTAAAGTTACGTATTAGGTTTAACTGATAAAAGGGTTTCATTGTCTAATGGGCCTAAACTATAACAAAAGGTTAATGGTTTTAACACCACATCTTTGGGTTTTAAATTCAATTATAGGCTTTTGTTTCAAAAAAAAAAACTATATAAAAAATAATTTTTAAAATAATAAAAAAATATTTTTTTGCCCCTAGCGAAAGCGGGCTTTGGGTAGTCGCCCTGATTTTGAACATTTTTTACCCAAAAGTACATGTGGCGCCGGCTCTAGCCTAACCTACAGACCCTAATTTTGACCCATAAGTACATGTACATGAGGCACCGCCCTATGTTTTAAAAGCGCGCTTGAGGCGCACTTAAGCGCAAAGCGCTCCTAGGCGCAATTCCGTGCGCCTTATGTAACCCTAGGCGAGCAGTGTACGAAAAGCGCAAGAAGCGCAAGAAAAAAAAAGCGAGAAAAGCGCGCTTTTTGTACACATGATGTTTTTGTGCTTAAAATTGTTATCCTTGTAGCTAAAAAGGTTGTACATTTTAGTTAAATCATATATATATACCTTATCTGTATCTATATTTTGAGTAAATAATGCTAAAAACCTATAACATATATAAAAAAAATTATACAATTGTCTTGCGCCTCGCGTACGAAAAGCCCACCGCTTTTGCGCTTTGCGCCTCGGTTTTAGACCTCGTCGCTTTTGTGCGCTTCGCGCTTTTTAAAACCAAGGCACCGCCTCAAGCCCCTGATGGCGCTCTTAGCGCCTTCTAAAACCAAGTTTGTGACCTTTTCAATTAATATAAAAAATATGAATAACAAACCTTCCATTTTGCCAAGAACCCTCTTCACGGCCCCAACACAGCCGCCACACGACATGCCAACCTTAAGAACAACAGTCTGCATTGCCACATACATATATCAGCAACTACTTCGTCACACACGAATAGTCAAGATCAAATTAAACATGACCGTAGGAATATCATGCCCGAAAACACAAACACAAAAAACAACAAACAAACATGTTCGACTCACTTACACACGATTACAATAATCCTAACCATCTATTTATATCAAACCAACATCTTTAACAACAAGAAATATAAACAACTCTATATCTTCTTAACCTTAAATACAACTCTATAAACAAAAGTTACAAATTAACCCCTCCAACTATTAAACTTTGACAAGATTAGTCCAACAACAATCTTGCAAATTTGGGATATCATCTCAGACAAAGGTTACATCCACCGATCATTTTTGGATTATTAATCATAATCAAAACATAAATAAAGATCCAGAAAAGCCCATGATCATTCAATATTCAAAAAGTATAACGATTTATAAATTCAGGCACATAATTTTGACCAGAAAAGTCAACAAACAGATGTAAACGGGTTTCAGATCGATTGAATAATAATAATAATAATAATAATAATAATAATAATAATAATAATAATAATAATAATAATAATAATAATAATAATAATAATAATAATAATAAAAGCCCATGATCATTGATATACCTGAGACATGGTTGATAGATTTAGAGATTAGGTATATGATATTGAGAGAGGATAAATGGAATGATATTATTATTATTATTCGTTTATTTATATAGGGGTAGGCTTGATGAAAGAGAAAAGGTGGAAAAGACTTGCTTTGATAGATGGTTGTTATTTTTGGTGACGGCTGGTTCTGGTTGGTCGCCAGCTATAACGACATTTTCAAGTCACTAGACTGGACCGGACGTTGAATCGGTATACTTATCGGTTTACTGGTTAGAGTGGATGTAAAAAATGAATGGCGATGTTAGTATTATAAATTTAAATAGGGTAAAATGGAAATGATTTAAACAATTTTCGGTTTGAACCCCCATAGTCGGTTCTTAGTTTGACCGGTCGGCCACACTCAGAGCGGTTCTAATACCCTTAACTGGACTGTTCCCGGTCTGGCCCAACCTCAAAACAAAGCATATGGATATGTATAAACTTTCTTTTGTTTCATACCAACGTATGAAAACATTAAGAATTGAGAAGATTTAGACCCGGATGTAACATAGATCGGTTTGGAAGAGTTGTTCATACCAGACATGTAATCATTCTTAGTATAAATGCAAGTGAAAAAGATAGAAACGCTTAGAACGTCCCTTAAAATGAGTCCAACAATACGAAAAACATGACGATGTGAATGCTCGAAAACATCCTCTAAAACATCTATTATGGATGCTCTTATATCTTGATATGATTTTTCACTAACTTCATCTTTAATGACTCTTTCATGCATAGATGATCATTGTTTTAAGAGGGCATGTTTTACATGACCCTACTTTTAAGACCAGGGTGATGCACTGATGCTATCACATGATTTTCTAAATGCAACATCGCGTGGTCATAAAACAATCTGTGTAATTGGTCGATGATCTCTCCGTAAAGATATACAAGTGACAGACAGTTGAGTGTGCTAGAGGGCATTACGTCGACTTACATTCCAAAAAAAGGGTATTTATGTTCCCTAAAATCATATAATGTAAAAAGATTGTGTAACAAAATTTGTACATATTCACGGTTCATAGTATTACGGTGAATGAGTTGAATCGAAGTTTGTTTGAGCCGATTTCCTACGTTTTTTTGGTTAAAATATATTTGTATCTGATCATGCGTTTATAAACATCTACTAGACTATAAGCATTATGGTCTATTGATCAGTGAATACACTACTTCTGAATTCTTATTCTAATATCACTAGTGGGTATATAATGCAGGTTCTATGCATACTTTGGCGTAATTAATGATAATTGAAAAATACATTATGGGTATATTTGGTAAGGCTCCTAGAGTATGTTTGGCAATGAGCTTTTAAGAGCTTTTAGGAGCTTCAAGCTTCAAGCTTTTAAGAAAAAGCTCCTACTCAATGAAAATCTTTGTTTGGTTGAAGAAGCTGGAAGCTTTTAGGTTGGAGAAAAAGCTCTACAGTGAAAAGCTACTAGTACTAGCATTTAAGAAAAAGCTCTACTAGCTACAAACTTTTAATTAGTAAATGACACAAATACCCATTCTATTTTAAAAATAAAATAAAAACTTTCTTTACAAGCTTTTAATTATGCCCATTTTGGTCATTTTATACATTTTATTAAAAGTTCTAGCTACTCTGCCAAACACTAAAATATATTTAAAAAGCTTCCAGCTATCAACTACCAGCTTACAGCTACCAGCTAACAGCTTCCAGCTTCCAGCTACCAGCTAGTTTTGCCAAACATACCCCTAGTCTCCTACTCAATTAAAAGCCTTGTTTGATTGAAGGGACTTGAAGCTTTTAAGTTACGAGAAAAAGCTCTATATTGAAACGCTACTAGTCCTAGCGTTTAAGAAAAAACTCTTACTAGCTACAAGTTTTTAATGAGTAAATGATACAAATACCCATTCTATCATAATAAAACACACATACAAGCTTTTAATTAATGTCCATTTTGGTCATTTTATACATTTTATTAAAAGCTAAAACTACTCTGCCAAACATACCTTATGTAGTGGCTTGAAAACTTTCAAACAAACTCGCTCGAAACAAGCTTGAATTAGGTCCCTAGTTGGTGACGGTTGTGCTAGGTGGCGGCGATGGTTGTTTTGCATGTTGATTTTTCTAAACAAGCTAGTTAATTTTGTCAGAAAGGAAAGTCAAAGACTGAGGATTTTAAGGATCGGAATTGACCATCATGTCCTTAACCCAAAAATAGGAGCTCTGCAATCAAGACTAATTGATAGAAGCTCTGCGATCAAGACTAACTGACAGCTATTCAGCAGCCCAAAGATTACGTCGTCTCCATTCTTTGTCATTGTAAAACTCCTATAAATTGTCTTGTCTTGTTCCTTGTATTAACATAACAAAAACAATCAATACAAAGATGTTTTTCTCTGATTATCAATTGTCAACAATGTTTCTCTGATTATCAATTGACAACATGGTATCAGAGCGGTTACCGATTCTTGAAACAATTGGTTTATCTACAATCTAAAACAAAACTTGTGTTGCAGAATTTGAGATGAAAGACTTGGGGAACTTGAAGTATTTTCTTGGGATTGAAGTTCTCAGATCGAAACAATGAATATTTATCTACTAGAGGAAGTACATCCTTGATCTCCTTGCAGAGACTGGCATGATGGGTTGCAAACCAATGGAAACCCTAATAATGGTAAACCATAGACCACACATGGAGCCTGAGGCAGAGTTAGCTGATAAAGAAAGATACCAATGATTAGTGAGGAAGTTAATCTTTCTATCACATACTCGACCAGACATAGCTTACGCTGTTAGGGTCTTTAGTCAGTTCATGCAGCAACCACAAGTTTCCCACATGGAAGCTTTTTGGAGAATTGTTAGGTACCTCAAATGGACAACCGGTCATGGAGTATTATTTAAATCAAACGGTTAGAGCGACTAACCAAGAGTGGGGGTGTGAACCCAATAGATCTATTAAAGCGTTCCATGGCTTTTGATAGCTAATGGTTACAGTAAATGTAATACGAGGACTAATGAACTCATGAACCAAATGTATCATGTTTCACATGGCAGTCATGATAGAATTAACACACAATTGTAAATTGTACTAGAATTGTAGCATGTTTATCCCCCAAAAATGTTAAAGCAGTAAAATGGGGCCGTGATACTCACCTGATAGTGTCACGTGTGGTCTAGTGAAGCTGTAAATGTGAGATAGCTACCGTCCCGACAATGTTTGCCCTGTGATTATTAAGAGCATGGTAAATTACAGGTTCTTATTGTTTATCATACAAGTTGTTCACCCGACATTTGTGGACCCTAGTATTGGTGTATGTGGGCCATGTTTTTGTGCACGTGATAATCTTAAGTGTACTTGTAAAATATACGGTTCCGGAAACCCCAGTTGTTTTGTAAAAATGGCATTTATTGTAAAAAAACGGGCCTCAATATGGGTCCTAAGTGGTTCCCAATCTAACACGCGTGGTTGGTTTGTAATAAAATAAGAGCTTTAACATACGTTTAGACCTTTATAACATACATGCAAGTGTTAACATATGTTTTAGCTTTATTAACATGTGTTATAATGTAGTAGCCGAATCAAACACACATCATGGGTCTTGAAACCGATTGTTTAATGGACTAAACTTGGTCGATATATACTTATCTAAGTACCATCGAATCACTACAAGGTGTGTTAGTGTGTTTTGTGATAAAAGCCGATTATAAACACCACATTTATAAACCTTAGCTTTGAATATAAACCAAGCAAGTTTTAATCACAAAAACTGATTCTTAGTTGATTATTTAGGTTGTGTTATGATTCAAAAACATTACTCGATCTCCCTTTGTAACATAAGGGCCGATTGTTATTGAGTAAGTAAGGCATTTTGACAATAAGGTCACTAGTTAGTTGGAACATTCATAAGTGAAACAATGTGTAAAAACTCAAACATGTGAAGGTTCGATGGAGTCATGGGTCGAACTAGGGCCGAGTAAACTGAAATGGGATCGATGAAATCAAAAGTGTGGTTATGCTTCGGCTAAGGTTGAAGAGGATCCGAAATTAGTGAGTAGTGAAAGGCTTGTGGTGTGGAAAAGGATTGTGATCTATGGATCTCCCTATATAGTGCAACACAAGGCAAGAAAGCTTCTTGATTCATGACCCCATTGATAAGTACAAGCTACTAGTTTGGTGAAAGTTTTTGAGTTTCCACCTTGCACATGTGTTGGCCGATTTGTTTCTTCATCAAATCAATCTAATTTGGCAAGATTTAGGCCTAGGGAAAGATGAGGTGTTGTCTAGTATCCATTTAGGTGCAAGAAGTCTATCTTGTCTTTAGTAGCATACATGGAACAACAAGACAAAGATTGTGTCAATGATGTGGGTGATTTGGGTAAGATTGTGGCAGCCGCAAATCATCAAGAGTGAGGGGAAGAGTGTAGTGATGTTGACAAGTGTATCTTGGCATTGCAAGGTCCCTTTCAGTCAATCTCTATCTCCAAAAGAGGAAACATGTAGTCCTACCATGAAGGTGCTAGTCATATGTATTCTGTTTCCTCTTTTAGGGTAAATTAGGTGATTCAATGATGAGGTAAGATGATGGTGTCAATGCTTAGGTAATCGGCCGAGAGTTTTAGGTGTGGAGAGTTTGTTTTCAAGTGTCATGGTCATGTCTCTTTCAAGTGAAGCTTCCTTGTTGTTTTCTTCTTGTTAGTTGGCCGAATGGGTGTCCAAACAAATGTGGAAATACACTAGATAATCATGGGTGAAAGATGGTTGACATTACCACTTATGTGAAAGGTTTAGTCATAGCTTTGAGGTTCAAGTTAAAGGAAAAGTTCCATTTGTGTGTAAAGAAAAGACATGGCATGTAAGTGTGTGCATGTGTGGCCGTGTACTTGTATACATGTGCTTATTCATGAAGTGTTTTTGGTTAGAGACAATTATTCCTAAGTTGCGAGTCATTCATGTGTGGGTGTATCGTCGTGAATGGGCGAGCATTGCACGAGTTTTCATGGATACACAATGTGTTTAAAGACTTGATGATGATATCAACATACATCTATGCTTATTAGTCATGAACACACGTCATTTTTGTTGAAAATTGATTATGTTTGTGATTCGTATACATGTGTTAGTGAGGAATTATCATGAGTTAGAATGTGATAACCTCATTGAATGTTCATTTGGTGATTGTCCGGGTGTTGTATGCATAAACAGTTGATCTTTGTTGAGTTTTCTAAATAACTCATGCTTCACTAGGCTGGGGGTATTGTGTGTGCAAAATGACTATATATGCACATATAATGACAATAATGAATGAAATGCGTACGGATGTTGACCTGGATCGTTGACTGTTGTCACATTCTCCCCTTGTTTTTGGAATTTCGTCCTTGAAATCGAGTTGACTTACAGTTCTCAACCGTCTTTGGAAAGAGCGCTGGATACTTTCGTTTCATCTTGTCTTTGCGTTCCTATGTAAATCCGGGTCCACGTTTTGCATTACATCTGACTTTGACAAGTTTTGCACGACTCCTTCTCAATTTCTAGACTTTCCAATCTGTCACTTTGATTGGCTCCTCAATAAAGTGGAGTTGATCATCGATGTGAATTTCTTCAGGAGGAATGATCAAAGACTCATCGAACAAACACTTTTTTAGATTGGATACGTGAGAATTCGTTTCGGATCGTAATCAAGAAACGTGATCTCACGAATACCAACCGTAGGGTGCGGAATCCCCAACGATCGTGCAAAATGATTCAGAAATAAACGTAATCGAACGTGATGAAAACAGATAACGAATCACCGAGCAATTTCCATAGCTTTAATCTTTGTATTAGATCAAATCAAGATGTTTATAATTGAACTCTTAGACCTAATACAGAGAAAAACACACACTCACACACTAGGGAAAAGCTCAAATGATAACTAACTCTCAAAACTCTACCTTCAAAATAACTAACTTTCCCTATATATAAGCTTCCACCTTCGCCCCTTTCATATGGTCGAATGTGGAACCTTTTCCACATTCGCCCCTTTCTACTGGTACGAATGTAGCCTTTCTTATCAACCAATCCACATTCGACCCAAGACAAGCCACATTCGCCCCTTTTGTCTGGTCGAATGTATCTTCTAGCTAAAGTCTTGGTCGTTTTCTGATTATCTGAAACTCCGACATTCAGTACCGGATCACTAGCTAGGGACATACATGAATAATGCACTAACAATCTCCCCCTTGGACCTAGCTAGTGATGTACCAAATCAGAAAGTTATCAATTCTTCAAGTCTTGATCTCATCATCTTGAACGACTTGAAAACTTTCCATCTTCATGCACGTTTGTGTCGAAGTTCCTGTCTATCTCTCCAGTAATCTTCGAAATCTCAGACAGACTCAAGAAATCTTGGCTTTGTCATTTGTTGGTCCAGAGATGAAGATAGACAATAATCTTGAATTCTTCAAACTTCAGTCATTTCTTTAACAACTTCTTACTAGCTTCTGTTGTTCTGGTAATCTTGATGTTCAGGTTTGGGTCTTGTTCAGTTACACACTTTGTCGATGAGTCTTGAATAGTGCACCTGTTGTGTTTGATTCTGCAGAAAAATTTACTAAAAACTGCACAAACTACAACCAGCGTTAGACACGACAAATATCTCGGAAGTACTTTTCACATTCCTTTTGACCCTCAATAGTTCTCCCCCTGAACTATAAAACATTTTCAATATGTACCAGAAACTTGAACATTTGCAATCTTTTTCAACTTTTAAGTATCTGAGCCTTCACATTCAGTATCCCAACATCGGTTATCAAAAATAAAATTGAAACAAAACTTTTTGATTTTTCAAAGTTTATGCTAAAACACATCAAAAATCTTTTTGAGTTTTCAAATGTAATTGCATAAAAGTAAATTCAACATATTTTTGTGAATTTTCCGGTAAGAGGATCAATCAGTATTGAAACAGTCAGTCATAACTCTTTTTGATCAATTTTCTGTTTTTGTCATTGAGCATCCTACAACCATTACCAGTATGTTTGTCCACTTAAACTCAAAATCATCATTCATTGCTCAGCACTTTAGATACGTTATGGTAATATTAGATACTGAGTAATTTATGGTCCCCGCATTCGCGACACATTCCCGTATCAAGAATTGCACAAAGCATCATCGTAACGCGTGATTATACTGAAGTTATCCGTTAGTTACAAGATATGAGGCACAATGGTGACAGGTTAGCAAATTAATGCTTCAAAGCAACTTGTGCACTCTACCAGGGTGAGGACTAATATCATACATGACTTTCATCATTGTATTGATACGATGCATTAGATAATCTTTGATTATCATCACACATGTTAAGTTCCTCATTCGGTAACTTATGGTTTTGGCTTTATTAGCTCTTTTAATAAGATACCCTGACTGAATCTAGGTCTGTAAATCAATACAGCAAAAGATCAGTTAGGCCATCCCCAGATAACTTTCAATACAACGACCCGAAACCTCTGATTTTGGCAATCTATCAAACGAAAATTCGGTACTGAGACCATATGCCAACGATACGTTGATCCACATGATTATCAGTTATTGATTTTAAGTTTATATCACCATGCTGAACTTTAAACTTTGATTTCAAGCCTACCAATATATAATTGTAGTGGCTACTCAATGTTTATCAAATTATTTTTGTTTTTAGAGTGGTCTGACAGTCCACTGATGTACTATCATCTCCTCTTTTTCTCCAGGAAAACTCATTTTTGATTTTCTATTTTTTTATTTTGATTTTTCTGAAATTTTCTCCCCCTAAAAATCTAAAAATAAGCATATTTTTGGATTTTTTTAAACTTTTTGAGGAAAAACAAAATAAAATGATATCCGATGCGGTTTACTCATTGAGTTTCAAAAACCATTTTCCACTCAGATTGCTTGACTCACTTTTATCTTTCAATTAGTAAAAACCATTAACCAAGATAAAAGAGTTTAGAATAAACCATTTTGTCGTATCTGTTGTAAAAATCCAAAACCTGAGAGCAATTGCATGAGATTGAAATGTTTTCCGGCTTCACAGGTTGGAAACAGACTACGAACACTTTCCTCTCTGTTGAAATCATGTTTTCATTCTTCAATATCCCTTCATTGACCTTCACCTCTCCAATAAATAACTTGTATACAGATGCTCCACTATCAACTATCAAAGAATAGCTAATAGGTCTGTCTGGAACAATCTGCACACTTATTAAACAATTAGCATGTGAGAGGTACCCATCCCTTCACAATGATGGGTCGTCCAAGGTCATCAATCCTCGGAACATCAATCCATTCTCCTTTTGAAAAATCAATTGGTTTTTCAATGGATTGATTTGAAGTAGAAATTGCTATTGATTTAGAAAGTGCTTTGGGTTTCCAAACACGTTCAGAGTTTATTTTAGATTTTGTTGAAATTGTTTTAATTTTTGACTTTTCAGATTTCTTATTTGAAACCTGCTTCTGAACTTTGTTTGGAATCTTCTCAGACTTAACTGATGAAGACCCAGGTTTAGAGTTATTCTTAGGCTTAGCCTTCGAACTCCCCCTTACCTTAGCAACCTGTCCACCATCTCCATCTTTATTCAAGGCAATTTTGTTACGATTGTCATACACAACCTGTTTCCCCTTTTGCTTCTTGATTGGTTTTGGGGATACAGGCTTTTTGACATTGCCTGAATTTTTAGCAAATTTCACTTCGGTCCTTTTCTGTTTAACATACGGACATGCAGCAACTAAATGCCCACACTCTCCGCAGTTATAACAAGACCTATACTCTTCAAAATCACATGCATACCCTTCATCCCAATACCAATAGGGACAATGAGCTGCAATATGACCAACTTCACCACATTCAAAGCAGCTTCTCCATTCAACATAACGATGAGAATACTGTGGTGAGTTGTCTCCCCAATAACCATCAAATCGAGAGTTATATGAATAATCATAATAGTCATATGATCTGGATGAAAAATTTCTTGAATTCTTTTGATGAGAATTTTTCATCTGATCATTTCCTTTCGATTTGTTTGGTTTTGGTCCCTTTACTTTAGGACCTTTCTTATTTTCAGCATTTTGCTTTTCAATATCTTTCTTTTGATCCTCTTTATTCTCATGTTGGTTAGGACTGAGTTCAAAATGAAGATGATCAAATTGATTTCTAAATTGATTTAACAAATCGATATTATCAACAAAAATACATTTAAGTAGAGATTGTTCGATATTATCAATTAGAAAATCTTTGTTGAAAATCAATTTGTCATGTCCTACCAACATGTAGGATCCTTCAACTCCTTCAGGAAACCTGAATATGGGTTTTTCTTCAGATTCATATTCTGAAGTTGTTACCACATTTTCAGTTTTCTGTTCAAACATTGGTTTCACTTCACAATCAGGATTAACAACACAAGGTGTTGTGATTTCCAACTCTGATGTGGGATTATTCTTTGAAATATTGTTATGAAGTTCTGAAATTTCTTTCTTAAAAGATTCAATTTGATTTATAAAATGTCTTTCATTATTTGTCAACATCTCATTTTCAATTTGAAACCTTTCAAGTTTATTTGTCAAATTCTGTTTGTCCTCAATAAGTTTTAGCACTTCTTTTTTCAATTTGACACACTCAAAACAGTTAGCACAATCAACATTATACTTTACCTCATCATCTGATTTATTACCATTATCAGATATAGCATCAACATTTGAGGTATCACTCTTTCTTGATTCACTCTGTTCTGAATCCGTATCAGAACTCAAGACACTCTCTGACAGTTCACTGGAATCATGATTTCCCAGTTCTTTGACTAAACACACAACATTACTTTGAACACCTTCTCTGTTAACACACTTGTCAACATGTACCATTCCATCAGTTGGTTTCGGTGTCATTGGAAATCCCCAACTGTTGTCAACTTGAGAATTTTGTCTTTGTAATTGCTGTCGTTCAGCTTCTATCATAGCTCTGATCTGCTCATCCGTTCTTGATATGGTCATGTAATTAATCATTTTTCCAATAAAAAATATTTCAAAAATTTTCTGAAATCAATTTTCGAAATTTTTTAGGCCTTAAATTCTACGTTCGCCCCTGATGATCTACGTTCGCCCAAAATAGTATACCCGAATGTAGAATCCTGAACAGAATGTAGAAATACCATAGACACTTTCCACTTTCGCCCGAAATGTCTCACTTTCGCCCACTATGATTTCACCTTCGCCCGCCCGATCAACCGAAGGTGGAATCTTAGACCCGAATGTGGAAATAACAACACAACAATCCTAGGTTCGCCCTGAAAATTCCTATGTTCGCCCAGAAAATCTCCAGGTTCGCCCTAAAAAAATCCACTTTCGCCCTCTCGTACTCAAAAAATTTCTGAAAGGGGCGAATGTGCAGACCTGTTCATCATTTTCTCCCTCAAGAACACGAATCTGAACGATTTTTGAGAAAATTTTCACCAAATGTAATGATTTTGGATAGGTTTTGTGCGGAATTGATTTTAGACAAGTTTTTGTGAAAGAATTTTTGAAATCAACACCAAATTCAACTCCAATTTAATCAAAAACCATGTTTTTATGAAAAGCTTCAAAATTTCTAGGGTTTTGATCTTTTCAAACTGAATTCAGATCTGTTTTCACCAATTCAAATCAATTTGCAATCGTGAAATCGAGCCTATGCTCTGATACCAATTGAGAATTCGTTTCGAATCGTAATCAAGAAACGTGATCTCACGAATACCAACCGTAGGGTGCGGAATCCTTAACGATCGTGCAAAATGATTCAGAAATAAACGTAATCGAACGTGATGAAAACAGATAACGAATCACCGAGCAATTTCCATAGCTTTAATCTTTGTATTAGATCAAATCAAGATGTTTACAATTGAACTCTTAGACCTAATACAGAGAAAAACACACACTCACACACTAGGGAAAAGCTCAAATGATAACTAACTCTCAAAACTCTACCTTCAAAATAACTAACTTTCCCTATATATAAGCTTCCACCTTCGCCCCTTTCATATGGTCGAATGTGGAACCTTTTCCACATTCGCCCCTTTCTACTGGTACGAATGTAGCCTTTCTTATCAACCAATCCACATTCGACCCAAGACAAGCCACATTCGCCCCTTTTGTCTGGTCGAATGTATCTTCTAGCTAAAGTCTTGGTCGTTTTCTGATTATCTGAAACTCCGACATTCAGTACCGGATCACTAGCTAGGGACATACATGAATAATGCACTAACAATACGTGGAATGTGTCATGAACACCACTGAGCTTTTCAGGTAACTTGAGCCTGTATGCCACTGGACCAATCCGAGCAAGTATTTCGAAAGGACCTATGTATTGAGGGTTAAGCGTCCCACGTTTTCCAAATCGTGGTACACCCTTCCAGGGTGAGACTTTTAAGAGTACCTTATCGCCAACCTGAAATTTGAGTGGTTTGCGACGGCGATCAGCATAGCTCTTTTGACGAACTCGAGCAACTTTCAAACGTTCACGGATCCGGAAGATCTTATCGGTTGTTTCTTGAATAAGCTCGAGGCCAGTCAAATATTTGTCTCCAACCTCCGCCCAACACAAAGGACATCTACACTTGCGTCCATATAAGGCTTCAAACGGGGCAACCTTGATGCTGGTGTGATAACTATTATTGTAAGAGAACTCAACCAAAGGCAAATGAGAATCCCAGTTTCCACCGAAATCGATTGCACACGCTCGGAGCATGTCTTCCAACGTTTGGATCATCCGTTCGCTCTGACCATCGGTTTGCGGGTAATAGGCTGTGCTCATATCTAAGCGTGAGCCTAGGGCATCCATAAGCGTTTGCCAAAATCGGGAAGTAAATCGACTGTCTCGGTCGAAAATGAATGAAACATGCACACCAAGCGTAGTTACAATCTCTTTAACATACATCTTGGCGAGTTTCTCTAGCTTGTAGGTTTCCTTGATCGGCAAGAAATGCGCAGACTTAGTCAACCTGTTAACAATTACCTAAATCGTATCGTGGCCGCTGGACGTCTTAGGTAGCTTGGTGATGAAATCCATTGAGATTTGCTCCCATTTCCAGACAGGAATCTCTGGTGCTGAAGCAGACCGGAAGGCTTCTGGTACTCAGCTTTGACCTTTGAACAGGTAAGGCATCGCCTGACGTATGAAGCAATTTCACCTTTAAGGTTGGGCCACCAGTAAAGTTCCTTTACGTCCTTGTACATTTTGTCAGCTCTGGGATGAACAGAGTACTTAGACTTGTGGGCCTCTTCAAGGATTAAATCGCGTAAGGCGCCAGAACGTGGCACCCTGATCCGATTGGCGAAATAAACCGTGCCATCAAAGCTTGGTTCCAAAAGATTAACCATCTTGAATAACGACTCGTCCTTCAGATTCTCACATTTCAGAGTGGTGTGCGTGGTTTTAGTAATTAAAAAGATATCATTTTCCCGGTGCCAAAAACTTGGTGTTTTAATCCAGAAACTTTAGTTTGGGTCAAATGACTTAATTTTACTAAACCGGTTTTACCAGGTTTTAAATTTATAAAGTAAACAATATTTACTTTCGAAACTAAAACCAACACATAGGCAGAGAACCTGACGTGCATAGTATAGTTTCTAGGGTAAGTATTGAGTATCATATCCCCAAGGATTACACTTTCCCCTACTCAACCTTACATTAATTTACCGATCGGGTTTTAAAAAGAAAAATAAAACGGAGGGGTTCTTTGATAAAAATAGTTTTTGGAAAAGGTTTTGGTTTTGTAAAATAAAAAGATTAAAATAGTAGAGTAGTAAATTATGCATATCTCGGGGTCCATTGATTTAATAGTTAAATTTATTATTAGAATTAATAATTTAAGTTAGTTAATTTTGTGAGGAAGACGAGAGGGATCTTGAAGTGTTGACTCTTTTATAGAGAAACGAAGGCTACTGCTGCGTAGAATGCTAAACCTCTCCAGCGTGCGTCCACCTGGGGTCTCCGCCAGGGCCTCGCGTATAGCGGGCTCCTCAAACCGTGGTCAAGTATCTGGTCTTCGTACTCATCATTTTCTTAAAGCGGAGGCTTCACTTCTGACATGGAACACCGTACACCTCGTCTTAGCTCTCGCATTTTGTACCGAAGGGTCTCGCCTTAGGGTCATTCCCGAGTAGGCCAACAATGAATCCCCATTGGTTAACGAACTGGATCGATGGATCTCTCTTACAATTGGTATCAGGAGACCGTACCCCCATTAGTTAACGGCATTGTTCTAACGAGAACTAGATAAAGAATCCATTATTTGTTTATCTTTATTGTGACACTTAATATTTAGTGATCAATTAAATATCAAGTTGGTTAAATCAATGATAACTTAATTACCCAACCCTTAACCTCCCGAACTGGGTGAAACCCTTGATAAAGGTGACACATAATCCTAAAGGCATATGATATAAGATATCACTGGTGCGCCCTTAGGGAAACCTCAGGCCAAGAAGATCACCCAATCATCTGGTAAATACCGGAAATGTGTCACTCAGATCTGGTCCACTTCAGAAACCATTGCTTAGAACCCGGTTCGGATATCAGAAGCCCGAAGGATCTGTCTCACTACCGGATTTCTTGCCTTGGATCTAATTCGGGACTACCAGAAGCTGAATAAACCTCTAGTTATTTTAGTTAAGTTAATCAATTATTATTTTATATTTTCGGATGAGCTCACAAGTGCATGGGTTTTTTACACACCATGGGACATGGGTACACTAATGAGTTCTCCTAATAAGTTAATATTGATTTAAGGATTAAGTTATCATCAAAGCAACCTGACACAAAGATAAACAAATAAGGATTAGAAGAAGAGGACACCACAAATAACTAAAAATAAACTTCTAATAATAAAAAATAAAAGTCTACAAATCAAGTGGGTTCATGATAATAGAAAGATACAACCATAGAACATGATCAACACAAGAACATGGCTGCTCATAGACAAGCTATTCATCTTCAAGTGATATATAGCTCTCTTGATCCTCACGACCCCCGATATTATTGCATAACTACTCTACGATCCTCTTCTTGGCCAAGCCGATCAAGGTAGGTCGAGGCCTAACCATTGAGGGATGTTAGGATGGCCAGAAGGCCTCCCATAAGACCCCAAGATCTCCGGAAGAAGCTTGGAGTTCGGCCCCAAGAGAGCACAAGAAGGGATTAACAAATGGTGAGGGTTGGCTTGCTATTTATAGTCCTCCCAGGGGTAGCACGGGCGTGCCATGGGTGTCGAGGGCGTGCTTGCAGTTACACGTACGTACTATTACTGCATGGCAGAGTCTGTCTATACCGTCTTGTCTGGCACGGGCGTGCATATCTGCAATCCTCTGATTTCTTGCCCTCCAAGTTTCTTGCATTGTCGTCTCGCGTGTAGGGCCTTCGTGCAGGTGAGCGTGGGCGTGCAAGGTCACTCCAGGACTGATTTTAGCATTGTTTAAGTCCCGGGACACCTTGCCAAAATGTGTGAGTATGTCGTTTTTTCCAAAATTTTTAAGTATAACGTTCCCCCGAAATGTTAAGTATGACATTTCCCCAAAATGTTTAAGTTTAATGTTCCTCCAAAAGTTTAGTATAAGTATTTATCCGCATTGTTTATGTTACTATCCCCTGGATTAAGCCCCATTCCAAGCCCTTACGTAAAAAGATTTTCTATAGAATGTTTCCAGTTTAACTTGGAAACCCTATATTGGACGTTTACCACACGTACCATTCCCTTAATGTAAATGTGAAAAGTTACCCAAAAATGGTTAGAAAACTCATTACTCGGAAACTTTTAACGGATAAATATATAAGCACATGAAGTTAAATGGTAGATTAATGAAATATAAGTGATCAAATCATTGCCTTGCAAGAGCAACGATGTATGTGTCGACATAAGCCCATAAGCAAACCATGACACATCGCATTGCCTCTTACACCCTACAAAATGGAGATGTAAACACTCTTAGGATAACAATTACGCCCTCCGTTCGACGGGTTGGAGCTCCTAACCAAAGGGCGGGGAATGTCAACCCCATTAGCGCTATTTAACTGATCCTCAGTCTAAAGTCTGATAGCTACAGTAAAGTGATAATATGAGGACTCCCTGAATTTTAATCCATAAGGTCTCATGCGCACATAATTGATACATGATTCATTACTTCTACAAATCAAGTTTACTAGATCCGACAGTCTAAACTTTGCTTACTACGCAAACTGTTTATGCTTTAAATAAACTTATTTGTTTTAGCATAAAGAAAGAACGAACATGTTTTCCACCCTGAAAACGTATATGAAAGAAGTAAAAAGTGGGGTTCATGAAATCACCTGGACATCCATGCAAATGCTAGAAATAATAAGCCCCATAGAAAACTCAACCTACGCGCATCCCAAACCATATGAGACACTAAGGTCTAAGAGATGTGTCTACCCGACAAGTTGTGCACCCGAATTCCTCGCACACATGAGATGTTTATGTTTATAAAAAACGTTTAAGTCATTATGAAGTTGGTGTTTGATTATCCAGGTTTAAGTTATGAATAATGTTAGCAAGTTCCTGATGTTATGTTAATCGATACCCCGGGGTCCCACCATGGTACATAGCTTAGTTTCCCGTGTAACACACGTATCATCCCTATAGTTAGGTTAACCTTTAACATAGTTATTTTCCCTAAGAAATCATCCTCTAAATTAACACATAGCATGTTGACTAAGTTAATATATATATATATATATATATATATTATAAACATAAACATATGTACACCTTTGACTTTGTCACTTGTAGGAAAATAATACATACTCTTGTTACTTGTTATCCAAGAAAACCGTTTACGTACTTAGATGTTTCCATACACATACGTACACGTATGCATACATACACTGATCACTTAGCAAATCTTGCACATATATGCACATCATACATATAGCACAAAAGTAACCAGAAAAATATATATTTTCCCAAAATCGACGTGTATCGCCACGTCTTCAAAACCAACACGATGACTGGTCTATAATTTCCAAAATACATTTTCATGTCCAAATAGTTTCAAAATATATATTATTAGCTCAAAATATAGAAAATACACTAAGACTTGTATCTCTTATAAAGATCATTTTCCACATAAAATTACGGTTTTTATCGAAATACATATATACTTTTGGAAAACGCCTTTGTATGAAAATAATCATTCTAATTATTCAAATTAGCAAAGTCTTAGTTTTAGTTAGCCAAAATAACTATTCCTAACCATTAAAACACATAATCACACTTCATGGCAAAATCAACAACCACTTCGCTTTCAACGCACCCTTAACGTATCAATAAGTCCAAAAACACATAGTTAGACATGTTGATCCCAATTTTCCATATAGAACACTTTGATTAACCTCTATTGACATTTAGGGTCTGGTTTAACATGTGAACATAATCCCTATAGTTCCAAAACACCAATTTTCAAGATTAGGGTTTTAGGGTCGTCATAAGCATCATGAACATGTTTAAACCAACTAGGATCATTCTAATCATGGTTAAACACCTTTTTGAACTTGTTTTAACTAAAAATGACCCATTTTAGTGTAAAAAAAATCATATTCATAAACAAATCATATACATTCCATTTTAAAAGTTCTCAAACACCTTAGAAAATTGTATTTGCTTTTGTGAAATTCTAAACCTTAAACCATGTTGTAGAATCGATTTTGAGCTAAAATCTGATTAAGTTGAAGATATAAAGATGAACACACACAAAATAATCAATAAAACCCACTAGATGATTTGCATAAGATGATAATACAATGATAACCCCCAAATCTCTAGGATGTGTGTTGCCTCAAAACCCTAATCTTGCAATCTATTTATAGCCTAAACACACTTAGGCTAATTACATTTAGGTCCCCTAGAATTAACAAAATACTAAAATACTTACTAAACAAGAAAACCATTTTTAAAGTAATAAATATATTTTGTCTAAACAAAATATATTTATTTAGCTGTAGCGTCATTCTCGATCATAACTTGAGCTTCACTCGTTGATCTATTATCCGGGTTTCTCGACTCGCCTTACGTATTGACTGCGACTCGTTCGACTTTGAGTTTCGTTAACTGAACGGTGACTTGTTGACTTTGACTTTGTTGATAACATTAGACTACCAATTGAGACCCAACAATCTCCCCCTTAGTCTAATGTTGTCAAACTCTTGTATCATTTTCAGAACCGTTAATCTTTACATACTGTGATCAACTAATTTGGCAAAGCTTCAGTCTCAAATTAAGTATCCCAACAATACTCCCCCTAGACTGATGCTTTCCAAATTTTCTTTGCTGAAGGTGTTCTTGTCACTTTGGTCCTTGAGTACTCTTATCTCACAATCTCCCCCTTTTTGCATGCATCATCTTTGCAAATCAAGAACAAACTTTTTCAACTCTCGGTAGCTTGAGTGGTTTAAAAGACGTAGGAGGAGGATTCCTAACTCGGTGTCTTCTGCAAACTTGAGGAAACAGGTGCTTTGTTTTGGTATCTTGCTCAACTGATGATCGGCCATCATTGCAGCAAGTAGTCGAAGAAACCTATCCACAATCCCAAACACAACTCCGAATTTTCTTTAGACAAATAACATACAGATAAAACTATATTCATCTAAGGTGTGCAATCAAGTAAGTATCTCAAACGGCTTGAGACACAAATAATTTGACATAGAAGACATAAAAACAACTGTAGAAAAATAAAGATTTTTTTTTTTTGGATTTTATATTTTTTTTTAATCTTTTTTTTAAACAGCCATCAACCTTCGAGATATAGAAGGGATCAGATATGGGATCACACTAACTTGAAAAGCCTAGCCACGCTTCAACTTTCTTGAGGATAGCTACAACCCAAGAACGATTGTCGGTATGTTTGTCCTCTTAAGTCCATGCCTCTCGTCTTTCAACATACGTTTGGTGATGAGATTATCATGTTTTTAGTAATATTGACGAAAATTTTGTGGACCCTACTTGTGCTAGGTATAAGCCTACCAATCCTCAAGGTTTATCGAGATATAATGATGAGAGCTTCAGGTCTATGTTTACACATAACAAAGAAGATGATCATTATGTCAATCAGATGATGAGAGCTTCAGGTCTATGTTCCCATAACAGAGAAGATGATCATCTGATCGCTTGTTGAGCTATCTATATTTGTTTGCACGTCACTAACATTGCGTGTCTTTTGTTTCTCATTTGATTGAATAGCCCCGCATTGGTAGCTTGCACTCTTAGGTGTCTTTTGATTATATATGCACAAAATTTTCTGTGTCTTTTGATCTCTCAACCTGTGTATGATTGGACTCAGCTTGTGCAGACCTAAAACACTGTGGGAATCCAGCTTTTCGTGTAGATTTATTATTATTCACCTTATAGCAATTTACTCAACTTGAAGGCTGAACCTACCTACACATCATTAACTTGTAGTTGTAACGTCCTTCAGATCCTATTCATGTGCAGACATAAACAAGTTAGTTCCTATCATTTCCCATATAAGATCAGGATTATTTGCAATAAACACATCCCACAGTTGAGAAAGTATTTTAATACTCCCCCTAAACCTTTTTTTTATATATAAATATTTTTTTTATCTTCTTAAAAAAATCTTAAAAAATATTTACGAAAAATAAAGTCTTCCACATCAGACACACATAAACATATGTCAGCAAGAAAATGAGTGTCTGACAATGGTGTCGATTGTGAAATCAGGTTAGATACCAAAACCAAACCTGTGAGATTTCCGCTCCAAACCTATTCTTGGAACCACCACTGTTAGTAACCGGTGTTACTAACAATCCTCCATGGCAGTTCCTGCACTCTTGAATAAATTAGTTAGAGAGTGGAACCCAGGCCATCGTGGTCCTGGTTTGTCCATTTGCATCAATGTAAGTAACTTCTTGAAACACCATACCTTTTCCTTCGTTAGTTTCTTGCTCAACTTTTGGTTTGATTTGCCAAACTTGTTTTGGTTCAACAATTTTGTTTGTGAAAGATTTAATTTTTGAAACAATTTTTTGTTTAAAACCTGGATGAATATATTGTGGTTTTGATGCTTTGGTCCTTTTCATCTTTGAATCATGAGAAACCGGCTTCACATGTGGAGATCTTGATGGAATTCGTGTCAATTTAATATTCAAAGATGTGTGCATTTTATCCTTTGATCCAGAGAAGCAATCCGCATTGCCTTTACCATCTGGATTGTGTCGTTCTAGACATTGCTTGAGCACATGACCTTCTTTACCACACCTAAAGCAAGCCTTGAATGGCTTTTGATGCTTTGTTGTCCCGTGTGATGCAACTGGGGATGTGGATTGTTTTGAGCTTGATTCAGATTGTTGAGAAGCATTGGGTTTTACATCACCTTTTGACTCTGTGATCTTTAACCCCTTGTGATTTTCATTCATCACTGATTCATCATCTGAAGTTGAGCAATCTTTTATGAACTGATCTTCTTCCGGTGAATCTTGATGGACTTGATTTGTAGTATCAATTGATGTTGTTGGTGTTTGATCATCAGATGATTCCTTCATTTCAACTATGTCATCAAGTTCTGACATTGAAGTTTCTGAGTCATTTGAGCTTTCCCATTCTCTAGATGAACAAAACTCCGAATCACTCTGTGAATCATCGTTGCATGATGTTGACGGAGTAAACTCTGGAATTTCTTCAGTTAAGAACTTTCCAAACCTGTTGTTTTCAAAAGCGGGCACAAAAACAGGTGGAGCACAAATAGTTTTATCATCATAAAATGCAGATTTTAAATCAGCACATTCATGCACAATATCATCATGACAAACATCAGAACGTAAGATAGGTTTCTGCCTATCAAAAACATTTACCAAACCATTCAAATCAAGATTAGGTCTAGTACAGTCAGCAGAATTTAAAACAGTGTTTGTTTGATCGTTGTTCCAAATAAACCAATTAATTGTAGAGTAACTGGCTCCTGGGTGACCCAACCCCAAATTCTTTCCACCACAACTGTCATCATCTTTCACATCCGCCTTTTGTGTCACATCTGCATTGCTTTTAATCATATTAGTATTGGACTCAGATTCGACACATTCCTTTTCACACAGATCATTTTTAGGATGAAGTTTTGGAATTGGTATATATTCACTTTTGCTCAGAGGTAAAAATAAAGATCTTTCGATCCCATTTTTATCTTTATATCCACTTCCATCTTTAACAAAAGATTGCCTTGAGCAATCCACTAGATCAGCTTGAGCCTGTTTGCTTACATTCCATTTGTCCACAATGATCTGAAGATGATTTATTTCATTTCTAGAGTTTTCTAACTTTGAGGTTAAATCATTTATTAGAAAATCCTTTTTGAGAACAAATTCTTTTAGAGTTTGTATTTCAGCTAGAGTTGCATTTAACTTTCGCTGATATGCTAGCTCGTTTTCTTTCATTTCATTGTTAATTTTTTGAATGTCATCCATTTCTCTTAAAATTTTTCTATTGTGGGACAAACAGTAAGCAACAGCTGTAACACACCTTGGTGAGCACAACTTTGTTTTTATTTCAATAGGAATACTTACCAGATCCCTCTCATCAGCTTTCTTGGGGGCCTCTTGCTGCTTTTCATCTGTTTTGGTGACTTGATTCTTTTCAGCCATTAGTGCTTCGTCAACTGCCTTTTCTTTTCCTTCATTAGCAATCAACGCTCCCTTCAAGCCCGCACTCTCTTGCATTCCTCCTTTTGGCACTCCCACTGAAGATCCTTCCACAAAGTTTACACCATTTGCGGATTTGGTGCATATCGTTGCCATTAATGCTTTGTTAACATCTGCTTTAGCTGCAACAGCTTCCTTCCCCCAGCCAAAGTGTTCAACCACCAGTGCCTTCTGTCCAATTGGAGTCATTAAAGCCAGATTCTTTAGAGAGCTGCTTTGAGTAACTTTTGACACTGTCTGATTCATCTATCTCTTTGTGACATCCATTTCAAACGACTTTAAGGTATTTATCACATCTAACAAAGTCATTGGATAAATCATAAAGTCCTTTCTGACCGTCATGAATTTCAAGCTCCATTCCTTTGGGAGTGAATTGAACAACTTCTTGATTGAATTGCGGTTGTTAACAGGAATCCCGAGTTTCTTCATCTTTGTGAGCATATTCATGAAACGATCGATGTGACTTGTTAAACTTTCACCACGAACGCTACCGAACATGTCATACTCTTTCTGAATCATATCTTGCTTCTTCTGAATCATGTCTTGATTTCCTTCATAGTAGTCACACAAGGCATACCACAGAGACTGAGCAGTGGTATACTCTTCGAACATGTTAAAAACATTATTCGACAGAGCCATGGTAAGAGCACCGTAGGCTTTGTGATCACGTTGAATCAACTGCTTGTCAAGTTCTGTGAACGTTGATGGATCATCATTATACACCTCACCAGCATCAATGGTTCTCATTGGGATATGGGGTCCAAGTTGAATAGAAGTCCACTGAGTGTGATCATTGACAAAATAAAATGCTTTCATCCTGTTTTTCCAAGTCCCAAAGTCCTGAGCACCCTTCAATTTTGATGGAGGTATGATAAGACCAGCTTCACATTTTGTTTGATATAAGTGGCCAGACATGTTTTAATTTTTGAATATATATTCCCCTTTTTTTAATATGAAACCTCTAATTTGAATAGACCTAAATAATTTCTTAAACACCCAGCCAGACAACCTTTCTTAACTTCAAATGTTGGTCCAGTTTAGACACAAACCAAGATCCCAAACCCCCTTTTTTGTTATAATTCTATAAAAATATGTCAAAGATAGTGGCAATAATAAAAAAAATTAAATCATCAAAGTATTTGTTTGACTAATTCTTTTAGAAAACATCAAATTTGATTCAAACTTAAAAAGCAACGAATGCTCATTTGACTTTTAATGAACTTGGCTTAGAAAAAATCCCACTAGAAATTACTTAGGATTCAAATGAAATTGTTGTCCAGACCCACTCAAATTAGTAAACTACCATTATCCATGGGTCAACGACTAAACTATCAAGTATTTGGGCCAAATTGATTTAAGTGTTTTTTTTATATAATACCAACAAGTCCAAGTCCAGAATATTCAATTTCAGCCTGTTTCGGATACTTCTTTTTGTATTGTTCCCTTGGCCCAAGACAAAGACCCATACAAGACTTCAAGACAGAAATATAGATCAACTAAACCCTACTCGAAAAATATTCAGCCGCCACTTACATTTCTCTCTCTACTCTCTCTCTCAATAATACACAAACAAAGATTAAACCCAAAGATCAAACCAAGAACAAGATAAAGTTACAGGTAGGAGGTATGGTAAGGGTGAAAGAGAGGTGGTTGGGTTTCGTCAGTTTCAGTGATGAATCGTTAGAGGTTGGTTAGCCGGTAGTGGAATCGGTTAAGTTGGTAGCGGCGGAGGGTGGCGTGTTCAGTTTGTAGGTGAGACGGTGGAGGTCAAAAGGTGTTCGGTTTAACTCGTGGTGGATGAAGGCGGTGGCCTGTAGTGGTGTTGGACAGTGACAAATACGGTGGTGATGGTGCGGTGCTTGGTGATGGGAGTGACGGGGTGAATGATGTATGCACAGAACAAACCAATGACCTAACAATCTGATCCTTTTCTACTCTCTCCTTTTTTTTAAATTAAGTACGCAGGCGAAAAAGACGCCGGAGTTAAAAACAAATACACCGTGATAAAGTCGCAAAAGACTAAACCACTGTCCCCAAAGTTTCCTTTGGTATGTTCGTCGGAAAAATAAAGTCGCCGGAGAAAGTTGCCGGAAAATTTATGTACGCCGGAAAACTAAATACGCAGCCTCAAGAACAAATACACCCAGATCTATTGAAAAACTCCGAAAACACGCAAAAGAAACCTTCTTATCAGATCCAAAACACCTCCAAATGATTTTAAAAACCACTCTACTACTTCCTAATCACACCAAGATCAATCTTAAATGAAGAAACAACTATTTTAAAACATTTCAGATCTGGATTTTTTTTTAATATAAAAATGATGAAAACCCTAAAACTTCAAAACCTTTTTAAAAACTTCAACAAAGATCAGATTTAGAGATGAATTTGTAGATAGTTAAATCCCAAATTCGAGTACCTCGCTCTGATACCAAATTGTAGAATCGATTTTGAGCTAAAATTTATTAAGTTGAAGATATAAAGATGAACACACACAAAATAATCAATAAAACCCACTAGATGATTTGCATAAGATGATAATACAATGATAACCCCCAAATCTCTAGGATGTGTGTTGTCTCAAAACCCTAATCTTGCAATCTATTTATAGCCTAAACACACTTAGGCTAATTACATTTAGGTCCCCTAGAATTAACAAAATACTAAAATACTTACTAAACAAGAAAACCATTTTTAAAGTAATAAATATATTTTGTCTAAACAAAATATATTTATTTAGCTGTAGCGTCATTCTCGATCATAACTTGAGCTTCACTCGTTGATCTATTATCCGGGTTTCTCGACTCGCCTTACGTATTGACTGCGACTCGTTCGACTTTGAGTTTCGTTAACTGAACGGTGACTTGTTGACTTTGACTTTGTTGATAACATTAGACTACCAATTGAGACCCAACAATCTCCCCCTTAGTCTAATGTTGTCAAACTCTTGTATCATTTTCAGAACCGTTAATCTCTACATACTGTGATCAACTAATTTGGAAAAGCTTCAGTCTCAAATTAAGTATCCCAACACATGTTTGTTTTCATCAATATCAAAAGTAAACATGTATTAATCATCATTAACATCATTTAACAACAATCAACACATCAAACCAATAATCACTTTTTGATCATTACACAAGTTACATGAGTAACATTTAATCAACAAAACAATAAGTGCACCCCACCCTCATCACCCACGACCATTTCCCCTCAACAAACCACCATTTTAGTTATCTTTGTGTAACACCCCAAAATCCATTTTTCTTAATTTCGCCATTAGGCGCGATTAGCAAAATAATAAAAAGGGATTTAGAGCATAAAAATGAGTGTTTTGTTCTAATATGGAAATAAACTAGTAAATTTTATTATTATTTATATAAGTGAACAAATAATAATAGAAACTAGCTTAGTTAGTTATGTTTCTTTAAAAAAAGGGACATTGGGGGATATTTGAAGGGTCATTCCTGTAAATAGTGGGATAATAACAAGTTCAAGGAAACACCCCATGGCATAAAACGAATTCAGCCAAGGGGATGTCTTCCCAATACCAAACCAAGCCCTAATTTCACAAATTGATGCAAAGATGCAAAAGGGGTTTTGAGGGTAGACTTGATGGGTTGCAAATTTAGAGTTTTCTACAAGTTTTGGAGCCTTGGTAAAAACCCTAACCCTCAATTAGTATGGATTTCGAAACCCACATGTGGGTTTTTAGCAAAGAATGTTAAATTCGTATTATTGCTTGATTGTAAGTGATATTGATCATCTCTAATGGTTTAGAGATGAGCTAATTACTAGAAGTTGCTTGTTTGCAAAAGATGATGATTTTGGGTTTTCATTAGAGCTTTGATGTTGCTAAATTAGTTGTAAGTCCATGTAATTGTAGGAATAATGTGTAGTTGATGATATTCATGTGGAAATTGGTCATGATTGAAGGTGATTATGTGTTTTGGTGGAATGTGTGTATTAGGATCTTGTACAATGTGCTCAAAATATGGTATGCACACCAAGTGTTTGATGAAATGTCGAGGTGAACTTGCATGCAAGTAATTGATGAATATGAACGGAATATGATGATTGTTAGTAAATTAACATAAAGGATGTGTTTGATGGAGACCATGTGGGAATTAGAATAGATTGTGTGTGTGTGTGTGTGTTTGTGTATGTATGCACGTAAGTGATCTTATGGTTATATATGTCCTACAACATGTGAATATGATGTTTATGGTGAATTTCATACGGTCTAGTATGTTAATATGGACATATGTCTGTAAAAAGGAAGTTTATATAGTGAAAAGATGACTTTCTAGAAAGTCAACTGATGTGGAAATAACATGGTAAGTTTTCTAGCATGATTGTGAGATTGGGGATTCCGTGTGAGACACGTTAGCTTGGTTATGTGACATATACGATGTTAAGTTTAATTGCTTGAATGATGAATCAAAAAGTGAAGCCATGTCTTATGTATGTTATAAATTGACTTATGCAAGTGAATGTACTATATGAGTTGGATATGATTGGTTTATGAATGAACATGTATGCTAACAATGATGTGAACACGGTGACATGAAAGGATAGGAATGATGGACTCAAGCATGGGAAGCTAATAGGTCAAGATGAGGCAAGTAAACAAGCATGAACTTGAAGGACTTAAGGTAAGTGATTCCCGAACTTAACTTGCATTCTGATATCGAATTTATGTGTTAATGTAGCATGGGAATCTTGAAAGAAGCAAATAATTAATGGTGGTGCCAAGGTAAGAAACTTGGTGATGGGTCAACCATAGATTGACCCATGCTTGGTTTCATATAAAAGTGATAATGGGTCATCAACAAAATGTTACGCCATTCACGATGATACCACGTAATCCGGGTAGTTTAACGCCTAGGAAAATCATGGGGAATGACCTTAGAACCTTATGAGGTTTGGGTTTTAAGATTTGCCATTAAAGCATGAAAAGTGCATAGTGGGCGCAACCTCACATCAGGTCCGAGCGAAAGGTGACCTGAATGGGCGCAACCTGACTCTGATGGAAAATTTTGGCTGATTTGCGCCCTCTAGGGGTGCAACCTCCCCCTCTAGGGGCGCAAGCTTGCGCCCCCCACTGGTTATTTGTTTGTTTTTACCGTATTTTGATGTTTCGCTTATATGCGCAACCCGTATTCGCGTTTAATGCATCGAATAACATCGTTGGACTTCGTGAATGCTAGGTATGGGTGTAGCAAGTAATAGGAATGTCGGATTTGCAAATATGACTCAAGTACAGAATGATGCGTGTGTATGTAATTAAATTGATATGTGTGTATACATGGTAACAAATACGGTAAGTAGATTTGTTATGCTTTTGAAGATTGAGAATGTGATGTATGTATGGGTACTTATACCCGGGTTTGTGTGAGAGTTTTATGTATGTAAAGGTTGGTCATTATGTGTACATTGAGTATTGGATTGGAAACGTCATGTTTGTCCTAGAGAATACATGAAGGAAGAATAGTATGACGGGTCAAGATAAGTTGTGTATGGGAATTGCATGCAAGTATGTATTGTAGTGCTATTAACCTTTTTTTATGAGAATGGTAATGAAGATGCAGGTATGTACGTATGAATGCATGGGACTTGGAGGTTCGGATCAGGGTATCGCACCCGAACTTGCTAAAAGGCGTTTGAACAGGATCATTGAGTATTGTTGGATGTTATTTCCACATCGTGAATGATTTGCCTAAAGTCACTTAATGAACTAACGAAACGGTTATGTGGTGATTGCAGGTTGTCTTGTCTACCTAATAAAGTAAGGAAAGGCATGAGATCGAGCGAGGACGCGGATTGTACGTGGTCATGGTCACGTAACCTAATAAAGATGATTCATGTTGAATGTAATAAGACACAATAAAAGATGTAACACCAAAAATATCTCTTAGATATGGTTTTCAAACATTTGAGAATGTTCTGTAAAGCACGAAATTTTCTAGTCCGTATTTCCGCTGCATATTTTCTGTAAAATAGTTTAGGGTGTTACACTTAAATCCATGTTAAAAATCTTATTTAAACTATTATTAAGATACATCTCATGTAAGCGCAACAACTTGCATAAACAAGACACTTTTAAGCATTAAAACAAGGATTAAAGTGTCTTACGACTCTTACCACTAGCTTAAAGCTAGAGTTGAATTAACAATGGATTAGTGGGGTTTTAGTCTAGGTTTTGCGGTGTGTATGATCATGATTGAGCTCCAAGACATCCTTCCTTACCTCAAAACCTCTTGATTTAGGGTTAATTTAGTGTGTTCTAGGGGTGTTTGTCAGGTGATTATGGGTAGTTTATGGTGTAAAGTTGTTGTCCAAAAATTTGGCAGCCCTTAGGGGTTGTTTTGCTTCAACAAAATGATCTCTAAAGCCTTATAAAGCTCCTAAGACCAACACATCACCTTATAACCCAAGTATTTAGCTAAAAATGGAGGGCTTTAAGTGAGATTAACGGTTGTTTATGGAGGTTTAAAGTTGTCTTGCTGCTATTTGGTTTTTGGCAGCATGTTTTGGGCTGCAAATGGCTGCCAAAATGAGCCATAATACTTATATATTGGACCTAGGTATAAGGGTAAATAAGATAACTTGCTTTGCTTGGTGCCCAAGTTTGATCTAATGGTGCGGAAACCCCCTTTAAATTCACAGGCAAGATAACCTTGGTCTCCAATCAATGTTTATATGGCCCTAATTGAGCTTATATAAGTTGAGGTATTAAGGCATTCGGGATCATTAGCGGGTGATTAGGGACTAATTAGGCCTTTATTAAGCTAGATTAAGGTCTATGTAGTGAAAAATAATGTAATTAGCCCTTGCTTGAGGAAATTATGAGTGATTAGGGTTTCGGGGTGCCTAATTAGGGTTAGTGATTAATTAACATTGTTTAGACATGTCGTCACTTCAATCAGGGTTTCCTAACCTAATTACCAAGTCTATCTCTTTAATTTTCTTCTATAGACATTGAATTTACATTGTTTAATAATCTCAGGTAAGATTTTATGTTTCCGGATAATCACTAGCGTATTTAGGACAAAGGTTTATTATCACATAACAAAACGATGAACAAGACGTCTAAATACAAAATAATGCATATAATTGGGCTTCGCTAGACTTACGGCGACTTAATTAATAGTAATTACGTCTTTGATGCATGAAATTAGTGTAACGTATGCTTAGTATCGTGTACAGATAATGTCTCAGATTTATCGGGTGTCAATGTTTTAGTCTTGATTCTCATTTCATTTTTTTTTATTTTAGTTTTATTTAGTCATGTTTGTGTTATCATGGCAGAAGATGCTAATGTGCAGATTAAAAGGTTTAACGGTGTGGATTTTAGTAGGTGGAAAATGCAGATTGAGTCATTATTAGTTCATAAAGATCTGAATAGTAGCATATGGGGGAATTAAAAGACGGGAAAACCATGGGAGTTATTACATTGGCATTGTGAAATAATATGGTATTTATCATTAGGAAGGAAACAACAACTAATGGTATGATGTTAGCCCTATTTAACATGTACGAGAAGCCTTTGGTAGCTAATAAGGTTTTTCTGATTTGAGAGCTGGTGAATATTAGGATGAAAGAAGGAAATTCAATTACTGAGCATATCAACAAGTTGAATTCAATTGTAGTTAGGCTTGTGTCAGTGAATTTCAATTTTAGTTAGACAGTTGGTCTGAAACTGTTACAACGATTTCTAGTTTAATGGGTACCAGAGGATTTACTTTTGTGGGGATTCATGATCTTATTCTAAGTGAGTACGTCCAAAGGAAAAGTTATGTGAATCATCAAATGCATTACTAAATGTTGGTAGAGGAAGAAACATTGGCAGAGGTATTAGGAGTAGGAACAGAAAGAGAGTCAGTGTAGGGGCTTAGAATGATGTAGTTTGTTGGAACTGCAAAGATGTGGGACATTTTAGGAATCAATTTCTAAATGAGAAAACAATTTTACACAGCAACAAAGCACTTAGTAGATGATGAATCATTAATCTCTAGCGTGGAGAGAAGTGTGGATTCCTTGGTCAGGTATTTTGGTGCTTCATTTCACGCCACTCACAATAGTGAAGCGTTGTAGAATCTGAAAGAAGGTGATTTTGGTAAGGTAATAGTGGCTAATGATGAAGTTATTGATGTTACGACAAGTGTGACTTGGATTTGAAAACTTCAGCCTGGACTTTGAAAGATACTAGGGTCATTCCAAGTTTGAAGACGAGATTGATTTCTATCGAGCAGTTGGATAATTAGGAGCATGAGGTTAGGTTTGGGTATGGTAAGTGGAAAGTTGTTAATGGAAATCTTGTCGTAGCTCGAGGAAGAAAAAAGGGTCTGCTTTATATGATCAGTTTTACTGTCAGAGGTAGAGGTTATCCTAGTTAGAAAGAAAACCAAAATCCAATCCACGGAATCTCAAAGGCAGAAGAAGGTTTGTCTTGTAGGAGAAAACCCAGATCCCCATATCAGATTCAGGTTAAACTGCTAGAAAAGGTTTAGAGAAACCAATTAGGAGTTTTCATGGCAATGAGAGTTCGGGAAGTGCTCAATCAGAGTTACGAGACGACAGTTCGTTACGAGAACTAGTATTCTTGAGGTCAATTATTCTCCAAAGAATTACATGCTACATATGTAGAGTATTGTTTGCTATTAACTTTCTAGTATCCGACAGTTTGTGTCAGTGGAGGCCGATAGGGATTGAGGACGGTTCATGGGCAGTTTCAGCCATGACTGATGTGTTGGAGCTCCGGGGAGTTTCAACGGGTCTTCAGCTTAAATGATGAGAAGGCCGCTGCAACTAGGGAGGTGGGGTAGATTACAAGAGGTAAAGGTTCTCACAGCGGATAACAGTTTGAAGATTATCAAGCTTCTAAGTGGGAGATTGTTGGGGTTTGTGGAACCTTGATTTGGTCCTATATTATAATATAGTGGTTGTCTAGTTAAGTTGAAGACTTGGAACCATGTTTAAATTATCCTATGGGCCTGTTTGATGGCCTCTTAATGAGGCTCTGAACCATTCAGCTCTGCATGGTTCAGCATTCAAACCTGTTTGTTTCAACCTGAAAAAAGGCTCTGAATGGAATGGTAAAAGGCTGAATCATTCAGACTTGGTGCATAGCTGAACCATTCAGCACTTAATCATTCAGAGCCTCTTAACCTTCAGACCACTTAATGATTTAACACTTAATCAACCAAACAGCCCTTATAATTAGTTTTCTTGGGGTTTAAGTAGAAACCCTAATATTGTATTATAAATACAATATCTTATGCTTGTAATGCTTGTAATTCCTCACAAGTGATGCATGAAGCAATAAAGTAATATCCTGATTGCGGCCCGTGGACATAGGGTAGCCGACTAAACCACGTATCTTGTGTCTTCACCTTCGTTTACTTTTTATGTGGCAGTTCGTTCATGTTTGTGTGTGTTGTTTGAGCGATCGAATCCTAACAAATAATATTTAAAATAGCTCATGTAAATACCCATCATCATCATCATCATCATCATACTCAGTTAATCCCACCTATAGCGAAGCTAAGGTAAGGTCTGAGGAGGGTAAGATGTAGACAGCCTTACCTCTACCCCTAAAAATAGAGAGGCTGCTTCCAGTGAGACCTCCGGCTCGATGTGGTTTGGTATCAAGCATTGGACATAAGGCACAGAACACTTAGCAATCGGGACAAACCCGATCGGTGCATGTACCCCTTTGTCTTTTGGCTATCAAAGCCACTACATAATGCATGATTAACCGTCTGTTGTTTTTAACGTTATTTTCACGAAATTAGTAAAATAACGTTAAAACTAGTGCAACTTTACTTTTGCCCCCCAAGGGCCACTCATGTAAATACCCATCAAAAGTTAAAATTTGGTACTCGAAGACAATTAGAATCTGCTAACAACTCTTTAAGTTTCTCTATTAGTATAGCTCATAAAAGTTGAAGTGTTGTGAAGTTGTCTTCACATATGAAGACTAGGTCGTGGTGTTCTCGTTCGACAAGTGATTACACATGTTTTAGTTGATGTGATGTAAAGCCGTCGATGTTAAATATCAACCTTTTTAGGTGATGATGATGGTGTTTGGTGAGGTTTAGTTAGTTTGTTAATCATATGCTTTGGAAACCATCTCCCTAGTTTTATTACATTTTTTTTTTGAACGGCCAACGAATCAATTTCCGAGCACTCTTTGGCACCCTCTTGGCGAATTAGGTACTCGAGAGTACCCGGGCCACCAATTGTCACCAATTCCCGGGAAAACCCGACCACTCACCCTCCCGAAGGCACGACAGTGAAATAATCGGTAAAACCGGTCGGGATCAGGACTCGAACCCAAGCCAATGGCCGGTCATCCCTCATTTCCCCTCCACCAATGTCCTCCAAATGTAGCTAGTGGGAACTGAACCCAAGCCTCCCATAAAAAACTTTAAACCCTTAACCAACTGGGCTACAAGACTTGTTACATTTTTATTGTCTTGTAAATATATTTACATTTTGTATAAAGTAATAAAGTATAGCAACTTTATCTACTTTTGTATTTTATTTGCTTATTATTTGTATGTATTGTAAAAGGGCCATTGTAAAATCATTGATAGTCCAAGCCGTTGGTCGGTGATGATGTGACAACCATTCCACCAATGGTTGGGATAGTTCACCAACTTTGAAGGTCCATATGGTCACATATTTGATGTCATTTTTCCTTAAAATTGAAAGTTATTTATTTATTATTATATATATAATAGAGCTTCCATTTTAAATAGTGTACTTTTACTTTTTTCTTTTTTGCCACGTCTTTTTTTGTTTTTTCCATTTTAAATAGTGTAGTTTTACTTTTTTCTTTTTTGCCACATCTTTTTTTGTTTTTTTCTTAACTTTTTTTTTCTCATTTTGACCACCAAATTTTTTGTTAAGTTTTTCCCTCATTTTGGCCACACAATGTTTTTTTCTACTTTTTATTTAAGTTTTTTTCCCGTTTTGGCCACCAACTTTTTTATTAGGTTTTTTTTCACGTTTTGGGCACCAACTTTTTTTATTAAGTTTTTTTTTTTCATTTTGGCCCAACATTTTTTTTTTTGCTTTTTTGGTTAACTTTTTTTTCTCATTTTAACCACCAAATTTTTTGCTAAGTTTTTTTTTTCTCATTTTGGCCACACAATGTTTTTTTTTATTTTTTATTTAAGTTTTTTTCCCGTTTTGGCCACCAACTTTTTTATTAAGTTTATTTTTTTTCATTTTGGCCCCCGACATAATGCATTTTTTTACTCGATTTCGCAGGGGTTCGGTTTTTGTTCGTTTATTATCTATATATTTAACGACCACGAAATGAATAGCTGCTTCACTCTAACGTACGCAGCCGAACACCGACCACATCTACCGTGCGCCATCTCCACCATGTTCCGCGGACCGCGGGAGATTCCTGGTATTCTCCGCGTAGCTGCTGCCACTTTTGTATTTTCTCATTGTCCAAGGTTAGTCTCAATGCCTTTGTTGGTTACCAAAATCCGTATTAACGCGTCATGTGAAAAACGCGCAACGCGCGTATTAATATACCTAGTTCTATATAATGTGTGAGTCATGAAACATGTTTATTAATTTGAATAAATACTAGATTGGTAAATATTTTTGCATGGAAATAGACTTGCTACCAACACAAAACAATTAAAAAATTAGTGTTTCTCTCATTTTTTTGGAAGACGGCCGTACAATATCAAGGATCATGAATGAAATATGAAAAGTATATAATAATGAGGGTTAGGATCAAATACACAGTAAAAGAAAAATAAGAAGTCGTAGGAAGAGTATCAAACAGACTTCGATTGAACTCATTCAAGCGGCATTGGAACCGTCTTATTGAACCCTACGACGTTAGTTTTTAGGTCTTCGTTTTTGGGGTTTTAGCTTGTAGTTTTTAGAATATGCGTTATATCATTATGTCTTTTAGGTACCATTATGTTTTTTTTCTTATTTTCATCACTGTGTCATTATTTCAATTCATTGTGTCTTTTTTCTTTAGCATCATGTTATATTTTTTTGGCACTATGTTATATTTTGTGGCTCATTGTGTCATATTTCATGATCTATTGTGTTTTTTGTATCCTTCTCACCATTCTCATTTTTGTTACAGTGTGTAGAATAACTTGACCCACATTTTTAGGGAGTAAGGGCACAAGCCTCTTGAAGCCTAGGGTGCGCTAATCTTACCGCGTCACGTCATTTCAACCTCAAACTAGCCTAAATACCGAAAACGTCAAGCCTAAAGTAGTCTGGAACCAAGTACCCCACCATTTTACAATACCTACCAATCACACACACCCCATGAGATGGTCCCCCATCCAAAATCCCACTTTTTTCTTCTTCTTTCTTCGACAACAAGAAGCCGAGATTCCAAGTTTAGGCTTCAAGCCTAATAAGCCGGGGTGGTGTAGCCGAATTGGCTAGCTAGCCGACATCTCCAAGCCGAAGGTGCCCCGCTTGGCCTTATATTCATTGTATTTTTTAAATAAACTTTATATAAAGGCATATTATTATTATAAAATAAATAACTTTTGTTAGGTTACAATACTAACTACTTTTTCACATGTAAAAGTTCAGTATCGTTTTTTTTGTTGATTCAATTGTTTTTAATCTTCAGCTTTGAACTTGTTTATTTATTATCCTCAACTTTACTTAAAGTTTACAAGTCCGTGTTGCGATCCGGGTATAAAATTTTGTAAGGCTCGATTTTGATGATTTGTATATTAGTATTACCTTGCGAAAAAAATAACAGTTCCGGTGACTTGTACATTATTATTGACATCGTAAAAAACTTCAAGTTGATACAGTTGGTACTAATGTCGCTATCGTTTGGTTCACACGTAACTTATGATACCAAAAAATTCTCTATACTAAATACACTTGCATATTCAGCTTTTTTTTAAATGTTAACAAACGCAGGTTATAACTGAAAAAGCAAATCAAATGAAAATGAAATGTGTAAAAGACATATAATACTTAAAAGTATATTAAAGTATAGGAGATCAAATTAAAATAAAAAAAATCATGTGTCAGAACATGAGTTGAGCTAGTTATTATCTATAACACATCAAATTCATCATCATACTCAGTTAATCTCACCAATAGCAAAAGCTAAGGTAGGGTCTGAGGAGGGTAAGATGTAGACAGTCTTACCTCTAGCCCGTGGGAATAGAGAGGCTGCTTCCAGTGAGACCCCCGGCTCGATAGTGGTTTTGTGTCAAGCCTTGGACATAAGACACATAACACTTAGCAATTGGGACAAACCCGATTGGTGCATGTACCCCTTGTGTTTTGGCTATCAACGCCACCACATGATGCATGATTAAGCGTCATTCATTTTTAACGTTATTTTCACGAAATCAGTAAAATAACGTTAAAATTAGTGCAACTTTACTTTTGTCCCCAAAGGGCCCACACATATATGCATCATATGCGCATAGCCGTAAGCAGGGCTACTATAACACATCAAATTAATAGTACATATTAGGATATCAATGTTATTTAAATTCATTTGTAAATAAAAGATTACTTGTGTAGTTGTGTGACCTTGTATTTCAACGTTCTAGAAAGTAGAACCTTTGACTTGCTATGCTAGCCTTTGCCACAACATATTAAAAGAACAAGTCTTCATTTCACTCAACTTCATTTCCCGCGATCTCCGTCATCGGTTGTCCGGTGAAGTGAGCAGCATCAACCTATCGACTACGGAGGCGGCCCGTAGGCCGTAACATGTTAAAAAGGATTATAGTCGTGTCCATCATTGGACTTTTAGCATGGGCGTATCAAAATGTCCATCCTCCACCACCAAAACTCCGTGGATCACCCGGTGGTCCACCAATAACTGGACCCCGGGTCATCCTTAGAGATGGCAGACATCTAGCCTATTACGAATATGGTGTCTCTAGAGACACCGCCAAGTATAAAATTGTGTTTGTTCACGGATTCAGCTCATGTCGCTACGACGAATCCGTTTACCATCCGGTAATTAAATATTAGAGAGAATATATTAGTTAACGTTTATTATAATATATGTACCATAGATAAAACATATGATTTAATCAGTCATTTTTTTTATTTTATTTTTTATGTACATTTTTTATCAATAATACATAATGCTTGACTCATTATTTAATGTTAATGGGGTTGTCAGGAATTGTTTGAAGAACTTAAGGTCTACATGGTGACATTTGATAGGCCGGGTTATGGAGAGAGTGACCCGGATCCGAAACGAACAGTTAAGAGTCTAGCTCTTGATATTGAAGATCTTGCTGATAAACTGGAACTCGGGTCAAAGTTTTATGTAATTGGATACTCCATGGGTCAACAAGGAGCTTGGGGCAGTCTTAAGTACATCCCTCATAGGTATGTTAGACTATCCGTTGTGGTTGGGTTATCAACCGACGCGACCACCGGTGGTCGCACGCTCGCGCCGTCATTCACGTGGTGGTGTTATGGCTCGCTCCGGTGATCGCTCGCGCCACCCTCTCAAAATTCCAAACAATTCGGCCGTTAGCTACCATGACACCAATAATCTTGGGCCATGGCTCGCTAGCACCGACAATATCTTCGTGGTGTTACGGTGTTCGCGAGCCACGTGGCTCGTGAACTTGATGGTGCCGGGCTTTAGCGAGACCACAACGGGCAGCCTTAGGTTCTATACAATCAACTAACTCAATAGATTTGGTCAACCAAGATTTTGACTTAATAAAAAGTCAAAACGGTTGAGATTAATCCAAAGTATGCTATTTTTACAATTTTTTTAGTTGTTTATTAAAAAAAAAAAACTAAATTCACTATCTGAAAATAACCAATGTTATTAAAACTGTATAGCCGTTACCTCGGATTGAAGGAGAAACTAGGTTCAATAAAAGGTCTATTATTTTTTTAACTAGGTTCAATATAACCAGTATCTAAAAATTTTGTAATATATACATATTTTTAAACTAATTATAATAGCATCAAACTTTAAGTTTAAGCAATCAAACTTTAAGTTTAAGCAATCAAACTTTAAGTACCGCCATGATTTGGTTAGAGATGTTCTATGGGACGTGCTTCGAAGGGCGGGGGTCTCAGCCAAGAAAGAAGCACCGGTCAATTTTCTGACTGATCCGCGGGAGGCGAGATCTACCTTGCGTCCTGCGGATGTGCTTGTGTTTGGATGGGCTGGGGGCAAACATTCTTGTGTTGACCTGACAGGGGTTTCCCCCTTGGTAGGTTTGCGAGACAGCGGCTTTGCACCGGGGCAGGCAGTTTTGAAGGCAGAAGCTAAGAAGGTCACTAAGCACGAAGCAGCCTGCTTAGAGAATCAACATGTGTTCCTGCCGTTTGCTTTTAACACATTTGGATCTCTAGCCCCTGAGGCAGTACGGTTTCTGAAACGAGTGCAGAAGGTGGTCCACAGTGACTCGCAGAGCCCTAAGAACCAAGAGTTTGTGTTTAGCAGGATAGACTTTGCGATTCAAAAGGGGATAACGGCGCAGCTTGTTGCCCGCTTACCCACCATCTAAATGTAACTCGTTTTGTCTTGGTATGAAAGGAAATTGAACAAAAAAATAAATAAATAAATAAAAACCAAAGAACTAGTAGGATAGATAGTTCAATAATTGGTCCGGTTTTGGACATGTTGATAATGAGTCAATAATTTATTGTTCTAATAGGTTAGCAGGAGTGGCGTTAATCGCTCCTGTCGTTAATTATTGGTGGCCGAGTTTTCCTGCCAAGTTAACAATGGCAGCCTACAAGTTACAACCTGTTCAAGATCAATGGGCGATTGGGGTGTCGCATTACATGCCATGGCTAGTCTACTGGTGGAACACTCAGAAATGGTTTCCGGGCTCTAGTGTTATAGACGGGAAGCCTAATTTCTCAGCTTCCGACTGGGAACTTGTGTCCATGCGTCGTAGTCAAGGGTCACCAACACCACTGCCAACGCAAAAGGTACAACTAAATCCACCTATAACAATGTTAGGAAAATTAGTTTATAATATGATTATCACTATGTTTGTACACAAGTAGTTATATTTATGTATAAGATATACTCTTTATTGAGAACAGGATTATGTAAGGCAACAAGGACTAGCGGAGTCGATTTTTAGAGACATAAAGGTAGGGTTTGGTAAATGGGAGTTTGATCCAATGGAGATAGCGAACCCTTTTCCCGAAAACGAGGGTAGGGTTCATCTATGGCAAGGGGATGAAGACGGGCTTGTACCCGTGAGCTTGCAGAGATACATAGCAAAAAAGCTACCATGGATTCACTACCATGAGCTAACTGGTGTTGGCCATTTGCTACCAAATTATGATGGTAAAAAAGAAGCCATTTTAAAGTCACTTCTGCTTGAGGAGTAATGATATTAATAGTTTTGGTGCTTGTCATAAGTTGTATCATTCTTGTTGCTTGTTGACTATTTGAACCTGTTGATACTTGAAACCTTATGGGCCCAAATTAGCTGCTCTTTTAGACATTGTTTATTGATACATTAGATGATTAGAAATGCATGGTATAAAACAGTCGACTTTCTTTTAGTACTTGTGTAACTATTAGCCGAGAGATTATAGGCCAGGCCAGTTGGCAGCCGAGTGATTATAGGCCAGTATAGTTAGAATTATATTTGTTATGATTGTATTCTATAATTAAGTGATTGTGCTTATCTTTTCCATATATTAGAGATAGGGTTGTATAGCCTATATAAGGGGATGCTTTGTATCATTATAATTCATTCAGAAATAATATTCACAATCACTTTCATGGTATCAGAGCCAAATCGGTTCTGATTTCCATCCCCTTTCTTTTTTTTTTTTTTTTTTCTTTCGTAACCCTAATCGGATCCCTCAATGGCCGATGGCAAGAAAACCGGCGCTGAGTCTTCGGATCAGCCGTCCAAATCACACCTTCATCCAGCCTATTCTGTCACTAACGTGCAGTCCAAAATACGCACGCTAGATGGCGTTAAGGTCACGTATACCTCCTGGGTGAAACTATTCAAACTTCATGCCATCGCCTATCAGGTTATTGACCACATTGATGGGACTGCCCCACCAGCCGAATCTGCTCCTGAATACCAGCAGTGGAAAGAGATTGATGCACTGGTAATGCAGTGGATTTATGCTACTGTTGCAGATAACCTCTTGGGTCGTACTATGGATGCCGGCCCTACCGCACTTCAGGCTTGGCGTGGCCTGGAGAAAAGGTTTCTCAGCAATAAAAAGGCTCGAGCAGCAGCACTTGAAGCCCGTTTTTGCAACCTCACCCTATCGGCCTGCTCGTCTCTTGACGATTATTGTGAGCGCTTGAAGGACCTCGCCAACCAACTCGAGGACGTCGATCATCCAGTCTCTGAGGATCGATTGGTGCTTCAGTTGGTTCGTGGCCTTCCTGCCGAATATGATACCACTGCCTCTTTAATCAACTCCAATGACGCCGACTGGGATCTAGCTCGCAGCATGCTCGAAGATGAACTGATTCGTCAGGAGGCTCGCCAAAAGACCAGCCAAACAGTCCTGGTCGCACCCTCTTCTCAGCAGCAACAGAACCAGACTGGCTCGTCTTCTACTAATAATATGCAGCAGCCTTACCAACAGCCCCAGCAATCCTACTACAGCCGTAACAAAGGCCGCGGACGCGGTCGTGGTCGCAGCAGCCGTGGCCGCGGGTCTGGTGGCCGTGGACAGCCGGGTTTTCAGCAGCAATGGTCTTCCAGCAGCCCCTCGTACACACCTTGGGCCTGGTGGAACACTCCACCGTGCCCATATCCAACGCAGCCCGCGTTCCAGCCACCAACACACTTCTCTCAGCAGCCTACAGCCCCACCAAATTCGGCCTAGTTCATGCAACATCAGCCTGCAATGTTTCAGCAGCCTACGGGCTTCAGTCCGGTCCAAGTCCCACCCGGATTCTCTCCACAACAGGCCCATTACTTCAGCACACAGCCCACGGGTTATAACGCACTCAGCCCCTCAGACTTGAGTGCTGCTATGGCCTCAATGCAGGTTAATAATTCTGATCCAGGAATCATGGATACTGGGGCATCCTCTCACGCCACAGACGACCAAGGTATGATCACTTCCCCTGATCCTTTTCCTATAAACAGTAAAATATTAGTCGGTAATGGCGAGTTTTTACCAATTCAAGGGTCTGGAACAGGTTACCTAACCCTCCCTAACCGAACTTATATATTACCCAGAATCCTTTACTGCCCTACCATTATTAAAAAGTTAATTTCTGTTAGACGCTTTTCGCGTGATAACAATGTTTCTCTTGAATTTGATCCCTATGGTTTTTCTTTGAAGGACCTTCGCACTGGCCGCCTTCTTTCCCGCCACAATAGTACCGGGGATCTCTATCCAATCACACCACCAGCATTACCAGCTCAAGCCACTTTCCTTACTTCAGCTTCTCATCCATGGCATGATCGCTTAGGCCATCCTGGCGCTCAAGTTTTGGATGTACTTAGTCGTTATTTCAATTTTTCTTGTAATAAACAAAAACATAGTTTTTGTCATTCATGTCATGTTTCTAATAGAAAACGTTTGCCGTTTTATGCATCGAATTCTTTTACTTTTTCACCATTTGATATCATTCATTGTGACCTATGGACATCTCCTATACCAAGTAAAACAGGTTACAAATATTATATGGTCTTGATTGATAATTTTTCACACTTTATTTGGGTCTATCCTTTAAAATACAAATCTGAAACATTTCCCACCTTTGTCAAGTTCCACCGTCTAATTTCAACCCAATTCAACAGACACATAAAAACTTTTCAATGTGATCTAGGCGGTGAATTTGACAATAATGCCTTTAAAACATTCGCCGTTCAAAACGGCCTCCTCTTTCGTTTCTCATGTCCCCAGACCTCCTCCCAAAACGGTCGAGCCGAACGAATGATTCGTCGCCTTAACGACATCATCCGTTCTCTGCTTATCCACTCCCAACTACCACCCACCTTCTGGGTCGAAGCACTCCATACTGCAGCCTACTTACACAATATACTTCCCACAAAACGGCTCAATTTTTTCACACCCACTTACGCCCTCTACCTACGCCACCCTACATATGACCACCTTCGTGTCTTTGGCTGTGCGTGTTATCCAAACACCTCCGCCACACAACCCCATAAACTACACCATCGTGCCACCCGCTGCATTTTCCTTGGCTACCCACCTGACTTCAGGGGGTACCGATGCTTCGATCCTGTTACAGGTAAAGTCACTATCTCTAGACACGTGACTTTCGATGAAACCACCTTTCCTTACACCACCCCATCAGCCCCATACACATACCAGTTTTTGGACGATGGACCACCTCCCGGGTTCACGTTTGCTCGGAACACACCACCCACCCAACCGGCCAAACCCACAACCACCTCTCCTTTCCCTTTCACTTATAGCCGTCGCTCCCGGCCTGCTCAACCTACACCCGTGCCCAATGTCCCTCCACCACCAGTGGTTAACTCACCGGTCCCAGCCTCCCAGCCACAAAACCAGTCACCACCGGTCTCTTACCCACCACCGGCCACCTCTGGTACAGCCCCTCCACCACCACCCGGGCCTTCCACCTCTACCAAACCCGCCGCATCTCACCCCATGGCCACTCGTTCCAAGACCGGCAGCCTCAAACCACCACTGTACTCTCTCCACACTACCACCATATCCCCCATTCCTACCACCCATAGCCAGGCCTTAACCGACCCGAATTGGTTGCACGCCATGCAGGCTGAGTTTACTGCATTACAGGAAAATGGAACTTGGGAGTTAGTACCTAGGCCGTCTGATCGACCTATTATCAGGTGCATGTGGTTGTTTCGCCACAAGTTTAAATCTGACGGCACGTTAGAGAGATACAAGGCTAGATTGGTTGTGAATGGCAAATCTCAAACAGTTGGTATAGATTGTCAGGACACATTTAGTCCCGTGGTTAAACCTGCTACCATTCGTACTGTCCTATCACTTGCAGTCTCTCGTTCTTGGCCCATCCATCAGTTGGATGTCAAGAATGCATTTCTACATGGACATTTAAACGAGACTGTGTTTATGCATCAACCACCCGGTTTTCATGATTCTCGTTTCCCAGGTTTTGTTTGCAGGTTAAAGAAATCTCTATACGGGCTTAAACAGGCACCTCGGGCGTGGTACACTAGGTTTGCCACATACATTTTAGCCAATGGCTTTCGAAGCAGTATTTGTGATAATTCACTTTTTATCTACACTCGGGGCACTGATATGGCTTATTTATTACTCTATGTGGACGATATCGTCCTCACTGCTTCCAATGACAATCTGCTGCAGGACATCATTAAGACCTTGTCGCGTGAATTTGCCATGTCTGATTTGGGGAGATTGCACCATTTTCTGGGTATTCGGGTCAGTCACAGGTCTGATGGCTTGTTTTTAGATCAAACTCAGTACGCTAAGGAGATCATTGCGCGCGCTTCTATGTCAGCCTGTAAGCCGTGTGCCACTCCTGTCGACTTATCCTCTAAACTCAGTGCTACTGACGGCCCATTATTTCATGACCCGACATTATATCGCAGCTTAGCAGGCGCTTTGCAGTATCTTACGTTCACTCGGCCTGACATATCTTATGCGGTCCAACAGGTTTGCTTATTTATGCACGAGCCGCATGAACCACATTTTAACTTTATGAAACGGGTTCTTCGGTACATACAAGGCACGTTAGACTATGGCCTTCGTATGACCAAATCTTCGGCTCATAACTTAGTGGCATATTCTGATGCCGATTGGGGCGGGTGTCCCGATTCCCGCAGATCTACCAGTGGTTATTGCGTTTTCTTGGGGCAAAATTTGATTTCTTGGTCATCTAAGCGTCAGCCAACAGTTTCCCGTTCTAGTGCTGAGGCTGAATACCGTGGGGTTGCTAATGCAGTTGCAGAGGTCACATGGCTCCGGAATCTCTTGTTAGAGTTACAGGTTCCTCTTTTACAGGCTACGGTCGTATACTGTGACAATGTCTCTGCTGTTTACTTGTCCGACAATCCAGTCCAACATCATCGTACCAAGCACATTGAAATCGATATTCATTTCGTCAGGGAAAAGGTTCGTGTTGGTCATATTCGGGTTCTTCATATCCCAGCTCCATTTCAGTATGCGGATGTTTTCACCAAAGGACTCTCTCGTCAGCTTTTTCAGTCCTTTAGATCCAGCTTGACCGTCTGCCCCGGCAACGCTCAAACTGCGTGGGAGTATTAGCCGAGAGATTATAGGCCAGGCCAGTTGGCAGCCGAGTGATTATAGGCCAGTATAGTTAGAATTATATTTGTTATGATTGTATTCTATAATTAAGTGATTGTGCTTATCTTTTCCATATATTAGAGATAGGGTTGTATAGCCTATATAAGGGGATGCTTTGTATCATTATAATTCATTCAGAAATAATATTCACAATCACTTTCAGTAACATGTTCTTATTGTTGGGAATCATGGTATCGTATACGAAGCGGAAGCGGTTATTATTATTATTTTATTTTAACCGAAATATATTTATACATATATATATATATATATATATATATATATATATATATTTGCGATTCATATATAGTAAATAATAATAGATTTTATTAATCCAATTAACAAAATATTCCCAATCAGGATCTCGGTTAAACGCGTATAAACAAATAAATAATAATCACAACCATAGGGGGTTTAGCAATCAACCTTTGACGACTACACCGGGATTGCAACACGCGGGTTACAACGAATCCTCGCTAGTAGGAAGTATCACGAACCGAGCACGAACCAACCAGAAGGAAGGGATGACCGGCGGTGGTTGTTTGGCGGCGGAGGGAGGAGGCCGAGTGGTGGTAGCGGCGACCAAGGGAAGAGGAGTGGGTGTATGTGTGTTTTTATCTTATAAAACTTGTGATTAGGGTTTGATCCCTAATCCCTTATTTATAATAATAAAACTTACACTTAACCCCTTTTAGTAATCAATTAGGATTCTCCTTTAATAATAAACTCTTTTACTATTAAGTCCCTCCAGTTCAAACAATTTATTATTTCACAAATAATAAACCACCTAAATGTAAACTTATCTGATTCGTGTACCAACGTGTAACTCTTCGGATCGTACCGGGTCGGGTTACATAGACTTCGACTTTAATTACTATCGGACATACCATATGTCCAACAATCTCCCACTTGGACGATTTTAATTAAATGAGTCAATGTGTGCAGAGTTGGATGTCTAGCTGCATCGCACTGCACCCAACACAGTATGACACTTTACAGTCGTCAACTAGTTCTTTGAGTTCAAGTAACGCTTTACTTAACCAAATACTATAGCCCTGATAATTCTATCAATAGGTCCCTTCTGTATAAACATACGTTGATCATAAGACATGGATCATTCATTCTTATATTGATCAACCACTCTCTATTCTCGTCTTTAATTCAAAATGGTCTAACGGACTACATTAGTCCGAGCGTGGCCACGCGTTTACACCAGTTTGAGTTTACGAGGGCGCCAGAATGTCTAAGCTTCTAATCCTATAGAAGTACAGAATTCCATCAGCGTCATATAACTCCCACTTAATCTTGGATTTCTCCCAATGCTACCCGGATTACTACCCATGTTTCATGACAGCGTTAGATAACATCAAAGATAGGCCTTGATCAATGTAGTTTAATATGTGCCTTAAGAAAAAGGACAAATCGAACATATCAATATCAAAACATCTCATGACACAGATCCATGGAGATCGTTTTGAAACGAGTTACATCCAATATCATTCTCTAATGATATTTGTGAATTATGATTCTCAAACCCTTGAGCTATTCATCTCATGAATACAATCATTTCAATTCACAATAGTCTTACATTCAAATTCATTCCCATGTAATTTGATCGACTACGGACTTTTAGAATACTCTTATTCAAGGATTTAAACATACAAAAATGAACACAGTTGATAAATATTTAAATTTGCATTTAACCCATTAATTCAAATAAACATTCAATATAACTGTCATAGTTCAAAATAAAACACCAATACTAACTACAGATCATGCCCACTGTCTAGCAACTCTAAGCCCTATCTTTCCAGCATGCTCCTCATGTTTAGCTTGAGGTAAAGGCTTAGTAAAAGGGTCAGCCAGATTTAGATCTGTATGAACCTTGTTTATCACGATGTCTCAACGTTCTACTATCTCTCTAATATAGTGGAATTTCCTGAGTATATGCCTTGTGGTCTGATGTGACCTTGGTTCCTTTGCAAGAGCAATGGCACCAGTGTTGTCACACAATATCTCGATTGGTTTCTTTATGCTAGGCACAACATCGAGATCAGTAATGAACTTCTTCATCCAGGCAGCCTCCTTTGCAGCATCCGATGCAGCATTGTACTCTGATTCACAGGTGGATTGAGCAACCACACTTTGCTTAAAGCTCTTCCAATTAATAGCCCAACCATTCAGAATGAAACATATCCCGTCTGTGATTTTGAATCATCACGATCAGTCTGGAAGCTTGCATCAGTGTAACACTTAACTGACAGCTCCTCATCCAGTCCTCCATATATTAAGAACATATCCTTAGTCCTTCTTAAGTACTTAAGAATGTTCTTCACTGCAGCCCAGTGACTCTCTCCTGGATTCTGTTGATATCTACTCGTCATGCTAAGAGCATACGAGACATCAGGTCTAGTACATAACATGGCATACATGATAGAACCAATAGCAGAAGCATATGGAACTCTTTCCATTTTCTTCTTTTCCTCTTTAGTGTTTGCACACTGTTTGCTACTAAGAATGGTTCCATGTGCCATGGGCAAGAGCCCCCTTTTTGAGTCTTGCATTGAGAAGCGTCGTATGACCTTATCAATATATGCACTTTGACTTAAACCCAATAGCCGCTTTGATCTATCTCTATAAATCTTTATTCCCAGAATATAAGCGGCTTCACCAAGATCTTTCATTGCGAAACATTTACCCAACCAGGTCTTAACATCTTTAAGCATAGGGATATTGTTTCCAATGATCAGTATGTCATCTACATACAGTATGAGAAAGGTGATATAGCTCCCACTAGATTTCTTGTAAACACATGGTTCATCTTCGTTCTTGATAAAACCAAACTCTTTGATTTTCTGATCAAAACGGAGATTCCAGCTGCGAGATGCTTGCTTTAATCCATAGATGGATTTATTCAGCTTGCATACCTTATTAGGATTCTTTGGATCGACAAAACCTTCAGGTTGAACCATATAGACATCTTCCAGTAAGTGTCCATTAAGGAACGCGGTTTTGACATCCATTTGCCATATCTCATAGTCATAATATGCAGCAATGGCAAGTAGAATTCTAATAGACTTAAGCATGGCTACTGGCGAGAAAGTTTCCTCATAATCAATTCCTTGAGTCTGAGTAAAACCTTTCGCTACAAGCCTTGCTTTGTAGGTTTGCACATTCCCATCCATGTCGGTCTTCTTCTTGAAGATCCATTTGTTTCCCACAGTCCGACATTCGGCAGGAAGATCAACCAAATCCCAGACTTGGTTATCATACATGGATTGCATCTCTGCATTCATGGCTTCTTGCCATTTCTTGGATTCCGAATCCAAGATTGCAGCTTTGTAAGTAGCAGGCTCAGCTTCATCAATCATGAAGATATCGTCATACCTTGCAGGTGCACGACGATCCCTAATACTTTTTCGAACACTTGGTGTTTCTGTTGTTTCTTGAGTCCTCTCAGGCTCAACTTCAACAACTGGATCAGTTACTTCTGGTTCTGTCTGAACAACTGGTTCAGTCACTTGTGGTTCTTGAATTTCTTCAAGATCCACATGGTTATCTCCAATCCCTCGCGCCAGAAGCTCTTCCTCCAAGAAAGTGCCTCTACGTTTAGTGAAAATCCTATTTTCAGTGGGGTGGTAGAACAGGTAACCAATCTTCTTAGCGTATCCGACGAAAACCACTTTTTCGCCTCTGGGATCTAGTTTATCCGAAGATTCTAGAGTGACATAAGCATTACATCCCCAGACTTTAAGGTAGGATACATGAGGTTTCTTTCCATGCCATATCTCATAAGGCGTTTTATCAACCTTCTTTGTTGGAGCTATATTCACAAGTCTTGCGGCAGTTTCCAAAGCATAACTCCAAAAGGATTTTGGAAGGTTTGTTCGACACATCATTGATCGAATCATATCTAATGGAGTTCGATTTCTCCGCTCAGACACACCATTATGTTGCGGTGTTCCAGGTGGAGTGAGTTGTGAAACTATTCCACAATCCTTTAGATGGTCGATGAATTCCTGACTAAGATATTCACCACCTCGATCTGATCGAAGCATTTTAATAGTTCTATTTAGCTGATTTTCTACTTCGTTTTGGTACTCCTTGAACTTTTCAAGAGTTTCATGTTTATGCTTCATAAGATAAACATAACCATATCTACTGAAATCATCAGTAAATGTAACAAAGTATCTTTCTCCATGTCTTGACATTGTTCTGAATGGACCACATACATCTGTATGTACAAGTCCTAACAGATCATTAGCTCTTTCTCCAACATTTGAAAAATGTGCTTTTGTTAACTTCCCACTCAAGCATGATTCGCATTTTCCAAACGACTCAGAACCCTTGGAATCTAAGATTCCTGTGGTTTTGAGTTGTTTAACACGATTCTCACTTATGTGACCAAGTCTACAATGCCACATATACGTATCATTAAAGTCCAACTTATTACGTTTATGGGAGATATTGCATAATATGTTATCGTTTTGGATTTCTATCTCATAGATCCCATTGTTGGGTTTTGCATCAAAGTAAAATACATCGTTAAAATAAGCAGAAATAAATTCACCATTAAAACGATAATTAAAACCTTGTCCACGCAAAGCATAAAATGAAACAATATTTCTAGTCACACTAGGAATGTAATAAACATTGTTCAAAACAAGTTCTAAACCAGAAGGAAGTAAAAGAACATATTCTCCTATTGCCTTCACTGCAACTCTTTGTCCATTGCCAACATGGACCTCCAAGTCGCCCTGTTTCAGCTTTCTAATCTTTCTTAGTCCCTGCAAAACATTACAAATGTGGAAACCACATCCTGTGTCAAACACCCATGTCTTGCTAGAAAAAGCAAAAATTTCAATAACATATATACCTGAGGACTCTCCTCCAGAAGCTTTGGCTTGCTTCAGTTCAGCTAAGTACTTAGCACAGTTCCTCTTCCAGTGCCCAGTTTCATTACAATGAAAACATTTGGCATCTTTCAGAGGCTTCTTGTTGGCAACAGCTTTGCCCTTTCCCTTCCCTTTGCCCTGATTGCCTTTCTTCTTGGTGTTAGGTTTCTTAACTTGTCCCTCCCTGATCATTAGCACTGGTGCAGTTTTGCCAGGTATGTTTACCTCAGCAGTTTTGAGCATCTGATGCAACTCTGCAAGTGTCTTCTCCATACCATTCATATTGTAGTTCATAGTGAACTGATCATATGACTTGGGCAATGAGTTGAGGATAATATCCCCAGCCAGCTCATCACTCAAGGGAGATTCCAGACGAGCTAAGTGATCAACATAAGCCTTCATCTTTAGCACATGAGCGCTAACTGATGTACCCTCTTGCATACGAGTGGTTATGAGTAATCGCATTACATCAAACCTCTCATGACGAGCCTTCTGTTGGAACATTTCCACCAGGTGCTGATTCATCTCATATGCCATCTTGTCATCCATGGTCCTTTGAAGTTCAGGGATCATGGACGCCAACATCAAACATGAGACTTTCATAGAGTCATCGAAGTGCTTAGCATAGTTTCTGTAAGCATTAGTTTGTTGGTTGATGGGTTCATCAGGGATTGGCGTTTCAAGAACATACAGTTTGTTCTCCGCCTTGAGAACGATTTTCAAGTTGCGGTGCCAGTCCATGAAGTTGGAGTGGTTCAGTTTGTCCTTCTCTAAGATGGACTTGAGAGAAAATTGGGAGGCGGAACTGTTTTCGTTTGACATCTACAAAGTTCAAAATTAATTTATTAGTATTTCATGTTTTAAATATCCTAATTGTATTATGACCCAAAACAAAATTAAATAGGATGAGACCCCGATTTATCAATACATAGTGAACTGGCTAAGCACTGTTCACTCGTATGATTAGGTAGGTAAACAACGATTGTTAATTGTGTCCACTACACAACTCTCCATTTTGGGGTTATCGCTAGGAGCGATGTATGTTTAACCCCAACTATGCCCACTTGATAAACAAGCGATGTTTGGTCCTTTACTGTTAACTGTAATACCGGCCTATGTTACACAGGAAACGCTGTGATTACCTTCTTACATGATCAACCCCCAGAGCAGGGTTCGGCACTAACTCCTGGGTTCGATTTAGAAGAAGTGTTAACATGTTAAGGGTGGCATGAAACATCAATTTAAAATTGGGATTTAATTTTAATATTTACCATAAATATATTGAATGACTCGTTAGCATGATGTGAGTCACACAATAGTTTATAAAATCCAATTTTATATTATTCGTGATAATTGAAACTCCTTTCAACACTCGACACGGTATAGTTTTAAATACCCTATTTAAACTACGTTGGTCGTATTATCGCGAATGGACTTGTTTTAATATTAATAAAACTCCTTTTATTAAATATGCTTTTCGGTTTTTATAAAACTTGTTTTAACAAAACCGTTGTCATGATTGTGAAAAATTTTATTTATTTTGGGTTATCTCGATTATTTACAATAAATAAAACACAACCACAAAACATAGAATAAAATAACCGAATCAAGCCCCTAACAGGTCGCCCGTTTCGTTTTAGCCAGAAACGAAACGAACTAGTCTAAAAGGGTTTCAAAACTATTTGATAACTCCCACTTGACCCGAGATCTCTATCTTCATGGAACCTGTTCGCCTTTTTATCTTCATCTTGATCTTGTACTTGTAGGATTACAAATAAATTTGAAATACAAAATAAAACAAATCTATTATAACCCTATCTATTACACCGGATCCAATATCCGTAATAAAAATACAAATCAATAAAAGATAAAGATAAAATAAAACCAATCACAAACACAACCATGACAAGGGTCAAAAACCTAGGGCTCGATTCACATCACAAACATGAACAACTAAAAGCTTTTGATCTTTTGTCAAAATAAATAAATAAATTTTGACAAATAAAACATAGATCAAAATTATAACTTTTACCATCTATACGCGCGTAACCGTGGCTCTGATACCACTGTTGGGAATCATGGTATCGTATACGAAGCGGAAGCGGTTATTATTATTATTTTATTTTAACCGAAATATATTTATACATATATATATATATATATATATATATATATATATATATATTTGCGATTCATATATAGTAAATAATAATAGATTTTATTAATCCAATTAACAAAATATTCCCAATCAGGATCTCGGTTAAACGCGTATAAACAAATAAATAATAATCACAACCATAGGGCGTTTAGCAATCAACCTTTGACGACTACACCGGGATTGCAACACGCGGGTTACAACGAATCCTCGCTAGTAGGAAGTATCACGAACCGAGCACGAACCAACCAGAAGGAAGGGGTGACTGGCGGTGGTTGTTTGGCGGCGGAGGGAGGAGGCCGAGTGGTGGTAGCGGCGACCAAGGGAAGAGGAGTGGGTGTATGTGTGTTTTTATCTTATAAAACTTGTGATTAAGGTTTGATCCCTAATCCCTTATTTATAATAATAAAACTTACACTTAACCCCTTTTAGTAATCAATTAGGATTCTCCTTTAATAATAAACTCTTTTACTATTAAGTCCCTCCAGTTCAAACAATTTATTATTTCACAAATAATAAACTACCTAAATGTAAACTTATCTGATTCGTGTACCAACGTGTAACTCTTCGGATCGTACCGGGTCGGGTTACATAGACTTCGACTTTAATTACTATCGGACATACCATATGTCCAACACTTATATTTACGACCAACATGTAACAAAAACGAGTAATAGGCATCGGAAATCTTTTTGGTTCTTTAACTTTTACCTCACCCCTATTACTTTTAAAAACTGAAAATCGTTTTAAAATTAGGTTGTTGGATTTTAATAACTCTAACTATCACAAGTTGGATGATGTCACCTCCAACTAACCACTTGACCACCAACTTACAACCTATTTTCATCTGTCATTCCTAGACTAACCAAACCCTAACTCTGATAGTTTTTTTGCTGACATGGCATTTCGTAAGTTATGTGGCAGCTGCCACATCACCAAAAAAACGTGTTATGTCAGCAAAAAAAACTAACTAGGTTAGTGTTCATTACAAGTTGGGAGTTATGACATATCTAATTTACAAGTTAAAAGGTTAGTTGAAAGTAGCAACACATGTAATAGTTGGGGTTATTAAATTCAAATAACGTTTTAAAATTTAATGTTTTTTTAATATTTTTAACTAATTATGACATATCTAGTTTTCAAAATTCATAAAACCCAAAAGATAATTTGAATAAAATGAAGAGATGAACAAGAATAATCAACATAAACTTGTCATGTTCATTAGTGGCTTACACACAAGGCCAAAGAACAACAAAGCCAACCCAAAAAAAATGGTTAAGTGGCTATTTCACAAACTAATACTAAACCACCACACTTGTCATGTACAACAAGATTGACCTTCCACCACAACAAATCAAAATCGTTAAAATCGCGCTAAAAGTACAAGTACTTTTTCTGGTTATGCAAAAATATAAATACAGCTTGGCAAAGGGAGAAGGCCCGAGCCGGCAACCAAACGGGCACATACCTTTCTAGGCACATTGCTGACGTGGAAGGCTAAAAAACTCGTTTGAATATCAAATCTCTCTATCCCAGAAGCTGAGGCATTAAGGTACACGGTTATGTAACTTGTAATTATCCAACGAGCATATTTCAAGATGAAATTGGTTCATAAGGGTATGATAACCACGGGTGTTTTAGTGCCTCTGCAGCTGATGGGCGTTTCTTTGGGTTGATTTCAAGCAGATGAGTGACAAAATCAATGAACCCTTGATCACCCATTGGTAATCGATGCCTCAAGGATGTCTTTTTCGGGATTAGGAACTCCAATCTGTTTGTCTCCTGAAAGATGCACCAATTGTTATAGAAACAATCAGAGTACAATCATAACTAAATAACTAGTAACGCTTCTAAAATGTTACCCATGAAACTGAACTATACTAACTTTTTATGAGAATGTGGATGATGATTGATGACAATACAACAAAAGAGGGCAGGGTTGGCTAACAGGTCAAAACTAGTTGGGCCGTGCAACATTTTTTCTGTCTTATGTTTTAACTTTGTTGAGGATTAATTAATTAAATATTATTACACAACAATACAAATAATTTTTTTTAAATAAAACGATTTAGGAGATCAATAGAACAGTAACTAACAGAGAGGAGATGATGTATACTGTTTAGGTAGTTTTTCACTCCATAGTCCATACCCTTCAAATTAGCTCAGGAGATGTTGTATAGTCATCACTCATCTCCTGTCTTGCATTATATAATAAATGCACACACACTTCTACTAAGCTAAAAGAATAAAAGACAGATATTTGTTTTTTTCATCTCCTGTCTTTCATTATATAATTACTTGCCACTTACAAGGCTAAACGACTAATATGCGTTTTTTTATTTATTTAGTCTGAAGTACTAGACAATTATAGTTACATTTGAATATTGATGGAATTCGCTATCAAATGCATATAGCGGGTGAAGGAAATTTATTGCCACAGACTTGCTTGGCATTTATCCACGGAAGGAAAAAGGAACGAAAAGCTATTGGTATGAAGTTTCCAATTATACTAGGTTTTGATCCTGAATTTAGCTGTGATTTTGGATAACTTCAATCTTGAAAGGTGTATTAAAAGGATTAGTGTTATTATTTATAAAAAGCTTTAGGTTCTGCAATTATTATCTGTGAAAAGGAACATTTAAAAAGATTATGCATGCCATGTGATTTAGGATGACTAATCTTTGAGTAGCTTTAGGTTTTGGAATTGCACTTATCTTTGTATTAAATATGTTAATGAGTATACAGTGCTATTCATATGGGTTTATATTTTTGATCACATGCATTTCATATCTATACAAAAGACTATGTTTTTTGTTATTTGATCACAATATATAAGATAGTGAAAATATAGTACCTTACAAATCTGGCAATAGTGTTATAATTTTGATTTTAAATAGCTTATTCGCGATCGCGGCCGCTATCACCACTATTAAATACTATGACTAGATTTCTTAAAAGCATCAAGCTACCATGTTTTAAGTAATTATCCTGTGTGGCTGTGTGATCTCAACGAGTTTGAGGTCTATCAGAATGGGTTAATTGGAAGTCAAGATTCCGTTGTCGTGATCATTTGGTTTATTTTTTGGGTTCATGTAATCTGTTTGTGACATTCTCCAAGTATAAAGTTTAAAGCCCAGGCATAAAGATTTAAATAAGTTCAGGCCTTTTTTATTCTAGATGAAGAAAGATATGACAATGAAGAATAATAGATGAATAAAGTATGGTAGTATAAAATGAGTATACTGTTCCAAACATACTAATTTCAGCAAGAGTTTGGCATTTGGCCAAACACGGTTTCTTACTTTCTTTATAAATAAAGTTGAATTATATGGCTCGTCATTGATTTAAAAAAACTATTACTCCACTTTTGATCATCTATTAAATATTCCAAGCCATGAGCACACTATCCCATATAATGGAGCATTAAAGCATTAGAAAACTTAAAGACAGCAAACCACAATCAGTTTGAGCAGAATAAGTGGTAATTGTAATACCTGGTTACGCTCATAAAGCATGTGATTTTTGGTAAAATATTTGTGTGTATCACGTCCCTTAGCAAGCATATCTTGGTCAATTGGACATATAATTCCAATCACCCTAGCAAGCAAGGTAGCTGGCGAATCATTCTGGAAAAGAACCTATACAGATAAAAAAATATTAGCCCTAGAACAACATAAGTGCTGAATTACAATTATGTCTTCAAAATAGTTTCAGATGCTTACATTTCCAGTACAAAGTTCAGCCAAGATGCAACCAAGTGACCATATATCAATCTTTTTATCATAAGGGAGTCCTAAAATAACCTCTGGTGCACGATAAGACCTTGATTGCACATAAGAACAAAGATGATCTGTTTCAAAACAGCTACTTCCAAGATCAATAACCTTCACTTCACACCTACTGTAGCTTTTTACTAGAATATTCTCGGGCTTCAGATCACAATGTATAAGCCCAAGACCATGCAAAAATTGAAGGGCTTCCAAGCACTGAATCGTTATTGACTGCACACAAATATGAGAAAATGTAAATACTTTTTAAAATTTTTCACCATAATAGAGACCTAGAGGTCACAGCTTAGATCCATTTACTAATGAATGAGCCAGATCAGGTTATGTTATACCACTAAACGATCAAACAAGTAAAACCATAAGTTTAGCTTAACAAATTACAGAAAATTGTCCAAACGAGTTGAAAGTCATCCAAAAATGTATTTCTAAAATCATAAAACCTCCTAAATCATATTTTCAATTATTAATTATATTATTGTTGTGATGCTAATTAAATATAAAAAGTTCAAAAATCTTGAAAAGCAAGTGTTTTGAAAAACTAGATTACTAATGCAGTACTAATTATCTATAAGAAGTTCAAAACTTTGAACAAAAACTTTTTGGTTTAATGAGCTGTTTCTTCCGGTGCCAAATAAATTACCCATTTTGACCAATTACCTAACCTGCCCTAGCCTCTCCCATTTTGCCATCTCTACTGTATACAAACACAACAAACCTGCAATCTTGGCATTGTGAAATAAACCTCCCCACCAGATTCCCTATTGAACTTATGAAACTCGTATAAGTTTGCCTTAAGAAGTTCACAAACAATTAACAGATGTTCCTGAAATTACAAACAGTGAAAAATGTATCAATGCAAGAATTATACCCCATAAAAGTGAAATTTTCAAAGTCATTAAAAATATGATCACTTACTCTGTAATAAAAATAATCATAGAGTCTGAGAAGATGGTATTTGTCACCAGGATCATGCTTGTTGACAAATTTTAATAGCTTTATTTCATCAAGGCTCTGGTCAAAGAAATCTTTATTATTTTTAATAATCTTCACACACACATCCATGCCAGTGTGAAGGTCATGTGCTTGAATAGCTTTGCTAAATGCAGCGGATCCAAGATACTCGGTCACATGATAACGACCAGCAATGACAGAATTTAATACAACATGAAAATTCTTGTCCTCCTCAAAGCCAGTTCTGATCAACAACAAAGATAGATATTAGCAAAATAAACTCAAAATCATGTTGATAAGACAAAAGCCCAAAATATGTAAAGACCCCATGTTTTTTCAGTTACATACCTGTTTTTCCTGTGCACTATTTTAAGATTAAAGGTCTCATATTCTTCCTCTTGAGCCTTTATCTGCTTCACTTGCTCTTGAACAGCAACCACCTCTTCATCTTCCAATAATGCCACTGGATCTTCTTCTGTGGAATCAGCAACCTTCTCATCTTCCTCTTTATGGGCTAGTTCAGCAAAGCCATAAGTTGAGGACATTGTGGGCCCAGAAGTTTCTGAACCTACAGCATCAGTTTCATATTCTTCTTCCCTTGAACTTTTACCAGTTGAAGAGGCGTTGCTTTTTCGTCTCCATGGAGGAAGCAAGTCGTCATTTCTATCACCTATGATACTATTGTCATTGTTTGACTTTAATTTTGGCAACACAGGTTTATTTGCCTGCCCATCTCTAGGAGGAGGAAAAGAAAATCCACCTTCATTTACACTTTTAGTTAATTTATTAGAATCAGGTGAGGTGGTTCCTTTTTTCTCTTTCTTGACCATATCAAGATGCTTTTTATCAGAGCCATGAGGTGGAATAGTGACATCATTATCATGGTCAACCTCACTGCCAAAATCAGCAACATCAGTATTAATTCCCACACCAATTGATCTAACCGAACTTTGTTGATTATCATCTATACTACGCTCGGGTAAACGAGTCCTACCACCGTCATCAATCACTTTGGGTTCACCAAACATAACGAGCTCGTTTGTTGGTTTGACAAAGCCTTGCCAGACAGGCTCAGCACTCATCAAACGCAATTCTTCTTCATCCATTAATTCACCATCATACTGAGCAGCACTATTATGTTCATCGGAATTGGCAACTGGATCGATGTTTTTCAAATGAAAATACTGGTCACCCGATAAGTATGAATCTTCTTCTGCGAATGATTGATCGTCATCTTCAGTTTTGTTTGTAACTCTTTCTTGTGGATCTGGAATTGTAACTTTTTCATTATCACTTGGGTAATCAATTTCATGAGCAAGAAACCATGCTTCATCTTCAATAGGTTGTCTCATGTACCCAATATCATCATCATCGTCATATTCATCAGAATCCCAATATTCATGTGGGTAATCCATAGATCCACTTAAGCCATCCCCAATAGTTGCAAAACCAGATACAAGATCAGAAGTGTCTTCTGTTATCCCTTGACTTATTGATCGCCAACTACCTCCTACGGGCCTTTTTAAACCTAAACCATCAACCGTATAGATAATAAGAAACGCATAATAATGTACAAAATAAAACCAGACCAATTTAACTTGCTCGTTTTTTGTATCAGAGGCATGGGAAAAAAAATAGAAGACCGGAGCCAGGAGGTGCTTGTGCATAATCGCTAAATGGTGGTTCAATATACAAATCAACAATAGGTTCAAGATCCAAATGAATTTCACTACAAAAAATAATAAGACACCTAAATATAGATAATGGCACAAAGCCACAAAGAGGAAGCAAAAAGCTGTGAGATGTGTAACTGAATCAGTACTATTTAATGCTTATAAAAAGATTTAGCTATTGTTGGAGCTTAGTTTCCAAATACTATAATTTTATCATTGTTTAGTTTTTCAAGAAAACTATTAGTCAATTATTCAATTTCTAGAAAAGTATGGGTTTCAGTATAGTGGTTATATTATTAGTTTGTGATGATATTAGTTTAGGATAGAATAGGAATTAGACGGCAATTGGGATACGTTTCCTATATATAAATTCATTTGTTTGGATCATAATCAATAAAACAGGATATAAACTTTATTTTTCTCAAATTTCAATGTTTATGACAAGTAAATGCATGGACTGGCATCATATCCAAGTAAAAAAAAAAACAGGTAAATCCAAAATAAGTTCACATAAGAGCACTGTTCCATTTAATTTTTAAATACAAATGTTTGTTACAAGTTTGGGCAAACACACACACACAGAAAAAAGAGAGAGAGAGAGAGTAATGTTTAAGAAATAGATATCAAGAATGATATCAGTGCTACCTAATTGTCATATAATTTCAATTTGAGATGACGAAATATATAATACTGTGTACCTGAAGAGCTTATTTCTTGACCAATAGGAACATCTAGAAAAGATCCAATAAGATAAGCATTGTCAGCATTAAGAATCTGTCCAGTGCCTCCAGGCCCATCATGTTCATGTTTCTCATCCCAAGCATAACTAGACAGTCTCTCAGTTGACTTGAGTTTAACAGGTGGCAGTCTAGGTAGTTCTTCTTTCTGATTCTCAGAAACGATCGGAAGACTTAACCCACCAAAAGCTTGTGGCTCAATGTTTCCTTGAGTTTTTCCGAAGTACAAAGCTCTTCCAACCTCATTTTCTTGTTCTTTAATTGCTGCCCGAATACTGTCTGTTTTTCTCCTACCATCTTCTTTCTCACTAGCACCAAGGCTTGTAACATTATAACTGGTTGATGCATCTCCTTCAGAAAAAGGGAATACTGTTTTAACAGAACAAAATTCCTCATTTCTTGACCATGGGTTTTCCACAAATTCATCTTTTGACAAAACGGTTCTCTTTGGACGTTGCATGTTTATTTCCTTAGGTTCAATATTTGGTTTACTGTTACTTACAGGCCCAAGCAATGAAACTTTTGTTTCTTCCCCCACTTTCCTATTTCTTTCTGCATCAGAAGCCTCGGATGGATGATTTTTTGTCTGAGAAGAAATTTGATACTCCTTTACATTTTCCATTCTAATACCATCATCATTATCACTAGGATCAGCAGACCCGTTACTTGGATCAAATCTCCATGTATATAAATCAAGCAGGTTATCTTCTGAACCATTAGAAAACATAAAATTCTTATTTGATGCCCCATTTGGCTCATTACTATACCCGCCATCAAAAGAAGTGATTTCCCACTTACTATCAGGTCCATTCCTTCCGGTCCCACGTTCTACTTCTTTCACAATATGCTTTTCCTTTGAAACCTCATCGCTTGTTGAAGAACCCTTCCCTTGGTTGCCAACTGTACTCACTTTTTCCAACAACTTGCTTCCCAAATCTTTCTCTTTCAGGTTTAAATCTTTCATCAAACTGTTCAGATCCGGGCGCTTATCGATCTCACTTCTCAATGCTGCTTCAGCCCTAGCAAACTTATTCTTTTTTAGAAACTCAAGTATGGCATCGACCTTCGAGTCTGCCATTTCTGAACTGCAATAGAAATGCAATAAAAACCGTATACTACCCAAAGAAATATCCTACAAAACCCTAACAATTTCAATAGCAAGGCACAAATACAGGTAACTCACCAACTCCCAATTTTAATTCTAGGTCAAATACCTGTCACAGATGTTACTTTCAAAGTCGAAAATTGGTCTAAATTCATAACTTTCATACGACAGGTTCTCAATTATCCTCTATCAATTATACATCTGAAACTATCAACCCTAAAACAGGAGATTAAAACAGGCAATTAACCTTCTGCAAACCGACTCAATACCAAAACAGCCGAAATCTCATATCATAAGAGCTTCACCAGGTGCAAGATTAAGCAGTTTTAATTATATACATACGCACACAAAACAAGCATAATGTACCTAATCCTCATAGATTCTACCTAACTCCCAATTTCATTTATAGGTTAATACCAGGTTATTAAGTTACTTCCGATATCGAAAACTGATCTAAATTCAACACTTTCAAACAACAAACACTAAACATACGATGCTAGATCCTCAATATTCCCCTACAATTATACCCTTGAAACAGGAAGTTGACCTTATGTAAACCGACTCAGCATCAAATCATTAGAAATCTCATATCATAAGAGCTTCACCAGGTGCCAGATTAAGCTGTTCTAACCATATACATACGCATTCAAAACAAGCATATGTAATACAAACAGCAATGACTAACAAACTGAACCTAAATTCTAGCTAACTCCCAATTTCAATTATAGGTTAAACACGTATCACATAAGCCACTTTCGAAACCAAAAACCGATCTTAATTCAATACTTTCAAACAACAAACCCTAACCATACAATGCTAAATCTTCAATTACCCTCAATCAATCACACATTACAAACTAACCACCTAAAAAATAATATTATCATAAGCAATTAACCTAACCTTCTATAAACCAACTAAATATGAAATCATTCAAAATCTCATATATATCCATACGAATTAAACAAAACCAAAAAAAACAACAATATGTAAAACACAAACAGAAAGGAATAAGAAATTGTTACCTAAATCCTCATAAATTAGGAGACGAATCGAACGTTACGAGTGCGGATCTTCGTGTCTGGAACCCTAATTAATAATACCTGTTTTGAGGTTAGATTTGGAGAATAATATTTTATAAAAAAAATGGTGATTGAAGGGAGAGTAAAAGAAGAGATGTTAGTGAGGATTGATTGAATGAGATGATTGATGGTTGAATGATTAATTAATGTATGAATTAAAAGAGAATGGGTATTGGTGATAGGAGGAAGAAGAAGATGCCCTAGAGTTTAAGCATTTATTCCATTAGCGATGTTGTTTGTTTTTTATTTAGTTTTGGGTGTGCGAGATTTTATTATTATTATTATTGACATTGTTATATGGATATGTCCATTTCATTTCAAGTTGATATTTATGATAAAAATTCTATATTGTATTCTTTGTATTGATTCATGATATAGTATCTAATACTATTTGATTTTTTTAGAATATAGTATTTAGAGTTTTTAAAGGTGTATTTGGATTGGAATTTTTCAATGTGAGAAGAAAAACATAGTGGTGAGCATTTTGTAGCGAAATAAACAGTCCTAGGTTGTATGGGTGGTCGGATACTACAAGTATCATTAAAGTGTATGATGAAAGGTTATTTGTGATTTGTCTAGATATGATCATGTGGAACTACGGAAGGTTGAAGAAAATAAGCATGTTTTTTCATGAGTTATTAACTTATTATGGGGTGTTGATTAAAAAGTAGAATGACTCTTAAAAGTAATGTAAAACCTATTAACGACATGTAAGGATCGATAACATGATTTCGCTTGTGATGTTTAATTGAGTCCTAGAAAAAGAATTAAGGAGGTATATGTTTAGTTACGGAACTTAAGATTAGGTTGTTTTAGACAATATGGGGTTCACTTTGTGAGTTTAATGTGAATTCCAAGTGTGTAACTTCATAATACTAAATACTAGTAGTGGAAAGACACCAAACATAATGAAAATCAAGGATTCTTAATTGAACCCTCTAAGACTATCCCCATTCACAACCAATACAACCCAACTTTTAAATAAAAAACTAATTTCTCTCTCTTACACTTACACAACCAAACCCTACTCAAAATTAACACACATTCACAACCTAAATCATCCTAAAAATAATTTTTTTATACGAACTCGGTTTTTAATAAAATTTATATCAGGGTGTTCACAAAAAAAAGTTAAGAAATACCGTGTATTTAGTTTTATTTTTAAGTTTAAATATAACAAGTTATTTGAGTAACAAAGTTAGTGGGGGTGAAGTTTGGTTGCAACTCTTGGTTGCTGCACAAACCAGGTTGTAAGGTTTTTAGTATTTTTCTTTTTCTTTTTGGCTTTTTTTGGTGACCAACCATCCCATATGCACACCAATGGGGATAGTCTAATATATATGTGTATGTAAGGTAAGAATGTAAAGAACACTTTTTTTATAACAATGTAAACGCCTAATAACCATATATCATGGTTAATAACTACCTATAACTAACAACTCACTTGTTTGTAAGGGTATCAGGAGTCGTCCCGTTTTTCGCATATTTTCTCGTGTGACACGTCAGCAGAAAACAACATTTTACCTACTTTCCCGCGTTTTCCCTAGAATGCTCAATGTCGTCTAAGTTTCCCAAGAATTTCCTAAAACAATTTAGTTTAATATATAAAACTTTAACACTCTGTTCCAGAGTTTCATTAAAGGATGGAAGAGAAAGGATCTCCCTCCTGTTCCTTTCTCTCCAATTCCTTCCAAATTGGAAAGATTGAAAATCACCCTAAAAACCTCTTTATTATCCCTCTCATTCCCTCCCTTTCCCTACTACAAAAGACCCTGGAACACATTTTTTCCCCACATCCTTCTCAATCTTTTCTCTTTCATCCTTTAATGAGACTCTGGAACAGAGTGTAAACCTTTTCCCCATTCTCTAACTCTTGCCCATGGATCGATGAGTAGTCACCAGATTTCGTTGCAAAATAAACCAGGGGTTACCCTGGGCCAATTCCGAATGCCTAAAAAACATATTCTTTGCTTGTGTGAAAAAAAACCCTCATATTTACGATTATTCCCACACATTTTTTCCATCTATCACTTTCATGATTTCTTGATTATTATTGATGATTATTATTGACTAGTTTAGGATTGATATAATTTTAGTCTTATGTGTTCGTAGTATTTTGTCAAAAATATTATCATGGAAACTAAATGATCTATATCTATACTATATTATAATGCATGAGCCAATGACTTCTTAAATTTTAAACAATACAAATATAACTGCTCAAGATACAACACTTAATGCACATAACAAAGACTTTTTAGGGGTAAACATGTCTTTTAGCCTTTCATAACAACTTAAACTAAAAAGTTGCTTCTAGAAGCAAAGGTTAAGGAGTTTTAATAGACTTTTTCTATACTATATTATAATGCATAAGGGAGGGGTAGTTTATGATACCCAAAAGTTAAGAACTTTATTTTCATTAACAACCCTAAAATGAGGGTAAAGTAGTCATTTAAACACTTTTACACTTTAATACCCCATTTTAGTTACACTTTAATTCCCTCATTTTTAGTTAATAGTTACACTTTTCTCACATCCCCTACAAAATTATAATTTTTTTTATTTAATCCTATCATAACTTTTAAACTATAATGTTTTAAAAACATTCAAAAATACGTTGACGACCTGCTTATTTTTGTCGACATTTCGATGTTTGTCTTGTTCAATATCGACATGTGAATTGAAATGTACAAGAAATAAATGCATTAGTGTACAAGCATTTCAAGCACATGATATAAACATATTAAGTATGTAATGTAATCTTAAAAAACTTCTCAAACACTCTTAAAACACCAGAACCTTCAAAAATTATCCCGCTCAAATCCCCCCCCCCCCCCCCTTCTAATTTTGAATTCCTAAAAATACTCAACAGACTGAAACCGTTTCCTTTTACCTAATCAAAAGTTCAAAACCCTATCTCCTTTTACATCTCCCCTCTCTCTCAAATACTCTTTATCTCCAACAATTTGTTTAATTTGGCGTATGTTATCGAAGTTCATTCCTTGTAGTTGTTGGGTGGCATCAAAGGGACTTGTAATGTTGTAAAGGTATGATCTATTAGCTTATGTTTAGCATATATGAATCATCATTCTGGTTAAGTTTTAACTTTTGCTTCCTTGGGCAGATAATATGTGTTGAGACTAAGCGCCTAAAACTAATAACCGGCCTAAAACTACTAATCCTAATGTATGTATGTGACCAATACTAATGTTAACATATGATGAGACTAAGCGCCTCCTCGCATTTAACTTCATCAAATTGATTATGGATTTGAACATCATATCTTTAGTGCTACGGACCAATAACTGTTCCTATGATTTAACAGGAGTCATTTTAAAAGGGGGTAAATGAATCGAGGGGGTTCCAGAAACCTTGGAGTTGCTTCGTTCTAAGGTTTGTACAATTTATGTTTATAATAGTATGCTATTGCTGTTGCCACGTATTGATGATTTCTATATTCATCGGCACTATATTGATGATGTTCCATGTTTTAATCTGTTTTTATTTTCTTGTTTCCTAAGAGGCAGACTTCTGGGAACTATAACATATGTTTTTCTTATTTTCTACTTAGGGAAAGAGGCTTATATTTGTGACTAATAACTCAACCAAGTCGAGGAAATAGTATGGTAAAAAGTTTGAGACACTTGGTCTCAGTGTCAATGAGGTGGGGTGTAACACTATACTATTGATTTTTGTATTCCATGTTAGAAAATATCTAACTTTAGGTTTTAGGAAGAAATTTTTTCATCTTCTTTTGCTGCAGCGGCATATCTACAATCGATTGATTTTCCTAAAGACACGAAGGTATGTGGCATAAGTATTTACTTGAAATAATGAGTTTCACACGAAAGAGTAAAACTGCCCTTACTTTTAGGTTTTATGTAGTTGCTAATATAGTATGTGTTAACTTTTTAAGTTATGGATATTCAGTTTTTTAAAGTTAACCGAAAAGTTATTGGTGAAAGGCAAATTAGTAGAAAATTTGTGAAATGAAGAAAAGGTATTTTTTTTTTTTGAAAATTTTAGCTATTGAAATCTTTAATGAAGCCAAAAAAGAACATTTTTACTTCAATTATTGTTTTAGCTATTCAGGTTGTCCTCCTTGAAATTCTTTAATGAAGGTTGAATATTTGAATTTTGTTCTCTATGTTTGCTGACATATGTTATAATTTGCATTTAAGAAACCAGTAGGTTTGACCCCATTATTAGAAATGGTAATTCATTGTTTCACACTTCCTTTTTATCTAGTTGTAATGACCTGAAAACGTGAAGTGGCTGGCGTTGTTCAAGGTTGCATCTGGTAAGTAATATCTTCTTAACATATAGTGCTTTAACATGATTTATGACTTGCTTTTGTTTTCATCAATTTATAATATTTGCATTAGCTATTTAGGGATTTTAGCATTTATTTAGGAAAAGATAAAAAAACAAGAAAAAAAAACTGAATTGTGTGGAGGGTTGTTACTAAAAATCATGATTTTGATCCGTTAATACTAAACAAGTAATTGTGACCCGTTACCTAAGAATTCTCATTTGACCCATTTACAAAAAATGGTGATTTGACACGTCCATTACAAACTGTCTTTTAACCTGTTTACTTGAACTTATAGTTCGACCCGTTTACTAAAATGTGAACTCATAACTTTGTTGCAATGTTATAAGAATGCATAACTATTGACCCGTTAACCCAATAATATAATTTTCCATTGCACAAATGTTATTTGTTGTGTTGGTAGATTGTCATCAAAAAGGAAATTTATTAGTTGCAATTACTAGGATCTTGCAAGTCACTTCTTCCGGGTCCCCTTTGTTTCCCATATCTATTTTTGTGTGATAAGAAATCTACTTTTAGAAAAGCTTATGATGGTTTCACTTTTATTATGTAAGAAAGTGATGTTGAGAAAATATTATACGGGTTTGACGAAGGATCAAGTTGTGTAATCATTGTAATAGTTCCATCTTTACTATACTCTAGCCTTGGGTTTCTTCTTTTGACTTCTATAACAAGTGTCGGTACCAAGTGTCACTCAAAACGGGTTTGATTTGTCTGGGTTGGTTTAGCCACATAAACTTTGAGTTGTATAACCAGTTTTATAGGTAAGATGTCTAATATACTTTAGGTGACTTTTGACTTGGTTGACTCTCTTGACTTGATTTCTTTTTAGATAAATTATTTTGTAGGTGTAAAAATGAGTTGACCATTCATAGGCATAGGTGTTTGGTCATGGGTCAAATTAGTTATTTTAGGTTGTAATTAAATGGGTTGGGTTGGGTTGTGTTTTTACATGAAAGTCAGGTTTTTCTCCATATGAAGATTAGTCAACGGGTTTATATGGTAACAATAATTTTTTCAAGCCACCTGAAAATGTTTACCTACAAGGAGATGTTTCACGAGCAAGTAACTTCTTAGCTGGTGCCGCCATCACCATCACCGACAGCACGGTTACAATGTAAGGATGTGGGAGAAGTAGTTTACAGGTATGACCAACGTGCCCAAAAGAAACAGATGAACTTTGACTCTTAGTGGTAAAAAAAATGTGAAGGTGCAACATATTATGTGTTGCTATTTCATGAACGTGCCTAGCTATTGAATTTATTTAGGCTGTTTACACTATTGTTTTAACCTTTTGTGATGTATCAGTTGTGATAATGTTGTCGCCCATGTCACAACAACAAATTTTTTAGAACAAGTTGATCTCTTTGAAAGTTTTCATGATGTTTTTATTACTTTTTAGTTTGTGTTAGTACTACACTGGTAGTAAGTTGTAGATGGTTTTAATTTTTATTTTCTAGAAATGGCAAGTTGAAGTTTCTTGTAGTCCCAAAATACTAGATCTTAAGTGTGCACTAGATTGTTATCAACTAGAAACACCTATTTGTTAGGTGTTTTAGTTGATTAATCTATGAAAACTAAAAGAACTAGATGAATATTGTAAGAACCGACACACAAGAAACATAAAGACACGATTCCATTAAAGATTCAGCTTCAAACAACCATGGATTATACAAGTTCGCACTACATAAACTAAGTTCGCACCTTTACTACTTGTGCTCTCAAAGATACATTCAAAACCCTAACCCTAGCTGCACAAATGAGCTCCTATTTATAGGGGAATGCTGAGGACTGCGAACTTAACATTAAGTTCGCAGTCTTCTCCCTTAAGTGCGCAGACTAGGGTTTGTGCACTACAACTATGCTTTAACTACATATTTAACCCTCCAACTTTAACAAACAACTAAACATGGTAAAACCTGGTAACTGTGGTCTCATTTTAACCCAACAATACTCCCCCTAGACCACAGCTACCAGTGCTACACAATCAATCTATCTCTACATCACTCAACTCCCCCTCTTCTCTTGCTTGACGTGCCGGGAGTGCCTGAACTATGCTTTCTTCAATGATTGGTTCTTCAGGTGGTGGCTCTTGAATGAACAACTCAGCTAGATCTACAGTTGTTTGATCTTGCTGAGTCTCTGGAGCTGTGCTTGGAGAGACTGGTGGTACTTGTGAAGGCTCGGGTTCAAGATCAACTGTTGCTGGAGAAGCTTGTGTTTGAACCTCTGGAGTAGCTTCAGCTTCTGATTTCTTTGCAGCAGCAGCAGCAACAGCAGCAGCTAGCGCTCTGTCATCTTTCGCTTTGTCAGCTGCGTTGATCTTCGCCACCAGATCGATTAGCTCTTGCTTTCGCTTCAGTGCTCTTTCCACCGCCCTTCTAAACAAGACAGCTTCCTCAAACAACACATTTCCAGCACCAACATTTATCTGATTAGCAAAGAGAGTAGTTAGATCAGATGGATTTAGAGCAAATACGTCCACTGGATCAACTATTCTCAATGCTTCTGTGTCATCTCTCAGCTTAATCACGGCTTCACCGGTTCTGCTGTCGTAAAACCACTTCTTGAAGTCTGCCAGAAGCACAGGAAGCTCAGGACGAATGGGAACCCTAGTGACGACATCTGGAGGGTCTATCACATAAGTTATCATTCCCCGTCCGGTTGCAGGATCAATTCTTTTCTTCGACATCCTTCGCCTTGGCTTTTGTGGCTTCCATTCTTTGAAATCACGTGCACATTCATCTTCAATATACACCGACACCATGTTAGCATTGGAACACCCAGAGTGGTTCAGAAAAGGAGTTCTGCACATCTCCCGTATGTCCCATCTTGGAAGGGACTTCAAATTCGGTCTTCCCTTGAAATACTGAATGACGCCTCCCCTTCGCTTAACAAAGAAAAGACGCTTAAACCCATCGTATCCCCAGCAGACAACTCTTTCTTGATGCGAAGCACGAGTATGGTGAATGGTCTGGTGCAACGCAGGAATGGTGATTGGTCTTCTTGGAAACCAACTTGCTCTCTCAGGATCCAATACATACCCATCATCCATTTCATACACTGTCTTTTCCCCCGCACCAATTTCTACAAACGTTTCTGGCATCTCGTCTTCGCTTATCTCATCTACATCGCTCTCTTCCTCCTTTCTCTCTTTCTCCTTTTCTTCTTCCATAAATTTTCCGAAATCAAAAACCTCATCAAACGTCAATTTTGGAGCATCGGTACCCTGAGTCTTCAACTCCTGAAGCATATCAAACATCTTCATCTGGACCTCAGTCTGAAACTTAATCAAATAGCGCTGATCTTTGACCACCTTTTCAAGACTTCGGTTCTTATGCTTCAACTTCTTCAGCTTCTTTCTCAACTCCAGATTATTATAGATTTGATTCTTCAGCATACAGATTTCCTTGGCGGCATTCTTTCCCACCTCCTTAGATAACTTCTCATACAATTCCTGATGCACCGGTTTTTGACGAGATGCACCAGGAACAGATGATGATGGTACTGATTGTTTCTTTGCTGGCGGCTTGGGAATGGGTGGTCTGTCAGAGGAAGGGCCAGGCCTAGCAGTAGAGGGCCCTGGCCTGGCAGTGGATGGCCCAGGTTGACCCTCCATACCAAACATCTGTTCCAGAATAGCTTCATTCTCCTCATCTTCTTCAGTCATAACCCTTGGCCTCTCAGACTCGGGCAACTGTTCTCTTCTTCTTCTTCTCTCTGCCTTTGCACGTTCAGCATTCAGTCTGGCAGCTTCAGCCATTTCGAGTTCTTCGGGAGTCAACGATTCTCTCCCTTCTTGTAGTAAACCAGTAGGCCTGTTTCTTTTGGTCGGCCTCTGAGGAACTGGATCAGATGCTGCCCTTTTACCAACAGATCTTTCACGGGCAACTTCTTCAGCAGTGTGCTGAGGAACAGTAGTAGCAGGTACAGTAGGAGCAGGTTCAGTAGAAGCTGGTTCAGTAGGTTCAGGTTCAGTTGCAGCTGGTTGTTGAGTTCTAGCAGTATATTGTCGTTTTCTCTTCATCTCACTGAATAACTTCATGACAACTGGATAGCGTTGAGCAGAGTACATGCTTTCCAGCATCGGTTCCCAATCCGGTGTGTTGCACTCAGTAAAGAATCGTGCACCCTTGGCAAAACCGTATTTATCACCAAGGGGCAGATCCTCGTGCTGCGAGTTAATCATCATCTGAACAAACCGAGGATACATCGTCCATTTCTTCTTTGTATCTTGCGCATTCCTCACCATGCAATCAAATACCAATCCCGACAGATTGAAAGGCTCATTCTTGCAAATCTTGATCATGGCTGTTGCCCAGTCGGGACTGAGTGCATTATAACCCCCTTTTCGGTGACATAAAGACATCAGGAATACATGGCAGATAAGCTTCCAGTCTCTGGTTAAATGACTCTTTTTGATGTCACCTCTTGCATCGAAGTCTCCTTTGTATCCAAAGTTTAAGAACTCTTGATGGATCACAGTCTTTGGTAAAGATCTGACAGTTTCTGGTCGATCCTGAAATCTTAGAACCTGTCTCACTGTGTCCTCTGTGATGATAACTGCCTTGTTTCTGACTGTGGCTTTGATTCTCTTGACTCGAGCCACTGTTTCCACTCTTGCAGATCTCCAGAAGTCTTCGATGTGAGAACTGTAGACTTCAACTTGCTGCTCAACTGCATATCCGATCCTGCTTCTCCTGATCCATGCAACTACGTCCCGAAACTTTGAATCGTCAGTTTCCAGAATGATCGCCTGGTTGTGCATTCCACGAGGATCCCATTCAAGAGCCATCTGTTTTGGACACGTGCACGAAAATTAAGTTAGAGTTTTGATTTTGAATTTGACTAATGACAGACACTTCATTTTCTTTGACGGACAACGTACTTAGACTGGTTTGGTTTTAAGTTAGTTTTACGTGTGTTACTTATTTTATGGATTAGATTTTAACGTGTATATAATTTGTTTCGTTTTCCATATTAATAGTCATTTAAGTCCAGTTACGGTTTACAGTTGAATCAGTCAAGTTACGTAGTCCAGTCAAATGTTCTGAAAAGTCAAGTCAATGGTCAAATTCTTGGTCCAAAATTAAGTCCACAGATAAGTTCGCAGTCCAAATCAGGACTGAGCACCAGCTGCTTGGTACGCAGTCACCAGGTCAGTCTTGTAACCTAAGTGCGCAGTCTGGTACTCGGGCATGGTAACGGCTTGGGAAGTGTGATCTGGTCTGCGTACTAGACTAGTACGCAGCCACCTAAACCTTCGTTTAGGATTTTAAGTTCACATCAAGTTCGCAGTTACATTAGGGTTTTGATGCTTGAATCATATGAGGCAAGTGCGCACTCATATGAAACAAGTGCGCAGATCTTCAAGTATTTAGGTACGCAGTTTATCAAAACCCCAAACATCAATGGATTTTCTCTAGTTTCAACCTCAGAGCCTGTTTATACACGAAGGAAATAGTTAAAATCATTGAGAACTACCTTTTAATAACACAATCTAACAGAAAAACAACAGATGGAATGGATTAAAGACGGTGGAACAAGGTGGTTTGGTGGTGGATTTGTTGGTGGTTTGGAAGAAGACGGCGGCAGTGATGGTGGTGGTAAAATTAGGGTTTCAGAATTTTAGATAAAAAGTAAAAATTGAAAAATTCACTGCGTATTTATAGGGGACTTGGTTTGGGCCGCGTACTTGACTTTTAAGTGCGCAGGCCCAAAAGCCCAGTCAAGTACGCAGGCCCAGAAAGCTTATCAACCTTTTAAGTTCGCAGCCCATTAACAAAAGAATAAGTATGCAGGCCCAATTACTTAGAAAACAAGCTTTTAACCAAAAATTTGGGTTTAGAGATCAACCGTTTCTCACCTTTTGCATCAAGATCATACCAGTCATACCTGCCAGACCACGTTTCAACTTTCCGTTGGATAGCTGTAGCCCAAGAAAAACTGTCGGTATATTTGTCCACTTAAATCCATGCCTCTCGTCTTTCAACAAGCTTTATATGATGATCTTTATCATGTTTTGGTAATATTGACGACATGTTAATGGACCCCACTTGTGCCAGGTGTAAGCCTACCAATCCTCAAGGTTTATTGAGATATAATGATGAGAGCTTCAGGTCTATGTTTCCATAAGCAGAGAAGATGATCATTATGTCAATCAGATGATGAGAGCTTCAGGTCTATGTTCCCATAACAAAGAAGATGATCATCTGATTGCTTTTTGAGCTATCTATATGTTTGCACGTCACTAACATTGCGTGTCTTTTGTTGCTCATTTTGATTTTAATAGCCCCGCTTTGGTAGCTTGCACTCTTAGGTGTCTTTTGATTGCTTATGCACAAAATTTTCTGTGTCTTTTGATCTCTCAACCTGTGTATGACCGGACTCAGCTTGTGCAAGCCTGAAGCACAGTGGGAATCCAGCACCTCGTGTAGACTTTTAGTTTGTCATCTTTTAGCAGTCTACTCAATTCCAGGCTGAATCTACCGACATGTCGTTGCTTGAAGCCACAACGTCCTCTGGGTCCTATTCACATGCTGACAAATATGATTAGATCCTATCATTTCTTGATTGTTTTTGAAAAAAGTTTTTAAAACTTGCAAATTCAGGGATCTACCGGTTTATTTCTCCCCCAAAAATCTTTATTTTATTTTAAAACATAAGATTTTTCTATAAGTTATTTATAAATTAAAGTAGTTTTTTTTTTTTTTTTTTTTTTTTTTAAATCATTCAAAGTTGATCATTTCTAACCAAGTCACCAACTGACGAAAACGGGTTTTGTCGAAAGCTTTGGTAAAGATATCTGCCTTTTGATCAGCAGTATCGATAGGCAACACCTGTATGTACCCCTTGTCGTGCGCATCGCGAATTGAATGAATCCGAATTTCAATATGTTTTGTTTTTGAATGATCAATTGGATTCTTCACGATGTCACGACAGGCATCATTATCAATGTAGATAGGGGTTCTCATGATATTCAAACCGTAATCCAACAGCTGATTTTGGATCCACAACACTTGACAGCAACAACTGGATGCGGCTGTGTACTCAGCTTGAGCAGTAGATATCGACACAGTGGTCTGCTTCTTGCTTTGCCATGACACGAGCCGGTTCCCCAGAAATTGACAGCCACCAGAGACAGACTTTCGGTCAATCCTGCAACCTGCATGATCACTATCAGAGTACGCAATTAGGTCAAAATTGTCACTCTTAGGATACCATAAACCAAGTTTTGGTGTTCCTTTGAGGTAGCGGAAGATTCTTTTGACTGCGGTCTCATGAGATTGCTTTGGATTTGACTGAAAGCGGGCACAGCATCCAACTGCCCACATGATGTCCGGTCTGCTAGCTGTAAGATACATCAAGGAGCCAATCATAGAACGGTGTTGGGTCTGCTGACCTGGAGAAGAACAGATGATTGAAAGCCAAAATATACTAAGTGTTGATCAAGAATAAATAACAGAGTTTACAAGAAAGCTTCCTCCAAAGAACTGCTGACTCCAAACTGCTGATGCTTAAACAACTGATACAAGACAACTGCTGCTGATGAAAGGTCTGATGAAGAAAGTCTGAAGAGCAAAAGTCTGATAAAGAACAAGTGCTGATCAAGATCTGAAGAACAAAGGACTGTTGAACCAACAGCACTTTGGTTCAACAGTTGTTAAGAAGACATCAGAGTTTATAGCTTAACAGAGTTTCCATTCAGTAGTTTCAATGTAACAGTAGTTTATTGTTTTATCAGATGTTGTAGTTTGTTAGTCAGTTAGGGGTCGCTTTCTAGGTGACGTCAGCTATGTGATCATCAGAGGTTTGTACTTGTCTATAAATAGAACAGTACTTGTACTGTTCTATTTGTCACTCGTCATTCTCTCTAAGACAAACAAACTCTGAGTGATCAGGCTGAGGGGGAGTGATAATTGTACCTTTGTAATCTTTCAACTTTAATGAAAGCTTTCGATTGATAACAATTATTCTCTATGTTTTGATTATTCTTTATTCCGCTGCACTTTCCATTTATACTTCATTCATATTACATCATTAATCAAAACAATCCAATACTCAGATCCTAACAATTGGTATCAGAGCTTGGTCAATTAAATCTGATCTAATCAATCAGTTTAATACACAGATCAGCTCACAATCATTGATATCGTTTGTTTGTCGGGTTAAAACAGAGTAATAGTTTATTTTCGTTTCAACAGTTAGTAAACAGACTTTGTTTTTGAAAAACCAAGAGAATGACTTCACTTAATCAAGATCCACACAACACTGGCACACACAACAAGCCACCGATGCTTGTCAGGTCAGAATACAACATCTGGCAGCGTCGGGTAGCTCATGTGTTAGCACAACAGAACACAGGGTGCTGGAAATCGGTAGTATTTGGACCACATGTTCCAATGGTACCGAGTGCCGAGGATCCAAAGATCCAAGTACCAAAGAGTGTTGAGAACTACTCTGAGCAAGATTTTCAAAAAATCGAGCTAGATGCCAAGGCTTTCAGCATAGTAGCCATGGCACTGCCGAATGATATCTATGCCGGTCTCTTGCACTGCAATAGTGCTAAAGAATTGTGGGACGCTCTTAAAGAGCAATTCGGGGGAACTGATGATGTGATTGAAAACAACCGTGAAATACTTAACCAACAATATGAAACGTTTAGTCACATAAAAGGGGAGTCATTAACACAACAGTTTGAAAGGTTTAACTGTCTAATTAGTGAACTAAAACTGGTTGGTCTAACTTTTCCTAATTCAACACTGAATCATAGGTTTCTTAGATCACTTCAGGACAAATGGGACACTATAGCTATTGTTATGAGAAACTCTATCGGATTCAAAGACCTAACCCTGACCCAGCTTCATGGTAAGCTCCTGACTTATGAAAGGGAGCTTAACCAGAAAAAGAAGCTCCAGGACTCTGGCAAAGTGTCAGATGACTATGTGTTTGGTAATACTGCACTGTTGGGTCAAGATGATGGTTCTGGAAGTAGTAAGGATCAGAGTTATGATCATTACATTGACATAACAACTGGTTTCAACAATGATTCTTACTCATCACCAAACAACTGTGCTTTCACAGCCAGTGGTGACATCCAGGCTTCTGATAATACATCTTTTGTGTACAATGACTTGCAATACATTGACCCTTTGGACCTAGAAGAAATGGACATCTTACACCAGGTTGCCCTGCTCAGTATTAGAACAAATAACTTCTATAAGAAAACTGGCAGGAGGTTCCCAGGTTTACATGGTGGGTCAAAGGTTGGGTTGGATAAATCAAAGATGAAGTGTTACAAGTGTCATAGAATGGGTCATTTTGCTAGGGAGTGTAGGAGTCAAAATGGAGTTCCTATGATCACCTATCCAAATCAAAGACCACAGACCAACACTTATCAGACCATCCCTAATGTACCTAATGTGCAAAACACTGCTCACTTTGCACAGACCCAAACCACTGTTCCTGTGCACTATGTCCAAACCACTGTTCCTCAGTATCACTATGTTCAAACACCTGTTGATCAGGCCCCTGTGCCAATGACTGTTACTCCACCCTCTGCTCCTGCAGAGACCAGTCAACCAGGTCAACAGAGTTTCTTTACTCAAGGCTTTGTTGATTGGAGCAGTCTACCAGATGAGATAACAGATGACAACATTGCCCTAGTTGCCAACACTGAAAAGGATTTTTGTTTTATGGCACTAGAAACAATTGTTGAAGAGACTGATTCTGAGGAAGTGGTGTCTATGTCTGAAAATGTGACTGATGGTGTTGTTGGTGAGATTGTTTCAGCTGAAGAATCTGAAGTGGAGGTTGTGAATCTATCAGACCCCTGGGGTAGTGATGACTGTGACTGCCAGTGTAACTGTGCCTTGATGGCTGCTGCTAAGGTATCTCCTCAAATCTTAAATGACTTGTGCTCAGACAAATGTATTGTAGCATTTGCTAAGATAAAAGAGGTGAATGAAAACTTTAGAAAGAAAATTTTGGATTCTGAAATTCAGGTTGAAAAATTAACAAAAGAGTTAAAATCAAAAATATCTGAAAAAGAGTCTGAAATCAGTAGTCTAAAACATGAAGCAAGCATAACCAAAGACCAGCTTCAGACTATGATAACAAAATATCATAGTTGTAAGAAGGAGCTTGAGTCCACCCAAGTTGAATGTCAGAAATGGGTGGAATCATCAAAGGGTTTTGAGATGATTGTCAACCAACAATCTAAAAGTCATGTGAAATTTGGGTTTGGTTTTAAAACCACTGATCAAGTTTCACAAACCACTGACAAAAAGGAACCACAGTTGGTTGAGGTCATCCCTACAAACTCAAAAGGTCAAGAAATCAAGGTTACTGAACCCAATGGCAAGAAAATCATTCTTGAAAAGTTGGAAGGTACACCCTCATTTGATGAAATTGAGAAATATCAATTCAAACCAACATGGTCAGATGAGTGTGAAGTCCTTGAAAATTTCAAACCAATGACCTTCAAAACCTCTGATGGCAAAATGGCACCACAAGCCAAGGTTATCCCTCTAGTAAGTCTTCCAACAGATGATGAAACATCTGTTGAAAAGAAGAAAGAAAAAGGGAAAGCAAAGAACAACTTGTTTTGTGATTTTTGTGAAAAGAAGAACCATGTCACCAAAAACTGTTTTCTTCTAAAAGCATATGACATCAACAAAACAACAAGTTTAAATGATTCAAAATCTAAAGAATGTGCAATCTGCAAGAAAAAGAATCACAAAACAAAAGAGTGCTTATATCTCAAAAATTTTGATGAAAAGATAAAAGAGTATAAAGCTAAAACTCTGGAGAGTCAAGTGATGAGTACTTCAAAAGGAAAATCCAAACAGACTTTTGAATCTGTCCAAACATCTGTTACCCAAAGTCTGAACAAAAACTCTGCTCCCAGAGAGGTTCAGGTAACAGATGCTCCACCTGTTAACAGATTACCAAGAGGATATGGACAACCCACTTGTCATCGTCTGCCACATGTTTATGATGAGCCCAAGAGGCCTTCAAAACCAAAAGTGAACAGACATCCTCATGGTTTTCATCAACTGATAGGAAATGATCAAACCTCTGCTGGACCAAGTGTTGACATACAAGCACTGGCAAATGGTCAAATGCAGCTGTTGAATCTAGTTCAAAAGCTAGTCCAAACCACTGATCATTCTTCTCAACTTAAGGCTGAGACAGCTAAGGACCCATCCAAAGCCAATTTGGCTTTGGACACTCACCAAAACTAAATCCTTACTGATGTGCAGGGAGCTTCTGCTTGTTTAGACAGTTTATGGTATGTAGATAGTGGAGGCTCCAGGCACATGACTGGATGTAGAGCCCTTCTTCTGGACTTTCTTGCTCATGGAGGGGGTGATATATCCTTTGGTAATGATTCTAAAGGTAAAGTGTTGGGTTCTGGTACTGTCAAAGCAGGGAGACTTAAGTTTGAAAATGTTAATCTAATAGACAATCTAAAATTTAATCTACTTAGTGTATCACAAATGAGTGACAAAGGCTTTGGGTCATTCTTCACTAAGCAAACGTGTAAGATTGTTGGCCCAGAGGCTGTTGAAAAGATTAACACCATCATTGCTGAGAGCAAAGCACAACTTGTTGCTCACAGAAGTGGCAATGTGTATGTGGTTGATATGTTGAAGGATAATCCTACTGCAAATGTCTGTCTGTTCTCAGCTGCCTCTACAAAAGAGACAGAATTGTGGCATAGGAGACTTGGTCACACCAACCTTCAAACTATCAACTCACTCTCCAAACAAAACCTTGTCAGAGGTTTACCATCAAAAGAATTTAAATGTGATGAGCATTGTGTTTCCTGTTTAAAAGGCAAACAACATAAAAGCTCTTACAAATCCATTGATGAGTCCAAAACCAGTCAATGTTTACAAATGTTGCACATGGACTTGTTTGGCCCTGTAAAAATCATGAGTCTAAGAAGGAAAAGATTTTGTCTTGTCATAGTTGATGATTTTTCTAGGTTTACATGGACTTACTTTTTACACTCTAAAGATGAGACTGCAGGTATCTTGAAGGACTTTGTTACCAAAGTTGAAAAACAATATGACTTGCCAGTAAAAGTCTTTAGGAGTGACAATGGAACAGAGTTTAAAAATAAGGAGTTAGATGATTTCTGTGTGTCAAAAGGGATTGTAAGGCAGTACAGCATCCCAAGAACACCAGAACAGAATGGGGTGGTTGAAAGGAAGAACAGGACTCTCATTGAGGCTGCAAGAACAATGCTAGCAGATTCTGGTTTACCTCTGTCATTTTGGGCAGAAGCTGTAAACACTGCTTGTTATGTTCAAAACAGAGTTTTAATCAACCCTAGACATCAAAAGACTGCTTATGAAATTCTGTTTAAAATCAAACCACTGATATCATTTTTTAAAATCTTTGGCTGCCCATGTTTCATTTTAAATCTTAAAGATTCCATTTCAAAATTTGCAGCCAAAGTGGATTGTGGATATTTTCTGGGGTATTCTTCTATTGCAAAGGCCTATAAAGTGTTTAACACAAGGACTAAAACAATAGAAGAAACTCTGAATGTAAAGTTCAATGAACTTTCTTCTTTAAAAATCCCAGCAAACCCTGCTGAGTTGTTTGATCTAGATAAATTCAAATTTGAAGATATTACTGTCAAAACTAACCCTGCAGGTACTTCACAATCTTCACAACAAGATTACAGAATAGATGTTGTGGTTCCAGACCACTACAAAGTCTATCATGTATCAGAGGAAGCAGTGGTTCAAAACAACTGTCAAAACTCTGTCACAGCTGAGTCAGCCACTGTTGGCCAGTCTTATCTTCAATCCACTGATTCACCCATCCAATCCACTGTTCAATCATCTGTTGACAAGAGTCAATCATCTGTTGACAAAAGTCAGTCCACTCTTACACCACTTGGACCCATTCCTCCACCTCCATTTCAAACATCTGTTGCCTCTTCAAAAGTGTCAACAGATGTTATGTCAACAGAGTCTCCAAACCTCTGTCCTTCACCACAAAATGCTATCATACCATATCAGGGAGATTTAATCTACCTAAGAGCTCATCCACCAGATCAAATCATTGGCAACATCAGAGAAGGTGTGCTCACAAGGAGCCAATCTTCAAACATCTGTCTTTTTGCAGGTTTTCTATCCCTTACACAACCTGTCAAGTACCAAGAGGCACTAAAAGACAACAGTTGGGTGGAAGCCATGCAAGAAGAACTCCTTCAGTTTAAAAGACAACAAGTATGGGAACTTGTACCACTGCCTAAGGATGCCTATCCTATTGGCACAAAGTGGGTTTTCAAAAACAAAACTGATGAAAGGGGTATAGTTGTCAAGAACAAAGCCAGGCTAGTGGTTCAAGGCTTCAGACAGGAAGAGGGGATTGACTATGATGAAACCTTTGCTCCTGTAGCAAGGCTAGAGGCAATCAGACTCTTCTTAGCCTTTGCTGTCAACCACAACATCAAGGTGTTTCAGATGGACATCAAGTGTGCCTTCCTATATGGCAAAATTCAGGAGGAGGTCTATGTATGTCAACCACCTGGTTTTGAAGACACATTCCATCCTGATTATGTCTACAAGCTTAACAAAGCATTGTATGGACTCAAACAAGCACCAAGAGCCTGGTATGAAACTCTCTCTACTTTTCTCTTATCCATTGGTTTCACTAGAGGTAAAATTGACAAAACCTTGTTTTTAAAATGGAAAGGAAAAGACTTAATGATTGTTCAAATATATGTGGATGACATCATTTTTGGATCCACATGTAATAAAATGTGTGAGGAGTTTAGGGAACTCATGACAGCAGAGTTTGAAATGAGTGCTATGGGTGAACTTCAGTGCTTTCTTGGTCTCCAAGTAAAGCAACTGCAAAATGGTACTTTCATTCATCAAAACAAGTATGTGAAAAACTTGTTGACTAAATTTGAGATGAATGATTGTAAGCCATGTAGTACACCCATGAGCACTGTCAAGCCACTCACTGACGATGAAAAGGATGAACTTGTTGATCAGACACATTATAGATGCATGATTGGGTCTTTATTGTACTTAACAGCATCCAGGCCGGACATTATGTTTGCAACCTGTGTGTGTGCTAGATCTCAGGCTTCTCCTAGAAAGTCTAACCTTATTGCTGTGAAAAGGATCTTCAGATACCTAAAAGGTGCTCCCACACTTGGTATCTGGTATCCTGCTAATGGAAACATTGAGCTTTCAGGTTATTCAGATAGTGATTTTGCTGGCTGCCATACCACAAGGAAATCCACATCAGGAGGGTGCCAGTTTCTAGGGAATGCCTTAGTCTCTTGGCAAAGCAAAAAGCAAGCAGCTGTTTCAACATCCACTGCTGAAGCTGAATACATTGCTGCTGCAAGCTGTACAGCCCAACTTATGTGGCTTCAGAATCAACTGCTGGATTTTGGGATAACTGCACTTAGGACTCCACTCATGTTGGATAGCCAAGCTGCTGAAAATATCATCAAAAATCCAGTCTCCCACTCAACCACCAAGCACATAGATATCAGACATCACTTTGTCAGGGATAGCTATGAAAAAGGTTTGATTTCTCTGCACCATGTTCCAACAGAGGATCAGTTGGCAGATGTGCTGACAAAAGCTTTAGACACATCTACCTTCACAAATCTGATCTCTCGAATTGGAATGTTAAACATGGATTAAAAACAACAAAAATGTTTTCAATAAAACATTAAAATGTTTTCAGAAAATCAAATTCTGCTAAAATAAGACTTTGGTTGAAAAATCTGTTTTAAAACCACTGATTCAGATAAAACAACCACTGTTTTATTAAAACCACTGTTAGTTGAAAAATCTGTTTCAAACATCTGATCAGATAAAACAACTGTTTTCATCAGTCTTTTGGTTAAACAACAGAGGTTGGCAACAGAGGTTTAACAAAACAGCTGTCTGCCACCAGATGTTTCAACCATCAGATGTTTGCCACATCAGCGGTTTCACCAGAGCCTATAAAACCCTGTTCTTTCCCCCAACAGCAGTTTTACTGTCTCATTGTATTCAAAATACCAAAAACCGCTCTCGTCTTCCTCATAACCCTCAATCAAGATCATTACTTTCATAATCAAAATCCATTAAAATGGAACTTCAAACTAAGGCCACTCACAATTTTCTTCCATATTTGGTCAAAACCGAAGACAACACACCATTTCACTCCACCATTGACATCATCAATAACTCGAAATATAAAAATATTCTTGTTGCTGATGCCCCCATTCACCTAGAAACACTCCAAGAATTTTGGGCAACTGCTGAGGTTTTATACCAAGACAAAAAGCCTACGTCCATAATTTCAAAAATTGGAGCCACCAGTATCGCCATAACCCCTGAGATCATCTCCACTACCTTCTCACTGAACGACCTGTCAGGTATGGAAACTTTTCCAAAAACAGAGCTTCACACTGAGTTTCAAGAGAGGGGGTATGATGCTCAAATGACTGGTTCCACACTATATAAAAAGTTTTTCCCACCAGTCATGAAATTTTTCTTCCATACCCTCCTCCTCTGTGCCTCTGCCAAGACTACTTCCTTCAATGAAATCCCATTGAGGATACAATACTTGGGATATGCTATGTTGTCAGACTCTGACTTCAACCTATCTCAGGGATTGTTCTCAGACTTGGTATCAAATGTGAAAGCCATAAAATCTGGCTCAAACAATGCTTTTCTGCTCTACCCTAGAATTCTAAGTGTAATTCTACAAAAGCTTTTACCTGAAAAGGATTTTCAAAAGGGAGAGTCATTTAAAATGAAAAGTTTAACTGATGAAACTTTTACTAGAATGCTGGGTTCTTCAACCCAAGAAAAAGCACAAAAAGTTCAAAAAGTTTCCAAAACACAACCAAAGAGGACAAAGACAACAACTGTTGTTAAAACCTCTGTTGGTGAGCCCACCGCTCCTGGTGATCATGGCACTTCATCCAGTGCTGTGAAACCCACACCAGCCACCAAACGAAAACGTCCATCCACCAAAACAACCACCAAACCCAAAAAGGGACTTCTGGAAGATGAGATACCAGAAGCTAACCCTGTTGCATCACCAAAGCAACATGAAACCACTGTTGTTACTTCCTCACAACAGTTGGAGATATCTCAACCCAAGCAAACTCCTCAAGATTCCTCACAAAAGGAACTTGTTGTAAGCCAAAGGGAACCTCAAACTGAGGCATATGAGTCACTTGATCATATGTTTACAAGCCCATCTCCCAGGGCTAATCAGCTTGTTACTCCACCTACATCACCACCACATGTCCCACCAACAATGCAACCCCTGTTTGAGGCTATTGATAAAACTCAGGACAATCCCAGTTCCTCTCAATCACCTATCACTGAGAGTATGCCACTACCAGTGACTGGGACTGAGGAAAATCAATCAGCCATCCCACAAACAGATGAGGAGGTTATACTCCCAGAAGTACATGTTACTTCTGATGAGGTTTCAAGAGAAGCAGCCACTACTGCTGTTGAGACCATTGTTTCACAGCAGGACAGTGGTTACATAGCTAAGACTTCCTTGAAGGCAACAACTGCTGAAGACACAATTGTGTCTCCAAAAACAGTTGGAAGTCCCCAGAACCAAGACCAAGGGGCAGCAGGTTCTTTTTCCATGGACTCACCTCCTAGGACTGAACCAGCTAAAACTACCTCTGGTAGGGACTCAGATGATCCTATTAATTTAGGTGATGAGTCAAAATTACAAGAATTGATGGTTAAAGTTCAAAACCTTGAATCCTCTGTTGCTGACATCAAATCTGATGTCAAGTCAATTTTGGAAACATTGACTAACTTTACAAAAAGTCAACCATCAACTGCTGATGTTGCTAATGAGCTATGGAAATCTGTTTCCCCCATCATCATAGCTCATCGAAAATTAGCAGATCAGACACAAGAAACCTACATGACTGTGATCAGGAACATGGTTGATGCCAGATTCAATGATACAAAGGCTGATATCAAGGTGATCAAAGACCACTTGCTGAAGACCACTGGCTCTGCCCCTACCACAATTCTCAGAGATGACGATGATGATGAATTCACTGCTGATGATGCCAAAAAGGGGGAGAGTGGCAGAGATAGGCTACCTAAACTGAAAACACAAAAAGGGAAGAAGCCAACTGCTGACAAACCAGGGTCACCCAAATCAGCTCCACAAACACAACAACCAAATGTTCAGTTCCCTGTCTCTGAACCAGCTCCAGCATCAAAGGCAAAAGAAGTTGACACTTCAGCTAATGAAAGAGCTGAAAAGGCTGCTGAAGACAAATTGAAAAGGGCTGACACATTGGAGGTAAAGGCAGAGAGGTTGGTACAACTGAAAAAGGAACAGCAACAGGAAGTGGAAGATGTGGGCACTTCAAAGAGAAGGAAAATGCCAGCCAAACACACTAGAAAACCACCTTCCAAATTAACTGCTGAAACTCCTGTTGTACAAACACCTGTTACCACAACCACTGCTCCACAAACCACTGCCACCACAACCTCTGTTACCCAAACCACTGCACCTACAACAACTGAACCTAAAACCACTGCTAAAACATCTGCACAACCCAAACCTGTCACTAAACCAACCACAACTCAACCAACTCCCAAACCTACTTCATCACAACCTAAAACCCAAACAACTGCTGGTTCCACAAAAGGACCAACAGATGTTTCTCAATCCACTGCTACATCCTCATCCTCACCCAAAATCTTGTATAGCAGAAAAAGGAAATCCACCTTTGTTATACAAGATGAAAACATACACAACACACCACCTAACACCCCAATCACATCCACACCAGTCAATGCCATTCCACTCTCATCTTACTCACCACACACTGACCAATTCAGATCACACAGACCACCACCAACCATCACACCATTGGCTGAGAAGTATCCCCTTGAGTTGGATTTAATCAAGGGGGAACTTCAATCCTTCTATAATACTGATCAGCCATTAGAAAGATCCTTCCCTTCTCTTAAAGGCTTCCCTGTTCCACCTAATCTAGACACATATCTCAAATACAAGGGTGAACAGGCTGATGCTGTCATCAAAGAGAAGTGCAAAGGGAAGGATGACAGGACTGCTCAGGGCATCCATTCAGCAGAGCTTAGCAAACTCAGAAGGATTGAAGACTATGCTAAGAACCTGAGCAACTCCATGTCAACCATGCCTCTCAGCAGACACTTGGAGATGGAAGTAAGGGATTCATTGCTGGAACAGATCTTGGCATCCAAGCCTTATAAAGCAACAAAGAATCAATTTACAGGCTGGACCACACATGCTCTAAGAGAAGAACTAATCAGAATAGAGAACATGGCCAAGAATCCTCCTACTAAGGTCTCTGCTCCTGATTTCAAAAAGGGGAGAGATGAAGCTAGAGCCTTGAAATTCAGAAGAATGAGACAAGAGCTTGTAGCAGCTAAGTATGGAGAGATGAAATCTGTTGCCAGATGGTCAGAAATCAGGCTAATTGAGACATATAAAAAGCTTGAACAAGAAAGAAAGACCAATCCTGATCTTCCAAGAAAACCAGTGTATGATGATGCTCCCAAGAAACCCTCTCAGGCCTTCACATTAGATAGCTTGCTTGCAACCTCTGATCTATCTATTGCTGCTCAAAGGCAATACAAGAGGCAGAAGGAAATGTCTGAAGAAGACACAAGGAAGTTCACTAATACTTATGTGAAAGAGGGGATCTTGAACCAAATCAGATCTTTTTCTGATCCTGTGTCAGACAGGCTCAGAGAACTCATTGGAAGGCCACCATCACCAAACTCATCCCAAATAAAAATGCATCCCAGTCACTCCTCTGATTCTAAAATTCTAAAATGGAAGTCTGATAAAGAGACCCATGAATTGACATTGCTCAGATCAGATGGTAGTGTTCAGAAGTTGAGCATGGATGAGGCACCTGGCCTAAGTGCTGAAGATCTCCAGTCACTTCTGAATTTGACACTGGATAGAGATGTTGAAGACCTCTTCTCTCTGCACTTTGAATTGCAATTAAAAGGGCAAATTAGAGAAAGTCTGATGAGGAATAAAGATCAAGAATAAAGCAGAGTTTTGGCATCATCTGTTCTAGGGGGAGATTGTTGGGTCTGCTGACCTGGAGAAGAACAGATGATTGAAAGCCAAAATATACTAAGTGTTGATCAAGAATAAATAACAGAGTTTACAAGAAAGCTTCCTCCAAAGAACTGCTGACTCCAAACTGCTGATGCTTAAACAACTGATACAAGACAACTGCTGCTGATGAAAGGTCTGATGAAGAAAGTCTGAAGAGCAAAAGTCTGATAAAGAACAAGTGCTGATCAAGATCTGAAGAACAAAGGACTGTTGAACCAACAGCACTTTGGTTCAACAGTTGTTAAGAAGACATCAGAGTTTATAGCTTAACAGAGTTTCCATTCAGTAGTTTCAATGTAACAGTAGTTTATTGTTTTATCAGATGTTGTAGTTTGTTAGTCAGTTAGGGGTCGCTTTCTAGGTGACGTCAGCTATGTGATCATCAGAGGTTTGTACTTGTCTATAAATAGAACAGTACTTGTACTGTTCTATTTGTCACTCGTCATTCTCTCTAAGACAAACAAACTCTGAGTGATCAGGCTGAGGGGGAGTGATAATTGTACCTTTGTAATCTTTCAACTTTAATGAAAGCTTTCGATTGATAACAATTATTCTCTATGTTTTGATTATTCTTTATTCCGCTGCACTTTCCATTTATACTTCATTCATATTACATCATTAATCAAAACAATCCAATACTCAGATCCTAACAAACGGTAAGTGTGCGGGTTCACAGAAGGTCCTTCAAGATCTGGTACAAGTGTTGTTTGAGCTGCAAAAGGAGTGTTGGACGGTTTGCAATCCGACAGGTTGTACTTCGCCAGAATGTCTCTTGTGTATTTAGCTTGATGAATGAGAATACCGTCTTCCTTTTGTTGAACTTCAAGACCTAAGAAAAATGATAGTTCTCCCATCATGCTCATTTCAAATTGAGACTTCATGATACTTTCAAATTCCCTGCACAAATTTTCGTCAGTTGAACCAAAGATAATATCATCAACATAAATCTGAACAAGGATAGAATGTTTGTTGACTTCTTTGGTGAACAAGGTCATGTCGATCTTCCCTCTCGTGTATCCATTTTGCAACAGATATGAGGACAAGGTCTCATACCAAGCTCTAGGAGCTTGATGGAGACCATAGAGAGCCTTGTCCAATTTGTAGTATCTGTTTGGATGATGAGGGTCTTCGAATCCGGGCGGTTGGCACACATAGACTTCTTCTTTGATTTTCCCATATAAGAAAGCGCTCTTCACGTCCATCTGAAAGACTTTAAAATTTCGATATGAAGCATATGCCAAGAAGATGCGTATGGCTTCAAGTCGAGCGACTGGAGCGAAGACTTCCTCATAATCAATCCCCTCCTGCTGACGAAATCCTTGAACAACCAGACGAGCTTTGTTCTTGATTACCACGCCACGTTCATCCATCTTGTTGCGAAAAACCCATCGTGTCCCAATAGGATATTTTCCTTCAGGCAGATCAACGAGCTCCCACACTTTGAGCTTTCTGAACTGAAATAGTTCTTCTTGCATGGCCTCAACCCAGCTTGCATCTCTAACTGCATCTTCAATGCTGAAGGGAACGGTTTGAGATAGGAAAGCTGAGAGAGCGGTGTTGAGCTTGTCTGTCTGATTTCTTGTAAGAACACCCTCACTGATTGGTCCAATGACATTTTCAATTGGATGGTTCTTAGAAGATTTAAATCCCATATTTTCTTCTTCTTGCACTTGAAGAGGAAGGTTCGAAAGATGATCTCCAGGTGTAGAAGAACTGGATGGATCATTTACAGACTGCTGATTTGAATGTGTTCCTTCAGCATTTGACGTGCTTTCAGGAGTGTTAGAGGTTTCAGCAGTAGTATCACCATTATTAAGTTGAGGAACAATAGGATCAGCAACCAGAGGAGAGAAACGGGTGGTAAACGGTGCGACTTCATCATCAGAAGAGTAGAGAATATTTCCAAACGGAGAAGAGCTTGTGGCTTGATTTTCAGGAGCTGGTTCTGCATGAGCTTGCTGTTCAGGAATGACAAAGTGATTGAACACAACATCCACATCAAAGAACCAGTCAGGACCGGTTCCAACGTTGGTGGAGTTGGATTCTTGCCAGTCAACATAAAAGGATTCCAGAACCATCTTTGTGCGTTTGTTGTATACCCGATAAGCCTTTTGACTAGACGAGTATCCAACAAAGAAACATTCGTCTCCAACGGCATCAAACTTCATGATATTCTCAAAGTTGTTTAGAAGAGTGCAAGAACATCCAAACGGCCTGAAATAATCAATGAGAGGTTTTCTTTTGAAAAGCAATTCATAAGCTGTTTTCCCACGAGGCTTGACAATCAAGACCCTGTTAAGAACATAACAGGCGGTATTCACAGCTTCTGCCCAGAAGATGATCGGTAACTTGGAGTCAATGAGCATGGTTCTTGCAGCTTCAATCAGCGTACGATTCTTCCTTTCAGCCACTCCATTTTGCTGAGGAGTCCTTGTAGCACTATATTGGAGATGAATTCCTTTTCCGTTGCAGAACGACACGAAAGTTTGGTTCTTGAATTCTGTTCCATGATCACTTCTGATTGACTTTACTTTCAACTTGATTATATTCTCGATCAAAGGAACGAACAGCATCAAGGTCTCAGCAGCCTCACTCTTGAATTCCAGAAAGTACACCCATGTGAAGCGAGAGTAGTCATCTGTAATCACCAAACAGTAAGACTTTTTACCCAAGCTCTTTACACTGATAGGACCAAAAAGATCCATATGTAATAATTGAAGAGGTGAGTCAATTGAGTTCACTGTTTTGGACTTGTGCGATTTCTTATGTTGTTTACCTTTGGCACATGCTAAACATTTTTCAGAAAAAGGGAATTCCTTAGAAGGAAGACCTCTGACTAGATTAAGTTTAGAAAGTTTGTTTATGTTTTTAAAGTTAACATGACCTAATCGCCTGTGCCATAACAGTGACTCTGACTCGGATGCCTTTGACAGTAGACAAGTCATTGGTTGTTCAGACTTGGCATCCCTCATGTTTATCACATAAGTATTGTTTTGTCTGGGGGCTTTCAGCATGATCATGTCAGTGGATGGTTTAAATCCTGGCTTTAGGAAGATGCATTCCATGTCGTTAAACAACACTGAGATTCCTTTGTCACAGACTTGTGATACACTCAAAAGATTGTAGCACAGTTCTGGAACATAGTTGACGTCCTCAAGTGTTAATGCGTCAGAGACTACATCTCCTATGCCAACGATCTTTCCACCCTTCTCATTCCCAGCAAACGCTACAAATTCTCCATCAATGAACCGATAGTTCTTGAGGAGTTCTTTCAATCCTGTCATGTGTCTTGAAGCGCCGCTGTCGACATGCCATAGATATCTCATGAGAGCTATCAGCCATTTTTGTAATTTATTCTGCACATACAAAAACAAAAGAGAAACAAAGCTAAACTAAAGAAAATCTATGTACAGTGAAGATTCTGCCTGAAACTTAAGTAACTTTGGGGATCCAAGTTTGTTTAAGTTTTGATCTGTCATGGTTTTCTCCCAAAGTTGACTCTTGTTTCTTCCAAATTTGTGTATTTTTAACAAAACTTTTTACGGTTTCTTGAAGATTTTTTAATTGATCCGAAAAAGAGTTTTGTGTTTTGACATCTTTTTGTGATTTAGGTTTTATGTGACAGTTCTTGACCACGTGACCCTCTTTTCCACATCTGAAGCATTTAGAATGCTTAGGCTTGATCTTAGGAGAAGATCTGGACGATGATGGTTGTGATGTTCTTTTCTTGATCTTGTTTGATCCTGAGCTTTCGGTTGAGCTTGATTCTTCCCTGTTGCTACTTGATTCTTCATTGAAGTCCAGATTAGTTAAGCTGCAGCTGCTCTCAGTATCACTCAGTGATTCTTCAGAACTTGAGGTACCTGTTTCACTTTGTGATTCTTCAGAACCTGATACATCTGTGGATGAGGGGATAAATTCTGGGATTTCCTCAGTGAGAAATTTCCCAAACCTGTTACGCTTAAGTTCTGGTACAAACACAGATGGTTTGACCACATGATTATTATCAGAGAATGCAGCATTAAGATCAACACATACAGGAATAGCATTGTCAACACAAACATTAGATCGTTTGATAGGAGACTTCCTATCATCGGGAGCCATAGCCCCTTTCAAATCAAGTTTACAGTCATCCAGCCTAGTTAAACTATTACAGTCATCCATCCTAGGCAAACTATTACAGTCATCCGATTTAGTTAAAGTTTTACATTCATCCAAAATAAAATTGTTTTTCGAATTTTCATTGTTCCAGATAAACCAATTCACTGTTGAGTAATTGGCACCCGGATGTCCTAAACCCACTGTCTGGCCACCACAACACACATCATCCTCCACCTGAGCCTGTTGGGTCACATCTGCAGTACTTTTACTTATGTTAGTATTTGACTCAGATTCATCACATTTATTTTCAAAAAGGTCATTTTTTGGATGAGGTGATGGAATGGGTATGTATTCACTCTGGCTCAAGGGTAAGAATAGAGATCTTTCGATTCCATTCTTATCCTTATACCCAATTCCATCCTTTACGAATGATTGTCTTCCACATTCGATTATATCAGCATGAGCCCGTTTGCTCACATTCCATTTATCCACAACAATTTGAAGACGAGTTGTCTCATTTCTAGATTTCTCTAGTTTTGAGGTTAAATCATTTATCAGAAAATCTTTCTTAAGCACAAATTCTTTTAAAGTTTGCATTTCAGCTAGAGTTGCATTCAACTTTCGCTGATATGCCCACTCGTTTTCTTTCATTTCAGTATTTATTTTACGAATGTCATCCATTTCTCTTAAGACTCGTCTGTTGTGTGATAAACAGTATGCGACAGCTGTAACACACCTAGGTGAGCACAGTTTAGATTTAATTTCTAAAGGAATATTTACCATGTCCCTTTCCTCAGCTTTCTTAGAGGAACTCTTCACCTCCTCAGCGACCTTCTCAGATGAAGTCTTCTCAGCAATCAGCGCCTCCTCTCTCTTCTCATCATTCACCTTCTCATCAGACAACACACTCTTCAGCCCGGCATTCCTCTGCATTTCCCCCTTTAGAACCTCAGCAGACGATCCTTCAACAGAGTTTGCACCGCTTGAAGATTTGGTGCAGATTGTGGCCATCAGGGCTTTGTTAACTTCAACCTCAGCAGCGGCAGCCTCTTCTCCCCAGTCGAAGTCTTCAACAACCAAGGCCTTTTGTGGCTCCTTATCATTTCCTTCATTGCCATCGGTTATGGCCACCAACCTCTTTGCAGGCTTAATTTCAGCTTGGTTCAGTGTGGGGCATTCGTACTTGAAATGCCCGAGGACCTTGCAGTTGTAGCACCTGATCTTGGACTTATCAAACCCAGCCTTTCCCATACCAACTCTTCTCCCGGTTCTATCTTGAAAACGCTTCACTCGTAAAGTGATCATAGCCATCTGCCATTTCAGATCCATCTCTTCCATGTCATCCGGGTCAACCTGATACATATCCTCTGGGGACATCATGTCATTTTTAATCTCTCCAGTCTTCAACGCTTCAAAACTGCTCATGAAAGAGTTGAACAGTTCCACATGTTCAGCAGCCAGTTTAGCAGCCTGTGGAGTTAGAGTCTTTGCAGCCCTTTCAGGATACATTGGAGCTTTCCCAGAACTTGAACTACCCATCCCTGCAGAATCAACATACGAATGCAACGAACTTGAACTCATATCACCGATTGGGGCCATCAAGGCCAGATTCTTCATAGCACCACTGGAAGTCACCTTCGGGACAGTCTGATTCATTTCTCTTTTAGTGATGTCCATCTCAAATGATTTCAGAGTGTTAATGAGATCTGCCAAAGTTGACTGAGCATCCAAGTAGTCCTTTTTGATCAACATACACTGGACACTCCACTCCTTTGGGAGAGAATCGAGCAGCTTCTTGATAGAGTTGCGGTTGTTCACAGGAATACCCGCTTTCTTCATCTTGGTCAGCAAATTCATGAACCTGTCAATGTGTGAAGACAGGCTCTCACCACGGATACTTCCAAACATATCGTACTCCTTCTGAATCATATCTTGTTTGTTTTGCCTCATCTCAGCATTGCCTTCATAATACTCACTCAGAGCAAACCACAGATCGTGCGCTGATCCGTATTCTTCAAACATATTGTAGACGTCATTTGACAAAGCCATGGTGAGAGCACCGTAGGCTTTGTGATCTCTCTGCAGCAGTTGTTTGTCGAGATCAGTGTATGTGGTGGGATCAGTGTTGAACACTTCTCCAGCATCAGTGGTTCTGGTGGGAATGTGAGGTCCGAGCTGGACTGAGTTCCACTGGGTGTGATCGTTGACGAAGTAGAAAGCTTTCATTCTGTTCTTCCATGTGCCATAATCTTCTGCACCCATCAACTTGGGAATACGTGTTATAGTACCAGTTTCAAGTTCAGCTTGAGTTATGGGGTTAACTTGGAATGAGTTGTTACCAGACATGATTAAAGATTGATTTTAGGTTGATTTTAGATTGATTTTAGGGTTGTGATTGAATTGTTTAGCAAGTTATAGTCCAAAGTCCTTGAAAAGTCAAAACAGTCCACAAGTACGCAGTTAAGTACGCACTTCAGCTTAAGTTCACAGTTTGCACAAGTTCGCAGCTAAGTTCGCAGATCTTGGAAACCTGAAACAGATAAACAGCAAAGATAAGTCCCTGATTCTCCTGATAAGTACGCAGTTCCTGTTGCACACACACTTTGGCTTAAGTTCGCAGTTCAGCCAAGTCAGAGCAGCACAAGTACTCAGTCTTGACTGATCAGCCTGCGCACTTATACAAGTGCGCAAACACTTAAACTCTCGTTTAAGATTTAAGTTCGCAGTAACCCTAGCCACGTGCTCAGAAAATGCACCTTTTCAGTAAGTTCGCACACCAACTAGAGATTTCAGATAAGTATGCAGAAACCCTAGTTGTGGTGCCAGGAGAGAGAAAGCTATAAAGCCTTGTGTAAATTTAAGTGCTCACACAGACACAAGTGCACACACTTTTGGATTAAGTGCGCAGCTGTGGCTGTTAATAAGTGCACACCTTGAAATATCAAGTATGCAACTTATGAGCTAAGTACTCACTTTTGAAACAAGTACTCACAAGCAAGAAACAAGTTCACACTTATGAGACAAGTACGCAGAAATGAGTGCTCAATGCTTGAAACAAGTACTCAGTTTTTGAGACAAGTACTCACAGGCAAGAAATAAGTACTCAAAATCAAGAAATAAGTTCGCAAATTTTGAGATAAGTTCGCACTCAAGTACGCAGATTCGGCTGTTTAAATTTTAAACTTACCAGAAACTGATCCAAGAGATTTTCAATTGTTTTGAAGCTCTTGAATGATGTTTCTACTGAAAATAATAACTTTTAAACATCTTAGAAACACTTTTCACGAGATTTAAAGGCAAAATAATGAAAATATTCAAACTTTGATAAACACTAAACTTTTGAAAAACTTGAAAGTAAAAACTAACAAGGAGGGTTTTGATATCTTTAGATAGATACAATCTCGAGCACAGAGGCTCTGATACCAAATTGTAGTCCCAAAATACTAGATCTTAAGTGTGCACTAGATTGTTATCAACTAGAAACACCTATTTGTTAGGTGTTTTAGTTGATTAATCTATGAAAACTAAAAGAACTAGATGAATATTGTAAGAACCGACACACAAGAAACATAAAGACACGATTCCATTAAAGATTCAGCTTCAAACAACCATGGATTATACAAGTTCGCACTACATAAACTAAGTTCGCACCTTTACTACTTGTGCTCTCAAAGATACATTCAAAACCCTAACCCTAGCTGCACAAATGAGCTCCTATTTATAGGGGAATGCTGAGGACTGCGAACTTAACATTAAGTTCGCAGTCTTCTCCCTTAAGTGCGCAGACTAGGGTTTGTGCACTACAACTATGCTTTAACTACATATTTAACCCTCCAACTTTAACAAACAACTAAACATGGTAAAACCTGGTAACTGTGGTCTCATTTTAACCCAACATTTCTGATGGCAAATTTATTAGATAGTTTACACTATCTAACCGAACCGTATTCAATTGAATTTAACCAACATCCTTGATTTGCTGGGAGTAATTTAGATATAATTATCGAAAGTGTTACGCGTATGTTTAGTTACGTATGCAGAAATTATGAATTTTTGGGTGTGATACATCTTGTAGGTCAAGGGGTTGGATGTGGATGCTCTTCACATTTCTCACACTCAGGTGAACCAAGCACAAACGCAGAGTCGTCTTAATTATCGTACTGCTGGAAGAATCAATCGTGAGTTTTGTTCTCATAATATGTTATATAATTTTGGAATACATACGAGTAATGTGGCATTTTACTATTTACCTTCAAATGGATTAGTGCAAGTTATGTTATTTATCTTTCATGGGTCAAAAGGATAAAATGAAAAAAAAAAGACTTGGTAAACTGGAACCAGTCAATAGGTTGAATGTCTTCCAATATTCATATATTGTGCATACCATCAATCCCTCAATCATTTATTGTAGAAGACAATAAATAGTTTACCGAAATGTTTTTGACAAAAAAAAAAAACAGGTTAGCTTATAAAGCTTATAGTTACTTCTTAATATAGTGTATTAGCACATACATCTCTTTATATTTTTTCTGAATTTTGACATTTGATTTGTTCAAAGAGATGTTAGAACCAACAATTTTATTTGTGGGTCAAAACATGCATTTTTTCTGTAGTTTGAAATGGGTTAGGCTAGGTCGAAGGATGCTCTCTTTTCAAATAAATAAAATGTAATGGGCCAATAGTAAAAACATGACTTATAAAAAGATGACTATTGGCAAAATGCAACGCTATTTTGCATAATTAATCCTTTCAAAAAGATACCTTTTTTCGGATATAAAGTGTTCTCATCAACCTAATTCGTTTTGACCCATTCGACATGCATTTTTTTAGCTTACCTTTTTGACCTTTAAAGATTTAAAGCAACTTGAATAGACTCACTCATAAGCAAATGAATCAAAATTACCATCTTTAAAACATGATCTATAATTTCTTAAAATTGTTACAGGTTTCAGAGTATGCCTGGATTTGATGAGGAGAAAAGAAGCTTCAAAAGAAGGTTCTTTGACCATAATGCTTGCTTTATGAAACAACAATATGTGCCAATCCACTTTAAGTGAACAGATCTATACACATTTTACACTTCTTAATCCATTGATGTGCTGACTCACTCCAAGGGGGTCCAACTATTAGATGTTCTGAGCATGTCAACCTTTTCTTGCAATTGGTTAGTTACAACCCTACGAGTATATTAGTTTTAAATGATAATTTGGATCTTGTTTCTATACAAAAAGTTGTGGACAAAATGATATTGAATAATGTAGTAACTTAGTTTGTATAAGTTCTACTTATCATTTTGTGCAAGTTTTATTCTTGGATAATTTTCACTCTTAGTAACATAGCAAAAATATTTAGTTTGTATACGCAAGACTATATTAGGTGTTTGGCAAGAGGGGTCGTTATTGGCCTCTAGGCTTGATTTTGATGAGATGTGTGTTATGGAAGCCGAGTATGTAGAGCATGGATCATCCCGTTGCCCTAGGCAATTCTTTGGTTATAATTTATGTAGAAATAAAAAGATATTTTTATCGTAAACTAATTATGAACACTAGATATCTTAAATAATAACTTAATATAATTTGTAAGTAGGTGAAAAAATATTTGTTGGGATACTTTAAGCGTTGGTAACATTAGATATTTTTATATATATATACACGAGTATAAAAAGTAATTGATCAAAATACATTACACTTTGAATTCGTGATGTATCAATTTCTATTATAGCATATTGTCATAGGAACGTTTGTTACACGAGTTAAAGTAAACAAAAGCAGTATACAATATGTTATGATGGAATTGATAAACTGTAAAAAACTAGAATCACGTTGCAATATGTCACTGCCGCAACATCGTGCGGGTTCCCCTTTTATTTAAAGATGTGTTGGGTTTTTCCCTTTTTGTATCAAGTGATTTAGAGACTTTGGTACGTACATATGAGATTTATTTTTTTGAAGGACCACGTATGAGATTGATAAATTGTTACTTTGGGATACTTTTTTTCCTTAGTTTTATTTTCGATAGATTAATGACATGTATCTCTTCTGGATTTTCTTTTGATGTTGTTGAACCTTGCATCTAAAATCTAAATGCAGCGCACCAGCTTTGTTTGAGAAACTTTTTTATGAGCTTTAGTTTTTATAATTTCAACAAGTAATTTCTTACATTGATTTATCCAATCATCGAACATGTATACAACTATATATACTTTTATTTGAATTGTAAATTATCTTGGTACGGTTATTTTGAATTCACATAAAACATTTAGACTGGGTGTAGTGGAAATACCCATTCACGCCCCTTCTTTCTTTCTCATTGGTCCAAAGAAATGGCACAAAATCCAAAATTAATTTGGCGTTATAAACATAACGCTCAAAGCAAAATGGAGGCAAAATGGGGGTGTTTAGCGCCCCTTAGCGCTGTGGGTTTTGGTGTTGGGGACGCGAATGGAGGCAAAATGGTGGGTTTGGCCGTTGGCGCCCCACTACGGGTGGTCTTATAAGCTTATATAAAAGCACATTTCCAACTCTAAATTGCATTGGAAAACGATTACAAATTACAGTAGAATAATGACATGTAAACGGGCAATAAGCTGCGTCGTAAGTATCCTGTTGTAAATTGTCATCCCCGCCGCATCGCGCGGGTTTCCTACTAGTTTATGATTGATGGAAATTTTTAGCATTATGTGTTACTAGTATTTTGTTTACTTTTAACCCTTTTACTTTTTGTTTTTTACAAATTTGTCGCAAAACATTTTTAATTTATATTCCAACACCTTTTCACTTTAAACTTTGGTCCATACGCTTTCCATTTTTTACGAATTATGTTTCGGTCTAAATTTTGCGAGTCTAACGCTATAACCTGCATATGTTGTCAAATGTTTTTAGCTCTATGTTTTCCGGGTTAACGACTATGTCATAGCACGTAGACCGTAGGTTGACTTTGTTATTCTTTTATATAATTTATATTTCGGTGTAAATTCGAGCGTTAACACGCCACATCAGGTGTGCGTGGTTTAATATTGTTACATTTGGATTAACGGTCCCACCGCAACACGCAGGTCCTAAATACTAGTTAAATTTAATACTCATTAAATATTACCCATCTAATATGTTGGTATCAATTATACTCGTTTATGGTTTTATAAGTTCACCATACTATTTGTTATGTATTAAAACACTAACAGTGACAATTTGGTCGTCTACCAGTCTACCACGTTCGTATATGTTTGCATGATTATCAATAAGATGCACGAATTGCCCTAAAGGGAACGTTATTTGTTAAAATATTGTTAGATAATAGATACAACCACACATTAATAGCCAACCATCTCTATTTGTCCTTTTCTTTTGTCTTTACACCTTCATAATTCCCTTATAAGTTGTACCAAATCATCATCATCATCATCATTACTACACACACTCAATCAACACACAATAGGAGTCTAAAATGAAATACACTAGGCTGCACAAGAGTAAGGTTGATAAAAACGAGCACGATTTCGTAGCAGGAAATAAGCGGGCATCAACCAACAGTCAAAAAATGAAGCGATTCTCGGAAGCAATACAGAAATTCTTGACCATTTACAAGGAGCGACAGCGAGACTCAGCCCATGAGGCTTTGTGGACTCGCGAGGATGGAAAAAGAACCAAGAGGAAATTTTTATGAAAGCGAGCTTAATGTCACGGATTTATCTTTTTTTATGTCACATCCTAAATCCTTCGTACGCTTTTCCTCTTTTTATAACAAATGCAACCTGTGTGAATTCGGATATTGTAAGCAGTGAAAGATTTGAGATTTTTAAATGAAAATATGTAATATGTCACAGTCTGCGGCTTTGATGTCCTGAAAAGTAGTACAACACCTCATGAATTGACTGATTTGGGTTATGCTTAGCAGTGGGTCAAATGGTTAACTTGAAAACATGTCAAACGGGTCAGAAGTTTGGCAACACCTATTTTAAATGTGTAGTACCTACTAAATCATTTGATTGATAATGATGGATAATTAATTAAAAAATATACTTTTGTAATCATACCCAAAAGGCCAAAACACTAAAATATATTTATAAAAAATTTGGACGAAAATCTTCAGGGTCAACCCAAACCGAACCATATAAATACCCGTCTGTTTTCCCACCTATGGACGTAGCTAGGGAGGATTTTGAATTTTGTGAATATGTTTAAAATAGAGACTAAAGTACTTTGGCCTCTGACCTATGCTAATGTTGCACCAGTTTTTTAGAGTTTGTTTTTGATGTATGGTATTACTATTGAGTAGTTGATAGTGAGGGAGTTTACCTGAAGAGAGAGTGATTCTAATAATTTTACATACTCAGCAGTGGAATACCAAGCAGGAAGATAAAAGCTGGAACAAATCTTGTTCAAGAGTTTTTCTTCCTCGGGCCGAAGAGATTTTTTGGTAGGTGAAAGGTCCCTATGGCACCATGTAACTATGATAATTGTGGCTCCGGGAGCAGCCACCCAAGCCAACTCCCTAACAAACTGTCCCATCCAAAACCGAAAAAAATGAACTTTAGAATATGTAAAGATCTTTCAAGTAAAGCGTGCAATAACCTTTAGTTTGTCAGGCACGTGTTCTCCACTCTCCATTGACCAAACCAAATCAAACTTTCCATCAAGAAATGGTTGGTTTAAAGCATCTGCAACTTGAAATGAAACCTGCTGACTTTTGGATATCAGTTTAAGAACACTGTGCTCATACTGGGATCAACATACGCACAAGTGTTTTAGAAAATTGCTTGACTCGGTTATTTGGAATTGATAACCAAGACGTGCAAATAGAAAAACTGATCAACTCGATTTATGTATACACTTTCAAAATTTTATGGAATTATAGATATGCATACAAACCATTGCTAATATGCTATAACACTCGGTTACAAGACGCATATATAAATATAGTTTCTCCTACAAACTATTGCATGCTTCAGCGATATATTTATAACATTCACCCCCAAATTCTCAAAGTAACCATATATAGTGGAGTGCCACATAGGTGATAGGTGAACACTTGAGGCCCTCTAGAGGTCGTATGTTCGAATCCAACATCACTGTATTTCTGCCTTTATCCCCCTTTGTCAAAAACTATAAATCTCTCAACACAATCAACCAAATATCATAAACAACAAACCAACAAACAGGGAAATAGCGACAAAACAGGTGACAAAATTATTATTAAACCAACCCAAAGAAGTACCCCCCCCCCCCCCAATACCCAGAGTTCTACAATCATAGAACTCAGAAGAACAATACAAAGTTAGATCCAACAACTGATGAATGTATAAGATGATGGATCTGTATATGATCAATACAAATACTTACAGAGCTATAGAAACCCTAATACAAAGACAATTAAGACGAAGACCTAAAACAAAATACAGAGAGATTTTAGAGAGAGAAAGACTACAAAAGACTAAAAAAGAAAACAATAATAATAATCTTCTTTTATAAGCTTCTCGAGAAGCTTCCTGATCAAGTCCACGAACAAACCACAGCCACACGATCAATTAAACCTCAGCCATTGGATCAAATCTGTTATAACAACTCTCAAGAATAATATCAGCCCAACAACCAAGTTAATATTAGAAGCAGCCCATTTAACTAATAATAATAAGCCCAAAGACTTATCAAATGTAACAATAGGCCCAAAGGTTTGAATTAACTATGTTTATATTTTTAACATTCCCCCTTCATTCAAACCTTTTTGAACACATCAAGCAAACCAAGTTTAGATTATTTAGATTGTTATCACTTACATCAGTTTTATTATCAAGACTTTGTTTAAATGGAAATTTTTCTTCATAAAATCTGACATCTCTAGAATACTCAACAATTTTTGACTCTAAACCCCATAACTTGTAACCCTTTTTAAAGTTTGAGTATCCTATGAGAACACATTTCTCAGATCTAACAGACAGTTTATCTGAGTTATTTAAAACTGTATTAAAACAAAGACAACCAAAGTTCTTAATGTGAGTGAGTGTTGGGGGAACCCATACACAACCTCATAGGGACTCTTACCTAACAATACAGACGAGGCCGTAGGGTTGTAAACGAACCGAACTTTCAGCGAACAGTTCATGAACCGTTCGGCGGGAAGTCCGTTTGTGTTCGTTCGTTTAACAAATGAACGAACACGAACAAGAAATTTCGTTCGTTAAGTTAAACGAACGAACATGAACATAGGTCGCGTTTGTTCGTTTATGTTCGTGAACGTTCGGTAACGTGTTCGTTTATGTCCGTTTATACTTGTTCGTTTGTGTTCATTTGGTTTTTAAATTTTGTATTAAAATTTTAATTTCATATATATATATATAAAGAAACTTACAATAACAATGTTTTAAATTTTATATTCGTTCGTCCATCCGTTTGTGTTCGTTTGTGTCAATTAACAATGTTTTATCTATATTTTCTAGTCAAACGTCCGTTTGTGTTCGTTTGTGTCCATTAGTGTTCGTTTGTGTTCGTAGACAATGTTCACGAACAGTTCGTGAACAACCAAATTACAAACGAACACGAACACGGACAAAATTTTATGTTCGAAAATTGTCCACGAATAGTTCATGAACAGATTTAAAGCTTAACAAACGAACACGGACAAGCTCCGTCCGTGTCCGTCCGGTTCGTTTACAGCCCTAGACGAGGGTATCCTATTAATCAAATAAGTAGCTGTTAATACACAATCACTCCAAAACTTAAGTGGTAAACCACTCTGAAAACAACAAAGCTCTAGCTGTGTTTAAAAGGTGTCTGTGCTTTCTCTTAGTAATTCCATTTTGCTGAGGAGTATAAGCACAGGTTGTTTGATGAATAATACCATTTTTATTACAAAAAACTTGAAACTGTTTATTCACAAACTCAGTTCCATTATCACTCCTGAATATTTTGATTTGTTTTTTAAACTGAGTTTTGACTAACTCATAAAAGACAACTATGTTTTCATAAACTTCAGTTTTAGACTTTAACATATAACACCAAACTATTCTACTATAATCATCCACCACAGTTAAAAAGAATCTGTATCCTTCCCTACTAGTGATCCTATATGGTCCCCAAACATCCAGATGAATGAGATTACCTATCTGTTTGGTTTGATGATCACTTATAGGGAAGGGTACCCTCACTTGTTTTGCCTTGTGACATATATCACAAGGCTGATGTGAGTTCCTTTGTCCTAGATTTAAATCCTTTCTCAACACAGCTAAAACCTGGTCAGAGGGATGACCAAGTCTACTACGCCACAAATTGGCATCATTAATACTATTAAAACAGCTACTATTAACACTTATATTTTTACCAACAAAATACAAACCATCAGTCTGTTTACCAGTCACCAGGATTCTCTTGGACTTGGAATCCTAAATGAAACAACTTTGTTCATCAAACAATACACCTAGCTTATTATCTCTAGCTAACTTATGAACAGACAAGAGATTAACACAATAATCTGGAACAAGAAACACATCATACAGAACAACACCTTCAGCAAGTTTTATATCTCCTATTTTAGTTACCTTGACACTAGTGCCATTTGGATGTTTAACTAAAATATCATATTCAGAGAGTTCAACACAGTTAAACATCTCTTTATCACTACTAGTCATGTATTGGTTTGCACCAGAACCAGTGATCCAACCATGACTAATAGCAGCTTTAACAAAATTAGAACAGTTTGAAAAAATTTTCAAAATATTTTCCAAATTAGGAATTCTTGACATATAAGAGAAGCCATTTATGAAAACACTCTTACCTCCTACATTATGTGTTTGAGACTCATTTCCACCTTTCTCACTGATCAGATTCATAAGCTTTGATATCTGTTCAGATGAAAAAGGCAAACCAGAAGAACTAGACATAGACTGTTTATCATTTGAAATATTTGAAGACATATTAGATCTAGCATTTTGATTAAACCCTTTCCTCCTAACCCCAGGAGGATAACCTACAAGTTCATAACATCTATCCACAGTATGACCAAGCATATTGCAGTGAGTACATTTAAGGTTAGGATTAGGTCGTCTATTACCAGATATTGAGAAATTTTGATTAGATCCTCTATTACCAGCCCTTCTATTTGTGTTTACATTATTAGTTCTGGTTAGGAAAGACACATTTGTTTCTTTAACACTATTAGTGCTAGACTTCCTATGTGATTCTTCCCTAGACACAATAGAGAAAGCATGTTTTACAGAAGGCAATGGATCTTGCATCAACAAATTTGTTCTAACTGGTTGATAAATGTCATCTAAACCCATTAAGAATTGCATAAGTTTTATTAAACCATTAAAACTGTTAAATTCTTTTGAAGCCTCACAAGTACAAGGTGGCAACTGAACAATAGAATCAAATTGTTTCCACATTGTGTTTAACTTGTGATAATACTCAGCAACTGAACTTCCATTTTGACTCATAGAACAGATTTGTTGATGCAAATTAAAAACAACTGATCCATCAACCTTATCATATGTTTCCCTTAGATCTAACCAAACATCTCTAGCAAGTTTTGAAAAAACTTGTCCTAGATATAGTTCTTCATTAACATAGTTTAACAACCAAGACAAGACAACTGAATTACACATATCCTATTGTTTGGCCAGAACTTCGTCATCAGTAGGTCTAACTACAGTACCATATATAAATCCAAATTTATTTTTAGTTTCAATAGCAAGTTTCATAGCATTAGACCACACTTTATAATTATTAGTTCCTTTCAATTTTAAACTGATGATGGTTAAAGTACTGGTGTCACTAGGATGTATATACAAAGGGTCTCCTATGTCCAGTTTGCTGATTAGGGTACCAGCCCCATCAGCACCACCACCTCCAGGATTTCGAGGTGGTGGATTAACAACAGCAGCATCACCCATACTAACTAAACAAGCAGATCAAACAATATGAACAAGCAAAGAAGACAAGTAGCAACAGCTAACCAAGATACACAGAAACAACCCTAGAAGGACAAAGCTGTCAGTGTACAGATAGTGGATTTGTCACTCAAGGTGTCCACCCAGTTCTTAACTCAGGAGTCCTTTTATTAACTATATATATGTATATATATATATAATAACCAGTAACACAACATAAGAAAACAATCAAAGACGCAACAAAAAACAGACAATCAATATCGGTCCACCCTAACCCGGTCAAGACTCCTAGACACAAGAGAGAGAACAAGAAGACTTACAGATGCTTCCAGCAGCAAGCCAACAGCAATAAAAAATACAAACAAAGAATAGATCAGAAGACTTACAGAGTGCACAGCTTTCCAGCCCACTACCATGTACCAGAATCAGTATCCAGAGCCACAAGCCAACAATGGTTGACAAAACCCTAGATCTACAAAATAAAACCAGACACAAACAATAGACAAGATCTACACAGATCAGATCTATTACTAAACACAACAGGTCAAGATCTACTTATCAAGATTAAAACCCTAATACACCTCAGACAACAAGAAAACAACGGAAGACACAACAAACACAGAATCAAAGAGCCTTAAGCTCTGATACCATGTCAAAAACTATAAATCTCTCAACACAATCAACCAAATATCATAAACAACAAACCAACAAACAGGGAAATAACGACAAAACAGGTGACAAAATTATTATTAAACCAACCCAAATGTGGCAGGTGTACCTGTTACCAATGGACAAAAGGCATATACTGATATTTGTATCTTTCGAGAGGCGTCAACCTAATACTAACCTGATCAAAAGTGAAAGCAACAATATGTTATAAGATGGTAGGTGGAATCAGCAAAATGCAACTTACAGTATGTGCTCTTACTGGGCCAATACAAAAAGCACGATATGAATTATGAAACAACCAGATCCATATGCAATGCAAATAAATCTCATAAAACATTTAGGCAGCAATATGACCCACTTAAAGTAACACATTTTGAAATGCAGTGAATAAAATACAATCTGCAATATGACATACTACTGATTTTTTATAAAATGTAAGCTGCTATATAACCTAAAGCATTGTGTGCATCTTTAGACAGTCGAGGACTTATTTATTGTTTCCGGGTCATGCTCTGTATGTACTCACATTGTTATTTGACCCGTTTCAAAAGTATTTTTAACTTTGAGTATACATGTGTCATGAAAAGAACTCTGGATGTATCACCAGTGAGCTTAGGCATTTTAACCATTAATGGATACTTGCATAGATTCGCTTGGTTCTGAGTGAACCCATGTGACGGTTGACAAACATTTAACATAAAAAACTTCAAATTCATCCGTAAGTTCACTGGTTCCAATAGAAATAACATTTAATACAAATCAGTGAACCCTCGTAAAACTAATTTAAAAAATCTAAAACTTAGATATAATAAGTCACTAAACAAGAATTAGATTCAGGTTGATCTATTTTTTCAATAGATTTGCCAGAACATCAGTCCAAATACATTTTTTTTTATATATTTGTAGGTTAATTTTAAACAAGATGATCTCCAATTAATAGTCCATCAGCTATAAGGATTTCTAAATGCATAAAAACAAAGATTTGTAACCCTACAGAATAACAACATTAAAACCCGATCCAAATAAAGCTACCTGGCAAGGCCTCGGTCGGCAGGGGAAACACAAAGAGCATATTACTGAAGTCACAATTGCTTCGCCAGTTCGCCACAAAGACCAAGAGGTCGTACGCCGTCACCTGCTGTTTAATTAGAAAAGCATCCAAGCATGGTAAGTGAACTTGAAAAAAAAACTACACAAAATACCTAACCTTATCACTTTACAAAAAAGCAGCTGGTCCGACCCAGCCATCGGTTCTGATACTTCAGATACTCTGGCTTGATGATAGCATTCATTAGAGGCCGCATAGACTCCAACAATGCTTTTGATGGTGATTGGCTCATTACAGAGAGAGCTACTGCAGCTTCCTGCAATTAGACCAAGAAAGTTGTAAAATTAATGGCATTCGCGAAAGTCTAAAAGACCAATTTTTCGTAACTCAAAAGTCTCGTAATATACCTTATCTTTAGGTGCAATTCCAACAGCATTACTAAGATCTTTGACAACCTGTTGCTGGTCACTGCACAAGATCTCCCATACTCCCATTTAACTCAATTCTATAAAAATTGTATTAGAAAAAAGATAATTGTTCGATAAAAAAATAGGAGCCGACGGCGGGATGACTTGTAACAAAAACTACCTGCATGTTTGCATTTTCTTTAGTCCTTAGATGTTTCTGAAGAGCTTAAATTCCTCCGACATCCAGAATTTTCTAGAACTAATTATGGATTGCAAATGAGATAAGCATTTAAGTGTGTTAATTGTGTCGCCTAGCACACAGCCCTTGCAGACCACAAACGCCCTTCGTGCCTTTAAAAAAATGGGAAAACAAATCAACAAATATGATTTATATAATCACAGCTTACCCTGCATCGGAGGCAGTAAAGGTTGCCTCCTATTTGGGTTCATTTGACCCATAACCACATAGTTTTCCATGTGAGCATGCCCAGTAGGCACGCTTCTAAACCGAGCTTCACAGTGAAACGCAAATATTTGAATAATTCACTTTTTAGAGATAACAAGGAGACAGTTCAGAGGAAGCAGAATCAGTAGAAGAAGGTGCCACAAGGGAACCTGTAGTTGTTGCTGCTGAAAATTTGCAACAGGTTGGTCTATGGGTCAGGTGGGTTGGGTGAGTGACTGAGCGGTCAAATTGGGTTATAGCCATACGGTAAGTTAAAAGGTTAGATTTTGAATTACCATGCATCCTTGCCAGTTTACCCTTTAGTGGTAGTGGCACACACCATAAGAAATACCCCAGGTAGTTACAGACTCCAACTATCTGCCTCCATATGAATCTTTACAGCCTCCTGAACACCGTAAGAAACTGACCCGCCAACCTTTTTGATCAATTATTGCTGCTCATCCACCACCCATTCTTACAAAAAAAAAAACATTTGTATTTTTGGTAATTTTAACAACAGAACTTTAAGGAGGTTTGTGGGAATTCAACTGTGTCTACAAACATACCTCTTAATAATGACAAAGTTCTCACGGAGGTGTTTAACGGTGTTCTCAGATGAAGCAATAGCTTTAGACCAGCTAGAGGTTGCTCAACCTGTACAATAAATCAATAACGCAGAAACTTGAATAATTAATCTCAGTTCTAATTCCCCAGCAAGTCAAGATCAGGCTACCACTTCACTTCTTGAAAGACTTTAAAATCATTGTAGCATTTAGTACAATCTAGATTCTCAATACATCGACCTTTTTGATCAAACAAATTAACTTCAAATCAACATGCTTACTTTAGTGGTACAAATCAATGAATCAAACATGCAAATTTAAGAAATGAAATATCACAATGTAATAATAAAAAAAAGCTACTTGCCCATTCTATATGCATTATAGTATAGTATAGATTATCATATAACTAATTTAGTAGTGTTATTAAGAGATTGTGGACTGATAAAGATTCACAGCTCAAAAATATGGCGTAACATCATAGCTTCATTCAAGAGCAGCCTTCAATGAATATTGGCTTTGTCCACCATACACGGCTTTTTCATCTCATGTACACATAACTATCAGTCGACTTTTTCCAGCTTAAATTGTTGAACAACAGACTGTTGTTTGCTGATCAAAAACAGGAAAAAGCTATCAGTTAGCAAAAATATTTGCAAATGAACCAAATCAAAAACTTAGAGATGTTTAAACTTTAAACCAGCCTAAAACATTAACAGTCAAACCAATTTTTCAGTGGTATCCTCTCTGATTAACCTTAATTCCATCTTGGATGGTGCGTAGAGGAATATGAAACGTGTTTAAGACTCTTGAATTTATCCCGAGTTTGGAATGACTTTGCGCCTCAACACCTAAAGGCGCGACTCCTCAGTGAATAAGTGCACAGCTCACACGATGGAATTCAACAAATTTTTCTACATACAATAAAGCAGTTAATTAAAACACACATAAAAACATTCCCTTTTTGCTCAAAAAGTCAAAATTTCATCACAAATAGACGGTTTCATCATAACAATAAGCTAATCAAATAGATCTGTTTATCATAAAAATAAACTAATCAAATGACATATCACAAAATCAACAATATAAACAAACTGCATGTATACGCAAATAAAAAAAAACAACTATCATAGCAAAAAGATATAACACAAACAAAAACTAATCAAAAGAAAAAACAACGCTACCTCTTTTCGTTGATATGGTGGCCACAACAGCAGAAGTTAAATGAATCAACCTTGAATCAAATCAAAACAAAACATTATGAGAGTCAGATACATACATATACAAGGATCAAGAACTTGAAAACAGAAATCAAGAATAACTTGGAGGGAGACATCTTGGATGATTTAGGCATGATGAAGAATGGAACAGGGGAGTAATCAAACAAGGGTTCTTGAGATAAAAGAAGATAGGCAATGGTACGCAGATGGATCCAAGGGTAGCATGACCACTATTATTTGAAACCCCGATATAGAATCGCCATTAAGAGAAAACAAATAGGATGGGGTCGGTGTTGGGAAGACAACCTGCATCTCCATCTCAGCGATAATCCTATTGTCTTGATTGAGAGAGAAGGCAGGGAGATGGTGGTGGAACCCTATATCTTGATTTGGATTGAGAGAGAAGGATGGAGATTAAGAGGAAGGTTGAGGGAGGCATGTTGAGGGTTTCTCCAGAGAAAGAAAATGACGACTGAACACACAGAGAGAGAGAGAGGCGGTAGGTTTTAGGGTTTTTGTTTAGCGATGGGTTGTTTGTTTTATTTGGAGAGAGATTTGAATTTTGAAACATACAGGTTAAGCGGGACTTTTGGGTAGTTTGGGTTTTGAGGTAACATGCATTAGAATCTTGTACATTGTGCATCAAGAGTTAAATTTAAGAGTTTTTGACAAATGACCAATATTGCCCTTGCTATATGGATATTAATATAGTATAAGTTATCACCCTCGTCACACTATCACTAAAAAACTACTAATTATAAGTTATCACCTTACTTTACACAGTTCTATCACATTTTTTTTTTTGAAATGCTTAATTCAGTGGAAATCCTTGTAACACCCTAACCTAGCGGTCCCAAGTTCGAATCCTTACCCACACACCGGTGTCCTCCTTGCCTAAGCTCAAACCGTTGCGGGGAATTTTTTGTGGTGTGCATGGATCGAACCTGTGACCTACCCTCAGGATGAGAACCCCTAAGGGAAAACCCACCCTAGCTCAAACCAGCTGGGCTGGAGATCATTGACACATAGTTCTATCACATAATCACTAAATTACTTTCATCACCCATCACACTCATTATTAAATTAGTTACAAATTAAAAACAACCAATCACAACATGTCACATGATTCCCTTTATATCGTCAAACTCGCTTACAAAAAAACCAATAAATCATCACATGCCACCTCATTCCTTTCAAACCTTCTACAATTGTTACCACCATCACGGAAAAAAGCATCACTACCATGATGGGGCAGTGTTGCACGCTCACCACGTCCGGAAACTCGCCAATAACCTACACTTGACACGACGTCTCTGAAACTACTCACAAACAAGTTGCAATCATGAACAATATTCCCATTCTACAAGCATCAAATCCCTCGAACAAAAAAGCAATTTACTAAATGTTGCAAGAAGACTATGTTTTGAATCCAAGCTCTTTAAAATCCCTAACTTTTGTGTATAATGTAAAATAATAATACTAAAAAAAATAGTAACAAAGTTTAGCATTTTCCTCTTTAAATAACTAGTTTTTTTTATATTGTAAGGAGAAAAATTTTATTATATATAGCAACAAAGCTGTTCTTGTAAAATTTATTACCAATTTTTGCAATTGATCGTTTTAAAATCATTATGTGTGAATAAAAATTAAAGAAAATATTTGTAGGAGACAAAATCCGAAGTTTTCCACAAAAACTAGAGGCAAGTTGGTACGATCAAAATTATCATCGTTTCACTGGTACCAACGAATTTCATGGATACAATTTTAGGTTTCATGTATGAAGTATTCTAAATTTATATAACATTTTGTAAAAAAAAAAAAAGGAATTATAACATGTTTAAACTAATACTACTAAAAAAACAAACCATTTTAGACAACGTTTAAACGCATGTCATAATCGGTGTTTACGGTCATTTTCAATGACCAAAATGTTTTGCAACTAACTTTAGCACCGGAATTTCCGTGTAAAGCCCTATCAACATCATCAACCATCATTGGCGCCAAAGTTGCGACCCAAATCTTTAGCAACTGAAACTGAGACAAGAACTTTTGTAATAAAAAACAGAAATGGTTGATTTTCTTATGGTATTAGCCCTTTTGGAGTACCAAACTTGCTGATATAACATAGCTTTGACTAGGTTATTCTAGACTTATACTATTTATTGTTTTTATTTGTTCTTTTCATGTGACTTTTACTTTACTCATTGTTAGTAACCCTCCTAAAAACACATATTAAACAACAAACTATTAAATAGAAGAACCTTACCACCACACTATTATGTCCCTTAAAAAGAACTTTACATAAGTAAATGGTTAATCGTTTACTTTGTATGTCAAAGTATCAACCTCAAATATGTAAACATTATCTTGACTAGAACACCATTTTAACATGGAAATCAGTCGTAAACCGCACGAAATTCAACATTTACCCATTTAACGTATCTAACGGCAGGTCTACAAAAAGGTACAGGGATTAATACGCTAACCATAACAATAAGTGTACTTCCAAAGTCGCTCATGGGGTCAAATGTAGTAAGAGCTCCCTTACAGCATGAAAAAAATAATATTACACCTGGTAGGTTGAATCTATCTTTCTTATTTTCTTTAACTTTAACAGTTTGTGACACAAACTATACAGAAATTATGAGTTGTGTAGTTTGTTGCATATATGATTAGGAAGTGCCACCAGCCTTTGTAGCTTCTGTGCTATTTATTGGTGGTCATAAAAGACTCCCCACAGCCACATTGTCCTTTTGAGTTTGGGTTGATAAATATAAATTCAGATCTGCACCAATCACAACCATATTCAAAACTTTTACAAGTAACCAATAACTTTTTTCATGCTCATTAGGTAATAGGTATGTAGGGGTGAGGATTTCTGACACGACACGACACGAACCCAACACCGGATTCGCGGGTTTGGATTTAGTCTAAATGGGTTCGGGTCAAACCTTAACACATTTAGCTAATACGGGAAATTAGCATGATGTTTTATACTTTATGTATATAAGTTCTTACTTGTTACAAATATGTTTTATATTGTAATTTAACCTCATTGGGTATTTTATGTCTAAATTTGAAAGAACAAAGAAATTAGCATCGGCGCCTAGGCGCTAGGCGGTGAAGAAAATCGGAATTAGGCCCTAGTCGGAGATCTAGGCGTTTTGGGCATTAGGCGGCCATTAGGCGGGCCTAGGGGGCCATTAGGCGGGCCTAGGCGGTCCTAGGCGGTGATTTTTTTTTATTTTTTTAATTAAATTTCTAAGTATTTTTTAGTATTATGTGTATATATCTAAGTATTTCTAAGTATTATGTGTATATATCTTAACATATTTTCAAAAAACACCTAAATTTGTGTGTGTATATATATAATACGTATAAAATACCAAAACGCCTAATTCCGCCTAATTTTCGCCTACTCCCGACTAGTCCCTAGGCTTGACCTCACCGCCCGCCTAGCGCCTTTTGCAACCTTGACTGTTTTATATACTTTTTGTATTTTTTTCGTTGTAAATTTATATATAGGTATTAATATGCAATAGAAAAAAGGTAATTTTCGGGTTTGTGTCGTGTTCGGGTTCATGTGTCTGATTCAGGCCAAATTTTCTGCCTTTCTGGTTCGTGTGTCTAATTCGGGCCAATTTCGGGTTTGTGTTACGTTCGACCCACCCGATTCCCAAAACACGGTCCATAAGCCCCTTTAACACCCCTAAGTATGTCCAAACAAGATACGCTAAAAAAACAATTAAACCAAAGAAAACAAGTTTCTTACCTGAGTTTATCGTCTACAAAGTCCATCTTGGTACCGATAACATGCATAAGAGCTTTTGGATCTATCAAAATCTTCACACCCTTGTCCTCAATCAACTCATCAAATTTCCCTTTTTCATCTGTCCATATAAAATATCAGATTATCAGTGTTCCAGGAACTGCTTACATGTTATAATCACTATCTAAAGCTGAGAAATGAAAACCACTAAATAATAAGGAACAACCTTTTGATCATGGTTAATATCTGAGACAAATATGTCCTTCCGCCCCATGATCAAAGTGATCGGATGGAAGCAAGATATTGATTATTTAATGGTTTTTATTTTGAACACATTGAAATTAAAAAGAGAAATAAGATCAATCCAACATCAATGTGAAGCAATCCAGGTATTTAGGGACTGCGGTAGCCATGACTAATTTACATGAAAGGAACCAACGCTCTTGTAATCTTGGGTGAAATTTACATTGTAAAGAAGAGAAAACGGGCACCGAGGAAAATGAATTTCAGGGGTGCAAGCGAGTTTCGAAGAACCATTTGTGAGAAAAAGAAAACATACTTGTCTATCTCAGTTATCAAACTCCAGTACTCCACAACCCAACCTCATACTTGTATCTAAACAAAATTTTGAACCCTAGGAGCAACAATAATCGATATCTCATCAAGCAAGAACGGGAAGATGGTACGCATAGAGGTGTTTCAGTTCTGGGCAGAAGTATTCCCCACAGCACATCATTGATGTGGACAAGATGAAGAACGAAGACTATATTCGTCGAATGGAGATTGAAGAAGAGATTAAAGCGGTTCTCGAAGGGGAGTGCCATGACTTGGAATATATTGGCGTGTCTTCAGACTCTTCCCTTAATTTGAAAACCTAATAGATAGTAGTGGAGTTATGTGGTTTTGCCACCCTAATTCTTATCGAGTGTGGAGCCACTCATAATTTTCTCTCTAAAAGTGGCACACTTGCATGGAAATTGAGACAATTAGCAAGGTGGGAATCCATTTGGAGATGGAAGTTGGAACAGCAGAACACCAATGTGGGTCGTAAAAAGGTGCCAAGACATTGCTCTCAGGTTTGGGTTGTTCCCATGTACATTGATGCAGACTTCCATCGGCTGAGTTTTGGCATTATACTTCCAATCATGACTTGACAAACACTTCCCCCTTCGAGAGGTAATCTATGGCGGATCTCCTCAGATTGTGTTTCTGTGAAGCGAATCAGCGATGATGCAGGATTTATTGGATCACAACAATGCAAGTTATGCAACTAAACTCAAATGTCACCTAACATGAGTCCAAGTATACATGAAAACTTTGCTAATAAACACCGCCGAGAAGTCGAATTTAAGGTGGGGGAATAGGTGTTCCCATAAGCTTTGTCCTTACGATCAACAATCTATGGTCTGGAGAATCAATCAGAAGTTCTGAGCATGATTTTATGCCCAATTCCCATCATTGCTAAAGTCAATTCCAGCTTCCCGATTCAGCAAGATTTCGTTCTGTCTTCCATATCTCATCAAAGGAGCCACTGGATATACTCATGTCGTGTCAAAGCCTGTTTCTTTTCCTTCTAGTATAAAAACAGATAAGCAACAATTGAAGTCGGTACCTACTTACTTAGAAACTGTGTAGTCAATTTCGGTGGTATACCACTGGTATACCAGTGGTATTTCGGATTTCGGAGGTCTCATAAAATTTCGGTCAAAATTTCGTTTTATTACTCGGAACCGAAATTTTCGGCGAAATTCACCGAAATTTGACCGAAATTTGACTTAGAATATTTCGGTGGAAAGGGTGGTTTACCGGTTTGTATTTTTTTTTGGGCCAAACTAAAGAAAAACTTGAATCCTTTAATAGCCCATAAAGAAACCCACTAAAACCCATGTATTAAAAACCTAATTCTTCAAACCCTATCCAATAAAAACACAAGAGCACAACAAATATCCAATAAAACACCTGAAGCAGCAGCAACTTCTTCATTTCTTCAAGCAGCAGCGAAGCAACTCAGCCAAGACTTGTGATTTGAATATTTGGTTATTTCATGTTCTCTATTTTCAAGACTTGTGATTTGAATATTTGATTATTTCATGTTCTCTATTTTCAAGACTTTTAATAGCTTTATAAAAATACTACCGAAATACCACCGAAATCCCACCGAAATCCCAAAAATTTCGTATCTCGGTCCTTGACCGAAACACCGAAATATTTGTCCTTAACTACATAGCTTAGAAAGATGCCTTCTTTTCTCATTTTCAATTCCCATACTTTATGAGGCCAGCAAAAAGCCCACTACTCCCTTTTTAACTACGAGGCTCCCCTTGGGCATATGTCTAGGGTAGTTAAATGAGGTAATCCCTGAAGAAGGGTGGAGTGGGTATATAACTAGTACAAAAGAAGAGGACAGATGCTTCTGTAAGAATTCTATTCTAAAAAAACTATGTAGCTTTGGAAGGAAGATTCTAGTAATCTGAAAGTCTAGATCTTCTCTAATGTATCCCCTTTCATACTAATGAAATCATCTCCTTTCCTCTTCTATAATCTTTAGCTCTTATGCTATTTCAAGTCCATTTATCTCATTGTTCGTTTGACACTACTCTGTACAAGTTAGACAGTCTATAGTAGGAGCTTTATTGTAAATATTTTCATGTGGATTGTGAGATTAGCCAGCGCTAGATAGCAGTTTGTTGATAAGATGAGCAGTGACTAAAACGCAATAACCCTAAAAGTGAATGGGAACATCTCACTTAAAACAAATAGCTCAAGACTTGGGTCCACGACGCTCTTGTAAAGTCATCCACAACAGTAAGAAGGAATTAGAAACCATTAATAGTTAGGACCATATATGCAAGAGATGCTAAGATTCACGCAATCACGCCTACGGCCTATCATACTATATTATACCCTTGTTGCACATTTATTAGAAGTTCAAAACCATATATTGGATCATAATATACCACATAACGATGACTTCAATCAATGTGCAATAATTAGCCTCAAACTCATAATATACAAGAAACCGAAGCACATAACAATTTCAATGTGCTGCAAATCAACAAAAAACGTGGTCTAATTGGTTTCCATGTGTTGAGTTTTGGCACAATACTTCCAGTCATGTCTAAACATATACTACTCCCTTTGAAGTAATCTATTGCACTCCTCTGACAGTGTGCTGTGAAGCTATGACGCGGATGATTTTGGAGCGTAACAAAGCAACTGAACCTAAGAGTTTCCTAACATGATAAACACCTGGATATACCAAGAAAGATGTACAGTCTAATGAGGCTACTATGAAACATATACCCATGGTGAGGTAAGCCTGCCTGTCCACCAATTGGGAAGCTAGACATCAAGTAAGTGGCCTAATGAGCCTTTCCTTGTTTGTTGGGTTTGTTCACATTCCCTCTTTATTTTCCATAGTCCTAAGAGGAGGACTTACCTTACACGAAAAGAGTAGGAACTAGGATATCGCATTAAGGTGGGGAAAATATAGATGTTCCTTAATCTTTGTCCTTACCGTCAACAATCTGTGGTCTGGAATCTGGATGAAATCAAAAGTTACAAGCATGTTTTTATTGCCATTTCCTATCACTGCTAAAGTCAGTCCAGCATCACATAAATTCCAGCTTCCTGATTCAACAAGAATTTATTTACTATTCTGTCATGTCCCTCACCCTAAAAGAGCCACTATAAACACTCATATCGTGTCGAAGCCTCACTTCGTTCTGGCCTTAGAACATATTCAACTACCAAATCTCTCCCTAATACCTAGCTACTTAAACTTCATCTAATCATGGCAAACAAACCAGAGACAGTTGATTAATGACAGAAAGGGACATACAAAGATGGCACAACGCTACTGTTAGGCATAAGACACGGCTGGACAACAAAAAACCGTGAACAAACACAGCAATGGCTACGGCCTAAACTTGACAACTGTTCTATTGAACACTATTAAAAAAACGACAGCTGCAGCTGCTGCCATGGTGGCCCAGCGTCCGCGGGCTACAAGACGAACAAGAGATTTAACGTGGTGAGGTCGGTGCGATTGCGATATATGTCCACAGGCTATAACTAGGATTTGTATATTATTGAGATGATGAGATAATAACAATAACAATGCCTAACAAACTATTTATAATATATAGATTAGGGTTACAATATTGTAAAACAAGAAATAATTAATATGGAAAATAACAAAAACAGCAAGGATTAGAAGCATAATTGTAAAAAAAAAGATAAATAATGATTAATGTGAAATGGATGTAATAAGGAAAGTAAATGAATGAAAACCTGCATAATTGAGGGTATATGAAAGACCGTTACAACCGCGAGCTTTGACACCGAGTTTAAGAAACGGTCGTTGTCGCTGCTGTAAGAGGTGGCGTATCCTGTCCGCCGCCGCCTCCGTTAGGCTTACGGCTTGCCGTCTCGCCGCCGTCGCCGCCGCTGCTGCTAATCGTGAAGTCGCCATCTTTGTTCCGATAGATGGATGGATGTTTGGAGAAGCCTCTGAAATTAACGTTATTATTATTCTCTTCAGCCAATTTAGCCAAAATTAATTAAATAAAACAAATTTATTGTTATTAATAATTAATAATATTAATTTATTATTATAGAAATGAATATTTTCCACCGTCAAAAACCCCATAATTGTAATTGTAGCCGTTGATCTTCAGTCCAACTGGTATGAGGTGAGAGGGTTTACCTCTACGGAAGGTTCCCGTCTAGCAAGGTCGTCTTCGAAAATCTCCAAAACGATTTGGGCGTACGGCGAATAAAAAAATCAGGGTCTTTATAAAATTCAAGTTTTAACTTTCAATTTTCAAATATGAGTAACTAGTTTTTAACCCGGGAGCGTCCCGGGTTGAAAAATATAACCATTCTAATAATACTAATACTAATAATAATAATTATTACTCTTGTAATTAAATAAATAAAATAATAACCTTGGTATAAGGTGACACATGCGTTGCAATGTTGCGCGATTCTTTCTCCTAGCTTCTCTTGATGAAGTATACGTATCCATCTTTAGAATAGAAAAATTCCAATGATAGCAAAAAGAGATAGTCCTAGCTTATTAACCTTTATCCTAGAAGCAACCCTTCTTTACATTATATTCAAGGTTGTTAGTTTTTTATTAACTAAATAACAGTCATGTGGGGATGTTGCCCACCATCACCCCGTGATGCAAATGCAATCATATAGGCAAGATGACAAAAACTGCCTAATTTTCCTTGGCATTAGCAAGAAACTAATACCAGCCTCTCACACCATAAAACCTGTGAACTAAATTAACCCCACCCCTATAACATTCAGTCCACCATATATGTGATGGATACATGAGCATACTTAAATGCCTACACCTCTACTACTGCTCCACTGCTGCATACTGCACCACTGTTGCATGGATACCTCTCCAGCTTTTGATCTTTTTGTTATCCACCAAAAGGACCCCACTTTAATCTCGTCGACAACCATTTGTATCGATACCTCTCGATCATTGAACACCTTCCTATTTCGTCTTTTCCAGATTGTCCACATCGTCAACATAAATACTGCATGAATGACCTTTTGTTTATACTTTACATCCGAAACTTGCAGCCCATAATTTAGGACCTGTTGGATCGAGTCGAAATGCTGTCTAAAAGGTATCTGCAGCCAGGCGCAGACTTGCCACCACACCGATTGAGCAAATTCACAATCAACCAGCAAGTGTTGGGCTGTTCCTTACCAGTTAAATCAAGATTTATATTCACAACATACAGAAATAAAGTTCTTATTCGCATTAAAAGCCAGGACAAAACTTACAGCCAAATCAACTGTTTTGATCATATGATACCATATTCCCGACTCGAAATGGCTAAAAGAAACAAATACAATCTATGTCAAGTTAAAGATCAAAGCCACTTACACTCCTAATCTTCACCTCTAAAGGCTATAGCCTATAATCATTCTGTTATAACTATAAACAAACAATTCATTCACGTAATTCATTACAAATCACAGCTTATCATAACTAACAAATTACCTCATAGAAAAGTGACAAACAGACAACTTAGTCAACCGTTCAAGCCCAACAATATCCGCCAACAACGGAAACGCCGACGGCCTCGGCGGCGCCTTACAAAGCTCCAACTCCTTCAAACCCTTCAACTTCTGCAAAGGCAAACCAGCCAACCCAGGCAAAGATATCTTAACCTGCAACCTCTCTAACCCAACCAAGTTCCCAAACTCAACAGGAAATAAATTCACATCATTCCCAAGAAACTTCAAAGTCTTTAACTTACTCAACCCTCCAACTGATCTGGATATCAAATTAAACACATTTTTATAAACATCGTAACCAATGTAAATTATGCTGTATGGTTGTTGTATAATAGGTATCAGTAGAAAGCATGAATGCTACTTGCACTAAAATAATGAATCCTTTCATTGTTGAAGATGTAAACTTAGAAGTTGTGAATTGATGAAGACGTCCCTAAATCATTTACGCCAAGAAATTCAACAGTTAAAGTCAATAACAATAACTATAAATCAGTAATCCCATTCTCCACCTGCTCAGACGACCACGATTCCGCCAACGCTTCCCCAGACCGCTGCTGCCCATTCGACAATCCCTGAAATGATATACTAACCTCGGACTCCTCACTCGAACTCCACGCCATTTTTCCAACTTCACAATTCCCTAATAACACCAACACAAACAACAAACAACAAACAACCATCAAATTCAAACAATTTCAATTCAATAACATACAACACATAAAATAATTTAAAATGATTAACAATTATTAAAAAGATAAAAGTCTCAAATAAACGCTAATACCCTCTTTTTATAAAAAATATTAAAATCCCAAAATTAAAACTAAAACCAACAACTGAATAAAACAATTTTTTTATAAATTAACAAACTTTTACACAATTAGCAAAACCCCTTTTCTTTAAATCCTAAAAAAGATCCAATTAACTGATTAAACCCAAATCAACACAATCAAGAACCTTTAATAATAGAGCCACCACTTTGTGAAAGACTTTTAATATCTCAACATGGATAAGAATAGTGAAATAAATCAAGAAAAAGAGCAGTTGCTTACAACGAATGAAAACCATCTTCATCTCTGATGTTGTATGACATCGACCAAAGCCCTAATCCCCACCACTTTCAGATCACCATCGTCATCCTCCAGCGCCGCTCGTCCAAATCGCCACTAAAGATGGGTGAGGGAAGGATGATGATTGTAGAATAACGAGTTGACGTCAACCCGCGCGTTGCGGCGGGAACCAACATACAATTATGCGGCGGGAAAAGAGCCTATTTAACTTGAATAAACGCTCAAGTCTGAAGTAAAAAAATAACCATCTGTCCTATGGTTTGAAACCAACATACAATTATGCGGATCCATGAGTTCGTTAAGGAGGCTATGGCTTCATCGAACAAAATTGCTCTTGTTATTGGTGTTTGGTCTCTGATTGTGGTCGTGGTTATGATGAAATACATGTTTGTGTAAAAATGTAGACGTTACCTAACATGAGTATTTTCTTTCGGTTCAACCTGTTCTACCCAATTTTATGTTTGACCCGTTACATAAAGGACTTAAAACTTAAAACAAAAAAAAATAAGTACAGAATAGGTGCTTAAGAAACTGGCAAATAACATTTCTTTTTGTTAGTAATTAGCTTTTTTTTGTCAGGTGTAGATCAGTTGAAACCCTTTAACTTGAAACCGCTTTCTTCCCAAGTTCGAATCCCTCCCCACACGCCGGTCCCTTTCAAACCTATTGGGTATATTTTTTCGAAGGACGTCAGGACTCGAACGGGGTAACTTTCAGGCAGGAACCTCATAGGGGAAAACCTTCCTACCTCCGATGTAACCACTGGGCTACAACATCATTCGCCGTTAGTAATTAGCTAGCCAAGATTTTAGTAAGAAACCTGATTGAGATATATTGTAGTCAATACCACAATAATGGTAGAAACAATACACTTTAGTAGACATGTTGGGTTGGGGCACTTTCCTTTTTTTTAACCTCGCATAATGGGGCACTTTCCTTTTTTTTAACCTCACATAATAGGTTCTATTTAGACTCTGTTGCATGAAAAACAACATTTATGGCACAAAGACTTTTATGGATAACTATATAAATAAACACCATAAATAAATATTGGTACGTTGGTTGTGGAGTAGGCATATTGTCTGGACATGCGTACAAACCACCGATAGGGAAGGACCTTTTCTTGCAGGCATTGCAGAAGTCATAATACGATGAGTGGTGTTCACACCTCACAGTGCTGACTTCTGAGATGCTAGCGAGTCATATGAAAGTTGCGTCATGAAATCGTATAAAAAATTAATAATACTAATAATATGCATGGTATTTGAGTACACTACAAAGGAACTATCATCTTGCAATCTTACATAGATGGAACAATGTGGGGAGGAACAAACGGTAGTCTTTTTCGGGAAAAAAAACACTCATTTTGGTAGAAAGAGAGAAACTGGTGCATTCTAAAATTTACTGCAGAAAAGTTTAATAACAACATTAAACTTTGAGTCATTCTAGAGAATCTAAACAATGTTACACTCTAAAATTGATCCCTATTACCAAAACACACTTAATATTTGTGACTTGCTGTCCTGCAATTTTGACAATGTTTCGATGTTCATATTTGCAGTTTAATCAAAGTAAAATAGAATTTATCTCAAATCGTGTTTACATGTTGGCACAATGTAAAGACTAAACAAATCGGGTCAGGATAACACTCACAATATAGTTGTCTATTAATCTACAGACAATAGAAAATATCACCTGGTAAATGACCGAAAACCTCACATGAAAGGTAACGCCAAAAATTTTATGAAAATTCAATCCTAGCCTAGTTAATAAGAAAATAAAATTTTCATTAAGCAAACAAAAAACAAAGAGATTTGAAGGAAAATGTCATATATCGATATAATTTTGCATTTAAACACGTTATTTGATTCTTAATCTTCGTTTACTCAGTTCAATCCATTACCATATGAGCCATCAAATTGGTTCCTGGAAATCACCATTAATTGATTTCGTGCTCTCTGCAAAAAACTCCCTACAACAATTATATCGATAATGAAATGAAATTTGGTTTACTAAAAAAAAAATTACATATTGTATTCTCTTGTAATGGAAGCGGTCCAACTTTTGAGTCTCCCCTTCACTCTATGCGAAATCACCATTCCATCATCAAAATTGTGCTTTACATTGCTAACAAAAGCCTTCAAAGTTGCATCTACTTCCAAAGGAAAATAAGAATCAAAGCCTGTTTTGAAATAATTTCCCAATAGGCGATTTGAATTTCAAAAATAGGAACTGAATGAATTCAATTCACCAAGATTTATAAAATTCCATGTCATTCTTTTCACCTTTCAGAATTGAACATGGGAACAGGAGTACACATCTTTTATACTAAATTTCTAGTGGAACATAGTAACACTAATTGTCAATTCTCCAATTCAAAACCTACGTGAACTAAAATTAAATATTCGATACATCAAACTGAACAAACATAAAGTCATTGAAGATGATTTTCCAAGCACAAATCATATAAAATTAGGGTATACAAATTACCAATTGGAATCCTGTTTTCTCCTGGTTCAGTCGTCTTTGATTTGATGATAAGGCCCTCTTGATTACTTCTTCGATTTGCGATAATCGCACTCTGAAATTTTTGTCTTCTAACCCTACGTCTTCGGTCTTCCTTAATCGGATGAAAAAAATCCTAATAGAACTGAAAATGTGTATATCCATATTGAAGTAATCGTTGCCTTTCTGGTTAAACAATACGATGGTTGGCCGGAAAACCGCCATACACCGTAACCATCGCACCGTAAAGCCTCTGAATTTGTTAACGGAAGTTAAGTCGCCGTGAGATTTGGAAAGCGGGAAAACAGTACACACAGTTGATTTCGTGACGGAGTTAAGTGGGCGTTAAGTTGGTTTTTGTAAGTATATATATAATAGGCATGGAAGAAGAAGAGAGATCAGCGAGGTGATGAAGAGAGCATTGGGAGGCCTTTGTTTTCTTATGTTTAGGGTTTAGGTTTTTATTGATTTTTAATTGTTTTGCTTTATTATATACCACTTGCCACATGGGATGACACATGGCATTCTTAAGGGAGGGAATGCATCCTTGAATGCCATGTCATCAAAATGGCTTTCTTTTATTATATATATAGATTCAAATTTCAACTTTTAATTATCAAATATCAATACCTAAAAAATATACTATATTAAAAAACTAGTTTTTATCCCGGTAGCGTCCCGGGTTGAAATACCTAATATGACATAATAAAATATCTAATATGACAACATAATTATTGACTTGCCAATATATGATTAATGAATATTATTATTATTATTATTATTATTATTATTATTATTATTATTATTGTTGTTATTTATTTATTTCTTTTAAACAAATCTCTGCCATAAGTTATCATATTCAAATTTTAAAATTTTAAAATTTCGGGCCTCTCGAGAGTTTGGGCCTTGGGTCGTACCCCGCCCATGCCCAAAACCGGGTCTGCCGTCTAGTGTTGGTCACATGTTCGATTCTCCTCCATCGAAAAATCATACCCATTTAAGGTTGAAAGAGCCCGACGTGTAGGAGGACTCGAACTTGTGACCCAGAGGTTGTTAGGACTAGGATTTCACTATTGAACTACACCTTTCAAAAAAAATTGTGTCATTTATTATATATATTTATATGTACCCCAAAACTACTATTGAGGACTCGCGCGTAGTTGTAAGGCCACACGGGGCGGTCTGTGATGGCTGTGACGATGATAATGTGATGGCCATCGCGGTGTGATGTACACGTTATCGTTTGGCATTTAAAATAATAACTTTTTTTTCTAAATACCATATAGATATCTTATTTTAAACCAAAATCTACTACGAACAACAAAAAAAAAGCCAACAACCACAATCAAAATACATTTCAAACTACAAAGAAAAATAGAAGGATCGAGCAAGAAAGTTTCGGCTACGAGGCGGAGGTTTAGAGCAAAGGTTGCACCTAATCTAGGCGAACCGATCGAATAGGTTTCGTCAAGACGAACCACAAACGCCAAAACCTAATCCAAAAAACCATTTCAAACCCAACCTATTCAAACCTTGCATTTTCAAAATCTTATGTATCAAACCCAACAATTTTCGTCTTAACCATTTAATCAACCGATTCAAACTGATATCCACAACACTATTCTCAACCCAACATGCCAACCCAAGTCACATCCGGCGTATTCCACCTACCTCCCGACCCGATTGATGAGCCAATAATGGTACCGATTGACCATTATGCGTACCGTGAACTGGATTACCAAAATAATATGTATCGTAACCCGGTTCCCATCCAAGATTTGGTTGAGTAAGAGGAAGAAGAAGAGGATGAAGAGGAAGACGAAGAAGACGACGAAGACGAAGAGGAAGAGGAAGAAGACAAAGAGGACGACGAAGAGGACGAAGACAAAGACGAAGACGAAGACGGCGAAGAAGAAGACGACGAAGAAGAAGAAGACGACGAAGAAGACGAAGACGAAGAAGAAGACGAGGAAGAAGAGGAAGAAGAGGAGGAAGAGGAAGAAGTGGAAGAGGAAGAGGAAGTGGAAGAAATGGAAGAGATACAAGTACAAGCTCCTTAACCAATCTGTCAGGAAAATAAAAAGAAAACGGCAAACACGGGGCCAAAGCAAAGTTGGTCGCAAGAAAAAGATGTGGTATTTGCAAAGACGCATTTACATATTTCTGAGGACAACACGTCGGAAATCAACAACCAAAAGAAACCTTTGGAAGCGATGCATTGCTCACTTTAAACAACTAACTGATAGAAACACATGCCGTATGGATCAAATAACTAATAAATGGTCCGATTTAAATAAGAAAAAATCAGCCAATTCGATAGATTATATGTTATACAGGTATATTATTTATCATTTATACAACTAACCGGTAGAAACTCACTTTGAACAACTAACCGGTAGAAACACACGTCGTATGTCATCACGCCCGCAATCGCAAATAACGATAGTGCCCGGCCGTCAATAATTGAGAAGCCCACCGTCCAAAGTCTATTGTGGTAAAATTGACTCACATCATATTTTAAACTAAGAATATGACCAATACAACTTTTTAAGCAATGCTCCTGTCATGAAAGTCAAAAGGGTGTTGGTTTCAACTTCCACATACACATACACATGAAGACGGCCCATTGGACCTGAGCCAAAAGCCCAAATAGACGAAATGAGACTTTTTTCGGTCAAATGGAAACGACTCGAGTCATTTTGGAGACACACATTCCTTTTTAAGAATGTATAAATAAATGTTTCTTTGAACACAATGTAACTGACTAGATTCAATCATAACATTTTGATAAATGTGTATGATTATTATAATTGCAAAAGGAAATACCTAAGAATGTATAAATAAATGTTTCTTTGAACACAATGTAACTGACTAGATTCAATCATAACATTTTGATAAATGTGTATGATTATTATAATTGCAAAAGGAAATACCTTTAACTGGGAAAAACTTTGACCATATTTAGTAACGTTAATGTGCTCTCAAACAAATGTTAACAATGACTTTTGAACGATAAAACATATTTTTTTATTTATAAAATAACCACTTACAAACAGAACATACACGCACCTTATAGGTTTTACTGTTCACTTTAGGGGGAAACTTAAGAAGGGCCTATGGGTGTCTCGGCTCCCACTATTTTTTGATTTAGTAGTGTAAATTTCTCCGTTTGTATCTGAAAATTTTGTATATATTAAGTCCGGTCCCTACCGTTTGATTTGATATTTCATAAATTTTGGATCTCGCGACTTTCGGCTCCCACCATCTTAAAATTCAAGCTTAACCACTGGTTCACTTGTATTCAACGAAAAGATTTTGAGATTTCCCATTACAAGTTCAAGGAAAAGAGTTTGAGCTTTCTCAAACGTATTAACTTGTTCTTCCGTTTCAATTAATTATTCTTTTTAAATGGCATTCTGTAAGTTATATTTCATATTAAAAACCTAAACGAAAAGAGAAAAAACACATACATAGGACATATGAGACAAACAAAAAACAAGTTCTCTTACATATAGGCCATATAACTTTTAAGCAACCTGCAAGTTCGGTTTAAAACTCTTGAACCGGCATTTATGTGGTTCGGACTTTGGATTGTTATGGCACTGACCGGTTGAACCAATTTAATGGAAACCCGTCATATCATTGGACTGGTAAATTGATCGCACAATCCAACAACTCGATTAACATTTCCTTATGTATCAACAAGGATAATGTTAATTTCTTAATTAATATGATTTATGTTTGTAAATGTGACAAAATGTCAAAAAATGATTTATGTTTGAAACTGTGACAAAATGTCAAAAACTATGTACATATTGTATTGTGACAAAATGTCAAAAAAAGGATACTCTCTCTTAAGTCTTAAGTCTCAATTATAGGGCATGGACTACCTTACACCACACAACTAGACACTAATAATTACAACTAAATTCAACTATAACGAACTAGACAAAAACAATTATAATATTATTAAAAAAAAAAAAAACATTTTTCATATCCCTCTTAACAACTCACCCAACCGGTTCAACCGGCAAACAACCATAACCGACCGGTTCGGTTCAACCGGTATCAAGTCGCTACCTTTGTCACTCTATTCGTATAAATTAAGTTCGAAAAAACCGCCTTGAAGCTCCTCCAAACCCCACCCTTCCGTCGTTCAACGACCCGCATCGATCCGACTCGACCCACACAAGAAACCCTAGGAGAAACCGGTTCAGTTATCAACAAACAGTAGTCCTTTCCCGGTTCAGACCGGTTCCTGAACAACCGGACATTTTCCACCTTATCCGTATGTTTATTTTTCCCATCCGTGTAATGAACCGGTTTTTTTCTGAACCCGATTATGGATAGTTTCGGTCTTTGGGTTGTGATACATACCGAGCGACGAGACGACGTCGTGTGGCATGGATCTTGGGGTTTTGAAGATAGCTTCACGGAAGCGTTGCGTTCGATGAATGTGTTATGGTTTAGCCATTCTGCTACTTTGGTGTGGCAGACTGCGTATGACTCGGGTGGGTTATCCATACAGTTAAACGAGTTGTGTTCATCTTGATCAAGATCAGCAAGAGCATCACAAGGTTGAGTGTTTAAGATGTTTAAGTCATTCTTCTTAATATTGTTGTCAAGATCAAGATCAGTAAGAGCATCACAAGGATGAGTGTTTAAGATGTTTTGGTCATTCTTCTTAGTGTTGTCATGATCAAGATCTTGATCTTGCTCTTGAATTAGGGTTTGTGGATGCATTGAGTTTAGAAGGTAGAGATGGAGATGAAGAGTAGTTATGTATGATGAATATTTAATGATGAAGGTTTTAGAAAGGAAGATGGTCAAGTTATAAGACTTTAGACCGCGGATTAAACGTGGGTGATGTATGTTATGTAACATGTTACATTTAGATGAGAAGTACGTGGCTTTATTTATTATGGGAAAGTATAAAGTGAAAACCCATTGAGTTAAGAAAACTAAGAAAACCCTTGGAAAAATCATCTAAAAATTTTTATTTTTTTTGAAAAAATACACAAGATAACATACACGTATTAAAACGTTTTCGGCTAAAAAAATAAAAAAGGCGCCGATAGGATATTTAAAAAAAATAAACAAAGTTTGTGCTATACATATATATATATATATATATATATATATGTATATATACATATATATATATATATATATATATATGTATATATAATAAACCAAATGTTAAAATCAAATACACAGTTAAAAAAAATAGAAAGTCGTAGGAAGGGTATCAAATGGACTCCGATTGAACTCATTCAAACGACATTGGAACCGTCTCATCGAACCCTATGATGTTAGTTTTTAGGTCTTCTTTTTTGGGGTTTTAGCTTGTAGCTTTTATAAAATACGTTATATCATTGTGTCTTTATGTAGCATTGTGTCTTTTTCTTATTTTCATCATTGTGTCATTTTTTCAATTCATTGTGTTTTTTTCTTCGGCATTGTGTCATATTTTTTGGCATTATGTTATATTTTATGGGTCATTGTGTCATATTTCATGATCTATTGTGTTTTTCGTATCCTTCTCACCCATCTCATTTTTGTTACATTGTGTAAAATAACTTGACCCAATAAACCAAAGCCATTTATCCTACATGGCACTCAAAGAAGGCATCATCCCCCTTGAGTATGTCATGTGGCATTAAGTGATTTTAGGAAAACGAATATTTAAAAACAAAATTAGATTTTTCTCCCCTATATTTCCTCCCATAATTTTTAAACATTAATATCTTTTATATACGAGATTTTTTAAAGAAAAAAATTACATCAAATTAACAAGCGTTGCATTATCTTTCCAACGAGTACCATAGTGCTATATAAAAAACGGAGAAAAAAAAAGATTATTTTTTGTTTGAAGTATTAGGTGTTAGCATTGGATTTATATATTGTTTTAGGTTAGGTATTGAATATTGATATTGATATTAGAGTTATGCATTTTTTTAGCCTTTATGATAGGTGTTAATATTAGAGTTATAGGGTTGGGTTATTCTACAAAGGCTACAAAAAATAAGAATGGTGAGAAGCCACTAGAAAATGACATGTGTCAAAGGATTAAACAAGTGGGATGGGTAATTTGGTCAAAAAAATATGCACATGCAAGTCACATGCCATTTCCACCTTCATTTTTAAATGTCCGTAACTTTTTTATACATCATCGTTTTTTTTTAAATTATACCATAAAATCGAGCGTCTTTTTATCTTTAATATGAGTACCATATTGTTATACTTTCGAAAAAAAATCAAAAACCCACTTGTGTAAGACACAATGGAGTGTAAAACACAATGAGCACCAATTAAATATAGTGTATAAAACATAATCAACATTCTAATAAAACACAATGGACGACATACCAAAGACACAATTAATAGAAGACTAAAACACAATGAATACTTTTGAAAAAAAAAAGTTGAAAACCCAGTTGCGTAAGACACAATGGACGACATACTAAAGACACAATGAACAGAAGACTAAAACACAATGAATACTTTCGAAAAAAAAGTCAAAAATCTAGTTGTGTAAAACACAATGGATGACATAATAAGGACACAATGAATAGAAGACTAAAACATAATAAATACTTTTAAAAAAGTTTTGAAAACCCAGTTGCGTAAGACACAATGGAGATAACGTAAAACACAATGAGTACCAATTAAATATGCAATGAACAATAGGGTATAAAACACAATGAACAGTCTAATAAAACACAATGGACGACATACTAAAGACACAATAAATAGAAGACTAAAACACAATGAATAATAGACTTGAACACAATGGACAAAATAATAAAACACAATGTACACCTAAATACAAAAATCATTTGTGTAAAACACAATGAAAAGCATACTAAAACACAATAGACAAAGTTAAATCATGTGTAGACTAAAAAAACATAAATAACGTATTTATAAAGCACACGTGCATACTATAACACAATGAACAAGAAGAAGACACAATGGAGAAGAAAACCCATTTAACACGATTTTTTTTTCCAATTTTAATGTAGCAATGTGGTACTCATATTAAAGATAAAAAAAACACTCGTTAATATGGTGAAATTTTTTTGAAAAAAAAATATCGTATGAAAAAGTTATAGACGTTTTAAAATGATGGGGGGAAATGACATGTGCATTGCATGTGGAGAGAGAAAGTCAACAAATGTGGTTTTCTTTTTATGCCCTTCCTCTAATTTATTATTTGTTTTTTTTCAAACAAACTAATCTCAACCCTTCAAATATATGATCAATGGATCACAATCCTTCTCACCCTTCCTAGAAAAAATGTCTTGTGTATTTGATCCTAACCCTAGAGTTATATATTATTTTAGGTTAGATATTGAATATTGATATGAGAGTTATGCATTTTTAAGCCTTTATGATAGGTGTTAATACTAGAGTTGTACATTGTTTTATGTTGGATACCAATATTAGTATATTAGAGTTGTACATTTTTTTAACCTTTAGGATATATATTAATATTAGAGTTACATTAGAGTTATACATCGTTTTAGTTTAGGTGTTAGCATTGGAGTTGTACATTATTTTAGGTTAGGTATTAATATTAGAGTTATACATTTTGTGGGGTTTTGTTCATATAGAAAAAAAATACAAAGTGTTCAGGTAATTCATTAATAATGTATAGGCAAGTCTCTAATTATGTTCAAATCAGTGAATATGAATTCTATTTTCAACATGTGTTAGCATTGGAGTTGTACATTGTTTTAGTTTAGGTTTTAATATTAGAGTTATACATTGGTTAAGGTTAAGCGTTAACATTGGAGAAACATTGTTAATTGTTTTTGTTTAGGTGCTACCAGAAGCTTTGCTGCATGTAACTATAAAACGCTTCATTCTATTTCATATATATGTAAAATTGATATGTCATAATAGATTTCTCAACCCGGGACGTTCCCCTTGTATAACTAGTATATATATATATACGCTAAAGGTATAGAGAAAACCCTCTAAAACGAGAAAACTCCCGGAAACCCAACTAGTGGCCCTTATTGCTCCACATCACCCAGTAATAGATATATTATTTTATGTCTTCAAGGGCATATTAGTCATTTTTGTTTTCCCCCCTTTTAACAATTTGAATATTTTCATTCTCCCTCCTATATAAGCACCCCCCCTCTCTCTCACACACATACCCTGTATCAACAATAATCCCCCTGCATCAACCATCTAATTTGTTTAAAGAAGAAGACTTGATGAACAAAAGGGTATCCCCCTGTATTAGTCCTCGAAGAAGAAAAGCCTGGTCAACATCATCGTTCTCATCCATCTGTGAATCCAGCATCATCGTTCTCATCCATCTGTGAACCCGATTAACAAGAAAATCCCGGTTCTCATCCACCCGGAGAAAGAGAGATGTAGAGAGAGAGAGAGAGAACTAGAGAAATAAGGGGAGGAGCCGGAGAGAGATAGAAGTAGGGAAGGAGAAAGAGAGGCGACGGAAACCACCAACCATTCCACCAGACTCCAACCGGAAACCATCAACCATTCCACCACCAAACCACATCCTCACCCCCCTACTTCACCTATTAGCTGATCGAATGAAGCGAAGAGAGAGAGAGAGAGCGACGGAGAGAGAAGTAGGGAAGGAGAGAGAGGAACCGTAGAAGAATATGAAGCAGAGGACGACGGCGGTCGCTGGAGCTCCTTTTCTTCTTTTTCTGTTCTCTGAGACCTCCCAGGTCAGCTTCCGGCCAGTTCAGATCTGTGTTTAAGCTTCCGGAGCTCCGTTTCTTCTTTTTCTGTTGCTTGATCATTTTTGGTTAGTTTTTTATTTTAACCAACGATATCCAGATCTGTGTTTTGGTTAGTTTTATATTTTTGGGGGTTAGTTCAGATCTGTGTTTTGGTTAGTTCATAGTATGGTGGTCGGCCTCCTTTTCAAAGTGTGATTGCTTTTATTAGATTATTTTAATAACATTATTATAATAACATCTGTACATGGTCACAAAAAATTCTGTTATGTTTTTTAATCTTTTTATAAATATAAAGTTTCAAGTATGATTATGACTGCTTATATTATTTCATTGATTGTCTAATTATTTAGGAAATTTTGTGCATTAGAATCACAGTTCGAGTGTTTTCAACCTGTTTTCTTTTAAACCGTTTTAAGTAAATGGTGATCACCAAGTTTTGATTTTTAATATGATTTTGAAAGGGGTTAGAAAACATTTAATGGTTAGAGTTTAAATTTGAGCTAATTAGTGTTTGGTAATAAGAAGTTGTTTGTGATGGTTTTGAAAATTGGTGTTTGATAATAAGAAGTTGTTTGTGATGGTTTTGAAAATTTGAGCTATTAATTAACCTTTTTTATATGTTATTATTATTAATATGTTTTTTAATCAAATTTGTTGAATTTTAATGAGTCTTAACATATGCAACAATATGTCTGATTTGTTTTTTACCAGCATGTATATGTTTGTATGAGTATTATAATGTGTGGAATGTGTGTTTGCATCTGTTTCCTATATTGCGTCTGTTTCGTATGTAACAACAGAACTAAGTTGGTATAAATTAGTTACCGATTTTTTTTAGCAGATACAGGTTTGATTTTTTGCATATTATAGAGGAAGAATTGAGATGAAATCTATGTTTTTGCGTCTGTTTCGTATGTAACAGCACCACTAAGTTGGTATAAATTAGTGTTTGATAAAAACAAGTTTTTTGTGATGGTTTTGAAAATTTGAGCTATTAATTAACCTTTTTTATATGTTATTATTAATATGTTTTTTAATCAAAATTGGTGAATTTTAATGTCTCTTAACATATGCAACAAAATGTCTGATTTGTTTTTTACCAGCATGTGTATGTTTGTATGAGTATTATAATGTGTGGAATGTATGTTTGCATCTGTTTCCTATATTGCGTCTGTTTCGTATGTAACAACAGAACTAAGTTGGTATAAATTAGTTACCGATTTTTTTTACTAGATACATGTTTGATTTTTTGCATATTATAGAGGAAGAATTGGGATGAAATCTATGTTTGCGTCTGTTTCGTATGTAACAGCACCACTAAGTTGGTATAAATTAGTTTCTGTTTTTTTACTAGATACAAAGTTTTGATTTTTTAAGTTTGATAATCTTGATAACTAAATGTATAAAACAATGTTTTTTTGTATCAGTTTCGTATGTTTTTTTGTAATCCAGTTGGTTAACATACGTTAAGCCGGGGGGGGGGGGGGTCTTTACAAGTAAATTGATGATTTTTGTTTTATTTTTGCAGGTGAGCATATTTTTTGCATTAAAGATGAAGATGATTATCAAGAATGAAGTGTAGACAATTTTTTTTATTTATGATAGTTTTTTTAGCATTTGTTGAATTGCAATGACCGTTTTGTTTGTTTTTAGCACTTTGTAAGAAACGATTCTTGTGTACATTTGAATGTTTTTGGATCTATAAATTTTTTAGCACTTTGTAATGACCGTTTTGTTTGTTTTTAGCACTTTGTAAGTAGCATTTTAAGTAACAAAATGCCTATAACCATATCAATTCTTGTTACGTATGCAACAATTCTGGTGCTGGTACAATAAAACGAAAAAAAATATTGTCTAATAAAAAAAAATAATAAATCAGCATTTTTTAAATAATATAAACTGGCAACTCAGTTTTAACCTACGTAACACAACACATGTTACATATGTAACACGGGGCATCTGACAGCTTATATAACAATGTGAAAAAAGTAAGAGAGAGATGATGTGACATGTGTGGAGTCCACTTGTCATATGTGCTTTTCAGAAAAATGCCAATTGACCATTGTACCCTTTTTTTGTCATCTACTTACATAAATATATTAAAATAATATAGAATGAATCTAGACCATTGATCACTTTGGATCAATGGTCTAGATTGGGTTTACAAGGTTTTCTCAAATTTTTGTGGTTTCCATTTTAACCATCCCCTATATATATATATATATATATATATATATATATATATATATATATATATATATATAGGTAAAGTATATGGAGGAAACCCTCCTTATTTGGTAAACTCTGGAAACTCTGACTTCCCAACATTTTTTTTTTTGAAAAAAATAGGGTATGTAATATACATTTTTTTAAGCATTTTGGGCCAAAAAAATCGAAAAAGCGCCGAACGGTTTTTTTTTTAAAAAATAAAAAAACGTCTACTGTTTACATATAGTTAACACATTGTTAACACCTGTTATTAGCGCTTAACATGTGTTAGTCAAAATTTTATTTTTTTTTAAAAAAAAAATACTCGGCGCTTTTTTAATTTTTTTTGGCCAAAAATGCTTAAAATCATGTATATTACTTGCCCTATTTTTCTCAAAAAAAAAAAAAATATTGGGAAGTCAGAGTTTCCAGAGTTTACCAAATAAGGAGGGTTTTCTTTATATCCATTCCCTATATATATATATATATATATATATATATATATATATATATATATATATATATATTTCAAATGGCTAAATCTTACATGACACTCATATAGTCATTTTTCTCCTTTGAGAGTGCATGTATGATGCCATGTGGCATTGAGATATTTTAGGAAAAAAAAAATTTAAAAACAAAATTAGATTTATTTTTCGCATGTTTCCTCCCATAATTTTTAAACGTTAATATCTTTATATACGAGATTTTTTAAAGAAAAACATTACACCAAATTAATGAGCGTTTAATTATCTTTACAACGAGTACCATAGTGCTATATAAAAAACGACCAAATTAACGAGCGTCTTATTATTTTTCCAACGAGTACCATAGTGCTATGTAAAAAATGGAGAAAAAAAAACCGACTATTTTTTGTGAGATTTTGTTCATACAGGAAAAAAAATACAAAGTGTTCATGTTATTCATTAATCATGTATAGGCAAGTCATTAATTATGTTCAAACCAGTAAATATAAATTCTATTTACAACAGGTGTTAGCATTGGAGTTGTACATTGTTTTAGGTTAGCTTTTAATATTAGAGTTATACATTGTTTAAGGTTAGACGTTAACATTGGAAATACATTGTTAATTGATTTAGGTTAGGTGCTACCCGAAGCTTTCTTGCATGTAACTGTAATGAGACTATTTCGTATGTAAAATTGATATGTCATATTAGATTTTTCAACCCCGGAACGCTCCTGGGGTATAAATGTAGTATATATATTTCAAAGGGCTAAACATACATGGCACTCATATAGCCATTCTCTCTCTTGAGAGTGCCATGTAGAATGTCATGTGTCATTAAATAATTTTATGAAAAAAAAAGTTTAAAAACAAAATTGGATTTTTCTCTCTCATGTTTCCTCCCATAATTTTTAAACGTTAATATCTTTTATCTACGAGATTTTTTAAAGAAAAAAATTACACCAAATTAACGAGCGTTTTATTATCTTTCCAACAAGTACCATGGTGTAATGTAAAAAACGGAGAAACAAAAAACCAACAATTTTTTTTGTGGGATTTTATTATACAGGAAAAAAATACGTGTTCATGTAATTCATTAATCATGTATAGACAAGTCACTAATTATGTTCAAATCAGTAAATATGAATTATATTTTCAACTAGAGCAGAATAGGTTACTAGAGTTATACATTGTTTTAGGTTAGGTATCAATATTAGTATGTTAGAGTTATACATTTGTCTAGCTTTTAGGATATGTGTTAATATTAGAGTTATATTATAGTTATACGTTGTTTTAGGTTAGGTGTTAGAATTTGAGATGTACATTGTTTTAGGTTAGATATTAATATTAGAGTTATACACTGTTTTAGGTTAGATGTTAACAATAAAATTATACATTGTTTAAGGTTATGCGTTAACATTGGAGATACGTTGCTAGTTGTTTTAGGTTAGGTGCTACCTGAAGCTTTCCTGCATGTAACTGCAAAGCGCATAAGTCTATTTCATATGTAAAATTGATGTGTCATATTAAATTTTTCAACCCAGGGACGTTCCCGGGGTATAATCTAGCTATATATAAAAGAACAACCTCTTGATGACATGACATTCAACTGGGCAACCTTCCACCCTTTGAATGTGCCATGTGGCATCATGTGGAGCTTTCTTTAAAAAAACATTATTTTGTTTTTTTAAATAAAATTAAATCACATAAATTAAAAATATTAAAATAATAAAACCTTACCTGATTTGGTATTCTTCCTTATTACGCCTCTCATATCTTTCATTCTCTTCTACATCTTCATTGAAACCCATCACCTCCTTCCGATAAAAAAATACAGAGAACTTTCTAATCTTTACTAAATCATAAATCTGAAGTAACAACATATTAGAAATTTTATATCTATTCACAACTCTGATTCAAATCATATATACGTTTGCTTATATCATTTCAATTGTATTATATGTTGTAAACTGGTGAATAATATACTTTCTGATAATCGTTCTGAAAATATTAAAATGATTGGAGCTAGAGTTATTATTTTCATTTGTCTGTATTATGTTTCTTTGTAACCGTATTTGGTTGAGTTTTTCTTGTGCAAATCATAAATTGAATATTTTATTATGTCATACTAAATATTTCAACACCGGAACGCTCCGGGGTAAAAGCTAATATATTAATATAGTAAAATAGTAAATGGTGAATTTGTTCTTCACCTCTTATGAATATATGCATGTAATTTTGTTTATGCTATTTTCTAGATCTTCGGTGATATTTAATCATTTCCAGATTGAAATATTTTGACTGCATTGATCAAAAGTTTTGTGGCTCAGTGCGTAAATTTCCTCGTTTTTGTTTGAAAACTTTGTATATATTAAGTCCTCCCCTCACTGATTTGATTTGATATTACGTAAATTTAGGTCTCATGACTTTTGGCCCTCACAATCTTAAAATTCAAGGTTTGCAACTGATAACAACAACAAATATGTAAGTAACAAGTTCACTGATTTCTACCAATCTTGCACTGCTACATCATTTCACTGATTCACTTTACTGAAACAGTTTTTTGGAGGCAGCACTCCACTGAAAATAAAATAGAGAAAAAGACAAAAGGGGGAGAGACAAACCACGGGTACCAGCCTGTTAAGTAGAACAAGGAGTTGGTTCACGAGACTACTACCAGTATGAGTGGCGGCGTTGTTACTGTGCTGATAGTAGGGTACCCGTTACCAATTCTGATGACACCCCGTCCACTTACAATTTGTTGGTTATAGCCACCAACGGTTAGACAATGTTCATTGGGAAAATCTCAACAAAAAACCTATAAACAGCAACTCCGTTACCACCAATGATCAAGTTCACTTGTTTAGATCCTTACTAGAAATGTTCATTATAACCTAAATTATATGTTTTCGACGAGCTTAGTAAACTATTCTTCTCTTCTTTTCTTTTTATTTTAAATTCATTTTAAAGGTGTGCTATAAACATTCTGGTATCGATTTATTTTAATATCCAAAAATACGGCAGTGTGCATGATCGAATCATTTGCACTTCTAAGCGAGATATTTTTTGAGAGAGTGCAAATAGGCACCATATCAAGAAAAGAGCAAAAGAGGTGAAGTCGCTGAACGGTTCAGCGCCTTCTCCCTCTCAAAATGTAGGTGCAGGGAATGTTGATGAAGGTGCAGGGAATGTTGATGAAGTCGCTGATCGAGATGGTGGCATCACATTGAAGTCGCTGAATGAGATGGTGGCTTCACAGAAGCCGCTGAATGAATCAGAGTCTTCAAAGAAGTTGCTGACCAAAAACACTAAAAAAGCATACCCTCCAACACGACTTTCATTTCAAACTTATGAAACACCACCATTTAGTTTCCATATACACTCGTATAATAACACCGCGTATTTGTAACCCTTCTAACTTGTGAACACTTGACTTATCTACCATAATATTTTACTTTGAATGGAAAATAAAGAGTTTATATTGAATGGAAAAGTCTTCTAAATGTGGAAGATAGAATGCATGAAGCATCAATAGAATCATTCGGACTATCCTTTATTTGCCTAGACATATTGAATGAAGCCGCCAATCGATTAGGCGACTTCAATGTGAATCCTCCATTTGATTTGGCGACTTTCAGTGTGAATCCTCCCTTTGATTTGGCGTCTTCAGTGTGAATCCTCCATTCGGTTATGCGACTTCAACAACATTCTCTTGCACATACATAAGACATGGCAGGTTGGTTGATGACGAGTGGGAGAAGTCGCTGAATCAATAGGCAACTTCACCCCTTTTGATTTTTCTCTGGTATGGTTACTAATTACGCTCTTATAAAAAAATAAGTCACCTACTAATGCAAATAATTCTTGCATGATCATATGTTTTAGCTACGACGTAGACATGTAGTGTGAACGGGTTGTTGCATCTTCTATTGCTTGTTATGGTCTAAAGTTCCTGATTGCTTAACGTCATAGGTCCACCACTATGACCATACACACTCATATCAAATGGTAATAAATAATGTTCACATATGTATTATGTATATATTTATTTATAATTACTTGTTTTTATTATTACCGTAACAAAAAAATTACTGTAATAAAAAAGGAATGGGACTAAATGGTTCAAGTGCCTAATTTAATTAAGTCGTCTATACTCTATAGTCTAGGACCTCGTAAGTAGTTATTGTTTGGTGTTAATTGTATAAATCGTAATCACCAGCATCACATATGTGTATATGACTTTCGTCATTCAATTGTGATTATTCCTGATATTTCATAACACATTTTTAGGTTGTTATGGCCTTTTTAACAACCAACTAAATATCAGTTGAACTCTAACTTGGTTAGCATTGGACAAATAGTTGTCCGTTCAAGTCCACCAAGCCACCAATTCAGAGAAAAACTCATCGTCTAAAAGCCTACTATGATAAAATCCCTCTTGTTCGAATTCGAACTTGAGACCAAATTGTCTCAAACTGTTATCTTTATTTCTCTATGTCACTCTACCAAATAGTGGCGACAATTTTTTTTACATTGACCATATACACACTCATTTTAAATGGTAATAAATATTGTTCACATTTGTTTATATATATTTGTTTGTTTATATATTATTACCATACTACTATTATATTAATATTGTTGTTATTATTAATAGCTCCGAATTTTCTTTTTAATAAACGATTTAATACAATGGGAATTCAATTCTGATAATCCAAACTTTGTTTCAAATCTGTACTTAAAAGAATTCACACTACACTTTCAACTTTCAAAGTATTTTTCTCCAATGATTTTTTTATCTTTTATACTCTTTCAATTTTGAAAATGGGTTAGTTCTCTTTTAACAAAAGATCATTGTAGAAAAATACTTTGAAAGTTGAGTGTTGTGAGGAATTTGTTAGGTACAGATCATTGCCAGCCAACGAGACAAAGTTTGGATTATTAGAATCCAATTCTTTCTTAATATAAATTATATAATTCCAATCAAATTCTAATAATATTTCATCTATAAAATATTTAAGGTGAATATTATTAATAGTTATCATTTCATTAGTGATCTGGCGAAATTATTTTATGCTTATTTATAACACGATTAAACGAGAATGCAACATTAGATTCGTTCTTATACACGATAATGGCTTGGTTTCATTGTTGTTTTCTTTTTAGTCGATTAATCAATACTAATTTACCAAGATGAACCATTGGTAGCCCAAAACTTCCTACACAACTCATGTATGTTTATCAATATCCCAAACTCAATTATCGATCAAAGATAGTCCGATTACACCCGAACCAAATAACAGAAAACCGATTATACCATACATATTTGGTTTAATTTCAACGTCCAAATCACCAACGAACCCAGAACCCGAGTAAACAACCTAGATGACACCCCTAACAACCAAAATTATATAGTTAATACGCATAGTTCAAATGTAATCGTCTTCATCGTCATCATAATCATCCTCGTCCTCATCTTCGTCTTCGTTACTATCATAATCAGCAACCCAATCCTCCAAAAATTCATGATCAATATCAACTGAAGGAAACTCTTCTTCATCTATCTCTTCTTCTTCTTCTTCTTCGTCTTCCAAACTTGCATTTGTGACATTAACCCGTGTTGCGTCCTTATTTTCCAAAGCTCTATCTTCTTCCATCTTTCCTGTCAACCACTCATTACTATAATCAACGTCCGCCAAACATATAGGATTGCGGACAACATCTTTTGTATGACGATTCTTGAGTGTTAGGTTGTGTTTGACAAATGCAAGGTCTTGCAGCCTCTCGTGCTCCAGTTGGTTCACTTTCTTGGAATTGATCTATTACGAATAATAAATTGTAAATATCTAACACAATTAAAAAAAAAATCATATACTTGGTGATCGATATACTTACATGCTCAAACGGGCTGCAGTTTCTTTCACAGCACGACGAACTACATACCAAACTAAGCACTTTGACAGCTAACTCTTGCACATTTGGGATTTCTTTCCCATATAACTTCCACCAATCCGCTGATAACAAAATTCGAAATTTCAAAGTTAGCTATGTACAATATATAAAGTATAATATAACTTGAAGTTAGATAATATACCAGGAGCTATTTTGCCGCGTGCTCTAACTGCGAGATCATTACTGAAATGTCCCGCTTGGTTCACCCACTTTATCAACTCCGTCATGATCAAATCTTGTTTAGCGTTGCTAGGGGCAAGCTTCTGAACGCACGCAAGTAACCCTTTCATCACCTCACTGTCTTTCTCAATATTTGGGTTTGTGCAATAGAATTCCGGGTTAAAGTAGTAACCAGCTGCATGCAACGGATGATGGAGTTGACAAGCCCATCTTTTGTCAATTATGTCATACACCACCTTACAGTCATCGTCCTTATCAAAAGCTGTTCGGATTGCTTCCTTGGCCGTATCCATAGCTTTATATATATAACCCATAGCGGGTTTTTTCTCGTTTTTTACTAGCCGTAGTGCTCGAATTAATGGAGCCATCACTTTGAGAGTCCAAACCACATTGTTCCAAAATAAAGGCATGGAAACAAGTTTCTTAGCCGTCTTTCCTTTAGCTTCTTTCGCCCATACACTTTTCGTCCATTTTTCACTTGTGAACATTTCCGTCAAACACGCCTTTTGCTTGTACAAGCATAGTAAAGAAAGATATGTTGTTGCAGAGCGTGTAATCCCGTTTCTTGTCAACCCCTTGTTCTTGGTAAACTCTCTCATCATATTTAAGATGCCACGACAGTTGTAGATATAACCAACAAGAAAAATCCCTCTTCTAATGGTTTTTTTGACTTTAGAAATATTCCCGATATCCTCGAGCATTATATCTATGCAATGAGCAGCACAAGGAGTCCAAAACAAGTTTGGTCTAATTGCCATCAACATTTTTCCTACATAACGAAATATAAAAAAAATAATTAATACTAAATAATGGAGTTCAAACATAAAAGAAAAAAAAAACTCAAACAACTAACCTGCGCGTACAGAGTTGCATTCGCTATTTGTGATAACTTGAACAACATCAGCTTCTCCAACTTGATCCACAAACTTTTCAACTAGAGCACACATTTCTGACCCGGACATCGTGTTAGACGATGCATTAACCGACTCCATAAACACAGTCCCATCTGAACTATTGACCAAGATGTTGATTAATGTTTTTTGCTCTCTATCTGTCCAGTCATCCAACATGACTGAACACCCATATTTTGACCACTTCTCTTTATGCCCTTCAATCCACTGATTCATGTTGTCGACCTCTTTCTTAAGAGACGGACCTCTTAATTCATGATAACTAGGAGGCTTGAAATTCGGCCCGTAGTTTCCAACAAGCTCAATCATCTCTTTGAAACAGTCTAACCTAACAACATTGAATGCAATGCCTGCTTGGTAAAAAAACCTAGCAATTGCGGTTTTTGCTATGAGTTCTTTGTCACACGCTTCATCCATCACATTTGACTTCAGTCTTTTCTCTTGTCCACTAAGTTGTACTCCGCTCCTCTTCTTTTCTAGCCTTGGAATCTTCACATCATCGCCCCCCTCGTCATCATCTCCAAAACCACGTTGGTTGACAACAACGCCCTTCTTTGACTTTTCTTTTTCCGTGAACGCTTTCAGTCTGTCTTTAACAACTTTGGGACAATAAAGACATGATCTAATTTGATGCTGCCTTGCTCCATAAATCCCTCCTCTGGTCACTACGTTGCAGAAGTTGCAAGTGATACTATCGTCATCTTCCAAATTATTATACTCCCATGCGGGATCACTTTCCGTTGATTGCGTCGAATCAGCTTTAGAAGCCATTTTCTGTCGGATATAAAACAAAGCAGTTAACATAAACTTACAAAACATGAAAACAAGAGATACTTATTTCGTAACAATGACCCGTATAAGCATAACATCAATCAAATTTAAGCAATGAACACAAGCTGACAAATATACATTCTTGGGGAGAATAAACTGTGAAACTTAAAGTGATAAAATAACAGATGTTTATTTCATAACATTGAACACTAAAGTTAGGCTTTGACGATCGCAATGGGTCGTGTTAAGTCATCCCAACCCCAAACCCGATTGAATAGTACTGTCCCAAACCCGTTGGGTTTCTATCGGCTAATTACCCATCAGGTATTGGGTATACCCGCAGGTTTCGGGTAAACCTGTTAATTTGAAAAAATTACTCATCGGGTTTACTGGCCCCAAAACTTGTCGGCTATCTATCGGGTAACTACTAGTTAATTACATTTAGCATTATCACTGTAAAAATATACCAAACAACTACAATGTGTATAAACAAAATACCTAAATGTGTGTAAAAGATAACTGATATTGATATGTCATATATACATATTTAGAAAATAAACGAAAGCATATCGAGTAAACGGGTAGAATTTATCGCGTAGAACATCAAATCTCAAACCGGCGGGAACAACAAACCTAATCCCAAACTCGGTCACATACCCAATTACCCGAACCCGTACCATATGTGCCGGGTTTACCTGTCGAGTTCGATTGCCATCCTATATGTGTATTCATAGCAATGAACACAAACTGAATACACCCATCTCCAAAAAAAAAAAAAAAAAAAAATACAAAACACTGAACATAAACTTATAACAAGTTTATATCCAAAAAACATTAACAAAACACAACATTGAACAATAAACTGTAAACAATCAAAACATAAACTCATAAAAATGCAGAACATGATGAAAAAAAAACAGTAACAAACATGAACAAAAGAACCCATCTTGAATATATTCTAATAAAAAGAAATAAAAAAGAAAAAACTCACATTGCTGCTAGTGATATGAAGCAAGAGAGAATCAAGAACTGATCTTGAATTTGTTGCTAGTTTGTGCCGATATTAATTATTATAGGGAAAAGAAAGGATGAGAGAAGACTGGTTGGTAGTGACGGCGTTTTAGGTTAAAATTTATAGAAAAAAAGTAACACATTGTTCAATGGATAAAAACCCTAATTCGTCGCCTCAGAGGGATGAAAGCGAGCGCCTTGATGCGCCTGATGAGGCGCGCCTTAACCGCTTTGAAAGTGATGACATAAATATTTGAAACGGGTTGTATTATTTAAACCCCTCACCTTCTATTTTCACCCCCTCAAAGCGTCTCGCTTAGGCCTAAGCGAGGCGCTTTGAGCTAAATTCGAGACGGTCAGTACGAGGATCAGAAAAAGCTGATTTTTAAATTCGAAGCGCCTCACTTAGGCCTAAGCGAGGCGCTTTGAGGGGGTAATTTATTTTGGTAGTTGTTTTGATATTTTGAGTTGGTTTTTTTATTTTTTTTTAATTTAATAATTATAAAAAGTTAAAAAAATTTAAAAAACAAAGTAATAACCCTAATCATTGTCAATGACTTAAACTTGACATCATCAACCTACTTCAAAATTTCAACTTCCCGTTCAGGTGCTTAATACTAGATTGATGATACCTTGTTCCACCCAAATCAAGGGATCCGCTTGGAGTCTAACGCTTCGTGTGTCATCTTGGTCGAACTCATGTTGCAACATTCGTCTTGTGTGTTAGGGTCCGAAATTTTAGGCTTTTTAGTGGGTTTTTCCATCTTTGTGTTTCCAATTGTTTTTTAATTTAGCTTAAATCTCTCTGATCCATGGTACCTTGAAGACTAGATTCGGTGCAGTCGACGAACATCATTCAAAATTTCAACTTCTCGTTCAGGTGCTTAAGTCCACATTGAAGACTGGATTCGGTGCAATCAGACTCCGAATGCGGTATGCGCGTTAAATTTCATTAAATGCGGCATGTCAAGGTGCAGTCGACGAACATCATTCAAAATTTCAACTTCCCTTTCAGGTGCTTAAGTCCACCTTGAAGACTGGATTCGGTGCAATCAGACTCCGAATGCGGTATGCGCGTTAAATTTCATTAAATGCGGCATGTCAAGGTGCAGTCGACGAACATCATTCAAAATTTCAACTTCCCTTTCAGGTGCTTAAGTCCACCTTGAAGACTGGATTCGGTGCAATCAGACTCCGAATGCGGTATGCGCGTTAAATTTCATTAAATGCGGCATGTCAAGGTGCAGTCGACGAACATCATTCAAAATTTCAACTTCCCTTTCAGGTGCTTAAGTCCACCTTGAAGACTGGATTCGGTGCAATCAGACTCAGAATGCGGTATGCGCGTTAAATTTCATTAAATGCGGCAATCAAGGGATCCGCTTGGAGTCTAAAGCTTCGTGTGTCATCCTTGTGTTTCCAAGACACAGGCAAGTCCTCGTCTGATCCACAAAACAAAACAATAATCTTGAAGTTTTTTAATATAGTCATTTTCCCCTGGGTTTACCAGGAATGGGTTGAAGGTGTGTGTTGCACCGGCTTGAGATATGAGTTTGGTTAGCTTAAATCTCTCTGATCCATGGTATCCACTATCAGGTTGTCTTTCATCGTTGACCGCTAGTAATTACAAGAAGATGATCAAAGATGCTACAACATAACTTGCACCGGCTTGAGATATGAGTTTGATTAGCTTAAATCTCTCTGATCCATGGTATCCACTTTCAGGTTGTCTTCATCGTTGACCGCTATCTCTCGGATAACAACTGAAAAAGTTGTAATTACAAGAAGATGATCAAAGATGCTACAACATAACTTGCACCGGCTTGAGATATGAGTTTGATTAGCTTAAATCTCTCTGATCCATGGTATCCACTTTCAGGTTGTCTTCATCGTTGACCGCTATCTCTCGGATAACAACTGAAAAAGTTGTAATTACAAGAAGATGATCAAGGATGCTACAACATAACTTGCACCGGCTTGAGATATGAGTTTGATTAGCTTAAATCTCTCTGATCCATGGTATCCACTATCAGGTTGTCTTCATCGTTGACCGCTATCTCTCGGATAACAACTGAAATGTTAGAAGAAGGTGATGAGATAGATGAAAAATGCTCCAACATAAATTGCACCGGCTTGAGATATGAGTTTGATTAGCTTAAATCTCTCTGATCAATGGTATCCACTTTCAGGTTGTCTTCATCGTTGACCGCTATCTCTCGGATAACAACTGAAAAGTTGTCTTCAATGATTCTAAGAAACTTGAAAGTAATTACAAGAAGATGATTTTACTGTCTAGTCAATGAATGTTATATTACAATAATATTTACGTTGAGCAAAAAGTTGTGTTTGAAGCCTAGTTCTTTTGGCCACAGGTACAGAAAGGTTATAAATGTTCATGTAGTTTCATTTTGTATCCACTTTCAACTAAATCTCTCTCTGTTTTCAGCAATCAACCGAAATTGAGTATCATCAATCTGGTATTAGTGGTTGGAACAAGGTATGGATATGGAGAACATGGAATGAGATGGTTTTGATTTTCGTACAAAGATTCCATAAGTAAAAGTCAGTTGTTATCGGAGAGATATCTTCATCAATCTCCTTGATCTACGCATAAGTGTGAGAGTCGATCTGAGTTAGTTGTTATCGGTATATGTACAAGGTGCAATGAAAACCACCAACGATCAATTATAATATAGTCCGGAAGTCAAACATATCAATTAAACATGCAAAAATTATGTTCTGAAAAAATATGGGTATCGAATGTATAGTCGGAGGACCACTTACAATGATTCATCAAAGTTGTACAAAGCTGGATGTTTTTACTGGAAAACCAAAACGAGCAATAAACGAAGCGAAACGGAGATATATAATTTTCTTGGCTTGGAAACAACTTAAAAGAAGCAAAAATGAATTAAAATTATTTTTTGGTGATTAACAGATAATTTTAAAGAATTAAAAGAAATTCAAGTTATTAAAAAAAAGGCCAAAGCGCCTCGCTTTGGTCAAAGCGAGGAGCTTGTGGTCTAATCAAACCAGTCAAGCGCCTAGCTATGGCCAAAGCTAGGCACTCAAGCGCCTCGCTTTGACCAAAGCTAGGCGCTTTGGCCTTTTTTTTAAAAAACTTGAATTTCTTTTAATTCTTTAAAATTATCTGTTAATCACCAAAAAAAATTTTAATTCATTTTTGCTTCTTTTAAGTTGTTTCCAAGCCAAGAAAATTATATCTCTCCGTTTCGCTTCGTTTATTGCTCGTTTTGGTTTTCCAGTAAAAACATCCAGCTTTGTACAACTTTGATGAATCATTGTAAGTGGTCCTCCGACTAAACCTAACTCGCAACAATTGTTTTAATTCATTTTTAAGTGTTTTTAATTACTTTTCGAGAAATGATAATTTTCAAATATTGCAAGTCCAAATCATTGTACGATGTCTTTTTTCAGAGGACCTCGACTCTTGAGATGTTGCAGGTGTTTGAAAAGTTTGAAATGAAATTGAACTGTTATTTGGAATGTTCCTGTTTTCAAATATTGCAGATCAAGGTGTTACCAAACATGTCAAGAAATGATAATTTTCAAATATTGCAAGTCCAAATCATTGTACGATGTCTTTTTCAGAGGACCTCGACTCTTGAGATGTTGCAGGTGTTTGAAAAGTTTGAACTGAAATAACTTTTCATGCAAGCAAGTAAAATTCAGTTGTTTTACTAATTTCATAGTCTTGATACTTTAAACAATCGGATCGGCGCTAACGCGCAAACCTTCGTTTTTGTTTTTCGAGACAAAGGAACTAAGTTGCAAATACGATAATAATGTAAATAATAATAATAATAATAATAATGTAAAGGTAGATCATGGAAAGTTGAACTCAAGAAACAAAGATGAAACCGATTAATGTCTTTTATATATGAATAGTGACCCTCTGGCAAACCTGCGTAAAGGACTAAAGCCACATATTGTCCTTTACACAGGTTTGCCAGAGGGTCACTATTCATATATAAAGAAGCAAAAAGTTGTGTATGAATAGTGACCCTCTGGCAAACCTGCATAAAGGACTAAAGCCAGTGAGATTGATAACTGGACAGGTTAGCCAGGTGTTTGTCAAAAAGGTAGACCACACCACTAGAGCAAAAAGTTGTGTGTATGAATAGTGACCCCCTGGCAAACCTGCGTAAAGGACTAAAGCCAGTGAGATTGATAACTGGACAGGTTAGCCAGGTGTTTGTCAAAAAGGTAGACCACACCATTAGAGCAAAAAAGTTGTGTGTATGAATAGTGACCCTCTGGCAAACCTGCGTAAAGATAGAGCACACCACTAGAACATTAATCGGTTTCATCTTTGTTTTCTTGAGTTGAACTTTCCATGATCTACCTTTATCATCTCAGAGAGATATCTGTCAACGATGAAAGGGAACCCGAAACAATAGAAGTCCACCACTAGGGCAAAAAGTTGTGTGTAAGTTTTATTTAGCGTAAAAAGTTCATTGTACATATACCTCCTTATCTAAAAACAAATCACATCATTGTACATATACCTCTTTCATCGTTGACAGATATCTCTCCGACAAGAGAAGATGAAGGGTTACTACTCTGCTACTTCAAGTAGAAAAAGATGAAGAAGAATAAATGAAGTCTATTATAGAGGTTAGTAGGTTACTCATTACCGTTGAAGGTAAACATGGACAGTGAGAAGTGAGATTGATAACTTCTCTATGGAAGTTGCTAAAATAGTTAAACAAAAGCTGAAATTGAACAGTTATTTGGAATGTTCCTGATATTTACAGTTTTGCTTTTTTTGGTGAAATGAACTTGAAGAAATGATTGGTTGATCTTGCATGATTTGATCAGAAAATATATTCCCAAAAAAAATTAAAAACAACTTTTTCATGCAAGCAAGTAAAATTCAGTTTGTTGGACAATGAGTAATATAACTGGACAGTAAGATTGATAACTTCTCTATGGAAGTTGCTAAAATAGTTAAACAAAAGCTGAAATTGAACAGTTATTTGGAATGTTTCTGATCATTACAGTAAAATTCATTAGCCAGGCGTTTGTCAAAACGAACAATTAAAATAAACTTTTCATGCAAGCAAGTAAAATTCAGTTGTTGGACAGTGAGATTGATAACTGGACAGGTTAGCCAGACGTTTGTCAAACGAACAATTAAAATATACTTTTCATGCAAGCAAGTAAAATTCAGTTGTTGGACAGTGAGATTGATAACTGGACAGGTTAGCCAGACGTTTGTCAAACGAACAATTAAAATATACTTTTCATGCAAGCAAGTAAAATTCAGTTGTTCGGACAGTGAGATTGATAGGTGGCAGGAAAAAGCTGACATTTTGTTCCTTGTTGCAGAAAGAAATCAACAGTCGGATCGACGATTTTGTTTACCCTCCCATTGACATAAAAAATGTTCTTTTGAAAAACGTCTGACTGCAAAAAAAAAAAAAACTAACTCAAAAGACCAAAAAAAAAATGTTAAACCTTAAACTCAAAAGACCAAAAAAAAATAAAAAATTTATCCGAAGCGCCTCGCTTAGGCCTAAGCGAGGCGCTTCGAGTCAAAAATCATCTTTTTCTGACCTCGTACCGAGGTAGTTAAAAAGCAAAGAAAGCGCCTCGCTTAGGCCTAAGCGAGGCGCTTTCAGGGGGGGGGGGTTGAAATAGACCAGGCCATTTGAAACTGAGAAATAAAAGTATTGACTAAACAGAATAATGAAGGATGTAATTATATGAATGACTAAATGACAAAATATGTGTACCATCAAAAGAATAGGTCATTTAGTAGAACAAAAATATAAAGGATCAACATTTGATAACTTATAAAACATACTTATAATTCTACGTGTGTATCTATTGCTCGAGTGAAGTCTCTGTACAATTTTATTAGTTCCTTAAGACACTCTAAAGCTGCGATGTGAAGCTGGGAAAATAACAACCAAATAGATCATCATCATCATATTCATACTCAGTTAATCCCACCAATAACAAATCTGAGGAGGGTAAGATGTAGACAGCCTTACCTACCCATGAGAATAGAGAGGCTGCTTCCAGTGAGACCCCCGGCTCGATAGTGGTTTTGTATCAAGCCTTGGACATAAGGCACGTAACACTTAACAATCGGGACAAGCCCGATTGGTGCATATGCCCCTCATCTTTTGCCTATCAACGCCACCACATGATGCATGATTAACCGTCCGCCGTTTTTAACGTTATTTTCACGAAATTAGTAAAATAACGTTAAAATTAGTGCAACTTTACTTTTGCCTCTCGAGGGCCACACATATATATATTATACGCACACAACCGTAAGCGGGGCTTTAACAACCAAATGGATATCAAATGATATGTCATGATGATGATTGATGATTCTGATGTGTAAAGTGAGCATATGTGAAAGAATGACATACTTGTTCAATCTTTATTATGGATATACAATCGATCACCATGGGTGACGCCGAATAAAAGAGTCAATAGGTAAGCAGTGAAGATCCATTTTGAATATAAATAAAATGAATCTAACTGCTATCGACTAAAAAGATTGTAGGATGGTAACTTTTGATGTCTCTCAACTATTTTCTGTACTCAGATATAATTTAAGTATCTATTTTAATAATCACCACATGTTAGTCGATTTCAAAGTACATACATTAAAAACGATTTAAAAGAAATGCATGGTTGGGTGATTAATCATCACTTATCAACTAGAGATTTATCTGGTGTCGAAGAATTATAGAGGCTACATCTAACCGGCTTAGCAACCTTTGTTATCTAAAAACACCAATCAAAATACAAAAAAAAAATAAATAGATAATATATATGTAGTTAGCAAGTTTTTATCTGTAATAGTAGGTTCAAAAACATATATATCATCTTAACATGATCAGTTACTTGCCTAGACATAATTAATAATTAGATGAACCCATTGTGTTTTATTTTTCCGCATGAACAAAAATCCACTAAAACAATCGTTTTTTTTTTTCATTTTTTGTGTACCACTATAGTACTTGTTGGAATTGGAAAGATAATAAAATGCTCATTAATTAGATGCAATTATTTTAAATGTCGTACATAAAAGTTATTAACGTTTAAAAATTGTATGGGAAAATGCATGTGCCATGTAAATGAGAGAAATTTTTTTTTGAGGGAAATTAATGGGGAGATGATCTCACCAAGTGCCATGTGTCACGCCAGATTAACTATTCACCCACGTTTTGTAGTTTTCTCCAAATTTCCCCAGATTATGAGGTGTCGTCCTAGATTTCCCCAAAGCTAAACTATTTTAATTAAAAAAACCCACTTAATTTAAATGAAAAATACACAATTAAATAAAAAACAACATAAATTAAACTAGACATGGTTTCTCATAATTTGTCATGCCGAAACGTGTTTAAATATCTGGTTACCGTAGAAATGTTTGTATTCGACATGGACCGCTTCAATTGCTTCCTCCTCCGTTAGCTCACCCTTGCCATTTATCATCAGCTCATTGAAGATGTAATTAAATCTTGTAGACTACGCGTGGATGTCCCTAAACGGCTAAACCTGGAAAGATATCGTAAATGATGCGGCGAGTCTGACTCGACATAATTGTTTGAAAGTTGCGGTCCATAACGACTTTGATGCAGGAGGCGGCATTTCTTTGTGGACACTCACCCAAGTCGTATCCAAAGCTATGTCTTCTTCTTCGATCCATGACCTCGTTGCCATTTGAGATAGATCATAACTATTTTTACATATATGATATATATTTATTTTGAGAGAATTGTAAAAATGATAGGATTTGGGAGAGAAGTGTGTAAAATGGTATGATTTAATTGTATTTAAAAGTTTAAATTAAATTTTTCCCCTCAGAAGTTCTGATTATATAGTATCCGTATAGATTTTTTTTAGATATATACGGTTTTGATCCCCCGTATTTTGTTTCTATTCAATCATGGTATTTGGAAAGTAAAGAAGTGTTGAAGATGATGCAGTTGGACAACAATCAGAGGCAAGGCATGGCGATTTTGTTGATCTTGGGGAAGGAGAAGACGAGCAGGATGTTGATAAGCAATCTGATCTATTTATGTCATTTTTTTAAGTTAAGAATTTCTTTTTAATATTGTTGTAGACTTGTGGTCCATATGTGTGAGCAGAAGTTGTGTGATGTATCATGTAAGTTCTAAACTCTACAAGCATGTCAGATGAGTATCTAGTAAATAGTATGAAATTGCTGAAAACTTTGATTCGGAATCTATAATTGAAGAATTCAAAAATCTAAAAGGTCGCTGGCTGAACTTTAATTCTTCATCCAGGTACCCACGTTTTGTCTCCTTTTTAATGTTTTAGTGTCTTTGTTCAATGTTTTTTTAAACAAAGCTTAGAACTTTGATATATTGTATTTAATGTTTGACTTGACCCGAATCGAATCACCGACCCGGACATATAATCCGAAACATAGCTATAGAAAAAAAACAATTTAGGTCCCGTCCCGTGACTGATGATTTCCGACCCCCAGACCAATTTCTCAAGCTTCGCCATTGCTCCCACTTGGTCCCCAGCCCCCAGGCTCAACCCCGTGCCCTTTAAGAACTGAAACTGACACCCAAACTTGTTTGGCCAACTTGCTTTAACTGATTTTTAGCCAACTCTATTACCGACTATAACCGATTTTTGAAGCTGAACCTAAAGCTAAATTTGACTTAGACTTGACCCAACCACTATACTCTTAATAGAACTTAAAAATTTATCAACCAAGAATCAAGTACACCCACTAAAGTACCGAAGATATTTGTTTATTAAGAAAAGTGTCCACGGTATAATGTAATCGATTGATATAACAAAGTTGGTTTACGCAAGTGGTTGCAACTTTTAATTAATAATGCTAAAGTTTTATTTCAAACATGCTTTTAAATATTTAAAAAACAAAATGCAATTATTTTATACAATCAATCCTTTGCTGATGTTTTATAGATATATTCAAAATGATCTATAACATTATCCATTTATCCTTGCTTAGCATCTAGTGATCATGAGTTTAAAATACACGTCAACATATTGTTCGTTCAATAATTGCGTACATAAAGCTACACACATAAAAAGACTTCACCTTATAATTATGATTTATCTGTTATTATATAAAAATAGAATCTGTTTTTAGGTTAAATCCAAACAATAGTACGATATTACATTTTTGGGCTTGGGTTTAGTTTAAATAAATGTAGGGTAGTTTTTAAGTTGAACTCGTAAGCAAGTTTAGCTAAAAGTTACGTGTTTAGATTGACCTAATGGGTTTGTGGTTAATGATCCATTAACATGTTCATTTTTATTTATTTTAAGATATGTTTATGTTATAGTTAAAACTTCACTATCTTTGTATACACTTGTACTTTTTGGGAGTGTGTTTTTGTCAACTCTTAGAAGACTTCCTGTCGTGTTCGGAATCATGTTTGTGTAGGCAATGGGGTGCAACTCATGAACCCGTGTTATTTGATACCATATAAATGTAACAACATAAACCGCAACAAAAACAACCCTTTTAGTTTTTGATAATTAAGAGACCACAGGGTAGTGGGCACAATCGGCTTGGGCTTGGTTAGCTGCGAGGCTACACTGCCCCCCCCCCCTCCCCTCTTAATGGGGCTTCAACTCTAGGCAAGTAAATGAGGCTTGGGCAAGCCGAAGAGAGAAGCAAAGTAAGCCAAAGAAAGAGAAGAAAAAGTGGGGTTTTTTGGGTGGGACTATCTCATGGAGTGTGTGATTTGTGGATATGGTAAAATGGTGGAGTCCTTTGTTTTAGGCTACTTTGGGCTTGACGTTTCCGATGTTTAGGCTATTTTAAGCTAGTTTGGGGTTGAAATGACGTGATACTATGTGATTGATGGGTATGGGGTTACACGGGGCTTGTGCCCCTTCCCCCTAAGGACACCACTTGCACAGATATACCTCGAGTAATTATTAAGTCGGCATTGGAAAAGAAAGTAATCAAGTTACTATAGATAAAGTGGAATAACAACATATTTATATAAAACTAGGTGTATAAACATACACGTGTTGCGCGTTTTTCGTATTTGTTTTAAAAAAACAATGTTTCAAACATGAGACCTCAAACCACACAAATGCACCACAAACCACTCCACCACCAAGCCATTTTGTTAATTAGTATAGAATCATATGTATTTATAAATAAATAAGTGTTGGAAAAAAATAAAAATGTCATGTTTGAAACGGGTTCTGAACCCAAGACCTCAAATAACACACATATACCACAAACCACTCCATCACTACCCCATTTTATTAATTCTTATTGAATCATATGTATTTATATATAAATAAATGTTGTAAAAAAACAACTCAAATGGGTTTTGAACACAAGACTTCAAAGAACACATAAGCACCACAAACCACTCCAACACTACCCCATTATGTGATTTCTTATTAAACTATAGGTATTTAAGATAACAAAATAAATTAAATAATAATAAAAGTACTATTCAAATAATTTGTCTACTAATAGTATATATAATTGTTGATGTATATATTAAATTATTAACTATATGAATATAATGAAATAGTTTCTCAATGCTAGCTTTAAACTAATAAGAAAACATGACCTGCCTGTTCAGTCCTAACAAAAGTCCAAATATATGTTTAATTATCATATTCATTACCGCTCATCTTGGTCCAAACAAGTACACTGGTATGACAATGGTGGTTACCGAAGGGGGCCATGCAAAAGTTAGTGAGCATCTATATTTTTCTTTTCTTTACTTTATCATGATTGCCATTTAGCAACTTGGTTCTTCTTAATATGTTTTAGCAAGCTTCAATTTTTGTACATGTTAATTAGTAAACTCCTTAAACATCATTCATGTAGTGTAAGCTTTGACTACAACACAAATGGGCATTTGTGAAACGATCAATTTACGCACTTCATTATTTGGTTAGCTCTAGTGGACAAGTCTTTTCAAACAATAAATCCCATCGCATACATGTGGCGTGTGCTTTTTGTGTCAACATCCATTTCCCTATGATACACGCAATTATTATTATTATTTAAAAAAAATATATTATTTTACAAGTTTAAATAAATACATTTTTTTTAACGGCCAACAAATTGGAATCACTCACGGAACACTGGAGTATCAACGTGCCATCAGTGTTGCCACGCGATCATATTCCACCACCAAGTCACCAATTCAGGAGGAAACTCATAATTATGAGAAAACCCCCTTTGTGAGATTCGAACCTAGGACCTTATGGCCCTTAAGTCTTATCTCACCACCAAGATACCACTAGGCTATAATGCCTTGGGTTTAAATAAATACATTATAAAAACATGCATTATATTAAGTGGCGGATCTAGAAAATTAAACAAGGGGTAATATTTTATAAAAATTATTCTAAGGGGTAAAAAAATTTGTTTTAGGGGTACATTTTATAAAAATACCTTAAAAAACCAATTTTGTCCACTTCGTCAGGATAATCGAAGGGTAACAGACGTACCCCCTGAGTAAACTATACATCCGCCATGATTATATTCCTTTTTATTCTAGTATGGTATAGGGGTGTTCAGAATTCGATTCGGATTCGAAAAATTCGAAATTCGATTTAATTCGATTCAATTACCAAGAATTTGATTCGATTATTAAGAATTCGAATTCGATTCACTTTGAATTCGATTCCAGTGAATCGAATACGAATTTAGGATTTTAAATTCGATTAAATTCGAAATTCGAATAAAAACTATGCATGTATATTTTTTTAAATATATATATACACACATACACATTGTTATATACACAAATATACATATTGAAAAATAGAACTTTTAAATTTTGGTCAAACTCTAAGAGGGTGTTTGGGATTGAGTTTGGAAATGCAAAAGTGCTTTGGGTTAAAAGTGCTTATTGGCTTATGACTTTTTGAAAATGAGTTTTAAAAAAAGTGTTTGGATTAGCTTTTGGGATGAGAAAACGTCAAAAAGTCAATAGATTGTTATTTTTTTAAGTGTTTCGCTTAACTTATTGTGAATATTGGTTGTATGGGTGGCAGGGACGGATCTAGAGAAGGAGCAGGGGTAACGTCCGTTACCCCTCAACTTTTTTTACGTAGTGTATTTTTAGTGTATTTTTAATTTTTTTTACGTGTTTTGTATTACGTTACCCATGAAAATTATGTAACGTTACCCCTGAAATCTTGGTCTAGATCCGTCACATTGGGTGGTAGATTTGTAATTTTTTTCCAAAAGCCAAAAACCAGGATTTCTAACTTTTCAAAAACAATTTTTCCACCCTTAAAAGCTAAAAACCAAAAGTCAAAACAGAAAGTGCTTTTGGGTTACACAAACAGCTTATTGATTTATTAGTTTTTCCAAAAAGCCAATAAGTCAATAAGTTGTTTTGAAACTCAATCCCAAACACCCTCTAAGAACCCATAGTCTCTACAACTTTTACCATACCCATATTTTACATTTTTACCTTATACATCACAAAACTCTAACAAACTATACTCTCTACTATATTTACTATTCCCGTATTTGACATATTGTTGCTTATTAATTTTGTAGATTTGTATTTTATATGTTAAAAATAATGAGTTTGTATTAGTTTTAAAACTAAAATTAAAACAATTTATTATTTATGGTGAATTTGAACTAAATAGAATTTATTTGAATTCGATTCACATTCGAGTTTCTTATTCGAATCGAATACGAATCGAATAAATTGAATTTTAAGCGAATACGAATTCAGGTAAACGTATTAAAAATTTGAGAAATTCGATTCGAATAATTCGAAAATTCGTTATTCGATTCGTTGAACACCTATGGTATTACTATAGTTTCGTTTTAATAAAAAAAACATGTTACATGATTATAAGTGGTAACTGGTATCGCGTTGACACCTTTTAGTTTGTTTAGTTTGTGTGTCATATATATATGGAAGGAGAAAGGGAAAGGAGCTTGTACTAGATAAGAAGGTGAAGCTATTTAATTTAAGATCATAATTAAAGGAAGGAAACATGGGTGCTATGAAACTGATGCTGCTTCTCTTGATTCTTTTGAACTTCAATTCTCCTCTATCATTTGCTCATGTTGCCAACTACTCAGGTCTCCTCTCTCTCTCTCTCTCTCTCTCTCTCTCTCTCTCTCTCTCTCTCTCTCTAGTGTGTATCTTTCTTACAGATTGGATAAAACATGTTTGAAAAGATTAAACTTTCAATTCATCACTACTCGGTTATCGATTTCAGCTAAATCTTAACTTAAAGTTCTGCACTTGGTGTCTATCTCCACTGATCAGTTTTGAATCCTGAAGATGTGGTGGTTTGCCTGTTCTCGATCAAACTTTATATTTTCCTTTGAGAAATGTCAAACATATCAACTTTACCATGTAGTACGTTGTTTTTTTTTACCTAACTTTATATTCCTAGTGTTTTAGTTTATTACTTTTTTTTACTTAACACACACCCTATGATTCTATTCCTAAATTTACTTTCTTTATTCATTTTTTTTAACTCATAATACATCTTGATATGTTAAATCTTCTTAACCTTACGGAAAAGACATTTTAACACATCTTGATATGTATCACCAGGCTACATGCCCTTTCGTGTTTATTACATATATGGTGGATGGGGACGGACATATGCCGAATCCACCAGCCAACTAACATTTTTTTGTCCTCTCTTCTTTCACTCATCCCTTCTCTAACACACATTCGTGTTATCTGAAATTCTGGATAATTTCCATCTTCTATATAAATGTCACAGCATCTAAGGTCTAATTTGATTTTTCTTGCAAGTCACAAACGGTTCGATCAACGTGATAGAAATATTCCTTAAACCGATGTATATACATATATGTATGTTTGACAATGAGTTTTTATGAACTTCAAGCTTTTAAGAAAAAATTCATACTCAATAAAAAACCTTGTTTGGTTGAAGGAGCTTGAAACTTTTAGGTTAGAAGAACAAGTTCTATATTGAAACGGTACTAGTACTAACGTTTAAGAAAAACCTCATACTAGCTACAAGTTTTTAATGAGTAAATGACAAAAATACCCATTATATTATAAAAAATAAAAAATATATGCATACAAGCTTTTAGTTAATGCCCATTTTAGTCATTTTATACATTTTATTAAAAGTTTCAGGTACTCTGCCAAACGCTAAAATATATTTAAAAAGCTATAGCTACCAGCTTCTAGCTATAGCTACCAGCTTCCACCCACCAGACGGCCCAATCAATTTTGTCCCTCAAAATGAAATTTTAATTTGTAGCATTTCTTTATAAACAAAATTTTAGCCTAACAATTTAACTTTTTTTAACGGTGAATTTCATATGGGTAACCCAATGTCACACTGCCTAATCGGCAGCCCTAGTCAAGGTTTGCCCCAGACTATGTTGTCTTAACCGGGCCCGCACTGGTGTATCAGACTTGGTTATGACGTTCCTCCGGAAACCGTACTGCCTCCACACGACTTTCAATTTAACTATTGTTGGGAATTCCGAATTAGTTAAACCGACTTGGCATGCAAGGCTTAAGGAGGATTTCAAGGAGTGAATAATTATAGATGATTTAAATGTGATAAGGTCTAAAGTATTAGTTGTAATTATCATGTCCTAGAATATTGATTAATTGGTGGATAATTGTCTAGATTCCTATATGTGTTAAACTAGGTTGTTTGTTAGATAGTTATTGGCATTTTGAAGATGGATGAGTTGAGTTTTTTTGTCGAATATTGCGAGACAAATTCTTCGCGGTATTATTTATACTACAATGTGGGTTATATGGAATGAGAGGAACGCCCGGATTTTCACTAACAAATCGCGAAGACCTATAGAAGTAGTTCAAGTGGTGAAGTCATCCTCGTATTTCTGGATCCGCAATAGAAGTACATGGAAAGATATAGATTGGATTTCTTGGTGTAATAATCCTTTGGACTCGTTGTAATTGTTTTGTTGGCTTGGGGGTCATTTTGAGGACGCCTTAGCGTTTTTCTTTATGAAGTTTTCTTTTCAAAAAAAAAATTAATAGGCATCTTAGTTATAGTATAACGCAATAGGTTAGCTATATATACCATGTTAATTAGTAAGGGTTTATATGAAATTTTGAGTTAGTTTCTTCATTAATAAAACTTGTGGGAGTTAGCCATAGCTTTACACTCGTTTGATTATCGATTGGGACTTGAATATATGATACAAATTGTTTAATTAAATTATGTAATAAATTCTTTTTTAACATCTAACATATCATTGTCCAACATGAGACTAGAACAATCAATCGCTTAGAGCTGAATACATTTACTAACTACCATGCACCTTGATACCACTTTGGTGCGTAATACATTCTCTAGTGGCTGGTTTTGTAGGTATGAACGACAATGGAGTTGTAAACCAGAGCAAATTTGCCCATCCAAGTGCAAGAGGTGGTGGGCGCTCAACTGGAGAAAACAACAATGGAATTGGTGGTGACTCTAGCTCCTACCGACAAGGAGGTGGGGGAGCGGTCATACCTGTATACTCTGCTTCAGGAGCCGCTGCTAAGCCCAACAATCACCACAATGCAGCCAACACTTGTAGCATGTGTTGGAAACATAGGCTTCTGGTTGTTATTTCTAGTGTCTTAACTTCATTTTTACTACATATATGTAGTTAAAAAGTAAACATTAATTTGATGTTGGTACCTGTTCACCTCAATGCGGACTAATGTAATATTTGTTTATTGAGAAAAAAGTTTGTTTTACAAAATTCATTAATAACATTAACAATCGCCAATGTCCATAGAGGAGTGCCCGTCCCCGTTATCATTTTAACTAGAGCTATCCTAACTTTTGAATTATCTAACTCGTAACCCGAGTTTCCAGGAAAAAACAGAGTATTTGATGGAAGAACGGGGAATTCTTTTGATTTTTGAACAACCTATTATAATAGGAAAGCCGCTTTTAAACTAATTACCGCAAACCATCAACACTTTTTTCACGTTCATTGTTTATTCATATTTGAGATTTTTTCAGATTTTAGTTACACCGTGTTAGATGTCGACCCGATATGGATGTTCCTATTTTACCAAGTCTGTAGAATATATTCAAGAACAATGCTTGCACCTACCTTTTGGCTTTTACATCCTCTCCTGTTGGTGAATTGATCGAAATGGTCCCAAACATGATATGAAGTCCTTTTAATTTAAATTTCTTGTTCCAACCTTTTTTTCGTTCTCTTGTTGCCTTCAGCTATTTTCAATTTTTCATTTTTTTTTTATTGGAAGTGAGTTGTCTTTTATTAAAACATAATCGTGAAAAATTACATCAAGATAGCGGGCAGGCGGGCAACAAGCTGCGCCGCCACCCCTTTCTGGATGGCAAACCCTAGCCTACTAAAAACGAACCCCTGCCCCCACGGAGTCGAGACACTGCTATGAATAACCTGTTGGACTCTGGACAGGAAACAAATGGCTTCCGGTGCCAAGGAGCCGAAGGTATCAAAAGCCAGGGGTACGAAAACGTGTTGGTTCTCCTCACAAGCTTTAGCATGCTTCTCAACCTTCTTCGCTTCTGCTTTTCGCACCGCTTGCCCTACTACAAAACCATTATCCCTCAAACCAACCAGGGGAGATACACCTGTTAGGTCGACACAAGCGTGTTTCCCCCCGGCCCACCCAAAGACAAGCAGGTCTGCTGGACGTAGCGTTGATCTCCCTTCTGCGGGGTCCGAGAGGAAATTCAATGGAGCCTCTTTCTTGGCTGAGATCCCAGCCCTTCTTAAAATGTCCCAAAGAACGTCCCGGACCCAGTCATGCCTATATTTGAAACCAGGCAGCTCCTTACAGTGGACCGCGTGTTCCCCGTATTTGTCCAAGCATGCCTTAAAGCAAATCGGACATACTTCATCTTCATGGTACATGGGGATCACCAAACGATATTTAAGAATTGCCCTATATTCAACCCTAGACATGGTTTGGCCCAAACCTTCGATTGGGATAACATTCAGGAAATCTTGGGCATGGGGGCTTTGCAAGCATTCAATCACAGCCTTTTGGCGGGGGGACAGATCAAAAGTTTCACCCAGGCTCTGTGCGATTTTCCCAAAAAGGGCATTCGCCAAAGTTTTCTGAGGCTTTGGGGGGGCGGTGTCCTTGTTAGAAAAACCGCCAATATCAAAACCTGGGAGATAGTCATTTATCCTTTCGAGGGCCTGTACGTAGTCCAAGTCCATGTCGGCAACCCCGCTATTCCTTAAGATGTGGTCTTGGAGATTCCAAGACTGAGCTCCCGATGCCACAAAAGCGTACACCCTAACATCCTTTGCTGAGAGGAGCCCTAATCCTCCCAAACGCATCGGCAAGGATGCCAGTCGCCACTGTAGGTCACCAAAGAACGGACCCCCACATACCACTATGTCTTCGATGGCTCCCCGCAGACCCTTGTCAAAGCATGATATCGCTTCATCCATCATGGCGGGTTGGCAGATAATACTAATTGTTCACAATTCATATACGATAAATATTAATGAAATCATACTCAACTTCATATATTGAGACAACTAAATGTATCCACTCACCCACGCGAATAATATACTAGACTAGGGTGGTTTTTATAAGAGAAATGGATTTAATTACTTCAAATTATCGCCTATTGACAGATAATACTCTCAACTTTCACTTTGGCCAATAGCACTCCCAACTTGCAACTTATTTTCTTCCATCACCCCCAAACTAACGGAGGTCTAACCTGATTAGTCTTCGTGGCCAAAATGTAAAAACCTAAACTTTGGGATTTATAGAATTTAGGGTGGACGGTGAAGGGTGGTGGAGGTGGTTTAGAGAGAAAGAAAGAGACAGAGAGAGAAAGACGGGGGTGTGGGTCTGTCACAGAAGATAGGGGGTTGGGAAATATATAATTTAAAAAAATATGTAATAATAATAATAATAAAAAAAAAGTTTCAAAAATGCCCCTCAAGTTTTGGTTTTTATATTTGGCCACATAGAAGTTTTGGTTTTTACATTTTTGCCACGAAGACTAATCAAGTTAGACCTCTGTTAGTTTGGGAGTAATGAACGAAATAAGTTGGAAGTTTGGAGTGCTATTGGCCAAAGGCATAGTTGGGAGTATTATCCGCCAATAGGCGATAGTTTGGAGTATTAAAATCCATTCCCCATTTTATAACCCAGTTTATGTAATTTCACCCCTTCATCAAGCTTCTTACGTGTTTTGATTGAATAATACAGAAAGCGGTTATATTTAATTTCTAGGACCATACAGTAACGGATCCAAAAGTTATTTTCTATGATAATGATCAGAGGTCTTAACTGAGCTTTTAAGAAGGGTGATCGAGATTTTTTGCACTGCCCTAGTAAGTACATGGCTCCACCGCTGGGATCGAGAACAACACTAACCCAAAATACATTGGGTTGGCACAAAGATGCTCACCTATACCTAAGGTTGCAAAGGAACTGAACGAACACGAAAAGAGCCTTGTTTGTGTTCGTTTGATAAGGCAGTTATGTGTTCACAAACATTTATCGAACGAGATTTCCTGTTCGTGTTCGTTTGTTAAGAAAACATTCATGTTCATGTTCGTTTGTTAATTTTGTTCATGAACGCAAACGAACACAAATACGTATTCATGAACGGAAACAAGCATAAAGAGACATATATTAACTTTCAAATAAAATCGAATTCACATATATTAAGAAATTAACTAGATTAACCCAAAATATAACATAGTTATACAAACATACTTAGGTAGTGTTTGGTATGAAGGAATGGAAGGCGGAATGGAATGGACCATTACGAGATAATAAAAATAGCGTGTTTGGTTGGTTAAAGGAATGAAATCACCCATTCCACAAGGCATTCCATTCCCTCAAAACCATTCCATCCACCCCCATGTTTTTTTTCATTCCATCCCTCATTCACCCTTTATTAACACCATAACCCACCAACCACCACCATCGTCACCACCCACCACCGCCGCCACCAACCACCACTGTGGCCCACCACCTACCACCGTTGCCCACCACTGCTGCCGCCACCACCCACCACCGTTGTCACGACCACCAACCACCGCCACCCACTACATTCAACTACCCACCACCGTCACCCACCCACCACATCCCCCACCCACCACCGTCACCCACCTACCCACCGCAACCGCGATCCAACACCACCTAATGCCACCCACCACCGTCGCCCACCACCTACCACCGTCACCCACCACCGCCGTCACGACCCACCACTGTCGTCGCCGCCACCAACCACCGCCACCCCTACCTTCACCCACCTACCACCGCCGCCACCCACCATCACCGCCATCCACCTCCACCTATCGCCATCCACCTCCACCCATCGCCATCTTCACCACCACCCACCACCGCCGTTGCCACCCACCACCATGCTACTGCCACACACCACCACATACCATCACCGCCATCAACCACCACCCACCACCGCCACTACTTACCATCGTCGCCCACCCACCATCACGACCATCCACTTCCACCTTCCACCTTCCACCGTCGCACCATTGCTTCCGCCACCCACCACCACCGCTACCACCACATATCACCACCCACCATCACCGCCACTAACCACCACCCACCACATCCACTCACCACTGATTTTATTTCTTTGTCTTTTTCTGCCTATCCAACAAAACAAAGTAATGTTTTGTTTCATTCCCACATGGCAACCAAACAAGACATGGAATGGTAATGATCAATTCCATTACCTTGTCCATTCCATTACCTCGTCCATTCCATTCCCTCATCCATTCCATTACCCCATACCAAACAGTATTCATGAACAAAAACAAACACAAAGAGACATATATTAACTTTCAAATAAAATCGAATTCACATATATTTAAGAAATTAACTAGATTAACCCAAAATATAACATAGTTATACAAACATACCTAGTACTTAACATACATTGGTAAACATAATAAAGTAGTGTCTAAAAAAACAAGCTCGCATCTTAAACATGAAGTCTTTATTAATTAATTATTTATTTAAATTTAAACTCTTCACAAATTATTTATTTAATGATTATAATAAAAGTAAGGTTTATTGATCTCGTATAGCCATTTTTTTTAACGTTAGACTTCATTCAAAAAACGAGCAAGCCCTCAATATAAGGACCACTCAAACAAACCGATTACAACATGTACAATAGGTAGTTGACTTAATTATTCCAATCAATCTTATCTACATTCGATCTAGCCTTTATCCACAAATACTATCGCCACTACCTCAACCACCTTAGGATCCGAGTTTTGAAACACTTTCTTGTTTCGTTCCTTCCAAATGGCCCAACACATAAAATTATTTATTTATTTGGGTAAAATAATAAAAAATTATAGAATGTAAAAAACATTATAAAAATTAAAAACCCTATTAAACTATCGAACACAAACGAACATGTTACCGAACGGTCACAAACATAAACGAACGAACGCGGCCTCTGTTCATGTTTGTTCGTTTAACTAAACGAACAAAATTTTTTCAAACCAATTTTTTTGTTCATGTTTTTTTGTTTATTAAACCAACGAACACAAACAAACTTCCCACCAAACAGATCATGAACTGTTTGCTATCCAATTGGTGAGGGGTTCAAATCCCATAGGTGATAAAAAATTAGCCGTTCAAAAAAAAAACTGTTTGCTAAAAATTTAGTTCATTTGTAGCCCTACCTATTACCAACTCATATCGTCATTTATTTCAAACATAAATAGATCTATTTGAGCTAATATATCCTGTCAGGTGGAAGGATTTGATTGGCTCTCTAAAAAGTAAAAAATTTCACGCCGTGAAAATTTCTAAGCCAATGACAAAAAAAAAAGAACAAGAACACCGGGGGCGATGAGGAGACGTTTTCAGGACATTTTTAGGGTGATGCTATCTAGACAACCTCAAAAAAACCCTAAACAACCTTTCTACGAACCGTGGAGGTCCCCATGGGCCGTTGTGGCCAAATCAGGGAAAAATGACGGGTCGTGAGGGCCTCCACGGCCCGTCATAATACAAAAAAAAGTGAAAAACGACGGGCCGTGGAGGCCCCTACGACCCGTCCTAATACGAGGTACGAGGTGTCAGTCTAAATTCCCTGCAAAAGCAAAACCTTGTTGTTCTTGTTCTTTTCAACCTTGATTCTTATTCCCGGTTCTATGCTGATCATTTTGACTACAAAATTACAGGTAATGGACTGATAACAGAGACAGATTCTTTGTCTGGGTTTTCGAACCCTAGAACTGATCGTTGGACAATTTTATGCATGTTTTTGTGTCAACTGATGATTAGGTTTTAGTGGTTAATGATTTTAGGGGGAGAACATAACATATTCTAGGGTTATAACATATTGATTGATAGTTTTTGATTCTTAAAACGATGAAACCCTAGAATAGATTAAAAATCATTAACAACTAAACATTTGTTTCAATTGATTAAGGAAAAAGCTTAGTCGGTTGGTTCAGAAGGTATTCAAATGAAAAACAGATGTTAAAACGAGTTAGTTTGCGGATTTGATTTTAGAGTTGATGAACTGGTACGTTCGACCAGTAGAAGGGGCGAACCTGGAAAATTAGGTCGAATGTAACAGTTTGTTGGGACGAAAGTGGGAATTCGGGACGAAAGTGAATTTTTGGTTAAAAAATTTCACATTCGAACCAAAATCTCACATTCGTACCTCAAGAATTTCACGTTCGTACATACGATGGGACGAATGTGGAATTGTTTGAAAACCAAAATTCAAATTTTGTAGATTTTGTCCGGTTTTAACGTATTTTCAATATATTGTTTTACAGATATTCAAATGGCAAAACAACAAGCTGAAAATATTGAAGTTCCAGTACAAGAAGCTCCTGTTCAGAATGTATTGGAAGAATTGCCGTTTGAACCTGCTCACAACTATTGTGCTTTCGTTGGTGAAGTGCAGAAGCTTACTGAATTCTCTGGGATAGTTGATTTTCTCAGAAGGAGCAAGATTATTGATGCTATTGCAACACCTGCAATCATTTACAAAGATATTGTTGAAGAGTTCTGGAGGATTGCTCGCTATGATTTTTGGGATTCTAAAACAGCTATTGTAAGTGAGGTTCAGGGGAAGCTTGCAATGGTTACTGAAGACGATATCAGAACAACGTTAAAGTTAAGAGATGAAGAACCAACTGATCCAAGGAGTTTTTCCTGGATAGAGCAGAGGTTATGCTTTCTAAGAATGAAGTATAAGGGTCCGATTACAGATGGTGCACGGAATAAAGGGAAGCTATGTCCTCAGTTTAAGTACTTTTCTCACGCAATCATTCATGTGTTTGGAACGGTGAGTGGAGGATATGATGTTATGAGAAAGAGTCTAAGTTCTCTGATGGTTGCTTTAACATTGAACAAACCATTCAATGTGGCGGGAATGATTCTTGATCACATGCTTGAACCACTCAAGGGATTGAAGACAAAGAAGTTTCTATTAGATCCCAGGTTCTTGATGATGATATTTGATCTTAAGTATCCTACTTTGAAGAAAGATCCTACGAAGATTCTTGTTCAGGATCACATGAACATGAAGACGTTGATAAGGATGAAGGGATACAAAGGGGTTCCTGATAATGAGTAGCCACCACACAAGAATCTATTTGGGCAGTTGATAAATCCAGGGTATACTGATCCAGGTGAGAACAAGGCAAGGCATGCAAACAGTGAATCTGACAGAGATGATCCGTTAGTTCATGCTGATGCAACTATGAAAAGAAAAAGAGAAGTTAAGAATGCCGGAGCCAAAGGGAAGGGCAAGGCAAAAGCTGATGAAGCCGAACAAGCTAAAAAGCAACAGACAAGAAAGAAAAGCGTTGCTAAGAAAGGTACCCAACTGGTGGATGAAGAATCTTCTGTGGATTCTGAAGAAACAGAAGAAGATGAGCGTTGGGATTCTGATGATGAAACGTTGAAGAAGACCTCTAAGCGCAAGGCCACTGTTGCTGGAGAGTCTGAGAGTTTTAATAAGTCTGTTGAAGAACAAGTACAGAAAGAGACCATTGATTTAGAGAGTGGTGAAGGGGATCTTAGACTTGGTGCTGGAGATTTTAGTGGTTCTACTATTATTGTTAATCTGAAGAAACCCAAGCCCAAGTCTATGTCAAAACGGGATGTGAAAGAAAAGCCTAAAAGAATGAGAGAGAAGGAAGTAGAGATGTTATTAAAGGGTAAGAAAGTTCCTGAAGCTAGCACATCATCAAAAGTTTCTTCTCCAGTTGCAAAGAAACAAAAGAAGACTACTACAGAATCTAAGGTAGTTCCTGATCTGGACACTACTCTGCAGTATGTATTGAATTTATTCCGGAAAAAGAAGAAATCTCCTGAAGCTGAATCTTCCAATCCAAAAGTGAATGTTTCTAATAATGTCATGGAGGTTGTGAATAAACAGATGGAAGAGATGATGAAAATAATCACTGCACAACAAGCTGAGATAGAAAAGTTCAGAAAGAATGAAGAGAAAATGTTACATATTGTTGTTGCATCAAAAACAAATCAAGATGAGTTAGAAAAGAAGTTGAAAGAGTTAGAGAAAGAGAAAGACAAGATTGATAACCGAAGTAAGAAAAATAGGAGATTGATTGCTAGAATGAAAGAGGAGAATAAAAAGCTGATCAAAGACAATGAGAGAATGAGCAAGTTGCTTGACAAACTTTACAATGAAGCTCCTCAACTCAAGGAAGGTGAAGAGGAAGAGGATAAAGAAGAAGAAAAATTAGATTATGGGGATTCATCAGAGGATGAAGGAGATGATGAGAAATCTGATGATGATTCTGACGATGATGATGCAAGTGGCAAGTCTGGACAAAAGAAGAATGATGAGGATGATAGTGATAGTGATGATGATGATGATGATGATGGTGACACAAGTAAGTTTACGTTTGAAGAAAGATAGATTAAGAAGGGAAGTTCTGGACAGTCCAGTTCCAAGAAGAAGTCTGGAGAGAACGTAGATGCTGAAGATGATATCTTTTGGACAGAAAAGATCAAGGCATTATCTGCTGATGATAAGAATTTGTAAAGAAAGATGCTTAATAAGAAAGTTTGGACTATTGAGCTTACAGGAAAATTTCCTAAAATCTTTGAAGCAGATGACATGAGGTATGAGATTGAGTATAATGACCGAGATCTTGAAGAGGGTGAAGTGTCTGCTGCAGTTTCAAAAGAAATACTTGAAGGAATAGCGCAGCAAGTTGGCAAGACACTAGAGGAGATTATGACTGAACAGGTGATTCCAGACATTCCTGAAAAGGATGTTGGTAATCATTCTGATGATAAACAGACTCCTGAAGCAGAAGAGATTGAGATTGAAGACATCACAAACGAAGAATTTCCTGAGTATTTTAGGGATAAAAGTAATGAAGTATTCCCAGACTTTACAGAGGTAAACATGAAAGAGGCTGAGAATAAAGCAAAGAAGAAAAGTGAAGAGTTCATGAAAAATGTGTTTGGAGAGAGCAGTCAGAAACCAACTACAGAACAAAGTGATGGTTTGAAGACTTTGTTGCAAAAGTTGAAAGAAATGGATGATAAAAGACCTAAGCCTAAAGCATAGGGTGGATTTTATAGATATCACAACCAAATTTTCAAAGGCAGAGCTTTAGGTTGGAAGTATCTGAGGAATTTGAAATGCTGGTGTGCTCTGAGCATACATATAAATATGTACACTCGCGCAAATTGGGTTTTAAATTTATAAAAATGATTTTAATCTTAACATTAGAACACATATTAAAGGGCAAGCGCACCCTGTCACATATGTAGTAAAGCATAGATAAGAACCAAGTATCGATCCATGGACGCGCGCGGAGCGATTGTACTGAACCGTTGTCACTGATTTACCGGTAAGAAAAGATAGGTGAATGTTTGTTTTAACTAATTTAAACTAATATATAGCAATTATATATATAACACTCCAAATAGAAAATATATATATAAACTATAATAACAACCTAAACATGTCAACTACATAACATATTAAATAAAGGCGCGAGATCAACATTCCCATTTTCAGACAATTAGTATCCCTTTAGGGAATCCTAACATGACAACTATAAGGAAAGCTAACACGATAACACATGTTAACCACCTCAAATTGTTCATTAGCGAGCAGCTGATATAATCTCATGCAAATCTTCTAAAGATAAGCTAGTCATCCGTTAAGAGTTTTCTAACCTCACTAATCAAGGAAAGCAATACCGAATACACAATACAACCACCGAGATTAGCATAAAGTAGAGCATATCACAAACTATTATGTTTTACTAACTTTGAAAACAAATCTACTAGGGTCGCCATTTCTACCAAAATAACTAACAAAGATTATCAACCGCGTCAAAGATTAGTAACAACACCATTAAGCCGATTAAGACCTTTTTACGTGCCGATAAACATTCTTGATTATTATTCGCCTGACTATAACCAAACCAATACCCGGTTACAGTTTCATGGTGTGAACACATCAACAAGTTAACTAGTTCACTACTGATTGATTAATCGAACGGTTTTTCAACATGTATCCGACTAACACAACACAATAATTATTACAGCCCCGCGAACATAACCACGAATCTAACAATAACAAAACATGTTTGCCATATGATCATCAAGATTTAATACATGAAAAATACCAAATTCATACAAAACATGATTAACATACAAAGATTGTTTATACTACCTACTAAATACATAAACGAAAGTAATAGATAACCGACACTTGAAAGTACCCAAAAGTTAATGAAATGACTCAAGAAATCAAACCATAATCAAGCAAGGTTAATATGGATCGGATGATCGGATCAATCTTTGGGATTCCGGGCTATGAACGGACGTGATTAGCACCTGCTCAAGGCTCCGAAAATCGCCAGAGGACTCCCGAAAAGTCTTGAAACCAACCGATCACGAATAATGAAGTTTGAAAGGGGTTTTAATGAGGCTGAGAAAACCGAACGGCCGTTCGGAATTCCGAACGGGCGTTCGGAACACAACTTGGCCGACAATCTTCTGTTTTGCTTTCCCGGACTTCGAGGCTGCTGCATATAATATTTGGTAAAAGTGAACGGCCGTTCACAATGACCGAACGGCCGTTCGGAATGATACAGCCTTCCGTTTTCGCGCACAAGCCATCGTTTTTGATCCGGTTCGCTTCCTGGACACCGTTCAAGACCTGTAATCATAAAGATACCCAAATAAGTACCAGTCCATCATGTATAAGGCCGAAAACGTATATAAATGGGAGTTAAACGGGGTCTTTTATATGTATAAATTAACGTATATCAAACATCCCCACACTTAAACATTGCTTGTCCCTAAGCAATAAAAAACTCAACAACACTCCCAATGGCAACACGAGTAGCAAACCGGAAAATTAATAAATCAAACGGCTAGTTGGTTTGTCAAAAGACATCATCAAAGACTCCAAACCGACAAGCGCTAGGATATATATATATATATATATATAGAAAATCAAAGCAATGGTTAACATCAAATTGACATAGCATGCATACCTTTACACTACTCACAATGTTCACACACACTCGGCTTATTTGTGGGTCATACATATGAAATGTGTATGTGTAAACTCTCAATGCCTAGACAATGACTTATGCGATATCATATGCTTGTTAAAAGATCTAATCTTTACCAATTCATATATAGAAATGCATAAATCAAGAGGACTTTATGGGTTGTAATGATAGGCAATGGCAAAGGGTGTGGAAAGGATATTTATAGTGACAAAACGGCTAAAACTCGGTGTGGTTATGTCTAACTAAATAGAAACAAACATAAACTATACAAAACAAACGCGAACATAGGCGATTTTTATTTAATTCGAGCTAACCACAAAATTCTAGCTTCAAAGCTCTAAAAACTGCTCAAACTCTGTAAATCACCCTATTTTAGGGTATATTATTTTTCTGTATTTTTCTGAATTTTTCTGCTCTTTTTTTTTTGCCATACTGAATATAACTGATAACTATATTGAGAATATACACAAAACACGGGATCTAAATTCCCGAACATGAACTATAACACAAAACGAGTCAAACAATAACCTTAACCGAGTTCCAACACAAAAGGTTAAAAAGAAAAAAGGCTAAATTTGGTTTAGTGGTGAAATGTTGGGTTATGTAAGAAAAAAAAACGGATATAGGCTCAACAGGGTTAACTAGTGGATAACATTTGGGTGCGGGAAACAGATAAAACGAATGGAAAAGGCTTAATTCAAAAGGGTATCCTAAATGCCTCAATCATTTTCGTGCAAATCTACACATATATGATCTCGAAAAGTATGCTATTAACAAGTTCTAAATCACATAAGCCATTCGGCGCACGCATATTCCGCATATAGCGAGCAAGTATCGAAAAAGCAATAAAAGGCTCAAAAAGAATGCTCGCGTAACGGGGGAAATGGGTACAAGAAGATACATGTTTTTGATTGGAGAACGGCTGAAGCGGTGATTGTGTTGAGAGACGGAAAGGATGCTTACAAGAAGATACATGTTTTTGATCTGATGTGGATCATAGACTGCACTTTTGAAGACATCATCATGCTATACTATAATCCAATCTATTGTGAACCGAAAGATGCAAATCAAGCAAGAAAATATCAACAGGTGGTTGGAGTTTGCTTTGCATATGATATTAATTCTGGAAGCAACTTAGAGAAGAAACTGGGTGAAAGAGTCAAGATGAATGAAGTGCCAAAACGTTCAACGAAGAGAAAACTTGAACCTGAAATGACTAAAGATCAAAGGAAACAACTACGTCTGAAGCTGATGAACAAAGGAATGGACGAAGCACGTAGGCAATCCAAGCAATAGTCGAGGGGGAGTTTGTTGATGCATAATGTGCGACTAGTGCTTTGTATTGAGAAATAAATTTGTTTTATGATTTGACGAAAGGGCGAATGTAGAAAGTAATTAGGGCGAATGTAGAGAATAGAGGTCGAAGGTAGAGGATAACAAAGATAAGTTCCAGATTCGTGCTATGTGGAAAGGCGAATGTGGAAAAACTCCACATTCGACCTAACGCTTGGGGTGAACGTGCAGGTCTATATAAGGAGAAACTTTATTTTATGATGTAACTTTGATCCTTTTAGAGTGTGTGTCTGGTCTAGTGCTCTCCAGTGTTTGTGATTATCTGAAAACAGTCTGATTGACTTGTAATCCTTAATGTAAACACATTTTGACAAGTAATTAATGAAAATGACAATTGAAAAGGTGAATTTGTGCGTTTGATTCGATAACTATCATATTGTAACTGTTCTAGGGTTTTCGCACCTAGAATAGTAGACTTGTATGATCAAACCAATCTGTTTTTGATAAAAAGATCCTCTACATCCCTCCTCCACCAACGACCACCTCTCTCTCTCTCTCTGCCCTGCTCCTCCTCCTTCTGCCACCTCTCTCTCTCTCTCTACCGTCCTCCTCCACCACTATAGGTATTATTATTGTTATTAGTTTTAGGTTTTTTTTTCTTTGTGATGGGGCTGTGGTGGTGGTGGGTTGGGGTGAGGGAGTTTGTGGAGGTAGGTTGGGGTGAGGGAGGGCAGTGGTGGTGGGTCGGGGTTAGGGCAGTGGTGGTTGGGTGGGGTGAGGGCAGTGGTGGTGGTGGGTCAGTGGTGGTGGGGGTTGTGGTGGTTGGGTGGGGTGAGGGAGGTGGTGGTGGTGGTGGTTGGGCTGTGGTGGTGGTGGTGGGGCTGTGGTAGTGGTGGGGCAGTGGTGATGGGGGCTGTGGTGGTGGTTGGGTGGGGTGAGGGAGGTGATGGTGGTTGGGATGTGGTGGTGGTGGGGCAGTGGTGGTGGTGGGGCAGTGGTGGTGGTTGGGTGGGGTGAGGGAGGTGGTGGTGGTGGTGGGGCTGTGGTGGTGGCGCGCATTGTGTTTTGGCGCGCCTAAACGTAAAGGCGCGTCTAAACCTAAAGGCGCGCCTAAACATAAAGGCGCGCCTTTATGTTAAATATAAAGGCGCGCGCCTAAACATAAAGTTGGTATTTAGTTCGTTTATTGTTATTGTTTTGGGATCTTTTAGACGACTTGTGTTGTTTGGTTCGTACAAAAACAGAGGAAACTCTGCCGAAATTTTTGTTGTGATAATGATCTTTGTTTTGTTTTGCAGATATGGCACCTAGAAGGAAGCGTGCTCCCGAGCCTGAAGATGGGGATCCTATGGCGTTGGGTCAGATGACTGACTGGGTATACAGGTCCCACCACGATCCTTATGAGGTCGCCCGGTGGGACAAGATGGAGTCGCATCCTGTTTCCGCATCACGCGGCATCGACTGGACTGCACTTCATTCCATCGGTGCGGCGGAGAGATTTTTGGAGTGGATCCCCGCCGACAGCCCGTGGGAGCGGATGTTTGCTGACCTCCACCAGGATGTGCATCGGCCGCTTACGGTCGAGTTCATCTCCACCTTTTCCTATACGCCGCTCCCAACCGGTGCGTATCTCGATGCTGATCATGATCCTGAGATACGGTTCTGGATGTTTGGACACCTCCACACGTTTTCGATGGACGATTGGGCTATGAGGTGTTTAGGGTGGTACACCAAGGACGAGCTCGTCCAGGATATGTACGTTGCAGGCTTGACCACTTTGCCTGACGACATGCTGATTTCGTGGTGGCCCACTATCGGTGGTGGTGTAGCGTATGCGGCGGACGCCGAGTGGTATTATTATTTAAGTTTTAGCTTTATTATTATTATTATTACTGCTGTTGTTGTTGTTGTTGTTTAGTTCGTTTAGGTTTTTAGTTTGTTTATTATTATCGTTATTTTAGACGACTTGTGTTGTCTGGTTCGTACAAAAACAGAGGAAACTCTGCCGAAAATTTGATAATTTTATTATTATCTTGTGCAGGGCCAGCAACATCAGGGACCCTCTGATTCGTTACCTACACTGTGTGATTACCTGGTCTATTTCCGGGCGGTGTAGTTCTAACGAAAGGGTCAATCAGATCAACCTTTTCTTTTTGTACTGCGTCCTCAGGGGGAGGCCGGTTGTGCTGCACAAGTGCTTTGCTGACTACGTTGCCGGCTACCCTCATAGGCATTTAGTCGGGGCTATTCCGATTGGGGGTTGGTCACCGCCATAGCGTTGCGCGTATGACCGACCGACTTGTGGATCCATATTGAGGACCAGAGATTACCGAGTCCGATGTTGGCCAAGTATGATAATTATTTATTTATTATTTATTGTAATTTATAATTTATTATTAATTAATATTATTGTTATTGTTGTACGTTTCAGGCGATTAAATATTACGACTATGCAGCAGATGAAGGTGGCGACCAGGGTCCCGGGCAGCCGTCCACCCGCATATTTCCAGCGCGCTTGGGGTCAAGTTGGCGACCGTGGTGAGCATTTTGTACCACAGCCGCTGGTACATATTGAGTGGCCGCGTGCCGAGAAGGTTCAGATGCCACACGTTGGCGACGACGATCCACCGTAGGATGTAGCGATGCCAGAGGTCACCCCTGATGCCCGACTGCATCCTGGCCGCATTTATCACGCTGTTAGGTTGCCTGAGACCATGAGCCAGCTACTTCAGCAGGTTCTGGATCAGATTGAGTCGCTTCGGGTTGAGATGGGGTCGATTCGGGCTGACATGGGGTCGATGCGGGCTGATATGGAGGGGATGCGGGCGGATATATGGTGGTTGGTGCAGAGCGAGAATGATAGGAGAGCACATTTTGGTATGGAGCCACATGGGGCGTCCACCAGTCAGCAGGGTGGGGCGTCCACCCGTCAGCCGGGTGGGTCTGGTCAACCGGACGGGTCGGGTCCTTAGTTTGTTTATTTGGATCTTGTATTTTGAATAGTATCGTTTTTTTTATTTGAACAACATGTTTTATTTTGTATGTAAATGTTTGAATGTTATGCTTTATTTTATTGTTCGTATCTTTGGTTTTGTTTAGTTCGGCAACATAAACGTTAATAAAAACCAAACATTCATATTCGCATCCATATAAAAAACCAAACATTTATATTCACATCTCTAACCCATCTTAAACACCCACAATACACTTATAAAAACCAAACAATCATCACTCAATCATTGTCAATGATTATCAATGATTGGTAATCATTTAGGGTTTTGTTACGGGTCGTGGAGGCCTTGATGGGCCGTCGTTTTGTCGAGTTGGCGCCTATACGGGCCGTGAAGGCCTTAACGGGTCGTATGGGATTGTGCAAATAAAAAACCCTAATGTGTATATAACCGGAGCCCATTTTTACCCCATTCCATGCCTTGGATATTCACACAACCAGGGTTTTTATTTGCACAACCCCTCCACGGGTCGTCCAGGCCTGGACGGCCCGTGGAGGCTCAAACAGGCAAAAGGACGGGTCGTCCAGGCCCCGACGGCCCGTCCAAATCCCTTAACCCTAAAAACGACGGCCCGTTGGGGTCTCGACGACCCGTGCACTAGCATCCAAATCAATAACAATCATTGGTAATCATTGGCAATGATTAGGTGATGATTATTTGGTTTTTTTATAAGTGTAGTGTGGATGTTTAAAATGGGTTTGAGATGTAAATATAAATGTTTGGCTTTTTATAAATGTTATTTTTTTTATTTGTATAATATGATCTTTTTTATATGATTGTGTATATGAATATGAACGAATGTTTGGTTTTTTAGTAACGTTTATGTTGCCGAACTAAACAAAACCCAAGATACGAACAATAAAACCAAATAAAGCATAATAAGCATAATATTCAAACATTTACATACAAAATAAAGCATACTGAGTTCAAATGTACAACTAAGGAGTCGACCCACCCGGCTGACCCGACCCACCAGGCTGACTGGTGGACGCCCCACCCTGCTGACTGCTGGACGCCCAACCCGGAAGTGTACGCGGCTCCAAACCAGCATCCCGTCGTCTCTCATTCTCGCTCTCTAACAGCCACCGCATATCAGCCCCCATCGTCTGCACATCAGCCCGCAACGACCCCAACTAATCCAGGATCTGCTGAAGTATCTGGGTCGTGGTATCAGGCAACCTGACGGCATGATAAACGCGACCAGGATGTTGTCGCTCATCAGGGGCAACATCTCGCATCTCTACATCCACCGGTGGGTCGCCGTCGGCAACGTGTGGCAGCTGGACCTCTTGGGCATTCGTGTAACGACCCTGGCTGTCGGTGCCGGGTCGTCGGGTCGGGTTATCGGAGCTACGCAGCGGAACTCAGGATATTGACAGTCTTGACTCTTCCAGGATTTCACGTCATTATATCTGTTGGGTTACCTGAACACATGCCAAAAATAGTTTCTGTCAACATAAAGTTGGTGAGGTCGTGTATTTTATAAAGTGAATGGCCAGTTCGTTTATTTATAATTCTTTTATATAAAACATGCTTTACTATTCTAGTTCTGGAGGGGAAAACATATGCTATTATATTCTATTAAATTATACCGATTATATGTCAATCTATTATATTCTATTAGTTGCCATTCCTATCGATGGTACCACTCTGTTTATGGTAAATATAATTATTCCTACCCTCTACTCGGGTAAGACTGGTTCTTGTCCTCTAGTCGGACAAGAAAGGAAATGGCGATATACCGGTCAGTACTGTCCTAGTCGTTTCTATTATCCCCTTTTCTATTATACTTCTTTTATAAAATCTATTATGTAAAGCATTTCTAGGTTTTCTAATAAATGATATGTATTTCCCCCAAAACGTTTAATAAAACAGTAAAAGTGGGGAGTTCACGATACTCACAGGTTTGCGTATAATCTTCTATAGTCTCTTTTATTACAATTATATGTCATATATATCGATACGTTTTACGCGTGGGACTTGTTAGATTGTAATACTTAGGATATATATCATATATACAATTTATACATATAGAATTCGGTATATATTAGATAGTCCTAAACTCGGGGTTTATTATTGACACGACACGGACATCCTAAATCTAGCTGGCCATTACAGCTTGGCACTCGTAGCTAATAAAGCTGGCCATTACAGCTTGGCACACGAACCTAGAGAACTCTAGACACGAACTTACCCGGATGCTGGTTCGGCTGAGCATATTATTATTAACGCGAGTCTAGTATATCGTTTTATATATCGAATCTTATATATATATAAACATATATATTTTATATACGTTTATTATTCTCTTATTATTATATCAAGTCCGTACGTTCCCGTATTATATATATATATTCGTATAATTCTAATAATCCTCGTCTAGCTATTGGACCGGGTTCTATTCCGGGTGTTGACCAAGTCACTGGGTCGACTTGTTATCGGGTTCAATCTCACCGAATCGGTTATTGGTACCTCGCACAAATAACAATCATAATCTTTATATTAATAATAGATTATAACATAATATTTGATAACCAATAGAACGATTAGAGATGTATTTACCGGGGATATGACCGAATCTCCTCGGGATATAATCGGAATATGATCAGAAGTTAACCGGTCCCCAAAGATAATAATACACACACACATCAACGGATGTGTGTGTGAATAATAAAACAGTCGGGTGGTTTAGGCAACCGGAGTTCTACTGGAAAACATCGGCACGACCAGAAGCTGACCGGACTTCATCGGATGTTGACCTGAGATTTACTAGAAAACATAATACCAACCGGAATACAACGGGAATCAGCCAAAGGCCCCAATCCACCAGATTATAATACACGAACATACCCACATCAACAACTATGGTTCGGTCTGATCATAACTGTCCGGTGACATACCAGTCACCTGATCAGAAGAAGCGAGAGTCACAGATAGCTCCCGTAGATTTACGACACAACCCGGTTATGATTCCCGAGCAGACAGACGATTACAACTCTGATGACAGTCACCATGACTCGGTGACTGTCTGATTATACGGACGAGCAGAAACAAGAAGGTTTGGAGTTGTGTTATCTAGTACAACACCAGACAGGGTTCGGGTTGACTGATTAGAAATAACCGGTGATACACTCACCTGTACAGAAGGGAACAAGGGTTACAAAGGACTTACGATGGTCACCACAACCTGGTGACCGTCCGTTTAAAATAGCGAAGAGGAGGATGGGTTATGGTGTCCAAAGATTGAAGATGAAAGGTTATGGAGTTAGGTTCGATCGATTCACAGTAGAGACAGAGGATAAGAGGGTTTCTATCGTTGACAGTCACCATAACCGGTGACTGTCCGGTTCGTTTAATCAGGAGCAGAGGAATGAACAAGGTGGTTATCGGGTTATAATAGGTTGGATTCGATGTTGACTCGATGGAAAGAGGGGTTATTATCGGGTTGTTATTATTGGAACAGAAAGGGAAAAGGATTGTGGTTCGGTGATGGTTATGGATGGTTACCGGGGAGGAGGGAGGCGGCGTCCGGCGGCGGCGGCGCCGGAGGGTGGCCGGAGATGGAGGTGGTTGTGGCTGCTCTCTTTTACACACACATATGTGTGTGTTCGTATATGTTTGCAGGCATTTGAGGACAAGCAAGGTTATAAGAAGGGTAATAAAATAAAGGGGTGTTTGGCAACGAGGATAATAACTGCGACTCGGGTGTTTGGTAACGAGTATAACAATAAAATAAGAAACGTTTGACAACGTTTTAATAGAAGATAAGGAGCGTTTAACCGAGATAATAAAAATCCAATAATTATTATCTAAATAATCGATTGAAACGGTTAGTCGCGAGATTCGAACTTGAATATTTTATTAAATAATCGGGTGGTCGGGTACGATCCGACCCGTTTAAGAGACCCGTAACACCTCGAGGTGTTACACTCTCCCCCCCTTAGGAAATTTCGTCCCCGAAATTTGAGTGATCTTGTATTTTACACCCTTAATCGATAAGGATGTTACAATTCAAACCTAAACACTTATCAACGAGACAGGGTCAGTTCTCATGGTTCGAGAGGAATTCAATTTCATATCAATTCAATACTATGAATAATTAGAAATGTCAATCTGTACGACTACATCTTGATCATTCTGCTAATCACGTTTTAACCTTTCTTGCTATAGTCATGTTAATATAGATACATGGACTATCTGTATTTTCAGGTATGACTATTAAAGGTTCTTGGTATAGATTGATATTTTTCTTTATACTATGAATATTCTTCTTATCTTATTCCTCATTAGAGTGAGAAACAGACTGAATATCATTCTTATATAAAGACAATCCAAACATACTTGAGATTCTAATTATTTTTCTTTTGAAAGATTTACAAACCTCCAGCAAACATCACTAGAGTCTTAAATCGATACGATATACTCATCGTTTGATATTCGGATTTAACTACAATGATGGATTCTATATGGTTCTAGAGAGATAGATACGGAAGTCCCATCCCTTCGTTATCATGACTTGAATGGGATCCGAGTTACTACCTCTTTTATTCGAACTTTAGAATTTACCATCATTGTAATTCTGATTCTCAGAGAGTAGGAGTGATTTCTCAAATTATTAGACGTATCTTATCCGAAGTCTAGAGGTGCCGGAAAAGACTAATTGAACTTGTTGAATTACACGGTTTCAACAATTCCTTTTTATCTCTGGAGAGATGAAAGGCATCATCATTGATGAGTCTTTTAGGAAAGATCTTCGAATTATATTCTAATAACTCTTTCTTTGATAATGATTCAACTGACATTGAATTTTTATCACTTTTCTTTTTTCATTATCTTGACCTACTGAAATCGGTTATTGAGACTTCTCTTAAATCATCGATAATAATCTTATTGACTATTTCATTGATGATTGACTGCATTGTATCTCATTACATATTATTTGACTTTTCTTATTGTATTATCGTGAATGAGGTATTTCACAATTCTACAGTCAATATATGTAACTTTCTCTTTATAGTCTCGGAATCTACTGATAACAGTTGTCGTTACGATTCTTTGACTTTAAAATTCTAGGAACAATGCATCATTCATTCTTTCTCAAAATCGTGATTATCATTCAGGTTTAATGCATGAGTACTTATTGCGTTAAGTATTTCTGCAATTATACCTTCTTGATATCACTTCAGGATTTGATACACTCTCGATAAAATATTCTATAATTTCTTTTAATATATATATTCTTATTCTGATAATTATTTGGCACTTCGTATGCCTTTCTATTATTCAGACATATCGGATGTCTTTTCAATTTATAGTTCTTCTTATTTTTCGATTTATATTCTTTTATTTATCTATTTATATCCAAGCAAATATTGATATTCATTTATAGCAGACACTATAAATCCAGTATTTCTATAATATATGCTTGCTTGGAATAATTCTTTTATATTTATGTATTCGATTAAAGTCTATACTTTCAGTGTCTGAAAACACATTCTGATAAACGTGTATATAGGCAATCTATCATATCTTCTTAATCCAACTTATTATAAGCGAAGCTTGTTTCATCTGCATATTCGTGTAGATAGTTCTTGCCAGAACAGTGATTTCTTAATTTATCTCTCACAGCCTTTAACTCGGACAGGAATTCCGTCCTTCCTTGGCCAGAGAGTTTCACTGGAAAAATGAGCATAATTTTATTCATTTTTCGTTTTCACTTCGATTATACCTTGCGAATCTCTACGCGATTCCGCTTGGTATCAATCGTATTTCAATATATTCGATAAATTATTTCTTTTAATAATTCGTTGGATTCTACCATTTCCGGTTTCTGAATCCATATAAATTTATATCTGTTATATTTTAAGGATTTAACAATTCTTTCATCACTTCTTATTCATGAATTTCAACTTGGTAACACTTGACCGTTTTACCAATTTGATTGTATTATAACTCGCACGAGTCTTTATACGAAGTGACTACAAAGATTTGTTCATAGCATCATATGTCCTTATAAAGAATCCTGTGACTTGGTGGCAAATGTCCGGATATACCTTCTGTAAGGGTCCAGATATCATTTGCCCCGGAGATTGCACAGTGGACATACAACTATCTTTGGTTGGCAATCAGAAATCAATATACTGATTTCTATGATTCGTAGAATTTAACCAATCGATGGTTTTTATTCTACGAATATATCTTTAGTCGTATTTCACGAAGAAATTTCAACTAGATTGCCAGTTCTGTGGTCGTATTCTCCACATATAATACGCTGATGGTTCGAATATATATTTCTTTTTATTATTCATGTTCTTATTATTTCTTTTAATATGCTCATGACACAGACAAACTGTGATCTTGATAAATTCCTACTCGAATGTTCCTGTGCCTGTGACATTCATAATTATGTCGCGATCATAATTACTATTTCACCTCACCTAACATTCCAGTATTTGTTTATCTTAATCACAATTGGTATGTGTCCTTCACATATTATTCTGATATTCTTTTCTTTATTTTCTCTTGAATTTGAAATTATATTAATCCGGAATAAAACATGTTGATCCGAGTCTAACGAAATAGACTGTCAATCGTTCAAGAATTTGATTACGCCAAAAGATGTCCAATATAACTATCCAATCTTTTTAATATCCCTGACTTGCTCGAGTCATAGGATTAAGACGGTACTTATATTGTCGCATAATCGAGCGAGTAAGAATTCGGTTTCTTTTGATAGATTCCAAATTATTTTTGTCACGAGACTCGAAATAATAATATTTCTATTCAAAATATTATCTTAATTCTCGGAAGAAAAGACCGAAGATGTCATCTGGCTAAGGTTTCTCTATATATATATCCAAAGAGAAATTTATAGAACGTGGTAAATACTTATTGTTCATATTTTTGAAATAAAAACTTTTAGGGAGGATTAATAATAATAATACTGGTTTAGTATAAAAATAAAAATGACCGGGAATGAATTCAGTAAACTTCGAAGTCATACCGAAAAGATTTAAAACAACTTGAATTGTCGAGGAATCTGTCCGATTTCTAATTAAATAATTGGAGGAAATTCTTTAGAAACATAATACTCGTATGTCTCTAGCATATCTGATTTTATCGAAATTTCGGAATTTTAAAATAATATTTCTGGAAACTCGATCATAGGAATGTTCAAGTCGGAGCGTAATATTTGTATTCTATTTATAAATATTTGGAATAATCGTAAGGTTAATGATTTGAGATCGGATATAAATAGCCACTGAGACCGGAATAATTCAATAAACTTATCTGAAGTTTCTTGAATCAACGATGGATGATTTATGTTTTATAATCTATTTATTTTTCTATATATAAATATATATACTTTTTATAACTTTCGTCATTTCTTTTAATATATCTGGTTTCTGTTCTGTATTATTTTTTATTTCATATGGCCTTAATATCCTGTAAGATTTCCCAGAAATTAGATGTGCGTGTAAATTCACAATTGTGTACATAATTGTCAATTTACCCCACATAATCATTCTAGTACTATCCTGTATTGGATTCGTTTTAATTTTTAATATACTGTTATGGTTCTCACCAACTTTATAATGGTTTGGCATTTAGGTACCCAAAATTTTATCCTCTAATATTCTTTTACCTTATACATATTTCTAATCAGAATTTCTTTTAAAAGACATTTCTGGTAGATCCTGGATTAATAAAAATTTCAAGACTGTCATCAAGCGCCGCTCTGATACCAACCCGTAACGACCCTGGCTGTCGGTGCCGGGTCGTCGGGTCGGGTTATCGGAGCTACGCAGCGGAACTCAGGATATTGACAGTCTTGACTCTTCCAGGATTTCACGTCATTATATCTGTTGGGTTACCTGAACACATGCCAAAAATAGTTTCTGTCAACATAAAGTTGGTGAGGTCGTGTATTTTATAAAGTGAATGGCCAGTTCGTTTATTTATAATTCTTTTATATAAAACATGCTTTACTATTCTAGTTCTGGAGGGGAAAATATATGCTATTATATTCTATTAAATTATACCGATTATATGTCAATCTATTATATTCTATTAGTTGCCATTCCTATCGATGGTACCACTCTGTTTGTGGTAAATATAATTATTCCTACCCTCTACTCGGGTAAGACTGGTTCTTGTCCTCTAGTCGGACAAGAAAGGAAATGGCGATATACCGGTCAGTACTGTCCTAGTCGTTTCTATTATCCCCTTTTCTATTATACTTCTTTTATAAAATCTATTATGTAAAGCATTTCTAGGTTTTCTAATAAATGATATGTATTTCCCCTAAAACGTTTAATAAAACAGTAAAAGTGGGGAGTTCACGATACTCACAGGTTTGCGTATAATCTTCTATAGTCTCTTTTATTACAATTATATGTCATATATATATCGATACGTTTTACGCGTGGGACTTGTTAGATTGTAATACTTAGGATATATATCATATATACAATTTATACATATAGAATTCGGTATATATTTGATAGTCCTAAACTCGGGGTTTATTATTGACACGACACGGACATCCTAAATCTAGCTGGCCATTACAGCTTGGCACTCGTAGCTAATAAAGCTGGCCATTACAGCTTGGCACACGAACCTAGAGAACTCTAGACACGAACTTACCCGGATGCTGGTTCGGCTGAGCATATTATTATTAACCCGAGTCTAGTATATCGTTTTATATATCGAATCTTATATATATAAACATATATATTTTATATACGTTTATTATTCTCTTATTATAATATCAAGTCCGTACGTTCCCGTATTATATATATATATTCGTATAATTCTAATAATCCTCGTCTAGCTATTGGACCGGGTTTTATTCCGGGTGTTGACCAAGTCACTGGGTCGACTTGTTATCGGGTTCAATCTCACCGAATCGGTTATTGGTACCTCGCACAAATAACAATCATAATCTTTATATTAATAATAGATTATAACATAGTATTTGATAGCCAATAGAACGATTAGAGATGTATTTACCAGGGATATGACCGAATCTCCTCGGGATATAATCGGAATATGATCGGAAGTTCACCGGTCCCCAAAGATAATAATACACACACACATCAACGGATGTGTGTGTGAATAATAAAACAGTCGGGTGGTTTAGGTAACCGGAGTTCTACTGGAAACACATCGACACGACCAGAAGCCGACCGGACTTCATCGGATGTTGACCGGAGATTTACCAGAAAACATAATACCAACCGGAATACAACGGGAATCAGCCGAAGGCCCCAATCCACCAGATTATAATACACGAACATACCCACATCAACAACTATGGTTCGGTCTGATCATAACTGTCCGGTGACATACCAGTCACCTGATCAGAAGAAGCGAGAGTCACAGATAGCTCCCGTAGATTTACGACACAACCCGGTTATGATTCCCGAGCAGACAGACGATTACAACTCTGATGACAGTCACCATGACTCGGTGACTGTCTGATTATACGGACGAGCAGAAACAAGAAGGTTTGGAGTTGTGTTATCTAGTACACCACCAGACAGGGTTCGGGTTGACTGATTAGAAATAACCGTGATACACTCACCTGTACAGAAGGGAACAAGGGTTACAAAGGACTTACGATGGTCACCACAACCTGGTGACCGTCCGTTTAAAATAGTGAAGAGGAGGATGGGTTATGGTGTCCAAAGATTGAAGATGAAAGGTTATGGAGTTAGGTTCGATCGATTCACAGTAGAGACAGAGGATAAGAGGGTTGCTATCGTTGACAGTCACCATAACCGGTGACTGTCCGGTTCGTTTAATCAGGAGCAGAGGAATGAACAAGGTGGTTATCGGGTTATAATAGGTTGGATTCGATGTTGACTCGATGGAAAGAGGGGTTATTATCGGGTTGTTATTATTGGAACAGAAAGGGAAAAGGATTGTGGTTCGGTGATGGTTATGGATGGTTACCGGGGAGGAGGGAGGCGGCGTCCGGCGGCGGCGGCGCCGGAGGGTGGCCGGAGATGGAGGTGGTTGTGGCTGCTCTCTTTTACACACACATATGTGTGTGTTCGTATATGTTTGCAGGCATTTGAGGACAAGCAAGGTTATAAGAAGGGTAATAAAATAAAGGGGTGTTTGGCAACGAGGATAATAACTGCGACTCGGGTGTTTGGTAACGAGTATAACAATAAAATAAGAAACGTTTGACAACGTTTTAATAGAAGATAAGGAGCGTTTAACCGAGACAATAAAAATCCAATAATTATTATCTAAATAATCGATTGAAACGGTTAGTCGCGAGATTCGAACTTGAATATTTTATTAAATAATCGGGTGGTCGGGTACGATTCGACCCGTTTAAGAGACCCGTAACACCTCGAGGTGTTACAATTCGGCCCCTCAATATGTACCAGCGGCTGTGGTACAAAATGCTCGCCACGGTCGCCAGCTAAACCCCAAGCACGTTGGTAATATGCGGGTGGGTTGCTGCGCGGGACCCGTCCTGCCACCTTCATCTGCTGCATAGTCTGAATATTTAACGGCCTGAAATGCAAAACAACAATAATAATATTAAATAATAATATATAAAATTAAATAATAATAATAAATAATAATAATATAAAATAATAGTATATAATAATAATCTTACTTGGGCCTCATCGGAGCAGGTAAATTGTTCTACTCAATATGCGTCCACAAATCGGCCGGGGCAACACGCAGCGCGATGGCGGTGACGATCCCACCAATCGGAATAGCCCCCGCCGCATTCCTATGAGGGTAGGCAGCGATGTACTCGGCAAAGCACCTGTGTAGCGCAACCGGCCTACCCCTCAAGATGCAGTAAAGATAGAAAAGGTCAATCTGATTGACCCTTTCGTTATAGGTACACCGTCCGGCAATCGACCAGGTAACCAAACGGTGTATGTAACGGATCACAGGGTCCCGGATGTTGCTGGCCCTATCCGTCCTGCACAGGATAATAATAACATTATAAAAATTTCGGCAGAGTTTCCTCTGTTTTTGTACGAACCAGACAACACAAGTCGTCTACAAAATCCAAAAACAAACAAACTAAACTAACTAAATAACAATAATAATAACTAACTAAGCGAACTAAATAACAATAATAATAATAATAATAATAATAATAATAATAATAATAATAATATTTTGTTGAATATGATACCTGCAAAGCAACTTCGTAGCATCCGGGAAAACTGTAGCACATGCATTCATCAGAGCCAGATCTCTATCTGTAACAATTACACGTGGCTCCATACTCTTCTCCAGCAAATCTTTGAGCCTCTCTAGCACCCATATGTAGTTACTCGTTTTCTCTTTAACGATAAATGCATGGGCGATACAAAACGATAAGTTTGTCGACGTCATACCCACAATTTGAACAAACGGGATTCTGTACTCGTTCGTTTTGTAGGTAGCGTCGATCAGCATCACATGTGGGAAGGCACGCCAGAGATTGTACGAAACCCGGTGTGAAAAGAAAATATTCTCAACAGCATCTGTCTCTGGATTCTGCTTGGTGAAGTAAGTAAATTTCTTTTCAACCAGGATACTCTCGAATATCTGCATAACAATAATAATAACAATATTTAATATTTAACAACAATAATAATAATAATTAACAATAATAGTAAGTAATAATAATACCTGCATTGGGGTTTTAGCGCCGTAAATTCTGTGTTTAATCTTGCTAATGGTATTGTGTATGTCTCGTAGAATGCATACATTATTCGGGTTTTGTTTTCTAATTGGCCAAATGTATGCTTGCTGGTTTCAGGCCCTGAAAATAAAGCGTTTCCACCATTTCTTCTTCTTGTGGTGTCAGCCGCCTAGCAAAAGCGTGACCCTCAACATGTATAAAAGGGTCGTGGTTATGATTCGGGTGTTTAACCTCCAACTTCCAACCCTCTTTGCGTAGCCTACCTATTAACATAAATGGACAGTTAATCTTTTTGCTACCCGAAGACCTTACTGTGGCTGTAGTTTGGTATTCGCCAGCACGGTCGCATCTCAGGTCTATCCTAATTTTTCTTGCATTATTTCCCGTGCCTTTTGAAACAGAACGTCCGGTCACTAGGACGTAACCGCTAGCAAGGGCTCTATCGTAAGCCCATTGTTTCATCTCTTCAATAGACCTGAATACCTGAAAATTTATACAAGAGTCTAGTCTAAATTCATACTACTCTAAATTATATACTACTGTAAATATATACTAGTTCAATCCAACAAACCCTAAAACGTGTAAAGATATACTAGTGTGAATAAATAAACGCACCTGCTCGGTTTCATACGAAACATCCGGGTTAGGTTCAACTTTTATGTTAACACCTTCATAAGCATGTTTCTGGTTGTCATCATTCGGGTTAGAGCCGTTATAATCTTCCTCTAAGTCCTTAGCACCACTCCCGCGCGAATGGTAACTCCCGTACGTGTACTGCGGGTAGCTTGGTGGCACGAAAAATGACTCCTGTTCCTCTAGATATTCCTCGTTGAGATCGGGCAGCATGTTCCCGTCATTACCACGAACCCCGGATTTAACCTCCTCTTCACCAACTTGAACCCTGGGTTCATACCCTACGCTTTCAGAGACGTAAGACTCGTTCTCAGACAGGTCAACGGTTGAAAAGCTTTGTAAATATGTCATCGTGAGACCGGGAAGTCGAGATGGGTCGAGGGTTTTGGTGGTAGTGATGTTTTAAGGTTTGGTTCAAATGGGGAAGAAGCTGATCACGTTTTGGTTAAATCTGGAAAACTCAACGGGCTGTAGGGGCCTCGATGGGCCGTCTAGGGTTTAAATGCTCTAACCTAACACATTTCTACGGGCCGTCGAGGCCTGGACGGCCCGTCCTAGTGTACCTTTTTCAGACTTTTCAGTCTGAACTGCCTGCTTTTGCAGGAGTTCAGACTGTAGCCTCGTACATCATACTTGGACGGGCCGTCTGGGCCTCGACGGCCCGTCTTTTTTGACTTTTCTGAAAAACGACAGCCCATCGAGGCCTGGACGACCCGTCCTTTAACCTTAATTTTCTCTACGGGCCGTCTAGGCCTCGACGACCCGTCCTAAAGTTGTTTAGGGTTTTTTTTGGTTGTGTAGATAATATCACTCATTTCATTTCCATTATGTATGGTGAAACATGCCCTAAATAGTAAATAGAAGAATAGATCTTCCCAAAAATAGTTTTTCGAACAAAGGCATAGAAAGATAGACATGAATATGGAAACATAGGCATACGTGGCATGACCAGAAGATAAAAACCGGCCCAACCGGGCCCAGTCTTTCACCATCTTTATATCAACGAACTGCCACGCTCACTATTACCAGTATTGACTCAGCAACGACCTAAACCCTAATTTTCACAATCTACAATCAACAATGGCGATGAGATCAACCATAACCTCACGAACGTCTCTACTCCTTCGTGCAATGGATTCTTCAAGTTCTCGTTCATCCGTACGGTTTTTCAGCGATCAAGGTCGTGTTCTAAGCGAAGAAGAACGTGCTGCTGAGAATGTCTACATCAAGGTATTTCACTAATTGTGGATGATTACATTAACCTCTCTCTGTATCTCTCATATGTGTCGTTATAAGTTACTTATTATAGAGTTTGATGAAGATGATTGATTGACTTTATGTATTATTACTGCTATGTAATGGAGAGAGCGAGAGAGAAACAGCGTGGTTATAAGTTACCGATTTGAGATTTTGGTTGTGAACTTGTGATTTGAGTACGGATGTCTGTATTGTTGCTTATTAGATTGAAGTTATGTAGAGTTGACTTTGTGTGTTATCACTGTTATAAAATGGAGAGACAGAGAGAGAGATAGAGAGAGAGAGAGAGAGAGAGAGAGAGAGAAACTGTGTTGTTATAAGTTAGTGATTACAGAGTTCGGTTGCGATTTGAGTACTTATGTGGTATGTTGGTGTTTTTTCCTTATCGGTTGAAGTTTTTTAGAGTTCGATTATGATTGATTGACTCTGTGTGTTATTACTGTTATAAAATGTAGAGGGTTGTTATGGATTAGAGATTACGGAGTTCTGTTGTGATTTGAATAGGTACCTCTGTTTTTGTTGTTTTACGATTGAAATTGTCTAGAGTTGGATGATGATTGATTGACTTTGTGTAGTGTTAGTAACATAAAATGGTGAGGGAGAAACTTGTGTATTGTTATAACTTATAAGTTAGCTGTTACTGAGTTTGGTTGTGATTTGAGTACATGTGTCGGTATTGGTTGCTTATTGATTGAAGTTATGTAGAGTTGGATGATGATTAATTGAATTTATGTATTGTTTGTGCTAAATTGGAGAGAGAAACTGTGTGGTTATAAGTTAGCGATTACATAGTTGGTTGTGATTTGAGTACGTGTGTCAGTATATGTTGATTTATGATTGAAGTTATGTAGAGTTGGTAGATGATTGATTGACTTTTGGTATTTACCTATTGTACTGTTGTTATTGGTGTGTTTTGAAGAAAATGGAGAAAGAGAAACAGGAGAAGCAGAAGCGGAAGGAGGAAAAAGAGAAGGCTGAGAAAGAGAAGGCTGAAAAGGTCAGATAAAAAATAATGACTAATGTGTATTTTAGATTGTTCTATATTAGTCAGTCATGATATGATATGGTTAGAATATCTCATGTTGTAGATGTCATTTGTTAACTAGAGGTAGCTGATGAATTTGATACATGGATTATAGGGGAGTTTATTTAGATGTGTGTTTCAGGTTTAAACTTTAAACTAATCTTTATGACTTGAAGCTGCAATAATCAGTTTAAGTATGTTGAAAGAGTTAAGTATAATTATGAGTTTATAAGTTACAACTATTCAGGGAAAATGAATATGGGGATAAGCATTTAAAGTATTTTGGTTTTAGGGAGAGCTGCCTAGATGTGTGTTTAACCTAATCTTTCAAACTTGAAGTTGCAAGAATCAGTTTAGAGTATGTTGAAAGAATTAACCGTGATTATGAATTTCTACTTATTTTGTGACAAAATAGTGAGCATGTAAGGTTTTGTGGAAGGGAAATGATTTTGTCTATAAACTTCGTTATCTGGTTTAATTCTTCAAGACAATAGTAATTACTTTGAAGACACGTGTATAATTACATCATACATAGGAAATAATCTAAAACAGTGGAAATTGAAGTGTCACAATTTGTTTACCTTCAAATACCTCTCAGGCTTTTGATCAAAAGGGGACATTGTAATAATATGAAAGCTTGATTTTTGACATTTCCATCTTGATTTTCTACCATAACTCATACAATAGAAAACTTGTGACATATAGTGATAGTATATGGACTTGCCACCACAAAATATGATCGTTGGTGGAGGTATGAACTTCATTTTGTATCGAATAGTACTTGAAGTCGACATTCAGTTCACTAAGTTTGGCATTATCCTTATTGCGGCAGTGTCCCTTGGTGTTGGTTATCCTTTAGAAACAGGGTGCATTAACTCTTGACTAAAGTATGAACTGCGTAATTGAATCTTGATACATTTGTAAATACTAAAGTTCAAAAAATACAGGTTGTTCAGTTGATTGGAAAAGATTAGAAAGCATAATAATCTTTGTTATAGTTTTCTGGTACACTGTAAATCTTTATGAGTTCCACATCAGCTTATGGTATTCTAACCACCCTACGTCTGCCTCAATTTAATTATGATATTGATTTTTTTTCGAAACCATGCATCTCTGCACAGAAAAGTCAGAATGCAGTTATAAATGTTAAGTGTGGATGTGTTCTGTTGTGTATGACAGTATTAATAATCGGTATTGCACCGAGGTAGTATCTGGAAGGAAACAAGGAAATTTCTCTTCAAAAGAGAAATCGCGTGGCATTAAAGATGCAAAAAATATATAAAAATGATGGGAAAATGCATATCTAATGTACTTGATTTGGACATTTGTTTTGTTTGTGTATGCTTCTTTGTCCCTGATCAAATATTTTATTTGACTTTTCTTCCAGAAACCTTAAGGACCTGGGGGATGCTTACATACGGCTGACAGTTTGATATTCATGCTGCTGCTGCTAAATCCGTTACTTGCAACTAGTTCGGAGTAATAAATGTATGTTTTTTACAGAATGTTTTGTTGTGACACTTGTGACTTTGTCTCTGTATAGAGTGTGATGATATTTCTGGATGTATTAACTGTAATGCTGTTTGCTGTTCTCTTCTAAATGGTTATAGCACCACGCTGGTTGCATGCCTTGATCTTTATGTTTTGTTTTGTTTTGTGTTTTTTAAACGGTTTTAGCAGCTGCCCATGAAAGTGGCTGGTTATCCTGGCAATATTCTCCCTCGACTTGCAGAGTTGCAGGTATGCTAAAACTTTTTTAAGGTTTTAAAGGCAGGCATGGCTGAATTTCCGGTTCTAAATGCTCAAAAGTGTGTCGTATATAAGTTCTTGAATTCTACATGCCCCCTCAAGCAACTGAAGTTTTGAACCGGATTGGTTGTTCTTTAGAAGTTGGGTTTGTTTGTTGTTGATACCACCCACCAATAAACTTCTACCAGGTCCGGTGAACGGGTGATATGTGCTCACAAAGGGACTTGTTTGCTTTTGGTTTTGGGCTGCACTGGCTGTGTGCATTTGGCACTGCCAATGCTGGAACTGTAATCGTTTTGGTAAATTTTGTGACGAAGTTGGATGGTTTTGGTCATTGACTATTTGAAACCACACCCTTGATCATAGTTACTGGGTGCAATTGTTTCATTAAAGAAAAAAAAAACTGAGTCCTTAGTGGAAAATGCGATGTTCTTTAGTTGTCTCGAGTACACCAAAGGATCGACGGAGTACAATGATTCATTATATTGCTATTACTTTGATGCATATGGCCTTAAGGAGGGGATGTTAGGACCGAGTTACTGAGGATATAACTCTGTCGACTCAGAATAGTGACAAGTCTGATTAGGTGATATTTATCAAGTTATGTTTTTATTTTATTTTTTTTATAAGGAGGGGTGTGCTCGAATCGGCCTATCTTTGGGTCTCTGATTTAAACCACAGTACAAACATGTAATGTCAGAAAACGGTTAAGAGGACATATTACACGTCAAAAGCGAAGAAAAAAGATATAAATACAGGCCACCGGGAGGATGATCTTTGTCGACACAAACAGGGGCATAGGATATAGGGGGCAGGGGAATGCCAATGCTAATGCTAATGCCAATGGCAATCCTCCTGATGGCATTCATGTTTGGCTTGAGCGTTTTCAGAAGCAAAAGCCAAAGTCTTTTAGTACTGCTGCCACTCCAGTCGAGGCAGAGAATTGGATTGCCCACATCGAGAAGTTGTTTGAGGTTTTGGGAGTTGACGATGTGTTCAAAGTTAGGCTTGCTAGCTATAAGTTGGAGGACGATGCTCACCGTTGGTGGATGACTCTGAAGAATGCTCGGGGAGGTGATAACTATGCTGCTACATTGCCATGGAATGACTTTCGTACACTATTCTATCAGCAATACTTTACTGATGCTGACCGTAGCGAGTATTTGAGGGAGTATTCTACGATCATGCAGGATGACGACGAACCAATCATGGAATTTAAAGCTCGTTTTTGTCGTTTAGTGAGTTTTCTAGGCCCGACTGCTGGTACTCATGAGCAGCAAACCAATCGTTTCAAGTGGGTTGTGTGTGATCGGGATAGGAAATTTATCCTGAACCTTCGTTTTGCGGACATTAATGAGATTGTGGATGCGGTCAAGAATTTGAACAATGATACGAAACATAGGCAGAAAGTTTTTGATGATGGTCGCAAACGGCTAAGGGAAAACACCTAGGATGATTCTTCTATTCATGATGACAGTGATCAAACTCGAGACCATAGGCAACGTTCTAACAGGAATCACAATAACGAAAATAATCGGCCTGCACAAAATCAGACACAACAGAACCCTGAAGTTATTCCTCCTTGTGTCACTTGTGGGAAGGCTCACAGAGGGATATGTCGTCGAGCAGAAGGCCTTTGTTTCAGTTGTGGGAGTTCAGAGCACAAGGTTAGAGAGTGCCCTCGGTGTAATCAGCAAGCTAATACGGGGGAAAACGCGAGACCTGGTGGATGAAGAGTTTTTGCACTTGATGCTAATAATGGCGCGAATGCCCCAGGTACGGCTTTCGGTTAATTGCGTATTCTTGAATGTGATATGTATGCTCTTTGACTATGCCTACTGCTTTAGATTGTTCAATTCGATTCATGACCATTGTATGTTTTACATGAATCTGGAGGACTTGCCATCTGTTCTTATTATCTGAATCCGTTTATGTGCTCTGTGATTCAATATGTGTGATTTTGTCTCATGACGTTCTAATTTTTATTTGTTTAGATCTCGTTTATCATTAGAACTCAACAATCCGTTTTGTATGATATTATGATATGTGAAATCTGTTATATATGAATTTGCTTGTTATCCGTACTTAGCAATTTTGAGGACAAAATTATTTTTTAAGGGAGGTAGAATTGTAATATTTAGATATTTATAAAGTTGTAAATATATGTATATATTACTATACTTAAGTTAACAACATGATTAGTTAACTAAATTTACTATATACTCTCTAAATTAAATACATTTGAGATGCATGTTTCGTCCAGAACAAAAAAAAAATGAATTCACTATATCATTATCTAAAGGAACGAATAGTCCGAATGTTTGGGATTAGTATTGTTCTTTATAAACCGTTTAAACTCTCTTAAACCTTTCGACCACAATAACTTAAGATTCACCTGCTCTGTTCCGCTTGATCGTTATCTTCTGTTTCACCGGAAACAACCGACCACCGCAATCAGTCCCTACCGCCACCTTTCGAAGCTTCAACCCGGTTTTGATCCATTTAGCAACCGTTACCGTTACACATTTACCCCTGGTTTCTTTCTCGACGCCTGACCGCATCTCCGCCGCGAACCAGCCACCGCAATCGATCCCGACCAATCGTAACCGGACGGTTGGGTTTCTGATCTAACTTCGCCTCTTGATACGTTCTTTGCGTTCCTGTTTGTGAGGTAAAGGTTTGTCTCTTTTGATTGTAGTTTGATTAAAGATACACATGATTTACTTTCCGACGACGACCGGTGATTTGGGGTTATGTATATGTTTTGGGTTGTTCCTTATTGGGTTGGTCGAGTTTTCCGTTAATAATCCGAACTGCAAGAGTGTTATTATGGGTGTGTGTTAGTAGCGCATGGCCTTAGTAAGTGAACGTATGTGTGTGAGTATTGCATATATATATATATATATATAGGTAAAGTATATGGAGGAAACCCTCCTTATTTGGTAAACTCTGGAAACTCTGACTTCCCAACATTTTTTTTTTTGAAAAAAATAGGGTATGTAATATACATTTTTTTAAGCATTTTGAGCCAATAAAATCGAAAAAGCACCGAACGGTTTTTTTTTAAAATAAAAAACGTCTACTGTTTACATATAGTTAACACATTGTTAACACCTGTTATTAGCGCTTAACATGTATTAGTTAAAATTTTATTTTTTTTTTTTTAAAAAAAATACTCGGCGCTTTTTTAATTTTTTTGGCCCAAAATGCTTAAAATCATGTATATTACTTGCCCTATTTTTTTCAAAAAAAAAAAAATATTGGGAAGTCAGAGTTTCCAGAGTTTACCAAATAAGAAGGGTTTTCTTTATATCCATTCCCTATATATATATATATATATTTAGAGTATGTGTGTAGTTGGTAATGTTGAAGGGAGGTGATGCATGTTTTTAAATTTCCAGTACACTACATGTGCATATTAAATTCTTTTTTTTGGTCATAATGCTTATAATCAAAATATTAGATATATAGATATGATCTTTACATAAAAGTTAGTAAGGTATTATTTTATAAATTGTTCTAGTAAATACATGGTGTTTTATCTACAAACATTGGTTTTGGGCAAAATTTATAATCCTTCAGATCTTGGCCTTCGGGAAAATCGTAAAGGAAAAAAAAACGAATCTTTTGACACAAATGAATTTTCATAAAATTTATTCGGGATTATAGGTTCTTGATTATTTGAGGACGACTTGATTTGGTTTTTGCTTGCTTTGCTAATAAGGTACGGATTCCGTTTTTCTCTCTTTATAGTATTTTTTTATATCGATCCGTTACTTTGTAGTATGGATTTTGTTGAATTCATATGTTCCATTTGATTTTCGATAGCATGCAATATACCTTAATTTTGTAATCATTGTTGCATGTTCCCTTTAGACTTATGCTAGTATTCTTAATAAATGATATGGATTTTGTACTCTGTCACCCGAGCACTCTGTTTCTGACTTGTCGTTGGGGCGTCAGCGACATGAACACTTTCCGTGACAGTGCGTAATCAAAATCACGGCGTCTTTAACATGGTCCCTTAGAGACGTATGGATATATCCTAGATTTGATTCTGACTTCTGATATATGTTTCTGTTTTTCTGGAGATGAATGTGTGTACGCCACGCGCACCATCTCATAGGTGCATGGACTAGCTATCTATGTACCCCTCTGTTTAGGCTCGTGGGTGTTTCTACATTACGTGACTTATTTTTTTGGCTTTGTATAGTCACGTATTTTAGTATATGATATGTTTTGTGTTGATATATATCTGATTTGTTCTGTATGTATCTGATATAAGTTTTGAGATTCGATTCGTGTCAGTATCTGTTTTCAGTTTCAACTTTTATTTTGGTTCAGCTTCGGTACCTTTTCGTAGTATTGTACGTCCGGCTTTACTTGTATTGTTGATTTCTCCGTTACTGAGCAACCTTTGGCTCAGCCGGGTTTTCCTTGTTTTGTTTTTCTTATGTGTTCGCAGGTAATCTGGGGAATCAGGGATGAGTGAGAGAGTAATGAACTTCAAGAATAATTAAACTCACATTTTCGTTTATTTCAGTTTTAAATAAATTAAGACATAGGATTTTGTACGGTTTGATTTAAGACTCTCGGTTGTCTTTTGGATTCTTTTTCTCTTTTAAAATGGATTGTGTTTGGTTTTGATATCTGTAATAGTGACATTTCAACCTGTCCGGGTTGGGGTGTGACAGTTATGGTATCAGAGCCCAGGCTCTTTCCTGTAGAAAACTTAAACTTAAATAAATAAACCTGTGAGGTAAAGGGGTAGACGTTGGGTTAGGATTCATCCTTGTCATTTTTTCCACATAATATAAATGCTTTTCTCTGCTCACACGTATAACTTCCTTTCAGAATGGCTCCTAAACGTACGAACAACTCTAATAATGATGCCGAGACTTCTGGTGACGTTCCTCTTGAGACTCTCGTCGCGAACGCTGTCAACGCAGCGATTGCTGGTTTGGTTCCTAACTTGATCCAACAGTTGCAGCAGGGCAATGCCAATGCTAATGCCAATGCTAATGCTAATGCTAATGCCAATGGCAATCCTCCTGATGGCATTCATGTTTGGCTTGAGCGTTTTCAGAAGCAAAAGCCAAAGTCGTTTAGTACTGCTGCCACTCCAGTCGAGGCAGAGAATTGGATTGCCCACATCGAGAAGTTGTTTGAGGTTTTGGGAGTTGACGATGTGTTCAAAGTTAGGCTTGCTAGCTATAAGTTGGAGGACGATGCTCACCGTTGGTGGATGACTCCGAAGAATGCTCGGGGAGGTGATAACTATGCTGCTACATTGCCATGGAATGACTTTCGTACACTATTCTATCAGCAATACTTTACTGATGCTGACCGTAGCGAGTATTTGAGGGAGTATTCTACGATCATGCAGGATGACGACGAACCAATCATGGAATTTAAAGCTCGTTTTTGTCGTTTAGTGAGTTTTCTAGGCCCGACTGCTGGTACTCATGAGCAGAAAACCAATCGTTTCAAGTGGGTTGTGTGTGATCGGGATAGGAAATTTATCCTGAACCTTCGTTTTGCGGACATTAATGAGATTGTGAATGCGGTCAAGAATTTGAACAATGATACGAAACATAGGCAGAAAGTTTTTTATGATGGTCGCAAACGGCTAAGGGAAAACACCCAGGATGATTCTGTTATTCATGATGACATTGATCAAACTCGAGACCATAGGCAACGTTCTAACAGGAATCACAATAACGAAAATAATCGGCCTGCACAGAATCAGACACAACAGAACCCTGAAGTTATTCCTCCTTGTGTCACTTGTGGGAAGGCTCACAGAGGGATATGTCGTCGAGCAGAAGGCCTTTGTTTCAGTTGTGGGAGTTCAGAGCACAAGGTTAGAGAGTGCCCTCGGTGTAATCAGCAAGCTAATACGGGGGAAAACGCGAGACCTGGTGGAGGAAGAGTTTTTGCACTTGATGCTAATAATGGCGCGAATGCCCCAGGTACGGCTTTCGGTTAATTGCGTATTCTTGAATGTGATATGTATGCTCTTTGACTATGCCTACTGCTTTAGATTGTTCAATTCGATTCATGACCATTGTATGTTTTACATGAATCTGGAGGACTTGCCATCTGTTCTTATTATCTGAATCCGTTTATGTGCTCTGTGATTCAATATGTGTGATTTTGTCTCATGACGTTCTAATTTTTATTTGTTTAGATCTCGTTTATCATTAGAACTCAACAATCCGTTTTGTATGATATTATGATATGTGAAATCTGTTATATATGAATTTGCTTGTTATCCGTACTTAGCAATTTTGAGGACAAAATTATTTTTTAAGGGAGGTAGAATTGTAATATTTAGATATTTATAAAGTTGTAAATATATGTATATATTACTATACTTAAGTTAACAACATGATTAGTTAACTAAATTTACTATATACTCTCTAAATTAAATACATTTGAGATGCATGTTTCGTCCAGAACAAAAAAAAAATGAATTCACTATATCATTATCTAAAGGAACGAATAGTCCGAATGTTTGGGATTAGTATTGTTCTTTATAAACCGTTTAAACTCTCTTAAACCTTTCGACCACAATAACTTAAGATTCACCTGCTCTGTTCCGCTTGATCGTTATCTTCTGTTTCACCGGAAACAACCGACCACCGCAATCAGTCCCTACCGCCACCTTTCGAAGCTTCAACCCGGTTTTGATCCATTTAGCAACCGTTACCGTTACACATTTACCCCTGGTTTCTTTCTCGACGCCTGACCGCATCTCCAACGCGAACCAGCCACCGCAATCGATCCCGACCAATCGTAACCGGACTGTTGGGTTTCTGATCTAACTTCGCCTCTTGATACGTTCTTTGCGTTCCTGTTTGTGAGGTAAAGGTTTGTCTCTTTTGATTGTAGTTTGATTAAAGATACACATGATTTACTTTCCGACGACGACCGGTGATTTGGGGTTATGTATATGTTTTGGGTTGTTCCTTATTGGGTTGGTCGAGTTTTCCGTTAATAATCCGAACTGCAAGAGTGTTATTATGGGTGTGTGTTAGTAGCGCATGGCTTTAGTAAGTGAACGTATGTGTGTGAGTATTGCATATATATATATATATATATATATATATATATATAGGTAAAGTATATGGAGGAAACCCTCCTTATTTGGTAAACTCTGGAAACTCTGACTTCCCAACATTTTTTTTTTTGAAAAAAATAGGGTATGTAATATACATTTTTTTAAGCATTTTGAGCCAATAAAATCGAAAAAGCACCGAACGGTTTTTTTTTTTAAAAATAAAAAACGTCTACTGTTTACATATAGTTAACACATTGTTAACACCTGTTATTAGCGCTTAACATGTATTAGTTAAAATTTTATTTTTTTAAAAAAAAAAAAATACTCGGCGCTTTTTTAATTTTTTTGGCCCAAAATGCTTAAAATCATGTATATTACTTGCCCTATTTTTTCCAAAAAAAAAAAAATATTGGGAAGTCAGAGTTTCCAGTGTTTACCAAATAAGGAGGGTTTTCTTTATATCCATTCCCTATATATATATATATATATATATATATATATTTAGAGTATGTGTGTAGTTGGTAATGTTGAAGGGAGGTGATGCATGTTTTTAAATTTCCAGTACACTACATGTGCATATTAAATTCTTTTTTTTGGTCATAATGCTTATAATCAAAATATTAGATATATAGATATGATCTTTACATAAAAGTTAGTAAGGTATTATTTTATAAATTGTTCTAGTAAATACATGGTGTTTTATCTACAAACATTGGTTTTGGGCAAAATTTATAATCCTTCAGATCTTGGCCTTCGGGAAAATCGTAAAGGAAAAAAAAAACGAATCTTTTGACACAAATGAATTTTCATAAAATTTATTCGGGATTATAGGTTCTTGATTATTTGAGGACGACTTGATTTGGTTTTTGCTTGCTTTGCTAATAAGGTACGGATTCCGTTTTTCTCTCTTTATAGTATTTTTTTATATCGATCCGTTACTTTGTAGTATGGATTTTGTTGAATTCATATGTTCCATTTGATTTTCGATAGCATGCAATATACCTTAATTTTGTAATCATTGTTGCATGTTCCCTTTAGACTTATGCTAGTATTCTTAATAAATGATATGGATTTTGTACTCTGTCACCCGAGCACTCCGTTTCTGACTTGTCGTTGGGGCGTCAGCGACATGAACACTTTCCGTGACAGTGCGTAATCAAAATCACGGCGTCTTTAACATGGTCCCTTAGAGGCGTATGGATATATCCTAGATTTGATTCTGACTTCTGATATATGTTTCTGTTTTTCTGGAGATGAATGTGTGTACGCCACGCGCACCATCTCATAGGTGCATGGACTAGCTATCTATGTACCCCTCTGTTTAGGCTCGTGGGTGTTTCTACATTACGTGACTTATTTTTTTGGCTTTGTATAGTCACGTATTTTAGTATATGATATGTTTTGTGTTGATATATATCTGATTTGTTCTGTATGTATCTGATATAAGTTTTGAGATTCGATTCGTGTCAGTATCTGTTTTCAGTTTCAACTTTTATTTTGGTTCAGCTTCGGTACCTTTTCGTAGTATTGTACGTCCGGCTTTACTTGTATTGTTGATTTCTCCGTTACTGAGCAACCTTTGGCTCAGCCGGGTTTTCCTTGTTTTGTTTTTCTTATGTGTTCGCAGGTAATCTGGGGAATCAGGGATGAGTGAGAGAGTAATGAACTTCAAGAATAATTAAACTCACATTTTCGTTTATTTCAGTTTTAAATAAATTAAGACATAGGATTTTGTACGGTTTGATTTAAGACTCTCGGTTGTCTTTTGGATTCTTTTTCTCTTTTAAAATGGATTGTGTTTGGTTTTGATATCTGTAATAGTGACATTTCAACCTGTCCGGGTTGGGGTGTGACAGTTATGGTATCAGAGCCCAGGCTCTTTCCTGTAGAAAACTTAAACTTAAATAAATAAACCTGTGAGGTAAAGGGGTAGACGTTGGGTTAGGATTCATCCTTGTCATTTTTTCCGCATAATATAAATGCTTTTCTCTGCTCACACGTATAACTTCCTTTCAGAATGGCTCCTAAACGTACGAACAACTCTAATAATGATGCCGAGACTTCTGGTGACGTTCCTCTTGAGACTCTCGTCGCGAACGCTGTCAACGCAGCGATTGCTGGTTTGGTTCCTAACTTGATCCAACAGTTGCAGCAGGGCAATGCCAATGCCAATGCTAATGCTAATGCTAATGCTAATGCTAATGCCAATCCTCCTGATGGCATTCATGTTTGGCTTGAGCGTTTTCAGAAGCAAAAGCCAAAGTCTTTTAGTACTGCTGCCACTCCAGTCGAGGCAGAGAATTGGATTGCCCACATCGAGAAGTTGTTTGAGGTTTTGGGAGTTGACGATGTGTTCAAAGTTAGGCTTGCTAGCTATAAGTTGGAGGACGATGCTCACCGTTGGTGGATGACTCTGAAGAATGCTCGGGGAGGTGATAACTATGCTGCTACATTGCCATGGAATGACTTTCGTACACTATTCTATCAGCAATACTTTACTGATGCTGACCGTAGCGAGTATTTGAGGGAGTATTCTACGATCATGCAGGATGACGACGAACCAATCATGGAATTTAAAGCTCGTTTTTGTCGTTTATTGAGTTTTCTAGGCCCGACTGCTGGTACTCATGAGCAGAAAACCAATCGTTTCAAGTGGGTTGTGTGTGATCGGGATAGGAAATTTATCCTGAACCTTCGTTTTGCGGACATTAATGAGATTGTGAATGCGGTCAAGAATTTGAACAATGATACGAAACATAGGCAGAAAGTTTTTTATGATGGTCGCAAACGGCTAAGGGAAAACACCCAGGATGATTCTTCTATTCATGATGACATTGATCAAACTCGAGACCATAGGCAACGTTCTAACAGGAATCACAATAACGAAAATAATCGGCCTGCACAGAATCAGACACAACAGAACCCTGAAGTTATTCCTCCTTGTCTCACTTGTGGGAAGGCTCACAGAGGGATATGTCGTCGAGCAGAAGGCCTTTGTTTCAGTTGTGGGAGTTCAGAGCACAAGGTTAGAGAGTGCCCTCGGTGTAATCAGCAAGCTAATACGGGGGAAAACGCGAGACCTGGTGGAGGAAGAGTTTTTGCACTTGATGCTAATAATGGCGCCAATGCCCCAGGTACGGCTTTCGGTTAATTGCGTATTCTTGAATGTGATATGTATGCTCTTTGACTATGCCTACTGCTTTAGATTGTTCAATTCGATTCATGACCATTGTATGTTTTACATGAATCTGGAGGACTTGCCATCTGTTCTTATTATCTGAATCCGTTTATGTGCTCTGTGATTCAATATGTGTGATTTTGTCTCATGACGTTCTAATTTTTATTTGTTTAGATCTCGTTTATCATTAGAACTCAACAATCCGTTTTGTATGATATTATGATATGTGAAATCTGTTATATATGAATTTGCTTGTTATCCGTACTTAGCAATTTTGAGGACAAAATTATTTTTTAAGGGAGGTAGAATTGTAATATTTAGATATTTATAAAGTTATAAATATATGTATATATTACTATACTTAAGTTGACAACATGATTAGTTAACTAAATTTACTATATACTCTCTAAATTAAATACATTTGAGATGCATGTTTCGTCCAGAACAAAAAAAAATGAATTCACTATATCATTATCTAAAGGAACGAATAGTCCGAATGTTTGGGATTAGTATTGTTCATTATAAACCGTTTAAACTCTCTTAAACCTTTCGACCACAATAACTTAAGATTCACATGCTCTGTTCCGCTTGATCGTTATCTTATGTTTCACCGGAAACAACCGACCACCGCAATCAGTCCCTACCGCCACCTTTCGAAGCTTCAACCCGGTTTTGATCCATTTAGCAACTGTTACCGTTACACATCTGCCCCTGGTTTCCTTCTCGACGCCTGACCGCATCTCCGCCGCGAACCAGCCACCGCAATCGATCCCGACCAATCGTAACCGGACGGTTGGGTTTCTGATGTAACTTTGCCTCTTGATACGTTCTTTGCGTTCCTGTCTGTGAGGTAAAGGTTTTTCTCTTTTGATTGTAGTTTGATTAAAGATACACATGATTTACTTTCCGACGACGACCGGTGATTTGGGGTTATGTATATGTTTTGGGTTGTTCCTTATTGGGTTGGTCGAGTTTTCCGTTAGTAATCCGAACTGCAAGAGTGTTATTATGGGTGTGTGTTAGTAGCGCATGGCTTTAGTAAGTGAACGTATGTGTGTGAGTATTGCATATATATATATATATATATATATATATATATATATATTGTGACACCCGGCAACTTCCGACCTACACTGACATGATTTTTATGGTTTAAAAATAAATAATTATTTCAAGTATTGTTAATTATTAAGTTTCGAAAGATTACTGATCGTTTAAATGAAGGAAACGTGACCGAATTAATTAACGCGATTTAAACGCGTGTGTCGAACGCGCTTGTCGGACGACGAAAATAAAAATTATATTTGCTGGGTTTAGTTATATTTCTAATTTCGAATAAAACCGACTAATTTTTATAATTAATTATCGAGCTTAAATCTAAACCGAGACGTTTCGCGAGATTACGGGTTCGATACGCGGTGTCTACCTACCTAACTCTAACCCTAGCTATTTAAACCCTTTATCTTCTTCTTCCTTCTCATTTTGGCAGCCAACACAAAGATGAAACCCTCTCAAGCTCCCTCTCTCTCTCCCTGGTAACTCCCTCTCTACTCTCTCTCTTCGGCCCTCTCTCTCTCTCTCTCTCTCACCCGTCTCTCTCTCTCCTCCCTGTTTAACAGTCGGCCGACCACCTCCCCTGGTGGCGGAGGCGACGTAGTGGTTCAGTGGAGCCCGAAATGGGCAGAGGAGATGGGTTAGTGGTGGAGCTTGGTGGTGTTGGTTCGGGTGACTGTGGTGGTGCCGGGTCAAGGAGATAATGGCGTTGGGTGGTTGTTTGGTCCGAGATGGAGGCGGCTGTGGTGGTGTACTGGTCAAAGGACGCCGGGCTAGGTTGGGTTCGTTTGGGGTTTCTCAGATTTGGTGGGTTTTGAGTCAGATTTGGTTTCGGGTGGTGGCTGGCCGGAGATGGTGGTGGTTGTAGAAGGCTGTGACGGTGGTGGTTCAAGGGTGCAGGGCGGCGGCGGAGATGTTAGTGGTTGTTGGTGAAGGTTAGCAGGTTAGTGGTTGTTTGTGGTCCGGTTTTGGTTCGTGGTTGGATCGAGTGGTGGTTTCCGGTCATGGTTCACAAAGGGGCGGCGCTGGTAATGGTTTTGGTTTGGGTTCGGATCGGGCTGTGGTCTGGTCGGGTTGTTATGGTTCGGGTTTTGGTAGGTGTCAGCGATTGGTTGTTGTTGATGGGAGCCGGAGATGGGTTGTGGTGGTCCGATGGTTGGTGCGGGTTGAAGTGATGGTGCTCGGGTCTGGCTCAGGTCAACGAGTCAGATCTGCTCGGGTCTCGAGTTCCGGTTCAGATCTGGTCAGCCTTGGCTTCTGGCTCGTATGGTGGTTCGGTTTAGATCTCGGGCCAAGTCAAGTTCGTGTTCGTTTGGTCTCGGGTCAGCGAGTTAGATCTGGGTTCGGGTCAAAGTTTGGTGGTTTTGGTGTTCGGGTCAGATTCGGTGCGAGATCAGGTTCAGCACGGGTCTTGTTCGGGTCAGATCTGGATGGTCAAGCCTCGGTCAACACGCGGTCAAAGCTGGTCAAACTTTGGTTCCGGTCTACACGTAGTTCGAGGTGGCTTTGGGTTACGCGCGTACGAGTCGGTATACTTTAATTCGTATTTGTATATTGTTGTGGATATTATATATATGAGTAAATACATTGATATTCGTGAAATAGTTTTTACTCGCGAACGAACCGAATAATAATAATAAACGGTAACTATATATTATATCGGACGATTGGTTTTGAATATAAAAGGCGTGACTTATAAAAATCGTTATTGGACTAAATTGGTTGGACTAGTATAAATATTGTTGCGTTTTTATATAGATAAGTAATTTATTTATAATAGTCGTTGAAACGATAAAGACTTGTAAATTGATATGATAAATAATCGGATTTGAAGTCTTGTATTGTATATTGATTTTTGGGAAAATTGTAGGCGACTTGTGTTGCCTGGTTTATACAAAAACAGAGGAAACTCTGCCGAAATTTCTATAAAATTATAAGCATAAACGGGATGATATTTATTATATATTTCATTATAACAATCTTCCAAATGTTTTGACAAATGTAGTTTTCAAACAAAAGGTTTTCGACAATTGATTTATCACAACATTTAAAGATAAACGTCGAACAATATTTCCGAAACAATTACATATTATTTACTGAGCGTCAATTGTCAATTTTTAAAGATTTTAGTAACTAAAACATTTCTATTTTAATAGTTTTGAATTACAAAAACGCTCGACGTATTGGAGAAAGAAATATACAAAAGATAATATTTTGGAACTTTTAAAGGTTTGCGAATTATACACTTGTTATGGATCGGTTTTAAATAACTATACTTATATTTTTATCAAAGAGTATTTTCCTAAAATATAATTATAAGATGAGTTTTGACTCATGATATGTTATACGTTTCATAATAATAGTCCAACGTGGTTTATACACGAATAGTAACAAGTGATTAACTCGAGTATTAAGTCGCATAAAACATATTTAAGTCACGGTTGGTTCGTCGAGTAAAGCATAGTAGTACTCGAGTTGATATACGCGAGTCTAGATAGCCGGATGATAGGTTAGGTTTATACGTGTTAGACTTTAAGGTGTCCTTTGTTGGTTTTAGGGCACGAAGAAGTCGGTCAAAGCTTCGGGCTTGTTTGCTAGCTTAGCATGGAAATTAAGGTGAGTTCATGACCCCACCTTTTACTGTTTTATAAATGTTTTCGGGGTGGAAGACATGCTTCTTTTATGAAAACCTGAGGAATTCCAAACGAACAAGTTTTTGAAAAATGAAATGGGTGCGTGAGTGTCACGACCCTACTTTTACTGGTTTTACTTTCGGGGAAGAAACATGCTACATACTTACTTATTAAAGATCATGTTATACTATGGTTACTTTACATTACTATACGGCTTTTTCGGAAAGTCCCAGGGGGAAACCATGAATGTGCGGGAAGCACAACGAGGGAAATGTGGATAGATCTATTGGGCCTCACAAACCCCACTCGTTGGCGGGGATGCCGGGCGGGTGCATATTGTCTCTACCTACCGGGTTATCGAGGCATCGGTAACCCAAACAATCTGGGCTGAACTTATCTATTGGACACGTTTAGTAATGGGTTCCCAACCGTAGTAGTAAAAACACTTAACGTCTAGCTAACGTTCTTATAACCTAGTAGTAACGGATATGATCTTTGGAACTTATAACAACTCTTTTGTAAAACTTATGAACTCACCGACTTTATGTTGACTTTTTAAGTATGTCTTTCAGGTTTAAACTTTGGTAACGGCACGGTTGGAGTAGGTGGCAGTTCGGGATCGGGGATCCTAGAGTGATAGAATTGGCGTTCAGGAAATAAGAGTCTTAGATGCATCTTTCCGCTGCGTTGGTAATGGCACCAAACGTCACGACCGACGAGGGAAAAGTCGGGGTGTGACAGTTTGGTATCAGAGCCATAGGTTTTAGCGAATTAGGTGTCTGTGTAGATATCTAGGCTTTAACCTGAGTTCGTTTCGAGATAGGGACCAAAAATTTCTAAGACATGATAATTAGCACGAACGCCTAGGAACTGGAATTCCAACCGTTGCCAAATCAGTTGCGTGACTATTAGTGTATCACACTAGCTCAGTGTACATTCCTTCGGCGCAAGGAACATTTATTTTCTTATGTGAATAGTAAGCTTATATGTTCTATAGTGGTGTATAGAAAGGATAATAGCACGTGGTGGTTAGGCATACCTCACTGGTGACTAGCGAGTCATCGCTTTAGGTAGCAGAATGTTTATTCACATAGAGTTAGCTGATTCATTGTTTCTTGGTATGAGGAACAATTTGCTTGTTTATATACTATGTGTATTTATGTAAAATATATATAATACGTATCGCCATTGGTTGTCGACTCAAGCTTGGACGTATCTAGAACGCTCACACGTGTCACGTTAGTTGGATGAGTTGGCAAAAGGATTATTGTAGCATCTACGGTCCCACATCCCGTGTTCGGAGTATGCTATGTCGTCAAGGTCGATTTGGGTCGGAAACATCTTAATGAGGCACCTCATTCTGCCGATGATGCTGCGAAGCTGGAATGCGGACGAGAAGAGCACCGGGAAAGGTGGCGCACACGACGAACATTATATTATGTTATATATACGTGTTATTATGTGAATGTAATGAGTGCTTGTGATATACTCATGATGGAGGTTAATAGGATGATCTTGTGAGGTAAATTTTCGATAACACAGACGTCACGTTATTGCAAATTTACAGGCACTTGATAGTTCTAAGAATTTCTATCGTGAGGGTATCTATATTGTTATGTGTTATATATATATATATAAATAATGGATAAGAGTTTTTCATTCTTTTGTTGCTACGGACGTGATTGTCGATTCTCCCCTGTTCGTGTCATTTGTGACCTTGTTTTTCTTAAACCCGTTTAAGATCTTGATGATCTTGTTTCTCGAGCTTCTAAGGTTCATGTTGTAGAACCTAGTTATATCTTTTGAGTAGGATTTACATCTCTTCCTTTGCATTTGTGGCCTTCGACATTCAATTATAAAGGAATTTAATTTTTGTTAATTCCTTATTCTTTTCACCAAATTAGACACGTATTTTTGTACATGTGTCAACTATTGCATGTTTGGATTCTTTAAATCTGTGAAGGTCCATTGTAGGGCTTCGCATCAAACCATTATTTCATTAATGATTTGCTTTATCATTACGTTGCTCGTAATGTTTGTCTTCTAGTCTTGCTGTGTCAGGCCGTTGTGGGCAATGAATCTTTTGATGCTTCGTCGATGAGTTTCTTTAAAGTCGGCACTTCAGTTAAATCGAATTGTTGGAATTTGATACAGCACCTTGTGGTGAACATTCATTCGACTAGTGTTAGTGGATGATTTTATTTGGCTTGTCTCACTTTCATCAACTTGTTTGTAATTGCCTTAAATGCAGACACACCTTGGGGCGTGTAATGAAAAAGTTGGTGCACTAGTTGCTTCGTTTGAGGTGCACCAATAGTATTTGTTGACAGAGTCATTGTTTACACTTTGCATTTAGTTGATTCTGAAACTTTATTTCGTGCCATTTGTACCGGCAAGTCCGTTGACTATTTTTGTTGTGCTACCATTGGTTCTTGGATGATATCCTACCTCAAATTTTGAGGACAAAATTTCTGTAACATGGGGAGGATGTGACACCCGGCAACTTCCGACCTACACTGACATGATTTTTATGGTTTAAAAATAAATAATTATTTCAAGTATTGTTAATTATTAAGTTTCGAAAGATTACTGATCGTTTAAATGAAGGAAACGTGACCGAATTAATTAACGCGATTTAAACGCGTGTGTCGAACGCGCTTGTCGGACGACGAAAATAAAAATTATATTTGCTGGGTTTAGTTATATTTCTAATTTCGAATAAAACCGACTAATTTTTATAATTAATTATCGAGCTTAAATCTAAACCGAGACGTTTCGCGAGATTACGGGTTCGATACGCGGTGTCTACCTACCTAACTCTAACCCTAGCTATTTAAACCCTTTATCTTCTTCTTCCTTCTCATTTTGGCAGCCAACACAAAGATGAAACCCTCTCAAGCTCCCTCTCTCTCTCCCTGGTAACTCCCTCTCTACTCTCTCTCTTCGGCCCTCTCTCTCTCTCTCTCTCTCTCACCCGTCTCTCTCTCTCCTCCCTGTTTAACAGTCGGCCGACCACCTCCCCTGGTGGCGGAGGCGACGTAGTGGTTCAGTGGAGCCCGAAATGGGCAGAGGAGATGGGTTAGTGGTGGAGCTTGGTGGTGTTGGTTCGGGTGACTGTGGTGGTGCCGGGTCAAGGAGATAATGGCGTTGGGTGGTTGTTTGGTCCGAGATGGAGGCGGCTGTGGTGGTGTACTGGTCAAAGGACGCCGGGCTAGGTTGGGTTCGTTTGGGGTTTCTCAGATTTGGTGGGTTTTGAGTCAGATTTGGTTTCGGGTGGTGGCTGGCCGGAGATGGTGGTGGTTGTAGAAGGCTGTGACGGTGGTGGTTCAAGGGTGCAGGGCGGCGGCGGAGATGTTAGTGGTTGTTGGTGAAGGTTAGCAGGTTAGTGGTTGTTTGTGGTCCGGTTTTGGTTCGTGGTTGGATCGAGTGGTGGTTTCCGGTCATGGTTCACAAAGGGGCGGCGCTGGTAATGGTTTTGGTTTGGGTTCGGATCGGGCTGTGGTCTGGTCGGGTTGTTATGGTTCGGGTTTTGGTAGGTGTCAGCGATTGGTTGTTGTTGATGGGAGCCGGAGATGGGTTGTGGTGGTCCGATGGTTGGTGCGGGTTGAAGTGATGGTGCTCGGGTCTGGCTCAGGTCAACGAGTCAGATCTGCTCGGGTCTCGAGTTCCGGTTCAGATCTGGTCAGCCTTGGCTTCTGGCTCGTATGGTGGTTCGGTTTAGATCTCGGGCCAAGTCAAGTTCGTGTTCGTTTGGTCTCGGGTCAGCGAGTTAGATCTGGGTTCGGGTCAAAGTTTGGTGGTTTTGGTGTTCGGGTCAGATTCGGTGCGAGATCAGGTTCAGCACGGGTCTTGTTCGGGTCAGATCTGGATGGTCAAGCCTCGGTCAACACGCGGTCAAAGCTGGTCAAACTTTGGTTCCGGTCTACACGTAGTTCGAGGTGGCTTTGGGTTACGCGCGTACGAGTCGGTATACTTTAATTCGTATTTGTATATTGTTGTGGATATTATATATATGAGTAAATACATTGATATTCGTGAAATAGTTTTTACTCGCGAACGAACCGAATAATAATAATAAACGGTAACTATATATTATATCGGACGATTGGTTTTGAATATAAAAGGCGTGACTTATAAAAATCGTTATTGGACTAAATTGGTTGGACTAGTATAAATATTGTTGCGTTTTTATATAGATAAGTAATTTATTTATAATAGTCGTTGAAACGATAAAGACTTGTAAATTGATATGATAAATAATCGGATTTGAAGTCTTGTATTGTATATTGATTTTTGGGAAAATTGTAGGCGACTTGTGTTGCCTGGTTTATACAAAAACAGAGGAAACTCTGCCGAAATTTCTATAAAATTATAAGCATAAACGGGATGATATTTATTATATATTTCATTATAACAATCTTCCAAATGTTTTGACAAATGTAGTTTTCAAACAAAAGGTTTTCGACAATTGATTTATCACAACATTTAAAGATAAACGTCGAACAATATTTCCGAAACAATTACATATTATTTACTGAGCGTCAATTGTCAATTTTTAAAGATTTTAGTAACTAAAACATTTCTATTTTAATAGTTTTGAATTACAAAAACGCTCGACGTATTGGAGAAAGAAATATACAAAAGATAATATTTTGGAACTTTTAAAGGTTTGCGAATTATACACTTGTTATGGATCGGTTTTAAATAACTATACTTATATTTTTATCAAAGAGTATTTTCCTAAAATATAATTATAAGATGAGTTTTGACTCATGATATGTTATACGTTTCATAATAATAGTCCAACGTGGTTTATACACGAATAGTAACAAGTGATTAACTCGAGTATTAAGTCGCATAAAACATATTTAAGTCACGGTTGGTTCGTCGAGTAAAGCATAGTAGTACTCGAGTTGATATACGCGAGTCTAGATAGCCGGATGATAGGTTAGGTTTATACGTGTTAGACTTTAAGGTGTCCTTTGTTGGTTTTAGGGCACGAAGAAGTCGGTCAAAGCTTCGGGCTTGTTTGCTAGCTTAGCATGGAAATTAAGGTGAGTTCATGACCCCACCTTTTACTGTTTTATAAATGTTTTCGGGGTGGAAGACATGCTTCTTTTATGAAAACCTGAGGAATTCCAAACGAACAAGTTTTTGAAAAATGAAATGGGTGCGTGAGTGTCACGACCCTACTTTTACTGGTTTTACTTTCGGGGAAGAAACATGCTACATACTTACTTATTAAAGATCATGTTATACTATGGTTACTTTACATTACTATACGGCTTTTTCGGAAAGTCCCAGGGGGAAACCATGAATGTGCGGGAAGCACAACGAGGGAAATGTGGATAGATCTATTGGGCCTCACAAACCCCACTCGTTGGCGGGGATGCCGGGCGGGTGCATATTGTCTCTACCTACCGGGTTATCGAGGCATCGGTAACCCAAACAATCTGGGCTGAACTTATCTATTGGACACGTTTAGTAATGGGTTCCCAACCGTAGTAGTAAAAACACTTAACGTCTAGCTAACGTTCTTATAACCTAGTAGTAACGGATATGATCTTTGGAACTTATAACAACTCTTTTGTAAAACTTATGAACTCACCGACTTTATGTTGACTTTTTAAGTATGTCTTTCAGGTTTAAACTTTGGTAACGGCACGGTTGGAGTAGGTGGCAGTTCGGGATCGGGGATCCTAGAGTGATAGAATTGGCGTTCAGGAAATAAGAGTCTTAGATGCATCTTTCCGCTGCGTTGGTAATGGCACCAAACGTCACGACCGACGAGGGAAAAGTCGGGGTGTGACATATATATATATATATATATATATATATATATATATATATATATATATATATATAGGGGACGGTTATTCTACAAAGTAATGAAAACGTGCGAAGTGTGCGAAGGCTCACTTTGTACATGATAATTACGTAATGATAATTACGTAATGTCTTTGCATGTTCATGAAAGCATTACGTAATTGTCATTACGTAATTATCATGCACTTTGTACATGATAATTACGTAATGATAATTACGTAATGCCTTCATGAACATACAAAAACATTACGTATTTATCATTACGTAATTCTCATTACGTGATTATCATGCATTTTGTACATGATAATTACGTAATGATAATTACGTAATGTTTTTGTATATTCATGAAGGCATTACGTAATTATCATTACGTAATTATCATGTGCAAGTGAGCCTTCGCACACTTCGCACGTTTTCATTACTTTGTATTTGAACCTGTCCCTATATATATATATTTAGAGTATGTGTGTAGTTGGTAATGTTGAAGGGAGGTGATGCATGTTTTTAAATTTCCAGTACACTACATGTGCATATTAAATTCTTTTTTTGGTCATAATGCTTATAATCAAAATATTAGATATATAGATATGATCTTTACATAAAAGTTAGTAAGGTATTATTTTATAAATTGTTCTAGTAAATACATGGTGTTTTATCTACAAACATTGGTTTTGGGCAAAATTTATAATCCTTCAGATCTTGGCCGTCGGGAAAATCGTAAAGGAAAAAAAAACGAATCTTTTGACACAAATGAATTTTCATAAAATTTATTCGGGATTATAGGTTCTTGATTATTTGAGGACGACTTGATTTGGTTTTTGCTTGCTTTGCTAATAAGGTATGGATTCCGTTTTTCTCTCTTTATAGTATTTTTTTATATCGATCCGTTACTTTGTAGTATGGATTTTGTTGAATTCATATGTTCCATTTGATTTTCGATAGCATGCAATATACCTTAATTTTGTAATCATTGTTGCATGTTCCCTTTAGACTTATGCTAGTATTCTTAATAAATGATATGGACTTTGTACTCTGTCACCCGAGCACTCTGTTTCTGACTTGTCGTTGGGGCGTCAGCGACATGAACACTTTCCGTGACAGTGCGTAATCAAAATCACGGCGTCTTTAACATGGTCCCTTAGAGGCGTATGGATATATCCTAGATCTGATTCTGACTTCTGATATATGTTTTTATTTTTCTGGAGATGAATGTGTGTACGCCACGCGCACCATCTCATAGGTGCATGGACTAGCTATCTATGTACCCCTCTATTTAGGCTCGTGGGTGCTTCTACATTACGTGACTTATTTTTTTGGCTTGTATAGTCACGTATTTTAGTATATGATGTGTTTTGTGTTGATATATATCTGATTTGTTCTGTATGTGTCTGATATAAGTTTTGAGATTCGATTCGTGTCATTATCTGTTTTCAGTTTCAACTTTTATTTTGGTTCAGCTTCGGTACCTTTTCATAGTATTGTACGTCCGGCTTTACTTATACTGTTGATTTCTCCGTTACTGAGCAACCTTTGGCTGAGCCGTGTTTTCTTTGTTTTGTTTTTCTTATGTGTTCGCAGGTAATCTGGGGAATCAGGGATGAGTGAGAGAGTAATGAACTTCAAGAATAATTAAACTCACATTTTCGTTTCTTTCAGTTTTAAATAAATTAAGACATAGGATTTTGTACGGTTTGATTTAAGACTCTCGGTTGTCTTTTGGATTCTTTTTCTCTTTTAAAATGGATTGTGTTTGGTTTTGATATCTGTAATAGTGACATTTCAACCTGTCCGGGTTGGGGTGTGACAGTTATGGTATCAGAGCCCAGGCTCTTTCCTGTAGAAAATTTAAACTTAAATAAATAAACCTGTGAGGTAAAGGGGTAGACGTTGGGTTAGGATTCATCCTTGTCATTTTTTCCGCATAATATAAATGCTTTTTTCTGCTCACACGTATAACTTCCTTTCAGAATGGCTCCTAGACGTACGAACAACTCTAATAATGATGCCGAGACTTCTGGTGACGTTCCTCTTGAGACTCTCGTCGCGAACGCTGTCAACGCAGCGATTGCTGGTTTGGTTCCTAACTTGATCCAACAGTTGCAGTAGGGCAATGCCAATGCCAATGCTAATGCCAATGCTAATGCTAATGCTAATGCCAATGGCAATCCTCCTGATGGCATTCATGTTTGGCTTGAGCGTTTTCAGAAGCAAAAGCCAAAGTCTTTTAGTACTGCTGCCACTCCAATCGAGGCAGAGAATTGGATTGCCCACATCGAGAAGTTGTTTGAGGTTTTGGGAGTTGACGATGTGTTCAAAGTTAGGCTTGCTAGCTATAAGTTGGAGGACGATGCTCACCGTTGGTGGATGACTCCGAAGAATGCTCGGGGAGGTGATAACTATGCTGCTACATTGCCATGGAATGACTTTCGTACACTATTCTATCAGCAATACTTTACTGATCCTGACCGTAGCGAGTATTTGAGGGAGTATTCTACGATCATGCAGGATGACGACGAACCAATCATGGAATTTAAAGCTCGTTTTTGTCGTTTAGTGAGTTTTCTAGGCCCGACTGCTGGTACTCATGAGCAGCAAACCAATCGTTTCAAGTGGGTTGTGTGTGATCGGGATATGAAATTTATCCTGAACCTTCGTTTTGCGGACATTAATGAGATTGTGGATGCGGTCAAGAATTTGAACAATAATACGAAACATAGGCAGAAAGTTTTTGATGATGGTCGCAAACGGCTAAGGGAAAACACCCAGGATGATTCTTCTATTCATGATGACAGTGATCAAACTCGAGACCATAGGCAACGTTCTAACAGGAATCACAATAACGAAAATAATCGGCCTGCACAGAATCAGACACAACAGAACCCTGAAGTTATTCCTCCTTGTGTCACTTGTGGGAAGGCTCACAGAGGGATATGTCGTCGAGCAGAAGGCCTTTGTTTCAGTTGTGGGAGTTCAGAGCACAAGGTTAGAGAGTGCCCTCGGCGTAATCAGCAAGCTAATACGGGGTAAAACGCGAGACCTGGTGGAGGAAGAGTTTTTGCACTTGATGCTAATAATGGCGCCAATGCCCCAGGTACGACTTTCGGTTAATTGCGCATTCTTGAATGTGATATGTATGCTCTTTGACTATGCCTACTGCTTTAGATTGTTCAATTCGATTCATGACCATTGTATGTTTTACATGAATTTGGAGGACTTGCCATCTGTTCTTATTATCTGAATCCGTTTATGTGCTCTGTGATTCAATATGTGTGATTTTGTCTCATGACGTTCTAATTTTTATTTGTTTAGATCTCGTTTATCATTAGAACTCAACAATCCGTTTTGTATGATATTATGATATGTGAAATCTGTTATATATGAATTTGCTTGTTATCCGTACTTAGCAATTTTGAGGACAAAATTATTTTTTAAGGGAGGTAGAATTGTAATATTTAGATATTTATAAAGTTATAAATATATGTATATATTACTATACTTAAGTTGACAACATGATTAGTTAACTAAATTTACTATATACTCTCTAAATTAAATACATTTGAGATGCATGTTTCGTCCAGAACAAAAAAAAAATGAATTCACTATATCATTATCTAAAGGAACGAATAGTCCGAATGTTTGGGATTAGTATTGTTCTTTATAAACCGTTTAAACTCTCTTAAACCTTTCGACCACAATAACTTAAGATTCACATGCTCTGTTCCGCTTGATCGTTATCTTCTGTTTCACCGGAAACAACCGACCACCGCAATCAATCGCTACCGCCACCTTTCGAAGCTTCAACCCGGTTTTGATCCATTTAGCAACTGTTACCGTTACACATCTGCCCCTGGTTTCCTTCTCGACGCATGACCGCATCTCCGCCGCGAACCAGCCACCGCCATCGATCCCGACCAATCGTAACCGGACGGTTGGGTTTCTGATCTAACTTCGCCTCTTGATACGTTCTTTGCGTTCCTGTTTGTGAGGTAAAGGTTTGTCTCTTTTGATTGTAGTTTGATTAAAGATACACATGATTTACTTTCCGACGACGACCGTTGATTTGGGGTTATGTATATGTTTTGGGTTGTTCCCTATTGGGTTGGTCGAGTTTTCCGTTAATAATCTGAACTGCAAGAGTGTTATTATGGGTGTGTGTTAGTAGCGCATGGCTTTAGTAAGTGAACGTATGTGTGTGAGTGTTGCATATATATATATATATATATATATATATATATATTTAGAGTATGTGTGTAGTTGGTAATGTTGAAGGGAGGTGATGCATGTTTTTAAATTTTCAGTACACTACATGTGCATATTAAATTCTTTTTTTGGTCATAATGCTTATAATCAAAATATTAGATATATAGATATGATCTTTACATAAAAGTTAGTAAGGTATTATTTTATAAATTGTTCTAGTAAATACATGGTGTTTTATCTACAAACATTGGTTTTGGGCAAAATTTATAATCCTTCAGATCTTGGCCGTCGGGGAAATCGTAAAGGAAAAAAAAACGAATCTTTTGACACAAATGAATTTTCATAAAATTTATTCGGGATTATAGGTTCTTGATTATTTGAGGACGACTTGATTTGGTTTTTGCTTGCTTTGCTAATAAGGTACGGATTCCGTTTTCCTCTCTTTATAGTATTTTTTTATATCGATCCATTACTTTGTAGTATGGATTTTGTTGAATTCATATGTTCCATTTGATTTTCGATAGCATGCAATATACCTTAATTTTGTAATCATTGTTGCATGTTCCCTTTAGACTTATGCTAGTATTCTTAATAAATGATATGGATTTTGTACTCTGTCACCCGAGCACTCTGTTTCTGACTTGTCGTTGGGGCGTCAGCGACATGAACACTTTCCGTGACAGTGCGTAATCAAAATCACGGCGTCTTTAACATGGTCCCTTAGAGGCGTATGGATATATCCTAGATCTGATTCTGACTTCTGATATATGTTTCTGTTTTTCTGGAGATGAATGTGTGTACGCCACGCGCACCATCTCATAGGTGCATGGACTAGCTATCTATGTACCCCTGTGTTTAGGCTCGTGGGTGTTTCTACATTACGTGACTTATTTTTTTGGCTTTGTATAGTCACGTATTTTAGTATATGATATGTTTTGTGTTGATATATATCTGATTTGTTCTGTATGTATCCGATATAAGTTTTGAGATTCAATTCGTGTCAGTATGTGTTTTCAGTTTCAACTTTTATTTTGGTTCAGCTTCGATACCTTTTCGTAGTATTGTACGTCCGGCTTTACTTGTACTGTTGATTTCTCCGTTACTGAGCAACCTTTGGCTCAGCCGGGTTTTCTTTGTTTTGTTTTTCTTATGTGTTCGCAGGTAATCTGGGGAATCAGGGATGAGTGAGAGAGTATTGAAGTTCAAGAATAATTAAACTCTCATTTTCGTTTATTTCAGTTTTAAATAAATTAAGACATAGGATTTTGTACGGTTTGATTTAAGACTCTCGGTTGTCTTTTGGATTCTTTTTCTCTTTTAAAATGGATTGTGTTTGGTTTTGATATCTGTAATAGTGACATTTCAACCTGTCTGGGTTGGGGTGTGACAGTCCGAATTCTCAAGTTTCGCCACTGGACACAAAACCTCTCGGTCGTCGATTGTCAAAGGGAGGTCGGAGGGGATAGTGGAGGTTCGGTTTAAGGAGTGTAGTGCTATTTATTTATTTTGTGTTTTTTATTGAAAATGGTAAATTAATGGTTTCATTAGCTTTAGTAGTTAGTTCAATAAATGTTGCAAGACCAATGTAGTCTCTAATAGAGAGGAAACTAAAGCTGTTATTATTTTTTAGTTATTTTTTTTGTTTTTTCCGTTATTATTATTATTATTTCTGTTGTTATTATTATCATCATTATTCTTATTTTTATTTTTTTTCGGTTATTATTATTATTATTATTATTTATCTGTTATTATTATTATTGTTATTATTTTCTGTTATTATTGTTATTATTATTATTAATTCTGTTATTATTTTTTTATTATTTTGTTATTATTATTATTTTTTTCTGTTATAATTATTATTATTATTATTATTATTATTATTATTATTATTATTATTATTATAATTTGGTTTTGTTTTACATTTGACGTAATACACATGTTGATATTTTTGGAGGTATTTTTTTACCGTTGGCGTAAAACGATTGTATAGATGTTTGTTTTGGTGTAAATAATTACACCAATGTAAATCATCCTCATTATGTTTGTTTGGTTTTTTGCAGATGTAGCAGCGGGTTTTTTTTCTTTAAAATAATGTATAGTATGATTTTTTTTAAATGTTTTGTTTTGTTTTTACATTTGATGTAATACACAAAAATGATATTCGGGGCATTTTTTTACCGTGGTGTAATACGATTGTAAAGATGTTTGTTTTTGGTTTTAACACTATGTGTTTTTGTTGTAGTAGGTTGTGTATGGTAGATTTACACTGGTGTAATTACCCTGGTGTAAACAATTACACCAGTGTAAATCATCCTCGTTATATGTTTATTTGGTTTTTTACACTAGTGTAAATAACTACACCAATGTAAATCATCCTCATCATATTTTTGTAAAATTATGTGTATGGCAGATTTACACTGGTGTAAATAATTACACCAGTGTAAATCATACGGATTTATGGATGGATGTTTTATATAGATGTATGTAAAACACTGATGTAAATTTTACACCAGTGTAAAAGCGAGGGAGATGACAAAAAATGCACGTTTTTTTAAATAAATTTTTTTAAAAAAAAAGTAAATTATTTTAATTAAAATAATAAAATAAACTTTAAAAATATGATTGTTTTTAATAATGGAATAAAAAATATTTTTGTTTTTTAAAAAGTAATTTAATTAAAAAAATAAAATAGAGTTTATTAAAAAGTAATTAAAAAAGTAATTTAATTAAAAAGATGAATATTTTAAATAATGGAATAAAATATTGAATCATATAATATTAATTTTCTTTCTCTCTCATGGGTAAAAGACTTTGATGCCCCTAAGTGTACTACAACATAATAAAATATTACTTATTAATTTAATAAGGACAAAAATCCAAACTTTTGATCTCAACCATTGGATCATCAAGATCAATGGTCCACAGGAGTTCTCTAGTTCTCACAACTCACCTTAGTTCTCACATGATCCTAACTATATATATATATATACTAGTGTGTTGGCCCGCGCGTTGCGGCGGGGACGACACTTTGCATTGCAGTACTCGTTTATTGTAGCTTTCGTATTCGTATAACATTTTTACAAATTACGGTTCTTTTTCTGAAAGGTTTTATGTTAATAGCATCATGGGGTCATAAGCGTCACACATTTATCAAATACTTCAAAAAATCATTAATGCAATAAATAACACACAAATTATTATGGATGGAAGCAATATGGTTGGAATCATCATAAACATAACGGATACAAACGAATCATAATGACCTAAATAGAATAACCATACGAATAAACAAATGTAACTAACACGAAATAAATATATAATCAAATGAGCCGTATGGTAAGAAGTAAGGAGTAATACGAGTTTGATAGAAGTGGAAGTGCAAGTTTTTTTACAATTTGATAAGAAATCAGGGTCCAACTTGCTTGATGTAAAGAAAGTTTGGGACCCACAAAGTAGAGAACGAAAATGAAAGTATAAACGAGAAGTGTTTTATTTTCAAATTCATTTGTTGAACATGATTGTCTTAAACTAATTTTGGATAAGCTAATGCTTAATCCCACCAGATATTATAAACAAATGATTATGTGTATTAACCTGAGTGATCGTTTTTCCTCTAGAATCAAGCATAACTCGTTCTTCAACCACAAGATCTACACCGAAATTTTGGGAACCATCAGAAACACAGAGCAATGAATAGCAAAAGCAGAGCTGTAATAAATAATAAAAAAAATTAAAAACTATTTACCAGTGGTTGAGAAGTAACCAGAAAACCTTATAATAAAATTCAAAAGAAGAATAGTAATATGACATTTATGAAGCAGTGGAACCTATTCTTGAAGATCTGGAGCTGAATCAATCTCCGCATCCCCTGGTACCCCGGAATAAGGTTCATCTCCGTTGGAAGACTCAGAATTTGATAATTAACCATTTAAAATTTTTACCCTTGTATGGTCCATTTTATCTTCTTTGGAACCACACAACAAACAAAGTCTCTTGTTCTTTCCTCTAATGCAGCCTCTACAGCTGGTCCATGTTTATTTCGCAAAACTTCCAATCTAGACTCATTCACCTTCTCAGTCTGCCCTTTCTATTTCTCAGATAAGCATACGCGCGTGGTAGTTGATGTATTACTATTATCATTCTTTGTATCGGGATCCAAAAGATTTTGATAATATTTTGGAATGTAGCGTGCCTTCACACCCACAAAAGCTTGCCAGAGCTGCAATAAGCCGTGAATACATAATTACATATGAATAAGTATTTTAAAGTAGAGATGGCAGGTTCAATCTCTAACAGGGCAAACGCGTAAACTTTAAAAGGAAACATATCGAAAGTCCACCAAAGTGTAGTTTTTACATCATAAACCTCTTAAATCATTTTGTTCAAACTTTTAGATAATTACTTTAAAATACCATTGTTGAGAGCATATAGTCACCGAACCAAGAAGGACGATCTTTAAGGATCTCTACAATCTATAAATCATTTAAAAAAAATATAAACAAAATCAAATATTAAATAGATGCTTGAATTTTTAACAATAAGGAATAATCTAGTTACCTTTGTGGGCTCTAAACTTACAAGACCACAGGCTCTAGCTGCCACTCCGCTGCAACTCTGTGAAATGGCAAAGATCCCAACCGAATCCGGACTAGGCTGAAAAAAATATTTGATTTTTATACAAATGACATTTTAATCAGTACTATTATGAACAAGTCAAAAGATATGATCTTAACCACCAAATCACTAAATAGACACTCTAACCAAAGTCTTTATGAATTAATCAAAATAATATTCAAATTCAATAACCAAAGCTAACATTTTAATCAAGAAAATAATTATGATGTAGACAAAAAAGGAAAGATTTTGATAACCCTTTTAATCGAGTCCTGGTCCAAAATGCTCGTTAAAGTCCCACACGTGTCATGCGATGTTAATGATTATACTTATAGTAATTAGCTAAGTAGTCGCGTAGTCGTTTATACCTTGCCTCGCCTTAGTAATTAGCTAAGTAGTCGCGTAGTCGTTTATACCTTGCCTCGCCTTCGTTTGTCCATGCGTGACCCGCGTTGAGATGTTACCAAAAACAACCATAACTCCTTTTAGCCGCTTCCTATGGTGAATCATCTGCATATCATCAGCAGCAGCAACTAATCCTACCAAATACATGAATACATTATCCATTATTATCTTTTATCTCTTGATATATTCATGGGACACACAAATGAAATGTTATATGAGCTTAGCTTTATCATAGATATTCATGCTAAATATACCAAAGTTCTTATTGCCGTAATTACAAAGTATCTTTATATTAATTCTGCCCAAACTATTTCTTTATTTGTCATTAGCGAAAACTGTTTTATACATTTGATTAACAGCCAAACATTTATGTTAAACTGCATGTAGAAACAAACCTTAAATTTTCGAAAGAAAGCAACAAAGATAAAAGTAGTACTCTTCGAGATGTGAATAGATAAGAATTTACCTAAATGCACGGTAAAGAGGCCGGTACCACAACACATAGGAAGCGTCAGAATCCATGTCGCCGTCTCACGTAGCCTTGCCCATCCGTCGTCATTTTATTCACCAATCGAAGTCAAGATTGACGCTTCTGAACCTTCCTCTGCTCGAGTGACCAAACCATAACCTCGATCGGAATCTTCATCCTCTACACATGTTGTTTGAGGGGTTCACGCGCTTCGAGGGAAGGGAAGCGCATTCATTCGCGGCGGCGCTCCGCCGTGGACCACCGGAGACCCATCGGTCTCTCCTTTTCTCTATGCTCTTTCTTTCTTTCTTTAGATGCAGTAAGTGTGTGTGTATATAATTAGGGAGATTGGGGGAAATGAAACTGCTCTCTGTGTCTCTTCTTTTTCCTGTAATAAACATAATTTACATTTGAAGAAGACAAACCATCATTGTAGGGGCAGGATGAGAAATGGAGGGTATAATTGTAAAATTGTTTTGATATTATAAAGGTGGAGGTGAGTTAAATGTCTATATTACCCTCCTAAGTGTCTTAATTGTCACAATTATGCCCATAATACCCTTAAATTTCTTGCTTAAATATGTTGTACATGTTGCTTGTTAAGTTGTATGGGAATACAAATTACCAAATAGACCATCACTCCTCCTTTATAATGTATTATAGAATTATAGATATATATAGTTAATTAGTTATACACTAACAGAAAACATATTGCACTTGTTTCCAGTGTAAAGCAAACCATCATGGCTTCAAAATCGAGAGATCTTCAAAGAGTTACTCCAACACCAATATCCCAAGCCTTGCACACTAGTTCCTGTAATACCAATTGTTAGCATATTAGCGATTCAAACATTCACGCTCTCACCCAAACAACCAATATAATTGACGCGTCACACGCCTACCAGGTGGTTGGACGAAATAGAAGCGTAAAATAGAAGCGTCACACGCCTACCAGGTGGTTGGACGAAATGATCGGTATCAACACAGCTCAACGAAAAGTAATAACTAAGACTTCTATAAATTTGAACGCCACTCAACTAAGCTTCCTCTAGGAATTTCCAATCCCTACTCCCACCTATTCCAACTGTGTCCTTGCCAAAGATAAAACATGAGAAAAACATGCCTAAAAACATCAACATAAACTTGGTGAGTTCATAGGTTTTAGTCATAGATAAACCATTTGATTTAAAAATCATTTACACATTGTGAGTTTATTTTGAAGACAAATGCACCTTATTTTGATAACGCCATTGGTCTAAAAACAAGTATTTTCATAAAAGAAATACCAATACCGTTTAGTGTGTCTAGTTAACATGACCTCTACAATGAAGACTTGACTTCGTTTCAAATGGTATTGTCACAAAATAACAACACCGCTGCCCCTGACCAATGTCGTGACCACCGTCGCCGTCACGACCACCGTTACGTCCACCATTGCGCCCACCACAACAACCACCACGAACTCCTGACATCTTCTGGAATTCAAAAAGAATAAGATATTTAGATTCGTCACTAATATGAAACCACTAGTAACTATGATAGAGAATCATCCCGATCCAACCAACTTGTATCAACTACAAATCATATGATCAAGATATCCAACTGATAAGGATCTCGAAGTGAACAGTCACTCAGAGGTGTACTATTGTGACAACCGGCAAAAATTCAGGTACTATCCTTACAAGTATAATAACTATAAAAACGATTGAATATTTTGTGTTAGATTTGATTTGGCGATAATTAGAAAGATATTATCGGGGTATGAATATTGTTGGAGACTTATTAGTAGTCCCGTATCACTTAGTGGTAAATTACCGTGTTAAACATTGGTGACGACCCAGCTAACGGTAGAAAGTTAAGTTTGACTCGTAATGCGTGATTTAGCATAAAATAATATTTTATGGATGAGAATATTATTAGGATTGTTTGAGGTATTGAATGATGATTTCTAAATCATCCAAGTCTAGTAGTTGCGCATTTTTGAGTTATGACGCGAAAATGAGACCCGGTACGGTAGGGAAATCTCCAGTATAACTTATTTAGCTCAAAATGAATAATTTTTATCGGGGAATATTATTAGTGGCTAAAGGGGTAAAAACCTTAAGTATTTAATATTTATGGATTTTATAAATTGCAAGATTGTGTATATTATGTATAAGTTTTTATAATATATATATATATATATATATATATATATATACCCAACCCCCCTCCCCTTCGGTCTGCCTCCCCTCCCCTCTCATATTATTATTATTATTATTATTATTATTATTATTATTATTATTATTATTATTATTATTATTTATTAATCATTATGTGACATGAATACCACACTTAACCCAACACCCACACTTTACTCTCTCTCATTCTTCCACTACACATAAACTCTTCCTATCCCTCTCTTTTCTCTTCTCCCCAACCGAAACCCCCATCACCACCACTATTCTTCTTCTTTTGTTCATATTATCAACATTATGGACTTGAAAACTTGAAGATTATAACAATATTGGTGACTAGAAAGTTAAAAGATTCAAGAAACTAGAAGTTTTTAGAAAGAGAAACCCACAAATTTCTTACAAGGTGAGTTCTCAATCAAAAACTATAACAAAATCTTCATATTTTTCTGTGTTTGGACAAATAATCACCAAATAATCAAGGGTTTCATAAACTAAATCAAATGGGGAAATTGAAAGGATAATGAGTGGATGTGTTTGTATGTATGCGTAAGTATGTATGTGTGTGTGTGTGGGACCGTGCGTGTGTGTGTGTGAGAGAGTTCTTGGAATGTTTGTTCTTGTTGCTTGATGATTAAAATGTCTAGATCCTTTGATTTTAACTTCATGCAAGAGGGTTTTTTATAAATGATATTAAATCTGAAAAATAATAACAAATTGATGTTATTGATAGCTTGGATAAGTGAGATTTTGATTATACAGATGAAATGTGGCTTATTGATGTATAAGGACTTGAATGTGTATTGTTTGTTGTCAAGTTTCGGAATGATTTTGGATAAAAATGCTGGTCTGATCATAATGGTATTTTAATGGATTTCATAAACTTAAAATAGTGCATAACAAGTTTTGATAGGATCTACACGCGTGGGAAACCTTGCATGTACGATCAAAACCCGTTTTTCGGCTTAAAACGCCAAAATTTAAGCTTTGGTATCCAATTTTCTAAAACTGATTTGAAACAGATTTTTATGACTTATTTTGGTGAAAAATAAAGTATAATAAAGTTAACGTGAAAGACCTAAGACGAAAACCTAAGTATACTTGCAAAGATGCATTAAAATCTATGTTTTCGATGAATTTTGTGCACTTAGGATGCATGCATTTAGGTTTGTTGTAAAACAACTATATAAGTGTTAAATGAAGTACAAGAATTACTAATCAAGGTACATTAGATGTTTACCTTGATAATAAAAGCTTACAGTACAAAACTATGTCTTGAAAGTCATCCGAAACGTGATTTTAAGGCATAATATGCTTACATGTTGTAGCAAAAGTAGTCTTGTTACATGGATTATATGCATGTTCTATGATTTATAATACCCGAAAATACTCGATGGGTATGAAATGTGATTTTGTAACCGGATATGGGTATAAGATTAGCCATATCCAACACATACCTGGCCCGTTGCCATCCCTGTCCTTAAATGTGATTATAAATCTCATTCAACATTTCAAATCCATCATATAAAATAAAGTAAAAAACAATACTAGTTCAGTCCAGAAAACAACAACTTATAATCCCTAACGAAACAACTTGAAAAACATGAAAAATGTGAAAATTATTCCTGGCTTTCTAATTCAGAGGAGTCTCAAGAACGGTACATATCAAGCAAACCATCTCCCCTGTGACACTTAGGACACTTTGGGTTGTCATCGCACACCATCACATGCAGGTAACAGTTGAGACAACTCATGACAATCAACTCAGACTCATGACCTCTTTTAGCTTCAGAAGCAGAACCATGGGTTACTTCCAGCTGTTTACCTCGCAACGATGAATCTTCGTGTTTGCATTTTTCATTCTTGTTCTTGCTATCAAATGGAGACAGTATAGAACTCGGCTCTTGACCCGAAGAGTCTCTCCTGAAACGTGGTCGTTCACATTTGGTACGACGGTTGTTCTTTAACGTGTTTACTGTCTCAATCTACAAAAAAATAAAAGTCTAAGAGCCGGATTTATTCACACAAAGCAGAAGCGAATCAACTTAAAAAAAATAAGCTGAAGCTTGGGGTCCTGTATTTAAGTGATCGTATGCCTTTTCAATATCATTATACAAAAAAAAACGTGTATTGATATTCCTACATGTTACTATATGTGTTGGGATCCAAAGCAAAAAAATAACTTAATTTTTTTTTACGAAAAAAGAAGCTGATTTTAGAATCCGCTTTATGCCCTAAAAAGGTTTGAGCCAACCCTACGCAAAAGCTTGTTAGGATACGTACCTTGGTTAACTTTCCCTTCCTTTTCGAGTCTTTCTTATCTTGGGTCTCGGGTGATTTGTCCTCCACAACATTTTCGTTCAAATCTAAAAGACGCATAAAATTTCCATTGGACTGGTTGATGGTTACATCTTTTAGAGGATGTCCATTAGGTTTCACCATTTCTCTACATACAAATTTTCAAACCATGCACATTAATTATAAAATATAATGTAGATGACTAAAAAGAATACAATCATGACAAGTAAATACAAGACTACTTGTAACTAACAAAATTTGTTTTAATCTTAACTTTATAAAAGACAGCATAAACTATATCATTAATAACAAACAATACAAACTTCTAAAAGGGTTTTTTTTTATTATTTTTATCATATACTCGCTCACATGATGTAAGTTGTATAGTTTGATATTGTAATAAGATTTCATGACATCTGATACGACGGGATACAAATAAATGTAAGATATTATACATATAACTTATGAGATCCTACATTATACATATGACGTCTATTTGTTATTACACATATGACGTCTTATATTATAATGTGTATACATTGTACAAGCTAATTATATTAGTAAATAAGGAGGATACTTTTTTCAATATAACACACATACATTTTATAGATGTATTTAAAGCAAAAATGAAAACCGTATAACTATAGTACAATGAATTATAAGAAATAATTAATATTAGTGATAATGACTACTAAAACAAATACAAAATTACAGAAAACAACCTTTATGTATCATCAAAACTGCACATTTTACCTTTATCTTTAAAAAGCACTATAATCAACCTTAACCTTTGTTATTTATTGCAAATCCAAACCTTTAACCCTAACTGAGTTAGTTTTCCTAGTTAACTCCCCTCACATGCCTTGCATGTGAGGGCTTTTTAGTCATTTTAAGTGTATTTTATTTAAATGTTTATTTTAAACAAAATAATGTGTGGATTTTGACCACCAAAGTCAAAACTTACTACTTAAATTCATTTATTGCATATATGGAAGTAATTTAACCTCATATGGAGGACAATAAGTTCCACTATTAAACTTCCTACAACAGCCAAAAGCTTCTGGAGATACTGAAACAAGAAAATCATCAAGCCATGAAGCAACAGGCCTTGTAATGTAACTGGATTTAGGTACCAGAGACGCTTTTGATATCTGCATGTAAATAATTTCAATTGCTTTTGTAATTATCATTTCAACATCTGCACAATTTTCTAATTATATATCCTATGATAACAAATTAGTGGTCTCTAAGAGTACCTTATAATCACAGACATACCTCATTCAAAAGAGAGTTTGAATCACAATTGTTAATGGAGCACAACTGAGTTGTAGGACTTGATTCTGAACTGGAAAAACAACAGAGAGTATGCCTCTGATTATGTAATTGATGATTTAATCTCAGATCTGAAGGTTTGAAGTTCAAATTTCTTGTAAAATATTCGATTCTTTTTGTGGATTTTGATTATTAATGGTTAATTTTATCGATTGATGTTTAATAACAGGAGGATGAGTGTGTTTCTGGTAATGACGGTTTTAGGTAAAACATTTAATCATTAATCACAAAGACTCGTGATTCGTATTTGTTCATCTATATATAAAAAGTTCACAACAATATTAATATTAATTGGGGATTATTGATGCCAAGGGTTGTCGAGTTGAAATCGAGTTTTTGGAAGAACATATTGTGAATCATGAGAGTGATCTTGAACTATCGGGTTCGGTTATTGGCGGGTTTATTGCTATGATTAGTCCTGTAGGTTTTTGTTGATTGAAACTCTTGGGGCTTATCAGGTCAGGGTTTTGATTATATATTTGGGGAAGATGATGTTTATAAAGGTTTCTGTGTAAATAAAGCTTTTTAATAAATGCCCCAATAAAAAGACTAAAAAGCCCTCACATGCAAAACATGTGAGGAGACTTAACTAGGAAAACTAACCTGGTTAGTGATAAAGGTTTGGTTTTGCAATAAAATATAAATGTTAAGGTTGATTAGCGAGCTTTTTAAAGATAAAGGTGAAAGGTGCAGTTTTGGTAACACATAAAGGTTGTTTTCTGTAATTTTGTCTAATAATAATTTATTGAGAGATATCATCATCATCATACTCAGTTAATCCCACCTATAGCAAAGCTAAGGTAGGGTCTTAGGAGGATAAGATGTAGACAGCCTTACCCCTAAGAATAGAGAGGCTGCTTCCAGTGAGACCCCCGACTCGATGTGGTTTGGTATCAAGCCTTGGACATAAGGCACATAACACTTAGCAATCGAGACAAACCCGATTGGTGCATGTACCCCTTTGTCTTTTGGCTATCAACGCCACCATATGATGCATGATTAACCGTCCGTCGTTTTTAACGTTATTTTCACGAAATTAGTAAAATAACGTTCAAACTAGTGCAACTTTACTTTTGCCCCCGAGGGCCACACATATATACGTTATATGTGCACACCGTATTGAGAGATAGATAAATAAATAAATATACAGTGATAACTTAGCAAAAGAAAGTAAAAGCAAAATCTCGTTATTAGCTCAATTAGGCCATAGGGTGTATCTTCACATCAAGGGTGTTAACGATGACGTGACATTTTAACTTTCATTGTATACTACTCCCTTCCCACGTTAAGGGGTATTAAATTGGCACTAAGTTAACATGTTAACATGACTTAAAAGAGAGAAAGTTAAGGGAATGAGGTAGAGTTAAGGGGCGTTAAACCATTTCCTTGAAGTGAGCTAGTGTGAAAAGAAACAAAATGGAAGATGTGACATCTAGGTGGATTTAAAGATAGTTAGAGTATACCCCATGGCCTTAGAAAAAAAAGTTATAAAAAAAAATCTCAATTAGGAAAAGGAAAGTTAGTTTTTGAAATGATATTAGGGTGTTGATAGGGTGGTCATCACCTCATCACACTATCACACTCAATCATTTTATGTCACCCCATTTCATTACATTATATCACATTTAATCACTAAACTCATGTGGTAGTATTCACAATTATCACTAAAACCATCACACCCAATCACGTTGTGACACCCCATTTCATCACACTTATCACTATATTTTTATTAATAAAAACCAAGAGAGATAGTGTGGTGGGGGGTCACCCACATGCTTTTTCTAAATAAAAAGAAAGATGAATTTTTGTTTATCTCCGTGATGCACGTCACGGCTTTCCTTTGTCATGGCCGTGATAATATCGGTGAGGCGGTGTTCGTGATGGTCACGGTTATCACGGTTGATCCATCACAAACCGCCCCGAGTACCCTAAGACAATGACAAAAACAATATCATCTGACATAAATAAATGACATTTATTTTGTGTTTTTCACATGAAATGTTGTAACTATTCAACATGCTAACCTTGTTTTATTTCTATATTTCCATCACAAACATATCATATTTTAATAGATTCCTATATATAAAAAACATTAATGAAAAAAATGAAAGAAAAGAAAAACCTCGTCTATACCTCTAAACTAATCATTAGAGATTAAATATAGAATAATTATTATCTTTGTTGGTTTATCTTTATTTCGGATATGTTCCTCGGTTTTTTGCTAGCTCCTTGCTAGCTTTTGGATAAAGTTTTACTGGGCGTTAAAAAAATATATAGAATAATTAAACATAATTAAATTCATTCTGGTTTCCATATTCCATAAATTCTGTAAATTAATGTATGATAGCAAAATAAAAGAGAGACAAATATTAATTACTCATTCAACTTTATGCATGGACAATGAATGGAGCATAAATCAATCAATTTCTTTGAATCCGAAAAAAATCATTTCTTCAAGCAAAAAGGATTCTACATACTAAAAGAATGTTAAGAATTCTATTGCTATAAAAAAAATGTTGTACTTGTATAGAAACGATTCACAAACTTACAAGGAGATGGTTTTTTCTTGCGTTGTCGCTGATATAGCTTGAAAATGATTAGATGTGTATATAGCTAATCAGTGCTTATTTTTCTTCATATTTATAGATGTACATACGCATTTAACCGATTATTTACTAGATATGATATGGGTTGTCGTTTACCGCTTAATTACTCTAACAGAATTAAAACATTTATTTTGTATGCCGCTTATATTGATTAAAATTAAATATTTATAATATTAGTAAGTGCAAAAATGCTAATATATAAAATAAAAATTAATACAAAATTAATTATTTTCTAACATCTATTTAATGTATATATTGAGTATAGATATTTAATAAATTAAAAGAAGAATCTGATTCTTATAAAACAAATTCAAATCAACCTCATGTTTACAAATACATAAATGAAGAAGACTAACATGAAAGGTGCTGCTATATCATAAAAGTTTATGAATCGATATCACTTTATTGTTAAATACCTGAAAAAAATAATGAAAAACAAGTATAGCATACTATATATAACGTAAATTTTCTTTACACTTTACTATATCTACGTGGCCCATGCACAATTAATATAAAAATTAATGAGTATAAACTATATTCAATGTTTTTCCTTTATATAAAAACAATGATAAATTACTATTTCTCTTCATTAGTTATAGGCACACATTCCTTTTTTGTTTCACGTGAAAGACGTTGTTTTGATTCATGAGCAAAGCGGTATCTCCGGTACTAAGAAAGAAGTTTTACATGGCATCATCATTATCACGAGTTGGAGATTGTGGCGTGCGAGGAACGAGAAGATTTTTAATGGCTTAGAGACGAACGTGGTGAAGATGGTGGCGGATATAAAGGCCTTGGGTTATCTTTGGTATAAAAATAGGTATAAGGGTGGGATTGTAGATTGGTCTAGATGGTGCGTGTTCGATGTAACGTAGTTCGTTTTCTTTGTTTGGTTTTCCTTGGATTTTCGGCTTTTGTCTCTTCCTTAGAGATGTAGTCGTTTTGGTGGTTTAATGAAGTTCATTTTTCAAAAAAAAAAAACTGAACTTGTTTAATTATAGCATTTAATTAAGAGAATAAATTACCTAAAATATAGTTGTGAATCATAACAAAAAGTTGTCGCATACAATTAAACTGTATATGTTGTATAGCCATGAGTATACTCTAATATATATGGTGTTAAAGATAAAATGACATGTTAATTTACATTGCATATTACTCTCTTCATGTGTTAAGAAGCACTAAAGAGGTTATGTGTTAACCTGATGTTACAGTATAGATTAATTTTTTTTTTTCCTTTTTTGCACCAAAAACACTAAAAAATATGATTAGATGAAGTTAATAGGATTAAACTATTTCCTAGGGGTAAGGTGGAGTGAAATGAAAAAAATGGATGATGTAACATCTAGGTGGAGTTAAGAAATGTTAAAGTATATCCTAAGGTGTAACCATGTAAGCTTAAAGTTTGATTTTCCTTTTTAAGGGGGGAAGGGGCGCCCCACTAAAAAAAATTTCACTTCACTGATTTCTACCAATCTTACACTGTCACATCACTTTAGTGATTCACTTCACTGAAACACAATTTTAGAGGTCACACTCCACTAATTCTTTATCCAACAAACAGTTATTTCCACACATAATAATAATAATAATAATAATAATAATAATAATAATAATGCACCACAACTACCATCTCCTTCTTGTTCTTCACTGTAACCATCTCCTTCTTCACAAAAACCATGCCATTCTTCTTCACAACAACAATAAAATCATCAACTGTGCTCTCTTCCCTTTACAATAAAACCATCTCCTTCTTCACAGCTCTACTCCTTAATAGCTCTGCTCTCTTCACAGCTCTCTTCAGCAATTTTCCCAGGTCAAAGACTTCGATTTGGTGGGCATAGTTGATGATTTGGTGAGTCACGGGTGAAAAAGATATGAAATTTGGGGAAATCAAAAAGAGAGAAAGATAGAGAGAGAGAGATTTCAGTGAACCTGTCCGTCAACTAGAACCATAATTTTGTTCACGGATTCACTACCAACACGGGTGGCGGCGGTGTTACCGTGCTAATAGTGAGGTACCCGTGACCAAATCTGGTAGCGTCCCGTCCCCCCTAATATACAAATTTTAACCAACTGATAACCCAAAAAGGATAAATAAATTAATAAATAACACAAAAAATCTATACGCGCATCTGAAATGGAAACAATTATCATATAAGAGAGCTGCCCTTTCTTACAATTGTTTCATAAAATGGGTAAATTACATAATGATAGCAGGTAGGTGGCCAACAAGCTGTGCCGCCACTCCCTTCTGGATAGAGAACCTTAATCTAGTGAAAACAAATTCTCGCCCCTGAGGAGTTGAGAAGTTGTTGTGGACCACCCGCTGGACTCTCATCAGGAACCTGATCGTCTCCGCTACCAATGAACCAAATGTGTCAAAAGCCAAAAGGACAAACGCATGCTGGTTATCCTCCCACGCTTTAGCGAGCTTTGCCAGCTTGTTCGCCTTTGATCTAAGGACCGCTTGCCCAGCCACAAACCCATTCTCCATGAATCTCGCTGAAGGATACACACCCGTAAGGTCCACGCATGCGTGCTTCCCACCTTCCCAACCAAACACTAGCAGGTCAGCCGGACGTAAAGTGGATCTCCATTCTGCCGGGTCTGTAAGAAAATTAACTAGGGCCTCTTTCTTTGCCGAGATCCCTGCTCATCTAAGAATATCTATTAAAACGTCTAGAACAAAATCGTGTCTATACTTAAACCTCGACAACTCTTTACAGTAGAGCACATGCTTTCCATATTTATCCAAACACGCTTTACGACAAACCGGACATGTTTTGTCCTCCGGGAATGGGGATCATCAAACGATATTTAAGGATTGCCCTATACTCCATCGCTGACATTCGTTGCCCCGGTCCTTCGTTAGTGATAACAGTTATGAAATCTTGAGCATGGGGCCTCTGTAAGCAGTCCATGACGACTTTCTGGCATGGGGTCAAGAATAAATCTTCCCCAAGACTTCGTGTGATTCGAAAATAAAGAGCATTCGCCAGATTTTTCTGTGGCTTTTTGGGGCGGTGTCTTTATTTGAGAAACCTCCAAGATCAAATTAAGGGAGATATTCATGCAGGTATTCCAAAGCGCAAACATAATTCGGATCCATGTTATCAACCCCACTGTTACGTAAAATATGGTCTTGCAACCCCAAGGTTGAGATCTGGGTGCCATAAAGGCATAAGTGGCTACATCCCAAGCCAAGAAAAGGCCCAACCAACCATGCCGCATTGGTAAGGTTGCGACCGCCACTGGAGGTCCCCAAAATATGTGTTTAATTTGGCTCTTTAGGGCTTTATAGAGGCATATGAGATGGATGAAGTTCCATAGGTGCACTTATAGAGGTATAAGTTTGAACGAGTCAAAATGGGTTGCATGAAGTTTAATATATTGGTAACTGGTTTAGAAAAATTTTACATAGAGTAAATGGGTCAAAACGACCCAAACACACATAATAGACTTAAAACATTCAATTATAAGTTTGAACAGGACAAAATGGGTTGCATGAAGTTTAATATATTGGTAAATGGTTTAGAAAATCTTAAAATAGTTTAAATGGGTCAAAATGACTCAAACGCACGCTCGTTCATGATCTTCTAGTTGACTGAGAGACCGTCATACCAAATCATGAAATGCTTGATACCGTGTTGGTTTATCTGGTAGCGGACTATAACCTCCTAGTACACTTACAACCTGACTTTAGTTTGACTTTAGCGTTCAACATGGCTTTTACAACCTGAAAGTCGCCCTACAATTACAGTTTGGGTGACTTTCAGCCCGTTTCACCACTTCGATCTATTTGACATGTTCCCCTTTTAGCTAAAAAACTATTTGCTCTGATAATGATAAAACACAACCCAAATGGACCCATTCATAAGTAAATCTGTAAAAAGTACCATAGAGCCTGGTAGTATTTTTTTACAAATTAAGAGGGAAAAAGTAATTAGTTACCTGTAAATTACAAGGCATTGCTGTACGTGACCAGCTTGGACCATGTGTTGGTCTTAGTGAACTCGGTAGGCATTCATATAGCCGATCAGGTTCCACCGGTTTGCTGAAAGGTAAAGCCATAAACAAGATAATTATGTTATGACACAAGTAACATGTGTGTGTAAACAACTCACGAAAATGTAAAAGTCCACCTCAAGTAAAAATAGGTTGTAATTTCCACCTCAAGTAAAAATAAATAAAAGAAAAGAAAAGGTTAAAGTGAAAAGAAAGAACCTGTTCAAAAAAAAGAAAAGAAAGAACCTGTATGATGGATGATAACAGTTGATTCCAAGAACCCAATGACATGAAACCTGTAATCAATAGATTCACTCGACCCACTAAAACCTTGTACACTAACACAAATAACCTATCATCATTAGCTACACCCATACACATAAACAATCATGAACCCATCTGGACAAACCCGGAAACCCCTTCATCATACCCGACCCATCTACCAATAATACACCAAATATTACAAAAATGCGCCAAACAAAACCTTCCAATCAAGGGTATGGCTATTCATACCCATATAATCCAACACAGATTATGGAACAACACATTGACATCAAATATACTAATAAACATGTATTCTAAATGTGGGTATTTAAATTATGCACGTAAGGTGTTCGATGAAATGCCTGAACCAAGTTTAGTTTCTTGGAACACAATGATTGGGTCATATACACAAAATGGGAATGAAAGAGAGGCTCTTGATTTGTTTGTTATGATGCAAAGAGACGGGACGGAGTTTAGCGAGTTTACAGTTTCAGGCGTTTTGTGCGCGTGTGCTGCAGAGTTTGCAGTGTTTGAATGTAGGCAGTTGCATGGTTTTGCGCTTAAGGCGTCGATGTTAAAGAATGTTTTTGTGGGTACGGCTTTGCTTGATGTGTATGCTAAGTGTGGATTGGTGGATGATGCGGTTAGGGTGTTTGAGTTTATGCCGGATAGGAGTGCCGTGACGTGGAGTTCGATGGTGGCGGGGTATGTGAAAAATGAGATGTTTGAGGAGGCTTTGATTATGTTTAGGGAAGTGCAGGTAAGTGGGGTTGAGTTTAATCAGTTTATTGTTTCGTCGGTTCTTGCTGCTTGTGCTGCTATAGCTGCTAAAATTGAAGGGGTTCAGGCGCATGCAGTGTTGGTTAAGCTGGGTTTTATTGAAAACTTCTTTGTGGTTTCTTCTCTTGTGGATATGTATTCGAAATGTGGAAGCATTAGTGAAGCTTATTCGGTATTTTCACATGCACAAGATAAAAACGTTGTGTTACTGAATGCGATGATTTCTGGATTTTCTAGACACGGTCGGTCCATGGAGGCAATGATATTGTTTGAGAAAATGCAGCAAATTGGATTACAGCCAAACGAAGTTACATACGTTTCGGTATTGTCTGCGTGTGGTCATATGGGATTGGTCAAAGAGGGTAAGAAATACTTTGACATGATGGTGAAAGAACATAATTTGTCACCTAATGTGTTCCATTATTCGTGTATGGTGGATGTTCTTGGTCGAACGGGTTTGATTAATGAAGCAAAGACCTTGATTGACAAAATGCCGTTTGAAGCCACTGCTTCCATTTGGGGATCACTTTTGAGTTCATGTAGAGTTTATAACAATGTCGAATTGGCTGAGATCGCTGCTAAACATCTGTTTAAGCTTGAACCCGATAATGCAGGAAACCATGTCTTGCTTTCGAATATATATGCTGCAAATAGACAGTGGGATGAAGTTATACATACAAGAAAGTTGCTCAAAGATACAGAAGTAAAGAAAGAGAGGGGAAAAAGTTGGATCGAAATCAAAGATAAAGTTCACGCCTTCATGGTTGGAGAGAGAAACCATGATAGAATCGGCGAGATTTATTCAAAACTGGAGGATATAATCGAAGAAATGAGAAAGTATGGTTATAGATGTGAGACTCAACATGACTTGCACAATGTTGATGATGATAAAAAAGAGGAACTTTTAAGGCACCACAGTGAGAAACTTGCTCTTGCATTTGGATTAATGTGCTTACCTTCTTCTGCCCCTATAAGAATCATGAAGAACCTCAGAATCTGTGGGGATTGCCATGTGTTTATGAAGCTGGCTTCCAAGATCACACGAAGGGAGATTGTCGTAAGGGATACAAACCGATTTCATCATTTTAGTAATGGTTTTTGTTCGTGTGGAGAGTTTTGGTAATGGAGTATTAGCTTATACGATTGTGATGCGACTGCTTAGTACTTTAGCATGCAAGCAGACCAAAATGATTGTCAATATTTTGGCGACATCGATGGTCTTGGAATGCTACTCATGGCTCAAGAGTATGCTTGCAAGAATCACACAAGGAGGACGCGCAGGCTTGTAAGGTAATTTTTCATCAATTTTAATGTTACAGATTAGAAATATAAAAGAGTTAAAAGGGAACATGTTCATTCATTTTATATATGGGAAATTTTTTGTCTAAGTATTTGATGTTTAGTGCAGAAATGATAACCATAAGAGCATCCGCAATAACAATATTAATACACCTCACTGTGTATAATTTCTCTGTACAACTCGTTTTCAAACCTTCCATCCCTTCATTTTATTTGCGCTTGAGTTGCGAAACATACCTAACCAAATAAGCTCAGAGGTCGTGCTATGTTTGATTGTTACATATTGCTACGTTATATTGAAGGTATTGTTGACATTGTTGGCCTAGTGACACATCAATTGGAGTTGCATTATCTGACTAAGTACTTATGGCATATCCTTCGTGTTTTACAATCATATTATGCCATATGATGTATGCATAAGTTATAACATTTATTGTTTCCTTGGTTTTAAAAAGCGATGGAGCACAAAATCGACGACGTCTAAAATCAAGGTGCGAAGTGCAAAAGCTGTGGGCTTTTGGTACCTGAGGCACAAGATGATTATATATGTTTTTTATATATCCCATATATATCCATAGGTTTTAGCTTCCTTTACCTAAAATATAGCTATAAGTAAGGTTTTTAAATCATTTTACCAACATGTACAAGCCAAAAAAAACACATGGTAAAACATTTCTCTGCATAAAAACACCTCAGGTACATGAGGCGCGCTCCTCAGGCCAGAAAGCCCCCAAAAAACCCTAAAATCTTCGCCTTTTGGGTGCTTCTTGTATTTACTTTAGGCGCTGAGCGAAAAGCCCACCTCGCGCCTCAACGCGCCTAAGGCGCGCTTTTTATAACCAAGATTGTTTCTAGACTCCAAATCTCCAACATTTTGTTAGAACTTGTGCAAGTGGCCAATGAGCTTGTAGACCAAATGCTCTCTTCGCATCCTTTCTAGCTAATTCTTACGCTTTTAATTTTTTTCCTTCTACCGTGTGGATATATCCTAGCCATGAGAGTATATCATCTCATATATGATGTTTTCTTGAGTGTAGATTGATACTTATGAGTTTCATCTTCTAAAACATCGTTGAATAATAAAGATAACTTGAGTATGTTAAGGTCGTTATTAGAGTCGGTGACACCAAAAAATGCATGCGGTTTGCCATCCCTGCACCAACATGGCTTTTGCGTTCAGATAGAAGAAGACCAGATAGGGACCGACATACTTAACTAGGCTGCACCACTGCACCAACATCCACCCACGAGTGACAGTTACATTTCGGTTAGCCTAATGAAAGATCAGTCATCCAAAAGACTGCTCTTCAAGCAAACAAAGTTGAACTAAGCAGATGAAAACAAACAGATCTAAATATCACAATGAAAGACATTAAAAAACTAGTTATGTAACTTGTTCTACTAAATCTATACACAATTACAAAAGAATAGTTCACAACAGCAGTAACAACATCAACTAAGAAAAATTAATCCATACCCAAATATATGCTCTCTTATCATTGACTACCACAAGTGTAAAAGAGTAATTCAACTCTACCGTCTTGCTTCGTTCGAGGTCTTACCCTCGAAAAACTCACCTAGCATCCGGTCAAGATCCTCCGCTGTATACCTGATGTATTTATGAGGATTCTTCCCATTCTCAACAAGTGCCCTGCAAAGTATATGTTTTTTTTTTAATTTTTATATAGTTTTATATAATTAACAAGTGTGTGAAAATTGGTCATAAAAGTTTTTGATAAAGAACTCTACCCAAAACGTTTGATAAAGGATCTGTATGCAGGCAACAAGACTTCAGCAACCGCGAGCCTTAAAGATTCTCTTAGCTCCGTGTCGGGAACAGTCCACTGAGATTGTCGTTGATGTAGCTCCTCAAACTGAGTGTTAAAGATCTTCAACCTAATACCACCACATTTCATGTTATTAATTATCAGACAAATTTATTTACATGTTTTTGAATGTTTTCAAAAATTTAATTTGATTTGAAAGAACATACCGATCTTTTACAAGTGCACGTGAGGCTCCGCTACTGTTTCCTCCATCAGCAGCCCCGACTGAACTTCCACCTCCAGATGAGGTCAACCCTTGAATTGAGAGACACTGCAGGATCTGTTGAAGACAACAACAAATTTAATTATTCATTATTATTATAATAAATATTCGAAAATATTATTTTATCGTTTGAAATGATCTACCTTTGCCCAAGCTATCCTCTTGTACTGATTAGCATGTTGTTGCACAACCCTTCTGTGCCGTTGCACCCAATCATCCCCCAACAAATCCTTAGCTTCTGACCTACACCGAACATAAAAAAAATATGTATATATAATGAATATAAAATAAATCACTAAAAAGTTACAGCATGTGTAATCACTCATACAGAAGTTATAAATATTAAAAATATCAAACCTGCGTACGGATCTGACCATGTAGTGAATATTATTCATAAGAAACAAGTTGGTCAAAGCAGGATCTTTATACTGTTTGGATTTTCCTTCTAAATTGATTTGAAGGGCCTGCATGATTCGCATGGTTACCGATGCCAGCTGTGAATTCGAGTCTTCTCCGTTTTCAAACTCTTGAAATAGTTGTTTCAGAGTTGTCTGGTAGCTGAGTCAACAAAGAGATTATGTCCAAACAAAATGATAGTAAGTAAATAATTTCCATTACAAAGTTGAAATGAAATACACCAACTACATGGTTTGATAGCACATACTCGAACAAAAATTTCACATAGTTGATCACATAGCTTGTGAGAGGATGAACTGTTCCATCTGAGACGGCTGTTTTTGTTGCGTCTTTTTCAACAGCTTCCTCAAAATCCCCAAACGTTTCTTGAGCTGTTTGGGCAAGTCTTTTGGTTAGACCTAGAGCAGATTCTCTAATGTCTTTGCAAGCTTTGCCTATAAAAAGTGATTCAATCTGCAAAAATATAATGTATAAGAACTAACCGGACCGTAGACTATATAGTTTTGGTAACCATAAGAACATGTTACATTGAAAATGAAAAAATAAACATACCTCAGCGTGAAGCTCACGCATTATCTCATACATGTCCAAAAGCACAAATAGTTTTTCTGGAGATCTCTTGCTTTTGGCAATTGCATCTCCAAAACTAAGTAGCATGGCGACACTGCCAGCTGTAACTTCAGCAAAGCACTGATCTTTTAGCGAGTCAATGCCATCAAACATTTGATCACAAACTTTTCTTTCTGCGGTAAATATTAATTTCACCTGTGATTAACGTCAGATTAGATACAACCAACTTCATGTTTAAGTATTTATTTTTATTTATTTTTTTACTTAGTAAAACTTACTGCAATACGCATGAAATGAATCCAAGTCCCAATCTTGAGTTCCAAAACCTCCCACTGCATCTTTTGGACATCATCTTTACTAAGCTTCTCAACTCCCAATTTCTGAAGAGTTTCTTCCAAGACTACAGAACGGGTATCCCTATTCAACCAAAAAAAAAAAAAAAAAGAAAAAAAAAATCATAAATACTTCCTTTGGTTATACAGTTATTTGTGTAAAACTCATGTTTGTCTTTTAAGCATTACAACGTTTAACCTTGCACGCTTTGCAGGTTGAAACAATCTGTCTAGTGCAATTCAAATATGTAAAACTCGCATTCGTCTTTCTTCCTGGTAATTAAAGGTGACAAGATGGGTGGGTTGTTGACTTGTTGGATAACATGTCAAAATGTGTTTGGATAGTTGTCTATCAAAATGGGTTGGGTTGGATTGGTCCACAAAATGTCACGTGTTCATCTTCCTATATTACAACAATAATCTAACCCCTTATACTACGAGTTGGGATTTTGTTTGCCCTACAATTACAGTTTGGGCGACTTTCAGCCCGTTTCACCACTTCGACCCATTTGGCATGTTCCTCTTTTAGCTAAAAAACTATTTGCTCTGATAATGATAAAACACAACCCAAATGGACCCATTCATAAGTAAATCTGTAGAAAGTACCATAGAGCCTGGTAGTAGTATTTTTTTTCTTTTCTTTTTTTACAAATTAAGTGGGAAAAAAGTAGTTACTTACCTGTAAATTACAAGGCATTGCTGTACGTGACCAGCTTGGACCATGTGTTGGGCTAAATCATGAAGCAAGGGTAGGACCCGTGGTGGTATGAGGATTAAGGGAGTAAAAACAGCATTTTCAGCAGTGATATGACCCGCATGACTATTAGAAGGATTCTTTGAATCAGGTGATCCAGAGGATGGTCTTAGTGAACTCGGTAGGCATTCATATAGCCGATCAGGTTCCACTGGTTTGCTGAAAGATAAAATAATAAACAAGATAATTATAAAATGAGTAACATAGGCAGACTGAATATGATTAAAAAAATATATATAAATTCAATTTTCATCTAATTTCTAAAAAGAAAATGAATTGGGAGATTTTATGCATTTGTTTCTATTTTTAGCAGTAGTTTAGTTTGACTCGTAGAGAAACAAATAACCCGAGTGACCCATTTATAAGTGAACGGGTTGTAATTTCCACCTCAAGTAAAAATAAATAAAAGAAAAGAAAAGGTTAAAGTGAATAGAAAGAACCTGTATGATGATAACAGTTGTTTAAATTCTTGTTCAAGCTTTGATATAGCCTTAGAAAGCAAGTTACTTGCATGGCTAATAACACCGTCACTACTTCTAAAGCTTTTGTTGTTGGTAAAAAAGACAATATTGCTTCTTAGCTGCTCGATAGCTTCTAGATAGCTCTCAAGGTCCTCATGTGGCCCTTTAAGAATTTTAGCCTCAGCCTATATATTTGAAACATAAACTTTTAATTAACCTTTACAAGTAACGCTACGGGTAGCTCCAACAAGATATTTACATTATTCTACACAAGGGTAAACTCATAAAATAAAAATACAATAAAAACATAAAGAATAAAGGAAATAACAACCAACCTCACGAGAAAGATCAAATCGGTCCAATATGACATCAGCAGCTTTCAAAGTCCGATCGATGTTCTCATGAGCTCTGCGTATAGCATGTGTCCTGATCTAAAGGAAATACGACACAAGAATAGCATAAATTATGAGCAAATGCGTAACTAACTACACCCTCCTTCAAATTATAATTGCAATTTTTGGCCCAAATCCCCAATACTTATATAACTAAAGCATCCAACTATCAGTCAACTACCTAAAAAAAAAAACCCTTTACTATAACAAAGTACGGAGCCTTCAAGCCTAAGTCAATAGTGTTACTGATTGGTAACAATGTCAGTGATAAAGGATGTGTAACAAATACTAATTTTCAAGGATATCCAAAGATATGAATTGTGCCAATAGTATTACCATAGAGGGGGCTTGGTTTTTAAATGTGCAGATGCGCCTGAGGTGGCGCTTCACATACACGTGGTTCAAAATTTGTCAAATTTAGATTATGAATGGTTTACTTGATTAGTGTTAGGATCAAATACAAATAGATTTAGCATGCAAAGTGTACAAATAATTAGAGTAACTTTGCTAACACTTAAGAATAATTATTATTACTCAATAGTTTTGAACTTGATTAATTAGTACTCCTCATTTGTTGTAGCGTAATTACTCCAGTTCAAAACTATATAGATATATAATAGTTACCCTAGTTATTTGTACGCTTAGGCCCTAAAATCTATTTGTTTTAGATCCCACCCCTACTTGATTAAAAGGTTGTCATGTAAAACAGAGGTGAGACATGCAACACAGACCAACGCCTCACCCTCGCACCTCGGCTTTCGTGACCTAAACAAGTCGGCGCTCCTCACACTTTTTAAAACTAAGATAGGGAGCAAAATTTACCCAAAAAAAACCATCAAAAAGTGTATCTCACAAACCCTTTAGTACTACAAAGCAAAATACACCATTGTAAACCATTCCGATTCCGAATCTATAGCTATAAACTTTAGCATTGATCAATCTACCGCAACCCAATAACTAGCAGATCAAGTAACCATGCCACATTTCCTCTTTCCAATTTTGCATAAAATCACACATTCCTTAGCTTAACTATTCCATGTAATTTCTCAACAATCTACACATTTTCTCAAAACAACTCAACAAATAACAGATCAAACCATTATGTCCACACTAATCACTACCCTTGATATCTAGAGTTCATACTAGACCAGCCTAAGGTCCTTAACAAAGGCAGAGCGGCACGCTTAAACCGCTAGTCTAACCAACTTAACTCTTCCAAATCTTTTAGGGGTTCGGTTTTACTCCGCAAATAAATCACAGTTAAAAAACATCTTTTAGGGGTTCGGTTTTACTCCGTAAACAAATCACAGTTAAAAAAAGATCTAAATAACTAAAACATTAGAAATAAAAACACCCAACTTCAAATCTATTCATATTCAAACATAATAAGACCAAATTAAAGAACAGATCAGAAACCTGAGTGGGTCTCATGGCAGTTTCAAGAGCAGACAAACGATGATCAAAAGAACCCAGAATAGAAACCATGTTTTCTGTGATGGATTGGCTCTGTTGCAGTGATTCTCTCATCTTTGCTGCTTTTTCTCCAAGATTTTCCACACCCATCATCCCTGTTGTTCTAACTGGAACACCCATCTGTGTGTTTAGAGGTTTTGTGAGGAATTGGAAGGAAAGTTTTGAGCTTTGGTATGGGATTGTTGATTTGTTATGGGTTTGGAGGTTAGTTGACAATTATTATTATTATTATTATTGATTGATTGATGATGAATTGGGTTGATAGTTGACAGGGTGTGTGTTGGGGAAAATACGGAGTTTTATACGTGTATATAGATAGGTGTTCTTGATTTGAAGTATTCATTTTGTGTCCATGAAATGGGGGTTATATTGAGATTGGTCAAAAATAGTTAATGGTACATTTTTACATGAGTGCATATGTTAAAAGGGTATTGGGATGATTTGTAGCAATTTTATTTAACATCTATTGACACGGGTAATGTTAAAAGTTTAATTTGAGTTGATTTTAAACGGGTTTGAGTTTTGAGTAGAGCTTAAAATAAAGCTTGTTTTGTGGTAAAAACATCTAATTTGAACTTTATATTGTGTCTTAAAATGTTGAGTGTTTTAGAGATATTTAGGACGTGTTTGATTCATGAAAGTTAATAGAATTAGGATTTGAATTTCATTTTTCAACGGGTCTAGTTTGCAGAATTTAGTGGAATTGAAATTCCATTTATAAGGCGTTTCATTGAGAAACGAATTAGAAGTGAAAACAATTAACTCAAATTCTTTTATGCAAATGAATTCAACATTATTTTCAATACGCATCCGGTTACGTAAGTGGGTTTCTGCAGTCTAGAATTATTAGAATTAACCATAACTAATCGCACCTCAATGTTAGAGTCAATCGTCAAATGGCCTCCTTAAGCAAAAGCTACTCACACTCACGCTTGTCGTATGCTTCTTAATCACTCTTAACATGCCTACGCATATGCTTTTACACTCCTCAACGACCCTCCACTCATAGATCTGATTGCTTCCCTATCGACTTTTTGTTTGGTTTATTCATAGAACTTCATATATTGTTCATATCTCAACAAAATAACTGTTTGATGTTCTTTAATCGAAATATATAAATCTGTTTGTAGAATTTCAAAACTATTTTTCTTTCATTTTTGTTCCATTTATTGAAGCTCTTGTAGATGATACACAAATGCACTCAAGCCGAGGTTGATCCCTAAGATTGTCTTACAATTCGAGCTTGATCTTGAAGTAATAGGCTTGTTTCAAGCCACACTAGAGATCAAGCTTCAGAACTTTTAATTACCCAAGCTCGAGTATCATTATGGTCGGGTTCACCACTATTACACCCCTAGCTGACATCCTCGTTATCAGCATTTTCTCTCAACCCCACCATCACCCCTATAACATTGTCACACCCACTAAATATCACCAGCCTTCCACAAGTGGCACCATCGTCCCCTGACACGGAAATAACAATGGAGAAGGTGGCGACAGTGAATAACGGTAGGTGGTGGGGCCAACACCTAGTAGGCTAGGGGCATTGATGGTGGAGTTGTTATGGGATTATATATTCCAATTCCATTGTAATTTTCACGATATGTTGGTGGGGGTCACCAAGACTTATTACAAATTCAAATTACTTTGATAAATTCTAGTTATCTTAAGTTCTATTTTTTCCTCAAATCAATTCAAAATCTAATTTCTATTATTTAAAACTCAGAGAACTAAGTGAACATTTAATCGTTTGAGGTCAATGTTCAGATTGTCGAGAAAAGAGCAATACTCATATATTTTAATGGGAAAATCGTCAAATAAACGTCAACTGAAACCCGAAGTTACCAAAATAAAGCTTCTGGCATGTAGGGACTTCACGGAAAACAAGGCAATGCAGTGTATGACACATGGGTGGAACGTCTAAGCTCTAGACGTCTCCCCTTGTAGTAGGACCCATGTCTGCACAAATGAAAGGCTGACATGTGGCAAATTTCATAGGAAAGACCTATGTAGATGCTAGAGAAAGGAGAAAACTTAGGTGTAGCCATTTCTAACATATGTATAGATGCTAGAGAGGTGAAGCCCCTAAGCCATAGAGTTTTCTTTTTCCCCCACGGTAACTTTTTCATACAATAGTATATTTTTAACCAAACACCTTTTATGTTTATCACTCATCTATGCGTATCAAATAGTACTCGAATTTGGTTATTTAAAACATTTTAGTGGCTAAAGGCATTATAGCCCAGCGGTATCTTGATGGTGAGATAAGAGTTAGGGACCATAAGGTCCTGGGTTCGAATCTCACAAAGGGGGTTTTCTCATAATTATGAGTTTCCTCCTGAATTGGTGACTTGGTGGTGGAATATGATCGCGTGGCAACATTGGTGGCACGATGATACTCCAGTGTTCCGTGAGTGATTCCAATTTGTTGGACGTTCAAAAAAAAAAAACATTTTAGTGACTCAGGAGTCACTTGAGCACCACGTAACGAATCAACTCAGATCCAATCATTATTCGAAAATACGGAACATTTTATTAACGATCATTTGCATTCATCACCGGATGATAAATTCCACAAAATTAATGAAAAAGGCCAATTTCAGGTAGCATTCTTATTTCTTAAGCAACACTGCAACAAGCCCTCTTTCTCTGTTTTCTTGTAGTAGTTCTCTCATTATTTTGCTAATCCAGAACAAGAAATTATATGTTAATTATTTTAGTTAAAATTGTTACCTACCAACCTTGAACTTGGTATTGAACTTTAAGCATGGAACTTAATTAATCAAGCTATGAATTCGAGAACCAATTTCAACTGGTGCACACAAAAAAAGAAATTGAACAATTAACCAAACTTAACCGAGGTCGTCCCTTAACCACACCATGCATAAGTGACCATCAATTATGGTTATGGTTGAGCAATCTTTCATAACCGAAGCTCAGTTATTGGTTTTGGTTACACCTCCATAAAGAGACCAAACCAACTTTGCACACCCTTAACATTGAAATACTTTGTCGATGGAAACAACTTCGCGTGTGGTTCGTCAATGTGAACACACTTCGATGGCGTTGGGACCAGCAAAAGTGGATGTAGTGGTGGCCAAATTCCAAAATGTAATATGCGTTTATGTAGCTATTGGTCAAAAAACATCTTCTGTGGCTCAGGCCAATGGAACAGCCATTGCCTCTTTAACATAACTCATAACACTGCTCCAAACTTTTCAACTCAATTCCCACAATGTCCACACTATGCACAAAATGACATCATCTAAAATCAAAACCAACATATATAATTTTGTCAAAGAATAATATATGTGATTTTTGGCAAAAAAATTATTCTTGTCATCTACGCCGCCCACTTTTCGAATCAAATATTAAGCAACTAGTATCGGTTCAGATAGTTTGGGTTTGAACTTTGAATCATCCATGATGGATCATCAACTTTTGCTAGCGGGGACCAAAAAGAGGTATGGCAAAAACACACATTAAACCAATCAACCCATAGCAAAAAAAAGAGAAACCTTTGCCACCATCCTTTAAAACATACAAGATGCATCAATACCCCTTAACAAAAGTACAAAACAAAAACAAAAAAGATACACAAATGAATATTTACATTTATAAGAGCAAACAAGAGACATTTGAAACGAAGAATCGCATAACACCCCTTTAAGCTTTTGAAATGCGTATTCTTCCACCGACTAACTATTATGTCCTTTGCAACATGCAAGATGTTTTTATTACATCATAGCATATCATATCATATCGACACCCAACAATAAAATAAACATAAAAGACCCACAATAGAAAGAATATTTACAAAAACAAAACAAAAGCAAACGGGAGAGTAGGAAATGAAGAAAAGAATCACACCCCTTTAGGTTTTAGATATGTTTTCTTCCACCAATAAACTCCACTGTAAGCTCACCACCATCCACCAATCACCTGCAAGATTCTTTATTTGTTAAAAACATTGAATCAAAAAAGCTACATAAGACTACTTCTTTGACAAAATAAGAATGATATTACTAGTATTCTTGATGTTAGCTTTCACTAGTTAATCAATCCACCACTACTACTTCATTGAAGAGACCATGGGGAGACGAGAGGACAACTTTCATCGGAATAGAGAGGACAACTTTCATCGGAATAACTCGAATGGATCAACTGTGGTGCCGGTTATCACTTTCTTCGTTACAAACCTTCCTGGGGGAGTGTCTAGTACACTGTTATGGAAAGCCTTCGAGCCTTATGGCTTCATCAAGGACGCATATGTGGCCAGAAAAAGGGATGCAAGAGGGAATTTCTTCGGCTTTGTTAGGTACGAAAGAGTGCAGAATGTCAAGGAGATGCTAACTACGTTGAACACGATTAAGATCTACCAAGCTAAGGTATCTGTGTTTGTGGCTAAGTACAATAGGAACCATGAGAAGTTTGGGCACTTTGATGAACAAGATGGTGGTCAGAACCGAATGAATGGAAGAACCAACATGGGGAATGGTCAACAGAAAGCACCTACGGAGCAGTACGTTCCAACAGAGGTAAACCAAAACTTCTCTTTTAAGCAGGCGGTGACGGGGGAGAGAGCAGAACCATCCAATTCAAAGAAGATCATTAGGTATGAAGGGAGACCTGCCCTTTATCCAAGCCATTGTATGATGAGGTCCGTCGTGGGGGAGGCGGTAAACTTAACAGCTTTAAAGAGTTTGAGGAAGATTCTTAACGAAGGTGGCTGGGTCGAAGCACCTATTAGTTACATAGGTGGATTGAAGGTGTTAATTGTCTTTAGAGATAAAAGGTCGGCCTTATCATTCATTGGTGATGAGGAACCAATCTGGAAGAATGTTTTAGTTTCTGCAAACCTTTGGAATGGACAGTTCTTGGAATCAGAGCGACTGGTTTGGCTAAAGATGATGGGAGTGCCACTACAGTTAAGGGATGATGGCATCTTCAATCAAATTGGCGAACAATTTGGTAGAGTTGTGGGGAAGTCGTCATTTACTTGGGAATCGCCGGATAATGCGTTCGGTGACTGTTGTGTGGTGGTAAAAGGGTTGTCTAAGATTGATGAAGAAGTGGAGTTGATTTGGGAGGGCCAACAATTTCAAGTCTGGGTCGTTGAGGATTGGTCGGATAATATTCAATCGATTCTTGACAGCATTCGTATTGAATTGGCTGACTCGGAGGATGGGATGAGGGAGCCTGAAAATGACGGTGGTGGGTTAGAGGAGGGAGAGTTCAGACCGGTAAGTCCACCGGCGGCGAACTTGGAACATGAGGAGGAAGATGAGACGGCGGAAGACGAAGAGATGGGTAGTCAAACGGATGGTGAAACATGCATGCATGGAGACATTAATGGCTCACATGGGGAATCAGAAATGCAATCAAGTCAGTTGGGCCAACCTAGGATGGATACAAACGAGGTGGATGGTATTGATTTAAACAACGTGGGCCAGGACAAGGTCTTGGGCCAGGATATGAGTATTGGGCCGATGACAATCACCAAAACAAAAAAGAGGAATAGATCTATGAGGAGCCCAGACATGGATGATGGGGGAAATAAAGAGTTATGTTCAAGGAGCTCCCCTGTATGCTTCCCTGACTTAAACAAAGCTGCAAGCAACATGGTGAATGATCAAGATATCGAAGTTGAACCGGTGGAATTAGCGTCGACATTGGGAGATGATAGTCAAGATGGGAGCGAAACACTGGTTCGCGATACTGGAGACAGAGAAGATCAAGAACACATCGAGAACTCCAATGACCAGGTTTGCAATTCATTACTGGGGGTTGGGGCTGAGGTAGATCTAACAGTTCAGGTGGGAGATTTAATTGGGATTAAAGCCGGGGGGTTTGAAAAGGAGGTGGAAGAATTGGTTCATGGAGATGGTGTATTTGAGGTTCAAAAATGAATATATTATCAATTAACCTAAGGGGGGTGAGGAATCCAAGGAAGACATCTTGGATAAAGGGTCTTAAAACTAGTTTAGGTATTCAGTTTTTGGCTGTGCAAGAGACAAAGCTGCAAGAACACTCTTTTTTCAACATTAACTCTTTATGGGGGAACTCTTTATTTCATTCGGACTTGGTGTGGGCAGAAGGAAGATCGGGTGGTCTTATGTGTGTATGGAATCCTCTGGTGTTTCAACAAACCGGTGTTACGAAAAATCGCCAGTTCTTGATAATATCAGGAGTCCTGATTCCAAACGGCTTAACAGTAAACGTGGTTAATGTATACGCCTCTAATGATGCTGGGTGCAGGAAAGAATTGTGGCTGGAACTGGTTAGATTAAAGAGCTGCTTGGTGGGTATGTGGGTCTTATGTGGAGATTTTAATGACGTTAGAGACCCATCTGAAAGGCAAAATTCGGAATTCGTTCCGGCTAACGCCTTTTGGTTCAATGACTTCATTAACAGGATGGACTTACATGAGTACAACATGGGTGGATATAGGTTCACATATATATCGGATAATGGAGAGAAACTAAGTAAATTGGATAGGTTCTTGGTATGCCGGGATTTTCGGGATAAATGGCCTGACGCGGGGGTTACGGCGCTTTCTAGGAATGCATCTGATCATTGCCCTATTGTCCTGACTACGACCCCAGCTGACTTCGGACATATCCCGTTTCGATTCTTTAACTCGTGGATGGAGCTTCCCGGTTTTTGCGACTTTGTGAAAGCTAAGTGTGAAGCTTTTAGGTTCAGGGGGCCGGCGGACTTAAGGATGGCGATAAAATTAAAATTTCTAAAAAATCGGATCAGAGAGTGGGTAGCATCCGAGTCGAAGAAGCAAAAAGAAGACTATGAAGCTAAAAGGCGGGAAGTGGAGAGAATTGAACTTGCAGCCGAACAGAGGCCACTGACAGATCTTGAGAAGCAAGTGCGGGCTGAACATCGTCAGTTTATATTGGAAGCCGATCTAAGGATGCAATCGGACCTAAGGCAAAAATCGAGGATTAAATGGGCCGTAGATGGGGATGAAAACTCGAGGTTCTTTCACGGTGTAATCAACTCGAACACGACATCTTCTCGCATTAACGGGATCTTCATTGATAATGTTTGGGTTGACAATCCGATTGCAATAAAAGACGAAGCGTTTACATTTTTTTCAAATAAGTTCATGGAGCCTATGCCGAATCGGCCATCCTTTGTTATCCCAGATATAAGCTTATTGTCTAATGAGGAGGCTGAAAGTTTAACACAACCGTTCTCTGCGATCGAAATCAAACAAGCAATATGGGATTGTGATGGGGATAGGGCGCCCGGTCCCGACGGGTTCAATTTTAGGTTTGTTAAAAAATTCTGGTCAAGTCTTGAAGACGATTTTGTTCGGATGTTTGAGGAGTTCCACTCTTCGGGTTCACTTAATCCTGCTTGTTCGCCTTCGTTCATTGCCTTGATTCCAAAGATTAAGGATCCGAAAGGCTTTGAACATTTTAGGCCAATAAGTCTTGTTGGCTCAATCAATAAGGTGATTTCCAAGGTATTGGTGAGAAGATTGAAAATAGTCATCGGTAAGCTTGTGGGACCGGAACAGACGGCTTTTCTGGCAGGAAGAAGCATTACTGACGGACCTTTGGTGATGAATGAAATGTATGGCTGGATGAAGAGAATGAAGAGGACCGGCTTCTTATTCAAAGTCGACCTGGATAAAGCATACGACTCGGTTTCATGGGGGTTCTTAGAGGAGGTGTTGAGACAAATGAACTTTCCTCCTAAATGGAGGAAATGGATCGCAGCAATAGTGACCTCGGCTAGAGCTTCGGTTTTAGTAAATGGATCTCCTTCGGCTGAGTTCGTTTGTCACAGGGGATTGCGCCAAGGGGATCCGATATCTCCATTCCTTTTCGTGTTAGTTATGGAGGCCCTATCCGGTTTTTTGAGGAAAGCAAGTCAATTGGGGCTGTTTCGGGGCCTATTTTGTGGATCGGCTGGTTTAAAACTTTCACATTTGATGTACGCAGATGACGTAATTTTCTTGGGTGAATGGTCGAAAACCAATCTAATGAACCTTCGTAGAATTCTTAGATGCTTTCACCTGGTTTCGGGGCTGAAAGTTAACATGGATAAGTGTCACCTATATGGGATAAGTGTGGCGGATCCGGAACAAAGGAGGATGGCCGACTTTCTCAGGGTACGTCTCGGTAAGTTCCCTTTTAAGTACTTAGGCCTACAAGTCGGAGCGAATATGCATTTGGCCAAGAGCTGGGAACCGGTTATCGAAGCCTTTCGGAAGAGATTGTCGATATGGAAGGCAGAGTCCTTATCCTTTGGTGGCAGAGTAGTCTTGATAAAATCGGTGCTTAACTCTTTGCCGACTTACTACTTCTCACTATATAAGGCGCCAGAGAAAGTACTCGATACTTGACCGTTTGAGAAGAGTTTTTTTCTGGGGAGGGTCTTTAGAGAAGGCAAAAATGAATTGGATAGCGTGGGACGGGGTAATTGCACCGGTAGAGTATGGAGGCTTGGGTCTTGGATCGTTGAAGGACGCTAATCTTGCACTTCTAACCAAGTGGTGGTGGAGGTTTAAAACGGAGAAAGAGAGTCTCTGGTGGAAAGCGGTTTGGTCCATTCACAACTCCTCTCGGGGTTGGAGTTATATTCCGATAAAGTTGTCCATCTCGAGTCCGTGGAAGCACATAGGTAACTCTGTGGGTGAGGTGGGTAGGGCTGGGATTGATATACCAAACAGTATTGTGGGCAGGTTGGGTGGGGGTTGGGATATTGCATTTTGGGTTGACGTTTGGGTTGGGTCTTCGGCCTTACGGGTGAGGTTTCCTAACCTGTTCGCGCTCGAAAAGGATAAGCATTGCTGGGTTGCAGACCGGGTGGGCATGGGGGTTGGGTTGTGGAATTGGAACTGGAAGCGACCAGTGGCGGATGGTATTGAATTGACGGAACTAAATCAGTTACAGACGCTGCTGTATTCAGTTGCAAGATCCACCAACAATGACGAATGGGCTTGGGTTCTTAATGGGTTGGGTCCGTTTTCTGTGGCTAGCGTGAAAGAAAGATTGGCGTCGCTCAGGTACACCGTTCCCGTCTACCAATGCAAGAGGAATTCATGGGTCCCTAAGAAGGTAGAGATTCTAGCTTGGAGGGCTTTTTTGGGAAGACTTCCTACATTGTCAGCTCTAGCGAGGAGGAACATACACGTCGGATCGACTCTATGTCCGTTTTGCAGCGATCTTCCGGAGTCCGTGGAGCATATTTTCATCAGCTGCCACTATGCACAGACCGTTTGGCAGTTGATTGCTTCTTGGTGTAGACTAAAACCGTTTTATGCGTTTGAGATCAGAGACGTTCTAGATATGGCGGAATTCGATGGCGGATCATCAGAAAAGAGAAAGGCCATTCATGCAATCTGTTTAACATCCCTTTGGTGCATTTGGAGAGCTAGGAACGATTTAGTTTTCAACCAAAAGCAACATTCGATTACTCAAATTCTGGGAGAGATAAAAGCTAGAAGCCTCTTATGGATTAAAAGCCGGTCGAAGTCGTCGACATTGGATTGGGAAGTATGGAGAGGTTTTCGTGTTCATAAAGTGGGTTGGGTATGATTTCTGTGTAAATATTGTTGGTATTGTTTTCTTTTGTTGTCCTTGTTGTTTTGCATTTCTTGGTGTATTGGTGACTATGCTAGTTCCCCGCTAGCGTTCTCGGTTTGAATAATATTATTTTGTTGATCGTTCAAAAAAAAAGTATTCTTGATGTTGATGTTCATTTGTCTTTTTTGTTTAATTTTGACCCTAGACCAATGATTTTGACATTATGTGATGATAATGTGATACCCCTACATCATCTCTACCAACTACCATTTCATTTTTCTTTCTTTATTTTGCCACCTGTTATATAAAAATTATAAAAAAGAAATCATTTAACTGTGTCAATTTACCCATGACCTCTTGGTTTAGTGGTACGATGTCTCCCCTTACAAATGTGAGGTTGTGGGTTCAAATCCTTGCAAGTGCGAGATAAGGTAAAATTAAGGTGTAATAAAATTTGCCGTTCAAAAAAAAAAAAAAAACTGTGTCAATTTCTTCATCGTAAAAGAAACACACCCTTCTAATCCTACTTCTAAATCTATAACTTTTGTAATCATAAGATTTGAATTTTCTCTGAACCTTGATAGCACTAGACTGCAAGCCTTCCGTTTTCTTACTGGTTTATTACCTGATGTGCGTGTTTGAGTAATTTCTAGACATATGATTCACTTCTATAGCGGGTATCTAATTTTACTCACGTATCAATTTCCTAGACATACCAAAACTATGGTTTACAAAAACAGATACTCACATCTCATTCTCAAATAAAAAGATAAATTTTATCTTTGTAGCTAAGAAAAACTTGCATTTATTTATGTAAAGAATGATCAAGCTAAAATATAAAATACTAGTAGTAAACTATAACTTTTTCTTTCATAAAATAGTGACATTTTTTCTTTTTTCTTTTTTTTTTTAAGAAAAGAAGTATATTTTAATTTTTTTTAGATATGCATAGCTACAAAAAAATAATAAAATGCAGACAAAACTATGGTTTTCAATAATTGGATTAGAACGACACAGCTAGAATCCATACCTCTTTGTCCATATCCAACCACTATCAATCCCGAAAAATAACATTTTCCGCAATACTCATCAACGGCACCACGCAATCTGGGGAAAACTTCCGACCAAAAAGATACGAAAAACTCGAATTCGAAACCCTAAGCCTTCGAATCAACTCGGGTGACACCTCATCCGCACTATACATATACGGATGCCCATCCACACTCCCCGTCCAATTCACATTTGTCAACGTATACTCACTAACCCCTCTCGGATCCTGCATTGATAGCAACGTTGGAAAATAATGCTCTTCCGGATAACACGTGTCCACATTCAAACACGGCATCCGAAACTTCCTCCATAGCGCCCGATCCTTAATCACCAACACCGCGTGCTCCCGGGTCAAAACATAAAACTGCGACCCGATCCGAAACTTATCGAACGGTATCTCCGGTAACATTACGTTTTTACCCCTAGCTATATACCTATCCCATAGCTGTGGCTCCTCAGACAACACCTCTATGTAACTGAGTCGACTCGGTTGACTCGGTTGACTCGGTCGACTCAGTTTCCACCGAGTCGACTCAGTAGACCGTCGAGATTTCAAACCGAGTCGACTCGGTTCCTGACTCGTCCGAGTTGCTAACCGAGTCGACTCAGTACCAGGTAGGGTTTGAAACAAGGCGTTGTACACGTAACGAAACGAATGCAACGGAATACAATGCTGAGAGACGAGAGCGAAATAAGCGTTTAACGGATCGTCAAGTATGGCGGTAGCGAGAAGGCGGCGTACGGCGGAGATAAGCGTCGGAGAAGATCTCGCCGTTTTTTTTGCGGGAATAAAACGGTTTTCAAACACACCGCCAGGAGACTTAACGTTAGAATAAGGGTCAGCGTGTACGTATATGTTATACAGTTTACGATTAATATTAATATTAATATTATTATTATTAGTAAAGAACTTTTGCCAGATAGGGGCAAAGTGAAGGAAGGAGTTGGTGAGGAAAAGGAAGGCGATTTTGGGTTTAGGATTGGTTGAGCCAAGGTGAGAGATGGGTGTGGGATGGTTAAGTGTTGTTGAGGAAATGGCTCGTTGGAAAAGGGTGAAGTCATCGGACTCATCTGATAAGGAGATGGTTAAGGGTTTAGGGTGTTTAGGAGGGAGGATATGAGGGGCAAAGAGGATGATTAAAGGTAGGGTTAGTAGGAGAGTGAATAAGAGGATGAATGGGGTGTTGTTGTTTGTCATGTCTCAAACTACTTAAAATCATAAACTAAATAGATATAGATATAGATATTGAAATATGGAGTGTATCAAGTTATGGGAGTGAGAAGAGGTTATGGGTAGGATTGAATGGATGGATTGGGGAAGAAATGAGATGAGGGGAGAAAGGCTTTATTATTAATTTATTATGCTACTTTTGCATATATTTGACTAGTGTGGGGTAAGGTATGTTTGGGGTTATGCTGAACATCATCATTATCATCCTTCTTTGATTTAATGGTTTGGATGATAACAAACCAATCTTCTTTTGTGTGTGTGACGTGTATATGATATAGATTTTAAAATGTTTTATTTTATTTTATAGAAAATAATAAAGTGAAACTTCTACGATGGGCCAAGAATGAAGAATCCAACAGAAAATGAATAAAGTGTGAAGTAAACCAAAAATGAAATAAAATTTGAGAATACTTTAACTAAATCATTTGAAACCGGAATTCGAATAAAAGATTTAGTTTTGCTATTCATAAAGAATTAACAACGCAACTTGTTTTACCATATATTATATATATATACAATTTGCAAGTTTCGCTGTGAGAGGACGTGTACTATTTCCCTCAATACAACAGCTCAATGCGTGTTCTAGGTCACCGTACAAGTCGTTAAAGCACGCCAGTTACCTGTTGAACTGGTCTGTCCTTTTGCCCTCGACATCTGTCCGTCTCCATCTCTGTACTTCCATAGATCAAAACCTACTATTGACCGCAACGCCATCACCTATGTCGAGTCTACGTCTGCAAGAAAGGACATGCCAAGTCTAGGGTTAGCTAGATGAGAGGCTAACTTCTGAAGATGCGCATGTGTGCCGTCGGATATGTGGTAACCGGGAAACCTAACACGGTGATGATGGTTGACGCACCGTTAAAATGAAGGTTGCCACGGTCAGCGGAGGACATGGCGTCGGTAGCAGAGGAAGTGAAGCTGCTATAGCGGTAATTCACATGGATGGTAAGCCGGTTGACGCTCCGTCGTGTGGCCGTGCTGCCGCGTGCTCCGCCACATGCGGTGGTCGCGAAACCACCGGTGTTTGTCTTCCTTTTTGTATATTGATTCTCTAGATGCTTTGAATATGCGTGTTAAATGGTGGGTGACTAAAGGGTTTTGGGGTTCTTATAAATGTGGTTTGTCTAATGGTTCATAGGATTGTCTTTTGAATAGAGATGGTCCATTTGTAAAAGGTACACAGTTCAGATGGTTTTAGAAAACCAGGTAATGGTATTTTGTGTTACTCAAGATGGTTTTCAATTAACTTTCTTTTTAAGAACTTTTGAGTTTTCTTTATAACACATACCTAAAAAGTTAAATGACTTCAAATATATACTATTATAATACGCTAAGGGTATGTGAAACGCTCAACTCAGAAGGGTTTGAGGCGTATTTATTCCGTATATCTCTTTGCTAGCTTAAACGGGGTTCACAGGTCAACGCACGCGAGTCAAAATAGTTGTAAACCGTCGCTGGAATATCTGGAGTTTGCCTTTGTATAGCTTATGTAGCTATGTTTCCATCAGTCAAATATGAGTATCCGTTCGCCCCCCGCCGCGGCAGCGCGCGGCGGGTGTAAAACTAGTTTTGATATAATTTCGTATTATTAATGTTTTATAATGTTTCAATAGTAATAGAAATGTTACTATGGCTTCATTCTTGACCTGATGTAGAAATTCTTAGTTTTCTTTAATGGTGCTATGTTTTAGGCTCAAACTTGGCTCGAGCTCGTTAAGGCTCGGCTCGTTTTGAGCTTTTTATCGAGCCAATCTCGAGTAGCTCGCGAGCTGCTCGGCTCATTTGCACCCGTAGTGTCAGGGCTCGAGTGAATTTAGGTGAAAAAAGAGAGATAATTGCTCACGTATTCCTTGTGGTTTGCCCCAATTTCACCTATACTCCCCATCTTTTTAAAATTACAGGTATAGTATCCACCTTTTGACATCGTTTAACTCGTAATCCTTAGAGTGGATAACCGTTAGTTAATCTAGTTAAGTGAGTGTCAAATGACTAAAATACCATTCTTAATTATTTTGTTATTACTATTATATATATATATATATATATATATATATATATTATTAACAAGGGTAGTTTAGTCATTTCACACCCACTTAACTGTTATTATTATTATATATATATATACTTGTAATTTTAAAAAGGTGGGGAGTATAGGCGAAATTAGGGCAAACCACAAGAACTATTCGAGCAATTTTCTAAAAAAAAGGTCTTTTAAGTATATTGACTCTTTGCCCACTATGAAATATTGAAATCAAATGAACTTAAACCCTAAAAAGATGAGGGGGCCTTAAATGTTGGGCTTTAGTGATTGAGATCATGAATACTACTCAATGTTTTCATGTAGGTGCTGAATGCTTGGTTCTTATCCAAATCCTCTTGTGGCTTGATTCGTTTTTCTAGTGGTTGATTGTGTGGTGCTTTAAGAGCTCGAAAATAGATGGTTTGGAATCCTTGTGAGTGTGTGTCGATTGTATGGGTGTAGGGATCAGTTAGGGTGGAGTTTTGGTGTGGAGTTTTGGGTGATCTAAGGGGTTCTTATATAGGTGCATTCATGGATGGTCAAGTCTTCATGCGATTGGAGTTTGGATGGTACAACACTATTTTAGTGAAATAGTTTGACAAGATGAGTTGTCACTTGGCTTGTCTTGTTCGATCATCATTATCTTGGCCGATTAAGGGAAGGATTTCACATGAGATTGGAATGTGATCTTGCATGGGAGAAATAATCATGAGAGTACAATTCCATTTGGAGGTAAGATGGTGACAATGTAAGCTTCTTGGTTCTCGGCTCACCAAAACAAAAACAAATGAGGAATGGTGATGTGAGGCAATATGTTTGTCAAAGTTTGGAAGACCATTAGTTGGTGTAAGAAGTTTTCCTCATGTTGTTTTGTCCCTTATGCTGTGTGATGTGTTTGTTTGTATGTATGTATAGGAGAGACAACTTACATATGGGTGTGTATGTGTGTGTGAGGTGCCTCGGCTGAAAGAAAGAAGGAAGAAAATTATTGAAAGTGACAATAGATCATGGATGGACATGGATCGGCCGATGGTATAGAGACAAAGAAGATGATTCACTTTAGGTTAGGATCAAGCCTAGGGAAAGATTATGGTTACTTAATAAGGCCTATTATGGTATAAAAGAGTTGTTTTTGTCTTAAAGTGCCATGCATGTGAGACATGGACAAAATTAATCAATGAGGATCATGGAAGATGTTTATATGTCAACAAAGACTTATTTTAGTATAACATTAGTTAATATATATCCGATCATTCATGCCAACAGATAACTTAGTTTTGTTTAGGTTATATAGATGATTGATGACGATATTAACATGTATTAACTTTCACAAGTTATGGGTTCATGAACACATGTTATTGATTGTTATTAGTTCTCATTTACATGTGTTGTGTGATATTAACTCATGTTAACATATATTCATGACCTGGACAATGTTCCATGATTTGTGTGTTATGTCCATCAAATGTGTTGATAATTGTTTGGCTATAGAGTGGAGTTGTGTAATTTCCTACTTAGATATTGTCACGTGTATTGTTGTTTTGTTGCACATAGTAATCGGGCATCCGATTGCTCTTTGTTGAGCGTGTGATTGGCTTGATTGTTTAAAATTGTCTTGTATATTTCGGGTGTTGTATGTAGAAATGGATGTTCTATTGCATTGCTACAATAACTCAGGCTTTACTAGACTGGGGGGGGGGTATAATGTGTGCAAAAATGTCTAATTATGCACATGAAATGACAGTAATAAGTAAAATACGTACGTATGTTGACCTGGATCATTGACTGGTGTCACACTAGATCTCAAATTAATCTTCAAACACCACCATTTTTCCTTCAACAACAAACCATTACATACCGTCACCTCATGATCCACCTCATCACATACTTTTTTCTTTATTTAATCTATATCTAATTTTTTTATAACATAGTTTATTGTTATGTTTCGCTTATATTAGAGTTATATTAAATACGATTAGAATTTGTAAAAAAAACACATAAAGTAAAAAAAATAAACATTTAATAGAAAAACAAACTAAAATTAAATTTAAAAGCGTACAACTTATAAAAAACACAAGTAAATTGAGAATAAAAAAACATATACATAACCTATAAAAAACACATAAGTAACCTAAATATAAAAATAAAAAACCTAATGAAAAATTATTTAACGTCATGGAGTGTTCAAATCGTCTCGCGCAACTTGTTGTGCGTTGCTAGTGTTACTAGGTCCATAGTTGAGGAGTCCATTAATAGAATTTCGAGATCTTGATTCTTAATAAATTGAGCCATTTGGCCCTTGAACTCATCCATGGTTTCCTCTCGTTTGTCCCTGTATTGATGCATCCGTAACTCGATGTTGTCCATCGGTGGCCCGTCCGGTATGTCACTCGATTTTTGTTTCCCTTGCCTTGCCCTAGCCTTCACCTTCTTTTGCTCGATTGGACGAGGCAGTTCTACGTACTAGTGCGAGGTTTCAGAATCCTCAAGCTTGATACTGAAATTTCGAATCTCGGTCGGAGTATCATTATCACTGAGGTCCATGACATTGAAACTAGATGTAGAATAGTTACCCTATTTTGATGTCTTCGTCCTCTTTGAAATCAATGACACCAGTTCATGCCATTTTGAATTATTTTTAATAATATTTATAATATGCTCTTACTTGAATACTATGTAGTTGTTTTAAAATACTTTTTTTTTATACACATTGATGACTTGGTCATAAGACCATCCACTTTGGCTGCTCCTGTTGTGGTTCCACATTTCATTAAACTTGTTTGTTGGAGTTTCTATCATGTGCAAATGAGACTTTAAATTGTCAGTAGACCAGTTATTGATATTTGCAATTTCACTCTAGAAGTACTCGTGGATCGCACCCTAATACTCTTCCTTTCTTTGGTTCTTGCCTATTGGTTGTGATATGAATGTAAGCTCGCATCAAAGCTGCTTCTTCTTCAATGGACCAACTCTGAGCTAGAGTTTTAGGTTGAAAACCAAACTAAACACTAAATTCATTATTTGGATCGGTTTTTACTGTCTCGTTTACAGTTTTGTTTACGAATTGTTTTTTGGTTTTCGCTTTTTCTAAACACCCCTACATCCTAGTATTTTACCGGTATCATACCAAACCGATATCGCACTAAAATTAATTCCATTTCAGTAAATGATTCCTATTCAATATTCATCCACCACCACTCCTCTCCTATTTACATATCTCCTTGCTTTCCTCTCCATCTTATTCCCAAAACAATTGCTTGCATTTTTCATCATCATCTCAATTCCAGGTTTTCTTAACAATCTATATTTAATCTTTAATCCATGTCACAATGCTTGTACATATAATATCATCACCACTAATCTAACTCACTGATTTCATTTCTGCTTCTTATTGTTAACTTTTAGTGCTTGCAAGTGTGGTGAAAGAAGCATGAATCAAACTAAAACTGAAACAATGGTTAATGGGTCCAACAGTTGTTCTTTAAAAGCTGTAATTGATGATCCCAAACTGCTTCACCAAAAGAAAACCGCTATTCAACTTGCGGGTCCCTCTAAATTTCAGGTTTTTTTTTTGTTAATACTTCATTGCTAGTGGAATGAATTTGATTTAGTTTAATTGTTGATAATTATAAAAGGATTTATGTAGATAGTTGATGAATTTGTTGCTAAAACCTGGTTTAATGTTTTTTTATTTTGAGTACAAATATTTGGTTCCAGTGACATTGATAGTAAACTAAATATGTTTTTGATGTTGCTGACCATGAGTCGCGATCGATATGTAATCAATTTATAAGTAGATAAGCGCGAGAGTCACGAGAATTACATAATATGCTTGTAAACGGTGTGTAGCGTTTTACATACTAACCTTGGTTTTAAAAAGCGCGAAGCGCACTAAAGCGACGAGGTACAAAACCGAGGCGCAAAGCGCAAAAGCGGTGGGATTTTCGTACGCGAAGCGCAAGACAATTATATAAATTTTTTTATATGTGCTATAGGTTTTAGCATCATTTACCCAAAATATAAATACAAATACAACCCTTTTAGCTACATATATAACAATTTTAAGCATAAAAACACCCCCGTACAAAAAGCGCGTGCCTCAGGGGCTTTTTTGGCCAAAATATCGTGCTTTTCCTGCGCTTTTCGTACGATGTGTGCCTAGGGTTACATAAGGTGCCAGGCTCTGCGCCTTCGCGAGCGCGCTTTTTAAAACGTAGATACTAACGTGAGATAGAAAGAAAGCAACTAAGTGGATACATAACCGTGTTACGTATTATAGTTAAAACTATAGGTACATGTGTGTTTACGGTTCTTGTAGCTCTCTGCTTAAACATGGTTCTGTATTAGACTCTACCCTTAAGTTGACCAAATGTATTAAATACCCTATACAAAACATCTTGTTCAAGATCAAAGTTACTAATTTTAAGTATTGATACAATCTTAAAAACCGAATGTGATCTATGACTGCAAATAGTAATTTGATTCTTGAGTTAAAAAAATCTCTTGCACAGACGTTGTTTACTGTTTCTAAGCTTGATGCTTTTGATCTAATTTTGTGCCATGGTTTTGTTGATTAAACTGTAGGTAATTGCAGATTTTGATAATACGCTGACAAAATTTTGGGTTGATGGATGTCGAGGACAATGTATGTTCACGGTTTCTATATAAACGTTGAATATTTTGTTGTTATTATGTGTTTTTTCATGTAATCAAACTATTTTATAATTACACTTGTAGCCAGTCATGGGCTCCTACAACAGGAGAACCCCGAGTACAATGCTAAGCGAGATGAACTTTTTAACTACTACCACCCTATAGAATACGACCCGCAACTTCCAGTTGATGAAAAAACAAAGCTCATGGAAGAGTGGTATGTTGACTATTTACACGCTAAACGCCTTATTATTCTAAGCATTTATTAGTATTTAGTACTTCATTATCACAATAATAAACATTAAATCTTGTTAATTTTTCTAACACTACAGGTGGGCTAAGGTCCATGGTCTCCTTATCGAAGGGGGTCTTACATATGATGCAATAAGAAACTCTGTATCCAGTGCTCTGATTGCTTTCAGAGAAGGTGTTGTTGAGCTTTTTGAGTTTTTAGAGGCAAGTTTAGTCTTTTTTCAACCCTTTTTAGCATAATCCAAAGGTTCATTTAGTAAAACCATTGTTTTAGGGGTGTTCTTTTTACCCGATAACCAATAACCGAACCGAACCCGAAGTGACCCGATCCGAGAAACTACCTTACCCGATTAACCCGAACCCGATTAAGTGCATACCTGAACCCGACTAGAGTCTTTAGGGTTGGTCTTCGGATTAGTTTTGTATAATTCGGGTTGACCCAAATAACCGATAACCATTTAACCCGACCCGAAAAACCCGAACCCGATTAACCCCATAACCGATAACCATTTAACTAGATTGGGTCAGTTATCGGGTAATATTTTCACAACTGAAAACCCGAATAACCCGACCCGAATAACCCGATAACCGAAAACCAAACCCGATGAACACCCTTACATTGTTTTTTAAACCCGACCTGGCTGGGACCGGCCGGCTACATAATGAATCTGGTTTAGTCTATTTGAACCTGCCGATTGGCGGTCAGACCGTTCGAACCTGATTTCATTTTTGTGTGTTTGGATTCCAAAATCTCATTTACAGAAAAACATAGAATAGCTCCACATTTTGTGTTAAAATAGTTATGTATATTTTAACTTTTTTTTTTAATTATTTTAAGATGTCATCTGGTTTTCGAAACCTGTATGTTGACCCATAAGGTGGTCGGGTTCGATGGTGTCACTGGTTATAGGAACATTGAGTAAAACAATATCTTTTATATGTACAGGAGAAAGACATTCCGGTTCTCATATTTTCAGCAGGTCTAGCAGATATTATTGAAGAGGTAATTGAAACAACTGCCACTCAAGCGTTCTTGTATGCCGACAGGCAACTAGTATCCTACTTATAACCATGACGTTATTCTCAATTTCATCAGGTTCTTCGTCAGAAACTTCATAGAACTTTCAAAAATGTTAAGATTGTATCGAACCGGATGAAATTTGACCAGAATGGTAACCTAGTATCTTTTACAGGTAACATAGCTGCTGCTAACAGCCTAACATAGGGGTGTTCATCGGTTCGGTTTACGGTTTATTTGGTTTATTCGATTCGGTTTATTCGGTTTTCAAAATTTTGTACCACAAACCAAAAACCGAACCAAACCAAATTAGGAATATGGAAACCAAACCAAATTCAACCAAATTGAAACGAAGTTTTTTTTCTCTCTAACTTATATACCTATGTGTTCCGAAATCCGAATAGAAAGTTAGCAATTAATATAAACCAAAAAATCAAACCACGCAAACCCAAACATCATAGAAATTAGAAATAGTAAATAAGTCTTTGCCAATTTCACAAAATATAAATAAACTTCAAACTTAAATCTTTCTCCAAGTCTAGTGAACCTGCATACGAAAAATAAAGAGATATTAATACTAAACATATAAATCGTGTAACTTGATAATCAGACCATCGGTTGATGCAATCATGGAGAAACATATACTTGGATACTAGACTTATACTCTGAATATTACTTATAAATAGGTGGACTTTATTTTGGGTTGGGCTTACCTTTAATATTTTGGGCTTATATATTATATATGGCCTATTAAATATTATTATTTTTATTTTTATTTAATAATTAATTATTTTACCGGTTTATTCGGTTATCCAAATAAAAAAATGTAGAACCAAAAACCAAACCAAACACCGAATTAGCAATTCGGTTTCGGTTAAAACCAAACCAAACACCAAATTCGTTGTTCGGATTGGTTTTTTCGGTTACGGTTACGGTTCGGTTTTCGGTTTTTATTTGGTTTGCGGTTATTCTGAACACCTAAATGAGTATGTTTTAATGACTTTATTTATCATTTTAACCATTGTTTTATTTTTGAAATTTGCATAGGGAAGTTGATTCATAGCTTAAACAAAAACGAGCATGCTCTTGATATGGCTGCATCTTTGCATGAGCAGTTGGGTGAAACTGATGATCAAATGATCGATACCGCGTCTCTGAAGAAAAGAACTAATGTGCTACTTCTTGGTGATCATATGGGAGATCTGAGAATGTCGGATGGTTTGAATTATGAAACTCGCATTTCTGTTGGATTTTTGTAAGTCTGTTTTATCGTTTCAAGTCATTTAATTTTCTTTTATCTGCGCTATATACTTAAATCATGCCTGCCATTATCAAATTGAATCTTTTGGCAACCAAATATTGCAAATTTGATAATATTATTCACTCTTTGCAGGAATCACAACATTGAAAACTCTATTGATAGCTACCGCAAAGGCTATGACATTGTGTATCTAGTAAGTGTGTGTGTATATATATGATGCTTTATTACTAGAGTAAATAATCACTGCCTCAAGTTTCATCTTGTCAAAAAATAATAATGATTTTCTGCAGGATGACGCACCAATGACGGGGGTTGTGAAGCTCGTCTCAGAGCTCTTTTCACCTGGAAGTGATTGAACTTTTGGGTAGGTCATATCATCGTCGTTTCTGGTCCTTTTCGTCTTGTTTGCACCAAGTTTCCTATGCAACTTGCTAGCAACCGTTTGGGTCCCATGATGGTTATTTTCACTAACTGGCGCGATTAATTATTTGGTTTTTATAAGCATGATGCTTGTGATCCCTATTATGCGACTGAAGGAATATATAGGATGTGACCTTCCAACCATTGCAAAATATACAGTTTAGTAGTACTGGAAAATGCATCATTAAAAACATAATTTTCTGATTTTTGGATGTCGCGGATCATTGATAAAGTTTATGGTTATGATTTAGTAAATTTTCGGCATTTACTACAACTCATGGTAGGTTTTATATGGCAGTTAGAAAATATGAAGATCCAAGTAGGATCAACCCAAAAACTAAAACATTTGAAGATTCTGCACTTTGTTCTTAAAAATTAAAATCTACATGTTGGTTATCTGTCTATTAAAATCTATAAAATGATTGTGGCAAAACAGAATTCAGGTTTGACCAAGACAGGAGCAAGTAACTTAGATGACCAAGACTGGAAGATACTAACGTAAAAAGTGTAGGAATGGCTAAGAGCGAGACACGTGGCACTGGCCAAAAGGGGGATTCTTGATTTCTTGTCCACCACCGTAATTGTTGACTTTTTTCAAGTTCCATCTCTATTTTTTAAACGTCCATAACTTTTTTCATACTATATTTTTTTTTATAAAAAAAATACATATAAAAACAAGATTTTTATTCTCTTTCATTTGCATACCCCATTGCTGTAGTTTAAAAAAATTGTTGGGTTGATCACTTGCGTGATTATTAGGTATAACTTGCACTTGCGTAAGTTATACATGATAATAACGCAAGTTATACCTGATAATAACACAAGTTATACCTGATGATCACGCAAGTTATCAACCCAACATTTTTTTTTAAACTATAGCAATAGAGTATGCAAATGAAAGAGGATAAAAAACTTGTTTTTATGGTTTTTTTTAAATAATGTAGTATGAAAAAGTTATAGACATATAAGAAAAAGAAAAAGGGGGAAGGATCTAAGATGAGCCAGTGGACTGGTCACTGATGTGTGGTTCGTTTCTAATGCAAACCTACAACCTTTTCGGTACTCATATTTGGATGGCAAACCGATTGTACACTTTTATTTCACCACAATACTTTTTCCCACAACGATAAAAAAGAACTCTTTCAACAAACAAAGACCCACACCGACGTCACATGAGCTTAAACATAAGTGTATTTATTCGGGTCATATTATCTAGACATTCCCCTCCAAAACCCTATAATCCTCTCGCGGACCGTGGAGGCCTCCATGGGCCATAGAAAGCAAAAAGCAGAAAAGTACGGGTCGTGGGGGTCTCCATGGCCCGTTGAAAAGCTGGTAGGTCATGTCTGAACTCTCTGCTTTTGTAGGGAGTTCAGACTGAAAAGCGGATCCCACGGCCCATGGAAATGTGGCAGATGGGATCATATAATCCCTCCACGGCCCATGGTATTATTAATATTATTATTAATATTAATGAGAGCAAACTCTTCTATTTCGGTTTGGTACGGGATCGGTATCAGCTCGGTATTCGGTGCAATATGCTCTTCCTTACCTGAGAACCTATATTGACTTGTTACAGATTATCGTAACTGTTTTATCATGTATACCGAATTATTAAGTAAAAAAAAATGTTGTATACGCTAATTTACATTTATAATAAGAAATGAAAAAAAAATATTTATAAACACAAATACCATGCTTAAAATATATAAAACACACGTACAAAATATAAAAAAAAATGAATTCCATGGGGCCGTGGAGACCCCCATGGGCTATATAAAGGTATCTTATGGGCCGTGGAGACCTCCATGGCCCGTGAATGAAGGTCCAACCATGGGCCATTATGCCTTCCACGACTCGGAGATATTAAAAACTTTGTTTTACTTTAAATAAATTAAAAAAAAATTATGGGCCATGGAGCTCTCCACGACCCATAGGATACCCACACATCTATTTTTCACAACCCCCACTCACTATCAATCATTGTCAATCATTGCAGGAGGTCTCCACGGGTCGCGGATGTCTCCATGACCCATAGGATACGTTTCCATTCCCCATGGGGGTCTCCACGGGCTGGGGGATGTCTAGATATAAAACCCCATGTGCATGTGCAAATAACCAAAGCCATTTATTCTAAGGAATACAGTAACGTATGCCTCGAAAACTTCACATTTGATCCAAAATTGTCATTTAATAATGACATTCCTACTACAGCACAATCCAGACAAATGTTTTATTCGGATTTTCTCATCTCTTCCTGTTCTTGTTTTTCACAACCCTAACTATCCTTCTGTTTGATTTTTCACCACCAGATCCTAACGAAAAACTCCCACCACCAGCATTGAACGACCATTGAAACTAGACGACCGAAAAGGATTCTCAGGTGGCGGTGCTTGGTTTGACTAGCCACCAAATTGGAAAGGAACCACCGTCAGGTTCGGTGTTGAGGTGGTTGAACCGAAGATGAACCCTGGTGCACCCATAGAAGCTTGACCATATTGAGAAACATTGCATACAGTCCTCAGCCATACTGTCTTCCATGCTAATCTAATCATTATTATTATTTGGTGATGTGGTAGCAACTCCATAAACAGGCATTGAGTTTCTGAAAACAGGCGAGCCCGTAAATAGTGAGTTGGTAGGATCACCTTCGTAAAAGAAAGCGCGGGTTATTGATGTTAGGTATCAAATAGTATAAGGACTAAACTGTAATTGCCCAATAGTTGGGTAGTTGGTATTATATGTATAAATACATGTAATGTTGATGAATAAAGGTAGCTATTGATTTGGATTATTCCTCTCCTCTCTTGTGTTTCTTCCCTAATTCTTTAGCTCTTCCTTTGATCACTATTTTTTATCGTAACAGTCAAAAAGTGGAACTAAATATGCTAGTGGTGGACCCACTAGTAGAATTACCAGATATCTATGTTACCTTATTAAGGAGGAGAGATGGCTACATTAGTAATTTCCTATGTTTTTTAAGATGGCATATGAAAAGTTTAGTGCTTCACACCCAAAATGTCATGAAATTTTTCCCAATAATACCCTTTTATGCAAAATCCTCTTGTACATCCCCTCTACTACTTATTATTTATTACATGGAGCAACTTTGGTGAATTCATGTGTGTATGTCACATTGTCACGTATGAAACAAAACGTAAAGTCTTGATTTACGAGCTATTTGGCAAAGTTGTTTGTATCATTTAATAATATATATTGTTAAGTGGTAGGCGTGACCAAAGTGTTACGTGTGAGGTAGTGTAGTCTTGAGAATAAATGTATTATGGAACTAACCTTACGAGTTGTTGAATGGATATATACTAGAATCCACCTAAAATCAATGTGTTTCAATAATCCGTGCGAATGTTATTATACTTTAGTTTAGTGCTTCACACCCAAAATGTCATGAAATTTTTCCCAATAATACCCTTCTATGCAAAATCCTCTTGTACATCCCCTCTACTACTTATTATTTACTACATGGAGCAACTTTGGTGAATTCATGTGTGTATGTCACATTGTCACGTATGAAACAAAACGTAAAGTTTTGATTTACGAGCTATTTGGCAAAGTTGTTTGTATCATTTAATAGTATATATCGTTAAGTGGTAGGCGTGACCAAAGTGTTACGTGTGAGGTAGTGTAGTCTTGAGAATAAATGTATTATGGAACTAACCTTACGAGGTGTTGAATGGATTATTACTAGAATCCACCTAAAATCAATGTGTTTCAATAATCCGTGCGAATGTTATTATACTTTAGTTGAGATAAGAACAATTATCTTATGTTGTTACAAGTATTCGTTATTTAATATATCATTTAAATAAAAAGTTTTCGATGAATTTTACGTCTTAATGAATTAATACAATTTGATGTGGTTTTTAGACCCGCCGCAACGCGCGGGTTACCAACTAGTGGTTTCTAAAGAGGGGCTCAATGAATCGATACCAAAACTAGGTGATGAACCAAAAGTAGGAGTTGAGGAACCAAAAAGAGTACTCCTTGAGTATGCTAACGTGTTTGTCTGAGATATATTGGTGATATTGAAAAAATATCCTTGTGACTGAGAAGTGGTGGTTAAGGTAGCTGCTGGAGAACTAAAGCCAAAGTGGTCACTTCCAGCGATTTTGGTGGTTGTCGTGGTGGTGGCAGTGGAAAAAGATGTGATGGAAAAAGGTGATGTGTTGCTGGTGTTCCCAACTTATGCCATTGAAGTTATTGGTGTTGTTGAAGAAGTTGACCCAAAACTGAAAACGGGAAGCGACATAGAAGTAGAGAAAATAGCAGCAGTGGTAGTGGTTGCGGTGAACATAGCGTTACTGGCAATGGATATAGCAGCAGAAGTAGTGGTGGAGGCTGAAATAAGAGTTAATGAAGAAAATATAGTAGGATTTAAGGCAGGGGTGATGTTGGGGACACTTACGTCCTTGGTAGCAGTGCCAAAACAAACTACCACTTGTTGGAACAACAGGGAACGAAGACTCTTGAATGAGATATAAATTGAAGTAATTATATTCTTCATAATTACAAATGCGATGTTACAAGGAGGCTTTATATAGGCCAATTACAAGTACATAGAAGGCCTAAAGTTTATAAATTTAAACCAAGTAAATGCTAAAGTTAATAACATTAATTATTATCTAACATCCCCGCAAGCTGAACGGTGGTGGACCAATATGAAGCATCTGACGGAACAAATTGAATTGAGAATTTGGCAAACTCTTGGTGAAAATGTCAGTCACCTAAAGCTTGGTAGGAACAAATTTCGTGGCAAGTCTCCCAGCAGCAACCAACTCGCGTAGAAAGTGATAATCGAGATCTATATGCTTTGCGCGCTTATGAGAGACCGGATTTTAAGTAAGAAAAATGGCACTTTGATTATCAGACAAAATGGTTGGTCGTTCTGGAGGTAAGGCACGCAGTTCTTGAAGAAGATGAGTTAACCACACAATTTCTGCAGCAGTGTTGGCCATTGCACGGTATTCAGATTCACAACTAGATCGAGAAACAGTGGGTTGTTTCTTAGCACTCCATGAGATGAGATTTCCATCCAAGAAAATTGAATAACCATATGTGGAATGACGAGTTTCCAATCAACGAGCCCAATCAGCATCTGAGTAACCAAGTAACGAAGTGCTAGTGGGCCAACTGTAATGTAAACCATAAGATATTGTACCCTTAAGATAGCGAAGAATTCTCTTGACTTCCTGAAAGTGATCCGTGGTGGGAGCATGAAGAAACCGACTAACTTAATTCACAGCATATGCAATATCAGGTCTTGTGATTGTCAAGTATTGGAGAGCACCTACAATGGATCGATAGTGTGTAGAATCTTGAAATGAAGTACTTAGTAGACACAAAAGACACATTCGTGCTTAAAGGCGTTGGAGTAGTTTTCGCATCCAACATCTTAGCATGCTCCAAAATATCCAAAGTATATTTATATTGATTCATAAAAAGACTATTGTTAGTGTAGGTAACTTCCAATCCCAAAAAGTAACTGAGTTCCCCAAGGTCCTTGATAGCGATTCTTTGTGAAGAGAAGCAATGAAGGAGGTTATGATGGTTGGTTGGTTTCCCGTTAAAATGAGGTCATCAACATAAAAAGTAGATACATGATGCAAGAGTTTCGTTCAAAGATAAACAAAGAAGGATCCGCACGGCTACAAAAAAAAAACCATTGTTTATGAGAAATAAACTCAGACGATGAAACCAAGCACGAGGCACTTATTTTAGACCATATATGGCCTTGTTTAGTTTGCAAACATGAGAAGGAAATTGAGGATCCACAAAGCCTTTAAGTTGTTCCATAAACACAGATTCAGTTAAGTGACCATGAAGGAACGCATTATTGACATCCAACTGATGAAGCATCCAACCGATGAACCATCCAACCACTTATGGTGGCTAAGGCAAGAACAGTACGAACTGTGGCTGCTTTTACAACTGGACTAAACATTTGTGAATAGTCAAGTCCAGGAACTTGTGAGAATCCTTGCGCAACAAGTCTCACTTTGTAGCGCTCAATGGATCCGTCCGATATGAATTTTGTGCGAAACAACCATTTGGATCCAATGACATTCTTATCATGCGGACAAGGCATAAGAGTCCACGTATTATTCTTATGTAAAGCAAAGAGTTTAGCTTTATGGCATTAATCCATTTGGGATCATTTGAAGCCGCATGAAATTTTTTGGGATCCGAAGAGGCAAACAAAGCATGGTGTAGAGGAATTAGCTCAGTATGAGCAAGATCAACACGATGCTTGGTTTTGAAAATTCTGGCTTTGGAACGTGTTATCATAGGATGAGTGGAAAGTTGTTGAGGAACAGGTTCGGGAGTAGGTAAAATGGCAGGGCTAGGATAGGTAGGTGGGTGGAGTGGTTTGTGGAGAAGGAGTTGGAGTGGAATTTGGTGTGGAGCTAGGTGTTGAGAGAGGATCAGATATGTGATTGAAGCATCAAGAGGTTGGGCTGATGAGGAATGTATATGTGAGTCGAGAGGAGTGGGACTGAGGTTGAAGTGTTTTGGTTTATGTGGTGGATGTAGTTGGGCCTATCAAATTGGATGGAGAGCTCTGTTGGGGCACGGTTGAAGGGTGGCGAATTGATTGGGCCACGGGTAAAGGTGGGGAATGTGATTGGGCCACGGGTGAAGTTTGAAAATGAGATTGAGTGATGTATTGTAAAATACATCTATTTCCAGTGTAAGGTTTATACAATTTTCGAGTCGTTTAGATAGTGTTTTTATTAGTTTTAGGCTTGTACTGGTCTATTTTATTTAGTATAGGTTTTTATATATTTTTATTAGCTTTGGGTCTTTTTTTAGTATTTATCTATTTTATTTTATATTTTGGTAGGTGTTCAAGACGTTGGAACGTAAACGAGCAAAATTGATCAAGTCAAGAACACATGAGTCTAGAGCATGGAGTTATATAGTACTATATATAATAATAGTATATTAAATAATAATAATAATAATAATAATAATTAACGTAACTACGTATGTGTAAAATGTAAATGTGACTTTGGTCACATGTTTGGGCCAAGGCCCAAAAATCCAAATCAATTAAAAAAAAAAGGGCCGCACATGATAATTATGGGGGAGCTAACGTTAATCGACGGACCAAAACAAGGAGGAGGAGTATTAATTATTATTCGGAGATCGACAGACCATAACAGGGGCAGATTATTATTTCTTCGAAGAAGAGAAGCAGCGACAGCAGCCTCAAGAGAAATCAAGAGAAGGGGATCAAGGGTTGAAGCCTAGGCGCGAGCACGGGTCGGGTATTTATTATTTATCTATTCAAACCCGTTGTGAACACCATGAATTTTATTTGTTTCTATTGTTTTGATTTTATCATGACAATTAGAGGCTAAACCTTTTTGCTACCTAGGCGATGATGAATACGCTTGTTTGATTATTTTTCTTTTTTGGTTTGGGAACTTTTGGTTGTGGGTGAATTTTAAAGTAAAGAACTTTTTATTTTCTGGTTTGATGTGTATGCGTATTTAGTTTTATTTAATTAACTTTTATAAACTCCACTTGCGTTTTTGTGAATGTCTTTCATGTATGAATGCGGGTTAGGTTGCGGACTGGGTGTTAGCAGCTAGTTTATGGTTAATTTCTGCAGGTTATCCATAGGAGTTGTAATTGTTAGATAATTCTAAGTGTTCTACCAATTCTCAATAGCTGTAAGGTGCGAGATTGTTGGTCTGTCTAGGGTGTTAAATTGCTAGATCTAGAGGCTTTGTGAGAAGATCTTCCTAGTTTCCCTAGCATTCCTTGTAGTCCAAGTCTTATCGGAAATATTGTAGTTACCCCTTGCACTTTCGGGTGTATTGTGACTTTCGCGCTGTGAGGTAGACTGTCTAGCGGGTACTTTAAGATTCGAGTAGGTAAGCCTGTGAGGGTAACCTCTTAACCGGTGGTTTAACAGCACAACAGTATTCTAGGGTTTCCCCTTTAGAAGGGTCGAGGGTGTCTAGTTTATTCTTGATGTTTAGTATTTTAAGATCCCGGTTCCACACCAGTTCCATAGCCGTTAGAAGATTATCATTCATGTGTAGGATTCTAGCCTATGTAGTTCCTTCCCATCACCTGATTCTAGTTACGGTTCCCAGTTCTTGTTTTAAGTTTTTTCAGTTTTACTTATTTATTTGCAATTAGTTTGTTAGAAAGCCCCCCTTTAAGCAACAAAACATTATTAAGTCAGTATTTAGGATAAGTAATCGAGTCTAGTTTACGTTTTCTAGTAGAGTCTCGTGGGTTCGATACTCGGACTTACTTTAGCTGTACTGCACTGACCGGTACACTTGCCGGTTGTGTGGTTTAGGTTTAGAGAGTCTTAGGTTATAAATTTAAAACTTAGAGTGTCTAGTTTAGGTTAATTTAGTTAGTTTTTATTAAACCACTTTGAGCACATCATTGAGCTAGGAAAAAAAAGGGACCGTAGGTATAATGGTGGTTTCAGGTTGGGTGTGAGAACATAGACTTGGATTGGGTAGGATGTGGAAAAATTATTGGTAGAAGGAGTAGACCATGTGTCCAGAAAGCTAGACACTTCAAGATTAGAAATTGGTGAAGATGCAGAAGATGCATCAAGGGGAAAGTAAGTCTCATCAAAGCGAGTGTGTCGTGTAACATAAACACAAGATGTAGAAGGGTCAAGGCACTGATAACCCTTATGTTTAGAGTAATACCCAATAAAAATACACGGAATACTTCGAGGCGATAATTTATTCAAGGCATAACCTCTAAAAAAGGATAGACACGACAACCAAATGCTCGAAATGTATCATATTGAGGTGTGTGATGATATAGCATCTCAAATGGAGACTTTCCTTGAAGTAATGGAGTAGACAACTGGTTGATGATAAAAACGGTCGAAGAGAAAGCATCGGCCCAAAAATGAGTAGAAAGTTTCACATGAAACAACATGGCCAACCCAGTTTCAACTATGTCTATGTTTTCGCTCAACGCGACCATTTTGTTGAGTAGTCTATGGACACGACATTCGATGGAAAGTACCATTTTGTTCAAATATCTTACGAACACGAAGATTGGTAAACTCCGTGCCGCCATCACATTGAAATGTTTTAATTTTTGTTGAAAACTGAGTTTGACCAAATGGAATGAAGATTGATAAAACATTAACAAAATCCGATTTGAACCGAAGCGGATATATCCAAGTAAATATGGAGAAATCAATCACAAATGTGCCATAGTAAACAAAAGAGTCAGCCGATTTAACTGGGGAGGGCCCCCATAAATCACAATGAATAAGTTCTAATGGAAAAGTAGCCCATTTATTATCGATATCAAAAGATTTCCGTTCAGACTTGGCAAGTTCACACGGAGTACATAGACCCGGTTTAGGTAAAACAGATGTAAAAGACAAACAACCATTGTTTTTAAGTAAAGAAACAAGACATGACCAAGGCGAGCATTCCACAACTCAAAAGAAGCTTTGGGACACGACTTAATGGACATTAAAGCGTCATGCGTGTTGCGAAGAACATAGAGGTCATCTTCACGACATCCATTGGCTAGAGTTTGCTTGGTTCGACGATCCTGGATATAAAACTAAGGATGAGAAAAGAGAACATCAATAGGATTATCTTCGGTTAGTTTTCCAATCGAGAGAAGATTTTTGGTGAGATTTGGCACAACTAACACATCATTAAGAGCAAATTTACCAAGCATTTTAGTATTACCGACATGAGTAATTGGTTGCGATTGACCGTTACCAAAATAAACACGTTCTCGGGGGGCAAAAGTAAAGTTGCACTAGTTTTAACGTTATTTACTAATTTCGTGAAAATAACGTTAAAAACGACGGACGGTTAATCATGCATCATGTGGTGACGTTGATAGCCAAAAGACAAAGAGGTACATGCACCGATCGGGTTTGTCCCGATTGCTAAGTGTTATGTGCCTTATGTCCAAGACTTGATACCAAACCACATCGAGCCGGGGGTCTCACTGGAAGCAGCCTCTCTATTCTTAGGGGTAGAGGTAAGGCTGTCTACATCTTACCCTCCTCAGACCCTACCTTGGCTTTGCTATAAGTGGGATTAACTGAGTATGATGATGATGATGATGATGATTACCTTGTGTAGGTAGAGTTCGGGAGCGAATTATTATTAGGAAGCATATGTGAAGAAGCACCGGTGTCTCCCGTCCAATCAGGAATGGAGGAGTTTAAACCACATTGGGCATGAAAAGCTTGTGCCAATTGTTCATCAGGGGCTTAAGCCGATGCCGCATAAGACGCGAGATGATAACATTGGGATGCATAGTGGCCAATTTTCCTGCACAATTGACAAGTGGGTAAGCGCATGTTAAAAGACGAACCACTGTAACCACCACGAGAAAAAGCCCTATAAGTGGGCCAAGAAGGCCTGTTGGGTCTATACGGTTGTGAAGGACTTCTAGCCGATAGTAATTTGAGTTTCTGGGCTAATTTCCTTGAACATTATTGTTATTGGACCTTTGAACATGAGCCGAGAAGGCTACTATTGGAACAAAAGTTTCAGCGTGAAGGTTTTTTATGAAGAGTTCATGACTCTCAGTGCTTGCAAGAAGATCCGCAAAACTCGGGATTGGGCGGTTCGATCGTATGGTGGTAGAATAACTTTCAAATGCAACACTGAGCCTACAAAGAAACCAATGAAGTTGATCCATCTCATCAACGGGGTGACTGATGGCAAACTAAAAATATACAAAAAATGAAAAAAAAAACATTACGTCGTTCTTACACCGGTGTAACAAAATGACCACACCAGTGTAACAAAATTAATATTTTATTATGGTTGAACCGGCCTTTAAAGGGTTGAACCGGATTTAAGAGGGTTGAACCGGACTTTAAGATATATTTCTTCAAAAGTTCAACTTTCAATTTGGCACCAATGAGCCTTCGATTTACATAGATTTTGCTTGAGGTTTCAAGAGAAATTGGTTTAAGAAATAATAAGGGATTCAAAAGAAGCTTTTGATGAACAATTGTAGCCTTCAATATGCAGCACCAGACCCAGGTTAACAAGAGATAATAGGTTTTATGAGGTGAAGAAGATGATAGCTTTTTTGAGGTAAGGAAAATGATACGCGGCTGTTCATCTTTGTGTGGGGTTGAGTTTAATAAAATGGGCTTACAAATTGTTTGTACTATTATAAAAATAAGTATAAATAAGTTATGGTTTATATATTTTAAATTATTAAATTAGTTATGACGTCGCCTGGCTCTTTAAAACGGTCTGACCGGTCCGACCAATGAACCACTAAGGAGATCGGTTCGACGTCTGGTGCGGTTCTGAAAACAGTGTTGGCTATAAAGTGAGTTTCTATGGTTCTCACAACTCAACCTAGTTCTCATTTTTACCCATCCTTATATATATATACACTTACACACATATCATTAGCAAAGTATCATTTAAATGGGGTTTCACTCATATATCTTTTTTTAGCGATATTTTTTTTAACAATTCTTATATCACCTTTACCTTACACTTGCAAGGATTTGAAGCCACAACCTCACATTTATAAGGCAGGCACTATACCACTAGAGCAACAGGTCATGAGGTTTCACTCACGTATCTATTATTCAATTTGATAATGCTTTAGTGTTTGTACCACATTTCGCTATTTCACTTTTCTTCCCTTAAACTTAAGTAAGTTTTCATTTTCTTTGTTTAGAGTATTGGTTTTACTTTTCTTCCAATAAAATATTAGTAAAAATGTTAAAAAGTAATATATTCTAAAAGATTTTATCTATGTCACGACGTATTTCTTTATCTACGTTTCGTTGTGTGAAATCGAGCCGAACTCACGACATTTCTTAACTGCGTTTCGTCGTGTGAAACCGAGCCAAACTCACATCGCATTTTTATATCTTACATTTTGTTGTGTGAAACCGATCCGAACTCAAGACTTATTTATATATACGTTTTGTTGTGTGAAAAGTTATATATTCCAAAAAAATTTATCTATGTTACCACGTAGATTTTATCTACGTTTTGTTATTGAAGTCTAGCCGAAGCCACGATGTATTTTTTGTTGTCTATGTTTCATTTGTGAAAAAGTTATATATTGTAAAAAATTTTATCTACTTGTGTTGAGGGAAACTAAGCCGAATTCAAGACATATTTTTTTATACTTGTGTGAAAATATATAATTTAAAGATTTCATCTGCGTCATGATGTATTTTTTGTTTACATTTGGCCGTGTGAAACCAATATGAACTTAGGAAGTATTTTTCTTAATCACCACTTCAAAAACTATTTAGGTAAATAATTAGGAAGGGTGTAGTTAAATAATAAAAGAAAAGAAAAATTATGTGTTAAATGATAATAGTTAATTATGCAATAAATCTATGTGGTTTCTTAAAGGTAACAAGGTCGGGCACTAAGATGTGAACCGACGAAAAGACTCTCATTTTTTATTAGTTTTTAACTGATGTTACCCTTAATAACCTAGGGACAAAATTGCAGAAAACGTCCTTTATGTTTACCCAAAGTTGCAGGTTTAGTCCTTTAACTTTAAAAGTTGCAGGATACATCCTTTATCGAAGTTTTTGTTTCAGGAAACATCCTTTAATGAACTTTTGGTTGCATAAAACGACCTTTACCACTAACGGTGTTAAATTCTGCTGTTAAGTTACCCTCACGTGCCAAGCATGTGAGGGTATTTTCGTCAATCATCATCTTAAAGGACCTTTTCTGTAATATTAACAACATCAACAATATAACAATTAAAAACCTTCCCGCCCCCCAATTCGTTTCATCAAAAAAACCCTAATTATATTCATCGATCAAAGATGGCTTCACAGACATCATCAAACACATCAAACCCTAATTCGTCGGTCTACTGTGTTTGTGGTAGGGCTGCAGTAATCAGGACCTCTGGAACATTAAAAAACCCTGGTCGAAGGTTCTACTCATGTCCTGTTAACGTAAGTTTTTCCCTAAATCTGATATGTATTATGCACAAGGTAGTTAACATGTTTTAATTTAATGTTCATAGGCATCTGAATGTGGTAAAGGTTTCATTGGATGGGCTGAAGCTAAGGTTTTTCATCAATCAATGAGCTACGATCTGCAAACTGAGTTAATAGCTTCAAACAATGAACTAAGATCTTCAAACACTGAGTTAATAGCTTCAAACAATGAGCTACGATCTGCAAACAAGAACCTTCAGGATTCGAACAAGAAGCTTGAAACTGAAGTTGCAAAGTTGAAGAAATACTTGTTTTTTTTCTTGGATGATTGTTATGGTTGTTGTTTGTAAGTTATTATTGTAATGAAAATTAGGAAATTAGGTTTGGAATGTCTTAATGTAATGACTGTTTTGGTTTTTGTAATGCAATTTGGAAGTTGTTAATGTAATGACCATGTTTGGGACCCATTTGGATGATGACTCTGTTACAAACCAGTTACAAAAGGCTGCATTTTGACCCATTTTGTATACTAACTATAACCACAAACCTGTTACATAAACAAACCCTCATGACCCATTTTGACCCATAACCACAAACCTGTTACTAAAACAAACCATCATGACCCATTTTGACCCTTTGGTGTAATAATAAACCATTTTGACCCATATAGATTGCATTGAATAACCTTTTGACCCATCACCCATTTTGACCCATTAACAACATTAACAAAGCTGCTAACATAACCTGCTACCATAACAAACCTGTTAAAAAAACCTAACCCATTTTGACCCATTAACAAACACTAACAAACCATAATCATACACCATACTAACACAAAGTTTACAATAATCATAACAACCATTACATTAATCATAAAACAAAGTTTACATTAACATATTTGCAAACTAATTCACCAAGACCCAAAATATGATTACATACCTATTGACCCATTAACAACATTAACAAAGCTACTACTAAGACCAACCTCCTATTTATAACACATAGGAGGCAGTTCTACATACAAAATTACCATCCAGGTTCATCTGTAGTGCCGCTACATATTTGCAAAATTTGAACCTGATCCGGAGTTCTTGTTAGTGTTGGTTTAACTAACAAGAGCACCCCATCCAGGTTCATTTCCAATAGACAAAGGATCCCCGGCCTGCACCCCGATGACCGTCATCATCTGCAACAGTGTTGATTCATCTGCAACAGTGTTGATGGCGTCCATCTGTTGGTACAGCCCAACGGACAAAGGATCCCCTGCCTGCACTCCGTTTTCCGCTAAAAATAGAAAGTCTTTAAGTCTTCGGTTGCTGGATCTGGTGGATCATCATCATCTTCAATTTCAATCGCCATTCCTAACAACAATAACAATAATAATATTATTATTATTCGGATAATAATAATAACAACAATAATCAACAACAACAACAATTTATCCTACTGAAAAACCCTAAATCGTTCACAATCCAACAATTTATCCTACTGAAAAACCCTAAATCGTTCACAATCCAACAATTTATCCTACTGAAAAACCCTAAATCGTTCACAATCCAACAATTTATCCTACTGAAAAACCCTAAATCGTTCAAATCAACTGAAAAACCCTCCATGATGCATATTAATACTGAATAACGATTCATACGTTTCTACATTCAAAAATTTTAAAAAAAATTAGGGTTTTAACTTTAACAGGTTAATTACAAAAAATTAGGGTTTTATATTAAACAATCTTACCATATACAGTGTCGAGAAGAAGAAGACGGTTGGGTTTCATATACTCCCTGATTTCATCTGCCTTCATCGTGTTTGTTCTCTGAGTGTGTGTACAGGGGATGAGTGTGTGTACAGGGGATGAGAGAAGGAAGAAGACGGTTGGGTCTTTATTAGCATTTATTTTTTAAATTTAATTAACATCTGAAATGACAAAAATACCCTCACATGCATTGCACGTGAGGGGCATCTAACGACAATTTCAAACGGCGTTAGCATAAAGGATGTTTCCTGCAACAAAAACTTCGATAAAGGATGTATCCTGCAACTTTTAAAGTTAAAGGACTAAACCTGCAATTTTGGGTAAACATAAAGGACGTTTTCTGCAATTTTGTCTAACCTAGGATATTACTAAATCATCAGATAACCTTAGATTGTTATTTAAATTCTTAGTACCCAACCTTGTAACTTTTCACAATTTATAGGGATCAACCGTGTAATTAACTCTTTATTATATTACATAGAATAACCATTTTTTTTATTTTATCCCACCTGTAAGAAACTAAACTTCTCATTTATCACAATAAATTGAAATCGTCAAAGATTAACAAAATATAAATGTACGTGAATACATACGTTAATCATCTACTCTCGTACACAATAGTCTAAAAAACATATGGTATGAAAGCCTTAACATCCTTAGGAAAACTGTCCCCGAATTTCGTTAGGTACCATTCTCGTGTAGCATGACTTCTTCCCATCAAATAGAAAATGGTACCTAAAGTGAAAGCAAATGCGTATGCCGTTTGAGAAATGCAAGCGACTCCTACATATCCGATGATTTCAAAGAGATAGTGTGGGCATATAACCAAATCAAATAACCCTCCTTTAGGGATTTTGTATTCTTTGTCCCCCTCCTTCCTAAGATTAGCAAGAAGATAATGATGGTAAAAGTTTCCAGTTATGCCTATCAAGAACAATCCGACTCCAACATATTTGAGATCTACCTGGGGATTAGGGAAATCTCGTGATAGATATTGAGCATATATCATTGTTACCGTGGATAAGGTATAACTCAGTATGACAACTATAGCAGACTCTAGCCCTATGGAACCGCTATACTTGTGAAGAAATAAGACCTGCGTAAAATAAAGTTGTTACATTAAGTATTCGAAGAGCATATGCGGTGCATAAACCTAAAAAATTAAAATGTGTCTGATAACCTGACACATTAACAACACCCATAAACTCTACACAACCTATTAAGTATTCGAAGAGCATATGCAGTGCATAAACCTAAAAATATAAAAAATGTGTTTAATAACCTAACACACCCATAAACTCATACACAACATTTTCTTGGGAAATCTATCAGTTCCAAAACATCGTTACCATTCCTACCATGGATGAAGTATTTATTGGTGCCTCCCAAATATTTTTTTAGCCTCGTCACTGTTTCCCACATCATCTCTACCTTTAACTTCGTTTTTAATAACTAATTATTCAATAGAATCATAACTATATATAAAAGAATTGCACTATGATGACATGGCATTCAATGGGGCAACATCTCACTTCTTGAATATGCCATATGACATCATATGAAGAGCTCTTTTAAATTTATTTATTTTGTTTTTTTAAATAAAAATCTATAACTATATTATTTTAAAATTTAAAATATGTTAATTAATATTTTTTCCTTATTTTCCTCTCACATTTTTAAATGTTAGTAAACTATTAGTTATTATTTTAAAATTTCAAATATGTTAATTAATATTTTTATCTTTATTTTTCTTTCATAATTTTTAAACGTTAGTAACTTTTATATAGATTAATACCATTAAATCATCATAGGTTTTGATATATTTTTGTTTTGAGTTTTGTTTCTAATTACTTGAAGGAAGTTCAAATATCAAATTTTGGGCACCATTGTGGGTGCTCTTAGTTTAATTTTACACTTAATAAGTTCAACAAAGGAATCATATATTTATGTTAGAAAGTGTACCTCAAGTACCCGTTTCAAGAAATGAACGGTGAGAGCCGAAGCAAGCAACATAAATCTAAGATCTTGATTGGGAAAAACGTGGAAAGAAGACAAGCCCCCAAGAAACGCTGGCGTATAGAACATAAGCATCCCCGTTCGACTTGAAAACTTAATCTCACTCTTTATCTTTGTAACACCTTCGTTCACGAATTTGGAATACCGCATGTGCATGCCTTTGCTTTCTAGGTACCCGGCGCATGTAAGCGATGAGATACCGATCACCGACATCGTGGTCACGAACGATGATGGTGGTGGTGGAAACAAGAAGTTTAGGAAAATAGAAGGTGTCATGACCATCTTTGTTCTATTGTTTTTTTTCTTCTATGTCGTTAGTGCTTGCCGATTTAATAAGTATAGCTTCATAACGATAATAGATTTGTCCACATCTATATATAGTTGGAGTCTAATAATATAACCTTACATAGAAAAATTATACTTTAATTACATGCATATGACATTTTTTAGTACACGTGTGTTCGTTACTGGCCCCTTTTTTGTTTTCTTATATATGACTAGCTATCTACCCCGGGAAGGTCCCGGGGTTGAAAATCTTAATATGACTTAATAAAAAATAATAAAAGAAGATCCAATCCACCACCAAGCTACAATTACCAAACTTAACCACCACAGCAATAACTTTAGCTGCAGCCACCATCATAGCCACCAGCACCATCCCTCCATCCTTAGCAGCGGAATCCTACGCCACATACTACGGTATTGCAGCTAGCGCAGCCAACTACGGTGGCTACGGTGGAAATTCAGACAAGAATGTAAACAATCTGTCAATACATGTATCAATTCTCTTAACAAATTAAACTAAACTGATATAAATTAAACTTAACTCAACCTAACAAAACTCACCTTGAAATAAATAATGAAACTTACATAACCACTACAAAATTGGAAGATGAAGCCTATCAATTCTGTTAACAAATTACACTACAATCACATAAATTCAACTGAACTCAAGGTACCTAAACTCACCTTTAAGTAAACAATTATACCTAAATATATTAACCACCACAGCAATAACTTTAGCTGCAGCCACCATCATAGCCACCAGCACCATCCCTCCATCCTTAGCAGCGGAATCCTACGCCACATACTACGGTACTGCAGCTAACGCAGCCAACTACGGTGGCTACGGTGGAAATTCAGACAAGAATGTAAACAATCTTTCAATACATGTATCAATTCTCTTAACAAATTAAACTAAACTGATATAAATTAAACTTAACTCAACCTAACAAAACTTACCTTGAAATAAATAATGAAACTTACATAACCACTACAAAATTGGAAGATGAAGCCTATCAATTCTGTTAACAAATTACACTACAATCACATAAATTCAACTGAACTCAAGGTACCTAAACTCACCTTTAAGTAAACAATCATACCTAAATATATTACTATAGATATATCCGTAACAGATAAAAACAATAAACCATAAAAACAATCTAAACAATAGATAAATCAAAGTTTATAAAAAAAATAAATAATAAAAGATAGAAAAAGCGACGTACCTTAGACTCACATGTAAAGTTATTTGTGACTGTGAGAACTTTCTTTTCCTGCACAAGATTCAAGTGTCGTAGCCCCAAAGGAAGCAGGGTTTTTAGGTCAGAAGCTTCCAAACCTTTTAGAATAAAGGTTGCCTCTACCTTAACTTGCTTATCGCTAACACCTGCAGCAACGTTTCTCGACGTCTTCTCCATGACCCAATTTTTTTATTTTATTTCACTCAAAATCATGGTTAAAGGTCCAGGATTAATAAAGAAGCATGGATGAATTGGACATGCAAAAAGCAGAAGAAAGAAGCACACCTTATAAGAAGCAAGTAATTAAAACTAATTAATTAATTTAAGCAAATAATTATCAACCGGCCTTTGCTTTTTGATCTTCCTTCAATATGCTTTGATGATAATATTATCAACTATTGTAAAGAAGAAAGATGTAAAGGGATTAGCTGCAGAGTAGAAACCAAACAATGGAGAAAAGAGTCGATCATGGCCGTTGAGTGAACCGATCCAAGCCCTTGATTATGGAGTGACATGATTGGTAATAGTAATGAATGGAGAATGGAGAGAGAGAGAGAGACATAAACCGTGTACAGTTGGAGCCTTAAATTTTCTTTACAAGAGACAGACATAAACTCTATGCTTGCTTTCAGAGGAGCTGCTGAGGATGGTGGAACGGTAGAGTAGAGGTGAGGCGAGGGTTGTTTTTTAGAGTTTGGGGTGAGGAGAATGAGGTGAGATAAGAATAGGTAGGGTTTTATCTTTTTTTTTTCTTTAATTAAAAAAACGAAATAATTAAAAAACACCAAAAACCCTCATTAAGGATGCCACGTGGCGATTTCAAGGGGGGATTGAATGAACCAATGGACGCCACGTCAGCAAAAAGGCTTTGTTTTATATATATATATAGATACTACTATACAAGGCGTGATAACCACTAAAAACATTAAAACTACTACAAATTAATTACCTATCATTTCAATTTCTTAGAAGTATAAAGTTAATATTTTAAAAAATAAATATATATATATATATATATATATATAGGATTTGGTTCAAATGAGAACCTTTCCACAAATTGAGAACTGAGAGAACCATTCTGGGCCACACATTTCTCTAAGGCAATTTTTTTTTTTTTTTTTTTTTTTTTTTTTTTGCAAAAATCGCTGCTTTATATGTAAGAAAATTTTTTTTTTTATTTTTTTGTATTTTTTTTTCAGTATACACATGTGTATATTGCATTATACACATATGTATAATGCAATATACACATATGTATAACTGAAATATACACATATGTATAGCTGAAAAATGCTATATACACATATGCATAATTGCTATATACACATATGTATAATTGACATATACACATATGTATAAATGAAAAAAAAATTCAAAAAAAATAAAAAAAAAAAAATTTCCTTGCATAAAAATGTGCGATTAAAGCAAAAAAAAAAAAAAAATTTTTTTTTTTTTGCCTTTATATGAAATGTGTGGCCCAGAATGGTTCTCTCGGTTCTCAAATAGGGGTTGGTTCTCTTAGGATCCCTACCCTATATATATATATATATATAGGGCAAGGATCAATGGAAAACCCTAATTATTTCGGAAAACTCTAGTAAACCCTTAGAAAAACCTACTTCCAAAGGTTTTTTTTTTTTGAAAAAATTAGGGCATGTAATATACATGTTTTTAAGAGTTTTGAGCCAAAAAAATCAAAAAAGCGCCGAGCAGTTTTTTTTAAAAAAAAAATAATTTTTCATCATAACATATGTTACCAGTGCAAAAAAAGGCTAACATATGTTATGATGCACAACTTATTTTATTTTTTTAAAAAAAAAACCGTTCGGCGCTTTTTTGATTTTTTTGGTTCAAAACACTTAAAAACATGTATTTTACATGCCCTAATTTTTTCAAAAAAAAAAAAGCTCGGGAAGTAGGGTTTTCCGGGAGTTTTCCGATTAAACAGGGTTTTCCATAGATACTTCCACTATATATATATATATATATATATATATATATATATATATATATATATTCACGAAACCTCACATATGTAGTTCATGAGTTACATATATGTATCTCATAGACTCATACGAGCTATATGTAGTTTATAAGCTATAGATAGCTATCTTGCGAACCACATATTTTTATTTTAAATAAAATAATTTTTTTTGTTGTTTTATCAAAGGTTAATAACATATATAAAGAATTGAAAAAAAATCATGTATAAAAGTAGGTTTCTCAAAGTTTTCTAGCATTTTTTAACTCTACGGATGATTCATTCTTGTATACAGATATATAGTGTAAGAATCATGTACAAATGAATTATAACGTGCTAAACCTGAGAAGTGAAAAATATTTTTTTTCCATCCATTCACACATGTTTAATTGAATCTTTTTTTTTTTAATAATTTTCTTTTTGTATAGTTACTCTACTAAAGTAATTATATAATTACTCTAGTAGAGTAATTATATAACTTTTTTTTTAGGTTTTACCTATGAATATAAGTTTATAAATGGTATATTTTATAAAAAGAGTACTTGTATAATAAAAAAAATCCTCTTATTATGTTAAGCACGTTAAGATCCACTTATAGAATAACGTTACCCTATACATGTATACCTTTCCTTTTCATTAATTTTTACCATGACAATTTTACTCTTTTTATAAAATATATACCATTTTAAACTTATATTCATAGGTAAATAACTGCCGTTTGAAACCACTCCTCGTATTCTCATGGATCCCAAAACGGCAAGCAAAGGTAACATCGATAATGGATATTTATTCCTCACCGAAATTGCCAGATTGGATCGTTATAAGCATCATTTCTTTGTTTTAATCTCCTGTTTATTTTTTATTCATATACATTTTTTTTAACTGCTTAGCAAAACAAACACATATTTGCGTTCTTATCTTGTTTCGAACTTTCAATCCTTTAGACTTTGCGTTCTTATCTTGTTTAATTTTTTTTTTTTTTCGAACGGCAATTTTTTATTACACCTTTATTCCACCCCACCTTGCATTTGCAAGGATTTGAACCCACAACCTTACATTTGTAAGGGGGGACAGCATACCACTAGACCAAGAGGTCATGGTGGAGTTCTTACGATCAAACGGATGTTGCTTTTTAAATTGATGGATTCCAAAAGAGATCTAAAAAAAGTATTACCTTAGTTTGAATAAGATTTAGCGCTGATTGTTTCAACGATTTGTATATAATTGTTCACCCGTGGAAAAAATTCGCGTTAACACGTTAATCAAAATAATCATGTCCCAATGGCAAAGTCAAAAATTTATACACCATTATATTTCAAACGTTGTAAAAGGAAAACAAAAAAACCGGTAAAAGACAAAGCGGAGCAGATTCTACGACTTGTACATTATCAAACGTAACTCGAGTTTTAATAAACTTGCACAGATTCGTGGATAAAAATAAGTCACTATGGCGTATGCAGGATTTTATAAAACATCAAATATAAAAGTTACAAGTAAAGAAAAAAAAAGTTAGTTAAGCACATGTCATAACATGGTTTGTTAAGAAAAGAAAAGTTAAAAGTTTAAATGTAAAACGTAACTGTTGGGTTTTGTGGAGACTTGATTTGAGCTCGGATTAAAAGACAATTAAGTGGCAGACTAATTAAATTGAGGACTTGGCCCGTTTATTTAATTAGTCCATTATTAGTTTTCTTGGGATTAAGTAATAAACCCTAATATTGTATTATAAATAGGCATCTTGTACTTGTAATCCTCATCACGAGTGAGACACAAAGCAATAATAAAAGTATCCTGGTTGCAGCCCGTGGACGTAGGTCAGCCGATCGAACCACGTAAATCTTTATGTTCTCGTGTTCGTTTATTTTCTGCAGATTAATCATTTGTGTGTGTGTGTTGCTTCCGCGTGCGTATACCTAACAACTGGTATCAGAGCTTTGGCTCGTTACACACTAATCGCACTGAAGAAGCGATTCGCAGAAAAGGTTTGATACCCGTCCTCGTTGTCTTTTTTTTTTCTCCTTGTCGTTTTTCGTTTTGATCGAAGTTTGTTGTTTGCAAATTGAGGAAGAGGACAATAAAAGAATCTAATTATCTTGAGGTTGTGTACCTATGATTTGTTTCTTTTTTGTTTTTGGGTGTTTACGTTGATCAAAGAAAAAAAAATAGATTGATTTATTCTTCTTGGAGAACACGTTCTAAAACTAAAGAGTAGATTGTTCTAATTTTTTACTCTTGGGAGTCAGACCAATAAGAAAGAAACATTTTCTTTGTGTTTTGATTGTGATTTCACGTGAGCCAATCAAGGAGAATATAATACTAATAAAAAGAAAGTCAACCACTTTTGATTTGTAATTCTCGCCAACGAACATAAGACACGATTTTTTTTTGTTGCTTGTGTTAGCATCTAAAATACGAAGGCAAGGGATTGTTTTTTGTCCTGTTCGTTTCATCCGACACTTGATCAAGAAGTAATCGTTCAGGTACATTCGTCGTGGTTCGTTTTTCAGTCTTTTGATTAAGGTTTGATAACTAGGTTTGATCTTTGGTTGAATACTGTTATAGGTGGTTGGCGTATTTATCGGGCAGTTTGGCCGGGTGGTTTAATCAAAGGGGTTATTATTTTTTTTATTATTTTGTTTGTCCAAGATTATTTTTCTGGTTGTTTTACCGAGATCCAAAGTCAGAAAAATTACTCAGTTTGAGACAATGTGTCACACCCTCAAATTTCACTTGCGGGGTTTTACCGTGACGCACGTGACATACCAGGATCCAAGTCAACGGTCACAATAAACGACAATTATATGATATGAAAACAATGTGATAAAACCAACCACACAGTTAAAAGTTACATAAGTCAAGACCACAGCGGAAGCAAATTAAGTTTTACAACCCAAATCCAAAAGTAAGTAGTTTAAACTGAAATAAAGTTTCAAACATGCAAGATGAAGTGAGATGAGCCGCAGTGAGACCCCAGTGCGCCTAGACTCCCTGCTACCTTAGTGACCTGAGAAAACATGCAATGTTAGTCAACACATAAAGTGTCGGTGAGGCACAGAGATGAGTTTGTAAAAGTTTGTAATGTTTGTAAACCAGACCAAATAATCCTTACATCTATACCTGATGCTAGCTAGACATCGTTACATAATATAGTGTCGTGAACCACTGATGAACGTTAGAATGCCTCTATACCCGTCATCGGTTCATCACCCGATGCCGTAAAGCTTGGTAGGACAAATATGCACCCGCCGCCGACCTCCAATCAACCCGAGTGGGGCTTGCCAGGCCCAATAGATCTATTCACACTTTCCCCGCTATGTATCCACATATTAATGGTTCACTAAAGTTTGAGAGGTCTTTACCAGTGAATAAATGTCACTAAGTATCCATGAGATATAATGTAATAAGTTGGTCTAAAAGTATGTAAGTTTGTACCGCATGTTTCTCCCCCGAAAGTATGAAAATAGTAAAAAATGGGGTTGTGACACACACCTTAGGTTGCGTCTTCTAAATAAAAGAATAACTGACACGCCTTGATAGTCCCAAATACCGTAGATCTATCATAAAGGTTTGTATAAGTGTTTTGACTAATAACCCTAAGGTTATCTAGTCCTCGATTTTCCAGATCACGACTAAGTATGTTTGAAAACATGTTTGACTGTTGACCCGAAACACCAGACTGACTCGACATCCCGTTGGTAACCCATTACATAAACTAATCAAGTATATATAGATTACACATAAGGTTCAAGCATAAAACGCTTAGTTTGCATCAAAAATCGCACATGTGGTGAAGTAAGGTCGAATCAGTATGTCTGGGAAGTTCATTCGACCCATTTGGGTCTTCGTTCGACCCACATGATGTTCATTCGACGTATACACAAGTTCATTCAACCTAACACATGTTCATTCGACCCTAAAACATGTTAATTCAACCCTAACACGTGTTAATTCCACCTAAATGATGTTCGTTCGACCAAATTGAAGTTTATTCGACCTGTTTTGATATTGGTTTGACCTCCTGGAAGTTCATTCGACCTTTCGAAGGGTCGAATGAGTTTCCAAGTTCGACCCTTATGCTGCAAAATCTCAAAAACGCACCAAATCGCATCTAAACAGTCCGAAAACATCACGAAACACCACGAATCACGGCAGTCAAGCATCATTAACCTATCCCCACAAACCCTACTAATTTTACTCCAAAATCAGTCCGTTTTATACCTTACCCAAAATGGCAAATTATGGAAATGTCACATAAATGCATGTAAACTTTACCCAACATGGAAACTTGTCGAAATCACTTAACAATCAGCTCAATATGCTCAGATTATTGTGTATATGAAAACCCCTAATCATTTCATTAATATTAACATCATGAATCAAACCCTAGATCTAACAAAATCCCCAAAATGGGCAAAACATCATCATCCAACAACTTGTAACCTAAGATAATCATAAACAATCATCTATAGCAGCCCTAGATCATTGTTATAACATCTATACAACATTCAACCAACAAACAACACTAACACATCATTAAAAACCAAAAGAAACAACAGCAACAGGTGTCTGGGCAAAACTAGAGTCATTATACATGACAAAATCTCTTGCAAATAGGTTATATTTGAAGAAAAGGCTTTATACGTTCAATATGGCTTCTGGGAAATCTCTTGAAGATCATACTGATGAGTTTAACAAACTCATACTTGACCTTGAAAATATAGAGGTGACCCTATATGATGAAGATCAAGCCATTATATTTCTCACATCCCTTCCTCATACATTTGAACACTTTGTGGACACTCTTATGTATGGAAGGGACACATTAACCATGGAAGAAGTTTTAGCTGCATTAAATTCAAAAGAATTAAAGAAAAGATCAGATGTTAAGGAAGATCATGGTGATGGTTTATTAGTGAGAGGGAGAACAGATCAAAGATCTGGAAAAGGCAAGAATCAGTCCAGATCCAAGTCCAGATTCAAAAGAAGATGTTTCATCTGTAATTCAGAGAAACATCTGAAGAAAGAATGTCCAGACAGATTCAAGAAGAAGAAACATGATGGTGAACAGTCAAAACCACAGGCTATGAGTTCACCAGAATCCTCTCAAGATGGATTTGAAAGTTCTGATGTGCTGGTGGTGTCTACTGTATCAGGTATTGAAAAACTAATAATGGATTCAGGCTGTTCATTCCATATGACTTTTAGAAAATAATTCTTAAAGAATTTAGTTATGAAAGAAATGGGAATTGTTCAACTAGGTGATGATAGACCATGTAACATTTTGGGAATAGGGTCTATGGTGGTTAAGTTGGATAATGGGAATGAAGTTCAGATAGATGAAGTAAGGTATATACCTGATTTGAAAAGACATCTGTTGTCACTTGGTACTTTTGAAAAGAATGGGTACACAGTTAGTCTTAAGAATGGAAAGGCAAAGATTGTAAAGGGTCAATGGTTATGTTAACTGGGACAAGAAGTGATAAAAACACATACAGATTAGATGGTAATATTGTTATTAATCATGAAGTGAATGCAGTAGTTCAAGAAGCAATAGATGCCAAGTTATAGCATAAAAGGCTTGGTCACATCAGTGATCAAGGTCTTGCTGAACTTAAGAAACAGAAGCTTCTTGGTGAATTTGTGGAAAGAAGTGCTGGATTTTGTGAGAGTTGTGTAATGGGAAAGGCTCACAGGGTTAAGTTCACAAGGGGAAAACATGTGACTAGGGTATTCTTGATTATGTGCATTCAGATTTCTAGGGGCCTACTTAGACCATGTCATTAGGGAGTGCACATTATTTCTTATCAATCATAGATGATTATTCAAGAAGAGTTTGGGTTTATGTGTTAAAAAACAAACATGAAGCCTTTGAAAAGTTTTTTGAGTGGAAGAATTTGGTTGAAAACCAGACAGGAAAGAAGTTGAAAAAACTGAGAACTGATAATGGACTTGAATTTTGTAATGCACAATTCAGTCAATTATGTACAGAAGGTGGAGTTGGGAGACACCTGACAGTTCCAGGGACTCCTCAACAAAATGGTTTGGCTGAGAGGATGAACAGAACTCTTCTGAATAAGGTTAGAAGTATGCTGATTGGGGCAGGTATGCCTAAGAAATTCTGGGCAGAAACTGTGACAACAGCTGCATTTTTGATAAACAGATCTCCCTCATCTGCTATCAATATGCTAACACCAATGGAAATGAGGTCTGGTCATAAACCAGAATATGAAGATTTGAGGGTATTTGGTTCATTGGCTTATGCTCATATAAGTCAAGGATAGCTTGAACTAAAGGCTCAAAGGTGTATTATTCCGGGATATCCTGAGGGTGTAAAAGGATATAGGTTATGGAGATTAGATGAGGGAAGTCCAAAGGCATTTACTAGTAGAGATGTGGTTGCCTTTAGGGAGGATGTTATGTACAAAGATGTTGTAGGGGTAAAAAGGTCAGAAGTTGATCAATATTATCCACAAGTTGAAATAGAGGTGGAGAACAATGTAGAGCAGCAGTCAAGTGAAGAAAGTGCTGCTTATGAAGAACCTGGTCCTAGTTCAAATCAAAGAGATCTGTCTGATTATAATTTGGCTAGGGACAGGGTAAGAAGGGACATTGTGAAGCCTACAAGGTACAGAACACATGATGATGGATTAGCAGTGGTGTTTATGGCTGCTGAGATTGAAAGTTCCACTGAGCCTTTAACATTCAATGAAGCAATGAGTTCAAAAGATGCTGAAAGATGGTTAGAAGCAATGAAAGATGAAATGAGCTCATTAAAACAAAATAAGACATGGTTTTGGTAGAAAAACCAAAGGGACAGAAAGTCATACCATGTAAGTGGATTTATAAGTTGAAAGAAGGCATTGAACGTGTGGAAAAACCTAGATACAAGGCTAGGTTGGTGGCAAAGGGTTTTACACAGAGAAAAGGATTGAATTATAATGAGATTTTTTTCTCCTGTGGTGAAGCATACCTCAATAAGGGTATTATTGTCATTAACTGCCAAGTTTGATTTTGAACTTGAACAGTTATATGTGAAGACAACTTTTCTTCATGGAAACTTAGAAGAAAAGATCTACATGAGTCAACCTTTGAGTTTTGAAGAGAAGGGCAGAGAAGATATGGTATGTTTGTTACAGAAATCATTGTATGGGTTAAAGCAGGCACCTAGACAGTGGTATAAGAGATTTGATGAACACATGGTCAATAATGGGTTCAATAGAAGCTTATATGATTTCTGTGTATACTTGAAAGAACATAGGAAGGGTGAATATGTGTACTTGTTACTATATGTTGATGATATGATTGTAGCATGCAAAGACAAGGAAGAGATAAGAGCTGTGAAAGAAATGTTGAAAAGAGAGTTTGATATGAAGGAGTTGGGATAGGCAAATAAGATCTTAGGAATGGAGATTACAAGAAACAGAAGTCAAGGGACTTTGAAGTTGTCACAAGAGTCTTACATATTAAAGGTTATTAATAACTTTAATATGAATGATTGTAAGAAGGTCTCAACTCCTATGGCTCAACATTTTAAGCTTTCAAAGGAAGATTCACCCAAGACAGATAAAGAAGCTGAATTAATGAGTAAGATCCCTTATGCTAGCTTTGTTGGTAGTTTAATGTATCTTATGGTCTGTACTAGACCAGATATTGGGTATGGGGTTAGTTTGGTAAGTAGATACCTATCTAATCCTGGGAAGTTACAATGGCAGGCTGCTAAATGGTTGGTTAGGTACTTAAAGGGAACTTCTTCTGTTGGTTTGATCTTTGGTAATAATGATCATGACAGAAGGGTAATTCAGTGATTTGTTGACTCAGATTATGCTAAAGATCTGGATAAAGGTAGATCTTTAACAGGTTATGTGTTTAAAGTTCATGGAAGTATAGTTAGTTGGAAAGCTGTATTGCAGCATTGGTCTCTTTGTCCAGCATTGAGGCTGAATACATTGCACTTACAGAAGCAGTCAAGGAAGCACTTTGGTTAAAAGGATTTGTGTCTGAGTTGGGAGTGCAAGTTGATAATGCTTTGGTGTGTGACAATCAAGGGGCTATAGAGTTGAAGGGGTAGGGTACCGCTTCTCACCGCTATCAAAGCGCACCCTACCCAGCGCCCAATAAACCGCGCCCACAGAAGGCCAACACAACACTAAGGGAGGAAGAACCAGCAGCGCCTGCACTGCGCTGCTCACTCCGCGCAGTGTCACCAGTTGACAGCGCCGGATTCATCCCCCCTACAGTTCAACTTGCCACCTCCTGTCAGGTGTCAACTGACAACTGGTCAGCCGCCTGACACGGCCTGACAGCAGAAGAAAAAGAAACCCTCTGCAGATCCAGCCAGAAGGCGCCACGTGTCCCAATGGCAGAGCACCGCCCAGCCATCCAATCAGGTAGCGCCACGTGGCCCAATCGAAAGGGAGACTCTCCAACTTGGACCACTTTACCCAACTAGGAATTGAGATCCAACTAAGTGGACTCCCAAAAGCTCCCGGGCCCAAGCCCGTCAACATCCGAAATGGGCCTGGCTATCCAGGCCCACTTACCCCCTATAAAAGGAGGCATTCATCTCCTTTCTTAGGGTAATCAATTCTTGACCAATTAGAAACAATACACTTGTATCATTACTTGTACTTTGTATTTATAAAAGAACATCTCTTGTTAGTGGACGTAGATCTTACGAGATCGAACCACTTATATCGTTGTCTCTTGTATTATCCTGCTTACTGTTTATGCATATAACCATAGATCAACCATCGTTGTGAGCCAAGGATTATATCCTGCAGCAAACACGAGTCGTACCACACACCTACTACCCCCGATCTATACTCGTTGTTTCTTCATTGGCGCCATCCGTGTCGGCTGAAAGAATCACTAAACTTTCAAACCTTTATCCTTTAAGCTCACTAAATGGCAGATCTAACACCAACCGGAGTCGCAGGAGCATCCCCTTTGGTAGTCATTCAGACTACGGGAGCAGGCTTGCTCCAAACTCCGGACAAAGGCATAGCAACAGCAGCCACAAGGGAGGAAACACCGCCCCAGGCGGTCTCCTGCTCAGACTCATCCGAGTCCGACATACCCACAACACCAGTGGATCCAGACGAGTGGCTTTTTCGCAAACAACTCAAGAATACAAAAATTTATCAAAATATGTTAGCCAAACTTCAAACCGATAAATCCAAGGCTTCCCCATCGGCAAAACACAGCCGTCGGGGGAAAGAAAAGCAAGCCACACGTCCTAAGTCTCGGGGTGGAGATCGCAGCAAGCTTGCGCGCGATCAGGACCCCGCAGGCACCACATCAGAATCTGATAGCTACCAACCAACCAGCGATTCAGATACCACAAAGATCTCCAAACACAAGAAGCGAAAGGTGACAAAGACCCACTCCGCCTCCTCACACAAGAAGGAGGACGACGACTTAAACAAGCCATACAGGCCTAAGTCGTTCGCCCTCAGCTCCAAGTTTTGCCAGCGGATAGCTACCGCACCCATTGAAAAACAAGCAAAACTCCCAAGCAGCATCGGTCGATACGATGGCCTGCGAGACCCCACGGATCACCTACACGACTTCGAGTGCGCAGGAACCACAGTCCTCTGGCCCGTGCAAGTCTGGTGCCACCTCTTCGCACAGACCCTCACGGGCGCAGCCAGAGTCTGGTTCGACAACCTTCCGGTGGGAAGTATTCTAGATTTCGACGACCTCATCCAAAAATTCAAAGATCACTTCTCCCACCTCATGCGCCACAAAAGAGATAAATCCCACATCCTCCTCTGTCAGCGTACGGACAATGAATCGATTGAAGATTTCATTGTGCGCTACAACAAGGAGGCACTACAAATCGGCTGTGGAGAAGAGCTCATGCGCGCAGGCTTTATCAACGGGGTGCGCAGTGAGGACTTGATGAAAACATTATCCGGGAAAACGGGCATCCCAGATTCCTGGGAGGAAGTCATCAAAGCCTCCAAGATATACGCATCCTCGGAACGCTCCATCAAACAGCAGCGCGGCTACAGCCAAGCCAACAACTCCAACAGAAACAAAGGGAAACAGTCCGTCTGGTCGCGAATCTCAGGACCAACGGACGAAGGAAAGTACTCGCCCGCCAACGATGCTCGGCAGACAATCAACAACAAACAACAAAGGGACCAGAGACCCCAACCAAAAAAGAATACCGACTGGACCCAGCTCACAAAAACTCCGTCACAAGTGCTGAAGACGGAACAAATCAAATTCAGGGAGCCCAAAGTGTTGGGCAAAAGAAAGAACGTCGATCAAACCAAGTTCTGTGAATTCCACAACGACTATGGCCACTTGACGGACAATTGCTACAGCCTAAAACTAGAGATCGAGGCGGCCCTAAAGACAGGCCAGCTAGGTCACCTCGTCAAAAATGTCAACAAAGGCGGACGCAACACCAACCAAGAAGTCAAACGAGAAGACACCGGAGGTAAACAAATCCGGAATCTCCAAACAAGCTACATACAATATGCCCCGCGCCATCATTGTAACATGCTCTCCAACGCGGGAACACGCCAACACACTGGTAAGCGCCCAAGACAAACTGACGACTCCTGGAAGGAGGTGGACGTCCTCCTCCCTCGAGTAAGAGGCGGACCGTCCGCGACAGCGCCTCTAATCATCACTGCCGTTCTAGGACATTATCGAACGCAATCCATGTTCCTAGACGGCGGAAGCAGCACTGACATAATCTATGATCAGTGTTTTCAACAACTGGACGAGGATGACAAAGCCCGCCTCGTTCCAGTCAACGCACCAATCTCGGGCTTTATCGATGAAGTCATCATGCCCCGCGGCATAATCACCTTCCCGGTCACCTTGACAGATGGTACCCATGAGCGCACAGAAATGTGCGATTTCATGGTACTACCGGTAACTTCACACCACGACGTCCTGCTAGGGCGGGAAGGCTTGGCAAAGTTCAACGCCAACGCCTCCACGCCTCACCAGATGGTAGGCTTCCCTACCCGCACCGGCGTAGCCATAATCCGAGGAAACAAACAATGCCACGCAATAGAGGTGGCAAAGCCACAAAAAGCGCAGGCCCGTTCGGAACCGGAAAACTGGGTCCTGAACCCAAAATTCCCGGACCAAACGGTAATCATCGGCCATGAAATCTCCAACACCACAACGGCGCACCTCAAGCAACTCCTGGTCAAAAACATAGACATATTCGCCTGGCAACCATCCGACATGATAGGTGTTCCAAGAGAAATCGCGGAACATAAACTCAACACTTACAAATCTGTCGAGCCAGTCGCCCAAAAGATGCGCAAAATGGGGCCGGAGAAAACAAAGGCGATGAATGAACAGGTCAACGAGCTCCTCAACGCAGGCATCATCCGCCCAATCCGATACCAAACCTGGGTAGCCAACCCAGTCATGGTAGGGAAAGCAACCGGCGGATGGCGCATGTGCGTTGACTACAAGGACCTAAACAAATCCTGCCCAAAAGATTGTTACCCTCTCCCAGAAATTGACTTAAAAGTGGATTCCCTCGCGCCATATCGCTTCAAATGCTTCCTTGACGCCTACAAGGGCTATCACCAAATCCAAATGGCAAAAGAGGACGAAGATAAAACTGCTTTCCGTACAGACACAGGGATTTTTTGCTACACCAAAATGCCCTTTGGCCTCAAAAATGCGGGAGCCACATACCAGCGACTCATGGACAGCGCTTTCGTTGACGAGATAGGCGTACGCTTGGAAGTGTACGTCGACGACCTCGTCATCAAAAGCAAAGACGAGGACCACATGTTAGAAGACATTCAGAAAACTTTCAACCAGCTTCGAAAGGTGCGCATGAAGCTCAACCCCAGCAAATGCTCCTTCGGCATGGAAGAAGGAAAGTTCCTGGGAGTTGTTGTCACAAGAGACGGATTCCGCGCAAATCCAGACAAAGTCCTAGCCATCGAAAGAATGCCTTCACCAACATCCATAAAGGACGTCCAGACACTAATGGGACGCCTTGTCGCTCTCAATCGCTTCCTGTCAAATTACGCTTCCAAGTCATTTCCTTTTGTAGACACTTTAAAAAACTGTCTGAAAAAAAGCAATTTCCGCTGGACCCCTGAGGCGGAGAACGCTTTTCAAGAAATGAAAAAATGTCTTATGAATTTACCTACTCTCACTGCACCACTTCCCAAGGAACCGCTAACATTGTACCTCTCTGTCACAGAAAGGGCAATCGGCGCGGTACTCCTTGTGGACCGCAAGGGTGTCCAGACACCCATCTACTATATAAGCAGAACCCTGCTAGATGCGGAGACTAGGTACTCCACAATGGAAAAACTAGTACTAGCTCTCATTCACGCATCGCGCAGACTACGCAGATATTTCCACGGTCACCCAATAAACGTCCTCACCGATTACAGAATCAGCGACGTGCTACGAAAGCCTGAAACCTCCGGGCGCCTAGCAAAATGGGCAATCGAATTGGGTGAGCACACCATCAATTACAAACCCAGACCGGCAGTCAAAGGACAAGTCCTCGCCGACTTCGCCACCGAAATACCAACGGATAAAATCGCGGAATGCCTCGTTGAGCAAGATCCCGCGCCACCAACCTCCAATGAAAGTTGGAAACTCTACACCGACGGCGCCTCAAACAGCGACGGCGCAGGTGCAGGGTTACGCTTAATCAGCCCCAACAACAAAGAGCATACATATGCCATTCGCCTAGACTTCACCGCAACAAACAATGAGGCAGAGTACGAAGCGCTACTAGCAGGCCTGCGCATCGCACACCAACTGGGAGCCTCCCACCTTGAAGCACACGTCGATTCACTGTTAGTAGCCGGCCACATCAACGGCACATACGACGCCAGGGACGCGACAATGGCCCTATACTTGCAACAAGCCAAGCTACTCATGCGCAAATTTGCCTCATGCACCATCACCCACATCAACCGGAGTGAAAACAAACCCGCAGATGCGTTAAGTAAAATGGCTTCAACAGTTTTCGACCACATGGCCAAGAATGTTCGCATTGAGCTACAAGAAAAGCCATCGGTCCCGCCAAAACAAGTAAACGTCATCCAAACCGGTACAATATCTTGGATGGCACCGCTAAAAGCTTACTTGACATCCGGATCTCTACCCGACAACAAGGCCGAAGCAAGGAAACTACAACACAAGGCCCTACACTATGAACTAACAGAGGGAATCCTCTATCGCCGATCATACCTGGGCCCCTTACTGCGGTGCGTTGACAAAGAGGAAGCCGCCTTCCTCATTAGAGATATTCACCAAGGCATTTGCGGACTACATGCCGGCCCAAGAATGGTGGTGGCTAAGTTAATGAGCGCAGGTTATTATTGGCCTGGTATGCACCCAGACGCAGTGGCAGAACTACGCAAATGCGAATCCTGCCAACGCCATGCGCCAAACACTTTGCGCCCCAAAAACGACTTGGTACCCGTCACAGCGGCGTGGCCATTCCAAAAGTGGGCGATAGACCTTGTTGGCCCATTCCCCACAGCGCCAGGAAACGTTAAGTTCTTAATAGTGGCCATCGACTACTTCACAAAATGGATCGAAGCAAAGCCACTAGCAAAGATAGACGGCCCCCACATCAAGAAATTCTTATGGGAATTTATCATATGCAGATTCGGCCTACCGTACCAGATCATAAGCGATAACGGAACCCAATTCACAGACCAACACGTACAAGAGTGGTTGGCACAAATGGGGGTCCAACAGATCTTTACATCAGTCGCCCACCCCCAAGGGAACGGTCAAGTCGAAAGAGCAAATCGAAGCATGATCGAAGGAATCAAAAAACGACTCGGAACCAAACGAACCGGATGGGTGGATGAAGTCCCCCATGTTCTATGGGCAAACCGCATCCTCGAAAAATCCAGCAATGGCGAAACACCGTTCAGCCTAACCTACGGATCCGAAGCCGTCATCCCAGCAGAAATTGGATGCCCCTCCGCCAGAGTACTCATGGCGGACAAGGGGCAAAACAACCAAGAGCTGCGCCTAAACCTAGACCTACTTGAAGAGCGCCGAGAACTTGCCGCCATCAAGGAGGCTAGATACAAAAACCAGTTGGAACGCTATTACAACAAGAAAGTCAAACTCCACGAATTTGACATTGGTGACTATGTCCTACGCAACAACAGCGCTTCCAACGCAGAAAAGCCGGGGAAACTCGCCCCAACCTGGGAAGGACCTTACAGAATTCAAGAGATCCTAGGCAAAGGCGCCTATGCGCTGGAAAAGATTGATGGCACACCTGTTCCGCGCTCATGGAACGCGGCTCAGTTACGCTTCTGTTACATGTAATGTACTTGTAAAACCACTTGGGCTACACATGCCTAAGTTCTTTTCTAAAAAGTTTCTATAAAGTTGCATACGCTTATCTTTATGTGTGCGTCATCGGATATTTGGGTCTTCAAGGCATAGATTTTAAACATAACTATCGCCGGACTCAATACTCAAATCCAAATACATCACACTACAAGATTAGACAATATATAGAAAACAAACTTAGAAAATTTCCATTTCAACCAAAAAGAGGCGTTCAAGCTGCCTCAAGCTTTACAAATACATAAAAACAAACATACAACACTCAATCTCCACCAGACCCCTCAAAATCCACAAGCTGCTCCTCCATGCCTTCCGGACTCGCCCCAGACGTCCCTTCGCCAGTTGCCTGCTTCGCTATCTTCTGCGCCTCCGCACCCAAGCGGTCGGATTCTTCCATAAAGTAACGGAGGGCGCCAGCAGGGTCAGCATACTCGTTACAGTCTTCCACTGTCTTGAGTATAGGGAATTTGATCTGCTCAAACTTGAGAAGTTCAGCCTCATATTCCTTCTCCCTGGGCTTACCATGATGCGCACCTTCAGTTATACGCCCTTGATTCAGCGCATGGTAAAACCCAGTCTCAAACCCCTCAGCTTCCCCAGCAGCGCGTGCAGCGCCAGCAATAGCAGCAACCTGATCGCCGAGATTTGGCTCATTCCAGAACCTCTTAAAAATCTGCAACCAAAGGGACACAACAGTCAAGAAAATATCATACATAAACAAATTAAATAAAGGAGACAAGACTTACCCCGGCGATACCCTGGGTCATCACCCAACGAATGGAATCCTGGGCCTTCTGCTCCGCAACGGCGGCTTCGTCCAGCAGAGTCTTTGCATTCTCAGCCTCTGTCTGGGACACAGTTAAGGACTCCTCTAAGGAAGCCCTCTCCGCCGTTAACGCAGCCTTCTCCTTCAACCAACCCTCCTTCTCACCCACCAGCTCAGACAACTGGGTAGACGCGCTCAAAAGCTCCTGATCTTTCGCGTTCAAATCAGAGCGCAAGCCTACCACCACCGAATCCCTTTCGGCCAACACCTTCTGATGACCTTCAGCAGTCTCTTGCAATTTAGAATTTTCATTCTTCAGCGCTTGGATCTGCTCTTCCAGCCTCATCATTTTTTGGTTGGTAACTTGGCAGGCTTCAGTCCACCTCTTCTGAGCTAGCGCATGATCGCGCTCCAACGCCTTCACCTTGTCCTCTGACTTATACGCTCTCTCCCTGTACCTCTCCACATCAGCTTTTAGCTTCTCCTCCCTCTGCGCCTGCGCAGACCGCCGGGAGTTAAACTCAGCAATGTCACGGGCAAACGCTTCGTCACGTCGCTTTAGCGACTCCACAGCAGCAATTTGAAGCGCCTGCCCAACACATATATCAGTAATAAGCTGAGCGCGCGGCAAGCTGTCCTGGTACAACTTCTCCCTAGGAGGTACCACCTGGGATACAAACTCCTCTGCAGTAAGAGGATTTGCAAAGCGGGAATTCTCCCGAATACTCCAGTGCGGGCGCCAGATTACATCGCCCGCGGAGTAACTCGAGTCACCCCGTTCAACACTTACCCTTCCACCAGAAGGGTTCTCACCCATTACCCCAGTATCACCACCTGGTGAACCCTCAAACGCCACTTGCTTTGAGGCGGCCTTGGCAGCCTCAGCAGCCTTCACTTTGGCCTCCGCCTCCACCTTCTCCTTCTCCAAACGCAGCTTTTCAGCTGCCGCCTCCTCTTCGGCCTTCCTGGCCGACTCCTCCATACGCAGCCTTTCGGCTGCAGCCCTTTCCTCCTCCAGCTTCTTAGCAGCGGCCTCCTCGGCCCGTTTCTTGGCGGCAGCCTCCTCGGCCTTCTTCTGCGCCTCAGCTGCCTCCTTCTCCAAGCGCAACCTCTCCGTCTCCGCCGCCACCCTCTCCTCTTCCTGCCTGTTCTGAGTGGCCTCCACCTCAGAAGGGGTAGGACCAGCGGAGCCTTGGGTCTGCGGAGACACAACTGCAATAAAACAAAAATATTACTCACCCATACTAAAACAAAAATAAACAGAGAGAGGCCAACTTACTGGTAACTTTCTTCACAGTCTTTTGGAACAAGGGGCGACGCTCCGGCGGAGGACTGATCTCCAAAGAAAAGGGCCCCGCGCCACTTCCACCCGCACCACCAGCCTTTGAAGACACCGCCTTCTTGCCCTGAACCTTCCCAAGCTTACGCTTCTTTTTCAAAGGGCTCTCTGGCGTCTCCACATCTTCAGGGGCGGAGGACGAAGACTCCAACGTCTTGTCGCGTTGCCCATAGTATGGCCCTTCACCACCTGCACTCAAAGGCGCAGATTTTACTTCGGTTTGCACCTTATGCTTATGCATTACCGGCGCACTCTTCTTACGACCACGAGGTGGCGGCGGATGCACCAGTTCCACAGAAGACCCAGTTGATTCCTCGTCAGAAGAAACAACAAAATAAGGGGTCTCTTCATGTGGAACTGAAGATAAAGGATCAGGATTTATAGGGTGCTCACGTGAGATAATCATACCAGAGGGCTTGAACTCCAAGTATGGATAATAAAACCTATCCACCATCTGGTCAATCACAGAAACACCACCCTGCGCAGGATCCCTCCACTCCAACGGCGCTTTATCGCGCAAAAGAAACGCAGCAAACTTTGACATCCCTGCGCGACCCAAGATCAAACTTAGTCAAACATGAGATTAGCACAAAAATCAAAGCAACAGAGAATCAAAAAATCTTACCAGAAACGGCAACCACTGGCTCCTTTCCTTCCACCAACTGAACACGACTCATACCCAGTAGAGCCAACATAGCCTCTGAACAACTGCCCGTGTCAAACGGGGAAGCATGAGCCACCAAATCCTTAAACCATGCCTCTTCTCGGAAGCCCTCCATCACAGGATGGTCTGGCACCTTCTGCCGTTCGGCGATCACCTTCCAAGCAAAATCCACAGGTATCACCCCCCTCTTCACATAGAAAAATTTTTCCTTCCAGTCATGAAGGGACTTTGGAGGGATGGTTCCAACCGGTGGTATATGAGGCCTGGGGACAAAACTGAACCAGGACTGCTCCATGGTCATCATATAAAAGACATTGAACCGTTCAAAAGACGGTTCAATATCCAAAGCCCTGCAACAGGCCTCGAAATGCACCAGCCGAAGCATACCAAACCCACTAACCTGGGTAACATGCACACCATGCTTCACCAACGTATCCACCTGGAATTTGGTGGCAGGAAGACGGAACCCACAAAGAGCAAAGTGGGCCCAGTATAGGCTCATCTTCCCCGGAGGAGGAGCCAAGGCAGTGTTCTTCCCAGAAGGAAGTTCCACCTCCCATGAAGGATCAAACTCCATGGTCTTCACGAACTTAGCAAACGTCTTCTCACTCCATTTACAAGGAGTGTTGTGTATCAGCTTCTTCGACTTCTCCACAGCCTTCTCTGGGTTACCCCCAACAGTGGATCCCTCAGACATGACGACACAAGAAAAATAAAAATTTTCAAACAGGAACTCGCCGGAAAACTTGAAGGTCTACCGGAGAAGATGGAAGTTTCAAGAGTAGAAGTGGAGAGAATTTTTGTGAACGGTGAGATAAAAGAAATCCAAAGAGTCTCCTCAGCTATATATACCCATCGCATTTAATGCAATGGGCACAGCTGGCGAGAACCTTTTCAGTCTCCCAGACGAGGACAGATCTGCACGCTACACGTGGCAGACAGCTGGAAACAAACAGTCGTCTGGAGGCACGTGAGTACACGCGTCTGTTGGAAGGACAACTCTGCACCTGCCACATGTCAGCAGTTATCCTGACACTGCCCCACTCGCGCGCGTGGGCGGCTACTCGCCTGACACACGACGAAAAAACTGCCCACCCACGTGCTGACGTGACTGACAACTGTGCAGACATCCTTTCTGTAGACTGACACGTCCACCAACCGTCTCAGCTTCCCCGGCACGTTTCCTAATTTCAAGAACACCTCTTCATCTTTCAAATTCCACATTAAACACCTGGGACTGCCACGTCAGCACTCGGCGCAAGGTTGACGTAAAATCTGAAAGGACGTTCTCCGCCAGATTTTACTCCACCTGAGATTGTCAAGTTTTCACTTGGCGCTAGGTTGACGTAAAATCTGAAAGGACGTTCTCCGCCAGATTTTACCTTTTTCACCTAGACTTGTCAAGTTTTCACTTGGCGCTAGGTTGACGTAAAATCTGAAAGGACGTTCTCCGCCAGATTTTACATTTTTCACCTAGACTTGTCAAGTTTTCACTTGGCGCTAGGTTGACGTAAAATCTGAAAGGACGTTCTCCGCCAGATTTTACATTTTACACCTAGACTTGTCAAGTTTTCACTTGGCGTTAGGTTGACGTAAAATCTGAAAGGACGTTCTCCGCCAGATTTTACCTTTTCACGTTGACTTGTCAAGTCTTCACTTGGCGCTAGGTTGACGTAAAATCTGAAAGGACGTTCTCCGCCAGATTTTACATTTTACACCTAGACTTGTCAAGTTTTCACTTGGCGTTAGGTTGACGTAAAATCTGAAAGGACGTTCTCCGCCAGATTTTACCTTTTCACCTTGACTTGTCAAGTCTTCACTTGGTGCTAGGTTGACGTAAAATCTGAAAGGACGTTCTCCGCCAGATTTTACATTTTACACCTAGACTTGTCAAGCTTTCACTTGGCGTTAGGTTGATGTAAAATCTGAAAGGACGTTCTCCGCCAGATTTTACCTTTTACACCTAGACTTGTCAAATCTTCACTTGGCGCTAGGATGACGTAAAATCAGAAAAGACGTTCTCCGCCAGATTTTACCTTCTACACCTAGACTTGTCAAGTTTTCACTTGGCGCTAGGTTAACGAGAAATCTGAAAGGACGTTCTCCGCCAGAATTTACCTTTTACACCTACACTTGTCAAGTTTTCACTTGGCGCTAGGTTGACATAAATTCTGAAAAGGCGCTCCTCACCAGATTTTTCTATCTCATAAACCCTGGCTATCCACAACCGATGCAATGTACAAAGATAAAGGGACGCTTTTATCTTTCCACATAGCACCAAAGTGGCCAAGCCCAAACTAATACCTGACTTATCTCACAAAAGGTACCTAAAGCAAGCAATGCAGGACACATTTTAGTCCAGCGCCCCACCAGCCCTCTAAGCAAGCACAGGAGACACCCTGGACTTGGGGGACTTGAAGGGGTAGGGTACCGCTTCTCACCGCTATCAAAGCGCACCCTACCCAGCGCCCAATAAACCGCGCCCACAGAAGGCCAACACAACACTAAGGGAGGAAGAACCAGCAGCGCCTGCACTGCGCTGCTCACTCCGCGCAGTGTCACCAGTTGACAGCGCCGGATTCATCCCCCCTACAGTTCAACTTGCCACCTCCTGTCAGGTGTCAACTGACAACTGGTCAGCCGCCTGACACGGCCTGACAGCAGAAGAAAAAGAAACCCTCTGCAGATCCAGCCAGAAGGCGCCACGTGTCCCAATGGCAGAGCACCGCCCAGCCATCCAATCAGGTAGCGCCACGTGGCCCAATCGAAAGGGAGACTCTCCAACTTGGACCACTTTACCCAACTAGGAATTGAGATCCAACTAAGTGGACTCCCAAAAGCTCCCGGGCCCAAGCCCGTCAACATCCGAAATGGGCCTGGCTATCCAGGCCCACTTACCCCCTATAAAAGGAGGCATTCATCTCCTTTCTTAGGGTAATCAATTCTTGACCAATTAGAAACAATACACTTGTATCATTACTTGTACTTTGTATTTATAAAAGAACATCTCTTGTTAGTGGACGTAGATCTTACGAGATCGAACCACTTATATCGTTGTCTCTTGTATTATCCTGCTTACTGTTTATGCATATAACCATAGATCAACCATCGTTGTGAGCCAAGGATTATATCCTGCAGCAAACACGAGTCGTACCACACACCTACTACCCCCGATCTATACTCGTTGTTTCTTCAAGAGTTATCCAAGAATAGTGCGTTTCATGAAAGGACTAAACACATTAAGGTTAAGCTGCATTTTATTAGAGATATTGTGAAGAACAATGAAGTGGAAGTTATGCAGATCAATACAGAAGATAATGCAGTAGATATGCTTACTAAAGCTTTGTTTGTTGCTAAGTTTAAGCTGTGTTTGGAAGATTTGGATGTTGGCTGACTTGTGTGTTCAAGGTGGAGATTGTTGGAATGTTTGTGAAATCACAAGTCAATGGTGGTCAACATGTTACTATAATATCGTTTTAAAGTTTCTGAATGAAGTGCATAAGTCCTGAAAGCTTGAGGACTAAAGATGTAAAAGTCAGGGGCTAATATTGTCTAAATTTGATAGATAGGGTATTAGTTCTGATGTTAGTTACTTAAATCTTTCAACGATCAGATTGGGGATTAGGGCTTGTATTTCTATAAAAGCCTTAGAAATCTCAATCATTGGTAATCTTTTCTTTGGTATTTCAATTCGTTTTCAATTCATTAATAAGAAATCTTTCTTGATTATTTCTTGATTGATTACAATTGTTTCTAGTGTTATAATTTATATATAATAACAAAAGACGTAGCCTCTTGTGAACAGTACACAGTTTGGGCAGGTTTTAAGTGTTATTTACGGTTTTGCCACAATTCAGATTTAATACAGATTTTATTCCTTCGGTGTCTTCTCAAACGACGATAATAACCAAGTGGTATTTCTCCCTCTTTTCCTTTCCTCTTTTTAACATTTACCGCCACCGACAACCACCTTTTGACACTACCACCGCTGCAAACGATATGAAACGACCTAAGAAGGCCTATATCATCTTATTTAGCGAACGGTTTGGCACAGTAAAACGGAGACGGTTAGGTGGTAGTGGCCGTTATCGGACGGTGGAGAGAGTGGGAGAGAAGGTGGGTTGGGTTAGGTTAATTGAAGCGCCGATTGAGATGAATTGGGCGTCAGGGAGCCATAAGCAGTTGGAGATGAGGGAAGGAGTGGTGACACCGCAGTTGATGAGGATGGATTTGATGGGTGGGGATTGGGAGAGAGAGAGTAGAGAGGAGAGAGAGGATGGAAAACATATTGTTGAATAATAATGTTATTGGTGAGTTGCAGGGTAATGAAGATGATGATGATGATGATGATGATGATGATGATGATGATGATGATGATGGATTAGGAGAAGGAGAAAAGTAGTGGAGTTGACGGGGTCGTTGATTGACTTAGTAATTGAATGGAAGAAGCAAGGAATATTATAGAAAGGTGAAGTTGGTAACGGTGACGGAGAAGGAATCGGCAGTCAGGTGGTTGTGCCATTGAGGCTGAGAAGATTAAATTATTTAAAAAATTGTGGAAACTTGAATTTTTAACCCTTTATTAGGTGGTCTCCACCATAGAAAACGAACGAAAGATGAATTGAGTAAGGTAATTTGAGGTGAGGTATTCAAACGCCTCTAATAAATTATCTGAATTTACTTACTGAACTTTCAAACTGAAATAGTCTAAACCCGTCCAAACAAAAATTATTGACAATCATGTGCCTTTGTATATGGGTTCTTTGTAGTACAAAGAAAATCAGTATATAATTTAACTAGAAGGCATGTATTTATTTACTTAACTAGATTATACCCCGGGAACGTCCCGGGGTTGAGAAATCTAATATGACATATTAATTTTACATATGAAATAGAATGATTCGCTTACAGTTACATGCAAGAAAGCTTCGGGTACCACATAACCTAAAACAATTAAAAATGTATCTCCAATGTTAACGCCTAACCTTATACAATGTATAGCCCTAATATTAATATCTAACCTAAAACAATGTATAACTCTAAACAAAACCCCACAAAAAATAGTCGTTTTTTTTCTCCGTTTTTTATATATAGCACTATGGTACTCGTTGGAAAGATAATAAAACGCTCGTTAATTTGGTGTAATTTTTTTCTTTAAAAAATCTCTTATATAAAAGATATTAATGTTTAAAAGTTATGGAAGGAAACATAAGAGAGAAAAATCCAATTTTATTTTTAAATATTTTTTCCTAAAATATCTCAATGCCACATGGGATGACACATGACACACTCAAAGAAGAGAATGCCTCTTTGAGTGCCATGTCATTAAAATGGCTTTGGTTTATTATATGTATAGATTTGTAATCTGTGTTTCTAATAAGTTATTTTCACTTGACAAAATTCTTTTTTTTTAAAAAAAAAAAATTGATACTTATTGAATTATTAAAATGTGTTTTTGGAATGCTTATTGTTAAACCGCTATGTTCGATTACTTCAAAATTTATCCGAGAATAAGAATAAATTTTATTACAGACAAAACCCGCCGCGAAGCGCGGGCTGATTACTAGTTCTTTAACAATAACCAATCATTGATGGCTGTGTTGAGCTTCGTTTATCATCATGAATCTTTCCAATCTTGGATCTCTCCATATTATAAAAAAACCAACAAATAACAAACCAAAGTAGATTATATTCCGCCAAAGCACATATTTTATGAAATGGTATGATATGAATGAAAAAATTCACAAAATGCAATAAAGATGGATGCAGGTAAGAAGCAAAATGATAAAAAACACCACCGGTGTTAGGGCCAAGTTTGGTTGGATGTAGATTCCTCAACATGGGAAACTTGGGGAGAGAATATTGGATAAGGCACACAACACAAGTCAATATATTCTTTCTATCTATCAAGGTGCAACCAATATGTATTATGGTTTATGGAAGTATTATTGGTGGTTGGGAATAAAACGGAAATTACGAGTTGCATAAATGAAAAATCCAACCATTGGATATACCTAGGGCTGTTCAGTTTCATTTGAAACCCAAAATCTTACCCAAATCTGAAGCCACCGAACCTGATCTAGAGAATATCTGAAAAACCCGAACCTGAATAATCCGTACCTGACCACCCAAACAACCAGATTTGAAAAACCTGAAATCTGAAACTCTTGAACATTTAATGTATTTTTTTATAGATAAGTTTTGATTTAATGTCTTTGGTATATGAAATATTAAGCTTTAGAAATTTTAAACATTATCATATTATATTACCAAACAACGTTTGAATTTTGATAATGTTTTTGAAGTAACATTTTGACTTTTGATGACATTTGGTAACAAAGAAAAAACATTTTTTTTCATATTGCATCTAAATCTGAAAACAGAAATACCCGACCCGTACTAACCCAAACCCAATCAACCTGAACTTTAAATGGTTCAGTTATCATGTCACTTTTTCCTAGCCAAAAACCCAAAAAACCAGACATGGTATACCGGTGTGTTCATTAAAGAGATTGTCATGCGGCATGGAGTACCAACGTCCATTGTGTCGGACAAGGATACCCGGTTCACCCCAACTTTTGGAAGAAGTTTCATGACGAGGGGGAACAATGATGCAAAACACCCATTTGCTGGGGTGGCATTGAGAAAGAGAATTGGGAAGTTTAGGATTGTTATATCCACGACCAAAAAAACTAGATAAAATCAAAACACATATGAAAGTGTAGACAAAATTTCTACATGAACAAAAGGCGCAACCTATTGAGTATGATCTCGGCGATGATGTTGTCCAAAATTAATTTATCATTTAAAAAATATTTATTAAAACAATTTGTACGCTTTGGTGATGACATGTCTTCACCGAAGGGCCGTTCTAACATTCATTTATCGTTTAAAGAAAAGGATTATTAAAATATTTACTACCCTATAGCGATGATATGTTGTGGCTATAGGATTACGTTGTAATTAAAAAAAATTCTATATATATTTTTCTAGGTTTTTCAACTACTAAAGAAACAAAATTGTAAATAGAATAATTGTGATTACAATAGACAAATTAATTATGATTACAACACTGTAAATCGATTCTAATACAATACGCTAATCAAAATATTCTAATACTATGACGCCTAATTTTCAAGAATCCCGCTTTAGTTAGTGGCGACTGCATGTCACTAGCGTCTCTATGTGGCAGCAGGTTTATGAAAATGCCTAAAGCGATGACAAGCCATCGTTGTAGTTGTGGCTATACCGACGACATGGTATCATCAATATAGATTTCATCGCAATAGACGTATTTTCTTGTTGTGTTATCTCGTCATCTTAAAAACGTTTAAGAGTGTGCATCTTGTGGTAAAAAAAAAAATTATGCATGCATTGCAATCTCACTAGTTTTTTCATGGAGCTGTTAAACATTATTCGATGTCATTGATATGTCCAACATGAATTATGAACTCTTGCTATAATTATAAATCCGTTTGTAGATAAGAATGTAACTACAAAATTTGAAATGTGAAGTTTATCTCAAAACAAATAAAACAGTACGTTCATGTCTTTCTTAGTACTATGAAACACAAAATCCATTTTTAAGAAAAGGAAAAAATAACACGTGACACAAAACTAGCTCATAATTAAACAAACATGTTTACATATAACACAGAAACTTTTATAGACCATATAATGAGTACATATTATTACACACCAGAGGGCTACATAAAAGAAACATTTTTATTTTAACAGCTATTTTAAACCAATTTAATAAGGTGATACATGATATATGTTTTATTGACTCTGTATTTTAAACCAAGCTAACGACTTCATGTTACACCATTGTCTCCAATCACCCCAATTTGCGCAGAGAAGGTGGCGATCTTACTGCTGTTGTACAATATAACAAAATAAGATATCAACAAATACGTACATATGTGCATGTATGATTGTATGTTTGTGCATAGCATAATCGTTTTTGTAATAATTTATAGAGAATTAAAGATTAATGACCTTTTTTCTTGTTGGAATTTGGGTTATCCCAACATGCCCAACAACCACCCCATGTACCAGTAGCCATTGGTGGTGGCGGTGGTGGCGATATTGCTGCAACTCCTACCTTTGCTTGAATGAGTGTCACCATAGAGCAAATGATAGCAAGTGTGAAACAAATAGTTAAGAAAGAAGTAACAACACTCTCAAATCTCATCTTCTTAATTAACTAAATTGTGAAATTAATGTTATGTAGCAATGGTTTCACTATATATATAGGTGAGGTTGAATTGAGAAATAATATATAGCATATGACGATCGCCATAATATACTCAATGAAAAATGGATGAAAATACAAAAAAAAAAAGAGTAAGAAAAAAATTGCACCAACATTATGAAACCTATACTTACCGACTTTCTTTTATGCTTTATGATGTTGTATCTTTAGCCTTAGGTTTTTTTTTTTAAATAATTTTTCATTCCTTATTCAAAACTTTCAATGTTTTGCAAATCTAACCCATTAATTTTAATTTTCATTTCTAACTCAAAAGTTTACATTATTTACAATTTAACCTCTTTGTTTTTTTTTTACTTTTAACCCAAAGCTTTTTACTTTCAACTTTGGTCTACTTTTCATCTTTCACAAATTTCTCATTTTTGGTTTCGTTTCACAATGTGTATGTGGGGTTTAACATTTTTTAAATGATGTTGGTTAAAATTAGTGATTGTAAATTTTGCATAACAATAATGTATAATCAATCACGTTAGTATTTATGTCTACATGATATGCTATAGGATCGCGAAGCAACGGCCGCGAACAAAATGCTAGTTATATATTAATTACCAACTTGCGTTGTACCTTTAGCTTTATTTGTTTGATTTGTTTTTTTACTTATAACCCTAGAGCTTTTACAATTTAACTAGTTAGTACCTTTAGCTTTATTCATTGTACCATTTTTGTTTGTTTTTCGTTTTTTACTTTTAACCCCAATGATTTTACAATGTTAGGTACTAAGCTCTAACACCGATATATTACCTAAATGTCTTGAAAGGGTCTCCTGTTGGTTTTAGTTCACGTCTACAACTTCTAGAAGGTTAATAGGGTTGGCAACAAGTGATCGTAACTGGAAGCTAGCTCAGATGTTAAAATGAGGGGAGGGATGAAGAAGGTGGGTTAAAGGGTTTTATTTAACGGTTTGGAAAACGAAAATTGTTAATGGACGAAAATACTCTAACGCTTGGGCAAGTGAGGGTCATGACCGTTAGTTTTTAACGGTGTTAGAGCTTGATCTTGATTGTTACAAATTAGAAAGTTAATAACTCAACTTTTTAGTATCTGGTATTGAAATTTCGTAAAAACCACAAGAACTAACGGTGTAATTATCTCAAGCTTTTTTTTTTAATTACGTTTCCTCATATTTCCAATAAATATCTATCTTTTTAGTAATTTTTTCGTATTTGTAATCGGTGCATGTCAAAGATTCGAAATTATATACATTTTCTGATACGCGCAAACTGCTAAAGTCTTCGGCGACAATTAATGGTTGTGGTTGTGAAGGTAAACTCAGAAAATTGAGCCATGGTTGAGGGTAGCCTCACATCATACGTTGCAGTTTGACTTTTTAAGATTCGGTGTATGTTTGACTTTGACTTGCACAAACCAAAGTCTTCCGATATTCTTTGAAAAATGCATCATAAATAGATTAATTTGATAAATAAGTTTAGTAATAATACATATAAAATTATAAAATCGTGGAATATTGTGGTTAGTAGAACACTTGGTGACCGATGATCTCTAGCTCAGCTGGTTTAAGATATGAGGGTTTACCATTTAGGTGGTGGGTTCTCGCTCGGGTTGGATCTCCAGTTCGATTTTCGTCCAACAAAAATTCATACCTATTAAAATTGAAAGGGGTCAGCGTGTGGGAGGATTTGAACTTGGGATCCGAGATTGTAAGGAATGAGTTTCACCGTTGAACTACATCTTCATCTATACTACATTATAAAGGAGGAGGCATGAGTAAATATGTTCAAATTGGCCAAAGTTAAGATAGGATACCAAGGGTTTCTTTAAAATTTTCTAAATTTTACCACTTTTATTCCCTATATGCCCCTAGAAGATAATCAACTTTTATATGAAAATAGAACTCACCCAAACTAAATAAACACACGGGATAACAATATTTTTGAACAAATTGCATATAATGGCGATGAAAGATAATAATTTATGTTACCACAATGAATAATCTTATCTCAGCTAAACTTGTAAGAGTTTTAAAACTTTAAAATATAGTGACTCAAGTCTTCCTAGAGTTAAAATCAAGCTAACCAGAGCACATTTTTTTTATTTCATTCAACGCAATCATTTTTGTTTTCAATTTTAGTCATGATAATTACGTGAAATTAGGCTCTATAGCTTTTATTAGTTACTTAATTTTTAGGTGTTTTATGATAGATTGATGATATGATATACATGTCGTTCATTAGGTATTGGTTAAAGGATTGCCGGTTTGTTTAGAAAATTTAAGGTTGGTGTAGTCTTTTATTGATCTGCTTTGGTATGAGAAATTCCATGGCATGAAAATTATTATTTTAAATATATCCAAGTCCCGTCTTTGTTCTTGATGATTCAGTTTATGTGAACAACTCATCTTCACAACTGAAACGTACTCCAATTACCAAAAAAATGCCTAATCGATCATTGTCTTGGATTACAAACTTGTAGATCATAATTAGTTTGTAAATAGTAAAAAAAAAACTCAAAAGTGTATTTTTAATGAACAAAAGTACAAAACCATATATGCTACACCAATTATTAAAAAAAATGTTTCTAATCTACTTGACCGACCAATTTCAACCTATACGCTAATATCTTTTGGCCTGTTGACATCTCTTAAAGATGTTATATGGATACAAACTCCCCCCCCCCTCTCTCTCTATATATATATATACACACACACACACATATATTAGTTCTTTTTTGCTTCAGTTTTAATCCAAATTAGAAAAACAATAAACGTTAGAGGTAGAGAATTCAATGGGAGGCAAGAACCGGGGTAAAATTTCTATAACCTTTATCAGTTAATTTTTTTCATCTATTTTCAGTTTGAAGTTCATATTTTTTGTTAAAAATGAAGAAAATGAAGCAAACCTAAAGCAACTCAGAAAGAGTTTGTTATTTAAGGTAAACCTAATGCCAAGCTTCTACCATGAGGGTCCACCGCCAAAGGTTGCGCAAATAAGGTAATTAATAAATCATATTAGCTTCTAATGGTTTGTTAACACATATATTGTTGTCACTACAAAGTATTGATTATATTCATATAAGATCGATGTGCTCTATTTAACTAAACAATTCTAACGAGCATAAAGTCTCCCAAAGTCTTATCTCCAGTTCATACAATCTCAATAAGAAAAAAAATCCACTATTAGCTTTATGAAGGTGTTTGGATGTGCTTTTTCCAAGTTATTATCTGATTATTTGATTTTGGGTATTTAATATAACGATATCACTTTAGCTGGAGGAGTGGCGGTTGGGGATACTAGATCTGTTAAAAAAGAACAAATCAAGCTCAAGGTGCTTTGTTTTATCAAAAAAACACAGGATTTGCAGCAATTGAAAGTGCAGCACCATTATCACACAACCAATTCACAGGTAATTCAACCTGAATATGTAATTCTGACAATAAGTTTATCGACCTTAAAATTTCACATTATGTAGTGCACATAGCCCTAAATTCTGCCACAGCAGAAGATCTAGCAATTGTTGACTATTTCTTGCTTTTCCAAGAAACTAAGTTATTTCCTAGAAAAATGCAGAAACCAGTCACTGACTTTCTTGTATCAACACACTTGGCCCAGTCAGAATAAGCCAAGAGATAAAACTTGTACTTCTCTTAAAACAAATCCCTTTCCCTGGAGCCTCTTTTAAATACCTTAGTAACCTAAATGCAATTCTCAAATGTCCTTCAGTTGGTCTGTGCATATATTGACTTAAAAAAATGCACAGCATAGGAAATATCCAGTCTAGTGTGTGATAAATAGACCAGTTTTCCTACCAACTGTTGATAAGCAGTTATATTGATAAACACTTGTTTTTTTAGAATTGCATATATTAACTAAGACATGATGAGGTTCCAAGGGACTCTTAACAGGTTTACATGCTAACATGTCATACTCTATTAAGAGATTCATATAGTATTTTCTGTGTGATAAACAAACATTTTCATCACGAGAAATTACTTCAAGACCTAGGAAATATTTTAATTCACCCAAGTCTTTTATTTTAAACCTTTCCTTGAGACAAGTTTTAATTTTATCAATTTCTTTGATACAATTTCCAGTCAAGACAATATCATTTACATACACAAGTAAAAACACAGTGACATTTTCAGATATTTTAACAAAGAGAGAATACTCACATTTAGGGGCTGTTTGGTAGCCTCTTAATCACTCTTAACCATTCAGGTCTGAATCATTCAGCATTCAAACTGTTTGTTTCAGCATCTGAATGGAATGATTAAGTGCTAAACCATTAAGCTAATAAGGGATGTTGAATGATTCAGCTCTTAACCATTCAGAGTCTCTTAACCATTCAGACTATCTTAATGATTCAGCACTTAATAAACCAAACAACCTCTTACTTTGGGTAAAACCCAACTCACACAATACACCAACACGCTTTTCATTCCACATTCGTGGAGCTTGTTTTAGACCATACAAGGACTTATTCAATTTACACACCTTAGTTTCATTTTCAGAAAAATACCCTTCAGGTAAAGACATGTAAACATCCTCATTCAAGTCCCCATAAAAAAATGCATTGTTAATATCTAATTGGAATAATTTCCAACTGTTCTGCACAGCAATAGATATTACACATTTAACTGTGACAAATTTCACAACAGGAGAAAATGTCTCCTCATAATCTATTCCCTCCTTTTGACTATAACCTTTAGCCACCAGCCTAGCTTTATACCTTTCAATCTCGCCACTAGACGTGTACTTAATCTTATAGACCCATTTACATCCTACAAGACTTCCACCCTTTGGTAAATCAACCAAACTCCAAGTGTTATTCCTATTTAGTGCTTCTATTTCTTCATTCATGGCACTAACCCAATTTGGGTCAAGAACAATCTGTTTGTAACAACTAGGCTCAACACTTTTGTTTAGTATACTAGCAAACACTTTATTATCAATAGTTAGATTAGCATAGTTAACTATTCTTTCTATACCAAACTTAACCTTCCCTTCAACAATAAAATCATCAAGTTTTTTAGGAAATGTAGACCCCCTGGTGCTTCTTATAATAGATTGAGTAACTGACGCATTGCCCTCAGGAAGTCTATTGTTTTCAGTGTCATGTATCACATCCTCAGCCCTGTCATTGGTTTTGTTCTCATTATCTACTTGTGAACCTAAAGGTTCATTTAGATTTTGAGAGTCAAATCCAGACTGCTGAGACCCATATGTGTGTGACTCAACCTTACCTACAACCCCTCCTTCATCATTGGGCTCATCAAGGTGTTCAGGTGTTTGTGTTTCAGTTTCATAAAAATTGAAAAAATTGGTTGAGTCTATTTCACTTACAAGATTATCATCAAATTGTTCAAAGACATTTTTATCTTTAAAGGGAAAGATTGTTTCAAAATTTTTTACATCTCTTGAATTAGAGATGATTTTAGTTTCTAAACTCTAAACCTTATAACCCTTTTTTTTCATTTGAATAACCTATGAAAACACATTTTTCCGCCCTTTCACTAAGTTTATTAGACTCATTTAAAATAGTTGTGAAACACAAGCACCCAAACATTCTTAGGTGATCTAGGAAGGGTTTAAAACCAAACATAAGCTCATAGGGGGTTCTACCATTCAAAACTGATGAAGGAGTCCTATTGATCAAGTAAGCAGCAGTTAGAACACATTCAGACCAGAACTTAACAGGCAAATTACTCTGAAATAACAAAGCTCTAGTCATATTTAACAAATGTCTGTGTTTTCTCTCAGCAATCCCATTTTGCTGAGGAGCATAAGCACATGTAGTCTGATGAAGAATTCCAAATGTTTTACAAAAGTTACTAAATTGATTAAACTCAGTTCCATTGTCACTTCTAAAATATTTAACAATTATACTAAACTGGGTTTTTACAATATTAATAAACTCTTGTATATGTTCAAACACTTCACTTTTGTTCTTCATCAGACATATCCAAACAGCTCTAGAAAAATCATCTACTATAGTAAGAAAGTATATAAATCCTTCCTTACTATGAACCCTATAAGGACCCTAAACATCCAGATGAATCGAATCACCAACACTTGTTGATTTATGATCACTCAAGGGAAAAGGTTTCCTATGTTGTTTTGCCTTATGACACACATCACAAGGCAGTTCCGGATCCCCAACAAGTTTAGTTCCTATGACAGACTCTAACTTAGATAAGACAATATCAGCAGGGTGACCAAGTCTTGCATGCCATAAATCATACAATTTTGTACTAACACATACCTTATTACTAAGAAATGATCCACCACAGAAATACAAACCCTCAAGTTGACTACCAGTCACCAGGGTTTTCCTTGTTGATAAATCCCGAATATAACAATTTTTTTTCATCAAAACCAACAAACAAGTGATTATCTTTTACCAACTTATGAACAGATATTAAGTTCACACAATATTCAGGAACAACAAACACATCATGCAAAACAACCCCATTACCAAGTTCAAGTGTTCCTATTTTTGTAACTAAGGCATTGGTTCCATTTGGATGCTTCACTTGAATATTTAAATCAGAAACATCCACATAATCAGATAAATCATGCTCACTAGTAACCATATGCTGATTTGCACCAGAGTCTATTATCCAACCCAACTTAAACTTTCTCCCATTAACCGTAAAACAGAAGAACATAGGTTTCACATAAGCACTAGCACAAAAAGGTGAAAAACTATTACCAGAAAATATGCTACCTGATACATTATTACTTTGAGCAGCATCACCATTCTTATCAGAAATCAGACTCAACAACTTAGCTAACTGCTCATTAGACAAAGAAGGAATTTGAACATCAGCCTTATCAACACAAGCATTATTAGACACGGCCCTTTTTTGCATTCCTCTAGCCTTTGCCCATGGAGGATAACCAATTAGTTGAAAACATTTATCAGATGAATGACCAACCTTGTTATAATGAGAACACTTAGGTTTTTGACCATCACTTGTATTAATCTTTTTATTAAATTCAATTGACTAATTACTTTTAGAAAAGAAACCCTTAGTGGTTTGTCCTTTTTTAGTCAACCCACTAGAATTTCTATGTGACTCCTCCCTTGACACAATAGAGAATGCTTCCTTAACAGTTGGAAGCACTTCTCTAATCAGAAGACTAGTCCTAACATTCTGATATGCACTATCAAGACCCATAAGAAACTGCATCAATTTAATCATGTAACTGAAATTATTAATTCCCTATATGCATTGCAAGTACAAGCAGGTACCTCAAGAATTTGATCTAACTGTTTCCACATGATATTAAGCTTATGATAATACTCAGAAACTGGCATATTATTTTGAGCAAATGAATTAATCTTTTGATATAAATCAAACACAACAGAACCATCAACCTTATCATATGTTTCTTTAAGTTCAGTCCAAACATCACTAGCTAACTTAGAGAACACATGACCCATATACAAATCCTCACTAACAGAATTCAGATTAAAATAATTGAATTGCATCTGTCCCATTGTCTAGCTAATACATCATCAGTTTGTGATTTGATACAACTTTTATCTATAAAACCCCATTATTTTTTACTTGTAAAGCAAGTGTCAAAGCATTTGACCAAACAGAATAGTTTTCAGACCCTTTGAGTTTCACAGTTATAATAGTCAAGTTGCTAGAATCAAATGGATGCAAATATAGAGGATCACTAGCATCTAGTTTGCTAACCAGTGTTTCATTAACAATATTCACAACTGCTCCACCCCCACCACCAGGATTAGGGTTAGCAGGATTCACATTATCACCCATATTGCAAATAAACCACACAAATAATAACAACCAGATACACAATCAATAAGCAACCAAACATAATCACACAACACTTTACAAAACAAAAACACAAAATTAATCACAAAACCACAAGACACGGGCGAAGCTGAGCCAGTGATCCAGATCAATGGTTCCTCCCAGGGGCCCCACCGCAAGTCTTAACTCAGGAGCCTTTAGACCTAGACAAAAGATACAAATAATGAGCCAATTCCGGTCCCCCTAATCCGGATAATGCTCCTAGATTCAAGAACCAAAACAAACAGAACAATAAATTGGAAAGATCTCACCGGGAGAGATGCCCAAGTTAGGGTTCTCCACTAACTCATAGTATTTGGCCTTCACTTAGGGTCAAATACCAGAGAGCCAAAGAATAATCAATCCACACGTTCCAAGCTGACACCAGCTTCGATCAAATTCAACAAATCTACCAATAGTCCAATCAGATGTTCAAGTTTCCACATCGGAATGATGAATCTCCCAGATCAACACAGGATAGGAATCGAATAAGGGATTCGACGATCAAAATCACAGAAACCCAAATATAAAACCCTACAACTCTGATACCATGTCAAAAGAACATGATATCAAGAACATTGAAAGATTTGTTCCCAAACCAAAACGTTTTTACACCCAGAAACAAGAATACAAAGATCTGAAACAACTCTCAAACTAACAAACTCTCAGATCTTAAGACCTCACTTCAATCAATAACAAAGCAGGATTACAATACAACGATTAAGTCAGAACAAGATGTTCAAGACTTATAACCCTAACCCTAGATGAAGAACGAGAGAGAACAATAGAGAGATTTTGAGAGAATAGTAATCAGAGACGAATGATGAATGAGAGAGAAGGGAAACGCAGAGCTTATATAAGCTCTTCCTCAACACATCTTCCAATATGAACAAACGGCCACGATTAGATTTCTGAAACTTGATCAATGGCTGGTATGCATTTGTGTTTGTTGACACGGATCTCCAACGTGGCACCTTTGGCTACTGGCCCCATAATGGGCTAATAAACAAATGGACCATCACAACTTTATCTGGGCTAACACAATATAAACTGGACTTGATGAGCTGGACCTGAGACTTGAACTCCTCTTTATCAACACAACTTGACCCACGAACCTGGACCTCTCCAAGCAACCCATTAAGCATAAAACTTGATCACCAAAGTCAGAAATCATCTCTACAAACCTTGTCACACTTTATACCTACAAAAATGTCTTATGCAAAATGTTCGAACAAACTTTCTATCAAATGGAATACTAAAATTGGATTAATATTTTACCTTGTTAATTTCAACACACGTCATATTAGATATTTCAACCCCGGGAAGCTCTCGGGGTAAAAGCTAGTGACCGTATATAGCTCCTATAAATTAATCAAGATTCTTTATAGGTTAATTCGGATTAATCAAGTTAACCCAATTAAATACCAATTGTCGGATATGGATCAATCATTATACAGGCATGGGTTAATCAGGTTTCAGTATTGGGGTGCAAATGAGCTAAGCAACTCGCGAGCTACTCGAGATCGGCTCGATTAAAAGCTCGAAAGAGCCGAGCCTTATCGAGCATGAGCCAAGCTTGAGCCTAAAACAAAGCTCGTTTACTTATCGAACCCGAGCTCGAGCTTGGAATATAAAGCTCGCCAGGCTCGTCGAGCCTTATCGAGCCTTAGTATAATATTAGTTTTATTAATATTTTATACTATTTACACCGCATTTAAAGTTGTTTAATAAACGAGCCAAGTCGAGCTTTTGACTTATCGAGCCTAAACGAGCCTATTATTTAATTTAATATATTAACTAATAAACACTAAACGAGCCGAGCTCGAGCTCGAGCTCGGCTCGGCTCGGCTCGTTTGCACCTAACTCGGGTCGGGTTTGATATTCGGATTTCTGGTTTCGGTTATGAAAACATATATACATACACATACATTGTCTGAAATTACTTAGGCATGCAGAAAATGGGAGATTAGAGACAGATGTATTTCAACCACCAATCCACGAGAAATTTACGAAGGAGAGAGAGTAACAAAGTTCACAGGATGATGAGACCCATTCAACAAGAAGAAGAGAGAGAGAAACTTCTTCATGCACTAGATTAATTATTAATCCAAAACAAATGAGGAGGAAAAGATCTATCTAATAAGACCTGAATCCAACGATTATTTAAAAATATGTCCAGACATTTGCAGTTAAGATCCATCAGGGTCACCGATATTGATCCGGAGCAGCTTCAAGACGAATGGAATACTGATTCTCCTTGAAAAAGAAGAATATATATATATAGATATATATACACATTTCCCGCCAAAATTAATAAGGGTTTCTCTGCATTTTCATAATGGTTGGTTATTTGTGTTTTATATTTATTATTTATTTCTGCCAATGAATTTAGACAATTCAATATATATCATGAAACTTTGCTCATGAATGGTTTTGTTTTGTTATTTTACACCGCTTGGTTGAGAGATTTAGATATGAGTTATGAATATGATTATGCTAAAACATTTGAATTGTTAGATATATGAATTATGATGTTGTTGGAATTTTTAATATATCTATGTATGTATGTATGTATACCAACTTTATTCTACATGTGATAGCCTTGATACAAGGCATAATGTAATCGGAAATTGTTGTGATCATTTTCGAAAATCAATATTATGTCAAGAACTATGAGAACCGAATATAGCACTTGTGCATTGTACATTAATGATATAATGAGAAAGTGGGGTAGGAGGTTTTATAACTGTCTTATTTGTTACACTTAAAAACAAAATGTTGATATAAGTACTTTACGCGGTTCTCACAGTTCTTAACATGATATTGGTTCTAAAAGAACACCGCTCTTGAATAGATGGTAGTCTGTGCACATTGATATTTAGTTCTTTTTTCGCTCAATCAATATGAAATGGAGCATACGTTAGCTGCTCGTAGACATGGTGCAAGTAGAACTAAAGCTAACCATGTAGATAGATAGATGAATACAAACATATCATTTTAGGCAAAGAAACTAACTAATACTAATTTGTATATGCTGCAGAGCACTGCAGTTAATATAATAGTAGGCTCTCATGTTTGGGTTGAAGACACAGCCAAAGCTTGGGTTGATGGGCAAGTCACAAAGATTAAAGGGAAAGAAGCAGAGATTCAAATCGCTGATGGGAAAACGGTTAGTCATCAATATTACTTGAATATTCTATTTCAAATATACATGTAGAATCATGTAGTTGAAACCATGGGCTATTTTATAGGTGGTTGCCAATTTATCAAAAATATATCCGAAGGATATGGAAGCACCGGCTGGCGGTGTTGATGACATGACAAAGCTGTCTTATTTGCATGAGCCAGGGGTCTTGCAGAACTTAAGTACCAGATATGAACTCAATGAAATTTATGTAAGTTTTCTGTTTTCGTCTCGTATTTTAGTTTAAAGATTTTAAAACAAATATGTCCTTACTTTTTGTAAAATAATGGCAGACTTACACAGGAAACATTCTAATTGCAATCAACCCGTTCCAAAAGTTACCTCATTTGTATGATACTCATATGATGCAACAATACAAGGGAGCGCCGTTTGGTGAATTGAGTCCTCATGTATTTGCAATTGCGGATACATCTTACAGGTTATTATATTATTGTTTATATATAACAATTAGTCTGTCAGTGGTTAGAAACAACCTTTTTTTATCTTAAACGCACGATGGTCACATGTTTTGCATTGTGTTACTGGATTCAGGGCCATGATTAATGAAGGAAAAAGTAATTCAATTCTGGTGAGCGGTGAAAGTGGAGCGGGTAAAACTGAGACAACCAAAATGATTATGCGGTTTCTTGCATATTTGGGTGGCAGAAAAGCTACTGAAGGCCGCACAGTTGAACAACAAGTTCTTGAAGTACGATACATGACGTATAGTTCTATGTTTAAATAATTCCTTATTGATCTATATTTAATGTCACTTATTGTGTAAATATATAACTTTATAAACTCTGTCACAATTTTGACTACAGTCAAATCCAGTTCTTGAAGCTTTTGGCAATGCTAAAACCGTCAGAAATAATAATTCCAGGTGACTAGATTTGAACTTATTCTGATGTAGTAATCGAAGAATCAATGTTTTTATTTTAGTTTCCTGTTTATTTATTTCTATGAAAATGTCTCAGTCGTTTTGGTAAGTTTGTTGAGATCCAATTTGATAAGCATGGGAGGATTTCCGGAGCAGCTATCAGGACTTACCTTCTAGAAAGGTCTCGTGTTTGCCAAGTAAATGATCCGGAACGGAACTATCATTGTTTTTACCTGCTTTGTGCAGCGCCACCAGAGGTACTAGCTTTTTACTTTTGAAAACTCAACTTCACTAGTTAACATTTGATAATTTCGCATATGGTTTCAGGAAATTGAGAAGTATAAACTGGGAAGCCCGCAGTCGTTTCACTATCTTAACCAATCAAAATGCTTTGATCTTGTTGGTGTAAATGATGGACTTGAGTATCTTGCCACAAGGAGAGCTATGGATATTGTCGGAATAAGTAAAAAAGAACAGGTTGTTCCTCTTTTATTTTTGTTTTCTTTTTCTTTTATATGCAATAATAAGCGCTCTAGCTGGGAGCCCGAATTTTTTTAAAAAATATATATACATATTTTTTTTTAAAAAAATTATATATTTTAAGCTTTTTTATATACTTTTTTAAAAACATATATATTTTAAGGGCACATTTTTTCTAGTTGCCCCGTGCCCTTAGATTTTCAGGGGTTCTCGGGGACGGCCTTGATAATAAGTAAGATCATAAATCCATAACCAATCTTTTTACTTTTTCATAGGAAGCAATTTTCAGAGTTACTGCTGCTATACTTCATCTTGGAAATATTGCATTCACTAAAGGGAAAGAGGTTGATTCTTCTGTGCTAAAAGACGACAAAGCTAAGTTTCATCTCAAGATGACTGCGGAACTTCTTATGTATGTTTTATAAATGTTGAACACTTTGTAGGTTCTTTATATTGTTATATGTCATTATCAATTTATAATTTGATGAGGTCGTGTTAGGTGTGACCCGGTTGGCTTGCAAGATGCATTGTGCAAACGAGTAATGATAACTCCTGAAGAAGTTATTAAGAGGACTCTTGATCCTCTCAGTGCATCATTTAGCAGAGACGGTTTGGCTAAAACAATATATTGCAGATTATTTGATTGGTACAAATTAGTACATTGAGTTAAGAGTATTCAATAAACTTATGGCGTTTAATAATTCAAATCTAGTTTTCGTTCTTTTTCAGGTTGGTGAACAAAATCAACGTATCAATTGGACAAGACGCGACTTCAAAATCTCTGATTGGCGTTCTTGATATCTACGGTTTTGAGAGCTTTAAGAACAACAGGTAGCAGCAATTAATGTATTTACTTTCTCAAAAATAATAACTGCTTGTGACAAGTGTATTATCTGAATGTCATCATATGCATGCAGCTTTGAGCAATTTTGCATTAACTTTACGAATGAGAAACTGCAGCAACACTTTAACCAGGTAACCGTCGAATCTTTTAAATTGACGTTTAACAATGTTGTTGCAAACTGAATATAGAAAGTGTTATGTTTGAATTTCAGCACGTCTTTAAAGCTGAGCAAGAAGAATATAAAAAAGAGGCTATCGACTGGAGCTACATTGAATTTGTTGATAACCAAGATGTTCTAGATCTCCTTGAAAAGGTATAATTATTTCGTAGCTACAAATGATCAGATTATAGAACTTTGAACTTTGAAGTATATAGTTCACTCATCTTGTATTTCTATTACAGAAACCTGGTGGTATCATTGCTCTCCTTGATGAAGCTTGGTATACCATACTCAACTTAATTTTTTTGTGTATATGTTTCTTCATTTCATTTTTAAAATTTAGTGCAGATCAAAGATATATTTTTAATCATAATATTTTACAAAATTTGAACTTATGTTTTTTAGCATGTTCCCAAAGTCAACGCACGAGACATTCTCAAACAAGCTTTATCAGACGTTCAAAAATCACAAACGCTTTATAAAGCCCAAGTTATCAATCACGGATTTCATAATTGCTCATTATGCTGGAGAGGTATGTATTATATATGTTAGCCAAATCATGCTCATAACTGCAATAACAGTATTCGTTTAAAGTTAAAACATTTTGTTTTCTTTTTAGGTGCAATATCAATCTGATCAGTTTCTTGACAAAAATAAAGATTACGTTGTCCCCGAACACCAAGACTTGTTGAGCGTTTCCAAGTGTCCCTTTGTAGCCGGCCTTTTCCCTCCTGTAGCTGAAGAGTCTTCCAAATCATCTAAATTTTCTTCGATTGGTTCTCGTTTTAAGGTACCTTATATCAATCATTATCATGTTGTATGTTGATGAGTAACCGAGCATGTTGTATGTTAATGCAGCTTCAACTGCAACAACTGATGGAAACACTAAATGCTACGGAGCCTCACTACGTTAGATGTGTAAAGCCTAACAATAAACTGAAACCTGCCATATTTGAAAACCTCAACATCATGCAACAACTGCGTTGTGGTGTGAGTATATGTGATTATTAATTTTATTTATTCATCTTTTAGTTGTGTGACTGATTCTTCTACTCTTAGGGTGTTTTAGAGGCAATCAGAATCAGTTGTGCTGGTTATCCTACCCGTCGTCCTTTCTTTGAATTTATAAACAGATTTGGACTTCTTGCACCAGAAGCCTTGGCAGGAAGGTATACATATGTCTATCAGTCTATATATACTTATCATATTCTTTCTCTTGATTTGAGTACTTTTATGTCTTCTAACATTTATTTTAAATTTTTAATGATTCTAAAGTAGCTTTGATGAAAAGACGGTATGCGCAAAGATCTTGGAAAAGATGGGGCTCAGTGGCTTTCAGGTAATTACCTTGTCTTTTGTCGTTTTTATATTTCGAATTATGTTTTACTTATGTTTTATTTACTATACAGATAGGTAAAACAAAAGTATTCTTGAGAGCTGGACAGATGGCGGAATTAGATGCAAGGAGAGCTGAGGTTCTCAGCAATGCAGCAGCAGTAATCCAAAGACGAACAAGAACTCATATTGCTCACAAGCAGGTTACCGCATTACGCAGGGCTTCAATTTTGTTGCAATCTTTCAGTAGATGTGAGCTTCTAGAGTATTCTTAACTTGACCAAATTTTGACAAAAAAATTTAATTTTTCTGTTTTTAATGTTTGAGCAAATGTTGGAACTTTAGGTAGATTGGCTTGTAAAAAGTTTGAAGAACTGAAAAGAATTGCAGCTGCTGTAAAAATTGAGAAACATGTGCGTAAATGGCGTGCTTGGGTAGCCTATACAAGACTTCGGTGGTCGGTTCTTGCAGTACAAACATACTTACGTGCAGTTGGTGCTCGTAAAAGATTTAGACACCGAAAGGAAACTAAAGCCGCGATTATAATCCAGGTTGACTTTTAAGTAATAATATAGACCGCAGCCATTTTTTAATTTTACGTTGCATAAACTGAACGATTCTAGTGTTTTTTTTTTCTTCGTTTAGACTCGATGGCGTTGTCATCACAATTCTGCATATTATAAAAAACTGAAGAAAGGATCCATAGTTACACAATGCAGATGGAGGGGAAGAATTGCAAAGAAAGAGCTTAGAAAACTTAAAATGGTCAGTTTTTTTTCCTTTTTTTTTTGTTTTTGTATGCATTGACCCTTAATATTAATAAACATGCTTTACCTATTCCTGCAGGCCGCCCGAGATAATGGTTTACTCAAAGAAGCGAAAGATAAACTCGAAAAACAAATGGAGGAATTAACATGGCGTTTACAGCTGGAGAAACGTTTAAGGGTAATACAATGCTGCATATATATCTAATTATATAAAAATTTTGATTGATACAATTGTACATATATGCATATGTCCAGACTGATTTGGAAGAAGCAAAAGCACAAGATTTGATTAAATTTCAAAATTCTCTAGAAGCTATGCAAAATAAACTTGATGAAGCAAATGCAATGGCAGCTATGGAAAGAGAAGCAGCCAAAAAAGCTATTGAAGAAGCGACTACGGTTGTTGAGGAAAAAGAGATTGTTATTGAAGATACTAAGAAAATCGAATCCTTGAATGAACAAGTTGATGGTTTGAAGGTATATTTAGCACTTAATCTTGTCTTATCAGTAATAATAACTTTTTTTATGAGATTTACCTCAATTTTGTGTTTTCGGCTTTGCAGGCAAAGTGGGAGTCAGAAAAGAAACGTGCCGATGATCTGGAAGAACGTTGTGAAGAAAGACGTATTAAGCTGGACGAAACAGAAAAGAAAGTTGTTCACTTACAGGAATCCTTGAGCAGGTTTTCTAATATTTTTTATTCTTTTGTAACTTTCGGTTTCTATAAACTACATGTTTAACCAAGGGCGGACCTAGTGTATAACTAGGTGCCGCGTCCGTTGCTGCTCAACTTCGCGCGCGTAGTGAAAAATTAGTGGAAAATTTGGTTTTTTTTTTTTTACGAAATTTGGAAAACGTTACTACTGAAATTCATTTCTAGATCCGCCACTGTGTTTAACATATGTTTGTTCTGCCAGGCTGGAAGAGAAGTTAAACAACTTAGAATCAGAAAACAAAGTCTTCCGCCAGCAAGCGGTATCCATGGCACCTAATAAGTTCCTCTCAGGCCGTTCCCGCTCTATTATCCAGGTACTTTGTATTCTTTTAAAGTAGAGAACTGCGAGAACCACAAAAACGCTTCTACTTGACTTAATCAAATAACCGCCGTGTGTATCACGGTTAACGCAATAGTGTACAAGTGTTTATGTGGTTCTAGCAGTTCACTACATAAAATTGGTTCTTACAAGTTACAACCCCTATAGCATATAAAAAATATTTTGATCTTTGAATCTTTGCAGAGGACTCACAGTGGTACTTTAATTGGAGATAGGAAGTCATCTTTGGTATTGTAACTTACATCAATGTGGTTTTTGAATTATTTGATTCATTTCTTGGCTATTTATTATTTAGTTACATTTATTTTTAATTGTGTATGTTATAGGATCCGAATAGCCCTTCAGTGGGCCACCGAGATCTTGCGGAATTAGATGACAAACCACAAAAATCACTGAATGTAAAACAAATTGAAAATCAAGAGTTGCTGCTTAAATGCATTGCACAACATTTAGGCTTTGCAGGGAAAAGGCCAATAGCAGCTTGTGTTATTTACAAATGCCTTTTGCAATGGAGATCTTTTGAAGTTGAGAAGACAAGTGTGTTCGATCGCATCATCCATACCATAGGCAATGCAGTAGAGGTTTAAAATTTTCTCATAATACGATATTTTTACAAAAATTCCGTCTTTTTATTATAAAGTGTTTTTGTTCTGATTCTTGTTAATATTTTGCTTATCTAAAGAAAAGACAGGATAACATCGATGTTTTGGCCTACTGGTTGTCCAACGCCTCTACTCTTCTGCTTCTACTCCAATGCACACTAAAAGCAAGTGGGGCCACATCTGGAATTGGCCCACAGCGTCGTCGATCATCGGCTGCACTTTTTGCCAGGATGACATCTGTAATATTCATAACTTTTCAGTTGGACCTTTGATTAATTAAAATCTCTTTTTTTGATTGACCTCCTCCTTTCTTTAATATCCAGGAGGTCAAATTAAGTTTGCTTTTTTTCAAATATTTTGAATTTGATCTGATGATTTTTGTTAACGGTCATTTTGGTTTATAGAGTCTTCAAGGCGCTTCACGTGGCTTTGACCTTTCCTTTGCGAGTGGAAGCCTGAGTAATGGAGTTGAAGGTTTTAGCAAAGTGGAAGCCAAGTATCCAGCTTTGCTTTTTAAGCAGCAACTAACAGCTTATGTTGAGAAAATATACGGAATGATTCGTGATAATTTGAAAAAAGAAATATCTCCATTCCTAGGGATGTGCATTCAGGTAATGTTAGTTAGTTAGTTAGTTAAATTATTTTTATTTATTTTTCTGTTGGAAACTAATATTTACTGACTGGTGTGTTATGTTAAAGGCGCCAAGAATTTCCAGAGCGAGCCTAGTGAAGGGATCATCGCGTTCAGTTTCTAGTACAGCTCAGCAAACCGTAATTGCTCACTGGCAAGGAATTGTTAAGAGTTATGGAAAGTTCTTAAACAGTTTAAAAACAAATCATGTTAGTTGAACTATTATCGATTTATACTTTTTTTTTGGTCATTTATTCCGTTACTAACCTCAAAATGTTCTTAGGTGCCGCCATTTTTGGTGCGCAAAGTTTTCACGCAGATATTCTCATTCGTCAACGTTCAGCTATTTAACAGGTATGCACTTTGTTTATGCCATATGCACACACATCTGTTTTATATTTACTCATTATTTTTATTTATATTTTTTTAAAATAAAATTTATTATTATTCCAATTTCATGATGCAGCTTACTTTTGAGGCGTGAATGTTGTTCGTTTAGTAATGGTGAGTATGTGAAAGCAGGGCTGGCTGAGATAGAACACTGGTGTTACAATGCAACTGATGAGGTACTTTTGTTTTGGTTTTTTTTTTTTACACATATGTTTATTTGTTAAACATTTGAACTGCAGTATGCAGGTTCGGCTTGGGATGAACTGAAGCATATACGACAGGCTATTGCATTTCTGGTAAGTATATTTTTCGTCAGATTTCATCGAAGAGTTGAGTTGTGACCAATCTTTATTTATATGAGAATTTAATTACATTCAGGTTATACATCAAAAGCCGAAGAAAACACTGGATGAAATAAGACATGACCTCTGCCCGGTTAGTGATATATGTTTTGTTAGCTTACAACACAATGCAATCTAGGTTGTAAAAAGGGAAGCCTAAGGTGTGCGAGCCTTGAGGAGCATTGTATGTACGTAACAAACAAAGATACCCAGCAAGGCCCCACTCGTAAGCAGGGTCTAGGAAGGGTGAGACGGATGCAAAACCTTACCTCTGCCCAAAAGACAGAGAGGCTGCACCCAATGACCCCCCCCCCCCCCCCCCTCGCACTCTATAGACCTTTGTTTTTTTAATTAATGTATAGATAAATAAATACAAGTAAAAATAAATATAATAACAATAATAATAAAATAAATACATAAATAAAAAATTAAACATAAATACCAACAAGTAGTCGAAAAAGAAAGAAAAGCACTGAGAAAGTATACTAGCCGCCTAGAAAATAACTAAAAGAGGTAGGACAAGCATAGGGGGTTCTCATAGCTTAGTGAAATCTAATACGCCTCCCGAAAATCTCTAAGCTTCATTTTACATCTCCAGTAACTCTTATCACTGATCATGTCCTTGGAGAGGTACAAGTCTAATAAATCGTGTTTAATCTCCTCGTCATGTTAGTTTGCGTCTGCCTTTGCTCCTCCTCTCTAGTGTGAGGGTCTCCGCTCTTCTTACCGATGTCGTCTGTCTCATCTGCACATGTCAAATCTCTCGGTCTCCGCTCTCTTATCTTATCCGGAATGTGTGTCACCCCCAATTTATCCTTAAAAACTGCATTCCTTATCTGATCCAACATCGGGTGCCCACATATCCATCTCTATTACCTCCAATATTCGTTCTTGTACTTTTTATGGCCCAACAATCAGCATTTCATTTACATGTGGGTCAAAATCAGGGTCTGGAAGAGGCTGATATGTAAAAACAATCAAAAGGATTAAGTGATTATGAATGGTTTACTTGATAAAGAATATGTAAAAGAGATGCATGTTTTGGTGGTACATAAACAATGCCTCACGTAGGTGAAGCTCTCGCCTTGGCTTTCAAGACATAAACGCCTAGGAGCGCCTTGCACTTTTTTACAGCCACGGATGCAATTTCTTTCACCATTATGAAATCTAATCTCTCGGTTTGCAGATTCTAAGTATACAACAGTTGTATCGAATCAGTACGATGTACTGGGATGACAAGTATGGCACACAAAGTGTATCCACAGAGGTATGTTTTTTATAATTTCATCATTTCCTTAAGATCATATTGAAATTATTTGAAATAATCATATAGAATAAACATGTATCTTAAATCATTATTCAGGTGATATCCCGCATGAGGGGCTTGATGAACGAAGAAAACAGTGTTGCAAGCAATTCTTTCCTATTGGATGACGATTCGAGGTTAGTTATAGCTTTGTGTTGTCCCCTTGGCTTTATTTATGACAGTTGTGATGTTTTCTCATAATTAACTTATGTTATGCAGCATTCCATTTTCACTTGATGATATATCAAAATCAATGGAACTAGTTCAAATCTCAGACATCGAGCCTCCACCTCTTATTCGTGAGAACTCGGGATTTAGCTTTCTGTTACCACGGATTGAGAGCCACTGACGCGCTTTCTATATAGTTCTTGGTGGGATGACCCTTTTTGGGTGCTAATCAATCTCATTACTGGTGGATTGGCGAAAATATAAAAACGTTTGCATTGAAGAAATGTGATCTAGATAAAGAGGATGGTTGTGTAGATCTGCATTTTACAGTGTTTTATCAACGTCTTGTAGTTTTGTAGCATGTTGTACAAATAGATGTATTCATTTGTTATCTGTGGGTATAAACTGTAAATTGTACTTTAAACGATTTCGCTAGTCTGGTTTATTAAACAGTGAATGACGGTCTAGTTCAAGGTCCTGGAACTACACGGTGAACGCCCCTAAACTCTAGGCCTTTTAGGCCAAGAAAAGGATTAAACATTCACATGTGCATCAACATCTGTGGTATTATGCTTTCGACGCTGTTTACATAACCAATCACATCTCATCTCGTATATCCAAGAAAAGGGTCCCCTTTTCACTATATCTTTCATATTATGGCTGTTGGGAATGTAGGGAGATGGTGGTAATGAGTAGAGTCGAGTCGTTACTATAGTGTGCTTTATTATGGTTAATTGGTTATGGTCTATTATTGTATGAGTAATTAAGTACAGAATAAGGCTTGACTCGAATGCTCGGTGTTGGGAAGTTACTGTAACGAAATGTATTTATATTATTACACATAACTGTATGATAAAAATAAGTGAATAACATATACTCCGTATTAGGTTGTAAATATATATAATTATGATATAGATTTGTTTTTTTCTTCAAAATAAATTAAGGAACCTCATCCATTTTTCTTTCTATATGAATGTGTACCATAATTGTCAAACAAAACATAAAACCACAAGTAAAATAACTTTTTTCCCTCAAAAAAAGTTAATTGATTGGGAACTTTATAATTTCTACCTCTACAAAAATGATAAATGTCAACAACAAAATAGAAGTGACCTGAAAATACTTCAGCTATCTTGGAGCACTGCAAACTCAGCACCTATTGGCAAATGATCACTTGGATGGTAGTAATTTGGCAATCCCCCTTTTAGATCAGGCGATTCGGCATCTGGAAGCTCAAGGTAACCGACTGGTTCAATGCCCTCGGAAGGAGAGAATAATATATAATCAAGTGTGCCAGTGAACCCAGGTGTATAGTTTGTGAACTGTGGTTCACCCCTTGTGTATGCATAAACACTGCATAAAGGCATTGGCACGTCTTCTGAACATTCTGGTGAAGGTTCTGACATCGGCCCACCAGAAACAAGGTACTGGTACACCTGGAAACACAATTCTATTAACTCAGATATTTGATTTTCCATTTCGTTATTTCATGGTAACAAAAAGGGCTACTTTTGTCGATTACTCGATTTCTTATACAACACGTGTAATATTGTAATAAACATATCAACTATGGCCTATCGGTTTCTTGAATCTCAAATGTAAAAAGGTCAACATGACTCAAGACTTACAGATGGGTCAAGTGCCACATCATCATTTTTCACTAGTAATCGGGTCAGATTACCTTGAATCGATATAGTTTTAAGTTGGTTACTTTCAATCAAATTTTTTTTTGAGTTTAATGATTTTTGTTTCTGGCCTAAAGAAACCTCTTTACTGATTCCATACAGAAACCGAATTAATTGAAGGTAAATGCTTTTTATGCAGAAACTAGACCCAAAGACCAAAGTAGATACTTTTTATGCATTTGAGTGTACCTTATCTCCGGGAACCGAATTGAAATCTCCAGCAATAAGCACTGACGGTGTGCACTCAAATTTGTCAGACACCATTTTCTTGAACTGAGCTACACGTGCTAATAAATATTTTGCCTGTGCAAGCTTGACATCAGCCCATTCTGGGTCCCTGAGGAGCAGGATTCAAATATTTATCATGAACACCAAACATATATAAGAAATGATCCACTTAATTGAAGCTGGACAGCATAAGGGTAGAATTGGAATTACCATTACCAGTAAATATGTGTGTTTGTCACAATGACATAATGTTGACAAGGAGATTTGAACTTGAATGCAGCCATAATTCCAACACAATCACGTTTCAACCGGACATATGGATCATTAGGATCCCCACGGTCCCTCGGAGATGTTACTTCCTCTATGCCACAATCAAAGATTTAAAGAAATATCATTATAAGAAAGATTCGCCTAAGAATAAAGAACACAAAAAAGGACAAAAAAACCCTTACTTGATTTGTACCTTTATTATCGGTTTCATTAGCCTTATCTTTTTGTTCCAGACGTGATGAATCGTCTAGAATCAAGTCAGCCAGGTCGTTATAGTCAATATTTTCCTCCATGACCAACTCCAATCTAAAAATAAGACGAACAAACGGGTAAGCAAATTATTGAATGCGGTAAAAATGTTTTTTGCTTTGAAAAGAACTCTGGGAAATTTCAATGAATGAAATGGTTTCCTTTCAAAAAGCATACTTGTTGTGCTTGTAGAAAATTCCACAACCATCAAGTTTTCTCCCACTTCTTTTAATGTAGATGCTTGAGTAATCATTCTGCTCTACGTTTTCTTTGTAGAATTTATCATATTCATCTAATTCCTGATAGCAATTACAAGAAATTTCTCATTTCACGAAAACTGAAAGCAGATAAAGATAAATGATAAATATGATAGAACTATCAAACAGTATCTGAAGTGGGCCTCAACTATTCACAAAATAAAGGATATAAAGAAAACCTGTAAGCATAAGATGTCAGCATCAAGACTCCTGAGAACATCAAGAATTATTGGTGAACGAGCTTTCCACCTGCGACAAAAGACACCAAAATTTAATGTATGATGTTTTTTTATGATTTTCTAGCCATCCAGTTTTTCATATCTATTAGCTTAATATCAAGCATTCAATACTATGAAAGCAAGAACTCACTTGAGACAAGGTGATGGGGAGTGTGGAAACACGGAACTTTTTACATATGCCTGCAATTTGAACCAAAAAGTATTTGTATGTTGATCGTGTATAAGAGGGTTACATAGGATCTCTATGTTACACAAATATTATATCTATCAGACTATGATAAATACAATTAAGTACAGATATAGTGCAATACGCCCCTTGCAAACTAAGTATGAGAAACAACATGTCAACAGATAAACCTAGGAGTTGGTGGCGATTTTGTAAAGATATCATCAATTAAATTATTTGTTGATGAAAATTACACAAAGATTTCCCTTCGTATTTTTTTCTCTAACAAAATACAAAATGAAAATCAGCTTCTATAAGTTTTTGTTCAGCATGAAAGTTAGGTTAAGTTGAGAGATACGTTGCACCTAGATCGTCACACCATAGGGTAGGAGCTAAAACTACACTAATGTCATCAAGTTCACGTAGAAGAGCTTCCAACCATGTAAGTTCAACCACTGTGTTGACAAGAGATTTGTATCTAGACACAGTAGAGAAATGAGAAACTGTGTTGCTTGTGGGAGGTCCAAGATAAGATTAAAACCAAAATAGATAACAAATCCCCTTGTGACCGACAATCATGTGAGAAGCCGTGTAGAGGAGATTCAGAATTTTGTGACCCACTTTGCCAATGAAGATCGGTGAAGGCACTAAGTGTACAAAAACCAGACCATAGTCAACATTGCCATGAATATAATGTAGAATTTGTTTTCAGTATGGGCATTGCATAAATTGACACACTTTGTTGGCAGCAAAAGTGATATTGGGGGTAAGAAAGAGTAAAAAGTAACAACCGTGTCTCTATTTAACCAGATTAGAGAAAGGTAACATTGGGAGCGAGAGATGCTAGGCAGTGGGCTAGATAGGGTCATAGGAAAGGGTAGAGACTTGAAATCTGAAAGACCAACCGGACCGAAAGATTTCCCTTTTTACGAAGTCATTGCCAACTCAAAGATTTCTCTATTTACAATCCAAGCCACAAGTTGTTACCCATCCTTAGCTTGCAGGGAAATATTACTATATTAGACTACTTATGTAATTATTATATCCAGAAGGTATTTATGTATACTATCATTCTCTATATGTAGAGCCCATGCAACCCTTTTAGGCACACAAATCAATATACGATTACTCTTCCTGGTTTAACTTTGTATATGCGGCTAAACCCTAGAGTAGGGTTTGGTAGTTGGTACCAATATATTGATTGTGTGTGTAAAAGGATTACATGGGTCTCTATATATGTTAGATATTACAATGAGCTTGCGAAGAGCAACAATTATTCATAATCAAGGCATTGGCTATGTCTATGAGTATTTGCAAGATTCAACAAAAACCCAATATTACATACAAGATCTAGGCATCTCTTTGACATTATGATTATCTTATGTAAATTATGTGTATGAATGTTTGAATTCCCGAAAATGTATCAACATAAATGCATTAGATAACACTATCCACAGTCAACAAAATATCTCTAGGAACCTTATGAACCTATGCACATACCTGAGCAAGAATGTTATACGAAACCAGCCGAAATGTGAAGCCTGCAGTATAAGATATAAAACAGTATTTAGCTCATGCGGATTCCATCATAGCGTTCAGCAACACGAAACATACTAACAACGTAAAATCTATAAAACCAACATGCTTAATTTTGCCTTTCTAGAAATAAATCATTAACTAATGTCTAATAGTTATCAATGAAGTAGTAATTTTGCATATACCGTCAGACTTGCTAACTGAAGTGATTTCCTTCTGCTCCACTGGAACAAACTTAGGGTAAACTGGTGTAGCTGGAGCCTTATCAGTACTCATCCTTCTCATACAAATCTTACTGCAAAACATCAACACTTTAATTCATATGAACAAACTGTGTTTGTGCTTAATTCATACAATAAACTAAACATTTACCAAAATAATAAAGATATATTAAAAGCCCCATTCTATTAAAACAAAAACCAGTGTTGTAAAAATCTGGACTAGTCGGCGATTAATCGCTAGTCGGCCGTTCACTGAGTAATTTTTCATTAATCAGTCTAATTGGACCTAGTCCGCGGCCAAAACCTGTACATTCCGGCCAAAACCTTTAAAATCCAGACAGTTTTCAACCGAACCATGAAGATTCCGGCGATGTATACTTAAATTATTTACCTATAAAAATGTGTGTGTGTGTGTGAAACTAAAAATTACATATAAAAATCTCAATCCGATTAATAGCCAATAGGTACCCCACCAGGCACAAGCCGACTAGCGCCTAGTGATTTTTACAACTACACATTAAGATTCATATCAATAGAGATCATCCATACACTCAAAATCTAAGGTTGTTTCGGCTATCGAAATCTATGTAGTTGGATAACAACTCTTCAACTGCAAACTACCATACATTAGAGACTGAATGGCACAAAATCATATGAACAAATCTTACTGCACAAATTCAACACTTCAATAATACACTAAGCATTTAGCTAAACGAAAAATATATATATATTAAAAGCCCTGTTCTATTAAAACAAAAACTAAACATTCAGATTTATATTAATTAACATTACACTAATTAAAATCTATGTAGTTGAAGAATAAATACAAAGTAGCATGTATTAGATACTGAATAGCAGAAATTAGTAAAAAATAATAATAATAATTAGTTAATTTTTGGAATTAAGAAGATAAATGTACATTAATATTTTAAATTTTGTAACGATTATGAGTAGAGTTAGAAGGTGGGACTAGCGTGTAACCTTTGTCGGGAAGAAGAAGAAGAAGAAATAAAAGGGATTCGAGAAAGCAATAGAGAGACAGATTTGAGAAGCATTTTCCCCCCAAATGATATATTATTATTGTGAGGTTTCAGGCGGCCTCCTTCCTTTGCCTACCAACTGATAAAAAAGTATTTTGTTACAATTGCGGTCCCTTAACTATTGTTATTTTATGGACAATTAAAGGGGGTAAAATTGTCATCGAATTATTACATATATCCCCGATTTAAAACTTTAGTTACATATTTATCAAACCTAGCGTAAAAGTTAAATTACATATTTCCACTTCTTAGAGCATTCACATTTGGTCCACCAAATGTATGTGAGTGTGTTCATCAAATTATATGGGGTGAGTGTAAGTGATTATGAGTGGAGGAGAGAGAAAATATTTGGTGGAAGCACTGTTCCACCCTATATATGAAAAGATACTGTTCACCCTTATATATATTTTAATATTTTTATAAATAGTTGTGAGTGAGAAGAGAGAAAATATAATGATAAAAATATGAAAAACTATTATTATTTTAATTAGGAGAGAGAAGATTTAGGGATGGAGTAGTGATTTTTAGTGTAATTTGATGGATGAGATTTGATGGAGTGGATGTGAATCCTCTTATAGTAAAATGACACAAACACTCTAAAAAACAAACCTACTACCTTTGACTCCCTCCTCCCACGACCCCTATAACCTAGACTCCTCCCTGGACCTAGTGAGAACGACAATGCTATATTTGAGCATGTCGGATGTTCATTGTTTCCGGTACCTCGTGTTTCGCTCACCAAGGATTCCAACCAAGGGTGACCAACAGTTGATTAAAACAAGGTTCATTCACAGGTGATTCCAACTAGTTCTTTGGCATCAATGATTCAAACAACCTCTCTATCAGTACCGATAATAGAAAGGGATATTGATTGTAGAAATCGAAGGGTTCATGAACAATGAAATGGTCGTACTATAATGGTGAAGAAATCAAAGGGCTCATGATTTAATTCAACTCATCAAGTAAAGCAAAGAAGACAAGTTCATGAATAATTTGATTTGTTTCTTGGTAAAAAAAAGGGGAAAGAAAAGAGTTAAACTTTATTGGAATGATATTTTTAAACAAAAATTTGTCTTGAATTTCTTTATAATGATATTATTTTGAAAATTTTTAGAGTAAAAGTGATCTTATCAATTGTTGACTTCGCAATAGTAAAAGAAGTTTCAGATTAAGTGATACATTTAACGTTTTTTATAGAAGTTGGTAGAATGATACATAAGATCTTTATCGCACGAGTTTATGATCCAATAGATGGTTTAACATTTTCTGAGGCTTAAAACTAACTTTAAAATTAAGGTCTTTTTGTTTCAAATTTCATTTATATAATGACAATAATAAACTACAAAGTTTATAATTCATATTCATGGTTTGAAGTGTTGCATCTCTAAATTAATAGTTTAACTAGGATCTTGACTCAAGAAACTGACTGATGAGCAAACCCATCTAAAACGATCGGTGTGCACGGGATCCTATAATCAATAAGCAAAGTCAGCAATTGGAAAAAAGGGCTACAAATATGTATAGGTGTTTCCCTAAAATTGAGATAAGGCAAACAAAAGAAAGCAGAGTAGCAAAATCACCCAAACCTGTGTGGTCAGCTGCAACATCATCTGGTTTTGCATCTGTCACACAATGTTCACTTAATCCTGAACAAACATACATGTGAGTTATTCGACAGTGAGTAGAACTTCTATCGAAAATCGTGCTAGAATCACATGGAGAAAACATTATTCAAAATCATGCATAAAGCATCTCAATTGAAGACTAAAATAAAGTGAATCATGGACATAAATAAACAGTTGATAAGAGAATATGAGGGGGAAAAGTGTTTTAACAATTTCGATATTCTACTTGAACGCTCAAGTCAAACATATATAGCACATTATATACACAATTGTGCAGCAAAGTATTACATATTCAACTCGTCATTTCCTTCTGATCATTATTTATGAAAAATAACGAAATCCGAATCACAATACTACTATATTTCTATGGAGCACACATCCTTATATCCAAAAAAAATATAACCATATCAGCTCCATAAGGTAACTATAAAGCTAGATCAAAACCATCCCATCTCGGAACAAAAACCAGCGTAATGTACAAAAAACAACTGATGATTCTAATTTGTATAAATTGAATTATAACATGAGCTGCAAACTATTACACATTCAACTCATAATTTCCTTCTGACCATTGCTTACAAACTTAATAAAATTTAGATCAAAATAGTATTCTACTTCAATAGAACACACACTCTTTGATTCAAACAAAATATAACCAATTTAGTTGTATAAGCTATAACCTAGAACAAAGTTACAAAACAGTCACACCCTAGAGCAACTACCTCTCAGGTGACAAACTTAAAACCCAAGAAGATCAAACCTGAAAATACAGAAAAATACAGAGCCGGCATTGACTTCGGTACGATAATTACGTTGTTTCCAGTTTGCCCATCAATCAACACGGCTGGTGACTTTTTTCCAGTTGTCTATGCTCTTTCTCTCCATGTCTAGATATAGAATGACTTCACATCATCAGATGATTTTGATGCTTATGAGTTATGACGGTGGTGATGAGTCGACAAAATAGTGACGGTACCTAAAAAGCAAAGACACAAAACATAAGAACCACTAAAATTTACTAACTGTATAAATCGTACCTGAGATAGTAGTTTGGTTCATCGCCATTATCAAATCTATCTTTCTTAGTCTTCAGAAGATGACCGTAGCGGATGAAAGCGGAGGAAAGAGGTGGAGGTGGAGGCGGTGGCATAGGATGAGAGAGAGAGAGAGAGAGAGAGAGAGAGTTGAGCTGATAAAGAAAACATTTGCACTCAAGGAAAACGTGGACATTACCACAACCCAACAACACATCCAAGCATTTTTTTTGGTCCAATAAAAAACATAGCAGTGTCCACTGACCCAAAAATCACTATAAATTAAAAAAAAACCCCAAGAGCAAGACTCGAACAAGGCAAAATCTAAAATCAACCACACAATACACCACCACAACACCATGCCATTTTCTTTATCAAAACAGAAACGCCAGGTACATATACATTTCTGCCTTTCAACAATTTACTATTCATCTCTTGTTTTCAATTATACATAGTATAATATTGGTTGCCTATTTTACAAATGTGTTCATCACAAGGCAACCATCTATGTATTTTCTAGTTTTTCTATAAATATATATATGTCATGTTGAAATTTCTAGTTGTCTAATGGGATCTTCTCACATAATATGCTCATATAATTACATACATACTATATCTGTATATATATATCAATATATTTATTTTTCTAAGGTATCTATTTTAAAGAAATTAATAATTGGAAATTAATTAATTTATTTCATTAAAATTTGTATTACTATTATTTAACCAGGGGTGGATCTAGTATGGGACTAGGTGTCGAGTACGTTGCGGCTTAAATTCGCGCGCGTAGTGGAAAATTTGTTTTTTTTTTTACGAAATTTGAAAAAAAAAAGTTGCTACTAAAATGAAAAACGTTACTAATGGAAAACATTTCTATATCCGTCATTTAACCCGACTTCATTAAATTTAACATCATATATAAATGAAATTACATTAAAGTTTGTCTTGTATTTAATATGTTAGTATTAAATTTGTCTTACCAACTAAATGAAATTTTAACCTTGCTCATCTAGAACTATTATTATTATTATTATTATTATTATTATTATTATTATTATTATTATTATTATTATTATTATTATTATTATATAAACCAATATAAGTTTGGACACGTGTCATTCATTGGAGCCATGTTTTTTTGGCTTTCCTTCCCCTTTCATTAAAGATATTATTTCTCATACTTAATTAAGAGTACTTATATTTTAATTAAAGATATTATTAATTTTTAGCTTACTTAACTATGGATAATTATTTTTTAACTAACTATAGTTATTATATTATTAACCAAATAAATTCAATATAAAATTAATTATTAATCTATAAATAAACTTATACTTTTTACTTAGAAACTTCAGTAAGTTCAAACATATGTTAGCTAAAATACTAAAAATGAAAAGTAATGGGGATAATTGTTTTTATAAGTGATATCTAAAAATTTTAAATACTTGATGTAGTTGGATGGTAATAATAGTACAATACAATATGTTAAAAAATTCAAAAATGGGTGGTATTAAAAATCAAAGTTAATTCTCATTTAAAAAATAAAGTGTTTCAAAGATTAACTTAACAAAATTTATAACTATGACGTCAATGTTCATTTTTTAAATACATATCTTAACGACTATATATGTTAACAAAGTACATTATATTTTATTTTGTTAGTAATTTAGTATAGTACACTGATTTTTTTAGTAGTAAAATGCATTTGTTTTATTAAACATGACGTTTTTATTAATTATATAACATTGGATTTATTAGCATAAACAATTAGAGGTTTTGAATTAATCCTTTCATGAGAATTAGATGGTCTTCCTAATGGTGCGTCTCTCCAAGATTTAATCATGACTTCTGCCCGTTGCATACCTTGATCTACTGCTGCATGGATAGCATTCGCCATTGTGGTTGAGCAGTAAACGGCGTCCCTCTTCTTGAACCTTTGAAGCCACAATTAACGGCAGAGGACCAAGAAACCACTCACCCTCGTACATCTGCAATAGTCACAATGGTATATGTATGCCCTAAATCTCGTAAACGTGCTTGTTGTTAAACACACATATTCGGGACTTGATTGACTCATTAAATAAAAGTGACAAATTGTAGCATCCGACAACGGTTGAGAATGAGAACAAACACTTCCTTATAAGGGGTGGGGAACCTTCTCCACCAGACGTGTTTTGGCCAGTCCTTCGGGGGTGAGACCAATGCAAAACCGTGAGCTGCGGCAAAGCGGACAATATCGTGGTATGGGTTACCTTGGGCTGTTACAGATGGTATCAGAGCCGGGGCCCGGATCGGTGTGCCAGTCGTGCCCGCGAGGACGTTGGGCTCCCTAAGGGGGGTGGATTGTAGCATCACACATCGGTTGAGAAGGAGAACAAACACTTCCTTATAAAGGGTGGGGGAACCTTCTCCATCAGACACATTTTGGCCAGTCCTTCGGGGGTGAGACCAATGCAAAACCGTGAGTTGCGGCAAAGCGGACAATATCGTGGTACGGGTTACCTTGGGCTGTTACAGATGGTATCAGAGCCGAGGCCCGAATCGGTGTGCCAGTCGTGCCCGCGAGGACGCTGGGCTCCCTAAGGGGGGTGGATTGTAGCATCTCACATCGGTTGAGAAGGAGAACAAACACTTCATTATAAGGGGTGGGGGAATCTTCTCCACCAGACGCGTTTTGGCCAGTCCTTCGAGGGTGAGACCAACGCAAAACCGTAAGCTGCGGCAAAGCGGACAATATCGTGGTACGGGTTACCTTGGGCTGTTACACAAATGGTCCATAAATAATTTTGTTAGTCCCGCTAGTGTGAAACAATAAAAAAAGTTTCAAAGCTAACATGATTAGTCTAGTTAACAAATAATTTGCACTAAACAAGGGAGGGGATGAACTTGTCAATATACTAAACTTGAAATGAGATGGGTATATTGTGAACTTGGTGGGAATTGATCACACACACTAAGTGTAGATCGATGTCCATACCAAAACACACACATACACACTCAATTTCACACACAAGACTAATTCAGCCCTAAATTAAAGGTTCATACAAGTCCATGAGCAAGTTCTTGATCATCTAGTGTTCTACTCATCATAAGATAACCTTGGAACTCTTTTATTTTGCCAAAAACCCATATATGTGGAAGATGGTGATTTAGGGTTCTTGTCAAAACACGAATCTGGTGATGTTGGAGGATCTCCTTGTGATTAGGAACCTTAAATATGCTTATAAACACCACATATATGATAAATTTGAAGCTATATGATGTTACGTTAATTCTTGAAGTATGTATGTAATGGGTTTATAGACTAGACATAAACACCATGATGTGGTTGCATAATCTTGCATAAATAGCTATTATGAAAGCAACATAAGTGTGATAGGGACCAAATTACACATGTGTTGATGATCAACTAAGCATATGGTAAAATCCAGGTAATTTAGAAGGCATAGAAAACTAATTGTAAAATTGTGCACATAAGGTGCTCGATGAAATGCTTAAAAGAAAATTTATTCACTTAGAAACTTGTCTAAGCGATTAGGACTTGTGTGCTTGCAATTTATGCTTAATCTAAACATATGTGGGATCTTATGGTTAAAGTATGCGAGAAACGAATAATTAAACACCTATGTGCACTGATCAATTAATAGGTGTTAAGCTTGAAGATTCGGGAAGCCGGAACGGTAAGGATGTGAGATTATTGGAAAGCAAGAAAGGTAAGTCACTCGATGGCTTAATCTCATTTAAATATCAAATTATACGGTTTTAGATGTAATTGTCCATGCTTGAGCAATAACACGGGAGCTTCACAATGGGAAGCTTGTATTTAAATGCAACTCGATAGAACAACCGTAGTTGAAGGTTGGAAGCTTGCTAGGTAAGTCATTATCATGACTCTAACTCCTCGTGTAAACCATGTAATAGTCGTTATTAATCTTTAGGAGGTGGAGTGATATTGTGATTCCCCAATACCTTAACAATTGCAAACGAAAGTGCAGTTTAAGTCATTTGGGCTGGGCAATGATTGACCGAGTAAGTTGGCACATGCGGCCATTAACGCGAGACAATGCCACATCGGTAGGATGACTTGGATGGATACACCTACACCGAATCAAAACTTGATAAGAAAAAATTAAGCATGCGATGCAAAGGGTAGGGGATCACAAGAAATCGCTTAATAGGATCACTGAACGCCTAAAATCTATTACGTAATGAATGTGGTTGAAACGATTGATACATATCCTAGACCTAGAGTTCGCTCCCTTGCTGGTTAAACTAGTCAAATGACTAAGGTGGTACCTTGTGGAGACTTATAAGCTTTAGTTAGATTATGTGGTGGCACGATTATGGCTTAACGGGTCAAATTGGGTTAATGTTAATATGTGTCACAATAGTACTTGATAAGAATCCGAATGGGAATAATCAAGGGTAGTGTTGTGTTCGATTCTTGGTGAAATCTCAAGGCCGGCATTGGTACCTTATGATTCCTTGTCGAGTTAGGCAAAATCTAAGGTAGATATAGCTGCAATTGTGCAGCAAAACTCGTCCCAACAGTAGTACTAGACCGTAACCTACGGCCTTGGCCCGTAGGCTACTGTTAGAAGATTTGAAAAACAACAACCCATGTCAACCGTAGGCTACGGTTGACCCATCGTAGCCTACAGTGGGTCCTGGTGGCCAAATGGGTTTGTGACATTGAACATTTTAACATATGTTTTATCAATCTTAACACATGTTATTTTTTACTAATTGGGTTTAACTTATTGTTAACCTTAGGTGCAATCAAGGAAATTGGGAGGATGATCAAGGCTCGTTATGAAGATCAAATGCATACATATATCAAGCTTCCGCATTCGTGTTATCTCCGGGTTCAAATGTTATTAGTTAACATAATTAGATTGTAATCAAACAAATTTCAAATTAGGAACTTAATCAAGGCGTTTTGTGAATCCACTATGAAATTAATGTAGTTTGTACCCGATATTTTGGTGTTAATATCAATGGAAATCTGGTAATTATGATATGGGTCTTACAGTATTATTGAAACTTGCTTGAATATGAATGGTATTTTACGCATATACATGGGATTGTAACCTATAAGTATAAATAATTTAAAAGTAACTCAAAATTTATAACTCATCAGGAGAAGATAATGTAAAATTAGATTAACGTAAAAAGAATAAGAAGGATTATCAGTCATTAGCTTACAGGGGCGAGATTGTAATTTTATTGCGTCATGAAACTTTTCGAAAAACACGGTAAGGGTACTTTAGTCAATCATCATTAAACGAAATTCAAAACTAATGAAAATTAAAAGCGGGATCACTAACAAAATTGAGTAATTTCCATGTCTCATGAAGTGTCCCTCTCTCAATAACTGACCAGGGTTCTTAAATCAAAAACACATTTCAAATAACACAAAGAAAAAACAGAGAATCCGTTGGTAATGGCGACTAATGTGAATTCAGGTAATGTTCATCAAATTGCGTAATAAAAAATACCCACTCCGCCAGATAATGCTCTGTTTACGAAAAGCTACCACTTTCAAACATGCACTGTTTTGGAAATGAAAAACAGAGCATGCTTCACTCGGAAATAACGCAAGTTCAAAACATAAAATGGTAACAAAAAAATATGCAAGTGTAGATTAAAAATTACGCAAGTGCAGGTTAAAATTACGCAAATGCAGGTTAGAAATCACACAAGTGCAGGTTAGAAATCACGCAAGTTGATTTTTTTTTTTTAACCCAAAAACCAAAATTATGCACGTTGATTTGCTCAAAAAAAAACCCAAAAACCATAATTACGCAACTTGATTTTTTCAGAAACCATAATTACTCAAGTTGATTTTCTTAGAAATCCAACAACCATAATTACGCAAGTTGTTTTTTTTTTCTTCAGAAAACCCCTAAACCATAATTACGCAAGTTGATTTTTTCAGAAGGAGTAATGGATTTAAATAATCAAACTATTGTACTTCGGCCGATAATGGTCCAAACTACGAAAAAAACCACAAGCGGCCTCAACTTTCGACATATTGGCCACCAATGGTCCTAAACTAACTGACTGATAACTCCTTTAGTCTGTGCTGATATGGCATGCATAGGTGTCCAAAACTTCTTACGTGGTGTGCTTACGTGGCAAGTTTTATTTTAAAATAATATATATAAGTCTAATTAAATATATATATATATATATATATATATATAGGGTAGGGTTCCTGTAGGAAAATGGTTTTGTGTAGGAAGTGTAGGAAGTGTTTTCAACCATTGGATCTAAAGATGGATGGTGGAGATTAAAAATTTAGATATACTTAGAATCTACTTAATATATTATAAAAATTAAGGGTATGATCATCATTAAGTGTTTTAATTGAGGGTATGAATGTCATTTTGTGTTTTGTTTTTAGAAAGTGTTTGCTTCCTCCCCTAAATTAATGCTTTCATATAATTCTCTCTCCTATGTTTCATAATATCCCACAAATACAAGAATCACAATAAAAAACAAACATCCCAAAAAAAATCAGTGTTTTACACAACATTAGGTGACCTCGACGGTGAATAAATCAGCGATTGAAAACTGATTTAGTGGGTAGAATAACATTCTACGACGGAAAGCTTAAAGTGTTCATATACTCCGACGGTTAAAGCATGCACGACGATCAAACACCACCGCACGCTACGCTACTCCTACAGGTATTCCGATAAAATCTAGTACATCGTTTTGATGATTGTGTTTTATTATGTTTATTTTTTGTTTTTTGTTTGTTTTTAGGAGTTAAAATTGAGGGATTTATAGGCTTGGGTGAAGAGAACTGAATCTTTTTACAGGGGGCCACCACCACCGGTAATTGATCTGAAACCGGCAAGTACGTTATTGGGGGTTGTTGCTTATTTTGGTTTAAATAGTGTTTTACATACTTTTGAAAGCAACAATAATTATTGTTATTGTTGTTGTTGTTGTCAGTTGTTAAAATAATATAAAAACCTTAATACAACTGTGTTTTACATATTTGTTCTTTTGACACTACGTTCATATAAAACACCTTAATTGAAACATGAAAAACACTATTCGTTGTTAAAATCTGTATAAAAGGCTTAATACAATTGTATTATACATATTTGTTCCTTTGACACTAAGGGGCTGTTTGGTAGCCTCTGAATGGTCATTAAGAGGCTACATCTGAATAGTTTATAAGCTCTTAATGGTTAAGATGTAATATTAATCATGAATGGTTAAGAGGTAATATCTTAATGGTTGCCTCTTAACCATTCAGACTTAAGGTTACCACTTAACCATTCAGAGGTTATGGACTATTAAGAGGTAGCCTCTGAATGGTCATTAAGAGGCTACCTAAGTTCATATAAAACACTTTGTTTGAAACATGTAAAACACTATTAGATGTTTTTTTGTCACTATTAAATGTTTTGTTCACATGAAGCACAATATAGGTTATTTTTAACACGGTGATCTTGAGATTTTGAAAAACACTTTCGAATCATGTTGATATGTAAAACACATTTATGTACTCAGATAAGACTAAGGATATAGAGGATCTAACAATAGCAGGGTTTTTTTTTCTAACTCTCCTTTCATTAGGGAATTTATTAAACTATATACGACTTGTTTCATTAAGTAGTTATTGTTTAATTTCAGAAGTATTACGAAAACTGGATGCCGGATACCTTAAAACTGTCGGGCATAGTTGTGCAGATTGGGTTAGGCAGTCGGTGCCATACTAATTAGAAATGTCGAGGATGACAGTTCATAATGGGGCGGATTGTGGGGTTTCACGATGCTTCATATGGAGACCTACAAGGGGAAGCCAGTAAAGGACTGGCATTGCGGGTTGTTAAAGGAGTGTGACGAACAAGGACAACTGCTAGGAAAATAGAAAAGAGAGCTAAATGAATTAAGGAGAAAGCATGTCGCGAAAATCCTACTAAGTGACATCAATTTATCCAGGGGGATGTTGAGATAGGTGTTGATAACTACTCCCGGTTGTCAAAGGAAGAGAAAAGAGAATTGGAGAAGACATCGTTGGATAGCATCGACAAAAGATTGGGACATACAAGGTAGTCATGGATATAATGGTTGATGTTTGATTTGAAACAATGGAACCTTTAAATTACTTTCTGTTGCTTTCTGTGTTCATCTTTAAAACACTGGGTTATTGTTTAAAAACTATTTGTGATTGTAGTGTCGTTGAGGGCTTTCTTGTGTTTGAGGAACAATATGTTTTGGGTTATGATAAAAACTAAATGTTGAACAATTTGACGTATTACTTTAATCGCTATCAATTCGTATATATAACACATGATATATTGTTTTAATCACCTAATCAAGTTAGGAATCTACAATGTTGTATATGAAGATGGACGAATATAATGAATAATAAAAACGTAAGTCTCAACATTATGTTAATTGCACAACAAAATGTATGTTTAGTCGATATTTGTAACAACATGTTTGATAATTTTAAAATGTTTCATATTTGTTGTATAACACTAGCTGTTAATAAAACACTACTTATGTTAATAAAACACTACATATGTCAATAAAACACTTTTCATGTAATAAAACACTACTAATATTACAAAACATAAAGATGATCTGGACACACTTTCTGAATTGCACATGATATATTGTTTTAATCATCTAGTCAAGTTAGGAATCTATATTGTTGTATTTAAAGATGGATGAATATAACGAATAATAAAAACATAAGTCTCAATATTATGTTAATTGCACAACAAAATTTATGTTTAGTCGATGTTTGTAATAACATGTTTGATAATTTTAAACTGCTTCATATTTGTTGTATAACACTAGTTGTTAATTACTTATGTTAATAAAACACTCTTCATGTAATAAAACACTACTTATATTAAAAAAACATAAAGATGATCTTGACAAACTTTCTGAATAATAAAAATGTAAGTCTCATCAGATGTTTATATAAAAAATATAACACGTTAACTAAACTCATACAAAATCGTTGTGAGTTGCATCCAATCCTTGACAAAAAAAAAGTCATGAAACCACCAGCTTCTACTTGTTTTCTCCATTGAAGTTCCACGCAAGTATATACTGCATCCTGAATTTCAAGTTGCACGCCAAAAAATAATGTACGAGTATATATCCTAGAAGCCTACCACTCTAATAGATAGCCACTCCAAATGTTGGGGATAGTGTTTGGAGTATCATGGTCGTTTTTTCGGTGTTCATCCCTTCGTGCTTCTATGGATGAATTGAAGTGTCCAAGAAACTCAACCAATGTGCAACCAGGATTACCAAACTGTCCAAAGAAATGGTTCTTGCTCTCGGACCTAGAATGATTGATTCTTCTACGTCAGGTGTATGCGTCCTACTTCACGAATTTGGGGATACATGTTCTATCCTAACTAGTTTGTAGGATGATCCACGTATAATACAAAAAAAAACGTGATGTTACGTGAATAAATTATATAATACACTCCTGTAAAAAAAATACAAATATATAAGCTAAACTGAAAAATAAATCAGACCTATGTGGATCTTTCTTATAAACACAAAACATTACACACAAAACTCTCATTATTATTAGAAGGTATAAAATATATATTGAGTGAAACACTCCTTAGCAAAAACAAAAATCAATTGATATTGAACTACCAATCATATACACATATAGTTGCAGAGATTGTTTTATAACTTACATAATACTAATAAGATTACTAAACATATGATTTCAAGTAAAACACTTATGGTTCGATATTATTCTATCACAAAAAAAGAAAATAAAAAACTAAAACACAACCCTCCATTTATTTAAATAATAGAGCATCTAGTATGAAAAAAACACACACACACACACTTATTGAAAACAAACACCATCATAACCTATCATATTGTAAAAGCCAATAATATAACACACCTACTATGAACAAGGTATAATTATAAAAAAAAACAACAACAAATGATTTCCTCACAAAGATGGACATAAACACAGTTACTTATTGAATCAATAACCGTTCAGAAAAAACTTATTGAATCAATAAAAAAAATTGCCAAATAATCACTTAATAAAAAAATACCTTGCGAATCATCTTATACATATTCTCAGCCAACATCTTCAAGAATTTTATCTTTCGAATTCATTATGAATTGTCTTTATGTATATAATAACAATCTAATTGTTATATATATTGGGTTTTATATAGACTTTCGATATGCATCTTTTTTTTAGTGATTATTCTGGAAAACATGAATGAAATATGGTGTTTGAGAAAAAAATGGAATGAAATAGTGGGTATTCGAATTCAGATTTGATTTACACAAAAAAAAAATTGAATTCACATAAATATGAATCAGGTTTTTGGGGATTGATATGAGAAATTGGGATTGATCTGAAAAAATCGATGATAATATGCACATAATTTGAATGATATGTTGAAGATAGGGTGCTAAATTAGTGGGATTTAATTGATTTAAAAATTGTTAAAAAGTCTTAAATGCCCTTAATCTCAAAAGTAGATCCTATGGCTATAAATCTTTCCTACACTTCCTACACAAATTAATTTTCTTACAGGATCCTCTACCTATATATATATATATATATATATATATATATATATATATATATATATATAGGTAGAGGATCCTGTAGGAAAATTGGTTTGTGTGAGAAGTGTGAGAAGGATTAAGAATTGACATGTAGTCATCATGTTTTTGATTTTGGAATGATGTTTTAGGTTGTTTTGGCTTGAAAAATACTTAACACAACTATATACAAAAATTTAAAACACAATCCAATGTATTATAGTCATTAAATTTAAATTACAGATAAAACACCCTAGTAATTACTTAAAACACTCTGCTTAAATGTTCTTGACATAGTGTTTTAAGTTTTAAGCCTAAAATACATTGTTTTCGGTTATTAATTGTTATGTTTGTTGTTTTTCTAAGCAAAACAATCCAAAACATCATTAACACGTCCAAAAAAATGATGCATACATATCAATTTTTAATCCTTCCTACACTTCTCACACAAACTAATTTTCCTACAGGAACCCTACCATATATATATATGTTAGAATGAAAACCCTAAAATTTTGAGAAAACCCTACTTCTCCAGCTTTTCATGGCCTGAAAATTTTAGGGCATGTAATATACATGTTTTTAAGAGTTTTGAGCCAAAAAAATCAAAAAAGCGCCGAAGGGTTTTTTTTTAAATAAATAAGTTATTTGCGTGTTGCATATGTAACACATATGTGCAGACATGTTGCACTGTAAAAAGACATGGTACATATGTAACACATACATGTTGCATATGTAACACAAAACTTGTTTATTTTTTTTTAAATATTGGCTTGGTGCTTTTTTGTGTTTTTTGGCTCAAAACTCTTAAAAACATGTATATTACTTGCCCTAATTTTTTCAGAAAAAAATCTTGAAAAGTAGGGTTTCCTAAAGTTTTCTCATTTTAGAGGGTTTTCATCAAATACTTAGCATATATATATATATATATATATATATATATATATATGTTTTTATAAAACCCACATCCCACCCCCTTTCTCTGTAAACATGATTAACCCAACCCACCACACACCACCACATGGATTAACCCAACACCATCGTTCACTATTGTCACAATCACCACAATCGTTCATTGTAATCACCATCCCTATTCTTATACCTATTTTTCACTGCAGGAAGCAATGATGGTTGGAGATGATGGTGCTCCAGCTAACTTCATCAATGGTGAACCTAGATTCTGACAGAGGTGTCACTGGTTGTATAAGATCCGGTAAGGTTTGGGGTTTTTTGCACTGGTTGTATAAGATCAATGGTGAACTTAGATTCCAACGAAGGTGCAGATCATCGTGCTCCCGCTAACTTCATCAATGTACACAACAATAGTGGTGGAGATTGATGGTGGTGGAGATTGATGGTGATTGTTGATGGTAGTGGTGTCAGTGGTTGAGATTGGTGGTAGCAATAGTGGTTGTTGAAGGTAATGGTTATCGTGGTGGTGGATGCCATGGTAGTGGAGTAAAACGGTGGTGATGATGATTATGTTAATGATGAAGAATGCTCTGAATTGTTAACTTCACATACAAGATCTTTCTTCAGTGGTGGTTGTGGTTAAAGGTTCGGGTAGTAGTCTTTGTTAATGGCTGGACAATGGTGGTGATAGTGACGGTGGTGAACGATAGTGGTGGGTAGGTTGTGGTGGTGGTATGTGGTGTTTTATAGAAAAATAGGGGGAGGCAGCAGGCGATGATGGTGGGGTGGGTGGCGGGTTCTTCTTCTTCTTTGCAAAGAGTTAGGGTTCTCCTTGGTTAGGGAGATGAGAAGATGAGAGTGTTATAAGATGTTACAAAGACAAATTGCCACGTCATCTTCCATGTGTGTTAAGTAATGACACGTAGGAATGCCACATCAGCATGCCACTAACGACGTTAGTGATCAGACTAACTGGGACCATTGGTGGCCAATATGTCGAAAGTTGGGACCGCTAGTGGTTATTTTCGTAGTTGTGACCATTATCGGCCAAAGTACAATAGTTTGGATTATTTAAATCCATTACTCCTTTTCAGAAACCATAATTACTCAAGTTGATTAAAAAATTATTGTAGAAAATACGCAAGTTGATTCAAATTAAGCATTCAAGTGATATGCATTTACTTTAGTTGTAATTTATCCACAGAAAAGTCAACTTACATCACGCAAGATCAAGGGAGCAATACAATTATGCAAGTCGTCTAATATGAACAATGTAAAGATGTACAAGATCAAATCATACAAAAACAAACCAAATCTTCACTTTCAGTAGGCAAACAATGCACCATCAGTATGTTGATTCAAATAACGCAAGATGAAGGGAGGTTGAGGGTGGTAGTTAATTTCGATTGTTGAGTTGCAGGCCAGTGGTGGAGGGAGGTTGACAGTGGTGGTTGAATCTGATTGTTGTGGTTTGATTTTGAATTTAATATCGACATTCACTTAGTTATTTTAGAATGCATATTTAAACTTGATTAAGAGGGTGTTTAGGATTGAGTTTCAAAACAACTTATTTACTTATTAGCTTTTTCAAGAAGCCAATAAGTCAATAAGCTGTTTGTGTAACACAAAAGCACTTTCTGTTTTTACTTTTAGCTTTTGGATTTTAAGGGTGGAAAAACTGTTTTTGAGAAATTGAAAATCCTGGCTTTTGGAAAAAAAAATTACAAATATACCATCCGTACAACCAATATTCACAATAAGTTAAGCGAAACATTTAAAAAATAATAATTTATTGACCTTGTGACGTTTCTCATCACAAAAGCTAATCCAAACATTTTTTTTAAAACGCCTTTTCAAAAAGTAATAAGCCAATAAACACTTATGAACAAAAACACTTTTGCATTTCCAAACTCAATCCCAAACACCCTCTAAGTGTATCCGGAGTGGGGCGGAAGGGTGGAGGGGGGGGGGACCCTCTGCAAGCCCTCAACACCATCTCGTGGTGACGTGGAGTAGGGATGAGCATACAAGGCCGAATACCGATCCCGATACCGTACCGATACCGAACCGAGGGGTTTCGGGATCGGTATCGGTACCCATATTTATGGATTTTCGGTTTCGGTATTATCGGTATCGGTACGGTATCGGTATTTTAAGGTAAAATACCGATACCGTACCGATACCGTACCGTACCGTATGTGTTCGGTATCGGTATTGGTTTTTTAGACTTTTTGGTATCGGTATTGTCGGGATCGGTATCGGTTCGGTACCGATACCGTCCCGAGCTCATCCGTAACGTGGAGGGGGGGAGCCCTAAAGGTGGGGAGATCTTCACTAGCATGGGGCGGGGCTTGAGAAGTTCTGATTGGCCGATTTTTTTAACTTTAACACAATATAATATTATTCATTTCCCCTCTTTCACCCCCCACAATTTTCACCCTTCAAACACGGTCCCCACAAATGCCACATGACGCATCACGCCCCTTTTCCTCCCTCCACTCCGTATGGTCTAAGAAACGTGTTTCCAAAAAAAAAAAAAAACTGTCATTACACGTGGCAATCTCATGATCTTTCTTATACTTTTACGTTAAAGGTCCTTATACAAAATACTTTCTTGTGTTTTATTTTAAGCAATCTGAATTTTTTTTTTGAAAGTTAACTTTTATTAAACCACGAAACAAAGGCTAACTATCTCCAAGGCGGAAATAGAACCCGAAAACCACAATACAAAAAAACCAACATTACATAATCTTGAATCTACTCCATCTATCCCCATCCACCACCCCATTTTTGAACCTATTCTTGTACCATAAAAACCCCAAAATCTTGATGTCAGCGACTAAGTCAATAATCTTCAACTCTTTGTTCGCGAATATCTTTTCGTTCCTAGCTTTCCACATCCTCCAGCAAGTAATAATCATAATACCATTAAGAACCATCCTTTTGTTCCCAACCAATCCATAGTAATCATGCATATCCACAAGATCCTTAACGTGAAAAACGTAAAACCCCAGAATCTTGCACCAACTGGTTATCGCATTCCACACTCCGGTGGAAAACCAACAACCTGTGAGAAGATGCTCTATATACTCGTGGACACAATCACACCAAACGCACATCGGGTAATCAACCAAAATACCTCTACGAAGAAGCGTCATCTTAGTTGGAAGACGATCTAGATAAACGTTAAAAAAAGTATTTTACTCAATCTATTTTGTGACAGCCAATAGGGCTGTTCACGAGCCGAGCCGATCCGAACGGAGTTTTGCTCGTGCTTGGCTCGTTTACAAACCGAACCGAGCGGAGCAGCTCGTTTACAATCGAGCCAAAAACCGAACGAGCATTCTTCGAGCGTAAATTTTCCGATCGAGCGCCGAGCGAGAATGAGCGGAGAATAATATGGACGATTATAAAATTGGGATGTTTCCTACGATGTTTTCATTGTCGGGTGACAATTAAGGTCAAAATATCCAATAACATTAATATTGAGATCCCAGTGTCTAAGGATGAGGCTTAAATTGAGGCTAATGAGATGATGAGCATTCGTGAGACAACAATTGTTGCATTGTGACGTAGGTGTGATATCAAGCGACAATTAGCGATGGACAACTATTAACATAAAGAAGTAAAGACTGTCACCTCATGACTTATTGTTTTACTATTAAATCTAGTATTAATTTTTTTTATTGTGTTAAGTGAGCTGGTTATATTTTGTTTGCATATACCGAATCAAATCCAATAGAATCTTATATATAAAGACATAAATTTATCTGTAAATTGTATGTATATATATTATTAAATGAATAAAAATTTATTCGAGCCGAACCGAGCCGAGCGTACCTTTGCTCGTGCTTGGCTCATTTACAAACCGAACCGAGCCGATCGGCTCATATACAATCGAGCGAAAGATCGAGCGAGCATTTTTCGAGCATTTTCCGAACGAGCGACGAGCGATTTGAACAGCCCTAACAGCCAATAACACTAGACAATAGAATCACAAATGACTACACTCAAAACAGAAGGGTGTTAGGTGTAATATTAAGTAATCGCCGTCTTCCCAAAACCCTGAACCCTATAGGAGTTATCGCTCACCATAGTTAACCTTAACCACTGCCATTACACCATTAGTCCTATCATAATAACAACCTACCAACACCATCGTCCTTCACCGGCGTTATAAAAACAGTTCGTCTTTCCCGCTCTTTTTCTTAATCAAAACCTCACTTATTCACACAGTTTCTGTTTGGTAAGTATACGATTGATTCTTTATGTTTTAATTTAATTCAATTAAATGGTTATTGTTCGTATCTTGTAATAGGTTTTTTTAGTTTCTGTAAGGGTTGTTTTTTTTTTTTTTAATTTGAGCTCAAAATTGATGTGTTGAATTGGTGAACTTTTTTGTTTTTTATTTTGTGGTATTTAGGGTTTATAAGTTTTTTTAGGGTTTTAGGTCATGAGAATTTTGTTCTGTTACAACCTAAACTGGAGAACTTAACCCCAAAAGACTAGTCTGATGATGGTAGAGAGAGTCCATTTGGACTTAAACCTCACATCTGTTGTCTATACATCCGCTGTGTGAACATGTCCCGTACCTTGCAATAGTTCCAGTCCGTCACATGTTAGTGAGAGCTTAAAGCTGATATGTTGAAATGGATTACTTTTGTGTTTTTGGTGACATTTAGGGTTTTAGGACTTGAGAATTTGTTCTGTCAACCCGAGCGTTAATCTGATATGTTGAAACGGTTAAGTTTTTTGTTTTCGATTTTGCAATGATTGTTTGATTAGTTTTGGATTACATTTTTTGGCAGAAGGATTATTCAAAAGTTTGTTCAATAGCTTCTCAGAGTTCATTCATTGAAGCATCAATGTTGCAGAATTTGAATTGCATTTCGGATCAGTTTAACCTCACATCACTTGTTAACCATCATTCGTTCGTCTCTCCTGTCAAGACTCAGTTACATGAACCATGGACCCGAGTTACCAGCTCACAAAGGTTAGGTCATTCGTTACAGTGTCATGTTTGTCTTGACAGAGTCGCTGAAACTAGAGTAGATTCATGGAGGAAGAACAGAAATGAAGTTAGGGTTAGGGAAGAGGCGTCTTCTGGTAGGACTTTTGTGAACAACGATGAGCAGAGTAATAATGATCATTTACAGAGTTTATGTAGACAGTGGGAGTTGCTAAAAGCAGCAAGGTTGGTAGCTCTAATGAGCCGAAATAACCAAATTCCTGACTTTGAATGTTGCATGAAGTTAATTAGAGGTCTTGTTAAGCTCAACTATATAGAAAGAGCTACCGAGGTCTTGAATTGTATGGTTATGTCTGGTGGCGTCCCAGATATCATCACTTACAATATGCTAATCAGTGGTTTATGCAAGGACAGACGTATAGATGCCGCTCTTGATCTTCTAGAAGGCATGAGTGTATCGGGTTGCCCTCCAGATGGTATTACTTATAATGCCATAATCCGTGTTATGCTTGAACTCGGTTATCTTAACCAAGCCATTTCATTTTGGAAGGATCAGTTAGCCAAGGGTTGCACTCCGTATGATAGTACTACCTCAGTTCTTGTTGAGTTAGTTTGCAAGTCTCGTGGGGTTATAAGAGCTATAGAAATCTTGCAAGATTTAGCGGTTCATGGTTGTAATCCCGATTTAGTGACCTATAATGCGATTGTTAACGTGACGAGTAAAAGAGGGAATTTTGGAGATACTATTTTGGTTATAAACGATCTTTTATCTCACGGCATGGAACCGAATACAGTGATGTACACAACACTTATCCACTCGTTTTTTAACCATGGTTACGTGGATAAGGTAGATGAGCTTCTATCTTTAATGAATGTAACATCTAACGCTCCAACTATGGTTACTTACAATATCTTGATAAAGGGGTTTTGCCAATATGGGTATCTTGATCGCGCTATTGGTTTCTTCAACAAAATGGTGTTGAACGATTGTTCTCCTGACATCATCACTTATAACACGCTTCTGCGCGCCCTTTGTGATGTAGGAATGATGGATATGTCCCTGCAGATTGTTGACTGTTTAAAAGACAGTAATACCCCTCCAAGTTTGATAAGTTACAACATTCTGATTGATGGTTTAGCGAAAACGGGTCATATGGAGAAAGCAGTTGGTTTATATGAACAAATAATGAAAGAAAAGAAGGTTGTCCCTGATGATGTTACTCATAGAAGCTTGATTTGGGGGTTTTGTCATGCGGATATGCTTGACGAGGCTGTAAAGATTTTGAACGTGATGGAGAAAAACGGCCATAGAGCTACACATAGTACTTATAAGTACATTATTCACAAGTTATGTCAGAAACAGAAACTAGACGATGCGACTAAGGTTTTAAAAATGTTAATCTTGAGCCCAAACAGACCGTATGGCGCAAAGTTTTATTTGGATATGATTGGAAGTTTGTTTACAGATGGTATGCATGAAGAAGCTAAGCAACTACAACAGAAACTGACTGAATGGAAGGCTGTTTAAGGTTTCTGCTTTATAATTTCCAGTTATGCATAAACAAATAGAAGTTTTTTGAATCGTATTTGTCGTTTTTGATCTGGGTAACTGCAAGTCTGCAAAAGAATGTTAATTTCAGTAGATTTAATGTCGATATCTACTAGTTTTCCTCAAATTAATACACAAAAACTGGTAAGGTATACTGCCTTTTGTCTAGTTTTTGCTTGATCTTCAATAAAACCTTCTTAAATGGCATACCTTTGTAGACCATTTGTTCTTTAAATTCCAATAATACTACTTAGTACAAGTGCTCTTGAGAATCTGGCAATGGGAAAGTCTTTTTCAACCGTTTGATCGATTCTTCTGAAATAGCTCTCATTTTGAATAACAAGTTACCCAACTCCAAAGCCTCGGCCCTTCTCCCTGAGAACCCGAACCCTTCCACCAGCAAAATGTAGGTTGTTTGGTTCGGTTTGCAACCCTTTTCGACCATTTCTTCCAAAACATGAATTGCCTCGTCGATTCTATGAGCTTTACACAATCCTAGAAGCACAATGTTATAAGTTATAACAGTTGGCACAAATCCATTCCTTTCCATGCTTTCCAACAGCCCGATTGCCTCATCTACCAACCCGTCTCTACATAAACACGAGATAAGTGCATTATATGTGATCTCATCCGGTTCGACGCCTTTACTTATCATCTCTGAAACCATACTTAAAGCTTTTTCCTTCTCTTTATTATACCATAAAGCACTTATCATTGTGTTATAAGTACTTACATCAGGTGGACACCCTGTATCCCCTAACCTTTCAAAAATCTGCATCGCTTCGTCTGCATTTCCATTTTTACACAAAGCCGATAAAACTGTGTTGTAGTTTACTATATCGGGCAAACAACCACTTGATATCATGTAATCCAAGAAACTGATCGCGACGTCAAGTCTACCTTCTTTACAAAAAGCAGAAATCAAAGGGTCAAAAGTAAAAGCATCAGGAGTAAGTCCAGCTTCCACCATGATTTTCATCATACTCAAAGCTTCATCCACCTTCCCATCGCGACACAACGAGCTGATCAAAATGCTGTAAGTAACCGCATTTGGATCACAGTTTCTTGAAAACATTTCCACCATTAACCTCTCTCCGTCGCCCCATCGTCTTTGATTCAACAATGCTCTTAAAAGAATGTTGTAAGAGATCACATCCGGTTTACATCCTTTCGACGGCAAACTTCTAACAAACTCAAAAGCTTCATCCATCATCCCTTCTCTACATAACCCTCTGATTATCGCATTATACGTATACATATCAGGCTGCAGCTCTCTAGCCAGCATTTCATCTAAAAGCTTCATCGCCTCATCAATCCCACCTTCAAGAATCGTCGCCTCAATCAAAATCGTGTAAGTAATCACCGTCGGATTACAACCATCTTCCAACAACTGTCTCAACATCTTCATAGCCAATCCTAACTTCCCTCTACTACACAAACTCCCAATCAAAATATTATAAGTAACCACATCCGGCGAAAACCCATGCTCCTTCATCCTACCCAACACCTGATTAGCCGAATCTATCTGATTCAACTTACAAAACCCACTGATCACTGCATTATACGCAAACACATCCGGTTCGCCATGATCTTCAAGTATCTGAATAACCTTAAGAGCCATTTCGACCCGTTTGGCGTTAAAGAACCCCTTAATAAGCTTTGTACACATGATCACATCAGGCTTATAACCCCTACCAACCATAAGGTCCAAGAAATAAAGTGCTTCATCAAATTTTCCTGCTTTACATGATCTGTTTAGCAGTTTCATTAAATGGGTCTCTTTATAATTGCGTGTTTGCAAATGGGTTGACTTTAGATTAGTATAAAGTTTGAGATTTGCAGAGGTTTTGGTGTTAGGGTTTGTGTTGGGGTTAGGGTTTCTGCAGGTTATTACAGAGCAATGGTAGTGGGAAAGTGCAGTGTGTTTTGGGTGTGTGTTAAAGGGGAAGAAATTGGGTGTGAATTCTGCAGAAATCATTGTTTGATTTGGGTTAATGATTATTATTCAAGTTTGGGTTATTCTCATTGTGCAGAGAATGTAGAGAGAGAGAGAGAGAGAGAGAGAGTGTTTAGAGAGACAAAGTGGTGTGATTATGTGTTGGAGGATATGTTGATTGGGATTCCATACAAAATTTCTGGTTTGTGGATAAGGTAAGCTCCATGTGTAATGGAATAACATGTGGGTCGGGTCGGATAGAGAGAAAATCCTTCGTTTAAAAATTAAAAATAAATAAATTTATGTACGGAAATTAACCGTGAAGCACCTGTAACGAACCAATCGCAGTCCGCCAACTGGACCACCACTTGTGAACCCTTCCCACCGGTAGCACTACCACTGAAGCATTCGTAAAGCACATGGTTTCCCTCTCTCCTCTGCATCTCTCTCTCTCTCTCTCCTCTGTACCCGTAAGATAAACCACGAAAACTCTCCACATGAATATCAGAATCTCAATACCCGTGACCACGACGGCAGTGAACCCGTATTAGTGGTGTGATCTTAATGTTATTCATTGGTTGTGCCCTGTCCCCCTAATAAATAAAATAACCACACACATAAAGCAACCTATAGCTTAAAACCGACCCCACTTATTTTTAAAAGAACTTTTTATATATCTTCTAATGTTAGGCTATATAAGTTACGAGGTGATGTATTATTTCAAACTCGAGGTATGTTTGGTAAGAAGCTTTTAGGAGCTTCAAGCTTTTAAGAAAAAGCTTTAAAAACTTGTTTGGTTGAACTTTGAAGGAGGTTGAAGCTTTTAGGTTAGGAGAAAAAGTTCTATATTGAAACGCTACTAGTATTAGCGTTTAAGAAAAAGCTCACACTAGCTACAAGCTTTTAATGAGTAAATGACATAAATACTCATTCTATCATAAAAAATAAAAAAAACATGGATACAAACTTTTAATTAATGCCCATTTTAGTCATTTTATACATTTTATTAAAAGCTCCAACTACTCTACCAAACACCAAAATATATTTAAAAAGCTACAGCTACCAGCTTTCAACCACCAGTCACCAACTAGTTTTGCCAAACATACCCTAGCAATTCTTGACGATGCAAATCGGGTTGGTCCATCACGTTAGCAAGAAGAAAACACTAAAACGCAAAATACAAAAAGGAATAAAAGTTGAGGGATTAAACATGTATGCTACTAAATAAGAAAAAAACTTTATTTTTTTTAGAAGGTCTAAATATGTATATTAGCAAAGTTAAGGATGTCAAACAAAAATACAAAAGACTTGAGAAAGATATATGAATCTGTATACAAAATTTCGGATATTGAAATGACTATCCAAAATTTTGGATATCCGAAATTGCGAAGATCCGGTTTTGAACACCCTTATTACTAGTTGGGCCCTATAAAACGACAAGTTTTCCTCAAATTGTTCTTAATCATTGTTTTCTTTACTAAGCGCTACTGCATTTTGGGCGCATTGTTTTTTTTTTATTTAATTTTAACGGCTAAAATTACACCAAATCTGCCTTAAGCGGTGCCTTAAGCGGGGCTCAAACCCTTGACCTCAACGGGAACAACACCTTAACTTTAATGGTTTATCAATCGGACCCAACCCCAAAGTCCCTAACCCAATTTTGGGCATATTGGTGACTTATGTTATTGCTAAATAGTTGTATCCATAAAATGGGTATGTTTTAAATGTGGTTTGTTATTGTTTCTTTTTAACATCACATTACCTCAACACAAGGTGGCTTTGAAGCCCCCACGAGTTCGTTGACTAAGAAAGTCATTACCACATGTAACAATCTATGTGATACCCACTTTTGACTTTGTATTTTCACCTATGTGAATTGTGAAAAAACCCCCATCAAACAATCTCAATTTTATGTGAAAATAGTAGTTTTACTCCTTACAATCATAACATTAGGCTAAAGTAGCATTATAGAAATCAAGCTTAGGAACTCATATATACATGTTCTATGAATCATAATAACATGTCAGTGACATTATAATAAGACGTATAATTATCATCTTAGAATTGACATCAATATATGATCATGGTCGAACAATTCAAACGAGTCAAATAATTAGTTGTAGCTCAAAAGAACAAGTCAAATGAGTCGAACAGGAACAATGGGTCACACAAACATACTGCACATATAGTCCAAGATAAATACATGTCATCTCATCGTCAACAAAATCCGAAGTACCAGAAACGAGTTTAGCGCCTTCCACTTTGTATCCTCACAAGATCCCAAAGAAAAGCCTTATTGGGGCATACCTTATTCAAAACTTCTATTTCTTCTCCCACCTTTTCTTGGATCTCCACACATTGAAGTTCATCCATTTGCTATTAAACAATACAAATATGGTGTTATAGTGACAATTTTCGACTTGTTTACTTAATACGGGTTGTATTTCTCTCCAACGGATGGGAAAAAATATAGGGAAAAAGCTGAAATCGCTCAACGTCTATTTCAATGCATAGAATCTCCTGATTTTTTTTTTTTTAAATATTTGAGATTCATGTTGTAATAATATTTTTGTTGTAATCATAACTAACACATTAATTATTTATAAAAGGGTGATGGGAGTGTCAATAGGTCGACCCAACCCAACCTGGTTTAATTTGACCCAACCCAACGCGAACCCATTTTGACTTGTTACCGACAGCGAAATTTGGAGAAAGTTGACATTACCTTGATCAACCACATTATATAAGTAGCTGCAAACATTGCCTGTGATTCATAATCCTCAAAAACATTATCTGGAATAGTCGTACACGAGCGAAAGAGGAGTAATTCATTATCCAGAAATAAATCAACATGGTTCCCACCAATATGAGCTGCAAAGTGTTTTATCCAGCAAAGGGAGAGGAAACGTCGGTAAAGCCATAGCGCCTGGGACACATAAGTAAATACCCCACTTAGAAAATCAACCAGATTTGTCAAAATTTTATTAACATCATCATCATCATCATTACTCAGTTAATCCCACCTATAGCAAAGCTAAGGTAGGGTCTGAGGAGGGTAAGATGTAGACAGCCTTACCTCTATCCCCTGAGAATAGAGAGGCTGCTTCTAGTGAGACCCTCGGCTCGATGTGGTTTTGTATCAAGCCTTGGACATAAGGCACATAACACTTAGCAATCGGGACAAACTCGATTGGTGCGTGTACCCCCTTGTCTTTTGGCTATCAACGCCACCACATGATGCATGATTAACCATCCGTCGTTTTCAACGTTATTTTCACGAAATTAGTAAAATAACGCTAAAACTAATGCAACTTTACTTTTGCCCCCCGAGGGCCACACATATATGCATTATATGCGCACACCGTAAGTGGGGCGTACAAAATTTTATTAACAAAAGAATTGAAAAACAGATCGACGTACCTCTCTTCCTATGTAACGCTTGATTAGTGTTTCACTCCATGTAAGCTCCTCCTGTTGTTGAACAAATGGATAATGATAAGTAGATATAACAGATTCATCGAATTGCAAGTCTGACAGCCATAAAAAGATAATGGGATATGAGCATAAACCTTCCAAAGTTGATGAACTTCTGTAGTATGTGAAGGGCTTTCTTTTGGATCGTGTTTATACCATGAATCTTCTAATGTCCTAGTCATCAACCGCTGTCCAATCAAATAGATTCAGTCACTCAAAAGAAAATATATACATCAATAGTCTAGAGGAGTTAACTGCTTAGGGGTTTGAATTTGCCTTTTGAAATCGATATTATTGAATAATCAGAATTAAATCATGAACTGTAAAAAATCATGATGCAAGAGAGTGGTTGAAGTAGTTATAAACCGAGTTGTTTCAAGCATAGTTGTCAAAGCGCCTAGGCGCACTCAAGGCGCATAGGCCGAGCCTGGAGCCTAGGCGCAAGGTGCATAAAACATGAGGCCTTTTTATAATGAGGTGCATAGTATAAAATAGATTTTTTAGGGATTTTAGAGATGTTTTAGGCTTGTTTAGGGCTATATTAGGATGTTTTAGGGTTGTTTAGGACTTGTTCATAACTCACTTAGGATGTTTTAGAGGTTTAGGCAATTTTTAGCCTGAATTTGGCCGGAAATCAGCCTGAAAACAGCCGCGATAGTGCGCCTCAGTGCCTAGGCACGCGCCTCACAGGGAGCAGCGCACTTGGTGCGCCTGGTTGCGCCTAGGCGCGCTTTTGACAACTATGATTTCAAGTGCTTGGCAAGTTTTGATTCTTTAAGAAATTACATGTAAAGTGACTTTTAAATGATCAGATAATGAGAACTAATTTTGTTGCAACTACTCCTAAACTGATAAGCAATACTGATTATTTTTTTTTAAACAATGAGATAATCAGAATCAGTTTCACTATAGCCAAACAACAGACTTGTACATCCGATGCTCAGATATTTAAAAACGAAATGCCAAACATACTCTTAGTTGGAAATTAAACTTACCGTTCGATAGTGAAAGCACGAGTTATCAGCAACATGCAATCCAGCCCAATCTCGATTATTAACCAACTCATCAATTATCTGAGAGAACCAAGAAAAAAACAATGAGTATTCACAAACTGCAGTAGCGAAACAGATATATAATTTGGAACCAAAGAAACACAAGTACTTGGTAGAGAAGATACTTGGCACAACATGATAGAGATTTTTAAAATCAATTAAAAAAAAGAAAGTTGAGATATTAATAGAAAAGAAGCGTAAAGTTCACACCTGACTTTTGGGCATATAAGAAACTAACCAGCAACGATGATTCCATGCACGGTAGTTCATCTTTGACTTCTGCAAGGTAGAGTCAACAGGATCAGGGAGTGATGACTGGACCATTTAGTCCATGTAGTTAAGATGAAACGAAACAACTTCAACATCAAAACGATCAAATTTCCAAAATGAAAATTAACCTCTGCTAATTTTTTGGCTAACTCAGATTCGCTTTTCAAAACTTCTTGCAGATTTGTACACTTGCCAGCTATCATCTTAATCACCCATCGCCTGTTATAAATTCACAAAAAAAAAAAGTAAGTTACAGATGGATAGAGAACTCAAAACATACAAAGAGCTTTTCGTTTTCTTGTATTGATCTATTCACACAAATGTACACACATTAGCTTCTTTTTTTTTTTCATAACACAAAAACTCGATCTTTTAGATATTTTGGGGTGTTGATTACTCCAATCACAGTGAATATATTTACATAAAACTTGGTACATTACACTAATACAAACACTACTTTCATTAAGCAACAAGATTTCATTAGATGAAGATGCACAGAAGAAACATAAATATTATGAAACAAATCATTTTTATTCCAATAGAGGAGCTACCTTCCCAAATGTTACCTATGGCTCCAAGCACGCTCGCTTTTTGGAGAATATGAAAGAACCAAAGTTGATAACGTTAGCTCATCAAAATATAGCATAATATTTTGCTTCTTCGAAACAACCTCCTTCCTGCAAAGTATTAGCGGGCCATCTGTAAGAGACGTTTTCACTAAAAAGAGAACATATTTATAGAACATTTTGATTCAATATGTTTCTTGAATATTAAAACGATGAACATGTGTTACATATCAGAGAAAATGAAAGAGATACCTGCAATTCCATGCGGTTCCAAAATCACAACTTAGCAGCAAAAGTGCCCTGCTATGCTTCATTACTTCACTTTCGAGGTTGGGTAGAGAATATGAAGCACTTGAGACATTATCAGTGTGCACTACCACTTTCTTTGCATGTAAATCGGTCAGCATTTTATACTGCTTTAGTGAAGACATAAATGCATGTTTAGCAGCATTATATAATGGGTGGATAACGTTTGTTGAGATGCCTAGTTTGTGATCTCTACTCCAGAAAGCCATCTCAGTAGGATTAGCGTCTGGTGCTTTTGACCCGATGCTATCATCTGACGATGCAAGCTCCATTGAAACAGATGTGTCACTTAAAGCAGCAAACTGAGACGGATGAATGAACCCCACTTCATCACTGGTTACGGATGAAAATCAAAAGACGAAGTTACATGGAAGAACTAGCACTATAAATAGGAAAGAGTAGAGGAAGACGAACTTGATGCACCAAATTGTAACATACTTTCACCTCTCTACCATGTTATACTAATTACTTTACTTGCTACCATTGTAGGTAACATACTAATTTACATACAATTTCACCAAAACCAAGGTTTTGAAAAAACAGAATCGAGCCTTGAGGCGTTTTCCCTTCGCCTCACAAGGCGTAAGCCCGAGGCAGAATTAGGAAATAAATATAAAAAACTATGTATCTTATAAAAATTAAAATGCTAACTAATTTCATCACTGGAGTCATCAAAAACATAAAAAACACACGTCAAAAAGACACGGAATGTTTGAAATTGACACAAAAAGTCTAAGACATAAATAAAACACATCAAAACCCTCTGAGGCGCATCGCCTCAGACCCGTTCTTTGACCGTTTTGCCTTGAAACGTAACCATACTTTCGCCTTCCGTACTACATAATGTAACAATCTGATTTGCACAAAAAATGCAAGTACACTACATACACAGTTAAAATCTAAATTGAGTTATATAAAACTAATAAAAAAAAAAGTGAAAGCACATTACATTTGTGCAATTAACACATTTAAAACCTTCATATTAGTTGAACAAACAATGAAAGATAAGACTTCCTTATTGATTCTAATTGAAGTTACCTAATTCAGATGTTTGTTTCCAGTCTTTGTAACTGATGCTGCAAGCAAGACTTTTGTAAAAAAAATTTCGGTAAAATACACATATAAAATATTTCCAAAATTTTCTTCCATCGCTACGTAGTGTATCGGTAGCTTGTGACTATCGTCCACTATATGCTACTAACAACATGCTTGAAAAAATCTAACAAAAGCTTATACTTTCTTTTACTGTCATTTTCTTTATATTAAACCAATTACACTTAGTTTTTAAAAAGACTTAATAGTTTAATTGCCTTCTATTTAGATATATTAATTTATAAAAAAAAAAACCCTATAAATGATTATTGGCATACAATTGGTAGATAGAGAACTTACATTAAAGGGTCAGATTCAAGAATAGACTCCAATTGGGAGAGTAGAGATGAGTCTGCTCCGTTCATGTCTTGCAGGCAAAGAGATCAACGAATCGTACACATAAGTATCAACTGATATTAATAATATTATAGTGTTGTTTTTAACCCTATACAAGTTCAAGGATATAGGCATAACTAGGCCCGGCAAAACGAGTTGGTTAAGTCGGGCGGGGTAATAGGTCAGAACAGGTTCGGGTCAATTGAAAATGGGTTTAATTTGGATTTGGTCAAAATGGGTTTTGGTCAAAATTGGTTTAGGGTCAAATCCGCTCGTGGCTAATATAAGTTCGGGTTAAAACGGAGAGATTTGAGCCCAATAGTTCTCATTGCAAATGAAAGAATTCTTCGTACGAGTTTTGTTTGTGGAGAAGTTTTTTTAGGTTTTGGGTATGTTTGGCAAAACTAGCTGGAAGTTTTTTAAATATATTTTGGTGTTAGGAGTAGCTGTAGCTTTTAATAAAATGTATAAAATGACCAAAATGGGCATAATTAAAAACTTGTAAACAAGGTTTTTATTTTATTTTTAAAATAAAATGGGTATTTGTGTTATTTACTAATTAAAAGTTTGTAGCTAGTAGAGCTTTTTCTTCGACCTAAAAGTTTCCAGCTCCTTCAACCAAACAAGTCTTTTTATTGAGTAGGAGCTTTTTCTTAAAAACTTGAAGCTTGAAGCTCCTTGCCAAACATATTTTGAAGGGGATGAAGGACCCCCTTAAAAATAAAGATTTGTTCAGATTAGCACAATGCGAGCTGTTAGTTTTTTACCGTTAGACTTTTTTTTATAATTTTAAAAATTTCCGTTCTAACTCTCTTAATTAATGTTAAAATGTTAAAAAAATCCGTTCGAATGGGCCTATATATCTTTGGTTAAGCTTGCCACGTTTGCCAAAACGAGGTACACCTTTTCAAGGTGAGACTTTCAAGAGCACTTTGTCGCCAACTTGAGATTCGAGTGGCTTGTGTCTACAGTCAGCATAACTCTTCTGTCGGTCGTGAGCAGCTTTCAAACGATCACGGATCTGGAAAATCTTGTCAGTCGTTTCTTGAATTAGCTCGGGTCTAGTCAAGTGTTTATTTCCAACTTTTGCCCAGCACAATGGAGCTATGCATTTGCGTCCGTACAAGGCCTTAAACGGGGTGGCCTTGATACTGGTGTGTTAGCTATTGTTGTAGGAGAACTCAACCAACAGCAGATGTGTGTCCCAATTTTCACTAAACTCGATTACACAAGCTCGGACCATGTCTCCAAGAGTCTGAATCATTCGTTCGCTCTGGTCATCCGTTTGCGGGTGATAAGCTGTACTCATGTCCAAACGAGTATCTAAAGTTTCTTGAAGTGATGCCAAAATATTGAGGTGAATCGACTGTCGCGGTCAGCAATGATTGAGACATGCACCCCATGCCTAGTCACAATTTCCTCGATATACAACTTTACCAATTTTTCCATCTTGTCAGTTTCCTTGATTGGCAAGAAGTGTGTAGACCTGGTTAGTCGATCAACGATTACCCAAATCGTATCATGACCATTTGACGTCTTGGGCAGCTTAGTGATGAAATCCATGGAGATTTGTTTCCATTTCCAGACAGGAATCTCGGGTTGTTGTAGCATACCAGACGGCTTCTGATATTCAGCTTTGACCTTCGAACACGTGAAATGTGAGGTGTCCTCTCTTACAAATGTGAGGTTATGGGTTCAAATCTTTGGAAGTGTAAAGTGAAGGTGGAATTAAGAGTGTTAAAAACCTTTGATGTAAAAAAACGGAATTTAGTTAGCATGATTTGTTTCTTGAAATAATTCAAATGAACCACCCATACCTCTTTCGTTATTGGGGGCAATTCAATTGGTAATTATCAACAAGACACTCACGTTTGGGCCATGTTTATGTAAAAAAAGTGTGTATATAAAGGTTACAAATGTTCGCTTCACATGCACGACATAAGAGATGAACCTATGACAATGTGATAGGCCCATATACCACAAATAGACTTTAAATCATATGATCCTCCATTATTCATGAGCATAAAAATATGGTACATGTTACCTCATTTGTTAAAGCTAAATCATTCACATGCAACCCACATATGAAGATGTACATATCTACACACATGCATACATAATATAACCACTTGTCTAAGTTGCACTTTTCTCATTTAGTTTAACAAGTACGTGTAAATTGTAAGCTAGACTATCTACTAGGGATGATGGTGAGCCTAATATAGACGAGTTTTGGTAATATAAGTTTCATACCCAATTATAAATAATGTCCTATATCCGGACCCACATTCGTCGAGTGCCCATTACTCATTACCATTGGTTTCACATATATACTTATTTTTGGTCTTATGTGATAAAACTCACATTAAAAAATGATTTGAAATATAAAAAACTCAGCTAATTTCTAACATTTCTCTGATCCTAATAATTTCAAGCTTTTAACAACATCAACATACTATTTATCAGTTTTTTTAAAATAAATATATTTTTCCTTATATCCGATTTTGATGCATATGAACAAGTTACAGTAATTAGGCATATATCACATAATATTGTACCTGTACCAAACAAGCATTTTTTTAAAAACCGAATAACATACCCGAATACCATCTTGAACTATTTGATTTAGATTTTTCCAATCAAGTTAGGGCTCTTTTACAGTTACTACCACATTCACTCGTTTTAGAGTCCGAACTTCACTGATTAATATAAACTTATTTAGGTCGCACCCCTTAATCTTTTATGATATTTACGTACAATAGTTACCATCAAATCATGTAGTTTCATGAAGTTTAAAAAAAAAGTTGTTATCTTATTAAGCCAAAACTTGAAAAAAACTAAAATTAAAAAAAAAGTTTTATTAACACATCATAAACCAATTAAATGATGATCACTTTTTCACTCCCCAAAATCAAAAATCTTGAAAGAAAAAAATCTAGGGCAAGACTAAAGAAAAGTACCAAACAAATCAATGATGATATGATGTTTGAAACTAAGTCTTTGTTTTTATAAATCTTTGTTCCTCACCTTCTCTTCTTCTTCTTCATCACTTCAGGTGTTTAATTGCTTATCCCACATACCCATTTTATTTATTAAATATATATACACACACATAACACATATACATATACATATACATATACTCTCTCTCTCTCTCTCTCTCTCTCTCTCATGCAAGAATCTTGCATCCTTCAAATCATTTCACCGATCTTTCTTAACCCAATTCAAGATTTCAACGATCTGTGACCTCTACCTTCATAAAGTTCCAATCTTTATGGTTCTTGATTACACCCAATGCGTTTGATTTGATTTTAAAGGGATGGGAATTGATTGATGTGAAGTGGGTGTGTTTTATTTTGTGTTCTTGTTGGTTTGTTATTGAGATCTGGATGAAAGATTGTGAATTTAGAGATTGTTAAAGAGATTGATATTGAGAAAGATGGATATGGATTATAATAATAATGGTGATGATTCGGGTTTTCTTGACCCGGATTTGTTGCAGCTGAATGAAGTGTCTCCTTTTGCTATTAAGTCAAATCCTTTTGTTGCTGAGAAGCTTTTTCAGCAATGGCTTTCTCTTCCTGAATCCACTCTTTTGGTAAAATTCTGTTGTTTGTATTTTATTTTGTTGTTATTTGTTAGTTTATTGTGGTTGTTGTTGTTGTTATAATGTTATGTTTGGTTTTGTGGTTGTTAAAGTATGAATCTTGATGCCCTTTATGTGAAAATAGTGTAAATGAGTTGAGTGGAAAGTAGTTTGATCTGCGAAAAGGCTTATTTTTATCGAGTGTTTGTTCGCGTTATTGGAGATATAAATACATTTTTAAATTGGATCAGACTAATTGAAATAAATGAATTCAATTTCGGAACGCTAGGAAAGTGACATACAGATAGTTGGTATAAGTTGTGTGTATTTTAGGAGTTTGTATGTAGTATTAATAGTGGAATGATTAGGTTCTTACATGCCAAGTCACTCGGTTTTCAAATTAGTGAATAGTAACTGAATTCCGAAAATTCGATTACACTTGCAACATCAAATGCTATATATACTTTTTTTGTTGCATGGTAGGTAGATTTACCTTTTGTGGGTCCATTTTAGAGGATTGTCACATGTGTTGTACACTTGTACTTAAGAGTCTTAGACTAGCTGTCATATGAAATGATTTTGTTCTGGCCATCACACTCTATATAAGGGCACCATGTGAAGTTTGGTCATCCAACTTGGAGACATGAAGGACATAATCTAGTGATAATCCTTTTTTTTTGTTCAACTCATTACTTAGGAATGAAATTATAGCATGATGTTGTATGAACAATCCTTTGTATTGTTGAATTTGTTGCATAAAATAATTAAAACATTACTATCAATATATTTATGGTACTTTCGGTCTGGAAATAGGTGAAATCTTTGTTTAACAATGTTAAAGCGGGCGTTCCGTTAAACATATCTGGATCAGTTTCCAGCCCAAAAGCTTCTACTGGGAGTCCAGTACCTTCCATGTTTCCAGCTGGAAGTGCACCTCCACTCTCACCAAGAAGTTCTTCATCCGGTTCTCCTCGTATCACAAAACAGAGGCCGGGCGCATCCGTACTCGGTTCTCCATTAAGAGTACTAAGTGAACCAGTCAAAGAGTTAATACCTCAGGTTAAATTTCATATTAATGGTTTTGTTTTCCTGTCCTAAGTATTGAATTATTGTTTAACCGAAGCATGTTCGTTTATTGCAGTTTTACTTTCAAAATGGCCGGCCGCCCCCTAACGATTTAAAAGAACGATGCTTGTTTAGATGTAATCAGTTTTTCTATGGTCATGCCGATGGACTACAATTGCATGGTGAGATGTGAATTTCAGCATTTTTGGTACAATATGAATGGTCACCGTGCATTTTGACTGACCGCGTTAACTTTGAATCAAATTTGTAGAGTTCAAACTGCTTACAAAGGAACTCTGTAAACTGCCATCTTTCTTCTCTACTGCCCTTTTTAAAAAGATTGATGTTGCTGGCACTGGCGTTGTGACCAGGTATTTTTGTATAGCTGTATGTTTTTTAAATTTTAAAAAAAAAAAAAAACTTTTTTTTTTCAAAAATGAAGTTTTTATTTGCAGGGATGCATTTGTTGATTATTGGGTCAACGGTAACATGTTAATAAAAGATGTTGCAACCCAGATATATACAATATTGAAGCAGCCTGATTTGAAATATTTAACTCAGGTATTCGACTATTTTCGTACTTTCAGTCCAAATTATCATAATAGTGTTTTGACCACAAAAGTCAAAAATAATAAATTTTATGTCATCTCTGCAACAGGAGGATTTTAAACCTATACTCCGGGAACTATTGGCTACTCATCCAGGTTTGGAGTTCTTACAGAACACACCCGAATTTCAGGAGAGATATGGTATGTTTGGTTTCTTTATATTTTTCTAACTTTTGAATTTTACATTACCGATATAGTCTTCGTGGACTTTACCTTTAATATATGTTTTTTTTTCTCATTTGTTGTGATGGGCAGCTGAAACGGTGATATACAGAATATTTTTCTACATGAATAGAACGGGTGATGCTCGTCTTACGCTAAGGGAACTGAAACGTGGAAATTTAATTGCTGCAATGCAGCATGCTGATGAAGAAGAGGACATAAACAAAGTTTTAAAGTAATAGTTTTTATAACTGATGTACGTTTTTTTTAATTGTCATATTTTAATTATATTCTTTTTCTTTACAGATATTTCTCGTATGAGCACTTCTATGTAATATATTGCAAGTTTTGGGAGCTGGACACGGATCACGATTTTTTAATCGATAAAGAGAACCTTATACGATATGGTAATCATGCACTCACATACAGAATTGTAGACAGAATATTTTCTCAGGTTTGTAATATCACTGGATTTTGGTTTCGGAAGAGTGTTTTTCACTTTTTTGGTGTTTTAATGTTTTTTTTTTTGTGGATCAGGTACCAAGAAAATTCACGAGTAATGTTGATGGGAAAATGGGATATGAAGATTTTGTTTATTTCATTTTGTCCGAAGAGGATAAATCATCAGAGCCGAGTTTGGAGTATTGGTATGTTTGATATGACACACAGATCGATATAAGCCTGATAAAACGGTTGGGCGGGGTTGGGTCATGAGCTAAAACAAGTTTTCTGAGAAGTATCTGTCTGGTTTTGGTCAAAATGGGCACCGACCAAAATGGGTTCGGGTTGAAATAGGTCGTTTTAAAATTAAAGTATCAAAATAGGTTCACCTGCTATATATATTTTTAGGGTGGCTAGTGACATTGGCGGCGGCCCATTTAGACCCGTGCTAAGTTACTAAGTATAAGTTGAGTAGGTCCGACTTGATCCGTTGTATAATTTTAGTGGACCCAAATTGACCCGTTGTATAGTTTGAGTAGACCCAAAGGTACCCATAAGCAATATTTTTTACCCAAATTGGCCCATTTTTCAATTTTTATAATTTTTTTTCAGGTTCAAATGTGTAGATTTGGACGGAAATGGTGTGATTACAAGAAATGAGATGCAATTCTTTTATGAAGAACAGTTGCATCGGATGGAATGTATGGCCCAAGAGCCCGTCCTTTTTGAGGATATATTGTGTCAGATTGTTGACATGATTGGCCCAAAGGTTATTATTTCATTTTTTTTCTTTTTTTTTTAAAATCATATATATTATATGTCAATATATTTTTCACATTTTGTTTATTGCAGGATGTGGGATATTTTACCCTGTACGACTTGAAAGGAAGCAAACTTGCTGGCAGTGTTTTCAATATCCTTTTTAACCTTAATAAATTTATGGCCTTTGAAACTCGCGATCCATTTCTCATACGTCAGGTACATACATGATCACTAATCATTGGACTATTTATTTACGTTTAAAGGTTATATGAACTGTTTTATTATACAGGAGCGTGAGAATCCAACGTTAACAGAGTGGGACCGGTTTGCACATCGAGAGTACATTAGGCTGTCAATGGAGGAAGATGCTGAAGATGCCTCTAATGGTAGTGCAGATGTGTGGGATGAATCTCTTGAGGCACCCTTTTGAGTTATCATTTGAAAGCTGCTCATTAAGGTATTTTTTTTTTTAAATCATGTATTTTTAGTTCTACAATACTGTCAATAGTGTCATACAGAACAGCAATACTCGATAATGTCCTGACCTGGTATTTTTGCTTTTTTAAATGGGCTAGTTTGCTGATTTAGTGGACAAGCAACCTAGAATTATGACATGGCAAACCATATTATCATAAGGCTAATATCATGATTTTTTTTTTTTTTTAAATTTTTTTTTTTGTAACCATGAGAACCCGTTACCACATGACCCACCAATACCCTGCTAACCGGCGGGATCAGGTAAATCACAGCCTGCGCGGGGTAGTTGACCTTCAAGAGGTTATTGTAGGAAACTAGTGGAATCAAGATTCGAATCTGAGACCTCTTCTAGAGGGAAATCGGCTGCGTATCACTGCCCAAGCCTTGAAGCGTCTAAGATTGTGATTATACTCATTTAACATTGGCTAGTTTGGTAATTACACCGTTTGAAAATGGGCTAGTTTGGTAATTATACTTTTTAAGCCTTAGGGCATGTACAAGTGGGTCAAAATGGGTCAGATATAGGGTGTGGAGGAAAATGATGTGTGAAATGACCAAAAGGATGAAGAGAATATGAATGATCTACTTGATTGAAGTGCGGATGTGTAAAGAGATATTTGGTTGTAATTTATGGAGCAACGGCTTGCATATGTAAAGCTCTCACCTTGGCTTTTGGACCTAAATGCCGTAGAACGTTTTTAAAACCAAGCAAGAATGGGTCATGTTGTACATATGGATTGTTCTTGAATTGCGCGTCATAATATCTGGAGATGGCAAAATGGGTGGGTTGGACTGTGTTGGGTTAACCTAAAACACTTTTGGTCAAAAACTTGTATTAGGATTTAGGAGGTTTTATGCATTGGAAATTCACCTTGATTGCTTTTTAAATGTTTGACCCGTCAGAAATAAACATAAGACATAGCCTTGGCCGACTCATTCATATCAAAGTTGTTACTAACGTATCTACTTTTGGATGGCAGGTGAAATAAACATAAGACATAGCCTTGATTGCTTTTTTTATGGATTTAGCGACCAAGTATGCTAAAGCCGTTGGTAAACACAGAAAGTAAGTTTTGATTTTGAAAACACGCTTTGAAGATGCAGTTGCATACCTTGCATGCTCAATGGGAGACGTTATTCAGGTACCATAAACGGAAGCATTAGTGTTTTGGCAACTTAACTTATTTTTAGCGTTTTGCTTTTGAATAGTTATTCTGCTTCACTCAATATATGCTGGTCTATTTTTTTTTCTTTTAATTAAATTTATGATATGTGCATCAACCGTTAATGGGAATAGTCTGGTCTTGGTCTAGTGAGGTTGTAGCTCAACTTTTAATTGTTAATTTCTTCTATCTTTGAGACATTTGCTGTCCGTTTTGCACTTTAGTTTTTGGTATTTAATATCTTATATTATACACATACAAGTGTTGGCATGATATGTTTTAGAAACTCGAAGATAAGTGATATATTTATTCGTGCTAAAGATATTACTCTGATCTAGAGTCTAGACGAACATCGGGAAAGAGCTATTAAAGAGAGAAAAGAAAGGGAAAGAAAGATTACTGTAATTCCGTGTTTCAAAGTTTGAAGGACTTGGGAACACAACGGTAGCGTGAGGTGAGAGAAGAGACGAGCCATCTACGGATTAGGCAAAAAGAGAGCAGTAGAAGCGCATAAGGTATCTACGAGTTCGCCGGAAAAATAAGGCTTTCAATTTATCCTTTATGGAGAATTAGATGGTCTTCCCGAACAGACCTTTTATTTGGTAAGTAACATCGATTAGCTACGGCGAAGGCAATGAACTTAGAAATGAGGAGCAATTTGAAGAAATGACGACCCCTAATCGAATAGTTTGGGATTCAGAAGTGAAGAGAAGCTGACTTGAAATATACTTCTAGCAAGTTTGACACAGCATGTCAAGTACCTATATTCTTTCATTAAAATTATCCAAATAATTGTTTTGTTGATGATCAAACGCAATTGTGCAAACTTAAATGTCACTACAGAAACCAAATGTAAAAAACATGAATCAAACCTACAAAAGGATTAGTTCACTAGATAAAAACATACACAAAACATCTTTTCCTATGATCTCCCTCTGCCCCTACCAAACCCACCGCCACGTCCACCACCACCACGAAAACCACCACCTCTGCCACCTCTCGGAGCACCTCTGCCACGGAAAGAACCTCCACCACGCCCACCACCTCTACCTCCTCTCCCACCACCACGTCCACCACCTCTTCCCCCAGCTGCTCCCCTACAAAATCAAAGTTAAAAGATACAAAACTAAATCATTAACATGTACAAAAACATATGATTTGAATGGATGTATGACCAATGATCAACTTCAAGAATCAGATTCTTGATCCTAGGTCAAGAATCACATAATGACATTCCTCATTAACTTTGCAATAATAACATTTTAATATCCAGAATAAAATCGAGCTAAGAGTGTCCAAACACCGTAAAAACGACCTAAGCAAAGCATGTCAGCCATTTTGGCCCGTTTGAGATCTCAACGGTTTTGTTCACAATACAGCAGTCTTAACATTTCGGGTTAGTTTGAAACCTGGGAACGATCTGTTAACCCGTTTAACATTTCATTACTTAAATACTTTTCCATTTTAGATTCTAACACAATATAATGATTTAAAAAAAGAGCCGTCAATTCGTCAAACAGCCAAAACCGAAACCGTTCAAACCACCAAACCAGCCAACATTTAGTTTGTCATTTCCGAAGAACCATAGTTAAAACATCAGTCTACATTCGATCTAGAATATTCATCAAACCCTTACCCGACCGACCATGAACACCCCTTAGATGCAGCAAAAGCAACTAATATACCAAGCAAACAATCAAAACAGAAACGTACTTTGGCTGCGGAAGAAACCGGGCTAGCGGCAAAAGCTTGGCCGGGTCAATATAAAACTTATCACCAGCAGCATACGAATTTGCAATAATTCCTTCCAACATTTTAACTGAAAAGAACTACAAATTCAACAGCAAACATAACCCATATCAGCACAAACCTTAATTTACAAAAAGTCACAACAAAACCAGTAAAAGATAATAATAAAATACTCACAGATTCATTGATGGGACCAAAGATCTCATCAACTTTGCCTATCTGTGTCTTGTTCTGAAGATAAATTGGAGCATTAAAGTAAGGTATCTTCTCATTAGTAAGCTTTGTTACTGCATCTCCCTCACACGCATGAACAAACGACGAAACCTCTGCATAATCAACAACAAAATCAAAATGATTAACGATTTTTTTTTTGACTAAATAGCGGTTTCCATTCAAGCTTTTTTAACGTTTAACAAAGTCCGGCCACCCACGCCCGCGATAGCAGATAGCGCTAGTGACCCGACCCGTCACCAAGGTTTGAAAGTATTGCCTCACTAGGCGTAATCCTCGAAACGACCCAAGGCGGGAATAAAAAATAAATATAAAATGATATATCCTATAAAAAATAAAATATAACTAATTTCGTCCTTAAATTCATCAAACGCACACATTAAAAAGACATGGAATATTTACAAGTGACACAAAAAGTCCAAAAACATCCCCCGAGGCGCACATGAGGCGCATGTTTTCTTAGCACCACCTCAGCCTATGAGGCGCACATACAAAAGAACTACCCGAGGCGCGGCCTCATACTCGTTTTTTGGGCGTCTCAACCGTTTTTTTTTAAACTATGCCCGTCACCAATTCCAAAGGAAACACACCGTCCAAAAGGCCCGCTATGGTAAAACCCCTGGCTCGGTCATGACATTTTGTCACAAACTCGACCTTCCCTGGAGAAAGTTATGATGGCTAGAGCACTGCCCCTTTGGTGGGTTTTCTTTGATGTTAGAATAACAATTTACAATAAAGTAGCAGGTAAGGTAAACTTGCAACAAGCTACGTCACGCCGCAATCCGTTTTTGGATAGTAAAACCGATCCTACTAATTTAACAAAAAAAAAAAAATCAACCGTAAAACAAAACCAATGCTACTAATTAACGGGTTTGTAGGCAAATCAATAAATTGGGTTTACAATAATAGTACGAACCTACAACTTCCTCTGGTGGGCCTTCATTGAACCGGTCACCACCGAACCGGCCACCTCCGCCGCCTCTGCCACCACGGCCGCCACCGAACCGGCCTCCGCCGTCTCTGCCGCCCCTGAAACCGCCGCCTCCACGACCTCTGCTGCTGAATCCGCCGCCTCTTGGTGGTCGCATTGTGGTTGAAGAAAACTAGGGTTTTGTGAGGGTTTTAGAATGTGCCTCTTGGCCCTTGTACATTTGCCTCTTTAAATCATTGGACATTTATTTATGTTTAACACTTATTTTTTTTAGGTACCCTTGTGAAATAAAAAAAACAACAACGTAACAAAACTTTTTGAGTAAAAATTATTTTTTGAGTCACTCTGTTTTGATCGTTTTAACTACTTCAATCCAAATTTAAAATGTTTATCTGAGTACCTGATTTTTCTAATTGTGACTATTTGAGTCCAATTTACTAATGTCGTCTAATAAGTCAGTTAACTAGAAGGGCATTTCAGTCAATTACATCCAAAGTACAAGTTTTTAATGCACAAGTTACAACATTATTTTGCTCATATTATTATTATTTTATATTAATATTATATGTATTTTCTTTACATATATAAAATATAAATACACAGTCATACACAAAATAACATAACCGCTACTTCTCTCCCCCAACCCACTGCTCCACCCTCATCACCCACCAATGTCCTCCCCTCACCATCTGTCGTCTAGTCCGTCAGTTGGACAACCACCACCACACAATCATCCCTGAACAGTCCATTTTCACTAGAAAAAACCCATAATATAAAACCTCCCTCCATGAGCAGTCAGACCAAATAAGGCTTATATATGCTATTGGAACCCTAATCCTTCATTGGAGATCGCTTCAGAATATCCTCTCAATTTAAGATACCAGATAAGTGAGATAGAGAGAGATGATGGTATTGGTAGTGGACTGATGGTGGTGGTGTTTGATGAGAGAGAGGGAGAGAGAGACGGTGTCTGTGTGGGAAAGTGGTGATTGTGTACAGTGATGATGTTAACGATGGAGGTCGAATCGTTGTTAACTTGAGCCATTTGCAATAGGTTATCACGTCAAATTAGATTTTTCAACCCCAGGACCCTCCTGGGGTAATCAGCTAGTACATAAATAAAACAAAACAAATTTCAGCTTCAATTAGTCGTGTTTGTGTCAAGCCGCAAAAATCCATGTTTTTAAGTGCATATGTTGATACCATTCAGTGTCAACACCAACTCGAAACCATGAACCATATACCACCCCCGTCGATTCTAGTTCCAACATCAAAACAACTAACACGACCCAACTCATTCACAAAACTCGATTTATGTACTACTAACAAAATGGGAATTTACATCCACAAAATTTACGCATCACCTGCTATCAAAACCGATACAGCATACTTAAATGCAAAGTTTTTGTGTTTTGCTTATTGCATAATAATCGTATAATGATCACAACCTACCAGTCTTTTTTCTCTATTATTGTACTATACCAGCCTGTATGTAACACTGGTTCTAATCTGTTACAGCAAAAAAAACACTGATACAGTGCGTATCACGCTATAAATGCATAGCAACATCAAAAATTAAACAAAATCTCATCAACATAGTTCAATCAAGATTGAAGGCAAAATGTATATGTACTTTACTATTGCATATCATTTCACCTTACTGATTAGGCCTTTATCCTTGAAGATTCACCGACAGCATTCTCCATCCGCGTGTACCACTCGCCAATTCTGGTGTGCTCAACCATATCATTACCTGACCTTAGATAACGGATAGGTCTCAACACTCCATAGACAGCAAGGTCAGCCAGATTAGGTTTGGACCCACCTGATGCAGTCGTAAGAAATAACATTAATAATAAGAGTTTTTTTAAATAAGCATCAGATCGGGAATATATTGCTTGATATATTTGTGAAGCAACTCCTTAAAAATCTCTAGCATTTAGCACCATTGGCCTAACTACTGCACTGGGCCCATCCAAAAAGCACCCTCAAATGAGTCCAATAGGTCAACCATAAAATTATAATTAAAAAACAAGTCAAAATTACCCAAAATGTATTCAGAATGTATAAACCTACTAAACTGTATTATTACAAAAACTAAGGTATCATTGTAATAATATAGTTTTTTCTAATCATATTTAGAGCCCTAATTATTGTAGAAAATAAAAAAAAAATGTTTTCGTGTGTTGGTCAACCTGACCCGATGTCCCAATCCTATTTAATCTGAACACATTTGACATGTTACCCAACTCGCCCATCTTGCCACCTCTACAAGCTTATCAACTGTGTCAACCACTCAAGGTAGCTATCATTCATTGATTTGTTTTTTACTCCTTAACAGGTCAAAAGGTAAAAAGCAAAACATTTAGCTGACAAGGATATGAGTACCTTCAGTGTATAAACTAGATAAGTGATAACTATTGCGATAGTAAAGTCTTTAACCGAATTGCACATTAATTGTCTATAATTAATTAGACTCAATGCATTTGGGCAAACCCAACCCTACCCACCTGCCCATTCTGACACCTCAATGTTGATAGGTACAAGCAAAATAAAACATAGAATTAACACTGAAAAAAAGATCAAAACGTCACCAAGAAAACTGACCTAAAAAATCCCTGCCGTCAAGTGCATCAACCCAGGTTTCAGCAGCTTCATACAAGGCTTTCCTTTCATCAGTGATATTATACTTCTTCTTCAGTTTCTTGGACACAAAATACATAGCAGCAGCCCCCGCGTATTTTACGGTATATTTTTCAGTAAAACCAAAATTACCTGACTTGCAAAGAGGGAAATATAAAGTTTAGGATTGTTCTGAATTCTTTACAAATATAAACAAAATATATGTATACTAAGTTAACTTCAGTATACCATATTTGTGGCGTACCATTGCTTGTGATATAGTCGAAGGATTCCAGAGCCTCAGAAGTGTTCCGGTAAATATTCGGTGATAAAACATGCACCAAATGATCATCAACCCACCTACATTGCCCCACTCTTCATTAGCACTATTAATAACCAACTCAATGACACAAAACAAATGAGAATCCAGAAGCAAGATAAGAATATGATCCCCACCCAGTCACCCACTTATCTTTACATCTGTTATTTGAAGTTGTAATAGTAGATAATTAGATGTTTAAGGTGTTCAAAGAACTACAGACGCGTCAAGAATTTAATAGATAAAATGACATTTTTTGTGAAAAAGTAGAGACTGGTTTGTAGAATGACGATAAAAGTCTCTAAAATTAGATTCAACCTAAATAATTATTGTTGTTGCACCAAGTATGAAACAAACTATTTAACCTAAATATTCAGAAGCAAAATTTGCTGATACAAACATTAAAAACCCATATTTACAACTTCAACCTACTATAATCAAGGTAAGAAGTTCCAAGAGGTAAACCCAAAGTTCCAAACAACCCCTTCGTGCTTTATATGAACATTTGTCTGTTAATTATAAGCCAACTCAGCATGTCATATCTAGAATACTAGGTCACACCATATGATTTTCATATACCACAAGTAAGCCTCTATTTGATCACGGACTTCGATTCAGGACATGCCTTCTATAGCATTGTACATTTAAACATTTTTCTCAATACTTCTGAAACTTAGAGGCTGTTTGGTTGATTAAGTGCTGAATCATTAAGAGGTCTGAATGGTTAAGTGCTAAATCATTAAGTTGGACCTCTTAATGGTTAGTGTTTTTGTCCCACATTGGTATGAGAGCCTCATTAAGGTTGAACCTAGTTCAGTGCTTAATGGTTCAACAACATCTCAAGTCTTAATGGTTCAGCCTTAACCATTCCATTCAAAAGCTGAAACAAACACGCTGAATGCTGAATCATTCCGCGCTTGAATGGTTCAAAGCCTCGTTAAGAGGCTTACCAAACAGCCCCTTAGACATGTACCATAACTTTATATGTGACATAAGAAAAAGAACATGCAGAAGAAGCATACCGACGCCACTTCTTTTCTTCATCATCATTGTCAATCAATGAATTTGATTTAGTTGGACTGAGCTTGTTTCTCAGCTGATCAATAATAGCTGCAAAAAAAAAACCCCAATAAATTATAGAATTCTATCACCTTTAATTCAAGCTTAAATTTCTGAACTTCAAGAATGAAGAGAACGTCAGTCGGTTTCAATAAATTCAAATAAAACCTGATGAATCTTCCAGCCGTTCACCATCGACCACAAGAATAGGCACCTTCTTGTAATCAGACCATTTGATTTCCTTCTTACTAAGTGGATTCACCTCCACAACTTTGTATGGCACATCATAGTAATCTAGAAATGCTGGAAAACAAACAAAGTAGGTGTCATAAATCCATTTTCCTTGCTTCTAGACAAAGTTTAAAAGAACGGAAACGAGCTTCGAGGCGTCTTCCCTTCGCCTCATGAGGCGTAAGCCTCGAGGCGAACCGAGGCGTAAGCTCGAGGCGCAATCAAAAAATAAATATAAAAATTATTTGTCTATAAAAAATAGAATACTTGACCTAGATAAGTCTAAAACATCGAAAACACACATCAAAAATAAAATAATTGACCAAAAAAGTCTAAAACACCAAAAAAAAAAACACATAAAAACACCCTAAACCACCCGAGGCGCACCTGAGGCACACATTTTCTTAGCGCCTCAGCCCTTAGAGGCGTATGTACAATCTGAACCCCATGAGGCGCGCCTCAGACTCATTTTCTTAGAGTTTCGCCTCAAGGTGGCGTACGCCTCACCCTTTTTTTTAACCATGCTTCTACATACCTTGCTTCCCTCACAACGCATACCTAAAACAACTTGACCTTTGCTACAATAAATCTTAAAACACAAACATACACAAGGATTTACTATATGGTTCTTACATTGCAGAAACTAGGAGTTATGAGCCACATAAAATCATTCTTAGACTTCTTATACCATGTCCTTACCTTCAGACTTTCAAGAAAAGAAAAAAAAAATCTGCCTTTGATCTAAGATTCTAAGGATCTAACATGATATTCTGCATGGCACAACTATAAGTGGTGACATAGTTTCAAGCTTAGGAAAATTATTCGCAACTATAAAACAACTAACCAAACAGTGTTCACTTCATCATCATTCAATTTTTTTCAAGCACTTTCGTTCATTGTTTTCAAAAGCTTGTCTTCAAAACTACTATTAGGGAGTGTTTGGGATTTCTAATTGATAACTGCTTATTTTGTTCTGATACAAAAGTAAGGTGTTTTGACTTTTGAGGATGTATTACTATTCTAAGATTACTTAATAAGCTGTTTCAAATAAGAGAACCAGATAAGCAATTTCAATAAGCAATCAATCACCAACAACAATGCTCTTTATCATAAACAATGAACCAAATTGAGTTCACGGTTCACCTTATCATCAGTCAGTTACTCAGTTTTTAGTTACTTATTTTCCTGCACTTATGTTCATTGTTTTAAAACAGTTGTCTTCAAATTTACTACGACAACGGGGTGGTTAAGAATTCTAATTAATTAATTAATTATAACCGCTTAACTGTTTATTGCGTTTTGAAATGAAAAAAGGCGTTTAGAGGATGCATCGCTATTCTTAATTGCCTAATCAACTGTTACAAAGGAGAGACCGATACCGCAACTCCAATAAGCAATCTCAAACACTCATACTCACACCAAAACATACAAACCTAACTACTATTGTCAAGTCAATCACATTACATAAAACACATATTAAAGATACAAACAAAACAATAGCTACTGTAACATGTTAACATCAATAGCCTCCAGCCTTAAAACTATATATAATTAAAACTATATATAATAAAATAATAATATAAAACTTGCTAATCACAAAACCTAATTATAAAAAATAAGAAAGTAAATCAGCAATACCTTTAACCTTATTACAAAACGGACAGGATTCATACTGATACAACACAATCTCCTTGGGAATCAGATCTGAATGAACCGGTTCTTTAGCATACGCCTCTTTCTCCGCCAATAAGAAGGCGCCAGCACCGGCTGAAGCAGCAAGAAAGCCTAACGACATAATAAGTTTAGTCGGTCCAATAGAACCGCTGGAGGAGGAGATGGATCGTATGGATGAAGAGAACCAGCGGCGAGAGGATGTGGCGGCATTGGTGGTGATATAGGAAGCTGCCGGAAAGAGGATGTGGTGGTCGGAGGAGGATAGGGTGGCGCGTGAGAGAGAGGCGGCGGCGAGTGTAGAAGCTCTTCTCATGGTGGTGGTGATTTAGGGTTTACGGTGGTTGTGGTATGGTGGTGGAGAGAAGGTTTTAGAGGTGTGTGGAAAGTGGAACGTGATTGGATGGATGGTGTGGGTTTGTGCTACCTGGTGGACTCGGGACCGTGTGTGTAGGTTGTTAGACATTTATTTGTGCTACCTGGTGCATGTTTGGCTCTCCTTATTTGGCCTTCTTAGAGCATTCACATTAGGTTATGCATATTTTTGTAAGTGAAATCTCCATATTTTGATACTAGCCGATTACCCCGGGAAGGTCTCGGGGTTGAAAAATTTAATATGATTTAATAAAAAATGATAAAAAAAAAGAAAACTCAAATCACGAAAAGATTAAATAACTTAAACATAATCAATCTTAGTTAAAAAACATTTATTTAAATAAGTTAGAAAAATAAAAAGCATAAACCATATTAAACATAATAAAATATTAAAAGGATAACCTTCAACATATAATCATCTTCACGTAAATTAAAATATGTTACAATTTGATTAATGAATAACCTGAACACTTTGTGTTTTTTTCTGTATGAATATAACCCCACAAAAAATAGTCGTTTTTTTTTCGTTTTTATATAGCACTATGGTACTCGTTGGAAAGATAATAAAACGCTCGTTAATTTGGTGTAATTTTTTTATTTAAAAAATCTCGAATATAAAAGATATTTATGTTTAAAAATTATGGGAGAAACATAAGAGAGAAAAATTTAAATTTGTTTTTAAATTCTTTTTTTCTAAAATAACTCAATTTAATTTTAGTAATTGAGAATTAAGAGAAAGAGAGATAAATTTAGAAAAATACTCAAAAACACAAAAAACACTCAATTATTAAGCCACGTGGCACTCTCAATAGGCATATATGCTTTCTTTTATATATATATATATATATATAGATGTGATAGTAAATACTCCGTAGTTGTGAGTAGAGGAGAAAGAAAATTTACTATTCATCTTTATATTTGATATGGAACTGTTCACCCTCTATAATTTTTTAATATTTTTTAAAAGTGGTTGTGACTAAAGGAGATAGAAAAAGTAATGCTAAAAGTATAAAAAATATTATTTAATTAAAAAGGAGAGATAAATGAAGCGAATTTTAATGTAATATGTGGTTGTAATGGTTGTGATGGATGAAGATGGAGAACCTGATGACATGTGAATACTCTTATAACTTATTGACTCAATCAAAATGTTAATAAGGATAAAATATTGTTTGGGTAATGGGTTGAAAAGGAGGTTTTTGTGGGTTGAAAAGGAGATAAGTTATAAGTTGGAATTTGTAACTTTTTAATTAAATAGATAAGGAGATAGAAGATGGAGAGCCAAACATGACCTTACAGCCTGTCCCCCACCCCCAATATTTAAGGAAAAATCATAGTTTTTTAAGTTTACATTTGACATCCCATTCCCCATTCATATCCCCTGTAAGTTTTTTTTTTATTATTATTTTCTTTATTTACAACCAAGATCAAACCACCCCGCCACCTTCAATTTGTATTATTTAATTATTATTAAATGAGATAGGAGATGTATGGAAGACCCCATATAAGGTATGAGAATAGGGGTTAGGATGGAATGATTTTTTTGTAGGATTTTCTTAAATTTTAAGAATGGGGGAGGGGTTGTGAATGCTCTTATATTACACCCATCGCCCTTTTTTAATTTTTTTTAACGGCTAATGAAATTCACCAAGAACCTCATTCGGAGTCCCTACTTAGTTAAATCAGAACCCCTTCCACCCGGTATAGCCAGACATGTAAGGAGCTCCTAATTTCACCAAGTTCACCAATTTCGGGGAAAACTCGACTATCCATTCATCCGAAAGCACAACAATGGAATAATTGGTAAAACCCGGCGCTCTCAAGAATCGAACCCATGACTTTTTAGCCATATGTCTTCTATCATTGAGCCTGCATGCCACTCCACCATAAGGTAGTTGGGTGCCGCCCTTTTTTAATGTGATACTATTTGTTAAAATTAAAACTAGTGGAATTTCCACGTGTCTTATGTGGGGAGTTCGGTTGATTAGTTCGGTTTACTACGTTATCGGTGTTGTATAGTTGTACAAGCATATTATGAAATCGAAAAATAAAACCCGAAACAGTCAACATTTGGCTGTTAGGATGCCCACTAAGTTTATGGGAAGTCTAAGTCTATTAAAATATTTCAAAGGTTGAGGTGTGAAGAAGCGTCTCATGCTATTGCCACATCACCATTTTAGGGTGTCAAACACCGCCTCACCATGTTAAAATGAGCCGTCAAGGGGCTCATTGTGAGTTTGCTGGCGGATGCGAGAATGAATACGTGAAGTGAACCCCATTTTTAGAATTTTAACCAATAAGGAAATTCCATTTGAAGGGTTGGTGTCACTCCGTACTCCTTAGTCCACACCCTGTAGCCTAATAATCTAGACTGCTCATTGGGCCTGAACTTGAGAGTTATTGGGCTTTAAGCCCAAAAACAGTAAATTGTTGCGTTATTGGGTTTACGCTGGCCCATATGCCCATAATAGTTTAAGTCCATATATAAGCATATAATGTTCGTTTAAAGACTTGGAAATATACCAAACGGGTATGATAGCTCAAAACAGTCAGGTTTTGTGTTGTTGGGCTATCAGCCCAAAATAGTGATGTTTAAGGTTAATGTGCCAACCTTAAGCCCAATAAGTTCATGTTCAACAAAATCCGTTTTAACCATTCAGATTACTCTATATATTTACTTAAAACGTGTCTTTGAGCTTTAAGCTCAGAAAGTGTGAAAGGCAGCATTAGTGCATTACACCAGATAGGCTAATTACACTGTTTGAGTGTTAAAAAATCATCTTAATGGCCAATTTCGTTTGTAAATAAAGTTGGACTTTGTTATAATATTTCTATGGGCGGGGTGGTTCATGATGGCCACTCCGTGATAGCCGTGACCATCACGACCACCGCCCTTACCAAACCATCACAGGCGTGAGGCTAGGATTTCGTGACAGCCATCACGATAGTGAGAGAAGTAATAAAAGGGGTTGTTTGCTTGGGAATGAGGTGTGATGGTGTGATACACCATCTCATGTATTTGAGGTGACACAATCTAACTAGGTGTGATAAAACCCACCGTGGTAATAGCCCTGCCCACCCTAAAGTTCATGAGCCGAATAAATTTGTTCAAAATACCCCAGTCCCAGTTTGTGGGCTTCTTGGGTCCAAAAAAATGGGGTTAAAATTAAATTTGAGTCCAATACTCAATAGACTTATTAGTGTCATAACTAAATACGCTACCTAAGTATCTTTTTTTTTTTTTTTTGAAGAGACGCTACCTAAGTATCTATAAACCAAAACACTTCTCAATTTAAACACACTACCTAAGTATTAAACTCTTCTTAAAAACCTTTTAGAAACAGTATTGAGTTTGCTAAAGCACTTAATTTTAATTTTAATTTTTTTTTTTGAGAGCGGCAGAAATATATACAAAACTAGCAAGCCGCTAGCAAAGATACAAAGTAGAAGTTATATAACGAGGAGAGAACTCCTAATCCACTCACCCACGAGACATGTAATTTTCTATTCCTATCCAACCATAAAAAAGAAAAATTGAGAATAGAATAAGATCTTTACTCCGCTCATCACAAGAAAAAAACGCACTATTTCAAAAGTTCCATATCAATCCACCATGCTATAAGAATGATCCAATGAAAGAGTTTTCGTTTCTTTGTTGAAACTGGCATTGAGTAAAGCTATACTAAGATACCCAAACACGTAAGATCTACAATCTACGAGCCACCCAACCACTTGGAATTTAGCCAAACAAATGATCTTATAGATTCCTCCACATTAGAAGATCGAGGATATAGAACACTTGGAAATTAAGGTACCTTTATATGTATTAACTCTAGATACTTGGTTTATAAGTAATACTAAAAAAAAGAAATGCAAATAAAAACGGTATTTACCATGCTCATTTTGTTGGTACCCAAACATTTCATTTTTATTGTACCCAAACATTTCATTCTGAATAACAAAAACCCAAAACAAACAAACAAACACACACACTTTGGAACAAGCTAAACTAGCTAACATGCTCTATCTCGTTAAGATTAGCAGCAGCTGAAATTGATGCTGAAACTCCTGCGGGGTGAGCCGTCATGTCATCAGTGTTCCTCCTCTCCGCGCTCAACACACCCTCCGCGTCCTCTCTTGTAGCCGCCTTATCCGCTGGTAGTTTCACTGTTGCATCCTGTCAATGCTCAAGTAAATACATGTTAATACATAAAGGAAAAATCATCAAGACATCTTGACCAATGATATTAACAAAATAGCCTTAACCTTATTTCTTTTACAATTATATCAATTCGACTTTTTTTAGTTAAGAAATTGACTTGACATATTATCCCACGCTAGATGGAAATTTATTTCACAAAAATTAAAATCCATTCTCTGCGCTAGATGGAAATTTGTCGCGGCAAAACTAAAATATGTTACGCCAAATGACACTCGCATAAAGCGATCATTTTTGGTGATTTTCTCATATGTAAACACGAATCAAAATGTGTTGGATATCAATTCACACAAACTCCCTGAGCTATATTCCGGTATATACATATATATACAAATGATGTATGACGGTTAAGGATGGTGGTTAGGATTTGGCGCCACTAACAGTTTGAATAACGGTTACTCAACGGCATTCTAATCCACCTTAAAACCATCAAACATACTTATGCAAATACTAACCTAAAGATTGTTCCTAAGGTGAATAATACAATTACTACACACACTTTTAAATAATTAAATACATACACATAACTAAGTTTATATAACGTTATTAAAATGGACAATGTATATATTGTTCAAGAAACTAACCGTTAGAATTTCACCAAGTTTAACTTTATCTTCTTCGCGTGTAGAAGTGTTTAAATTGGCAGCTGATTGAGCTTGAGCTGCAATTCCACCAGGTATCACTACACTACTACCAGTAGCCCTGACCTCTGCTGCTTGAATTGCGGCTGCATCACTCTGTTCCACCGCTTTGTTCCCCGCGGTCCTCGCTGTAGCTTCGAGTGCTTCTCCAATCGTTATAGCGCCCTGTTGGTGAAGAACTCCCACCCCACCGCCTTGTTGGAGCACCGGTGTAGCGTCCACATGCTGCCCTACAACCTGCCGAAAACGAACTTGTACTCACTTCACAATAATTGTTTACTTCGACTTGTAAGTTACAATTTACAAACAACGTGATGTGCACACACATAAATACGTTGTTAGCCATGCCATAACTTCGCTTATGGAGGCATCGAACTGTAGGAAGTACAAAACGTTGCTAAAAGACAACTAAAACATTGTTAAGCTAGGGTTGGACACTGAAACGTTCGCCTTACGACTAGATTTAAGAAACCGGATAAAGTTATAAATAGTTACAAATAGGGACAACAAAACAAAATAATTTTTTTTATGTTTTGTTGTGAATATGAAATTTTAATAAATTACGGAGACTTAAAACAAATAAAATATAAAGTTTCAAGTAGTAAATAAAAAAAAACAATTACATTTTAAACGTAAAAAACAGGCTTAACATATCGGACCAAAATTCATGCCCAACTCACATACAACAAAGTCCGGTTTTTAAAACTATCCTCATATTTTAGAAAGCGGTTGGGAGCGTTCTAATATTTTTGTAAGGTGATTGTAAACGTGAGGAAGAAAAGTAATGATAAAAGTATAAAATATTATTTAACTGAAAATGAGACTAAAAATATATTAATTTTTTAATGTAACAGATTACCGCGAATGCTATAACAAAGTTTGTTATGTGAAGTGTTAAAATATTTTAAAAAGCTTAACTAAAATTCGATAGATATTCAAACCAAAAAAAAAAATGGGTAAAAAAAAACCTGGCCAGAGATGGTTTCCGTGACAACACGGGCACCAGGAAGGTCAGTAGCCGTAACAGTAACTCCTTTATCACCGGTTACGCTCAAATCTTGACGGCTAACTAACCCGGCCCGTTCGTTAACGGCAGCAGCCGCCTGCATAGCGGCTGCGGTGCCACCTTTTTGGGTTCGTCCGAAAACTGTGGTCTCCGCCGCCTGCATCATGGCAGCATCTTGTGGTGCCACCGCTTTCGTCGCTAATTCGCCGGAAACCTGAAACACGTCACCGTATGTTATTGGAATATTATCTTTTTGTTGTTGTTGCGATTGGTCCTGACTCATATTTGGTTGTGGTACTGGTTGTAATCTACTGTTGTTGGTCGGTAAACGGTTGTTAAATATAATATATATGTTGCTTGTCGTACACGTATGAAGTGGTGTGGATGGTTACTCGTTTACGAGTGTACACGTGGAGTGTGATGGAGAAAGGTGGTTGTTTTATAGGTATACGTGTTATGGTCTGGTTCATTGAAAGTAAAATGAGAGGGAATAACGAAATACGTATGAAACTTTTTTTAAAATGACTCAGGTTCAAATATTAGGGGTGTAAACGAGCCAATTCGAGCTCACCTAAGCTCTAGCTCAGCTCGTTTCAAGCTCTATTTTGAAAACTTGAGCTCGGCTTATTTTTTTAGTTATTAATTATAAATACACATATGTACTTATTGTTATTTTTTATTTATGATTATAATTTTTTATATATAACATATACATATTACTAGGTTAGAGTCCCGGGTGTACACCCGGTATAACCCCAAGTCAAATAAGAAAGTTATTTTATAAATATTGTAATATACAAGATTTTATTACGTATTATAAATTTCTATGAATTTTGGTTACTTGGATAATATCATAAAAAAGTTTAATGTTACCAATAAAATGATATATGAATTATACAATGATTGATTTGACGTCATCATTAAAAAACAAATATTGAAATAAAGATGCTGTCATGGTTATTTAAACGACATGCAAATGACACCATACTGGTGGTTGACCAAATAACAAAAATAGAAAAAGCTAACGCGCATCTTGTTGTCTGTTTGCTTTCCATTTCGTGGTATTAGATTTCTTTTTCCTTGTATGTCTAAACGGAAACAAAAAAAATCCGGTTTTCATTTAGTTTTTTCCTTTTTAAGAAAAGGTCAAACTGATTTGTTTGGGCTCACAAGCCTGCTCTAACTCGACAAACGAAGTTCAAGCTTGAGCTTGTTTGGGCTCGATTTGTTTCGAGCTTTTTTTTGGAACAAAGATCGAGTAACTCGGGTCGTTTGCACCCTAGATCTTGTCCTAAAAATGAATTCCATAGATGTTCAATCATGCCAACTCGCAACATAAAGTCTTTTAAGTCTCCTGAAAAGTTCGTTCACAAGTGTCACAACCTGCATACAAAAATAAAATGAAAAAATAAATATCAATATTGTATATAACATGAAATAACTATATTGGATTTAATTAATACTCAAAAACAAAACATAAAAAATATCACATAATATCTAAGTCTTCTGTGTGCACGGAGTATGTTGTATCTTTATTGGTTAAATCGGTATCATAAAAAAGCTAAAAAAAAACCGATGCAATGACTAATTTTTTTTTTTGTGTAACAATAGAATGAAGTGGTGTTTGGCATTGCCTTTTTCAAGTGTGTGACAGAATTCTAAAGTATATTAAAAACTTACATGTAAATATATATTTTTTATACAATATTGGATAACTCTAATTGAACATCTTTCACATCCCTTCAATAAAATATAAAAGATACATAATCATAAATACGAGTGATGTGAGCTTTGTACCAATGCCTTATCATTATTATGTTGGTTTCTCTATGACCTGAGAAAGGAAATACATGCAACTATTAAAACATTACACTCATATATTTTACTTTTTTTTTCCACAATTCATGACTTTGAACTATGAATTCAATGTAGATATGCAAATTGAAAACTTCTTGGGTGGAAATCGAATGATATTTGTTCATCAGCTAACATATGATGCTTGTAGATTTTTTTGGAACATTAAATATAGCTTGTGTGGCTAAAACAATTGTCAGATTGATATGATCCATTGAATTGCAAAGTGGTTATAGCGGAATGTGATAAATATATCAATGTACATATTCATATGGGCTATATTCCTTCAGACAAACATATAAATTAATCTTTAGTTTAGTTTAGTTTCACGATTACTTTATGTTGATTGCTTGTATTTATCCAAAAACTAAAAATAGATCATAGACTTGCTACTATTATAAATCTTAGCGAAGCAAAGGTACAAATATGAATTCCAGAACATAAAAGGATTAATAAAGTAGGTCATTACCATTCAAGTACGAATCTCTTTAACAATCTCTTATTTTCATAATACTTGACAATTTCTAATTCAGTATCTCTAGTAGTTTAGTAATCCGCCTCTATCCGCCTCTATTTATTTGTTCACCTACATAAGCAAATATTCAATCTAATCAACTCTGATTGTGGCATTATTTTATGACCCATCAACTTTTATGTATTGCGTCTATAGATTGGAATGCAGAGCTTGGATTACAAAGAACCCTAATTGTTTTTCCAGCAAAAAGCATGGATTATGACATGTGCACTGGAATATATTATCTCACAACATATCTTAAAACAGAAAAAAATAAAGGAGAAAAAAAAGATATACTTTACATGTGTTATAGAAAATAAGCTTCGGGAATGAATAATGTAATATATTAAGTGCAGGGATATATGAAATCCCAAGGGCCAATTGCTTAAAAAGCCATCACTAACTGACATGTAGGCATATGCGACTCCTAGTCACATTACATTATTCAAACATCATATTACAACTGAATTGAAATAATATATATTTTTTTAATTGTTATCTGTAACTGCTTAGTGGTAATTTTTGTAGATTGTGATTCACAAATAACAATAGATTCACCAAATAACGGCAATGAAATTCACGAAATTAGCAGATCACAATCTTTTTTTTTGAACGGCCAACAAAACACCATATAGGCTGCACCATAACTGAAACCACGCCATAGCCGAATCTCAGCAGTCGAATCTCAGCATCACATTATGGGCTGCACAATAAGACGCCGACTCACCTCCCATCCAGAAACATATCTCAGCAGCCACACCTTTCGAGTCGTTGAATGCCATTTATCTTCTTTATCAAACTGTTCGCCTCCGATGTCAATACTTGCACCTTGACCCGTTTGATGGCTTTGTCACCACAATTATTGCGCATCGAGTCTGCTTAACAACTTGTTTACCAGTTCACCTATATCACTGTCACAACCATAGCAGCTAACTTATTATCCCATTTGATGATATCTTCCACCTTTAAAACTACCCCTAGAATTTAGATCACAATCTAATATCACAAAATCAGCCATCAGATCACATCAACTAAATAGACAAAATGAGGCACCAAATCACATAAAAAACATACATATTAATCGATCAAACAAACTTCAATAAACAATTGTTCTTTCTGTTCCTAGATTAAATCCAATTTAAATCAATTTCATCTACTTATTTTGAAATTCATGTAAAACATATCAAATCATTCAATAGCTTCAACAATTCAATGACATAATATAGAATTAAATACATACAACAAATAAGTGTAGATGTGATTAATGACAAAATTTGTACTCACGCTCTTGGAGTCTTAAATCCAAGACAAATACTAATTTAGGATAGGTTTCCCCTTTTCCATACCTCTTTCTTTGTCGCTTTTATTCGAGCTGATAAACAATGCAAAAATCCATCATAATTTCTAAATTAATAACAATCAATAAACATGAACAATATTCAACAAAATAAGCTAAATATCATTTTTATAGTAAGAATATTGAATCTCTGTTAGCATAAATACATGTTTCAAAGTGGCTAAAATGTACAAATGGATTTTGAAAACAATTAAATACATGATTTGTAATTTTGTATACATAAACCAAGTGATCATTCAAAAACATCAAATAGAAGTGATGCTAACTCAAGTTAAAAAACCGTTAAATCAAATTATTATAAAAAAAGAAATTAGCAAGAAACCTCTCCACCTACATACCGAATTATTAAGTTGAAAATGGAACAAACAAATGTAGGGGCTGGAACTGCGACATGTAATATGAAATTATAAAATTGGTAACCTTTTCAGTATGAAAAGAAGTACTTACAGACATAGCCTCCCATGCTAGATCGAGAATCAGCAGCAATCATCACACCCTCCTTAATAAAAAAGGCAAGGTAGTTGTTCCTTTGATGGCTTTACAATTTTAATAGAATTCTGTTGGAGTCCATTAAAATTTGAGGTAACTAAAGTGTCAAAATCGATCAGAAAAGTTATAATGTATCAATACTTAGTTAGATGTTTGAATAGAAGGATTTAGTAAGTTTTAGGCTTTAAAACAAACTTTAGGTGGCTTGCCCCACTTCCTTTTACGCTAATGATAAAGCATAAACCGAATTGACCCATTCATGAGTAAAAACCTAATATAATTGATAAAAAAAAAAAAACTAAGGTTACCAAAAGCATATTTGTTGATCATCTCTTACTTGCTGGCCATTAGTGAGAAGGGGAACTACTTGCTGAGACTCATGCCTTGTAGATGAGAACAAATCAGCATCACGTCCCTGACAGTGACGTCTAGCCTTGTTGTTTTCTTGAGTGTAATCGAACTCGTTCTCCGGGTCTTCATCTTCATCGCCATCAACCCGAGGGCTCCCTAAAAGAATTGAACACGTCATTTTATTCTGAAAAGAGGAGTTATTTAAGGATCAACTGTCAAACGAAACATAGCCAAAAAGACTGGAAATTTCAAAAAAATAATAATTTAGCCAAAAAGATGATAAATAGATATGTTCATATTTATGTGTATTTAAAACAAACCTTCTGTTCTTGTATCTGCCATTTCTTCCCTTTCCGTTACTCCTCTTCACCCACCTAAAAGATAATAATTTAGGCTGACTGAGAAACCATATGCTTCTGGGCGGATCAGGTTACTCACAAACACATTTCCTGTCTATTCTTTTAAAATTATTATAGTGCCAATTGTGATTACAAAACAGTAACCATTTATATACTTTCACAACTTAGCTAAAGATGTTGCGGTTTCTTTCCACTCCCAACCCCAATGAATTCCCAAAGTCCCCTATGCATAATTCTCTTTAACAGTAGCCGCTTTTTTAACCACTTGAGCGTATAAAGAAGGAAATCTGTCACGGAGCGAGTTGCGACCGGTCCACCTATCATTCTAGAAGCTCGTCTTCTCCCCATCCCCAATCGCCGCCTTAAGTCTTCTTTGATATCTATACCAATCCGTTCGGGGACCTCATCCTTAGTAGCAATATCTTTCCATATGCCCGACACATACTTTTTGACAGGAACGGTTATGCACCATAACCCTGCCATTGTTTCTCGCCTGATACCCTAATAAGATTTATTCTCATCATCATCCTCATCCTCATTGGCGTACTCATTTTCTGTATTGATCTTATCACCAAACAACTTTGATGGCAACAAAGAAGGAACAACCGCTCTTTCGCTAGCCTTTGTTCTCTCTGCTTCTTTAGCAGCAGCCTCAACTCTTTCTCAAAACCCACCATTGATCTCAGCAAATCATCTTCTCTCTCTTATTTCCTCACCTCATCCTTACAAACTCATGCAACTCATCTAAAAAACCAAGAACCATCTAATTTCAGGAACTTCATCATGTTTCTTGTATCAATCAACACCTTTGACATAAACTTATAATTATCATCATCCATTCTTAGCTATGACCCCGTCATATCAAAGAACAATTTTGCTTCATTAACCTTCCCAACCTCTACTAACATGTTCCTTTAACTTGTTATAAACTCCAAAATTTGGTCTAAATTTGGACTCAATCATTGACTTTTAGCATGTGACAATTAAGACAATATTCCTTACTCAAATACAATAAAAATTAGAACTCAGTTAACACTTTGTGAAACAAAAAAAAATCCAGTGAAAGCAAGGGTTAATCGTTTTGAAGAAAAGTAAAAGCTTGTATTATGTACCATCGGAAACGGCCTTTCACATGACAGACATGTGTGATTAAAGGTGCATTTTCCAGCTTTCAAATGGCAATTAGGCTCCATCAGTAAGTTCTTTGTGCAATCTGTTGCAATGAAAAGACAACGAAAATGTGTAGCTGAATTATTGATTAGTTTATAGGCAAAGTGAAGTGTTATTTCAATAGTAGGAATATGTAAGATATTTAAAGAGATACATGCCTGGAATATGTAAGATAGGTTAAGAGAAACATACCTAAAACACTGATGATAACCGTACAATAACTGTAATGGGTCAACTTGATAAGTGTGCATTGCTTTATACATATATATATATATGGATGTAGAGGTGGCATACTGCATTGTTGAGCAAGAACTTAATGTTCAGTTGGTCCCACATTCACATGATTATGAGGGTTGGTTGAAGACAGTTAATCATATTTTGTTTGATCAAATAAAAGTCAACCACCCAAAACATTTGATTATGTAATCATGACATCTTCAAACAGAAAAAAACACAACCATATAACATCTTCTTGAATTATTGTCATTTCACACTAAACTATTTGCACATTAAGACAATGTTGAACAAAACTACTCAAGACTCAAATCTGGTGATAGCATCAATTTAAGATAAAAATTACGTGAGAATACGGCGAAACTTTAATTGAATGAGAAACACAATAATATAACAAAAAAATAGGGCATTGTTAGATTAGCTGGCAAAGTATATAGTCGTAACCAATGCTAGTAATGGTAGGGGTGAGCATACGAAAACCAATAATCGTAAAAATTGAAACCCAACCAAACCGAAAATAACCAAAAGCGACTTAGCCGATCGGTTACGGTTAAGATATGGCCAAAACGAATCATTCGGTTACGGTTTTCCCTTCTTCAATAACCAAAAATACTGAAACCGAACTGATAGTTATATATAGTTTTTTTACTTACACATTAGCAGCTGCTCACACAAGAGGATCCTTTCCAAGCTTGTCTAACCTAAACAAAAGGAATAAAAAGGGGGTATATAATCTAAAACTCAATTGCATTTAACATACTCACATATTACTATATGTATTTACTCTAGCAACCGAGTATGTCATCAGATCTACAACTCTTAAGGCTATATAAATATAACAAAAAAAATATACATCAATCTATTAATCTTGTCAAACAACTTTTAACCAACAATACTTAAAATATATAGTATTTTATACGTACCTTGTCAGGAAAACCAATTGAACTATCACCCATAGTCAACCGACAACAAACCCACCACACTCATTTGAAGCACATCCATTTCAGCAGACTAAAACATCCCTTTCTGCATTAACTTCTTTAGCATGCCGCAAATAACAAAAAAAATGATTAACCTCACATATATAAACCTCAATAGACTAATGGATCATGAACAAAAATCTTTTTTAAAGCAATTTAGCATACCTTTTGATTGGTTTCATTTGCAATCCGTCATGCCTATTTAAGTTCTTCAGCCTTGGCAAGAATTTCCGGGTTGTTCCTGCCAATTTTATGAACTGGTTGTTCCGCGACTTTGTTTTGTATCACTTCTCTCATGAAGCTGATAACTGAATCCATTGCTGAATTTACTCTGTTTATAAAATTCAAATATTCAATATTACCGTAAAAAACAAATAGCAGGTTAACTATATCACCACTTATGATGCAAGTATATAAGTGGATTGATTATCACATATTAGTTTAATGTGTCAAAAGCAAACATCATGACAACATAATTAGACACAACAGGCTCCATCATTGTCCAAAACTATTAATTCTTAACAATCTCTTTTTTATACTTTCCATCACTTGTAATCAAAATAGGAAATTTTTTAATGTACACAAAACCAAACACATAACCCTACAAAACAAACAACTCGCAAGATACCTTCAAACTCTCAACAACACCAGGAAATTACTTCGATTGTACAGCCAAAAATTCGAAATAAAGAAGAATCACTAAAACAAAATGAAAATCAATATTAGGGTTCCAAAAATAAAAGAGGAATCAACATAATCAAGATGTATAGAAAACTTAACATATCTTAAAACAGATATTGAAAATGAGTAAACAGAGAACAATATATATATATACACACACACATATTGGCGGCGCCGGAATAAACAGAGAATGATCGAACATACACATACATATTGGCGTAAAATAAATGTAAGAAATATAAAGATAATCAAACCTTGAGTCAGAGGAACACTAATCGTTTGTTATGACTTGAAATCAATTAGAGAAATCGATTATTACCGATTGTACGGCGGCAGAAGTATGAGGAACCCTAGATACAAAACTTCTTCGATTGTACGGCGGCAGAAGGCGATCGTCCGATCTTGCATCTTGATGTTTTTGGAAGAGATTAGGGTTTCTGAAAGATTTAGAAAGCAGGGTTTGATTGAAGATATTCAAACAGATCAAATGCTAGAGAGGGAGTAGAAGAGGAGAGTTAGGGTTTATGGAGAAAAAGAAGTTGAATAAAAATGGAGCAGCAATCGTTACACGGTTATGATTAGTTATGTTAAAGAAAAGATAAAGGATCGATGGGAGGCGGGGGATTAGATGGAAGGCTTGATACTGAATATTAGGGTTTCAGATCAGGAGAAGGAAGAAGGCTCTATGGGTGGCGATTTAGGCTGAAAAAAATGGTTCTTATATGGCAGGCATTGGATGTTAGCTGGAGCTCCATATTGAATATGGATACCTCAAACCCTCTCTAAGGGCTTCATTCAACCCAAGTTAACCTCAATTATTATATAGATAGATTTAGTTATTTTTATCATAATTTTACATAATAATAATAATAATAAATATGTATTAAATAAAAGTTATATAAACAATAGGCTCGTTTAGGCTTGCGAGTTTACTCGTGCTCGGTAAGTGAAGCTCGGGCTCGTTTATTAACCAAGCTTATTTTTTTGATGCTTAAGCCTGTTCAAGCTTGGCTCAATTCGAGCTTTTAGTTAGCTGATTTCAAGTAGCTCATGAACGGCTTTGGGTTCAATGCATTGTATTCTATTCATCTAATCTAATTGTGTCAATCAACCAACGTAAAATAATATCATAGGAGGACGGGGCGCGACCTGTTTTTTTTACGGGTACTCAACTATCAGCACGGTAACAGTGTCGTCACCAGTGTTGGTAGTGGATATGTGGTGTGTTTCAGTGAAATATTTCACGGGTGTGTTCACTGATTTTGTCTCTCCTTCTTAAACAAAGGATTTGTCTTTTTCTCTATTTAATTTCTAGTGGAGTGTTGTCTCCATAAAACCGTTTCTAGTGGATCGGATAACGGGTTATTCGGATTTTGAAATTTTAGGAGCCTATCCGAATCCAATCTGATCCGAATTGGATGTGTACCCATCCGATCCGAATTCAATTCGGATCGGATTCGGATAAATTCGAATAATCCGAACGGATATCCGAATAATCCAAATTAAACCAAACAACAATTTTTCAATTTTTTTATTTTTTCTAATTTATGGTTCCTAACATTTTATTAACTTGAATTCAATAAACATACAAAAGCGAAAATAGAGATTAGTTTTAAACACAAATACAAAGTTCAAACTTCAAAATATAGTCTTCAAAACGTAAATTTAAACACAAAATCAAACTTTAAAACGTAGTCTTGAACATAAAATCAAGAATCACAAAACGTGACACTAACTAGTCCATATAGATGGACGATGTTGAAGAATTATGGTTTAGTATTGGTCTCATGCCTCATAGGTTGAACTAAGTTTCAAACAATTGATCATTCCCTTACTAAAACTCAATTGAAACATATTTGGGCTATTCGGTTATCCGAATAATCCGAATAATTTAATTGTGAAATCCGAATCCGAATAAGCAATTCGGATTCAGATCGGATCCATCCGAATAAGAATTCGGATCGGTTTTTTCGGTTCGGATGTCGGATTTTTTCGGATTTCAGATTTTTTGAACACCCCTAGATATAACCGTTTTTTTTTTCCTCAAAAACCGGTTTTTTCCCAAACCGGTCCTTGAAAAAACCAAACCGCTCCTAGGACCAACCCTAATGAAGTTCTGCTCCCGGCACCATAACGATACTGTCTAATTTAAATTTCTTGTGAACTTATTTCTTTCAGTTGCTATGTCAAGGGCTGGTACTATACTGATAAATGATTGAAACCTCCTACTGTGTAACATGAGTAATCTTACTAGTTTTCTATAAATTACAGAGAAAAATAATATAGTTGTGTATATTTTATATTTAATCTTGGAAAACAATTTTAGAGTTGATGGTACATCTTTACCTATATTGATTACTTGTCACTTCAAAATATATAATGTATAAATTGAAAAGAACAATAAAATAATTTTAATTATTGATATGTAATATAGAAATATAAAAATAGAAAATTGGATGTTAGAGATTTCTAAAAAAAAATATTTTAACTAAAATATACTCCCTCCGTCCCACTTTAAATGTCCCACTTTCAAAAACACACATTTTAAGAAATTTTTTGTTTGTATGTGGTAAAATGACAATAATATCCTCAAAAGTGGTGATTGTGTTTTGTCTTTTATGGGCAAAACTGGAAATTACATTTCCATTTTTGGAAAGGGACATTTAATTTGGGACAAACAAAAAAGGAAATGAGGACATTTGAAGTGGGACGGAGGGAGTATTATATAGATCAGAGATGGAGATTGTAACGTGGAAATTAGCGTGGTGCAACTCCTGATGATGATGTGGAGGGCTTTGATTGGGTTCACGATGTGGACCGTCTCACAACAGTAAAAACAATTATTATTATTTTTTTATAAAATTATCATTTATATTAATTCAACCATTTAATTAACATTTACCCATTTATAACCCCTTCTCCTCCACCGTTTTTTTACCACTCATCAAATTGTTTTCTCTACCGTTTTCTCGACACCCAAAATCTTTTGATCAACCATGACTACTTACACTGAAGGGGAAGGGATCCCTCTAGTTACGACGTGGACAAAAGTCAACAACAAGCCTCCACGTAGCCGAGGGTCGATTTGGCCACACGTCCTTCAGGAATTCAAGGACCTAGTCGGTGGTTCGATTCGAACCACCGACTCGCGAAATCGCAAGTGGAACGATCTGCAAAACAAGTGTCAACGTTTTGAGGTTGTCCACCAAACAATCTTACAACAAGTCTTCCCCGTTACCTTGAGCACGAGGCCGTTGCACCCACAAAAATCGAGTTCGAATTTTGCAACAGTGGTGAGTTTCCTCACATATCGGTATGGCAAATGATCCGGCCGACACTAGATTAGGTTTTCTAGTTCTTGTATGTTTTATGTTTAAATTAGGTTAGGTTGATTTTAATGTAATGTTTTTATTGTCGCTTATGTTATGTTTATTCAATTATATATTTATCAATTTGAAACAAAAAAAAAAAATAAATAAAATAAAACCAAGGTGACGTGGGGTCCAGCCAGCCAGCCACCCTTCACGCCACTACCACTTCGTGCAATTTTTTGTCTTAAAAGACTAGGTAAGTTGAATACCACATATCATTGGTCCATGTTCCCTTAAAGGCATGACCACATCATGTGATCAAACAAATTTCACCACATGCCATTAGAGTTAGCGGTCTAATGATAAAAACAAAACTTCTAGAAGAGCCTAAGTTGAAATTTATGCGTTCAAATCCTCATAAGGAATATAAATCTGCCATTAAAAAAACAAGTTTCATTACATGACCTAGGGATGAGCATATTGCCCCGAATATCAGACCGATGCCGTACCGAGCTCGGGTGTTCGGTATTGGTATCGATACTCACATTTAGAGGTTTCGGTATTAACTAGTATCGGTATTTTAAGGTAAAATACCGATACCATACCAGTACTGTACCGATACCATACAATATGTTTTCGGTATCAGTATTGAGTTTTGAAAGTTTTCAATATCCGTATTATCGGAATCGATATTAGTACCATATCGATCTCGTTCCGAGTTCATCCCGGACATGAGGTATTCCAACGGCTCCAAATATATCCATCATAAAAAAAAATAAATATTATAAGTTTATAACCAAATCAATCCAATGAAGAATAACCAGCTGGTGGGCCCAGACCGTGTTCGGTCAACGTCAGCAACCTCATACCGCAGCCTCGTTCGTATCTTCTTCCCCCTCCAATAAGCAATTCATCAATTCAATTTAATTATTTATATAAAAATGTATCTGTGGATAATATTCAACGACTATTATTCCTAATTGTCTCGTTGTCATTGTTAGGGTTTCCAAGTTTTTAGCATTGAGATTTCCGTACAAGTTTTTATTTCGTAAGAATAACCCTATATCCGTTGTTGATTGGAAGGATATTAATATTATTATTATTATTACAGAGGTGTGTGATCAATGGTGAAGGAGACGGAGTATTACGATATCCTTGGTGTTAAACCAACCGCTACAGAATCTGAGATTAAGAAAGCTTATTACATCAAGGTTGTTATATACATCTTTCATTAATTGCTGCTTGAATGATGTGACTTTGTTTATTTTGGTTATGTTTATGTGATGTTTGTGCCCTAATTGAATGGAATACTATAATTACATATAAGGAAATTGATATTAGGGTGTGGTAGTATGACATATCTATATAATAATGTTAGGTTTTAAGGGAATTCTTTGGTTTTCCCAACAATTGGTGACCTGCAATTTGATTATGAATTATGGTTGAATAGCCAATTGTAGCACATTTTGTTTGTAAGATAACATTTGAAATAGGGAGGAGGTCGGTACCGGTACCGAAAGCTTGAAAATTGTAAAAAATGGCACTGGTATCGAAAATGTTTGGTATGGTGACCTGTATTTGAAGGTAAAAATCGGTAAAATACTTGTACCGTATGTCCGTACCGAACCGAACGTACTGGTCCAAAAATGCCAAAGGTGGGTACTGAATTGGTACAGAAAATCTTTCGTTACGGGAAATTCGGTAGCAGTTCGGTTTCGGTACCTGGTACCGTTTTTTTTTGAGCGGAAAATTTTGTAACACCTACACCTTAATTCCGCCTCACCTTGCACTTGCAAGGATTTGAACCCACAACCTCACATTTGTAAGGGACACCATACCACTAGAACAAGCGGTCATAGGTAGTCCTGGTAGCATTTGCTCATCCATAATTTGAAAGGTCTATGTTTTGAAAGCCGAAAGCCGAGGCGCAAGCGAGAGGTTTACAGGTGTTAGTGCAACCAAATAAGCTTTATGCACAAGTTGCATCTTTCTCTTTTCTTTTTGTTTTTTTTACATATAGGAATTTTAATCAAGTAAAATGTTGATAATTATTAATATCTTTTTCCTTTTGGTCAGTTTTATGTAGCAATCTCATTCGTACCACCTATATCTGACTGGTTTTTACCCACATGTATATGAAGCGCGGCCTCGAGGTTGGACCTTGAGGTGTTTTTTTTGATCGCCTTGCCTAAGGCACGGTTTTTAAAACCAAGGGCGCATGAATTTTTATTATTTGTTTGGCAAGTTCTCATGTCCATCCTATGGAACCCTTATATAACTATTTTTATTAATTGAGGCTAAAGGTAGTCCAAGGTCCACTTTTGGTATCTGTTTAATGAAGGGCTTGTTCATAAACTGTTGAAACCTACCAAACCTTAAATACTAAATTGGTTATGTGGTTTAATGGTCTGGTTGACGATTTCGAACTTGGAATTGGCTGTCTAAACCAAATTAGTCATATAGTTCTTTTAATTTTTTTTGGAATATGCAATCATATATATGTATTATACTGGATATGGTTGTTGTTGTTGTTGTATATATGTATTATACTAACTAACTATATCATGAACTATTTTTGTCGTTTAATTTTTGTATACAAACTAAATATGTTGAAAAAAAAGCAGTTCAGGCTGATCCATCCAACCTTGTCTGTTATGTTTGTCGTTTCCTGAAACCGTAGTTAGTGGGTTAGCTCAAACAAACCGGACTGTGAACACCCCTAACTTCCTGTACATAAAACTAGGCTGTATATAGCCTGTTAGACCTAGCATTACATGAAACCAGAAGGATAACATGTTTGTATTGGTATCTAATACTTATATATGTACAAACAAGTGATTTATGATGATTGTGTGTGTATTCTTTTCCTAATTTGCTTGTTTACAATGATAGCTAATTTGTGAGTAAATAGATGTGAGCATAGTTCAATTCTTGTCATCTTTAACTTGCTATGCTTGGAGAATTGCAGGCACGGCAGGTCCACCCAGACAAAAATCCAAATGATCCTCTTGCAGCACAAAATTTTCAGGCAACACTCCCATCTAACTCTTACTGATTTTATTCAGTTTTTTCATTATCCTTCTGCATTATTATTTTTTCTTCAATATATTATTTTAGTTACTGATTTTGTATATTCTATAACAGGTTTTAGGAGAAGCTTACCAAGTATTGAGTAATCCTGATCAAAGACAGGCTTATGATACTCACGGGAAATCAGGAATCGCAACGTTAGTTTTGTGGTCTTTAATTATTTATTATGGTACCTTGTACTGTATACACGCGAACGTTCACATGTTTTTTTCTATTGGTATTTATTTAGTTAACTTTTGCAAAGTTTGAAATATTTCCTTTGTTAATTGTAGTGAGGCAATCATTGACCCAGCTGCCATCTTTGCAATGCTTTTTGGGAGCGAACTATTTGAAGAGTACATTGGCCAGCTTGCCATGGCATCCATGGCTTCCATGGATATTTTCACAGAAGGGGAGCAGGTTGATGTTAAAAAGGTGCAAGAAAAGATGAGGGTACGTATGCATATAGAACCAGGATCAAATATGAACTTAAATGTTGGTAAGAACTGATCAAAATTTTACAATTTGAATCATATAGGTACAAATTCATAAACTTGACAATTTTATCTCGCTGTTGAAGTGTTTGACATAATTTTGAAACATTGGAAACGACAGATCTACAATTTTTACGGTTGTGCAAGTACATGCATCTGTTGCAACAGATTGCATAATCAGATGCATATCTGAGTTTGTTTATTTTTTCAATAGAAGATGCTTTAAAACTCTTATCAAACACTTCAACATAGGTATGAAATATGAATTATGAATTAAATTTTCAACTTGTATGTTCAGATTCAATATTTTGATTAGTTTATACGTTTTTTTTTACCATTATTTGAGTTCTTATTGGAACCTTCCTCCATTGTGAACACACACACATATAAAGAGAGAGAGAGGGAGAGGGTGGTTGTCTACTATATCACCAATCTTAAGTAGAGAATTGCGAAAACGGTAGTGTATCTATTGCCTTTACTCTGATACATAAGGTGGCTATGTAACCGCATAATCGTCTCTCTCCCATTACCGCAGTGCGTGCAAGCACTTAAAACAGTTCTTTGCTTAAAATTTATCCTGTATTGATCACACTCTTTTATACCCACACACACATACATACATACATACGAACATCTAGCTATATTTATATATACACATTTATTATCTTATTTAGTAGCATACTTCAAGCAGTTAATACTTTTTTCTAGATTTATTGTATGGCTATGTAAATTTGAATCATTGTGTGCATCACAGATTGTGCAAACGGAAAGAGAAGAAAAGCTGATTGAATTACTTAAAAATCGTCTCCATGAATATGTGCAAGGAAACAAAGATGATTTTGTTCGTCATGCTGAAGCGGAAGTATCAAGGCTCTCCAATGCAGGTTTTTATTTCTTTCTTTCAATTAAGTTCTTTGAGCAATATATCCGTACTTTATAAATCATTTTACTAGGAAATATTAATGCCAAGTTATTATATATTTCTGACTCTAAGTTATGCCCTCCTTTTGTAGCTTATGGTGTGGACATGCTCAACACAATTGGTTATATTTATACTCACCAAGCTGCCAAGGAGCTTGGTAAAAAGGCTATTTATCTTGGTTTACCATTTATTGCTGAATGGTTTAGGAACAAAGGTCATTTTATAAAATCACAAGTTACAGCCGCGACAGGTACATCTGGCCTATATGTTATCATATGTTTTTCCTTATATTTTTGTAATAATATTGAATTATTAGTTACTTATGTCTACTATATACTTGTTTTATTTATTTTTTATTATTGCACTTTTTCTTGTGTCGGGCGTGCGCTTCTTTTACGCCTTTTGACTTCCTAGTTTGGCTTTACCGTTATGTACCATTATTATTTTTTTTTTTTTCATTTTTGTTTTCCCTTTTGTGGTTTAGGTGCAATTGCTTTAATGCAGCTTCAAGAAGACTTGAAACGACAATTGAGTGCAGAAGGGAAGTACACAGAGCAGCAACTTGAAGAATACATGGAGTCACACAAGAAGATAATGATTGATTCTCTTTGGAAACTTAATGTGGCAGATATTGAGGCCACCGTTTCTCGTGTCTGTCAGACGGTTGTATCCATTTTCCCTTTTTTTATTTATATAATATGTAAGACAGTACTTATGTATGTCTGTTTCAGGTTCTTCATGATCACGATGTGAAAAAAGAGGAGCTTCGTGCAAGAGCCAAGGGATTGAGGATTCTCGGTCGGATCTTTCAGGTGTTATTATGTTTACTTTTGGTCCATTGTCAGTATGGCAAAATGGGTTAACCAGATGGGTCGGTCAAATAATTCTCGATCCACTAAAAGTGATCTACTTGACCCGTTAGAGAGATATAACATCTACCCAGATCGACCCGTTTTTAAGTAAATTTGTTAAAATTGACAGATGACTTATCTATAAACAATTTTTTTATTTTCAGAAGGCAAAAGCAGCCAATGGGAATGAAAGTGAACCAATGTTGCAATCTGGTATGCATATGAATGGTATTGATACAGATCATGCTTCAAGAGCTGCTGAATCTGGTCAAAGTTCTAAGACCACCATGGTACCTCAGGTTTATTATTCATTTTTTTTTCATATTAAAAACATATTTTCCCTTTTTTTATATAATAATTAATGTTATATTCTTATTCTAGAGTCCATATGTGGAAGCTCCCCAAATTCTTGGTGTAGAAAATTATGATTATCCTATGCCAACAGTACCCCCTGGGGCCCAGAGATCTCAGTGAAGTTGCAAATTTGAAGTGGAATGGTATTTATTTGTATGTATCATTTTGGTGATGGAGTTGAATTTGTATGTATTTAAGTGAATACATAACTTTCATATGATTTTTTATTTGTTTATATAAGAACATAATCTATTTTCCCCCCAAACTATGCCTTTTATGAAGCCATGCATAATGCATAGTGAACCTTGATAAATTAATATAGTGAGAACCAAAAAAGTATATTCATTTAGTGAGATTCTTTTATTTATCAAGAGAAAGTTGGAGAATTTTATTCAATTGACGAGATCATTCATTTATCAAGGTTATACTGTATATATATCAATCGAAATGTGTCTAACTTCTATTTGTAATAATATTTTTAGCATTTTAAGGAAGTGATCACTCCTCTTCCTCCCTTGTTATCACGGCCTTCCTAGTGCAACCGCTAATGTTATTGTCATAGCTAAATAAATTCATTGCAAAAAATAGTTGAAAGTTGACTTGCGATTGACTTTCGTAACAAATAGTTATAATTATATATATATATATATATATATATATAGATATATGAGTTATAATTTATAGAGAAAATTACACAGATTGTTCTTTAGTTATACCTAAAATTGCATCCTATGTCCTTTTTTTCGAATTTTTGACTCCTTATGTCCTTTGTTTTATAAAGTTGTTACATCCTATGTCCTTTAGACCAAACCTAGTTAAATAACTCAGTTAAGTTGGTCATGTGCCCCTCATGTGAGGGGCAATCATGTCTTTTCACCCTCAAAAAGACAATCTGTAAGGACAATCTGGTTGACTTCGGTTGACCAAGGCTTGACCATTCCTTGACTCGATTCTTGACCCGAACCCTTGCTTCAACAACCAACCATCCTAACCTCTATCATCATATCTAATCATTACCACTATCGAGCCATCATCTAACATCGCCACCGCCACCTATGACCACCATAAGCCTCACCACCATCACCGTCGGTTAACCACCAACCCTAATCACCACCACCGCCGCCTGCCATCAACAACCAGTCACACCACTCGGTAACCACCATAACCCGAGACCAAACCCCTACCTCTGTACAGAACCATCACCAATAACCACCACTAATTCTCTGTCAAGAACCGCCGAGAACATCATCAATACCATCGCTTAAGTGCTTGGTAACCCACTTCAAAATCAGATCTGCTTTGCCTGGTACGACCATCGCCGCCGCCGCCGTCTGGAACCACCACTGTGAGCCGCTGTCGTTATCGTCTTCCCCTTTCCAGTTCTTGCTCCCCTTCTCTCTCTCTTTCTGTCCTCTGTCTAGCTTTCTTTCTCTATCTCCGTCTCTCTCTCTCTCTCTCCCTCTCTCTCTCTCTCTTCCCTCTCTCTAGACTTCTGCGTGTGTGTATAGGTGAGAGGAGAGAGGGTGTGGTTGGTGGTTAGTGGGTCTCGGCCGGAGCACCGTCGGAGGACGGCGATGGGAGCCCTCCGGCTCCTCCTCCTTTCCCTTTCTCCAAGTCTCTCTCTCTAACTTATGTGTGTTTGTGTGATGTATAAAGAATACACAGACACATGTGTATGTGTTGTGTTTTATAAAAAGGATTAATGGGTAGGTGTCACCAAGAGGGGAGGACAAGTGTCCTCTCCCTTGGTGACTCACCCGTCTCGATCGGGTGCGGGTTGGGGTTCGTTTCGCGTATAAACTCGGTCTCGTAACATGCTTAATGGTAATCTTTTATATTATCTTCTTCGGTTTTCAGTTTCGCACTTAAACGACTCGATTAATATTTATTTTAGTTAACTTTTTATTGTAACACGGTACTAAAACGCGAAAAATTTTTAGGGGTCTGTGCCGGGTTGTTACACACAGATTGTCATTATTATTATTATTATTATTATTATTACACAGTTTGTCCTTATTATTATTATTACACAGATTGTCCTTATTATTAATATTATTACACAGATTGTCCTTATTATTATTATTACACAGATTGTCCTTTTGAGGGTGAAAAGACAGGATTGCCCCTCACATGAGGGGCACATGACCAACTTAACTGAGTTATTTAACTGGGTTTGGTCTAAAGGACATAGGATGTAACAACTGTATAAAACAAGGGACATAAGGAGTCAAAAATTCGAAAAAAGGACATAGGATGCAATTTTAGGTATAACTAAAGGACAATCTGTGTAATTTTCTCAAATTTATAAACTACATGCTCACGTTCTTGTTAAAAGCTTCGAAACGAAGTAAGATGTGTGTATAATGCAGTTAAGTTGAATAAGATATCGATTATCAAACTTAGCAAGTTATATGTGGAACTTGAAAGAAGGAAACGAGTATAACTTATCATACATAGGTGGTAAACAAACTATGAAGTGGTTTATAAGTAAGAAGTCAAGAAGTTTGTTAAGAAAATGAGCAAAGCTTGTGTGGCGTGTATATAGATGTGCATGTGTATCATTAATACATGCATGACTGATATACTAGTAGGGTGTTGCGCGATGCTGCGGGAAACAAAACCACTTTTACGCGTGTGCATGATTCGGTTCAATATTTAATTAGATTCTTGATTTTCACTCCCGTTAAGTTAATCTTATTAACAAGCAAAACCAAACTTTGGCTAAAATATAATTCTAATAAATCATAAGCTTAGGGGCCCATTTTTGGGGGCCATTCAAAGATGTTATTTGTGTAGTAGTGGACTAGACTATAGCTAGTTTTAAAAAAGGCAAGGTAGTTAGTTAAGAAATGAAATTGGGAAAGTGAGTATTGTAAAGCGAATCTTGTAGTAATAGTGAAAGGTCGTACATTTGAATCGTAAAATCATAATCTTTAAAGTCCAACTATCTTCTGTTGCGTTCTTGTTTTGATTCTTTTTACAATCAAAATCGAGATCAAAATCAAAATATAAGGTGTTGTAATTAGCGACTTAGCTCATTTGAAATCGTCAATCAAAATTTTTGATTTCCTATGCATCCTTTGAAGGCATGGCCGACCCTTAAGGGGTGCGGGGAGGACTCCCGGCCCGGGCCCAATTTCTCGGGGGCACATTGACCCTCCGGCAATCCAAGTTTTCTAAACAGCGAAGTCCTTAATCCGATGGATTTTTGTATGTTTGAGCCCCAAAATTGTTGATAAAGTATTAATCAAAGTGAAGGGTAGTTTATATAAAACAAAAAGTAAAGAAATCTTAAGAGAGGCTCAGAATTAAAGAAGAAAATGAAATGGTTTGAGAAAAAAATTGCAGGTTTATTAATGAGTGTAAGACAGAGAAGATGAAATGAAGAGGGCTCATACTTAGTTGTTTTTGCTTTTTACCAGTTCGTTTTGACTTTCTTTTTAACTTTTATTTTTGTTATAAAACATTTTTTTTTTAATTTCCAAACTTTTACCCATTTATATTTTCATGTTTTGTGGGATTCGAACTCCCAACCTCCTCCAAGAGGGGTTGTTCCCTCTACCGTTAGACTACAACCTAAGTGGGAAATAAAATTTGATCCATCAATTTAATATTATTTTAATTGTAGCTTAAAAAATAAGCCTAAGGGCACAATTTTTGCAGCACGGCCTGGGCACCTGAATTTTCAGGGCCGGCCCTGCTTGAAGGTAAATTGACAGTCTATTAACTTTTGCCACTCAGATGTGTTTTGCAGCTTACGAATTATATAGATAAGTTATGACATAATGTGGATGATAACTTCATGTTTTTAATAAAATGATAGGTCTTTATTGATATTCATATGTGATTTGATCGAGAATAGAAAATATGATTAAAATTTTGTTATGTTTATATTATCATAATCATAGATGATGTTTAGATTTTGATATTCATACTCTGCTATCAACTTTAGGATTTTTTTATGTCCTGTATCCTTGGTTTTGTTTTATATCTATCTTTAGTGTTTATTAAATTATAATTCTATCTATAATTAATTTTTTTTGACATTCACAATTCATTCATGGTTACGTAACTATCCATTGTAGTCTGTAACTCTATTTAACATTGTAGCGCTTTTGGCAATCACTCAGCACCCAAGCATCAAGCTTGTCAAAATATCATATTGAGAAATAGGGAAATTAATGTATCGTGGAAGCCAATTGGGTAAAACATTCTTTTATGTCTTTGATTAATTTTTCTAGCACAAGCAAAGACGATGTTATGATTATTGACCGGGGTATTTCTTGTGCTCAAATCCAAAAAGTGATTAGGTAAGTCGTTTACTTCTATTTTCTTATACAAATTCAAATCTAGCAAACATATTATGTTTGAAAGCATACTATCGAACGTTTTTTTAGCTAAAAGGGCCTCGAATTTAAAATTCGTTTAGGCCTCCAAAATGGTTGAGCTGACCCTTGTTAATCACATAACACAATGTATAAGAATATGTTACGATTTCTTTTGTAGAGCTTGAGAAACAATATTAGTTTTCACATTAGCTTCTTTAGCAAGTGAAGAATACACACAAACTCAATTGATTTCATGTGAGAATATGCTACATCAACATCTTTGTGAGAACAAAAACAAGCAGGCACGCCTTTAGTTATTCCCAGAAGCAGTGGCGAAGCTTGAGAAATTGCTCGGGGGGGGGGGGGGTCGGAATTTTTTTTACTATTATATGTTGGTGTCAGATTATATGTTCGGGTCGATGATTCGATTCTGGTCGAGTCAAACATTAAATACAATAATATCAAAGTTCTAAGCATCGTTTAACAAAAAAAATTAAACAATGACACTAAAACATTAAAACATAAATAATTAATAAATTAGTTAATAGTTTACCTTGAGTTTAGGTTTGAATTGGGCTTAAAAAAATGAGTAAAACAACAGGTGAGGACTCACTTTCCACTATCTAATCTTAAAAAAAGACAGAAAATTATTATTATTATTATTAATTAATAAAATAATCTACTATCTAATCTAAAACCTAATAAAAGGGCCATCAATGGGGGGACCCACTTTAGGAATGCAGTATTAAAATGAATAAAGCAATGACAACGTATAATAAATTAAAAAAATTAATTAGTCAAATTATTAAAGTGATTGTACTACTACTGAAGACTTCTTTTTTATTAAAGCCTCCTTTTTTAAACAGCTCCAGTCCCAATGCTTCTTCTTTAAACGACTCTTCTCTGTAAACCTCTGCAACATTTTCCGGCAATCGGACTTTCTCTAAATATCTCACATCCTCAGCCAGCCCTGGAAGTCATCGGAACTTCTATACGAAACCGTATATTCCCAAAAATTTCTATACGAATACTATATAATCGGAACTTCTGCGCGAAAATCCGGGGGGGGGGGGGGGTCGGCCGCCCCTCTCCGCCCCAACTAAGCTGCGCCCCTGCCCAGAAGAACCACACGAGTACAATCAAACATGTCAAGCAAACTACAAACATAACGGAAATTCGAACCCCAATGTGTATCAAGAGCTCTATTTAATGTCCTAGCTTGATTCTCTCCTTTACTCGGCTTGAATTTACCAATTTCCAGTATCCAGTCTTAATTGACTTTGCTTTTTGTAACTCATCATGACGCTTAATAGAAGCACTAACTACATTAATCTAGTAATTAAGTTATTAAAAAAAATCATGTATAGGAATAATTTCCCTTGAAGTAGCAACCAAGGCAAGTTGTAATATGTGAGTAAGGTAGGGAACATAATACGCATAAGGATAATCTTTTAACAACAAGTGCCTCTGATCCGTTCCATTTCCTTCTCATATTACTAGCACCATCATATCCTAGCTATAAATTTTATTAATATCACACTCATATTGTAAATGTTATCTCCACAAATATGTTCGAAGGTTAATGATAAGGTATCCCTAACATAAACCAACACCAACACCAACACCAAAAACCTTTCTCGCATAATCTCTTTCGCATCAACAAATCTCAAAACTATGGCCATTTGTTCTTTTTTTTTTGAACTCCTCCCGTGACTCATTAATCATGACATAAAAAAGTATACTTCACCACGAAGATGCTTTCGAACCTTTTTTTCAATAATACCAAGAATTTCCTTTTGAATTATCTAGCAGAAGCATACTTTGAATTATAAGGAGCATTCTCTGATATAACATTTTCAACTTCATCATTATAAGAGGCTAGAAATTGTAGTAGTTCGAGAAAATTACTTTTACAAATATAATATGGTTCAATTCTTTTACTTATAATTTAGTTTATATTTGTTTTTTATTAATTCGCTTTTATTTTTTGTTTGTCACATTTTTGTTGATATAATATGTTCGTGGGCTGTTGCTGTTGGACTTCAAGTTGTTGGATCAGGAATTGTCTTATTGGGCTTGTAGCAGTCAAGATTGTAGCAGTCCAGTTCATTCAGTCCAGGTCCAAGTCTGTTTGAGAAGTCCGAGACACGCTGGCAATCCGTGTTATATTTGATTAACGGTGTAATTTATCTAATGTGTGCTTTCTCTTTGGAAGCTTCCAGGGCTGTTATATAAACGAGGCTCTCCTTCCAGTTCACAGTTTAGCTAAAGTTTTCATCTCTCATTCATATCATTCACTTAGGGATTCTCTCTGTATTGTTTCTCTCTCTAGTCTGTTAGAGTTCTTGTGTATTGATAGTTCATCAGATCTCTTGATAAGGTTCTAGTGTGTGAGAGAATAACAGATCATCTTGTTGATGATCTGTTTATGAGATTGATAGTCTGTTAAGTGTTGTTGAGAGATTGTTTCAGTTCTTGTTTGTATTTGATTTCAGTAATAATATCATACAGTTTGATACCATATTTGTAACATGGTATCAGAGCAATAGGCTCTGGTCGTTTAGTCTTCCGCTGGATTTTTAGGGTTTTGTTTCATATCTCGAGGTCGTTGGTGTTCTTGAAGGTTTTTTGGTCAGATCTAGGGTTTGATATCAGAAAGTCAAGAAGACGATTACTTTCTTGGAAGGTTATTGGAGAAGCTTACTCTTTGCTCTCCAGTCTGTTACCCTAAGTGAAGGTAACAGGCTGTGAGTTTGTGGCGAAACCCTAACTTGGGTTCTAACCTGGTGAGATCGTTCCACTCTCTGGTATTATTGTTACTTTTGTGTCTAGGAGCATCTGTCCGGGTTAGGGGGACCGGAATTGACTCAGTAACTGGTTGAGTCTGTTTGATCTGATATTGTTGTCTGATATTATTGTTCTTGTTTAATAGTTGTTGTTGTGGCAATTGATTAGCTACTTTTTGTTTCTGTGGTGTGCTTGTTGAGTGATTAGACATAGGATTAAAGCTCCCAAGTTAAGACTTGTCCTGGCACCTTTTGAGTGACGAACCAGGAATCTAGACACTGACTTGGTTTCGCTTTGTGTGTGCTTGATTTGTGTATTTACATAATTGTGTGTAAATATGACTGGTCCTCAAGCTCCTCAGGGTCCTATTATTGATCCTAATTCCTCTGGTGTCTAATGTGACTCTAGTAAGTAAACTAGATGCAAGTGATCCACTGTATCTTCATCCTAGTGATTCTGCTAATCTCAGTATAATAACTATTAAACTAAAAGGTACTGAAAATTATAATGCGTGGGCTAATGCTCTTCAACTTGCATTACAAGTTAAAAATAAGTGGGATTTTATAGATAGTTCTTGTAAAAAACATGTTGATGATGAAATATTAGCAAGGCAATGGGATAGATGTAATTCCATTGTTCTTACTTGGATTCTTAATTCCATGTCAGAAGAATTATACTTAGGTCAAGTATTTTCTAAATTGGCTTCTGATGTATGGAAAGATCTTAAAGAAACATATAACAAAGTGGATGGGTCTGTTGTGTTTGATCTTTATCAGAAAATTAACTCATTTAGTCAGGATGGTCTGACTGTGTCTGATTACTATCAAAAGTTAAATGTCATGTGGTTACAATTAGATAAGATATTACAACTGCCTGCTTGCACTTGTAACTCTGCAAAGGAATTCAACAGTTTCAGTCAAATGATTAGACTGATGCAATTCCTTATGGGACTTGACAATGTTTATCAAAGTGTTAGGACTAGTTTGTTAACTAAAGATGTTCTTCCCACTGTTAAAGAGGCTTTTGCCATAGTCTCTAGAGAGGAATCACACAGGAATTCTGTTAACAGTGGAAAGAAAACTCAAACTGTTGGTTATTTCTCAAAAGCTAATCAGTTTTCTGACTTTAATAAAAAGGTTAATAAAAGTTCTAATCAAAACTTAAGATGTACTCATTGTAATAAGAGTGGTCACACAGTGGACAAGTGTTTTAAAATAGTAGGTTATCCAAGTTGGATGAGGCCAAGAGGTAACCAAGTCAAGAAGGCAGTTGCTAATAATAGTGTGGCTAATGAGTCTTCTGTTCCTATTACCAGTTTAACAAATGATCAATTGGTTAGGTTGTTAAGTCTTATCAATGACAAGCCTAGTAAAACAACACCAAGCTACAATGTTGCAGGTAGGTTCTTCTGTGCAAATTCTTTGCAACAAAGCCTATTTTTTAAACCCATTTCCTGCTTTGTAAAATCTTTTGGTAATAAAATTACAATAGGATGGATTGTAGATTCAAGAGCAACTCAACATATTGTTAACAATGATGTAGAGTTAATAGATTTTGTTGATGTGTCTGATCTAAATATTTTTGTAAATCATCCAAATGGAACAAAAGCTTTAGTTACTAAGATTGGTACTGTTTGTCTGTCTAAAAATGTTGTTTTGAAAGATGTTCTTGTGGTCCCTGAACATAATGTTAATTTGATCTTTGTTCATAAGTTGGCTAGGGATAACATATTATATGTAGGATTTGATGAACACAATTGTTATATACAGGATTTAAAAACCAAGAAAATCCTGGTGACTGGTAAACAACAAGATGGATTGTATCTGTGTGCTAATGCTAGTTTCATGAATAAGGTTTGTGTGAATAATTCTGAGTTACATAATCTTTGGCATGCTAGGTTAGGTCATCCTTCTGACCAAGCTGTTAAACACTTAAAAGATATTATTAAAATTGATCTAGGAAATAATCATCAACCATGTGACATATGTCACAAGGCCAAACAACATAGGGAACACTTCCCTTTGAGTGATCATAAATCAACTCAATTAGGTGAACTTGTTCACCTGGATGTATGGGGTCCTTATAGGGTTGTTAGCAGAGATGGTTATAAGTATTTCTTAACCATAGTTGATGATTACTCTAGGGTTGTTTGGGTGTGCTTGATGAAACATAAGTCAGAAGTATTTGAATATGTCAAAGATTTTATAAAAATATTGAATACTCAGTTTAAAAAAACTGTGAAATGTTTTAGAAGTGACAATGATCTTGAATTTGTCAATCACCAAATGAAAGACTTATGTAGAGATCTAGGCATAATACATCAAACAAGTTGTGCCTATACTCCTCAACAAAATGGTATTGTTGAGAGGAAGCATAGGCATCTTTTGAATGTAGCTAGAGCTCTTCTGTTCCAAAGTAATTTACCTATTAGATTTTGGACTGAGTGTATCCTAGCTGCTTCATATTTGATCAAGAGAACTCCCTCTTCTATGCTACAAGGAAAAATACCTTATGAGTTAGTCTATGGCTTTAAACCCCTCTTAAGTCAGTTAAAAATGTTTGGGTGTCTGTGTTTTTGTACTATACTTAATGAAAATGATAAGTTTAATAGTAGGGCTGAAAAGTGTGTGTTTAAAGGGTATTCTTTTGAAAAAAAGGGTTACAAAGTTTTTAGTTTAGATACTAAAACTGTGTTTTTTTTTTCAAGAGATGTAAAATTTTATGAAGATTTTTTCCATTCAAAGAAAAAACTATTTTTGCTAAATATGATTCAAATGAACACACACAAGTAAACCAATTAAACTTTTTTGATATGTATGAAAACACAGATTCTGAAAATGTTTTTGAAGTACAGGATCCCAATGATGAAGGGGGGGGGGGGGGGTAAAGGTAAGAAAGAAACAAGAACACATAGGTCTCTGCAATCAGAGCAGTCAAACCTGAATGAAGAAGCTGAAAAACCTCATAGTGAAGGTGATTGCTCTGATAGGGTAGAGTATGTGAATGCTGTAAATGATAAAAACATTGAGTCTGAGGGTGATACTTCTGAATCTGTGTCTCAATCTGTTTTAAGAAAGTCATCTAGGACTTCAACTTTACCAAAAAGGTTTAATGAGTTTGTTGTTGAGGGAAAGGTCAAATATGGTTTGGAAAATGTAGTTAAATATCCAATCTGTCCATAGAATCTAAATGTTTTGCTTCTACTTTAAATAAAAGCTATGAACCCAGGTCTTATAAGGAAGCATGTTTTGATCCAAACTGGGTTCAAGCCATAAATAATGAACTAGAAGCCTTACATAGGAATGATACTTGGTCTCTTGTTGATCTTCCTAAAAATAAGAATGTGGTAGGATGTAAATGGGTCTTCAAGATAAAGTATAAGTCTAATGGTGAGATTGAGAGATATAAAGCAAGACTTGTAGCCAAAGGTTACAGTCAAAAGATAGGAATTGATTTTGAGGAGACCTTTTCTCCTGTTGTCAAATTGGTCATAGTTAGATGTGTACTTACCTTAGCTGTTTTTCACAATTGGGAATTGTATCAACTTGACATTAACAATGCCTTCCTTTATGGATATCTTAGGGAAGATGTGTATATGTCATTACCAGAAGGATACACTTCTAGAATGAACACAAAGTGTGCAAATTAAACAAGTCTTTGTATGGCCTTAAACATGCACCTAGAATGTGGAATGAGAAATTGATAAATGCTTTGTTTGAGTTTGGTTTTCAACAAAGTAAATGTGATTATTCTATGTTCATTAAATGTGAAAATGAGGTGTTTATTGTTTTACTGGTTTATGTTGATGACATTGTTCTTACTGGTAATTTTGTCAGTGAAGTTTCCAAGGTTAAAGAGTTTTTAAAAACAAAGTTTTTAATAAAGGACCTAGGAAAACTTCAGTACTTTCTAGGCATAGAAGTTATCAGAAATAATGATGGGATATGCCTATCCCAAAGAAATTACTGTACTATGGCATGTTAGGATGCAAACCTGTTAATGTGCCTATAGATCAGAATCATACATTAGTGACTTTGTTAAAAAGAGATGAGACCAACTTAGAAAGTATTACAGGTTATCAACAATTAGTTGGTAAACTGATATATCTGTCTCGTACAAGACGAGATATATCTTATGCTGTACACTTTCTAAGTCAGTTTATGCATGCCCTAACTAAAGGACATTTGAAAATTGCCTTTAAACTTTTAAGGTATTTAAAATTGTCTCCAGGAAAGGGGCTTCTGTTTAAAAGAACAGATTCTCTTAACTTAGTTGCATACTCAGATTCTGACTGGGCAAAGTGTATCAATACCAGAAAATCAGTTACTGGTATCTGTATTTTCCTAGGAAACTGTTTAGTTTCATGGAAAAGTAAGAAACAGTCAACTGTTTCAAGGTCATCAGCTGAGGCTGAGTTCAAGGCTATATGTTCAGCCACTTGTGAAGTTATGTGGCTTAGAAATTTGTTAGAAGAGTTGAATGTTAAAGTTGATATGCCTGTCAGTGTTTTTTGTGATAATAGTGTTGCTTTGTCAATAGCAGCAAATCCTGTTTTTCATGAAAAAAACCAAGCATTTTGAGCTTGATCTGTTTTTTCTTAGAGAACAAATAGCTAAAGGTGTTATCAAAACTGTTTGGGTTGACTCTAAAAGTCAAACTGCTGATGTCTTCACAAAAGGTTTGTTTGCAAATTCACATTTGCTTTCATGTGGTAAGTTGCAGTTGTTTGACCCATTTGGGTAAAAGAATTGAGGTGGGGTGTTAAAAATATAATATGGTTCAATTCTTTTACTTATAATTTAGTTTATATTTGTTTTTTATTAATTCGCTTTTATTTTTTGTTTGTCACATTTTTGTTGATATAACATGTTCGTGGGCTGTTGCTGTTGGACTTCAAGTTGTTGGATCAGGAATTGTCTTATTGGGCTTGTAGCAGTCAAGATTGTAGCAGTCCAAGTCCAAGTCTGTTTGAGAAGTCCGAGACACGCTGGCAATCCATGTTATATTTGATTAACGGTGTAGATTTATCCAATGTGTGCTTTTTCTTTGGAAGCTTCCAGTGCTGTTATATAAACGAGGCTCTCCTTCTAGTTCACAGTTTAGCTAAAGTTTTCATCTCTCATTCATATCATTCACTTAGGGTTTCTCTCTGTATTGTTTCTCTATCTAGTCTGTTAAAGTTCTTGTGTATTGATAGTTCATCAGATCTCTTGATAAGGTTCTAGTGTGTGAGAGAATAATAGATCATCTTTTTGATGATCTTTTTGTGAGATTGATAGTCTGTTAAGTGTTGTTGAGAGATCATTTCAATTCTTGTTTGTATTTGATTTCAGTAATAATATCATACAGTTTGATACCATATTTGTAACAATTACCTTGATTTTTGGAATTAGAAGTTTCATCATGTTTTGAAAAGCAAAAGCTTGGAATGTCAACCAACGAGCTGTATGAACTAAAGCTCTTAATTGTATATCGTTCTTTAATGTTTGCTCTTCCCTCTGCTTCGCAATGATATTATCAATGTGTGCTGCTTAGTTCAACAAGTTTTCACTTCTTCACTTTGCCTTTCTATGTTGTGAACAGTCTATATGCCTCGAGAATGCACAACCTTTCCCGTTATTAACTTTTTTTCAAATTGTCAAATCCTTTAAAAGTAAATGCTTCATAACCATGGCCCTTTGGTTTACCATTAAGATATTACAAAGAAAACAAAAGGCAACATGTGTTGTTGGGGAATACTATAAGCACTAACCAGTTAGGGAGGGAATATGCTGAACCAATAATATTGGAATCTACGATGATGCTTTTTTGAACCTTTAGCCGTTCTGAAAGTTCTTAAGCTCAGATAAGCTCGTTTTATTACTTGCTTCCTTAAATTAACCATGATAATTCCACATTTGTATTCGTTAACATGATCTCTTTTTAGATGATTAAGATCCACTTCATTGATATTTGCTTGTGGAGCTTTAGAAATATCATGTACGTTCTTGTTGATCTTCATGATTTGCGGGTCACTTATTGATTTAATTATCAATTTCTTTAGCAACCTTTCTTTTAAAAAAAAGAATGAATGGTCTTCAACTTTACCATAACATATCAACTAATATTTGTATCTAAAAAAGGTAAACAATCAAGGAAAAATCAATAATTATGAATTCATGAAAAAAATTGAACAAAAGAGTATTAATCAGATTATTCCTGCATTGTTAAATGCCGAATAGAACATAAGACGTTGTGCGCAGGTTTTCCTCACAGGCGGAGGTTCGACTCCAGTTTGTGGCGGTTTCCTGCGCTGGGGGTTGGGTGTTCGTTCCCACGCGTCTTTACGCAGGCTTGCAAACGTTGGAGCCGGGGTTCGAACTTACGCGGTTTGAGTGTTTTTATGGGTGGTTCTCCGTTCCGTCTAGCTATTCAAAAAAAAATTTCACTATTTTGTTATTGTAGGCTAGAGAAATACCAATGTAACTTGGGCTATTGAATAGGAGGGCCAATTATAGCCTACTAGGCCTAAATCTACATGTAATAAAGCAAATAAGAACTAAGCCCAAATTTAATAGTTCATAACACATTGCAAGTGTTATAAGTTTATAAGTTTTTTAAGTTTTTATCTTGAATATTCTAAGAATTGTAAATTTTGTATATTCACTACCGATATTTATATTATACAAAATGAAATTTTACGTGTTAAATTGTATTTTCTATTAAGGAAACTTGTTTAAGTTAAAAGTTGATGTGACTTTCCAACTTAAGTATATTTCCTTTTACCTGTCCACAAATTAGACCGTAAGGAGTGGTGGGGGAAGAGAGGGAGATGAAGTGCCATGTGGCACTTTTGGGTCCCATGTGAAGGGGGGGTGAAAATTGTGGGGAGTGGAGGGGAGGGGGGATGAAGGGAATAATATTATATTGTGGTAAAGTTAAAAAAAAAAGAAAAAAAACGGCCAATCACAGGCTGCCACTTGGCCTTCCTCCTCTCCCACGCCGGTGCTCTTCTCCCCGCCCCCTCTCCACGCCCACTAGGGACGGTGTCCCCCCCCTTTCCGCCCCTTTCCTCGCCCCACTCCGGGTGGTCTTAGATGGGTAGTTTTTTGGGACACTTTTGAGCAAATCTTTAACTATATTTTCTCCAAACCAAACTGGATGTGTTGGATGGGCTTGTTAGGGTGACTGGTCTTAGCATTTTGACGATTTGAACAAATTTCCTTTTTAGTTACTTTTATTATCAAAATATTTTGTTCGTATTAATTATTGTAAGTGACAAAGATGGTTTTGTGACCAAAAAGAAGACAAAAATATGAAAAGTAGGCAACATGACCCTGACCAAAACCGAGTTTAAAATAGTAAGTTGAACCATTAAATTGTCAAACAAACAAAAATAAACCCTATAAATCTTAAAACAATTTGACTTGCCTCCGATGAACGGTTTGACCAATCTCAATGGTTTATGGTAGGGGTGTTCTTTTTAACCGATAACCAATAACCGAACCGAACCAGCAGTGATCCGACCCGAGAAAGTACCTTACACGATTAACCCGAACCCGGTTAAGTGCATACCCGAACCCGACTAGAGTCTTTAGGGTCGGTCTTCGGATTAGTTTTTTATAATTCGGGTTGACCCAAATAACCCGAACAACTCAAAAACAAATAAATGATCCAATTTTTATATTTTTATGTATATCGGAGTAGTGATTTTGTAACCAAATTTGCAACTAAATATTGTAACCTATGTTGTGGTTTTATTTTACCAATATTGTAGCCCAAATGGATAGAAATACGCTACCCAAATGGTTGGAAATATGTAACTCAAACACTCGAACAATTTAACCGATAACCATTTAACCCGAACCCGATTAACCCCATAACCGATAACCATTTAACTAGATTGGTTCGGTTATCGGTTTATATTTTCACCACTGAAAATCCAAATAACCCGACCCGAATAACCCGATAACCGAAAACCAAACCCGATGAACACCCCTGGTTTATGGACAACCCTCATTCAAACAAACCGAATTATGAGGAAAAATCCAAATTTGTAACTCATATTCGAGTTAATTCGGCAAAATGTTTTATCTTTATACATACAATTTGTATATATATCAATTACCAACTTTTGCCTTACTCACAGATTCTACTGTAGCGCTACAGTATTTACAAGTAATTACGAAATAGCCATTTCCATTTCCAAACATGTGAGACCAATACTACAACGACTTCATCTTCGTGTTACCGACGCACACGCATCGGTCGATATCGTCGATTCCCACATCTCCCCGTCTTCGCCATGTCGTTGACGTACCGCGATATACCCGCTCTCCGGTAGTAACAAAAATAACCAGTCAAATGTCACTTCGCCGGAGAAAGAGACGCCGATCATGTCGTCGTTTGATTCCGTCTACATATCCGGCCAAGATTCCTATAAATACCAGACCTGCATGTTGCCGGGAATCGTCGCCGTCGTAACAAGTGGTTGCAATAGTGTTTCCGTCACATCGCCGTCACGCCGTTACAAGGCCGTTAACAACCCTCGCGTCATCTTCGAAGCGTACCTCATGACTGCCACGTTGCCCCGTTTGTGTGTGTCCCGGAAGTGTACCTGGTTGTGCAAGTCCCTGAAGCTTTGTTTTCCCATGTGTACAACCTGTAGATGCACGTTGGTGACCTGCTAAGCAGGTCAAAGCAGGTCACCGGTTTTGTCTGTTTCATCAATATAAAACGTGGCTCTCTCTCTCTAATCTCTCTCTTTTAGAAACGTTTTGAGGCTTTGTTGATGGTTGATGACTGGCGTTTTAGAGGACAGGTAGAAGCGGTGGTTGTGGTGGCTGAGGTTTATAGAGAGAGGGGGGTGTGGTTGTGTTGGTGTCGGCTTTGTGTCTTGGAAGGCACTGCACAGATAAGCGGCTGCATGTAACGATCTTGGATGGATTTCGTTTTCCACCAACGAACTTAGAGTTTTTTTGACAAAATAGTAGATTTTTTGGATTATTTTGTGGTTATAGTTTGTGTCGGAAGTTGAATTGTGTTTATAGTATTCCCGCAATCTAAGATTGCAGGACTCGCTGAGCTGTACATCCAGGTGGGTAGTGGCTGGACAAGGTGGACGAGAGTGGTGGTGTGGCATGTTTGTTGGAGGGTGACGTGGAAGTCCCGCAATCTAAGATTGCGGGATTCGGCTGAATAATTGAACTCGCAATCTAGGAAGAGAAAAACGTCCCTTCCCTTCCTTTCCATCAGAATTAGAAAGACCTAAAAATAGTACAGAATAAACTACTGTTGTGGTTGTTGTACATGTACGTACGCCTTCAACTAGCATAAGCAATCAAGTTGCACATGAAATACATATACATACAGAAATAATGAATGAATGAATGAGACACCAGAAATAAAAGAAGACAGTAGATCACTAAACACATACGTAATAAAGTAAGTAGAATGAATGAATCAAGGGAGATAAAAGAAGAAACTCACAGACAGCTATAGATACAATCAATATAAGATCATGCGTATCCACCTGCATCCATCTATCTCCATCTGACCCATTTCCGCAATCCTAGATTGCGAGACTCTTTTTGAAACCCAATCCCGCAATCTTAGATTGCGGGACTTCCACGTCAGCCTACAACAACCATGCCACACCACCACTCTCGTCCACCTTGTCCAGCCATGCCCAGTCATCGTTCCACCTCATCAAGTCCCGCAATCTTAGATTGCGGGAATACTATAAACACAATTCAACTTCTGACACAAACTATAACCACAAAAAATCCAAAAAATCTACTACTTTGGCAAAAAACTCAACGAACTTAGGCGCTCACGTATGGAGCTGCTGTTATCGGTTAACAAATGCAAACAACGGTTTCATGTGTGGGACAGTAATAAGGGTGTCGCCATGGTTGTGATAACTGGGAATTTCAGAGAGATAATTGGTTTTTACTTTTTAGTGTTCCTCAATGTGAAAAGGAAATCTATAATAGTGTTGACCATTGCTTTTAAAAACAAGTTGTCTTGACCATTGTTTAAACGTGTGTGCACCTGTTTTCTTTTCATGCCCACAGATTTGAATTAGAGTGGTAACATTCATTTTCTTTTTGTAAATACAACACTTTTTATTTACTTTGTCATTTACTACATCGGCATTTTTTTAACTTGGAAGAAAGATTAATAAACAAGCTAGCATAAGAAAGATTTGTCTTTTTTTAATCCATAAGAATGAATTTGCATTGATTTCATCCACAATTTTCTTTGGCCCCTTCTGAATATTAATCAATACTCTTTCATTCCATAAAACGACAATACGGTACAATATTTTACGATAATACAGTACAACGTTTTCTTGTACCCTTTACTACATTGAACCCTTTCTTTCCACAAAAAACCTTGGCTAAGGAATTTGGCTTAGTGAAGCCGATTGGGTTTGTCTCTTCCACTTCTCTCTCTCTTCCATTTTTTAAAAAAATCTTTAGGCTACTTTGGTTAGGCATTTCCGGCGTTGGGACTACTTTACGCTACTAAGGATAAAAATAACAAGACACTTTTACCAAAAAAAAAAAAAAATAACATGACACTGTGTGATTGGTTAGGATGTGACTACATGGGGCTTGTCCCCCTTACCCCTTTAACAAACTATCCAAGATTCCAAGATTCTTTAGTTAATTGATGGTCTATTCCAACACTAATTTAATGTTCCCATAATACCTAGTGTACCGTTCACGCAATACTCATGACAACCATTAGAAACACATGGCTAATGATAACCATCAACCACTCAAACCATAAGTAGTTTAAATAAACATCACCCAACAATCATTTTTTTTCTTGTACTCGTCGGGCATGGAGATCACTACAGTTTCTTGGCTTCTTGGAGTAGCATCAATCTTCTTGTTCTATATATGGAGGCTTTTGAATTGGTTGTGGTTCAAACCAAAGATGATCGAAAAGTTTCTAAAAAATCAAGGACTCAAGGGTACCCCTTATAAATTTTTGTATGGAGATTTGAAAGAGATGGTGCAGATGATGAACGAAGCCAAATCCAAACCTATGAATCTTACTCACGATATCACGCCTCGCGTTGTACCCTTCTTCCACAAATCACTCACCACATTTGGTATGAAACTTTGTGTCCTTTTATCGTTGTTATGTTATTATCTTTAATAAATTTCATTGGAAGTGTTGTGATATTAAAAGTTTGATAATTTCTTTTAATGGTACATATAAATTCATTTCATGACTGTCAAATTACATTAAAATAGGTAGACGGGCAACAAGCTGCACCGTCACCCCTTTTTGGATCGTAAACATTAATCTACTAAACACGAACCCCTGCCCCCTGGAGTCGAAGTATTGCTATGAATAACCCGTTGGACTATAGTCAGGAAACAGATAGCTTCCAATGATGGAAATCAGAGACTTTAAATGTTGATTTGTTTAATTATTTCTGAATAATTTTTTCAAACACAAAGAACCCAATTTATAACAATAACATAGTCACATCAAGGAAAGAATATGGCTGGATATGAGCTGGAAATTGACTGCTGTGATTGTGTAATTGATTGTTGTGATTGCTCCGTGAATTTTGGGAGATGATGATTAGCTGATCCCACGAAATATGTAGTGCAACGAATCTTTATTTTCTAACACTCCCTCTCAAGTTGAGTAGTGGGATTTCCAATGCCCAACTTACCTAAACATTTCCTGAATGCACTACCAGTGACAACTTTTGTTAAAATGTCAGCAAGTTGATCTTCAGAACGAACAAACTGAATCTCCACTATCTCGGTCTAGATTTTTTCTTTAATAAAGTATTTGTCCACTTCAATGTATTTTGTACGATCATGTTGAACTTTGTTCTCTGAGATCCGAATTACGGCTTTATTGTCACACATAAGTCTTGTGGTCTTGTTAGGGGGCAAACCAATCTCAGTCAGGAGTTTTCGTAACCACAACAATTCTGTTAACCCCCGAGCTATACCTCGGAATTTGGCTTCGGCGCTGGAGAGGGCAACCACTTTTTGCTTTTCACTCCTCCATGTAACAAGGTTTCCACCTACCATAGTGAAGTATCCGAATGTAGATCTCCTGTTGTCTTTGTCTCCGACCTAGTCTGCATCCGTGTACCCTTGAATTTCTAGATGACCATTTGGCTTAAACACAATGCCATGGTAAACTGTTCCTTTGTGATACCTGATGACTCTCCATACTGCTTCCATGTGACTTTCCTGAGGTTGATGCATGAATTTACTCACCACTCCCACTGCATACGCTATATCGGGTCTGGTATGGAACAAATAGATTAGTTTCCCCACCATTCGTTGATATCTTTCTTTATCTACTAATTTTGCACCTTCCTCCATGTGTAATCTATGGTTAACAATCATCGGGGTGTCAACTGGTTTGCAATCAATCATTCCAGTCTCAACTAACAAATCGAGGATGTACTTTTTCTGACAGATGAAGATTCCTTGTTTTGATCTCGAAACCTCTATCCCAAGAAAGTACTTAAGCCTTCCCAGATCTTTCATTTCAAATTCGTTGAAAAGATTCTCCTTTAACCGTGACATTTCCTCGTGGTCATTATCTGTGATTATCATATCATCCACATAGATAACCAAACAAGTCATGAGATTTCCTCTTTTCTTTAGAAATAAGGTGTGGTCGGAGTTGCTTTGTTTTTACCCATACTTCGTCATTGCAATAGTAAATCTTCCAAACCAATCCCGGGGAGATTGTTTGAGCCCGTAAAGTGACTTCTTTAATCAACACACTTCTCTTGTCTTGTAACCTCCCGAGAAATCAGGTGGGGTTTCCATATAAACTTCTTCTTGTAACTCTCCATACAGAAAAGCATTCTTCATATCAAACTGATGAAGAGGCCACTCATTATTTGCTGCTATAGAAAGAAGAACCCTAATTGTGTCAAGCTTTTCTACAGGAGAGAAGGTTTCTGAGTAGTCACTCCCATATATTTGGGTATAACCTTTAGCCACCAATCTAGCTTTATATCTTTCAATAGTGCCATCAGGTTTTCGTTTGATAGAAAAAACCCATCGACACCCTACTGGTTTTTTCCCGTTGGCAGGTTGCTTTTCTCCCATGTGTCATTCTTTATTAAGGCTTTCATTTCAGCTTCTATTGCTTCCTTCCAAGCTTTAGAGGCTAATGCTTGTTCTATAGTGATTGGGGTTTGTTCGGAATATAGTGAGGAATCAAATGCCTTGGCTTCGTTAGATAGGTTTCCCTTAGCTATGTTTGCCATAGGATACCTTGACCGTCTTGTCTCTTTCTCCGGTGAATATCGTTTTAGGGGGAACTCCCCGATTTTCCCTTGGAGGTAAAACATAACTTTTAGTAGTAGTCTCCTGAACCGGTTCTACTTCTTCTGCTACTTGTTCACACTAAGGTATAAGGTTGGGAGGACCTTGGTCTGCTACCTGTTCACACTGATTTGTAACTGTTTCATGGTGCTCATTAGAAGTACACGGTATATTAATAGGGTGATTATCTTGCTCGTTATCCAGATCAATAGGAGACTGACTTACCTCGGGTACCAGGTTGGGAGGATCTTGGTCTGTGACACTGATCGATGTCTCCGCAGGTTGTGAGGATGCGAGTGACTCATTTTGGGTACTGTGGGAACTTTCTTCAGATGAGGGAATCCAGTTTAACCAACTTAGATTGTCATTATAATCCTCCCCCTAACCACTAAGTTGTGAGTTATAGAAGAACTCCGTCTCAAGCCAATCACAGTCAATTGTCGTATACATGTGACACCTTTTTCGGACTATAACATCTATACCCTTTTTTATCTCTTCCATAGCCCACAAAACACACTATTCTGCGCATGGACCAAGTTTGTTTCGATCTGTTTTGGGCAAATGGACAAAGACAGAGCACCCAAACACCCGAGGTTCAAGAGTAAGTGGAGGAGGAACCTTAGTGAATTTAACTAAGGTTTCCATTGGGGTTTTAAGTTGGAGGACTTTAGTTGGCAGACGGTTAATAAGATATGTGGCTGTAGTAAGGGCTTCTGGCCAAAATGATATAGGGACGTGCGATTCAATCATTAATACACGAGTGATTTCTAATAGAACACGGTTTTTTCGCTCAGCTACACCATTTTGTTTAGGAGTGTGAGAGCATGAGGTTTGGTGGATTACTCCTTTCGATTGACAGAACTGTTTCATGGAGTCGTTAACAAACTCTCCTCCATTGTAAGATCGAAAGATTTGGATAGGCTTTTGGAATTGTGTTTCAACCATGGCATGAAAGATGGTAAACTTTTCAAAAACTTCATATTTGTTTTTTAAAAATATATCCAAGTCATACGGGTGCAATCGTCGATAAAAATAACAAAATACCAAAAGTTTTGTCCCCCAACATATTTTGCTGGACCCCACACATCAGAATGAACTAATGAGAATGGGTTATCAACTTTTGTATTATTTGGTTTATAAGAATGCCTGTGACTTTTGGCCAAAAAACAAGTCTCATAAGTTAATGAACCGTTTGAAGGAAATAACTTTGGAAATAAAAGATGTGAATAACCAGCAGATGGGTGTCCCAAGTCGTTTATGCCATAACCATGCCTCTCTATCAATACTTCCATCAGCTAACATTCCATACCCTTTAGGAGTCACTTCATCCACTTAGTACAACCCTTGGTGTTCAATGCCACGCCCAATAATCGTTCCCATCCTGATATCCTGTACAATGCAAAAAGTAGGGTGCATTAGAACAGAGCAATTTAATTCTTTCGTCATGTGGCTAATGGATAAAAGTTTGTGCGACAAGGAGGGGATATAAAGACAATTAGATAGCTTCAAGGTTGGTGAAATGTCTATGACCCCTCCCCTTTTTACCGAAATAAATTCTCCACTAGCGATTTCGATATTATTTTTTGCTTTTCTGATGCCTTTTTGATATCTGCAGGGTCCTATGTCATTGTATCTGTGGCCCCACTGTCAAAAAAATCCAAGCATCTCTTTGTTTATTATTTTCCTTGGCCATATTTACTTTTCCTATGTTACTCACAAAATTGTCTTTACAAATTTTAGGAGTATAAGAGCTAATATTGAAACAAGAAGGACCTGAATTATAATTTAAAATAGAAGGACTTGAGTTGCAATTCCTAAGTCCTTTACCTGACACCTCCATATTATTCTTTTGAAGTCTTGGACCACCATTGGCTTTCTTAGTTGTACTCAATAATCTCCACATCTTTCGACGCTATCGATTAGGGGTGGCCTTGGCATACCCAGTTGCATAATCGACGCTATCGATTAGGGGTGGCCTTGTCAGGCACCAATGGTACTATCCAAATATTCCTTCGGTTCTCGATTTCACACACGTACAACACACGAGTAAATGGTTACAGTAGCGAGGACTCGCCCCGAGTGGTGTACAACAAACCCAAGTACTCATCATGCCACTTATCACATTTTAACATTTAACAACATTTTGACATGTAACAACATTTGACAAAACATATCTTTCCCCCAAAACAAAAACAGTAAAAAAGGGTCGTGAAACTCATCTGAAGTACAGCGTGCAATCACATAGCAGAGAATAGCAAGTCCGAGGTCAAGCACCCGCGAACGTCCTAGTGCGTATTAGTCACTAAGTCTATAGTGTGTGTTATCCGGCAAGTTGTACACCCAACTCCCACACCACTATTAGATACAATTCCCCATTTAATTATACATGTGTCCTAGGACCGTTGGTGATGGATTACCCACATTACAAGTTGCACTTATATTTCCATATTAATTAACTCACAATACATCACCCTCGATTCGACTCACTTTACCGTATGATTATTTTCCCATTAAATAATTATACTAGGATCTTGTCGATCGAGATTTCATTTTCAACATTTGACTCGACTCACTTTACCATATATTTATTTTCCCATTAAATAAATATACTAGGATCTTGCCGATTCGACAACATATTTATATTGTCAAGTTTATATACTTGGTTAAAACATGTAATCGTTATAGATTATTTACGTTAAGTCTCTCACGAATACTTTTCCAACACTTAGGAAAGCGTTACACATCTTTCACCCAAAATAAATCTTATATATTTTAGTTCCTAAAATATATATTCTCATGCCTGCATTTGACGCAATAACATATATACGTATCTTGTAGAAAGTTATACAATATATACTTATTCGTCCATTTCACAGAATGTCCGTTAATACGTCATAGTATAAATACGTTAACATTCAATTATTTGTATTTATATATTCTCGCGTCCCCAATAATGCAAGTTGTTCATATATGTATTTTGTATGAATAATTACTTGTCGACGTAATATTATTTTTCCTACATTTCAAAATATATATAGTTATTTTTATTAAATTCCCAACAATATGTTTTTTCTTGAAATTAATTACCTTTTAATTTTCACATATTTTTACTTGGAATTTATAAAATCACATTTGTATTTCCACATCCAAGACTTGATTATTTATGACACAAAAATGCTCCAACACATTTATATTCCCATAGATATAAAAGTGTTCACTTTTATACACATTTTTTACCAAGTTTTTAAATCATAATTTTTTTATAAAATCTTTTTTTTTATATTTCCCAACATCTTTGGAAATTTATATTTTTATAAAATTCTATTTTTATAAAAATAACACTTTGTATGGAAGCACAACATTTTGTAAGTCTTGAAAACATTTCCCTTAACAACCCTTGAAAATATAATTTTTTATTTTAAGTTTCATAACTTTATAAAAGTCACATTTTGGACTCAAGTTTCCAAAATAATACTTTACACAATTTAACTTTAAAAGTTGTCAAATAAAATTCCTAAAGATAACAATTTTCATTATAATTAGTAAACTTTGTCAAATTCCCCAATTGAGATTACTATAGAGTTTTAACATTATCCATGGCCCTTTATAATCATTTAGGAATAATAGTAAGTGTAATTTATGTATTCAAGTTCATAATTTCCAACTTTGTATTTAAAAGTTAATAAACTTTAAATATGTAAACTTATAATCTTTCACAATGTACAAGTTTATTAAGTTATTAGGTATTAGATAGTCATTTTAGAATGATCTAAACCATATTTAGGTGTGTTCAACTTCTTTCCACAAACATTACCCTAAACAACTTCCAAAAACAAGTTTATGTAAACTTAAAACTTTAGAAACATCAACATAATCATCACCATATCCACGGCCTAACACACTTTTTTTAAAGACTCATTTTGTTTCCATTAAACCCATAATAACTTATATTTAAAACCTTTGTTTAAATTCTTTCATGTACAACTTGCAAGGCTACACGAACATAACAAGTATTAAACAATAAAATCATAGAGTTTTACTGCTAGTTCAAGACTAGAGAAGAAAATAAGTGATGGAAAGAAGGTTTCTTGGACCCAATACTCAGGGGATTCTTTTCCGGTTGAAGCCAATGGAAGTCCAAGGAGATAGAAAAAAGAATCATCGGATTTGGAGGTGTGTAGCCTCTCGAAAGTTAAAAAATGTGACCGGGTGTTACAGCAGCTCCGAATCTGCACAGTCGTCTCCCATGGATGGTTCATAGGCCTAAAACTTCTTAGAACTGAATGAAACTAGTGGGGATCTTTGGAGGTTGGATAGTGGTTTCTTTCAAGGGGTTAATCACTCAATTTAGGTAAGAAATGAGAGAGATATAGTGTGTTGAAATGGGCATACGAATTTTCGTTATATGAGAAATATAGTATCTTATGAGAACATGGGTGTAACAACAACAAGCATGCTCACCATGCCCAAGAGGAACATTTTGGTCTTCAAGAGGAATGCCTAAACACATGGGGAGACAAGCATGGTGTGTTTATAAAAGATCACGTGTACTAAGATTGGACATGTCATAAGCGTGCTCAAACATTATGATTATGCCAAGGTAAAGAAGCAACACTAGGGTGGCTCCTTGTCTCCTAGGGTGGCTCAAGCATGCATGGGCATAATCATATGCTAAAGCATGCTTGAACATAATCATAACATGCTTAATCTAGAAAACACTAGGGTGGCTAAAGCATGCATGAACATAATCATATGCTAATGCATGCTTAAACATAATCATTATGTTCAACAAAGGAATAAAACTAGGGTGGCTTAGCCCCCTTGCCTTGGGCCGGCCTAAAAGGCTATGTAGGACCCACTTCATATGCAAAAATATCTTCCAATAACTAGTTAAATCTCAACTAATTCATTTATGGTTTTGTCGGGTTTTTTTATCGAGCTTTAATTGCGAGTCATCTGGGTATATAATTAACTTCCAATTACCCTTAAACATTGACTAGTTTTAGTATCGGTAAATTATTCAAGTTCTTACCGGGTGCAATTATAAATTTTTACGCGCAACAAGTGCGATACGGGAACTTTATTTGTTACCAGGAGATTTGTATTTGAAGTTCTCAATTATGGTTTAGGAGTTCCAAAACACATAATATTTTATGGAAATACCCTTTATTTTATATCCTGGGTGGTCTGGATCATTTTCAGTTAATTAATTGTTACCGGACAAGTTTTTTTGCACGCGATTTTGCCGTGCTTTCAATTAAACAAATGCGTTCCTAGGCATCCGATGAGGAATTTGCTATTCTCTAAAGGCTAAATTAATACAATAATTTAGAATTGCACTTCATTACCGTTAATTACATATACTAATTACGTACAGAAACACACCAATTTTCGTCGGATGTCACAGCAAGGCCGTGCACGGCCGGAGTGCGACCGTGCTGCATGTATCTAGTTCTTCTAAGTCTTCATTTCCTTGTTTTTGTCGTTTTTCTCCCCTCTTTATTTCTTGTCCTCAAAGCTTGTATGTGGAAGATAAGATTGTTGTACCATGTACCCTTTTGTTCCCCAGCCATAACTTTGTCTTCTGAGAAACTTGTTTTCCACTCAAAATGTGCTCTTTTTTTTATTCCTTTTTGATTTTTTCTTCCAAAAACATGCATTTATCTCATAGGAACGATTTAGCTATATTTTATAAAGATAAAAGCATGAAAAGGGTGCAAAAAGGAGGATAATTACATATGTAAAACATGTGTAATTTTCGGTACATCAATCTGCAATGCAATCTATTGGATAAATTTTGAGTATCCGCTATGCTTGTTCCAACCCTGTATAAGCATGATTTTTGCCAGTTTATCTTGATCCCGACTACTAGATAGAAACATCTCATCAAGCTCCTTATATTAACAATGCTGTGTGATGACTAGTCGCCCAACAACATGACATCATTAGGAAAAATGAGATGTGTTAAGCAAGGGGCCCCGTTTGGTAATCGAATCCCATTGATGATAACCGTATAGCTAAGCTAGTAACAAAGTTGGAAAAGGCCTCCATAGCCAAAATAAAAATAAAGGGCAAAAGTGGACCCCCTGACTAACTCCCTTATAGCACCAAAATTCTGTAGTGGGGGAACCATTAATAAGAACCGAGGCTTTGGACAATCGCAGTATACCGGATATCCATCATCTCAAATGCGTTGGAAAGTTCATTTGCTCAAATACCGCATCCCTAAAGCTCCAGTTTGTTGAGTCAAAAGCTTTTTCGAAGTCCATTTTAAAGAGAAATATCTTGGGTTTAGATTTCTTTGCCCACGGTGTAATCCCGTTGATAATTAATCGCCTGTCTAGGATGTTCCTATCTTTTAAAAAGGTGGAGTGTTCTTCTGATATAACCGAACCAATTACCTTTTTGAGCCTATTGGAATGCACTTTTGAGATGACTTTACTAATACACCTAATTAGCTTAATTGGCCGAAATTCATTTAGGCACGTGGGATCCCTGACTTTAGGAATTAATGTAATAAAAGACGAACTGCACCCCCAAGTAATGTTACCTATTTCATGGAAGTTGGTCATGATGTTGTAAAAATCTTGCCCCAAAATATCCCAGAAGAATTTAATTAAGGTGAAATTAAAACCGTCGAGCCCCGATGCTTTATCCCCACCACAGTCTCAAACCGCATTTTTAACTTCCTCAAAAGTAAAAGGTGAGAGGAGCGGCAAACTTTGTTGACCAGATAGTTTTCTCAGGTGTTGAGAGGTGAACTCGGGCCTGATTGTTAGGGTTCCTAGAATTTACTTTCAAAGAAGTTGCGAATCTCCATTTTGACATCGGTTGGCGTATTATTCCATTTCCCGTTAATTATTATTCCGTTGTTCTGACTTCTTGTGATTCTACTGTTGATAAACCCATGGAAGAAAGCAGAATTGTCACCTCCTTATGATGCCCATTTAACCCGCGACTTTTGCCTTAAGTCTTTAAGTTTTCGGTCGTTCATTTCAGACACCTTTTTTTTATCAAGACATAGGGCGTCTTCATAATTAGAGAGCTCTCTATCTTCATATAAGGCGTCAAATTTTTTTAGCGCCTCCTCCGCTTTTTTTTTATGTTCTACATCATCAGCCTTATTATTCTCTACCAACAAATGCTTAATTGCTTTTTTGATGCATCTTAAGTTCTTAGCTAGGAAGAGACCCGGAGGACCCGAAAAGAGAAAGGATACCGCTTTAACCCAAATGAGATCAACCAATTCAGATTTCTCGAGCCAAGAGTTGAAAAACTTGAAGGAAGGGATGCGTTCAAGAGGATTAGCGGTCAATGGTCAAATTTTTCTCTAAGCAAAGCACGAAACGTTGCACATGGCCACTTAGTGACAAAGTTATAACAAAAAAGAACCTGGTCAATCTTACTTAGCTTGTTACCATACTCAGCCCAGAAGGTGTATTTCCTACCATTCATAACATACTCTTACAAATTTGCTTGATATATAAAGTCGTTATAATATCCCCGGCTAGCGTTGGATCATACCGTGTTGTGCATTAACTAAACCCTATAAAGTGTGTTGACTTCATAATGTCACATAGTAGATATAGTGATATAACCAAAAAATATAATTAAAGAAAACAAAATTAGTGTGATTGATTGTTGGGGATGGACCCCAATAGGTATGTAGAAAAACCCGAGCCCAACAAGTATACCCGAAACATATGAGACGGGTATACCTGAACCCCACGAATATGGGCCGATATGAGATTAGTTTTAAAAAAATTCACGGGTATGGAATTAGGTGTTACCTGGCCCGTTCACCCGAAAACCCATATCCATATACCCAAATCATATGCCCAACTTTTTCAATATATATTTTTATTTTTCCTCCCTATTAGTGTTTTATTTTAGTATATTTACTATGTGAATATTTTTTTTCTTACGGAACATGTATTTGATAATATTATTTGTAATTTGTATGTTGTGAAGTATATACATAAAACTATATAAAAATTATATTGATTTTATTTATTTATGATAAAACTTATATGTATGTAATATATCATAATTCTAATAGTAAAAAAGAAATGAACCTGAGAATTGAAATGAGTATCTTTTAACAAACTAACGGGTATACTCGATACCAGCGGGTACAAATACATGACAGGCATTAGGCTGAGTAAGGAACACAATTTTAGAATTGAGTATGTGATTACGAATACTTGGTCCAAACCCAACCCATTGCCATCCCTAGACCCTACCATTTTCCCTTCTTAAGGCTCGTTATACCAATGGCAGAGAAGTATTGGCGCCCCCTTTGTGAGATGGCATGAGGTGTCAAACCACAACACATAGCCCAAATACATATATAACTAAAAGAATGAATGTGCCTATCTCTCTCTCTTTATATATATATATGGCATAATTGAGATTCGAGAGAACCATTCTGAACCACACATTTCTCAAAGGAAAAAAAACTTAGGCAAATTTTTACATTTTTATTATTTTGTTGCTAAATCACACATTTTCCTGTAAGGACAATTTTTTTGCACTAATACATATATGTGTATACGTGGCTAAAATTACGACATAAGTACTATACGTATATGTACATACATATTTTGATAATCTACATATATGTACAAATGTGCAGAAACGATTGCACATACATTTATAGAAAAGAAGATTATGGGTAATAACATGTTTTTCTAATGCACATACGTGTTTCAATTTGAAAATACCTATTATACATATATGTTTGATTTTGACAATATACACATATGCATAATCGAAAATTGATAATATACACATCTGTATAAATGCAAAAAAAAAAAAAAAAAAAACTCTTACGATAATGCGTTTAAGCTAAATTTTTTATTGTGTTTGAACGTGTGTGGTCTAGAATGGTTTCACAGTTCTCAAATAGCTCAGTGCATTCTTAGAATCCATATATATAGGGTTGGGATAATTTAAAAACTCTCTTAAGTTGAAAAAACCTGATAAACTCTATAATTTATTGTTGATCAAAACCCATCAATTGTTGAGATTCATTCTTACTAATTAAGTGTTTCAAGTATCCTGTCCTTTTTATTTTAAAATAACTAAAGGGCATTTAAGGTATTTTGCTTTTGGCAAAAGCATGTTGATGAGATTTGCATTGATTGATTTATCTGATATATATTTCTCTTTCATACTTTGAAAACGATTTAGTTTCCTATTTAATATTTTTAAAATTCTTTCATTGATTCTCCAAACATTTATATTTTGTGAATTTTGGCATATAGTCTTTCTATGGGTGTATTTACCATTTTAATAACATAATCTTAAATTCTAGGAAAAAGTAAAATAAAATCTAACATATTTGACTATTAATAAATACAAAATGTTTAATGAAAAGGTATATAATAATGTTTGGATACAACTGTAATACTTTTAGATATATTCGACTTATACACATATGTAACATGTAAATGATATATATGTGGCTAGCAAGATGTTAGTATGTAACTAGCGATGTTAGATATGTAGCGAGTGAAGTTACAAATGTAAATATGAAGTGTTACGTATATAACTAGTATTGTTTCGTATGTAACCAATAAAGTTTTATGATATAAACCTCATTAGTTAATTTAAACCTTCACCACAACTTTTTTTAACAAAACTGGAAAATTGAAGACTTATATGGTAAAGCTATGAATAAATAACAATGATCAACACATCCAGGTAACACCAAGTGTATCCATAATTCAAGTCCTAAATTAAAATTCAAGAACCCAAAAAAGTCAAACACATAAGATGTAAAAAACTACTCACTTGTTTGAAATAAGAAGGTGACTACTTGTACAGTACGAGACTAGTAAATGCTACTCACATGACAAGAAACATGCAAATGCAGGTCACATGCAACTTCTTCCAAGTTTATTAAACGGCCATTACTATTTTATATGTGATTGTTTAAAAAAATTACCCCACAAAATCAAGCGTTTTTTATCTTTCTAACGAGTATATTCTTGATATACATTTGAGAAAAAAAACAAGAATTGGAATTTTATGGCGTTTTTGAGCTTAACATTTTATAGTGTTTTTATAAACTGGGTGCGTTATGGCGTTTTTCTGAATTGGATGTTTGTGAATAAAAACGCCATAAAACACCGTAAAAACGCCAAAAAAACAACAAAAAAAGCGCCATAAAAACATCGTAAAAAATGCTAAAAAGAAAAGCCTTGAAAATGTCAATTAAGGTGAAAGTACGCCACAAAATATTTTAAAACGCTATAAAGTCGACGTAAAAATGCCATGAAAAACTCAATGTAAAACATGATATGAAACAATGTAAAAACGCTATGAAAAAAATACTGTACAAAAACGACGCAAAAACGATCGTAGTTTGAAAACGCCATATAAAAGCAACATAAATTTATGGTCTTTAATGAAAAAGTAATGAAAAATGTTTAGTTAAAAAACACCTTAAACATTCGGTTGAGAAAAACATCTTAATATGTCAAGTTAAAACGCGATATAAAAACTACCGATTTGTTTTAAAAAATATGTATATTTGTTGGAAAGATAAAAACACTCTATTTTATGGTGCAATTTTCTTTTTAAAATAATGATACACATAAAAAAGTGAATGTTTACAAAAACTGGAGAAACGGCGTGTGACTTGTACATTAACTTACCCCCTGTATATAATCAATTAAAAAGAAAACAATTCTGGTCAAATGAGAAAACTAACAAACCAAACCGAGACATATATGCTGTGGATCAATATATATTTAATGGGTATTATGGTTTTTGGAATTTTGTCTTGATTATCTAGGTAAGAGTTACTTTACATGGATGGGAACAAAACCTGTCGTAGACATATCAGAACCTGCTTTGATACGAGAAGTCTTGGCTAATTATAATACCTATCAAAAGCAAAAGGGTGGTAATCAATTATCAAAGTTGCTAGTTAGTGGATTAGTAGATCGTGATGGTGATCAATGGGTTAAACATAGAAAAATCATTAATCCAGCATTCCACATGGAGAAGCTCAAGGTTATTCTCTTAAAATTCCCTTTTCCCTTTTTTCTACAAGATCATTTACCCTTAATTATTATGCTTTGAAAATCATTATGTGGATGTCCATAATTCTTTTTGTAGCATATGATACCTGCCTTTTATGTGAGCTGTAGTGAGATGATCTACAAATGGGAGAAACTTTTAACTCATGACATCTCATGTGAAGTGGATGTGTGTGCTTATCTTCAAACCTTTTCAAGTGATGTGATTTCGCGTACAGCTTTTGGTAGTAGTTTTGAGGAAGGAAGAAAGATATTTGAACTTCAAAGAGAACAAGCATTGCTAGTTATGAAAGCTGCACATTTAATTTACATTCCAGGATTAAGGTAAGTTAGTTTCAAAACTTTTAATTTTCATGTCTATTGGAGGCTTAAATTTCAAGAACACGAATATTGTGCTAATAAAGTAAGATCCGATAGATTTTTGCCAACAAAAGATAACAAAAGGATGAAAGAGATTGACCAACTAGTGAGGGATTCTATTAAGAGCATAATCAATAAACGAATTGTTGCGATGGAAGCTGGGGAAGCTAGTCATGATGACCTTTTGGGCATACTTCTTGATTCGAATTATAAAGAAATTAAACATCATGGGAATAGCAATTTTGGATTAAGTATTGAAGAAGTAATTGAAGAATGCAAACTTTTCTACTTTGCGGGGCAAGAGACCACGGGAAATATGCTTGTTTGGACTATGATTTTATTAGGTCAACACTTAGAATGGCAGACACGTGCTAGGGAGGAAGTTTTACATGTCTTTAAGGATAAAGCACCCGATGTTGAGGGCTTGAGTCATTTAAAAGTTGTAAGTTTTTTATACTATAAAAATCAGATGTTGATTAGTTTAGAATATTTTGATGTTCTTTCTTCTTAGTATCTCATTTTGCAGATGAACATTATCTTCAATGAGGTTCTTAGACTATATTCACCAGTCGCATTAATTAGAAGACAAATACATCACGAGTCCAAACTTGGTAACTTAACCTTACCGGCAGGAACCATTATCCAAATAAACACATTAATTTTGCATCATGACAAAGATATGTGGGGTGAAGATGTAAACGAGTTTAATCCTCGAAGATTTTCTGAAGGTGTTTCAAAGGTCATTAATGGAAAAGTTTACCTTCCATTTGGTAGTGGCCCACGTATATGCATTGGCCAAAATTTTGCTATACTAGAAGCAAAAATGGCTCTTGTAATGATTCTGCAACACTTTTGTTTTAAGCTATCTCCATCGTACTTGCATGCTCCGCACCTAATGCCTGCTCTACAACCTCAATTTGAGGCTCACTTGATTCTACGCAAACTTTAAACCGTGTATCACATACATTATAATTTAGTTTAAGATTTATCTTTTGTCACATATAAATGGTTTAACTCCATCTGTTTCTTGTCATTACATATTGTAATGAAATTTGCATATATTAATCATACCGAAGGAAGCTACATATTTTCTAGATATGTGACATGGATTTAAAATATCTATAGTGAAAACGTTTTCCCCTTAAATTTTGAAATGTTAAGGATAGAGGATAAATATAAACATGTTGGGTCTGCTGACCTGGAAAAGAACAGATGATTGAAAGCCAAAATATTCTATCTGCTGATCACTAATCAAACAGTGCTTTATACAAGGATCCTCCCAAACGACTGATGACTCTAAGTGCTGACAACTAAAGTGCTGTTGATCCAAAGTGCTGCTGATTGAAGAAAACAACTGATGATTAAAGTACTGACAAAGACCAAAGGTCTGTGGGAGCCAACAACACTTAGGCTCCAACAGATGTTGAAGACTATCAGAGTTTACCTATCAGCTGTTTGTTTATCAGTGGTTTAATCAATGTAACAGTAGTTTAGCCTAGCAGATGTTTAATGTTGTTATGGTAGTTAGCTGTCACTGTCTAGGTGACGTCAGTCTTAGGTCATCAGTGCTTTGGTCTGTCTATAAATAGAACAATGCCTGTACTGTTCTATTCATCACTTCACACATTCTCTGCATAGACAAAGTATTGAGTGATCAGGCTGAGGGGGAGAATTGTAATAACTTTTACGATTATTTCACAATCTGTGATGACTAATGAAAGTACTTGTTTGAAAGCAATTATTCCATTTGTTAAGATTATATAGTTTATATTTCCGCTGCACTTTCCATCTTTAGTATTCATTCATCTATTTCATACTTAAACTTTCTTAACAAATCAAACTCGGATCCTAACATTTGGTATCAGAGCTTGGTAAATTAAATTCGATCTAATCAATCAATTTAATATAAATAGATCAGCTCATTATTATTGATATCACTTTGTTTGTTGATTGAAAATAGAGTAAAAGTTTATTTTATGTTCAAAGTTCTTTAAACACACTTTGTTTTATAAACAATCAAAGAATGGCTTCTATGAATCAAGATCCACATAACACTGGCACGAGCAACAAGCCACCGATGCTTGTCAGATCTGAATACAATATCTGGCAACGTCGGATGAGCCATGTTCTAGCTCAACAAAACACTGGGTGTTGGAAGTCGGTTGTCTTCGGACCACATGTTCCGATGGTGCCGAGTACCGAAGATCCCAAGGTCCAAGTACCTAAAAGTGTCGAAAACTACTCCGAGCAGGATTTTGAGAAAATTGAGTTAGATGCTAAGTCTTTCAATATTGTAGCCATGGCTCTACCAAATGATATCTATGCTGGGCTGTTACACCGTAACAGTGCAAAGGAGTTGTGGGATGCTTTGAAAGAACAATTTTGTGGGACTAAAGAGGTTATTGAAAACAACTGGGAAATTCTGAATTAACAATATGAAACATTCAGTCATGTGAAGGGAGAGTCACTAACACAACAATTTGAGAGGTTTAATTGCTTAATAACTGAACTAAAACTGGTGGGTCTAACTTACCCAAAATCAACTTTGAACCATAGGTTTCTTAGATCACTACCAGATAAGTGGGACACTATTGCAATTGTAATGAGAAACTCAATTGGCTTTAAGGACTTATCTCTGACCCAGCTTCATGGTAAGCTCTTGACCTATAAGAGAGAGCTTAACCAGAAAAAGAAGCTTCAGGATTCTGGAAAAGTGTCTGAGGATTATGTGTTTGGTAATACAACACTTTTGGGTCAAGATGAGGTGCCTGGTAGTAGTAGTAAGGATCAGTGTTATGATCATTACATTGATATAACCACTGGTTTTAACACTGACTCTTACTCATCACCTAACTATGCTTTTGCAGCAAGTGGTGATATCCAGGCATCTGACAACACATCCTTTGTGTATAATGACCTTCAATACATTGACCCTGTGGACTTAGAGGAAATGGACATTTTGCATCAATTGGCTCTGCTTAGTATTAGAACTAATAACTTCTATAAGAAAACTGGCAGAAGGTATCCATGTTTACATGGTGGGTCAAAAGTGGGGTTGGATAAATCAAAGATTAAGTGTTACAAATGTCACAAAATGGGTCACTTTGCTAGGGAATGTAGAAGTCAAAATGGTACACCTATGATTACCTATCCAAATCAAAGGCCTCAGATCAACACTTATCAGTTTTCCCAAAATACCCCTCGACAAAATGTGCTAAACACTGCTCACTTTGCACAGTCCTCATCCACTGTTTCTGTGCACTATGTCCAAACCACTGTTCCCCAGATTCATTATGTTCAAACCCCTGTTGCTCAGGCACAAATGCCAATAGCTGCTACTTCATTCTCTGCCCCTGTAGAGATGAGTCAACAAAGCCAACAGAGCTTTTTCACACAAGGTTTTGTTGATTGGAGCAGCTTACTAGATGAGTTAACAGATGAAAACATTGCTCTAGTTGCCAAATCTGAAAATGAATCAGGAAATTTCTGCTTCATGGCACTAGAAACAATTGTTGAGGAGGTTGAATATGAGGAAGTGGTGTTTAAGTCTGAAAATGTGACTAATGATGTTGTTGATGAAGTTGTTTCAGCTGAAGAATCGGAAGTTGAGGTTGTGAATCTCTCAGACCCATGGGGTACTGATGACTGTGAGTGCAAGTGTAATTGTGCCTTGATGGCTGCTGCTAAGGTATCACCTCAAATCTTAAATGACTTATGTTCAGACAAGTGTGTCAAAGAATTTGCTAAGATAAAAGAGGTAAATGAAAACTCTAGAAAGAAAATTTTGGAAGATGAAATTCAGTTTGAAAAACTCACTAAAGAGTTAAAATCAAAACTAACTGAAAAAGAATCTGAAATCAGCAGTTTGAAACATGAAGCAAGTATAACCCAAGACCAGCTTCAAACTATGATAACCAAATATCAAAATTGTAAACAGGAGCTTGAGTCCACCCAAGTTGAATGTCAAAAATGGGTGGAATCATCAAAAGGTTTTGAGATGATTGTTAACCAACAGTCTAAAAGTCATGTGAAATTTGGTTTTGGTTTTAATGAAACCACTGCTCAAGTTTCACAAACCACTGACAAAAAGGAGCCATAGTTGGTTGAAATCATCCCAACCAATTCAAAAGGTTAGGAAATCAAGGTCACTGAACCTAATGGTAAGAAAACCATTCTTGAAAAACTTGAAGGTTCTCCCTCATTTGATGAGATTGAAAAATATCAATTTGAACCAACCTGGTCTGAGTGTGATGTCCTTGAGAATTTCCAACCAATGACCTTCAAAACCCCTGATGGTAAAAAGGCACCACAGCCCACAGGCCAAAATCATTCCCTTGAATGATCTTCCAACAGATGTTCAAACATCTGTTGAAAAGAAGAAGGAAAAAGGGAAATCTAAAGATAACTTGTTTTGTGATTTTTGTGAAAAGAAGAACCATGTTACTAAAAACTGTTTTCTTCTAAAAGCATATGATATCAACAAAGGAACAAGTGTGTGTGATTCTAAACCAATGTGTTCAATATGTGGTAAAAAGAATCATAAAACCAAAGAGTGTCTGTATCTAAAAAATTTTGATGTCAAAATACAAGAGTACAAGGCTAACACTCAAGTGAGTCAAATGGTTAGTACTTCAAAAGGAAAACCCAAACAGACTTTTGCACCAGTCCAAACATCTGTTACCAAGAATCTAAATGAAAACTCTGCTCCCAAAGATGCTCCACCCTCTAACAAGTTTCCAAGAGGACATGGGCAACCACCTTGTCATCGTCTGCCACATGTTTATGAAGAGCCCAAAAGGCCTTCAAAACCAAGAGTGAACAGACATCCTCATGGTTACCAACATCTGACAGAAAATGGTCAAACATCTGTTGCACCAAGTATTGACATACAAGCACTGGCAAATGGTCAACAACAGTTGTTGAACTTAGTCCAAAAACTAGTTCAAACCACTGATCATTCTCCTAAGCTTGAGGCTGAAAAGTCTGAGAACCCATCCAAAGCCAATTTGGCTTTGGACACTCACCAAAACTAATTTTTTACTGATGTGCAGGGAGCTTCTGCTTGGTTAGATAGTTTATGGTATGTAGATAGTGGAGGCTCCAGGCACATGACTGGATGTAGAGCCCTTCTTCTGAACTTTCTTGCTCATGGAGGGGGTGATATATCCTTTGGTAATGATTCAAAAGGTAAAGTGTTGGGTTCAGGGACTGCTCAGGCTGGGATAGGGGTGAGCAAACACCAAGAACCGGACCGACCCGACCTGAACTGATACCCGACCAACCTACAAAAGCATAACCGAACTCAAAGCCTTGAAGATGGGTCGGTCTTCGGTTATTATACCGGTGGTCCTCCGGTTCCAAGTGCAAAAACCCGAAACCGATCCTGAACATTCAAATTCATCATTTTCTTTTCAAAACCATGGCTATTTCAAATTTCCTGATCAAAGATCCTTTTAATTTCTTGGATTTCCTTCAAGTAAGTTGTTTGTAGATATATATTTCTCTTGAATCTTGACCTGATTTTGTTTTGTCGGGTTCTTGAATTTCATAAACTAAACTTAATCACAACTTGTGATAATCACAAGTTGTATAAATTTGATTTGTTAACAGCTACACAAAACATATATTTGATTATTAGTTTGCATTTGACTTACCTCCCTAGCAACCGTCAAGTGATGAATATCAAAGCAGGTTGATCGATTGTCGTTGTATGTGTGTAATTTAGTTATTATATCAACAATTTATCATGTTATAACTTATATTTATGTTAATGGATTTGAAGAGGCGGCTGGGCATATTGACTCATTCACTTTATTTACAAATGTCGGTCCATAAGTTTTTTTCGGGTTTTCTGTGCTCCCGGACCGGAACCGACCCGAACCCGACTTATCCACTAAATGCAGAACCGAGCATGACCCTAAGTACTACAAACCGGGTCGGTTTCGGTCTCAAATCGGTTCCATTCTCTGGTTTTTTCGGTCCGACCCTAATTATGTTCACCCCTAGCCTGGGAGACTCAAGTTTGAAAATGTTAATCTGATTGATAATCTTAAGTTTAATCTTTTTAGTGTTTCACAAATGAGTGACAAAGGTTATGGGTCATTTTTCACTATGAAGACATGTAAGATTGTTGGACCAGAAGTGGTTGAAAAGATTAACACCATTATTGCTGAGAGCAAAGCACAACTTGTTGCTCACAGGAGTGGCAATGTGTATGCAGTGGATATGCTGAAGGATAACCCTCTGGCAAATGTCTGTCTGTTCTCTGCTGCCTCAACCAAAGGGACATAATTGTGGCATAGGAGATTGGGTCATACCAACCTTCAAACTATCAACTCACTCTCCAAACAAAACCTTGTAAGAGGTCTACCACCAAAAGAATTTAAGTGTGATGAGTATTGTGTTTCCTGTTTAAAAGGCAAACAACATAAAAGCTCTTACAAATCCATTGATGAGTTCAAAACAAGTCAATGTCTTCAATTGTTGCATATGGACTTGTTTGGCCCTGTAAAAATCATGAGCCTTAGGAAAAAGAGATTTTGTCTTGTTATTGTTGATGATTTTTCTAGGTTTACATGGACTTACTTTTTACACTCTAAGGATGAGACTGCAGGTATTTTGAAGGACTTTGTCACCAAAGTTGAGAAACAATATGACTTGCCAGTAAAAGTCTTTAGAAGTGATAATGGAACAGAGTTCAAGAATAAGGAGTTGGATGATTTCTGTGTGTCAAAAGGAATTGTAAGGCAGTACAACATTCCAAGACCACCAGAACAAAATAGGGTGGTTGAAAGGAAAAATAAAACACTTATTGAGGCTGCAAGAACAATGCTGGCAGATTCTGGTTTACCTCTGTCCTTTTGGGCAGAAGTTATAAACACTGCTTGCTATGTTCAAAACAGAGTTTTAATCAACCCTAGACATCAAAAGACTGCTTATGAAATTCTGTTTAAAATCAAACCACTGATATCATTTTTTAAAGTCTTTGGCTGCCCATGTTTCATTTTAAATCTTAAAGATTCCATTTCAAAATTTGCAGCCAAAGTAGATTGTGGATATTTTCTGGGGTATTCTTCTACTGCCAAGACCTATAAAGTGTTTAACACAAGGACTAGGACAATAGAGGAAACTCTGAATGTGAAGTTCAATGAACTTTCATCCTTGAAAATCCCAGCAAATCCTGCTGAACTGTTTGACTTAGATAAATTCAAATTTGAAGATATCACTGTGAAAACTGACAATGCAGGTACACCACAGTCTCCACAACAGGATTACAGATATGACATTGTGATGCCACAGTCTTTCTGCAAAATCTATCCTGATTCAGGGCAAGCAGATGTTCAAAACTCTGTCACAGCTGAGTCAACCACTGTTGGGCAGTTTTACCCTCAAACCACTGCCTCATCAAGCTCAACCACTGATCCATCATTTTATGACAAAAGTCCACCCTCAGTTGACAAAAGTCTATCCACCTCTACACCACTTGGGCCTATTCCCCCACTTCCATTCCAAATCTCTATCCCTCACCTCAAAATGCCATAGTTCCATACAAAGGAGATCTAATCTTCCTAAGAGCTCATCCACCAGACCAAATTATTGGCAACATCAGTGAAGGGGTGCTCACAAGGAGTCAATCCTCAAACATTTGTCTTTTTGCTGGATTTCTATCTCTCACACAACCTGTCAAGTACCAAGAGGCACTGAAAGACAACAGCTGGGTAGAAGCTATGTAAGAAGAGCTCATTCAGATCAAGAGACAACAAGTATGGGAACATGTACCATTGCCAAAGGATGTATGCCCAATTGTCACAAAATGGGTCTTCAAGAACAAAACAGATGAAAGGGGTATTGTTGTCAAGAATAAAGCCAGGCTTGTGGTTCATGGCTTCAGACAAGAAGAAGGAATAGATTATGATGAAACCTTTGCTCCTATAGCTAGGTTGGAAGCCATCAGACTTTTCCTAGCCTTTGCTGTCAACCACAACATCAAGGAGTATGAGATGGACATCAAATGTGCTTTCCTTTATGGCAAAATTCAGGAGGAAGTCTATGTATGTTAGCCACCTGGTTTTGAAGACACATTCCATCCTGATCATGTGTACAAGCTTAACAAAGATTTGTACGGCTTGAAACAAGTACCAAGGGCCTTGTATGAAACTCTTTGCACTTTTCTCTTATCCATTGGCTTCATAAGAGGTAAAATTGATAAAACTTTATTTCTGAAATGAAAAGGAAAAGATTTAATGATTGTTCAAATATATGTGGATGACATCATTTTTGGATCCACATGTAACAAAATGTGTGAAGAGTTTAGAGAACTCATGACAGCAGAGTTTGAGATGAGTGCCATGGGTGAACTACAGTGCTTCCTTGGTCTCCAAGTGAAGCAACCGCAAAATGGAACTTTTATTCACCAAATTAAGTATGTTAAAAACTTACTTACAAAATTTTACATGAATGATTGTAAACTATGTAGTACACCCATGAGTACCACTAAGTTAGTCACTGTTGATGACAAAGATGAACCGGTTGACCAACCACACCATAGATGCATGATTGGGTCTTTATTGTACTTAATTGCATCTAGGCCAGACATTATGTTTGCCACTTGTGTTTATGCAAGATACCAGGCATCACCTAGAAAGTCAAATCTTATTGCTGTGAAAAGGATATTCAGATACCTAAAAGGTGCTCCCACACTTGGTATCTTGTATCCTGCTCATAGGAACATTGAGCTTTGAGGTTATTCAGACAGTGATTTTGCTGGTTGTCAAGCCACAAGGAAGTCTACATCAGGACGGTGCCAATTCCTAGGCAATGCCTTGGTCTCTTGGCAAAGCAAAAAGCAACCAGCTGTTTCAACATCCACTGCAGAGGCTGACTACATTGCTACTGCAAGCTGTACAGCCCAACTTATGTGGCTTCAAAACTAGCTACTGGATTTTGGTATAACTGCTTTGAGGACTCCACTCATGCTGGATAGTCAAGCAGCTAAAAATATCATTAAAAATCCAGTCTCCCACTCCACAACAAAGCACATTGACATCAGGCATCATTTTGTTAGAGACAGCTATGAAAAAGGATTGATTTCTCTACATCATGTTCCAACAGAGGTTCAGTTGGCAGATGTGTTGAAAAAAGCTTTAGACACATCTACCTTTGCAGATCTGATCTCTCGGATTGGTATACTAAACATGGAATAAAATAAAAATGTTTTCATGAATAAAAGCATTAAAATGTTGTCAGAAAATAAAAAATTCATCCTTAAAAATAGTTTTGGTTGAAAAATCTGTTCAAACATCTGATCAGATAAGACAACCGCTGTTTCATTAAGTGTAACATCTGTTGGTTGAAAAATCTGTTTCAAACATCTGATCAGGTAAAACAACTGTTTTCACAAACATCTGTTGACTAAAGTCAAAAAAATGTTATAAACAACTGTCATCCACCATAACAGTCCTTTCATCAGATGTTTGCCACGTATGCTCTCAAAAGCAGCGTTTTGGCCACATCAGCGGTTTCCACCTGAGACTATAAAAACCTTGTTTATCCACAACAGTTGTTCCACCGTCTCATTGAATTCAAAATTCCAAAACCGCCTATTTCAACCTAAAACCTCCATTAAAAAGCCTTTGACTTTCTCTCTGTAATCCACAAAATGGATTTTCAACTGAAAGCTCCCCACAATTATCTTCCCTATATGGCTAAAACAGATGAAAATCGTCATTTCCATCCCATTATTGATACCTTGAATGCATCAAAATACAAAACTGCCCTGACTTCCAGTTCACTCATATATGAGGACACACTTCAAGCTTTCTGGTTGAAAGCTGAAGTTCTGTTCGTTGACAAAAAGCCAACGTCCATTGTTTCACAAATTGGCGATACTAAAGTTGCCATCACTCCAGAAACCATATCCACTACCTTTTCACTGAATGATCAGGTAGGTAAAGAAACTTTTGACAAAGCTGAACTCCACACAGAGTTCCTAGAGAGAGGCTATGAGGGTCAATTGACTGGGGCAACCATTTACAAAAAGGTTTTCCCCCAATCATGAAATTTTTCTTTCATACACTGCTTGTATGCCTCTCTCCCAAAACTACTTCTTTTAATGAAATCCCTTTAAAAGTCCAGTACTTGGGATATGTTATTTTGACAAACACTGATTATAATCTATCCCAAGCACTGTTTTTAGATTTGGTGAGTAATGTGAAGGGGGTTCAGGCTAGGTCAAATAATGTATTCTTGATGTATCCAAGAATTCTAAGTTTTATCCTACAAAAGGTTTTACCTGAAAAGGATTATAAACAAGGGCAAGGCCTTCAAGCGAACAACCTGTCCTAAGAAATTTTTACAAGGATGTTAGGTCCTAATCAAGAAAAACCTGTTAAAACATAAGTTTCCAAAACACAAGCAAAGAGAGTTAAGACAACAACTGTTGTGCAAACCTCTGTTGCTGAGCCCACTACTCCTGGTGATCATGGCACTACATCCAGTGCTGTGAAACCCACACCAGCCACTGCCAAAAAGAACATTCCATCCACCAAACCCCCCAAGAAACAATCCAAAAAGGTGACTCTGGAGGATGAGATACCAGAGAAAAATCCTGTTGCAACACAAAAGCAACAAACAACCACTGTTGATACTTCCTCTCAATAGGTGGTAAAGTCTCAACCTAGCCAAACTCCTCATGAATCCTCTCAAAAGGATCATGTTGTAAGCCAAGGGGAAACACATCATGGAACAGGATTCACTTGAACATCTGTTTACAAGTCCTTCTCTCAGGGCTAATATTCTTGTCACTCTACAACCCTCACCATCAATTCCACCAACTATGCAACCATTGTTTGAAGCCATTGACAAAACTCTGGACACAACCAGTTCCTCTCAACCACCTATCACTGAGAGTGTACCTCAACAAGTGAGTGTACCTCAACAAGTGACTGGTCCAGAGAAAAGTCAATTGGTCAACCAACAAACAGAGGAGGCCACACCCTTTGAGTTACATGTAACTCAGAGTGGTATTTTAAGTGAAGCAGCCACTACTGTTGTAGAGACCATTGTCTCACTTCAGGAAAGTGGTTACATCAATCAGACTTCCTTGAAGGCAACAACTGCTGAGGCAACAAGATTGACCTCAATCCCAGTTGGAAGTCCCCAGAACCAAGAACAAGGGGCATCTGGTTTCTTTCCTATAGATACACCTCCTAGGACTGAACCAGTTACACTACTACCGAATGCCTTGAGTTTTTATTGATTGAATTCCATGTTGAGAATTTTCTTGAATCTTATTTCGTCTTATTGATAACTTTGGTGGGCTTTTATAGTTGTTTGTGGGTTATGTGGGGTAAATCTTGGGAAAACATATGTTGTATATGTGATGATGTGGTTTTATTTGGAACATTTATGTTAACTATGTCGTTCACCGTCGCGCTTTGCGCAAATATTATTGCACTCTGTGTACGTTAGCATAAATTGTCAAAACGGTGTTTTAGGATTCCCAGGTCCATTTGTTTGTTTGGAGGTCCTACTGGATCACATTGTTCCATCTAAATATTATAAGGTCTTAACATTCTAGTCTGCACAAAAGTTTAAGTCTCATTATATGCTTTCCTGTTGCAATATATGAAAAGCAAAAAAATACTCCAGTAATAATATAAGAAAAGTGAAGTGTACCATTTGTGTGTCTCAATCTTTGGTAAATAAAAAGAAGAGATTAATAATAAAATGCCCAAGTGTCTCTCGGAAAGAGTTAAAAATAAATAGACTGCACAAAAATCCATCCATTACAAAGTTCAAAGATAGGAGTCCATTTATTAGAGAGAACCAAATAATGTTTTTTGATAGTCGATTTTTTCTTTTTTGAATTTTAATGAGTTTCTTGTGTTGTGATGTAGTTGGATCTTTATTTGCTATCTGAGAAGTGGAAAGAGCTTGTGGAGAAACCACGATCTAACTTAGGCATGTTTGGAGTTGATCGCTTTCATGCTATTCTACCACCTGGACAAGCATGTGTTAACAAATAGCATGATTTTTATTTAAATGGTCTTATTAGAATGTTTATTTGTTCTAGGGAGACTGTCATGGTTGTTGGAGCTTCAGAGTCTACTCATGTCACTAATAAAGATGGATATTCAGTGTGAAAAGTCAAATGCTAGTGAGTTTTCATATCTTAATGATGTATTAAACCCATGTGATCATTGCAATGGCCATTAGATGAACTGAACATTGAATAGAAATACAATTTGTTACAGGAGCTGGACTACTGGAGGGCAAAGAGCATGAACCAGGTTCACTCTAAATTCATTGCAATAGTTAATGTTATAAGTTTGTGATTAGGCTAGGGGAGCAAACATGCCGAGCTTTTAAAATCCCATTATATACTTCATTTTCACAATGATTTGATTTCATAAACGATTATGGAAAATCATAAAATAGTTATTTTCTTTTCTTGGCTTTATCTGCAGAATGCGAGTCAAGATACCGATGACATGTATGATGACTTGTTTAAGAAATGCGAGAAGGTTGTTTACCAAAGTAGCGACCAAAAATCTCCTACCGCAGGGCGCAGAGGTGGATGATAATGCTGAATGCTTGTTTTGTAAGCCCTTCATATTATATACTTCTGTAAAGCTTTTCTTTGTTATTTTTTTTAATGTAAATTGCTATCTTGATTATGTTATTCAATTTATTCTTGTTCTTGTATAGTTGCTGTGGCATTAGAAAAGATAGCAAGTGATGTGAAGGCTTCTGATATAAAACTCCTGTTTGTGGAGAAGAGAAAGATGAACCAGATATTGCTGGCAAATCTTAGTACTTTGCTCGACTTACTTGAAATTCCTCAGCTTATGGACACGTATGTTTTTGACTTATTAATATTTAATAGAGAACACATGCTAAGATTTTAAGTAGTGGTTATTGTTCTTATTTCTTAAGGCGTAAAGTTTCCAGTGTTATAAATCAAGGATATGGATGTGGTTTACTTTTTGTGTATACAAGGCAGGATATGTCAATATGCTATTATAAAAAGCTATTATTCTCCAACTTGAAAGATCTCGCTACTGGTCACTTGTGAGGTATCTGATCCCTTGTGGTCTTATTTTCAAGAATTAACATGGGATAGTTCACATAAAAATTTTCTGTTATCTGCACTGTAAAAATTTTATGCACAATTGCTTTATATATGATGAAGCATCAATCCATAATGCTTTCCACCTCTTTTTGACTAGGATTTTAGTCACTCAAACAATCGGATTGACCTTGATAACTACTTTCTATAATATGGTATTTTAGGAAAGAAACAACTTTCCATTCTTTTCCCCTTGAAATGAAGGTTTTTGTGAAATATTCATATTAAAGTTAAGTACTGATACTGAAGAACATGAAAGGGAACAATAGCTACTTAGCTTCAACATTTTAGAAGCTGTAGTTAGTTAACTAGAAGAGAGACAGTGACATGCTTACATTAGGATAATGCATGTTTGTATGCACCTTTTGAATTATGAATTTTTTTTATTATTTCTGTTTTTGGCCATTGGTTATACGTGAATTCCAGTCTTGTTCACTCATCACTGCATTTCAAGATTTTTCAGAATCTTAAAATGTGAACCTTTTTTTTAGATGTGTAAGGAATGAAAATTATGATGAAGCTTTGGACTTGGAAGCGTTTGTTAGCAAACTATCTACAATGCATCCAAAGTAAGTTTTTCTATTCTTTAATCTTTTTACCAAGCCATCTGCATAGCTTTTAACCTACTTTCATTAGCTTAATGAGTTCTAAATTTACTAGTTACCACTCTTATATTATGTTTGCCTATTATGTGTCCATTAAGATTACCAGTCATCAAGCACTTGCAGCAGAAGTTCGAGAGACTACCAAGTCTCTGCCTATTTTTTAGTATTAAACATTAAAGTTCTACCTATTTTTTTGACATGAGACTTCTGCTGTAGTCTGTCTTTGCATCCTTCATAGAATCTTTTAATCGTGAGTATCTTGACTTTAGTTGTGATGTTGACTTTTATTGGCTTCCTATCTAGTTTTCACTATCTTCACCTAGGATTAAGAACTCAGATACTTTCATCGACATCGTACTTTCAAAATATAATATGCATTCTATACTGATATAGGAGCAGTCGTATAACAAATTCAAGTAGTATTATATCTACTGCCCCATTTTTTTGTGATTAAAACATCACTGAGTAAGTTGAAATTCGAGATATAATAATCAAAAGTGTAGTTTTTGTGCAAAACCAAGTATGTCTAACATGAAATGTTTGAAATCACTAAACATTTAAATGTGTAAAAGGGTTCCAGAGATTTTGTAGCAAACGAAAAGGAGGGGATGTCTACTTTATTATAAGGCTTGGTAGTACATGCTAGTAGGATGATAAACTGAAATGGGTCAACACCAAGGTGAGCACTTAATTATCCTTACTATTTAAACACAAATGGAACTATACGAGGATTTATTTAGGCTGCTTGTAGAACATGAATTCTGATGTGTGATACACAAAGTGCGCGAACCTTAGCCTTTAATCCTATTAATTTAATTGTGTCTCAGGTTGGGGGAGGAGTGGATGTTTACACGGATGCGGATATTGATTTTATCCGTGAAGAATGGTCAAGTTATGCCGCGACCTTCATTTTCAAGTGATCCGTATATTTAGGTCTACATCGACTAACGTAATGTATTGACACAATGTTTTTGTAACCGTTAATACTTGTGGTTGGATTCGACAAATGATTGTAATGTGTTTTTTTGATGGTATATATAATATATGCAGTTTTATTATCAAATTTATTGATTTTGTAATTATAAATATAAATTCAGGGATATTAGTCATTTTGCAGAAAAAATTTTTTAGGTAAAAAAAACCATGACACGCAAAATGAGTGTCATAAAGGTGTGTCATAAATGCATGTCAAAGAAAAGTCATAAATGAGTGTCAAGAATGTATGTCATTAAAGAGTATCATAAATGCGTGCCAAAAAAGTGTGTCATAAAAGAGTGTCATTAACACGTGTCATTAAAAGATGACACGCGCTTGCATGTCATAAAAATTTAATGACATGTTCTTCCTTGACACATAAACACTCTTTTATGACGCGCAATGCGCGTCAAGAAAGGGTTTTTTCTAGTAGTGAATAAAATAACCGTCTAATCCAGGTAACTACTAAACTACAAACATTTGCAGCCATACGACGCTAATGAGCATAAATAGATTATAAAAAAATTCAAAATGTAAAGCATGAATTTGCAACATGTTAGACGTATCTAGAGTTGGCCTGTATTTGAAGAATCCTGCTTTTACACATGGACAGTTGTATGTAGAATAAATATGTTATTATATTTACCTATGGGCAGTTTTATGTTTTATTAAACTATATTTAATTTCTTTGAACGTTAATTTGATTCTTATTCGGTTAGAATAAATATGTTATTATTCATTTCATTTCATTTATTTGTTTTTAAATCACGTCAAATCAAACAGTTGTTAATCGATATATCCATTGTTGCGTTACATTAAATCTTTTTATAATGCCTTGCATGCAACCAAAATCCATACGAATTGGATTACATAACTTTAAATAAATAAAAGAGCTTGCAAACTACAATCTTTATAGAATTTTTTTCATTTTACTTGTAGATGCACCGTGGGTCCCCACGGGACTCCAACCTAGTGTGTGTGTGTGTGTGTATATATAGGTAAAGAGTTGGCTAAAAAGTCCATTTTTTCTAAGAAGTGTAAGAAGTCTATGTAGGCATTGTGTTTTAAATTTTAGGAGAAATGTTTTCTATTATTTTTGTATTGTGTTATATAGAAAAACAATAAAATTAACAATTTAAAACACAATAACATGTATTCTAAGAATTAAATTTAAAACACAATGCATAGACTTCTTATACTTCTTAGGAAAAATGGTGAGTGTTGTGAGAACGGTGACAAGGTTTATGAGGGTGACACATGGCGATGTTTTATTCAAATCTAAAGGGCATAGAGTAATTATATACCTATTCAAGATTATGGAACTTTCAATCTATAATCAATTTGAGATATTTTTGGGATTTTATAATCTTAGAAACGTCAGTGTGTTTTATAAAAAAAAACGTCGTGTGTTTTTAACTCATAAGAACTTATTGTGTTTTATCAAAAACGTCTTGTGTATACCAGATGAATATTGTGTTCTATTAAAACCATCTATTTATAACACCCATTTAAACCTATTGTGTTTTAAACTCATGTTAAATACTTATCTAAACCCATTGTGTTTTAAGCTCAAGTTAAACTCTAATTCGAATTCCAGATTTCTATAAGTTTCGTCTTCAAGGGGGCCTGTTCTTTCCAATAATAATATAAATGGCGTCATCCCATTTGTTCAACCATTTGAATCACTAGCCAAGATTCTGATCCACTTCGAGGTATACATTTGTGGCACATAGATCTAGAAACACTCCACCATAAAGATTAAGATTTACAATAGAGGTTGGACTTTGCTCCATTTTAATTTAAAATGGTGGTGGCCGACGATTGGTATGGAGAAGGAAAAAAGAACCATGGGGAAGAGAGAGAGGGGGAGAGAGGGAAGAGAGAGAGAGAGAGAGAGAGGGAGGGGGAGAGGGAAAGGGAAAGGGAAAGGGAAAGGAAGACGGAGAGAAAAGTTTATAAATTTAAGGGTTTTAATTAATGAGTTTTTAATATAAATGATGTGTTTTTACATATATACCCTCATACCATATACTAATTTAATTTAATTAGATTACAATATAATTTACAATTGCTACTCCTTTAATCTCATTCATCCATCTATGTGATTTAATGGACACATTTATTTCTCACCCTTCTCACAAAAACACTCTTTTGTAATCGAATATATATATATATATATATATATATATAAGGTTTGGTTAAAATGAGAACTAAGTTGAGTTAAGAGAACTAAGGAACTTACTTTATAACCACACTTAATTTATTGTGTAACTAGATTATTGCCCGTGTAAACACACGGTTCAATAAATATTAATACTTTGAATTTTAAACTTTATTGAAAAGAATTAAATTTAAAAGTGCATTAACAAAAAAGTTAAATATTCATATAAGAGAAATAAAACATGAACGTAATCAATAATTAAAATAAAATTCATAAGTCAGAAAAAAAGAACAATATATAATTCAAATGCCATTTGAAATGTTAGATAATGTTATTCGTTCCAAGTCACCTAAAAAAAGAAACAAATTCAATATAAGTAGAATTATTAAATTAAGTGTGGTTTAAAGTTTAAATTATTTTTTTACATTGACTGATTAAAGTTGTAAGAACATACCAATTAAAGTGTCACCTTTTGATGGATGCATAGCTCACTTAGATGTATCATGTTTATATTTGAGGAAAAAAAATAGTAATAATCTAATTGGGTAATAAAAAAGGTATGAATAATGAATGTATTAAAAAAAATATAATTCAACGCAATAATCTAATCCGAGTCTAAGTCAACTGCCACAAACAATTTGCCGAAAAAATTAAACGACATTTTGAGTTATTAAATTGTGACAACCAGCAACTTCCGATCAATACTGATATGATTTTTTTTAATTGTTAGAAGTAATTATTTCTTTTAAATATTATTAATTATTAAGTTTTGGAAATTGACAGATTTTTTTAACAAAGGAAATCGTGATCGAATCTTATTACGCAATTTGAACGCGTGTTCTGAAAGCACATGTGGGACAATGAAAATATTTATATTTTTGCTCGATTTATTGTTATTTCTAATTTCGAACAAAACCGAATAATTTTTGTAATTTATTTATCGAACCAAACATAAACCAAGTCGTATTTTGTTTAAATAGATTTGGATACGCGGTGTCCACCTACCAAGCTAACCCTAAGTATAAAAGTATCATATTCTCTTCTCCTTCTCATTTTCACCTAACACAAAAACCCTAGCCACACAGACACTCACCCCCTCTCTCTCTAAGACTTGTTTCTCTCTCTCTCTAGCCCTCTCTTCGTCTCCCTCTCCCTACCACCTCTCCCTCCATCGTCTCTCTCCCTCCTCCCTTTGTTGCAGCGGCGGTCGGCCACCACCATTCTTATGGTGGTGGCGGCGCATGTTATTAAGCCCAAATCGGGTTGTGGTAGCGGTTTGGGTTAAGAATATGGTAGCCACGATAAGTGACGCGGACGGGATTGGAGCAATGTTGTGGTGGTTTTCAGGTGGTCCGATGATGGTGGTTTGGTTGGGTCCGATGGTGGCGCTGATAGGCTCGGGTTCTTGATTGAGTCCTGTGCACGTGTGTGTGCAACAAATTGTGTATATCTTCATTGTAAAGATTTAGTTAATTAAACCAACTTCGAAGTTGGCAAAACCAAACCGACTTTAGAAGTCGGTATACCGCCAAAATTTATTATATATGTAGACTAGTTAAATTCTTAGATATAAGTTGTAATATGAAATTGAAACATTGCGTGAACTTACTGAAGCAAGCAGACAACTAGGAAAAACTTTGTCCCACATCGATAGTGTGACGTAAAGCAACAACTCAACTCTATGTATAAATAGAATGTCCCACATCTAACAGATACAAATATTCCTCCACTTCCTTTATTATAAATATACCATCGTAGTGGAATTGAAAAGTATAAGTTTTAAAGGGATCACTCTAGTATAAGAGGATCCCGAGCCTATAATACCCCGTTGGGTATTGTTATTAGTCAATTTTAGAGCATGAGTGGGAGCATGAGTAGGGCAGACTCTACACCAACTGGCTGTAGATAGCTTGAGGTATGTTTACGTTTAAGTTATGTTTAGTTCATTAATATTTTAACAGCATTATTATTAGTAGTAGTTTAGCGTTACTATTTTTTTAGGTAGTAGGATTATTATTGGGGTGGGTATTGGCTAGCCTAGCCTTAGTTAGGCATGGACTGATCATTCATGCTTAAATAAGGTAGTGCTAATTAATATCTAACGGTAATAATAATTAGTTAGGTGTACTGTTACCTAACCTAGGGTGGTATAATTGTATCAGGACCCTGATATATTACCCGGTTGTATTAGCTGTGTCAATTGCAAAAGGGCTGATAAAGATGTGAGTTACTTAAACTATTTTCAAAACCTGATACTTGCTCATAAAATTGTTCTGATGGTGATTGATCATGTATATGTATCGAACCATAGGTGTGGCATCCAGGGTGTTATATATATTATAAAAATCATTATATTTTTCATGCGTGGACATACATGTACAGCTATATGGGGTGTGTTTACGCCGTATGAGTGAATATATAATGCTTAGGCCGGATATATGATTATGGTGACATGCAAGGAGCTCATACTTGATCAAAAAAATGTTTATGTGGTGGATTTTACTGATGAGTTAGTTTATGTGGCTCACCAGCTTTGTGCTGACGTATTTTTATTACTCGAGCATGTATCACACGTTGATGGTGTAAGGAATGGGAGTTCCTAGCTGAGAGTTGGAATGCTTTAGACGGTTCATCTTATTATAGTTAAGCTTTGTTTAGCTTGGGGGTACTTGGATCGCACTGGCTTGTAATAAATACTCAAGTTATGTAATGAGATTACGTTTCCGCTTTAGATTTGAGCCGACTGGTCACTGTAAGTGCCCCGGCCTGGGCGGGGTGTGACAAGTTGGTATCAGAGCCTTAGTTTAAGAGATTTAGGTACTCATTGAAGTATCTAGACTTAAACTAGGAGTAGTAAGCCAAGTAGAAGTGCCAGTTTGGTAGGGAGAGGCTAGTATAATTGAGGATGTATAAGATTGGTATGCCGAACTTTATGATGGAAGGACCATATGGTAGTTGGGAGTATCATGGTGTGTATCATAGATTGCTTTCATGCCGGGCCAACATGAAGGTTAATGAATGATACCGCTATGACCTCGCAAACTTCATATTGTTTTGAAATCAGAAAATAGTAGGCAGAGTTTTAAGAATGTGGTTGAGCTCTAGTACATTGCTACTAAAACTTGTATATATATATAGGTATATCTGTGGGAGCATATCGTGCTTACCTTATTCCCATCTGTTTGCCTGTGTGGAAAGTAATTAATAAGTAAATTGAGAGTTGATTTTTTGTTTCTAAGTTAACCAGTGGAATTTGTATATATTGTCTAGCGTATGTACTTAAGGATGCCAGCGGTTTTATGTGTAGTGTAGAGGAGTACGCATATTTGTGGGTGTTAAATGAAACCATGGTATACGTAAAGCAGATAGGGAGAAGTAATGCCTGAATAAAGTACCCTAGATAGGTTAGTTGTGTAATCGAGTAAGGAACTTAACCGAACTTGGTGTCTCCACTTTCCCATGGTAGTTAAGTAGAACCAGGCTCAGGAGTGACCCAAAGACAGATTGTAGTGGAGTACGGAAGGCATTTGAAGCCAATGTTTTCTTTTTCTACTTGGTGACATATAAAGCTCTCTTAGGAGTTTATTCAGAAATATCAAAGGCGCATTAGTTGAGAAACCTCTGGAAAAGGTTAATGTGTCGATGGTTGATATTCAATCAACCAGGCGCACGTACAAGGACGGTAGGCTTTACATGTTGAGGCATTAGATACCAAAGCAACAATTACTTTTGGGATACGTTAGAAGACATCCCTAGACCCTATTATGAAGAGAAATGGGATAGTAATCAGGATCAGGGGAGATCCAATTTTAGGGATTATAAAAGGAAATGTGGACCCGCACTTCAATGTCCGATATGCGGAAAAGGACGTTCTTGCTCATGTCACAAGTTTATTTGTAGAAATCCTAAGAAACCCATGCACACCTGGTATCAATGTAGAGGGCCTCGTTAGTGCTTTTAATATTTTAAGGATTCATGGCCTAAGAAATAAAGGAAGGTAGAGCCCGATAGAGCAAGATGAAGAGGTTTTGATATAGAGATTGAAAGATTCGTAGGAATGTTGATGAGATAGTGGGTACAATACCGGTGAACAATTTCTATGATAAGATATCGGTTAAGGCTGGTGTTGACAGAAGTTTGATATCTGAACCTTTTAGTGTCTCGTTTAACTAAATTCTCTGTAAGCTAAAACCATTTATAGTAATAGTTAAGAATGGAAGGGAATAAGAAATTGGGAACTATATCAAGGGTTGTACCATCTAAATTAATAAATAACTCAATGCCTATAGATTTGCTATCAATAAAACTGGATTGGTAGATATAGTACTAGGGATGGATTTGTTAGCTTGCCAAACCCGTATATTGAGTGATAAGAAGCAAATTCGAATCAAGGACCTGAAGGGAAAAACCTATTAAATCCATAAGTTTCACTACCATGATAGGGGAAATTAAGTGTATCTGAAAGGTCATCTAGCCTATCTAGTGTATGCACTACGAGACTTAGGAAGATAAGAATTTAAGGGATGTGCCAGTAGTAGTCAAATTTCATGAGGCATTCCCTAAAGGTCATTCTAAACTATCAGCTGGTAGAAAAATTGAATTTAAAATCGACTTGATTCCAGGGGCAACTCGTATTGCGAGAGTCATTTACTGTCTTACCTTGACTTTCAATGGAGGAATTAAGAAACCCAAGGTTGGAGTTACTAGATAAGGTTTTATGTATTCTAGCACGTCGACATGGGTCATTGTCAGGAGGTTCGAACACGATACGATCATTGTGAGTTGTAAATAATTCCCTAAGACTAACATATCTGTAGTATTTGTAGATCTCATTAATTTAATTGTAAGACAAACGTGTCGTTGCTGCACTCACCAGAAAAGAAAGAGCCCAACTGATTATTAACTTCATGCATCTGGACGTGGTGTTAAGGTAACTCCCTTGTACCCAATTTAAGAATGCAATGATAGGCCTTAATGGAAAACCATATTGAGAAGGAAATGATGGTTAGTAGCCAAGATTATTGAGATCTATGAATGATAGTATCCTAAGTTTCATAATCGAATATGAGATTCTTAGTTTTGGCGGGTTATGGGTTACGATACCAGAGGAAGCTCATAAGTCAAAATACACCATACACCCTAGTAGTAATACAATGTAGGATTTATGAAATAATAATTTTTGGCTGGAAACAAAACTGTGTCGCAAGACAGGTTGAAGAATACCTTATATACCTAAAAGTCAAGGCAGAGCATCTAAAACCGAGTCATGGGCACAAATTAGGTAATAACTGATAGGTTCGCCAAGTCTACACACTTTGCCTATCATTACATTAAGGGCAAATGAAATGTAAGTCAAGCCTTATACTGAATAAATTGTCTTATGACACGGTGTGTTTACATAAGATGTATACAAGGGAGAGATTTTTTCTCCTTAGGATTTGGGCAAGGTCCTAGAGAAAGCTGAGAACTCAAAAATATCTGAGTAGTGGGCAAAATGAATACACCAATCAGGCCATAGAAGGTATACTATGTGCGTACATAAGAAATTCTAGTAGTAATAAGGACGAGCATCTAGCATTAATCAAACCCTCGTACAATAATAGCTACCACGCCAATATTAGGGCAACACCATATGAATCCTTATATGGGAAGAAATTTAAAATGCCCATCTTCTGGACCGAAGTATGTGACAGCCTATCTAGACATGGGGTCTTATATGAAACAACTGATAAAGAAGTGATGTCATAGAACGATAAAACAAATATTAGAAGAGATGAAGAGATGAAAAGGTACTCACCTCATTTGTTCAAAGTTGTCGGGTTTCGAGGACGAAACCTAATTTAAGGGGGGTATATTTGTAACATCCCGTTTTTTGTTATATAAATACAATGTGTTGGTTCATATTTATTAGTGCTTGAAACGGGTTATTAACCGTCAAAACAAACCAATAACAGGTGAGATGGATATTTGTGTATTTAAAATTAGTTAACGAGTAAGTGATGGTTAGTAAGATTATTTGAGATATGAGATATGAGATATGAGATATAGGCGAGTGGTTAGTTTTATAAGCGATCATTTAATAATAATATAATTATATGTGAACCAAACTCCGTTTTTAGTGAAACTTAGGTCGACACGTAGATAAAAATTAGTTCGTCTTAAGAGTATATTCGAAAGTTTGTAAGACGTTATATGTTAAAAGCTATACGAGATAAACGAGTGAAGCAGCTGGAATAATAATAATAATAATAGTAATAATACTACGACTTGTGTACGTGTGTGTGCAACAAATTGTGTATATCTTCATTGTGAAGATTTATTCAATTAAACCAACTTCGAAGTTGGCAAAACCAAACCGACTTTAGGAAGTCGGTATACCGCCAAAATTTATTATATATGTAGACTAATTAAATTCTTAGATATAAGTTGTAATATGAAATTGAAACCTTGCGTGAACTTACTGAAGCAAGCAGACAACTAGGACAAACTTTGTCCCACATCGATAGTGTGATGTAAAGCAATAACTCAACATGTATAAATAGAATGTCCCACATCTAACAGAAACAAATATTCCTCCACTTCCTTTGTTATAAATATACCATCGTAGTGGAATTTAAAAGTATAAGTTTGTATAAGTTTTAAAGGGATCACTCTAGTATAAGAGGATTCCGAGCCTATAATACCCCGTTAGGTATTGTTATTAGTCAATTTTAGAGCATGAGTGGGAGCACGAGTAGGACAGACTCTACACCAACTGGCTGTAGATAGTTTTAGGTATGTTTTCGTTTAAGTTATGTTTTGTTCATTAATATTTTATCAGCATTATTATTAGTAGTAGTTTAGCGTTATTATTTTTTTAGGTAGTAGGATTATTATTGGGGTGACTATTGGGTAGCCTAGCCTTAGTTAGGCATGGACCGATCATCTATGCTTAAATAAGGTAGCGCTAATTAATATCCAACTGTAATAACAATTAGTTAGGTGTACTCTTACCTAACCTAGGGTGGTATAATTGTATCAGGACCCTGAGATATTACCCGGTTGTATTAGCGTTGTGAATTGCAAAAGGGCTGATAAAGATGTGAGTTACTTAAACTATTTTCAAAACCTGATACTTGCTCATAAAATTGTTTTGATGGTGATTGATCATGTATATGCATCAAACCATAGGTGTGGCATCCAGGGTGTTATATATATTATAATGATCATTATATTTTTCATGCGTGGACATACATGTACAGCTATATGGGTGTGTTTACGCTGTATGTGTGAATATATAATGCTTAGGCCGCATATATGATTATGGTGACATGCAAGGAGCTCATACATGATCAATAAAAATGTTTATGTGGTGGATTTTACCGATGAGTCAGTTTATATGGCTCACCAGCTTTGTGCTGACGTATTTTTATTACTCGAGCATGTATCGCAGGTTGATGGTGTAAGGAATGGGAGTTCCTAGCTGAGAGTTGGAATGCTTTAGATGGTTCATCTTATTATAGTTAAGCTTTGTTTAGCTTGGGGGTACTTGGATCGCACTGGCTTGTAATAAATACTCAAGTTATGTAATGAGATTACGTTTCCGCTTTAGGTTTGAGCCGACTGGTCAGTGTAAGTGCCCCGGCCTGGGCGGGGTGTGACAAGTTGGTATCAGAGCCTTAGTTTAAGAGATTTAGGTACTCATTGAAGTATCTAGACTTAAACTAGGAGTAGTAAGCCAAGTAGAAGTGCCAGTTTGGTAGGGAGAGGCTAGTATAATTGAGGATGTATAAGATTTGTATGCCGAACTTTATGATGGAAGGACCATATGGTAGTTAGGAGTATCATGGTGTGTATCATAGATTGCTTTCATGCCTGGCCAACATGAAGGTTAATGAATGATACCGCTATGACCTCGCAAACATCATATTGTTTTGAAATCAGGAAATAGTAGGCAGAGTTTTAAGAATGTGGTTGAGCTCTAGTACATTGCTACTAAAACTTGTATATATATATATATATAGGTATATCTGTGTGAGCATATCGTTCTTACCTTATTCCCATCTGTTTGCCTGTGTGGAAAGTAATTAATAAGTAAATTGAGAGTTGATTTTATGTTTCTAAGTTAACCAGTGGAATTTGTATATATTGTCTAGCATATGTACTTAAGGATGCCAACGGTTTTATGTGTAGTGTAGAGGAGTACGCATATTTGTGGGTGTTAAATGAAACCATGGTATACGTAAAGCAGATAGGGAGAAGTAAGGCCTGAATAAAATACCCTAGATAGGTTAGTTGTGTAATCGAGTAAGGAACTTAACCGAACTTGGTATCTCCACTTTCCCATGGTAGTTAAGTAGAACCAGGCTCAGGAGTGACCCAAAGACAGATTGTAGTGGAGTAAGGAAGGCATTTGAAGCCAATGTTTTCTTTTTCTACTTGGTGACATATAAAGCTCTCTTAGGAGTTTAGTCAGAAATATCAAAGGTGCATTAGTTGAGAAACCTCTAGAAAAGGTTAATGTGTCGATGGTTGATATTCAATCAACCAGGCGCACGTACATGGACGGTAGGCCTTACAAGTTGAGGCATTAGACACCAAAGCAACAATTACTTTTGGGATACGTTAGAAGAGATCCCTAGACCCTATTATGAAGAGAAATGGGATAATAATCAGGATCAGGAGAGATCCAATTTTAGGGATTATAAAAGGAAATGTGGACCCGCACTTCAATGTCCAATATGCGGAAAAGGTCGTTCTTGCTCATGTCACAAGTTTATTTGTAGAAATCCTAAGAAACCCATGCACACCTGGTATCAATGTAGAGGGCCTCGTTAGTGCTTTTAAGATTTTAAGGATTGATGGCCTAAGAAATAAAGGAAGGTAGAGCCCGATAGAGCAAGATGTAGAGGTTTTGATATAGAGATTGAAAGAGTCGTAGGAATGTTGATGAGATAGTGGGTATAATACTGGTGAACAATTTCTATGATAAGATATCGGTTAAGGCTAGTGTTGACAAAAGTTTGATATCTGAACCTTTTAGAGTTTCGTTTAACTAAATTCTCTGTAAGCTAAATAAACCATTTATAGTAATAGTTGAGAATGGAAGGGAATAAGAAATTGGGAACTATACAAGGGTTGTACCATCTAAATTAATAAATACCTCAACGCCTATAGATTTGCTATCTATAAAACTGGATTGGTAGATATAGTACTAGGGATGGATTGGTTAGCTTGCCAAACCCGTATATTGAGTGATAAGAAGCAAATTCAAATTAAGGACCTGAAGGGAAAAACCTATTAAATCCATAAGTTTCACTACCATGATACGGGAAATTAAGTGTATCTGAACGGTCATCTAGCCTATCTAGTGTATGCACTACGAGACTGAGGAAGATAAGAATTTAAGGGATGTGCCAGTAGTAGTCAAATTTCATGAGGCATTCCCTAAAGGTCATTCTAAACTATCAGCTGGTAGAAAAATTGAATTTAGAATCGACTTGATTCTAGGGGCAACTCGTATTGCTAGAGTCATTTACTGTCTTACCTTGACTTTCAATGGAGGAATTAAGAAACCCAAGGTTGGAGTTACTAGATAAGGTTTTATGTATTCTAGCACGTCGACATGGGTCATTGTTGATGAAAGTCAAAGAAAGAATAATATTGTTTTTTCTATGTAATACAAGATGAACAAAAAAGAGAATATATAAGAATACAATTGGTCTAAGTATGGTAAATAGCCAAACGGCTATATATTTGATTCCATAATAGCTGTCGTGATCAACTTAATTCGGGAAATGATGACAATGTTCTGATCCCTCTTGATTTACTTTCCAACACTCCCCCTCAAGTTAAGTAGTGGGATTCCCGATACTTAACTTGTGTAGGCAATTGTTATAAAGTCTTCCGTTGACAGATTTTGTAAGTATGTCTGCGAGTTGATCTTCTGACCGAATGAACTGAAGTTCTATATTTCCATTTTCAAGTTTTTCTTTGATAAAATGTCTGTCGACTTCTACATGTTTTGTACGGTCATGTTGAACAGGGTTTTCGGAAATTTGTATAGCAGCTTTGTTGTCGCACAAGATTTTGCTAGCTTCCTTTTGAATGAACCCAATTTCTGTTAGGAGTTTACGTATCCATAAGACCTCTGCTAGTCCTCTTGCAATGCCTCGGAATTCAGCTTCAGCACTGGATAGAGCAACCACCTTTTGTTTTTTACTCTTCCAAGTCACTAGGTTCCCTCCAACTAACGTGAAGTATCCTGATGTAGATCTCCGATCTTGTTGATCTCCTGCCCAATCAGCATCTGTGTAGGCTTGAATCTTTGAATGTTTGTTTGGTTGGAAGAGAATCCCATAGCTAACCGTCCTTTTTAGGTATCTGATAATTCTTCGAACAGCATCCATGTGGTTAACTTGGGGTTGGTGCATAAATTGACTAACCACACCTACCGCATATGCAATGTCTGGACGAGTGTGTGAAAGATATATGAGTTTGCCCACTAGACGTTGGTATTTCCCTTTATCTGACAATTTCGCTCCTTCCATATAGAGTTTTTGGTTGGTTATCATCGGTGTATCAACTGGTTTGCAGTCAATCATTCCTGTTTCAGCAAGGAGATCAAGAATGTACTTCTTTTGACATATGAAAATCCCTTGCTTTGATCTCAGGACTTCAATCCCAAGGAAGTACTTTAGTCTTCCTAAATCTTTCATCTCGAACTCCTCGAATAGATTTTCCTTTAGCTTCTCCATTTCTTCTTTATCGTTTCCTGTGATAATCATATCATCAACATATAAAATTAAACAAGTTATGAGTTTACCTTTTCGTTTAAGGAACAAGGTATGATCAGAATTGCTTTGTTTGAACCCGTATTTCTTCATTGCCAATGTAAATCTACCAAACCATGCTCGAGGTGATTGTTTAAGACCACAGAGAGTCCTTTTCAATCGACATACTTCTCGATTTTTGAAGTTATCTGTGAATCCGGGAGGTGCCTCCATATATACTTCTTCTTTCAATTCTCCATGAAGGAAGGCATTCTTAACATCAAACTGATGAAGAGGCCATCCTTCATTTGCAGCAATAGATAAAAGAACACGGATCGTATCGATCTTGGCTACTGGAGAGAAAGTCTCAGAATAGTCGCTTCCATATGTTTGTGTGTATCCCTTGGCAACTAGTCGAGCTTTATATCTTTCTATTGTTCCATCTGGTTTGTGTTTAATAGTGAAGACCCACCGACATCCAACTGGTCTCTTTCCTGAGGGAAGGGTACATTTCTCCCACGTCTCATTTTTTATAAGCGCATCCATTTCTGTTTCCATAGCGTCTTTCCATTCTTTAGACTTCAAGGCTTGTTCTACAGAGTTTGGGATTTGTTCATTAAGCAGTGCAACAGTGAAGGCTTTGGCTTCTTGAGACAAATTTCCGTTGGCCATATTTGCCATGGGATATCTAGTTGATCTTGTCTCCTTTTCTGGAGAATATCGTTTTGGGGGTACTCCTCTATTGGCTCTTGGAGGTAGCACGTATTTTTCGGTTGTTTCATTATGTTCTTCCTGTATTGATTCTTCCCGATCTTCTTGTATAACCTGTTCACTTGCTATTCCACTGTTAGATATATCATTTGGAAATTCATTATTAGTCATACTAGGAGGACTTTGCAGTTCCTCGTTTTGAGTGGTTTGAAAGTTTTGAGGTTCACCATTTTGAGGTGCAAGTGTAGGACAGGGAGATTCTTGGTCAGCAGCACTGACAGGATGTGAGAAAGTAGATGAGTCTCGTTGGGTACTGTGAGTCTCTCTGCTCATTGATGAGGGAGCCGCCCATGTTAGCCAATCCAGTGGGTCAATATGCTTCTTCTCCCCCTGACCACTGTATTGGCAGGTGTAGAAAAATTCGGTTTCAAGAAAATTACAGTCTAGAGTAGTATACACACGTCGCCGTGTTGGGCTGTAACACCTATATCCCTTTTGATCGATTCCATAGCCCACAAAGATGCATTTTTCTGCGCATGGGCCTAGTTTACCTCGATCATGTTTAGGGATATGGGGGTAGACAGTGCATCCAAAGACCCGTGGTTGTAAAGTGAGAGGTGGAGGAATTTTTGTAAAATCAGAAAGGACTTGAATGGGGGTTTTAAGGTTAAGAGCTTTGGTAGGAAGACGGTTAAGTAGATATGTGACAGTCGCAGCAGCTTCCGGCCAAAAAGATGTGGGAACTTGAGACTCAATTAAGAAGGCCCGTGTGATTTCCAAAAGAATACGGTTTTTTCGTTCGTCGGTGCCATTTTGTTCAGGAGTATAGGGGCACGTTTTTTGATGAATTATTCCTTTGTTTTGGCAGAATTGTTTCATAGACTCATTGACATATTCTCCGCCGTTGTCGGATCTAAGAATTTGAATATCAGTTTTAAATTGAGTTTGTATCATAGTGTAAAATATATTAAATTTTTCAAAGACTTCAGATTTATGTTTCAAAAAATAGATCCATGTCATACGAGTACGATCATCAATAAATAAGACAAAGAAACGAAAGTTTTGTCCCCCATTAACCTCTGCGGGACCACCCCACACATCAGAATGTATTAATGAAAAAGGAGTCTCAATTCTAGTATTATTTAAACGATACGTATGTCTGTGACTTTTAGCTAAGACACATGTCTCACAATCTAGAGTTTTATTTGAAGGAAAAAGTTTTGGAAATAAAATATGTAGATAGCTACTAGACGGGTGCCCTAATCTCCTATGCCAAAGCCAGGCTTCTCTATTTTGAGACCCATGAGCAAGCATCACATGTCCCCGTTGAGTCACTTCATCCACGTAATATAATCCTGACCGTTCACTGCCACGCCCAATGATCATTCCCGTCCTGATATCCTGAAGAATACAAAAGGTTGGATGCATCAAGACGGTGCAATTTAACTCTTTTGTAATGTGGCTAATGGATAACAGTTTATGCGACAAGGATGGAACATAGAGACAATTCTTTAGTTTTAAGGTTGAAGATATTTCAATAGTTCCTCCTCCTTTAACAGGAACATCCCCCCCATTAGCAGTTTTTATGTTGTTGATTCTAGGTTTAGTTTCAAAAATCCATGATTCATCTGTGTTAGTGCAATTTTGAGCTATATTAGCGTGACAAGCACTTACATTTTTATTTTTGAAGAAAACTCTTTTTTTATTCTTTCCTTTAAAAAACAAAGGTTTTTTAATTTTATGAAAACAACATTGTAAAAATTTTGCGGGTTTTATTCTTGTCCCTTTATACCATCTCCCTCTTTTTTGTTTATTTATAATATGACCCAACACTTTAGTTTTTTTTTTAAAAAATTTCGAGGTGGGGTTGGATTAAATCTAAAGGGTTTATTACTTCTAAAAATTTATTAGAATACTTCGGACCATTTTTGAAATGAGAGTTCAAATTTCTTTGACTATTGTGTATCCCAATATTAGCACATGGGCTCACATCCAGAGGTGCATTAACACCATCCGATGCTCCATCTCCTTGTTTATTATTACCCCCATTCGACCCTTTAACATCAACAATATTTTTAGTATGTTGGTTAATATCATCTCCTTCCTCATCTATCAGATCTAAGATAAAATGGGGAAAAAACTTAGGGTTACACAACAATGGATTTGAGGTTAGTCCCTCAATCCGGTTACCTCCATCCATAGCATCTTCTGAGAATGCATTTCCACCGAAACCATGTTCTTTCTGGTCGCCGCCGCCGCTGGTTTCACCGGCGTTGTTGGTGGCGATAGAGGCTTTTCCATTCCCTTTCTTGTGCCTGTCAGTCCACCATTCGGGATATCCAACTAACCGGAAACATTGTTCCTTCGAGTGTTTGGTCATACCACAGTGGTCACATTTTAACTTGGATTTGTCTACCCGTGGTGGTCTACTGTTGTTCTTCGATTGGTCCGATCTGCCCCTGGACAAGAACCCCAGTCCCTCTGATGTGTGTGACCTATTGGCGGCTAGACCCGCCGCCACGCCATCTTGGCCAGATCCTTCGATGGTTGATCCAAGTATCCCTTGGTGCGCCATCTCTTTTCCGACTGCTGCGTAGGCGCCTTCCGGTGAAGGTAATGGGTCCCACCTGAGAACCTCTCTCTTAATGTGGTCATATCTTCGATCGAGGGCATTGAGGAACTGAAAGAGTTTTTGTTCAGATCTGAGGCGGTTGTAGGTTGCTATATCAGCGGCACAGGTCATCGGGTTGGGATCCCTTCTTTCGATTTCTCCCCAGATGCCCTGTATAACAATCCAAAAATCTTCTAGTGGTGAGCCATTCTGTTTAAGTTCGTTTGCTTTGACATGTAAGTCGAAGGTTTGTAATTTATCCTTTCCGCTACTGTAAGTAACCACCAAAGCATCCCACAGTGATTTTGCTGTGGGATATTCGGTTAGGTTGCTTGCAAGTGAGGGCTCGATGTTTTGTATTAACCATGAGAACACTATAAGATCATCTTGTTCCCATTGTTCATACTTCGCATCGAGTTTATCAGGTGGATTATCGGATAAATGATTGAGAAGGTTTTTTTGATTTGCCACCAATGGCAACACGAATCATTCTGGCCCATAAAGCATAATTCTTGCTATTGAGGTTGATACTGATTTTCAGGCTATCAGAAGGTTCTGTTTTTGGGGAGTATTTTGATTGTTTAGACTGTTTTTGAGGAGATTTGAGATTTGTAGAGCAAGGTCATTGCTCTGGCTGTTTTCTTCGGACATAGTGGTCCCTCCTTTTTTGGCTGTGAAGGAACAATTGGGTACGTGATGAGCAGGTAGGTCCTAAGACCAAATACATTGCTCTGATACCATGATGAAAGTCAAAGAAAGAATAATATTGTTTTTTCTGTGTAATACAAGATGAACAAAAAAGAGAATATATAACGATACAATTGGTCTAAGTATGGTAAATAGCCAAACGGCTATATAATTGATTCCATAATAGCTGTCGTGATCTTCTTAATTCGGGAAATGATGACAATGTTCTGATCCCTCTTGATTTACTTTCCAACAATTGTCAGGAGGTTCGAACACGATACGATCATTGTGAGTTGTAAATAATGCCCTAAGACTAACATATCTGTAGTATTTGTAGATCTTATTAATTTAATTGTAAGACAAACGCGTCGTTGCTACACTCACTAGAAAAGAAAGAGCCCAACTGATATTAAACTTCATGCATCTGGACGTGGTGTTAAGGTAACTCCCTTGTACCCAATTTAAGAATGCAATGATAGGCCTTAATGGAAAACCATATCGAGAAGGAAATGATGGTTAGTAGCCAAGATTATTGAGATCTATGAATGATAGTATCCTAAGTTTCATAATCGAATATGAGATTCTTAGTTTTGGCGGGTTATGGGATATGATACCAGAGGAAGCTCATAAGTCAAAATACACTATACACCCTAGTAGCAATACAATGTAGGATTTATGAAATGATTATTGTTGGCTGGAAAAAAAATTGTGTCGCAAGACAAGTTGAAGAATACCTTATATACCTAAAAGTCAAGGAAAAGCATCTGAAACCATTTGGCTATCTATAGGAATCTGAAATCCTATGAAGGAAACGGGAGGTGATAATAACGGACTTTGTTTCTAAGCTTTCAAGATCGAGTCATGGGCACAAATTAGGTAATAACCGATAGGTTCGCCAAGTCTACACACTTTGCCTATCATTACATTAAGGGCAAATGAAATGTAAGTCAAGCGTTATACTAAATAAATTGTCTTATGACATGATGTGTTTACATGAGATGTATACAAGGGAGAGATTTTTTCTCCTTAGGATTTGGGCAAGGTCCTAGAGAAAGCTGAGAACTCAAATATATCTGAGTAGTGGGCAAAATGAATTCACCAATCAGGCCATAGAAGGTATAATATGTGTGTACATAAGAAATTCTAGTAATAATAAGAACGAGCATCTAACATTAATCAAACCCTCGTACAATAGTAGCTACCACGCCAATATTAGGGCAACACCATATGTATCCTTATATGGGAAGAAATTTAAAATGCCCATCTTCTGGTGACAGCCTATCTAGACATGGGGTCTTATATGAAACAACTGATAAAGCAGTGATGTCATAGAACGATAAAACCAATATTAGAAGAGATGACGAGACGAAAAGGTGCTCACCTTATTTGTTTAAAGTTGTCGGGTTTCGAGGACGAAACCTAATTTAAGGGGGGTATATTTGTAACATCCCGTTTTTTGTTATATAAATAAAATGTGTTGGTTCATATTTATTAGTGATTGAAACGGGTTATTAACCGTCAAAACAAACCAATAACAGGTGAGATGGATATTTGTGTATTTAAAATTAGTTAACGAGTAAGTGATGGTTAGTAAGATTATTTGAGATATGAGATATAGGCGAGTGGTTAGTTTTATAAGCGATCGTTTAATAATAATATAATTATATGTGAACAAAACTCCGTTTTTAATGAAACTTAGGTCGACGCGTAGATAAAAATTAGTTCTTCTTAAGAGTATATTCGAAAGTTTGTAAGACGTTATATGTTAAAAGCTATATGAGATAAACGAGTGAAGCAGCTGAAATAATAATAATAATAATAATAAGGGGGTGACGGCGCAACTTGTTGCCCACCTACCTGCTATCATTATGTAATTTACCCATTTTATTGGAATGAAATGAAATTCTATAAAATAAATGCTTTGGCTTATGAAACAATTGTAAGGAAGGGCAGCTCTCTTATCACTACAAAGAATTTGAGAAATAGCGGCGACAAATGTTGCTGGTAAAAGTGTCACCTATCGCTGGTAAAGGTATTAGCGGCGACATGTCACCGGTAATGGGTCCTTGGTATTGCTCTTTCGTTGTTGCCTTAGTTGTCGTCGCTAAAGGTGTCGCTGGTATTGATCCTGTATTGTTAGCAGAGACAAGTTGACCTTTAGCGACAAAAAAAGACGTCACTAATTATTTGAAGCCACATCATCATCAGACCTTTATCAGTCACTGGTAAAAGTCCAAAAACCGAAAATGTTTTTTTTATTGTTCCCAGTTTTACCCAATACAATAACCTGCTGTTTTTTTCAAATCTCGCACGTAAACATAAACACTTTGAGCATGAACATAAACATCAAATTAATTTCAAACATAATCATAAACACTAAAAAATACAAACAGTAGACATTTCTAAAGTTACCCAAGTTAAAGTATTAAAAACCACACCATGAAATTCATATAATTCATCTCTCTCATCCCCACCGTCACCATCCATGTCGTCTTCATTGGCGCTTTTTTCCCGCCCTTCTCTTTATAGTGGCGTTGATTCGTTCCATAACAATCGGGTCTTGCAACAAGTCTTCAAGTATTTCCTACAAAGTAAGATATACATCATCGTAAGTCAAAAAAAAAAAATTCCTACAAAGTATTTCATCCCATTTTAACCCGTTTAAACTAATAGTTTAATGATGTAGGTTTATTAAGTGTGTTCGGGTCATTTTGACCCATTTAAACTATTTTAAGATTTTCTAAACCATTTACCAATATATTAAACTTCATGCAACCCATTTTGACCCGTTCAAACTTATAATTGAATGTTTTAAGTCTATTATGTGTGTTCGGGTCATTTTGACCCATTTAAACTATTTTAAATTTTTCTAAACCATTTACCATTATATTAAGCTTCATGCAACCCATTTTGACTCATTCAAACTTATACCTCTATAAGTGCACCTATGGAACTTCATCCATCTCATATACCTCTATAAGCCCTAAAGAGCCAAATTAAATACATATTTTGGGGACCTTCAGTGGCGGTCGCAACCTTACCAATGCGGCATGGTGGGTGGGGCCTTTTCTTTGCCCGGGATGTAGCCACTTACGCCTTTATGGCATCCAGATCTCAACCTTGGGGTTGCAAGACCATATTTTACGTAACAGTGGGGTTGATAACATGGATCCGGATTATGTTTGCGCTTTGGAATGCCTGCATGAATATCTCCCTTAATTTGATCTTGGAGGTTTCTCAAATAAAGACACTGCCCGAAAAAGCCACAGAAAAACCTGGCGAATGCTCTTTATTTTCGAATCACACGAAGTCTTGGGGAAGATTTATTCTTGACCCCATGCCAGAATGTCGTCATGGAATGCTTACAGAGGCCCCATGCCCAAGATTTCCTAACTGTTATCCCTAACAAAGGACCGGGGCAACGGTGGAGTATAGGGCAATCCTTAAATATCGTTTGATGATCTCCATTTCAGGAGGACGAAACATGTCCGGTTTGCCGTAAAGCGTGTTTGGATAAATATGGAGAGCATGTGCTTTACTGTAAAGAGTTGCCGAGGTTTAAGTATAGACACGATTTTGTTTGAGACGTTTTAATGGATATTCTTAGACGAGCAGGGATCTCGGCAAAGAAAGAGGCCCCGGTTAATTTTCTTACCCAGACCCGGCAGAAGGGAGATCCACTTTACGTCCGGCTGACCTGCTAGTGTTTGGTTGGGAAGGTGGGAAACACGCATGCGTGGACCTTACGGGTGTGTATCCTTTAGCGGGATTCATGGAGAATGGGTTTGTGGCTGGGCAAACGGTCATTAGATCAGAGTCGAACAAGGTGGCAAAGCACGCTACAGCATGGGAGGATAACCAACATGCGTTTGTCCCTTTGGCTTTTGACACATTTGGCTCATTGGTAGCGGAGGCGATCAGGTTCCTGATGAGAGTCCAGCAGGTGGTCCACAACAACTTCTCAACTCCTCAGGGGCGAGAATTTGTTTTCACTAGATTAGGGTTCTCTATCTAAAAGGAATGGCGGCACAGCTTGTTGGCACCTACCTGCTATCATTATGTAATTTACCCATTTTATGAAACAATTGTAAAAAAGGGCAGCTCTCTTATATGATAATTGTTTCTATTTCAGATGCGCGTATAGATTTTTTGTGTTATTTATTAATTTATTTATCCATTTTGGGTTATCAGTTGGTTAAAATTTGTATATTAGGGGAGACGGGACGCTACCAGATTTGGTCACGGGTTCACTGAAATCTCTCTCTCTGTGTGTCTTTCTATCTTGTTGATTTCCCCAAATTTCATATCTTTTTCACCCGTGACTCACCAAATCATCAACTATGCCCACCAAATCGAAGTCTTTGACTTGGGAAAATTGCTGAAGATAGTTGTGAAGAGAGCAGAGCTATGAAGGAGTAGAGCTGTGAAGAAGTAGATGGTTTTATTGTAAAGGGAAGAGAGCACAGTTGATGATTTTATTGTTGTTGGGAAAGAATGGCATGGTTTTTGTGAAGAAAGAGATGGTTACAGTGAAGAAGAAGAAGGAGATGGTAGTTGTGGTGCATTATTATTATTATTATTATTATTGTTATTATTATTATTATTATTATATTATGTGTGGAAATAACTGATTGTTGGATAAAGAATCAGTGGAGTGTTGCCTCCAAAAATGTGTTACAGTGAAGTGAATCAGTAAAGTGATGTGGCAGTGTAAGATTGGTAGAAATCAGTGAAGTGAAAATTTTTTTAGTGGAGCGCCCCTTCCCCCCTTAAAAAAGAAAATCAAACTTTAAGTTTACATGGTTACACCTTAGGATATACTTTAACATTTCTCAACTCCACCTAGATGTTACATCATCCATTTTTTTTCATTTCACTCCACCTCACCCCTAGAAAATAGTTTAATCCTATTAACTTCATCTAATCATATTTTTTAGTGTTTTTGGTGCAAAAAAGGAAAAAAATTAATCTATACTGTAACATCTTTAGTGCTTCTTAACACATAACTTCTTTAGTGCTTCTTTAGGTTAACACATAACTTCTTTAGTGCTTCTTAACACATGAAGAGAGTGATGTACAATATAAATTAACATGTTATTTTACCTTTAACACCATATAGTAAAGTGTAAAGAAAATTTACGTTATATATAGTATGCTATACTTGTTTTTCATTATTATTTTTAGGTATTTAACAATAAAGTGATATCATTCATAAACTTTTATGATATAGCAGCACCTTTCATGTTAGTCTTCTTCATCTATGTATTTGTAAACATGAGTTTGATTTGAATTTGTTTTATAAGAGTCAGATTCTTCTTTTAATTTATTAAATATCTATATTCAATATATACATTAAATAGATGTTAGAAAATAATTAATTTTGTATTAATTTTTATTTTATATATTAGCATTTTTGCACTTACTAATATTATAAATATTTAATTTTAATCAATAAAAGCGGCAAACAAAATAAATGTTTTAATTCTGTTAGAGTAATTAAGCGGTAAACGACAACCCATATCATATCTAGTAAGTCTAATTTATTAAATTTGTTTTATATTAATTGTGCATGGGCCACGTAGATATAGTAAAGTGTAAAGAAAATTTACGTTATATATGTTTGGCAAAACTAGCTGGTGGCTGGTAGCTGGAAGCTGGTAGCTGCAAGCTGGTAGCTGGAAGCTGGTAGCTGCAAGCTTTTTAAATATATTTTGGTGTTTGGCAGAGTGTCTGGAGCTTTTAATAAAATGTATAAAATGACCAAAATGGGCATAATTAAAAGCTTGTAAGGAAAGTTTTTATTTTATTTTTAAAATAGAATGGGTATTTGTGTCATTTACTCATTAAAAGCTTGTAGCTAGTAGGAGCTTTTTCTTAAACGCTAGTACTAGTAGCTTTTCACTGTAGAGCTTTTTCTCCAACCTAAAAGCTTCCAGCTCCTTCAACCAAACAAGGCTTTTTATTGAGTAGGAGCTTTTTCTTAAAAGCTTGAAGCTTGAAGCTCCTAAAAGCTCTTAAAAGCTCCTTGCCAAACATACCCGTAGTATGCTATACTTGTTTTTCATTATTATTTTTAGGTATTTAACAATAAAGTGATATCATTCATAAACTTTTATGATATAGCAGCGCCTTTCATGTTAGTCTTCTTCATCTATGTATTTGTAAACATGAGTTTGATTTGAATTTGTTTTATAAGAATCAGATTCTTCTTTTAATTTATTAAATATCTATATTCAATATATACATTAAATAAATGTTAGAAAATAATTAATCTTGTATTAATTTTTATTTTATATATTAGCATTTTTGCACTTACTAATATTATAAATATTTAATTTTAATCAATATAAGCGGCATACAAAATAAATGTTTTAATTCTGTTAGAGTAATTAAGCGGTAAACGACAACCCATATCATATCTAGTAAATAATCGGTTAAATGCGTATGTACATCTATAAATATGAAGAAAAATAAGCACTGATTAGCCTATATACACATCTAATCATTTTCAAGCTATATCAGCGACAACGCAAGAAAAAATCATCTCCTTGTAAGTTTGTGAATCGTTTCTATACAACTGCAACATTTTTTTTAGGCGTAGCAATAGAATTGTTAACATTCTTTTAGTAAGTAGAATCCTTTTTGCTTGAAGAAATGATTTTTTTCGTGTTCAAAGAAATTGATTGATTTATGCTCCATTCATTGTCCATGCATAAAGTTGAATGGAGTTGTTTTCGAAAATGACATTTTGTAATGCAAAATGAGTAATTAATGTTTGTCTCTCTTTTATTTTGCTTTCATACATTAATTTACAAAATTTATGGAATATGGAAACCAAAATGAATTTGATTATGTTTAATTATATATTCTATATTTAATCTCTAATGATTAGTTTAGAGGTATAGACGAGGTTTTTCTTTTCTTCCATTTTTTTTCATTAATGTTTTTTAAAGTGAACACTATATATAGGAATCTTTTAAATTATGATATGTTTGTGATGGAAATATAGAAATAAAACAAGGTAAGCATGTTGAATAGTTACAACATTTCATGTGAAAAACACAAAATAAATGCCATTTATTTATGTCAGATGATATTGTTTTTGTCATTGTGTTAGGGTACTTGGGGCGGTTTGTAATGAACCAGCTATGATGACCATGACCATCACGAACACCGCCCCATCACCCATCAATATATCGCGGCCGTGACAAAGGAAAGCCGTGACGTGCATCACGGAGATAAACAAAAATTCATCTTTCTTTGTATTTAGAAAAAGCATGTGGGTGATCCCCACCACACACTATCTCTCTTGGTTTTTATTAATAAAAAAATAGTGATGAGTGTGATGGAATGAGGTGTCATAACGTGATTGGATGTGATGGTTTTAGTGATAATTGTGAATACCACCACATAGGTTTGTGATGAAATGTGATAGAATGTAATGAAATAAGGTGACACAAGATGATTGGGTGTGATAGTGTGATGAGGTGATGACAACCCCCATCCACCCTTATATCATTTCAAAAACTAACTTTCCTTTTCCTAATTGAGATTTTTTATAACTTTTTTCTAATTGAGCTAATAACGAGATTTTGATTTTACTTTCTTTTGCTAAGTTATCACTGTATATTTATTTATTTATTTATCTCTCAATAAATTATTATTATTATTATTATTATTATTGTTGAGGTTTTATATTTGTTTTAGTAGTCATTATCACTAATATTAATTATTTCTTATAACTCATTGTACTATGGTTATACGGTTTTCATTTTTGCTTTAAATACATCTATAAAATGTATGTGTGTTATATTAAAAAAAGTATCCTCCTTATTTACTAATATTATTAGCTTGTACAATGTATACACATTATAATATGACGTCATATATGTATAGTGTAAGATCTCATAAGTTATATTTATAATATCTTACATTTATTTGTATCCCGTCGTATCAGATGTCATGAAATCTTATTACAATATCAAACTAAACAACTTACATCATGTGAGCGAGTATATGATAAAAATAATAAAATAAAAAAACCCTTTTAGAAGTCTGTATTGTTTGGTATTAATGATATAGTTTATGCTATCTTTTATAAAGTTAAGATTGAAACAAATTTTGTTAGTTACAAGTAGTCTTGTATTTACTTGTCATGATTGTATTCCTTTTAATCATCTACGGTATATTTTATAATTAATGTGCATGGTTTGAAAACTTGTATGTAGAGAAATGGTAAAACCTAATGGACGTCCTCTAAAAGATGTAACCATCAACCAGTCCAATGGAAATTTTATGCGTCTTTTAGATTTGAACGAAAATGTTGTGGAGGACAAATCACCCGAGACCCAAGATAAGAAAGACTCGAAAACGAAGGGAAAGTTAACCAAGGTACGTATCCTAACGAGCTTTTGCGTAGGGCTGGCTCAAACCTTTTTAGGGCATAAAGCGGATTCTAAAATCAGCTTCTTTTTTCGTAAAAAAAAAATAAGTTATTTTTTTGCTTTGGATCCCAACACATATAGTAACATGTAGGAATATCAATACACGTTTTTTTTGTATAATGATATTGAAAAGGCATACGATCACTTAAATACAGGACCCCAAGCTTCAGCTTATTTTTTTTAAGTTGATTCGCTTCTGCTTTGTGTGAATAAATCCGACTCTTAGACTTTTATTTTTTTGTAGATTGAGACAGTAAACACGTTAAAGAACAACCGTCGTACCAAATGTGAACGACCACGTTTCAGGAGAGACTCTTCGGGTCAAGAGCCGAGTTCTATACTGTCTCCATTTGATAGCAAGAACAAGAATGAAAAATGCAAACACGAAGATTCATCGTTGCGAGGTAAACAGCTGGAAGCAACCCATGGTTCTGCTTTTGAAGCTAAAAGAGGTCATGAGTCTGAGTTGATTGTCATGAGTTGTCTCAACTGTTACCTGCATGTGATGGTGTGTGATGACAACCCAAAGTGTCCTAAGTGTCGCAGGGGAGATGGTTTGCTTGATATGTACCGTTCTTGAGACTCCTCTGAATTAGAAAGCCAGGAATAATTTTCACATTTTTCATGTTTTTCAAGTTGTTTCCTTAGGGATTATAAGTTGTTGTTTTCTAGACTGAACTAGTATTGTTTTTTACTTTATTTTAAATGATGGATTTGAAATGTTGAATGAGATTTATAATCACATTAAGGATAGGGATGGTAACGGGCCGGGTATGGGTTGGATATGGCTAATCTTATACCCATATCTGGTTACAAAATCACATTTCATACCCATCGAGTATTTTCGGGTATTATAAATCATAGAACATGCATATAATCCATGTAACAAGACTACTTTTGCTGCTCTACTTTTGTTACAACATGTAAGCATATTATGCCTTAAAATCATGTTTCGGACGACTTTCAAGACATTGTTTTGTACTGTAAGCTTTTATTATCAAGGTAAACATCTAATGTACCTTGATTAGTAATTCTTGTACTTCATTTAACACTTATATAGTTGTTTTACAACAGACCTAAATGCATGCATCCTAAGTGCACAAAATTCATCGAAAACATAGATTTTAACGCATCTTTGCAAGTATACTTAGATTTTCGTCCTAGGTCTTTCACATTAACTTTATTATACTTTATTTTTCACCAAAATAAGTCATAAAAACCTGTTTCAAATCAGTTTTAGAAAATTGGATCCTAAAGCTTAAATTTTGGCGTTTTAAGCCGAAAAACGGGTTTTGATCGTACATGCAAGGTTTCCCACGCGTGTAGATCCTATCAAAACTTGTTATGCACTATTTTAAGTTTATGAAATCCATTAAAATACCATTATGACCAGACCAGCGTTTTTATCCAAAATCATTCCAAACTTGACAACAAACAATACACATTCAAGTCCTTATACATCAATAAGCCACATTTCATCTGTATAATCAAAATCTCACTTATCCAAGCTATCAATAACATCAACTTGTTATTATTTTTCAGATTTAATATCATTTATAAAAACCCTCTTGCATGAAGTTAAAATCAAAGGATCTAGACATTTTAATCATCAAGCAACAAGAACAAACATTCCAAGAACTCTCTCACACACACACGGACACACACACACGCACGGTCACACACACATACATACTTACGCATACATACAAACACATCCACTCATTATCCTTTCATTTTCCCCATTTGATTTAGTTTATGAAACCCTTGATTATTTGGTGAATATTTGTCCAAAAACAGAAAATATAAAGATTTTGTTATAGTTTTTGATTGAGAACTCACCTTGTAAGAAATTTGTGGGTTTCTCTTTCTAAAAACTTCTAGTTTCTTGAATCTTTTAACTTTCTAGTCACCAATATTGTTATAATCTTCAAGTTTTCAAGTCCATAATGTTGATAAATAATAATAATAATAATAATAATAATAATAATAATAATAATAATACGACATGTGCACGTGTGTGTGCAACAAATTGTGTATATCTTCATTGTGAAGATTTATTTAATTAAACCAACTTCGAAGTTGGCAAAACCAAACCGACTTTAGGAAGTCGGTATACCGCCAAAATTTATTATATATGTAAGACTAGTTAAATTCTTAGATAGGCGAAGATGGAGTGGGAGACTCAACGGCGAAGGAAGAAAAACACACAACGATCGTACAACATGGAGGGGGAGACGACAACGTTTTACATTTCCAATCTACCGAGCAACTGCTCTCTTGGGATGTTATGAAGAGAATTCAAGGTATGTGGTATGATAACTGATGCGCATCTACCAAGGAGAAGGGACAAAGCAGGTAGGTTTTTCGCTTTTATCAGATTCGAAGGAGTAAAAAACACCGATGAAATGATAAAAGCTTTGACTAGAGTGAGGATGGGTGACTGGAGAATCTTTGCAAATGTTGCCAAATTCATAAAAGAGGATGACAGAAAGAATCATGGTGAAGAGAGGTTTAAGGAGCCGGAACAACACAAACAGGGGGGTACAAATGCTCAGGCAAATTCCAAAGGGAAACAACCAGTTTGGGGGGATGCTGTACAATTTCCTCCGTTTCAAGGCCAGGCAAAACCGGCAATTGTCTCAATTCCAAACAAAACGTACCAGGTGCAATCCGTGTTAGGGAGATGCTCTTTGATAGGCAAAGTTAAAGATGTCATTCTTCTGTGCCATATCGAGGACTTTTTGATGAATAGGAAGATTAAAGACGTCACTGTGAAGTATGTCGCAGGAATGAAGGTCCTATTAACTTTCATGATTGCGTCTATGGCGGAAAATTTTATAGTTGACATGGCGGAGGCCTGGCAGACCTGGTTTCACAGATTAGAACGTTGGGTTGGGCAGAAGATGGACGGAGATAGAGTTGCTTGGTTGAAGGTGACGGGTGTGCCGGTGCATTTGTGGGACAAAGAAGTCTTTGACAGGATTGCTATGTCGTTCGGTACTGTTGTTCGTGGTTCTTGGGCCAGCGAGAGGGACGACAATTTCTCGTTCGAAACGATGGCTGTACTTGTTAAAGACCGGAAAAGAATCTCGGGCAATATTGAGTTACGATGGAGAAATGAGAGGATAAGTGTGTGGGTGGAAGAAACGGACGAAACCTGGTGTCCCGATTTTGTAATCGCTGAGATTAGTCCGGCAAAGACTGTCAACCTGGATACCGGTGACTTCCATGTGGACCGTTCATCGGAGCCGGGTTCAAGTTCAAGGAAAGCTGACAAGGAGGTGGAGGAAGTGCCGGAAGAAGGGGAAATCGTTGGGGAGGGCCTGATTGGATCACCGGTGATTAATCCGGTAAACATGTCCTCACCGGAAGTGGAGAAGTCTCTGCATGGGGAGTTGGAAAAAAACAATAATGTGGTTGGTCTTGGAGAGGTGACCATGCAGAGCGTGGGTGATGCACAGGTGCCGAGGGAGCCTATTAATGAAGTGGGAATGTCTGATGATATTTCCAATAATAATAATAATAATAATAATAATAATTATAATGATAATGATAATAATAATTCTGAAAGTGGGCCACATGGTACGCCTCAAAACATTGGGCAGGCTAATAATGTTAGGCCTGAGGAAGTGGTCTCCAGGAAGGATAGTGGACTGAATGAAAATTTATTGGATCTTAACTCCCCACCTCCAAGACCTTCTTGAAGATTCAATTAGGGGCAGACTATCTGATGAAGGTAGATTTTCGAGATCCAGAAAGACGAGGAGACGTAAAAATCCAAGGTCGCCCCAAACTGAGGTCTCGGTTCCATCTTGCTTCACTCCAATGGTTCATGAACAGGAGGTTCAGGCTGCTACTGATGACCAGGGTCCTGATGTCCAGAGTGGTGACGGGGCTGAGATTAAGGCTACGGAGCAAGTGGGTGAAATGGTAGGGATCAACTTGACGGGTTTCTCGGAAGCTGTGGGAAAGACCGTCAGGGAAGAAGGTGATGTTAACCAGGTAAAATGAAGATACTTACTTTCAATGTTAGGGGGATTGGAGAGGATAAAAAGATTCTCTCGGTGGGTGATGTTATTCGAGAATTAAAACCAGATTTTATTGCAATTCAAGAAACTATGTTGAGTGACGGGTCACGAATCAATGTACAAAAGATTTGGGGTAGATGTAGGGTGGAGTTCGATTGGTTGAATGCGGAAGGGAGATCCGGTGGCCTGTTATGCTGTTGGGACCCGAGTATTTTCCAGAAACGGGGGATTGTTAGGCAGAGGAACTTTTTGTTAGTCTCGGTTTTTCTGGTTCAAACTAGTACTGCAATAAATATAGTAAACGTATACGCGCCCCAAACTTTGCAACTGAAAATTGAGTTATGGGCGGTTTTTCCAAACGCATGGCTAACAGTAATGGCTTATGGGTAGTGCTGGGAGATTTCAACGCGGTTATATGTGCTGAGGAAAGATTGAATACGGTGTTCAATTCACGATGTACCGAAGAATTTAATGATTTCATCGAAGACAACGAGTTATTTGAGTATCCCATGGGCGGTAGAAAATTCACTCGGGTAGATAGCTCGGGTAAACAGTTCAGCAAGATAGACCAAATACTTGTTTCTCAGGACTTCTGGAATCGTTGGCCCAACGCCTCGGTAACAGCTTTTCCCAGAATAACTTCCTATCATAGCCTTGTTATGTTGTCAACTGAATCTGTCAATTTCGGCTCCTCCTCGTTTCGGTTTTACAATTCTTGTTTAGCTATCGACGGAATTGAGCAAGTGGTCTTAGGGGCTTTGCAAGGCTTTACATGTGAAGGCCCCCTAGACATTGTTCTTGCGAATAAGCTGAGAAGGATCAAAGGGGCTTTAAAAGTATGGATGCAGTCTCGCAGAAACAGTAGGGAGGCGAATAAAAAGGAATGTGTGGCGAAGATTGCTGAACTCGACGGTATTATGGAAGACAGAATATTACCAGATGAAGAATCATTGGTTTGGGCCACGAATAAGCACCGTCTAAAAGAAATAAATATGGAGATTGCACAAGATTTGAAACAAAAAGCCCGGATAAAGTGGTTGATTGAGGGCGACGAGAACTCGTCGTTCTTTCACGGGGTGATCAACCACAATTCTGGTTCAAACAGATTGGGAGGAATTTTGGTAACTGATGAATGGGTAGTGGAGCCGAATCGTATGAAGTGGGCGGCCATAAAGTTTTTTGCTGCAAAGTATAATGAGCCGATGATTGTTCGACCTGGTTTCAACTGCCCAGACATGAAGCATTTATCAGATTTGGAAGCCGACAGTCTCATAGCTCCGTTTTCGCTGCTGGAGGTTAAAAATGCTATTTGGGACTGCGGAAACGATAAGGCCCCGGGACCCGACGGTTTCACGTTTGGTTTTATAAAACACTTCTGGGAAACCTTAAAGGAGGACGTGATGACGATGATGGGGGCTTTTTTTGAGCATGGGACGATTAGTAGGGGTTGTGCTTTGTCTTTTATAGCACTTTTTCCCAAAGGGCCTGATCTGGTTAATTTCAATGATTTTCGGCCTATCAGTCTACTCGGGTGCATCTCTAAAATAATTTCTAAGGTTCTTGCCAACCGATTGAAGGGTGTTATTGGATCAATTGTATCTGAGGAACAATCTGGATTCTTGGAGTCTAGGAATATCTTGGATGTTCCCATCATGTTAAATGAACTTATGTCCTTGGTTAAACGCATGAAGATGAAGGCGTTCGTATTAAAAGTTGACTTGGAAAAGGCCTATGAATCAATAAGTTGGGGTTTCATAAGATCCGTGCTTTTCCAAATGGGTTTTCGTGATAGGTGGATTAAATGGGTAACCGGAATTCTTGAGTCTTCTCCAGCTTCGGTGTTGATAAATGGGACGCCAACTTGGGAATTCCAATGCTACAGGGGTGTCCGACAAGGCGACCCGTTATCCCCGTTTATTTTCATAATCGCCATGGAAGCGCTCACTTGTGTCCACAGAGCAAGTGACTTGGGTTTGATAAATGGAATTAGGCTGCCACAAAACGGTCCCGTAATGACCCACTTAATGTACGCGGATGATATTGTGTATATGGGAGAGTGGTGCGAAAACAATGTTAAAAACGTGTTGCAGCTTATGAGATGTTTTTTTTTTCTGATTTCGGGCCTTAAAATAAACTACCAGAAAACGATGATTCATGGTGTGGGTGTAAGCGATGATGCGGTTGATCAGATGGCAAATATAATTAAATGTAAGTTGGGCAGATTTCCTTGTAGATACCTGGGTGTGCCTATTGGGGTAAATATGAATCGAGCAAGGTTCTGGAGCGGCATCATCGATTGCTTCAAGAAACGACTTACAAAGTGGAAAGCGAAGAAACTGTCCATAGGAGGTCGAGTGATCCTCCTTAGGGCTGTTTTGGATCGTCTATCTATCTATTTCTTCTCCCTGTTCAGAGCACCAAAAGGGATTCTTGATAAACTTGAATCACTAAGAAGGAGCTTTTTTTGGGGAGGGGACGAGGAGAAAGCAAAGACAAGTTGGGTCGCATGGGAAAGGGTGATTGGTCCGGTACAAAAAGGGGGGTTGGGCTTGTGTTCACTGAAAGCAATAAATGAAAGTCTTCTCCTAAAGTGGTGGTGGCGTTTCAAGCATGCAAAAGGGGAACTATGGCACCGGGTCATCTCGACGATACATGTGAACCGAAACGCCCCATCCTACCTCCCGGTGAAGGCAGGCTTCACAGGTACATGGAACGCAATAGCAAAAGTTGAAAAGGATCTGCGGGAACAGAATCTGGAAGTTAGATGTTTAATAAAAGGGAAGGTCGGTAACAGAGTCGACATCAGGTTCTGGGTGGACTTTTGGGTTGGGGATAAACCATTGATGTTGTTGTTTCCTAATTTATTCTTATTGGAGGCCGAAAAAAGTATGTCAGTCACTCGCAGAGTGTCCGGTTGGGTGTGGAAAAGAGAACCGATCAGCCTAGCAGAGGTACATGAGCTGCACCAGTGTAACAACTTACTGCAGGGTTTGGGCTTGTCAAACGACCCAGATAAGTGGCTGTGGACGGAGAGCCAAGACGGCTGCTTCACTGTTGCAGCCTGCAGAGAACTACTAACCAGAAATGCAGGCCCTTTTTACCCTTTCGAATAGGTAAAAGGGGTGCCAAAAAAGGTCTTCATTATGGGTTGGAGGGCGGTACAGGACAGACTACCAACATTAGTCGGGCTGAAAAGAAGAAAGATTTTAAACGGGGTAACAACGTGTAAATTATGTGGTAAGGGAGATGAAAACGCGGATCACCTCTTTACCTCATGCTACGCGGCGTCCGTATTATGGAACATGGTTAGTACGTGGCTCGGTATCGCTCCTATCTTTGCGTTTAATGTGAAAGACCTGCTGGAAGTATACAGATCGATCAGTGCAAGGGAAGAGGAAAGGAAACTCATTAGAATCATTATATATGCGGGATGTTGGGCGATTTGGAAAGCTAGAAACGACCTAACTTTCAATGGGAAAAGGATCAACGTCACTGGTGTCTTTGGGGAAGCGCAAGCCTTGGCTCACACATGGGTTAGACATAAATGTAATCAATCGGGTTGGACATGGGAAAGGTGGAGAGCGTTCAACGTCCCTAGCACTTAGTTTTGGTGTTGTAAGGTTTGGTATAAGGATGTATTGGGGGTGGATAAATGGTAGCTAGTGTCTTTCTTGTTACTATGATTGTAAAAATCTTTCTGGTGATAATAAAAGTTGAAGTTTGCCGATTAAAAAAAATTTTAAATTCTTAGATATAAGTTGTAATATGAAATTGAAACCTTGCGTGAACTTACTAAAGCAAGCAGACAACTAGGACAAACCTTGTCCCACATCGATAGTGTGATGTAAAGCAATAACTCAACTTCATGTTTAAATAGAATGTCCCACATCTAACAGACACAAATATATTCTCCACTTCCTTTGTTATAAATATACCATCGTAGTGGAATTTAAAAGTATAAGTTTGTATAAGTTTTGAAGGGATCACTCTAGTATAAGAGGATCCCGAGCCTACAATACCCCGTTGGGTATTGTTATTAGTTAATTTTAGAGCATGAGTGGGAGCACGAGTAGGGGAGACTCTACACCAACTGGCTGTAGATAGTTTGAGGTATGTTTTCGTTTAAGTTATGTTTAGTTCATTAATATTTTATCAGCATTATTATTAGTAGTAGTTTAGCATTATTATTTTTTTAGGTAGTAGAATTATTATTGGGGTGGGTTTTGGGTAGCCTAGCCATAGTTAGGCATGGACTGATCATCCATGCTTAAATAAGGTAGCGCTAATTAATATCCAACTGTAATAATAATAATTAGTTAGGTGTACTGTTACCTAACCTAGGGTGGTATAATTGTATTAGGACCCTGAGATATTACCCGGTTGTATTAGCGTTGTCAATTGCAAAAGGGCTGATAAAGAGGAGAGTTACTTAAACTATTTTCAAAACCTGATACTTGCTCATAAAATTGTTTTGATGGTGATTGATCATGTATACGCATCGAACCATAGGTGTGGCATCCAGGGTGTTATATATATATTATAATGATCATTATATTTTCCATGCGTGGACATACATGTACAGCTATATGGGGTGTGTTTACGCTGTATGTGTGAATATATAATGTTTAGGCCGGATATATGATTATGGTGACATGCAATGAGCTCATACTTGATCAATAAAAATGTTTATGTAAGGAATGGGAGTTCCTAGCTAAGAGTTGGAATGCTTTAGACGTTTTATCTTATTATAGTTAAGCTTTGTTTAGCTTGGGGGTGCTTGGATCGCACTGGCTTGTAATAAATACTCAAGTTATGTAATGAGATTACGTTTCCGCTTTAAGTTTGAGCCGACTGGTCACTGTAAGTGCCCCGGCCTGGGCGGGGCGTGACGAAATCCGGAGCGTGACACAAGTTAATATTGTGTGTATGTTTTTATAAATATTTTTCCCAAGTGTTTTAATAAATATATTTATATAAAATCGCGACGTTTTGATTAGAATTATTTGTAACCAAAATAAGTAAACCCCGAACAATATTCGCAAAAATAAATATATAAGCTTTGTCGAACGTCAAGAATGACGAGTTTTCAAAGGAATTCGGTAAGTAATTAATGTTTATTATTCGGAATCAAGAATGTGTAATCGTTCGATTTTATTTAGGAACCATTTTATAAAAACCAATGTTTTGAAAACCTTGAGATGTTCGGATTTGGAAACGATGTAACATTTTATTATTAATCGGAAATTAATAATAATAACAATAATAGTAATTTGCAAAGTATACTTTCCTAAAGAAAAATAAATACATTTATCCGATTTACAATACGAGCTACGACTCATGATAAGTTATACGCGTCGTAGTATTAGTCCAACATGGTTTATATACAAATAGTAAAAAGTGAGTAACTTGGGTGCTAGGTCGCATAAAATATATGTAAGTCACGATCGGTTCGACGAGTTAAAAAATGCTTACGACTCGGGTTAATACCCACTAGTCTAGATAGTTGGATAAGCTATTTATTATCCGGATGATAAGCTAGGATTATTTATGATAGACTGTTAAGATGTCCTTTGGTTGTAATTAGGTGAGTTCATGACCCCACTTTTTACTGCTTTTGTAAATGTTTTCGAGGGGAAGACATGCTTCTTTTATGCAAACCCGAGGAATTTAAAACGAAACAAGTTTTGGGAAATGAAATGGGTGCGTGAGTGTCACAGGCCTACTTTTTACTGTTTTACTTTCGGGGGGAGAAACATGCGTACTACTTACAATTTAAAGATCATGTTATACTATGGTTATTGTTATTTACTATACGGGTGTTTCATCAGGGAAGTCCCAGGGGAAACCATGAGTATGTTGGTATACATATCGGGGAAATGTGGATAGATCTATTGGGCTTGACTAACCCCACTCGACGGCTTGGAGCCGGGCGGGTGCATATTGTCTCTAACTTCCGGAGTCACTGATGATGACGGTGATTCCGACATTCTCGGCATACACTGGGGTTACATGTCAGTAATGATTTCCAACTCGTAGTAGTAAAGATACTTAACGTCTAGCTAACGTTCTTATAACATAATATTAACGGAAATGATCTTTTCAAACTTATGGAAACTCTTTTGTAAAACTTGTGAACTCACCAGCTTTATGTTGACTTTTCAAGTATGTCTTTCAGGTTTAAACTTTGTTAACGACACAAAATTTCAAATTAAATGCATTAATTAAGTTTAAATGTTACCATTATTATCTTAAATTCAAAATTTATATTATTAACCAAAAATTAAAGATATTAAAGTTTGAAATTATATACTTAGATATAAAATTCAAAATTTGAATTTAAATTTCTAACTAATTTAAGTCACTTATAACCAAAATAATTATTTGTTAAATTTTAAATATATTAGAAAGTCTGTAATTTAAATGGTAATAAGTAGTTATATTTGTTACAATTGTTATCTTAAATTAAAAAAAGTTGATTTTTTAAAAGATTTAAATGGTTCAAAATCTTGAATTAAATGTATTATTTAATTCTAAATGTTACCATAATTATTTCAAATTCAAAATTTTGAATTTTTATAATATTAACCAAAATTTATAATTTAAAAGTATATATATTAAAATTTAAATACATAAATATAATATTTACTATTCGAATATTTTAAACGTTTAACAAAAATCTATAATTTCAAATTTTAATATTTTAAAATTTTAGTTTTGACTTGTAACTAAATTAAGAAATTTATAACCGAAATTATTAATTGTTATATTTTAAATATATTAGGAAATATATAATTTAAAAATAATAAGTAGGTGCAATAGTTACCATTATTAACTTAAATTAAAATTTTTATTTTTTTTAAATATTCAGTTCATTCAAAGTTTCGAATTAAAGGTTTTAATCAAGTCTAATTGTTACCTCTATTATTTTAAATTCAAATTTTTATTTTTTTAATATTAAATAAAATTTAAACATTAAAGTTATATATGTTAAAAGTTGAAATTAAATAGCTATAAAGAACATATAGTATTCGTATATTTTTAAAGTTTAACCGAAACTAGAATTTTAAATTATAGTATTTCAAATTTGCATATTAACTTATAACTAATTTGAGAAATTTATAACCAAAATTATTAATCATTGAATTTTAAATATATTAGCAAATTTATAATATAAAGGTAATAAGTATCTGTAAGTGTTAACATTGTTAACTTAAATTAAAAAAAATGATTTTTTTAAAGGATTCAGATCATTTAAAATTGCTAATTAAATGTAATAAATGTATTATTTACTCTAACTGTTACCATTATTATCTTAAATTCAAATTTTGAATTTTTATAATATTAACCGAAAATAAAAAATTAAAATTGTAGATAGTAAAATTTGAAATTAAATAATTAAATAGAACATTTAGTTATCGAATATTTTTAAATTTGCATTTTCTAAAAAAACATTGGTCAAGCTAAATCAAATAAATCAATTTTAAATTTGAATTTTCTAAAAAAGAATAAAAATTGGTCAAAATCGATTATAATTAATGCCACAATCTTGGTAACCAATTAAACGATTCCTATAAACATGCAATCTGTTATTGACCAACAACAGTAAGATCAACATAAAATTCAAGTGAGCATTCTAAGAACAATATCATAATCCATGTGAACATGATGAATACCAACATAATAATATGGGTTTTTATTAACACAAAAACTCATCAACAAAAGAAGAAACAATCGGATTCAACAAAATCAAAGACAATAACATTGAAAACATAAATCATTTAACAATAAATCGTTAACAGAAGACGAGATTAAACAAATGGATAAGCAAAAATAGAACAATAATCTACAAATGTCTAACATAAATAGTCATTCAAAAGATATGATTTAACACTAAAACAAAGCAACAATTAACAATGTCACAGATCTTTTGAACTGAGATTAATTTTCTGTAATCTGAGCCAAGGATTAAAGTTTGCGAATGAAAGGGGATATCTAACTACTTGTGGAAGATTGACTGACTGATATAATGAAAGAGGAAAGTTATTAATGTGATATAAAAATTATCATTGTGATTAAAGGGGGATATAATGAAGAGATGAGAAATAGAGGAGGAATTTTAAAAAAAATTAAAATCTTGAGAAAATGCCATGTGGCATAATTTGGGAGGAAAAATATGGAGGGGATATCTAAATGAATGACATATGTACACCATTGATTTTATTTATTAGTAGTTACTAGGTGAAATCCCGTGTGAAACACACGGGAGACCGAGTCCCAAACTTAAGCCCTATTTAGTAAAAGACAACATTAAGAACCCATTCGTCTGCTCCGCAGAACAACTGTTTAGTACCATCTGCTTTATTTCTTTAAAAACAGATATTATTATAAACACCCGAAACATAAAAAAACGTATACAGACCAAGTGTTATGGTCTGTTTAGTAAACCCCAAATTAATCATCGATCTATTGTTGAAAGGAAAAACTGTATTTCATAAGGTCTGTTCCTTTCATGATACCAGTTAATAATACTGATCATATGTTTAATAACTGCAACTGTTACAACAACCCAAACATAAATCTACAGACGGATTAAAGGTCTGTTGAATAAAACACAAAAGTTAATACGATTCAATTTAGCATTACAAAACATAAAAAACTATATATAATCTTGAAAGACATACAAAACTAAAAACATAAATAAATACAATTAACATTAAACATCAAGATACATAGCTAGTTAAAGGAATTAATAAACTTAAGCTTCAATTCCATTGAAGCTTCAAGTTGTGCATGTAGATCTTTCAATTTTGCCAAAAAATCTACGTCCTTACTCCCGGCCTCTGAATTGTACAGCAACGCCAAATCACGAACAGCAGTTGAAGGCATTGACTTCAAAATCCGTTGCACATCATCTCGCTCAAACGTGCCCAAGTGCAAACTGTCAAAACAAATCTTCAAATCTCTTGTAGTCTTCAAATCTAGATAGTACTGCGCTCTAATTTGATTAACAACAAACTCCTTCATTTGATGTTCTTGGTTATTAGTTAGGGCAGCCATTGATGCTATTGATAAAGACTGAAATGTAAATGTTAAGATGGTTTATTATGAAATTCGTGATTTATTTACTAATTTATACATTTAAAACGCGTGAACTTGAAAAGTCATAGCGTAGTATAGTTATTATACTTGGGTTAACGTGTTAAACAAAAAGTTTTGTTATAAGGATTATTTAATTTAAATGTGGTGGGCCCATAACCCACAGGTCCCAGGATCGAAACCTGGCTCTGATACCAACTTGTAACACCCGCCTCCCAGGATAGGCTCTGGGGAGTGTTACGCATTGGATATACAGAACACATGATAACAAGAGAAGTCACAGCAGAAGTTTTTGCTCTAATTAAACATTAAAAGTAGTATACATATGTCATTTTACACCATAATATTAGACACTAGTAGAACATCAGTTCAACTATACTACATATCTAAGTCTTTAGTAGCCCGCTAAACCTCTATCTGCTCGCCAGCTAATCTCGTTGTCTACACTCCCTGCAATCACATGGCACCTAGGATGTGTGCCAAAGGAAATATTTGGGACTCAGCATAACGCTGGTGAGTTCCTCTGAACTGTTTTTAAAACAGGATGTGTTGTTTTGTAAATTGGTAATAACTATAGAATCGACTATATGATGCATCTGTGATATGTGGCAATGCTTGATAGGATGCTTGAGGGCTGCTTGTATGATTCTGCTTTAGCCAATGGATTTTGTATACATAGCTTGGTTATGTGAACATACTGTGCTTACTCTGTTTCTATCTGTTTGCCATGAATATATCTGCTTGATGCTATAGTCGATAATCTTGCCCTTTTAAAGGTATTTTGTTTATGAACTTGTAACACCCGCCTCCCAGGATAGGCTCTGGGGAGTGTTATGCATTGGATATACAGAACACATGATAACAAGAGAAGTCACAGCAGAAGTTTTTGCTCTAATTAAACATTAAAAGTAGTATACATATGTCATTTTACACCATAATATTACACACTAGTAGAACATCAGTTCAACTATACTACATATCTAAGTCTTTAGTAGCCCGCTAAACCTCTATCTGCTCGCCAGCTAATCTCGTTGTCTACACTCCCTGCAATCACATGGCACCTAGGAATTGTGCCAAAGAAAATATTTGGGACTCAGCACAACGCTGGTGAGTTCATAAACAAAATACCTTTAAAAGGGCAAGATTATCGACTATAGCATCAAGCAGATATATTCATGGCAAACAGATAGAAACAGAGTAAGCACAGTATGTTCACATAACCAAGCTATGTATACAAAATCCATTGGCTAAAGCAGAATCATACAAGCAGCCCTCAAGCATCCTATCAAGCATTGCCACATATCACAGATGCATCATATAGTCGATTCTATAGTTATTACCAATTTACAAAACAACACATCCTGTTTTAAAAACAGTTCAGAGGAACTCACCTTACTAGATGCTTGCTTAATATCTTTTTATCTGAATCGGTTATAAGCTGCTTCGTTAACCTAAAGATTAAATCATAGCTTATATTATTATTTTTGTTTTATATGTATTTGAAATTTGAGCACTTTCAGTGCATGTAAATATATTGTAGGCCTTAACCACGTTTATATTTTAAATACAACATATAATTATGTTTAACTAATAACCTGTTGTAACCCAGTGACCATCATTAAATATTTTAGGTAATGTAAAAGACATAATATTATTAAGATAGATGCATATAAAGCTAAGTTGACGTTATTATGATTGTGAATTTAATTTAACTATAATAGCAACTGTTTGTATTTATATAACAAACGAACAGAGTAACCAGAAAACTCGTAAATATGTATACCTGTTGTGGTGTTCTTCTGAAATTCGGGTTCTATTACGTCAGAACATGGTTTGGGTCTAGAAAACAAAGTTGCTTAAAGGCAAGTGTAGGATTCTTTTATTTGTTTGGTTTTGAGTTGAGTTCAGTGCTTAAAGAAAAAGAAGATCAGGAACCGATGAGTTTATTTGAAAGTGTGTATAAAACTCTTTGTTCACAACAATCAAAAAAAAAATACGTGGAGGGCTACATGAAAACGTGGCTGATCCAAACTATGAAATTGTGCCAGCGAATAGGTATTTTGAATGTATGAATACACGTATAATGATGTATGTATGCAAGGTTGATAATCTTATCCATAACAAGAAATGGTGATACAATACTAGTCCTTTAACTTATATTTGTGTATTTATATAAGTAAAGGCATTGTACATATTGACGTTAAATGCTATGTGCATATAAAATCCATAATACTACCAATACTTACAAAATTTGAGTTATTACACAATACGTTTGGTTTTGTTATTAATTTATATTATAGCTAATTTAGCCTCATACTCATACTTTCTTATAACTTTTAGCATACGGTATTTTATAAACTTAACGAATATGTTACTAAGACGAGATTATTTTTCTCTATCTTTTAATTTAAGTTTCATTCAAAACGATAAGTTCAAATATAATATGTTTATCATATATTAATAAACGGTCTCTTATAGTAGCCAAAGCTCGTCTAAATACCTTATGTTTCTAAAGGACTGATATGACAATATATACAATATAATTCCCGCGTTACCACTTTTATAACTATTACGTCAAGGTTCATGGTATTACATTGTCTTTACTAGCTTATTCTAATACATTTGACTAGAAAACTCGGGATGTTACATCTGAAGAGTGTATACAACTTGGGAAACATAAATGTAGGAATTCTTCAGAAAACGAACAGACAAAATAATAAATTATGAGTTGTGCAAATCAAAGATTTAAATAATCATAACAAATATCACGTGAAATTAATTATCTTTTAAAATTATTTCTATAAATATGTTCAAATCCATCTTAAAATTTATCAATCAATTCCACACAGTACATATTTTAAACTTCATCTACCAAAATGGCAAACAGATCATACTATTATTTTGCTGATACATCAGATGTTAAGTCAATATTCGGTATTTGTTCAGTAACAGAAAAGAAAAAAGACGAAGATGTTAGAAATGAAGTAGAGAAGATGGAAGATAGAAGACTACATGACGAAGATGGACAAACATTGGCGTGCTAGATATGGTGTTGCATGAACCTCCAACTGCTTTGAGAGACAAGATAGAAGACTACATGACTCAACAACTACAAATCGACAACAACATTAACGAAGCATTGATGGAGTTAAAAAAGAATCTTTCAAGAGAGATTCTGAAAAAGAAACACAGGGTTTTGGAGATTTTAATTAAGTAGTATATATAGTAGATATGCTTTTTATTATGTATTTTTTAAATGTTAAGAACTGTTTAGTAAAAACAACCTCAAGAAGCAAATCGTCTGCTGCAAATTAACCCTGCTTATTACCATCTGTTTGTTTCTTTAAAACAATTACTTTATCGTCTGTTTACTAAAACCAAAATTACGAGGTCAATAGTATGCTGTAAAGAAAATCTGTTTACTACATCTGTTTCGTTCTTTAAAACAATTACTACTGAAAATATAAAAAAACGTAAACAGTCCAACTGTTATACTCTGGTAAAAACCAAATTAAAGAGTGAATCTACTGTTAAAACAAAAACTGTATTTCGTAACGTCTGTTTCTTTAACAATACCAGGTAATAATACTAATCAGATGTTTAATAATTGAAGCTATTACAATCACGGAAACATAAATCTACACAAATTAAAACGCTGTTGAGATAACACATATAAAAACAAAAAAGAGGATGAGGAAATTAAAAAGTAAATCTAAAGTTGAAAGAAACACTGTATTTACTAACGTCTTTGATTACCAGTATTTGCAGAAACTGAGAATGGGGTAATGAATATTGGGAATTTATTCTCTTTTTATACGGTGAAATATAAGAACTATTTATAAAGTTGGTTTTCAACTTTATTAGTTAGATTTCAAGTAAATATAAACTTGGAAGTTACTTTTGAAAATTTTAATTTATTTTTTATACAATGAAAGAAAATTGCAACACAACAATAATAATAATATAATAAAAAAATAAAGTAACTTCAAAATCGTAATCATTATTTTTGGGACTTTTTATAACATCAGTTGATCAGATGTTTAATAATTGAAGCTATTACAACCATGGAAACATAAATCTACATACAAACTAAAGGGATGTTTAGATAAAACATAACAAAAAACAAATGAACAGTAGTTACACGATTTAAGCTTTTTATTCAACCGAAATTTGATAACACTGTTTATTCAAATCTTTTAGAAGCCATCAACAAATTTTTGAAACAAGAGTTAAACGATTTAACCCTATTATTATAATTCCATAATTTGAGTTATATATTGAATTTAACAGAAATAAATACAAAATGGAAGAGTTATAAAAAAAACAAATACAAATATCTCTAAAAAAGTACTTTAATGACAACAGAATTACAATATGTGACTTTACAAAGTACATAAAAATACAAGCAAACATAAAAAACCCTACCAACAACCAAACCCTAAAGAATGATCTTTCTTGCCAGCATGATCCAAAAAATCCTCCAATGAAAAGCAGTACACGACAGCAGGTCGTATATAAATATCATTAGGATGCAAAACCCCTAACATTGAAAATAGGAAGGGGATGTATATATTTATATATGTAATAATGAATTGATGTTTTCCTTTGATTGTAAGAATCATTAGAAAACATCAATTTGAAGTGATTAACCAACTAATTGTTGGTTATCCATTTTCCTTTGATTGAAAGAATCTTTCGAAAAATTTGTGAAAACAAATTGTAAAGTAGTATCATAATGCATATTGGATGGAGAGATGTAAAGTGATAATGGGGAAATGAATATTGGAACTCCATCCCCTTTTTATAGCCTGAAATATAATAACTATTCATAAAGTTGGTTTTCAACTTTATTAGTTGGATTTGAAGTAAATATAAACTTGGAAGTTACTTTTGAAAATTTTAATTTATTTTTTATAGAATGAAAGACAATTGCAACACAACAATAATAATAAAATAATAATAAAATAACTTCAAAATGGTAATCATTATTTTTGGCACTATATGTAACATCTGTTGATACGTGTTACTTTCCCACTGAAACGACTCTTGAAATTCTATTTTATTTTTATTTAACAATCAAATTACCTAACAAAAACAAATACTATTTAATAATATTTGTACAAAGATGAACATGTCATGTTTTACATTAAATAATAAATGTTTAACTTCTGTTTTAGTAATATCTGTTCCTTTCACAACAGCTGTTAATAGTAGTAATCAAATGTTTTATATTGAATACAATCAAAACTAAACATACACTTTAAATATCTAATTTAAAAAATTATGTAACAATAGTTGCAACAACAGTTGCAACAACATGTGAAACGACGGAAGAGTATATCTTTTTTTTAAACAATTAGTCATCAAATTAAACTTCAAATATGTTGAATCAGTTAAGCTCATCGTTTTTAAAACAACTTTTATAGAAATAATTATTGATTCAAATAGATTATTCACAAACACTGTCCATAAAGTAGATGTTCAATTAAACCATTCTTACTAACACTATCATCAAATTCACGATTAGCAAATTGTTGCTATAAATTTATATCAAAATTGATGAACCTTTCTGAACTATAATAACAACATTCAGGAATACAAAATAAAGATACATCAACTTAATCCATTTAACTATGATTTACAATTAAACCCCACCAAAATAAAAGCATTGTATCAACATCAAAATATTTTCACTCCCTACCATGCCATTAATTTTTAGTTATAACCAAAATTCCTACTGATTGATCAAACTTGAAATTACAGCAGTCACCCAATTTTAATCCTTTGGAGTTTATAAAAGTTACCCATCTCCTAATTGCAAACCTATAAAGTTAGAATATAAGAGTGTTACTTATATTATTAAAATTAAATGCAAATTTAATTATTAAAATTTAAGTAATACCTTTGGTTACCCCTATCTTTTTCCACATATAGTTTACACTCGTTAACTTCACTATCATCCACTTGAACAAAAATCTTATGCGGCAAAGTACGGTTAGCTAACTTAACTGTTGGAGCAGGAAGCCGCTGAAAAGTTTATGTATTTATAACATTATTAGTTAATTAAGTTCAGTAAATAATGAAAAATATAACACATAAACTAATATATAACTTACATAACGTTTATTAATAACAGTATTATGCTCATAAACTTTAACAGTCATACTTTCATCCAAATCATCTATCTGTACAACCATTTTAAATAAATGTATTAGTACATAACATTAGATATGATAGAATATTAATTGTATATAAATACTTATAATATAAACAAAACATATAAACGGTTTTTTAACCTGCATATCAAGCTGATCATGATCAGACATTTCAATATCTTGACCTTATTGTTCAGATTGGTGAGTTTGCTGAAAAAGATAACTGCCATTGCTTAAAAAGACCTTAATTTCAAATGTGAAAAAATCTCTCATCTCCAGAAAGACAAAATCGAAAACATCCAACTGAAGATCTTTAACTACATTCAACCATCCATCATACAAATAACAGTGTTTCTCGAAGGTAATTATCTTCAACCGCCATGAATGATCACCACATTTAATAGTTACTAAATGTTCAGTAACTTTAGCATCACGATAGACACAAGAAAAACTACCAGGTACTCTCTGTCAGTAAAACAAATAAAAAAATTCTGTTATTTTGTTATTTTAATGATAAGTATGCGTATAATAATAGTAGAAAAATACGTACTAAAAACTCGCTTGAAGGGTCATATATAAACTGAATGAAAGAAGTCCCACAAATCAAGTTCCGGAAACAGGACATTAACAAAGTATCTTTAGAAACATACTTAAATAATAATATATCATGGACTTCAAGTCCCATATCCTTAACAACAGTTTGCCATCCTTTACTGAACTCAGCTTCATTTAAAAAATGCCTCGTTAAAACAACTTCCCATTTCCTTGTATCTGCTGTAGTAGTTATAATTACATGATTATCCATAACTTTAGAAGGATGAGAGTTATCAACAACATTTACTGATAAATTATATAAACACAAAACATTTAATAATATGTAAGAACCAAAAAAAATACTTTATTACAAGTTTTACAAGGAATATAACTTTGAATAACAAAATAGATACCAGATTTTCAGCTTCAAGCTCAACAACACATCCAATGAATGAGCCCAATTTAACTGTTTAACATATTAGAATCAATGTAAAACAAATTACTAACAAAAATATATTATCTTAATGAATCATAAAAATATAATCACAATAAAGAATACGGCTGATTTCCGTGTTAGTTAAATATTTGTAAATATTCACGTAAGATATCTTGATTCAGAAATGATTTTACCTGATTTATTGTTTGTTAAGTTAACTTTAGTACTTGTAAATAATGGATATCTACATTACAGATTCACTTGGAAGTCTTTTAATTTGTTCACAGCTTTGATACAAAACTTTAACTCTGATATTAGACAGCTTATATATTGGATGGGGACACCGATGTATTTTACACTATAGTTACTTGTATTTCAAATATTGTATTAAAAAAATGCACTTATAAACTCAATATTAAATTAATTTTGACTTAAATGACTTTCATTATTAACTTATAACTTAAATGAAATATTTATTTGATATATTTTTACTAATTTAAATTACAACTATAAATTCATTTAAGTACTATTAAATCAATAAAGGTTAAGAAGAATTTCTTAATTCTTCTTAATCTTATCTATTATGTATTTTCTAATCACGTATTCCAGTCAACAGAATTTACAAACAACTGAAAAAATCCTAGATACTGTTGCCATATCCTCAAATCATTCTACAGTAGATTAAATATCTGCTAACGTTTGTCATTTGTTCACTAAACTTGAATATCAATTAACTTTTTTTATTTACAACAGATGTTGTTCATTGTAAAATGTGTTTACTTTGTATAGAGTTATAACCATTTTTTAAATAAAATAGGACAATGTTTAAGTACTTTTGGAGAATAGATAACCACAATGCATTTTTTAATCCTATCTTTTATATCTTTTCTAGCCATCTGTTGGACAAAACAGATTTTACAAACATCTGATAAAATAATAAAGACTGTTACGTATGGTCAAATCATACCACAGTAGTTTAAATATCTGCTGACGTTTATAATCGGTTTTGACGTAGATATGAACTTTTTTTAAAATAAGACTTTCTTATGAAGAATGTATCAAATATGTTTGGATTAATTTGTGTTGAATGTACCTATTATACAAATAACATAAACAAAACACTAATATTTTATTTAAATATTATGATATTACATCAAGATCTGATACATTACCATAAAAATATATAAAAAAATGAACATAACATTCAAAATGAATGTAAAAACTTCAACTTCAACCTGATAGACAACTTAAGTGACTTTACAATATCAGAAATTATTTCCAACTGTTCCAGATCACTTTTCATCGAATCGATGTAAAAGACTACACCAATGTCACGAATAGTTGATGAGGGCAAACACTTCAATTTCCTCACAACCTTGGCTTTTTTATCAAAACAGTTTGAAATACGCATGAAAGTCTGCCTCAACACATCTTTATACAATGTATCTTTATCATATTGGATTAGAACTTGTCTTATAAAATCGATCTTCAAATCCACTGGGAGTACTGCTGGTGATGATGATGATGATGGTGACATAACTTTAAAAAAAATAAAAAGCAATCTATATACAATCTGACTATATAGAAAAAATTTTCAGTAAAAGATCTACATATTTATAAGCCGATAGTTGAAACCAAGCTTACCCATTTCGTATTAATTAATGAAATTTAATGCTATAAATGCGGTAGATGAAAAACCATATTTACAAGTGCCAACTGTAAAATTTATAGACTTCCAATTTAAACGTCACTGCGTAAAGTGTAAAACACATGTACCATACCGTGTTTAAAGTTATTTTCTATTCACACCACCATATATATATATATATATATATATATATATATACAAAACAATCGATTACAATGCACATCTAACCTTCCAATAATCAAATACTTACATTACATAACATAAAAACATGTCATCTTCTCAAAATTACCAAACCAGTGTACAACTGACAGCCTATGAAATTCTTATTAAGTCTTTCAAAAAAGAATCTTTTGAAGAAGAAACAATAAGAAACTCATGTGGAATGCTTACATCTCTACTTGTTACGGATCTAAGGAAAAACGGCAAAACCATGATTGATATGGTTGAAATTCCGGAATCAATTGAACGAAACATAGCTCTACAATATCTAGCGGATCAAATCGAACTAAACTACAACATTTCCAAGAAGATGAAAGGCCTTACTGATTATATTATTTCCATCAGCAAGGAAAGGAAGCAGCGTCGTGAAGAAATTATCAAGAATCATCAATAGTAACTGTAATTTGTCACAAAAATGTAATTTTGGATTAAAAATCCTTGAAAAATGTAAATCTTATTTATCTATATATACATATATTATGCTGTTTATATTATATTGAATTTTAAACAAACGTAGAGGAAATCAAGTAGAAATTAAATAGACGATGAAAACATTTATTTCACAAAACACAATTTATAAACAAACACTGATAATTTTTACATTCCTCATACTTAAGTTAGTTTATTATTATTTTTTAATCAATACAAATATCTATATATTAATTTTTGATAAATAAACATAAGTAAAAAATATCAAACGACTTCAAAATTCGAGTTTCAAGGTAATGATTATTACTGGTAGTCAATAGCCCTAAAACACTAGCATGATTACTATACAGTTCAAGAATCTAGATGGAAACTTGCAAAATACGGCTGTAATTAATGCTACCTCAAAAAGTATACTGATTTTATTGTATATAGTCTGTTTTACAACATCTGTTGAATGATAAACTGTTGGGTCTGCTGACCTGGAAAAGAACAGATGATTGAAAGCCAAAATATTCTATCTGCTGATTATGAATAAATCAATACTTTATACAAGGATCCTCCCAAACGACTGATGACTCTAACTGCTGACAACTAAAGTGCTGCTGATTGAAGAAAACAACTGATAATTAAAGTGCTGACAAGGAATAAGACAAAGTGCTGACAAAGACCAAAGGTCTGTTGGAGCCAACAACACTTAGGCTCCAGCAGATGTTGAAGACCAACAGAGTTTACTTATCAGCTGTTTGTTTATCAGTGGTTTAATCAATGTAACAGTAGTTTTGTTAGGATCTGAGAGTTTGATTCGTTAAGATTGTTTAAGTATGTAATAGATGAATGAATACTAAAGATGGAAAGTGCAGCGGAAATATAAATTATGTAATCTTAACAAATGGAACAATTGCTTTCAAACAAGTACTTATCATTCGTCATCACATATTAGTACAAGTTATTACAGTTCTCCCCCTCAGCCTGATCACTCAATACTTTGTTTGTGCAGAGAATGTGTGAAGTGATAAATAGAACAGTACAAGCACTGTTCTATTTATAGACAAACCAAAGCACTGATGACCAAGACTGACGTCACCTAGACAGTGACAGCTAACTACCTTAACAACGTAAAACATCTGCTAGGCTAAACTACTTTTACATTGATTAAACCACTGATAGACAAACAGCTGATTGGTAAACTCTGATGGTCTTCAACATCTGCTGGAGCCTAAGTGTTGTTGGCTCCAGCAGACCTTTGGTCTTTGTCAGCACTTTGTCTTGTTCCTTGTCAGTACTTTGATCATCAGTTGTTTTCTTCAATCAGCAGCACTTTAGTTGTCAGCAGTTAGAGTCATTAGTCATTTGGGAGGATCATTGTATAAAGCACTGTTTTATTGATGATCAGTAGTTAGATACTTTTGGCTTTCAATCATCTGTTCTTTTCTAGGTTAGCAGACCTAACAATCTCCCTCTAGAACAGATGATGCCAAAACTTGTCTTTATTTCTGATGTTTATTCCTCATCAGACTTTCTCTAATTTGTCCCTTCAATTGTAATTCAAACTGAAAGGAATAGAGATCATCAGCATCCCTTTCTAGCTCCAAACTCATCAGGTCCATGAGATCATGTGCACTCAGACTGTATGCATCATCCATGCCTAGTTTTTGGATCTTTCCATCTGACTCGAGAAGAGTCAATTCATGGTTGGTTTTGTCTACCTTCCATTTTAGAATTTTTGAGTCAGATGGATTTTCAGGTGCAAGTTTATTGATGATGAGTTTGGTGATGGAGGTCTCCTAATGATTCTTCTTAATTCTTCACTGATGGAATCAGAGAAGTATCTTACTTGGTTGAATATCCCCTCTTTCACAAAGGTATCAGCAAACTTCTTTTGGTCTTCTTCAGACATCTCTTTTTGCCTTTTGATTTGTCTTCTAGCAGCTATGTTGATGTCTGTTGAAGGAAGTAGAGCTTCAAATGAAAGGGTCTGATGGGATTTACTAGTGTGTTCATCATCAGGGTAAGTTGGTTTTGGTGGAAGAGTTGGATCAGTCTTTCTTTTCTCTTCAAGCTTCTTGTATGTTTCCACCAACCTTAGTTCAGACCATCTGGCTATGTTCTTCATTTCACCATATCCAGCATCAACCAATTCAACCCTCATTCTTTTGAACCTTAAAGCTCTGACAGGGTCTTTGCCCTTCCTGAAGTCAGGTACATCATCCTTTTGGTTGTGTTTCTTCAAATCTTCAATTCTTTGTAATTCTTCTCTAAGGGCTTGAATGGTCCAGCCTGTGAAATATTTCCCTTGGGCTTTATAAGGCTTGGTGACCATTATCTGATCAAGAAGAGATTCTCTGAAAATCTTCACCATCTCACCACTGATGGGCTTTGAAGACACGGACTTGCTCAGGTCCTTGGCAAAATCTTCAATCCTTCTCAATTTGCCAAGTTCTGCTGAATGGATGCCCTGAGCAGTCCTGACATCCTTCCCTTTACATTTCTCTTTAATGATTAAGTCTGTTTGTTGAACCTTCTGTTTCAAATATTCATCAAGGTTTTTGGGCTTAGATATGTTCAGGCTTGAAAGAGATGGGAAGGATAGTTGTGTAGAATCCTCAATATTATAGAAGGATTGAATTTCCCCCTTGATCATGTCAAGCTCAAGGGGATATTGAGCTGCTAATGGTAGTTCAGATGTTGGTGATTTGGTGGTGGTGAATTTGGAAGTGTATGGTGAAAAGGATTGAAGTGGAATGGCTGGGATAGGTTGAGTTGGTGGTGGTGTGGTGGCTATATTTTCATCTTGCACTACAAAGGTGGATTTTCTTTTCCTCTTGTACAAGATGGTGGGAGATGGTGGTGATTATGGAATATTAACATCTGTTGGCACTTATGTAGTACTAGCAGATTTTTGAGGTGGTGATGGAATTGGTGGTAAGGTCAAGGCTAAAGCTGTTGTGGTAGATGGTTTGGTAGTTGTTTTGGTGGAGGCAGCAACAGAGGTTTTTGTTTTTGAAGGAGGCTGCCTGACATGAGAAGTAGGCCTCTTCTTCCTTTTGGAAGTTCCAACATTTTCATTTTCCTGCTGTTGTTCCTCTTTCCTTTTGGAAATATTTTCTGCCTTTGTTTGTAGAGTTTCAGCCCTGATCTTTTTAGCTTCAGCAACCTGTTCAGCCCTTTCATTAGCTGATTCATCAACTTCTTTAGTCTTGGCTGCTTCAGCAGTGGTTTGGTCAACAGACTCTGGTGCAGGCTCTAGAGCAGACTTTTCTTGTTGAGAAGGTGGAGCCCCAAAAGGTTTCAGCTTCTTTAGTCTGTCTCTACCACTCTCCCCCTTTTTGGCATCAGCTGCCGTAAATTCATCATCATCTTCATCTCTTAGTATAGTTGTAGGGGCAGAGCCAGAAGTCTTCAACAAATGATCTTTAATGGCTTTGATGTCTGCTTTTGTGTCATTGAATCTAGCATCCACCATGTTCCTGATCATTGTCATGTAGGTCTCTTGTGTCTGATCAAGCTAGTTTTCGATAAGCTATGATGATGGGGCTGACTGATTTCCATAGCTCACTAGAAATGTCTTCTTTGGATGGTTGACTTTGTGTGAGAGTCACCAAAGTTTGCATGATTGTCTTGATATCACCTTTGATTTCAGACACTGATAATCCAATAGCATTAACTGTCTCCGTCAATTCTTGGTATTTTAACCCATCACCCAACTTAATGGGATCATCTGAATTCCTACCAGATGTGGTAGTTGTAACTGGTTCAGTCCTAAGAGGAGTATCCATTGGAAAGAAACCAGATGCCCCTTGTTCTTGGTTTTGGGGACTTCCAACCGGTTTTGAGGTCACTATTGTGGCCTCAGCAGTTGTTGCCTTCCATTTCAAAGTAGTTAAGTACAATAGAGACCCAATCATCTTCATCTCTTAGATTCCATTTCAAAGTTTAAATCTAAAAATGCTTTAAATCTAAAAGATTCCATTTCAAAGATTCCATTTCAAAGTTTGCAGCCAAAGTAGATTGTGGATATTTTCTGGAATATTCTTCTACTCCCAAGCCTATAAATGCTTTACACAAGGACTAGGACAATAGAGGAAACTCTGAATGTAAAGTTCAATGAACTTTCATCTTTGAAAATCCCAGCAAATCCTGCTGAACTGTTTGATTTAGATAAATTCAAATTTGAAGATATCACTGTGAAAACTGACAATGCAGGTATACCACAGTCTCCATAATAGGATTATAGATATGACATTGTGGTGCCACAGTCTTTCTGCAAAATCTATCCTGATTCAGGGCAAGCAGATGATCAAAACTCTGTCACAACTGAGTCAACCATTGTTGGCCAGTCTTACCCTCAAACCACTGCCTCATCAAGCTCAACCACTGATCCATCATTTGCTAACAAAAGTCCACCCTCAGTTGACAAAAGTCTATCCACCTCTACACCACTTGGGCCTATTCCCCCACTTCCATTCCAAACCTCTGTTGGCACTACAGAAGTGCAAACAGATGATTCAACAGCAGATGCCTCAATCCTCTGTCCCTCACCTCAAAATGCCATAGTTCCATATACAGGAGATCTAATCTTCCTAAGAGCTCATCCACCAGACCAAATCATCGGCAACATCAGTGAAGGGGTGCTCACAAGAAGTCAATCCTCAAACATTTGTCTTTTTGCTGGCTTTTTATCTCTCACACAACCTGTCAAGTACCAAGAGGCACTGAAAGACAACAGTTGGGTAGAAGCTATGCAAGAAGAGCTCCTTTAGTTCAAGAGACAACAAGTATGGGAACTTGTACCATTACCAAAGGATGTATGTCCAATTGGCACAAAATGGGTCTTCAAGAACAAAACAGATGAAAGGGGTATTGTTGTCAAGAATAAAGCCTATTTATTTCGCCAAAAAGCCGTTTACAAATGGTCCAATTTCTCGTTTCTTTAATCACTTCTAAAAGTTTTATTTTTCTAATAAAATTTTCGTCCTTGTGCAAACCAAATATCTATTACTAAATACTATTCATTCCCACATCTAGTCACTCATTATGCTCACATTTTTACTATTCCACCCAATTACCCAAGGACACCTCTTTTACAAGCCAAAAGTTCCACTATTTCATATATGATATACCGTATAGTTACTTATTTTCTCAAAATTTCTATATGATATACAATGTACTTAACTACCTTTAATTTTCACTATTTTATACCGTATAACTACTCATTTCCCCAAAATTTCTATATGTTATATAATATCCTTACCTACCTTCAAGTCTCACTATTTCACATCGTATAAATACTTATTTTCCCAAGATCCTTACTATTTCATGCATGTATGTCACACCCTCAAATATCCACCTGGGGAGTTCTACCGCGAGGCGTGTGACATACCAGGATCCAAGTCAACGGTCACAATAAACGACGTCTAAATGTAAAACATACGTAATCAAAACCATGCATAAGATTTAAAATCCAACATTCAGTAGTGCGGAAGCATTTAAAAGTTTACAAAAGTCATGCAGCAAATAAAACATAAGTTCCAAAGTTTGACATTTCCAAAACATGCCATGAGACCCTAGACGCAAGACGACCCCAGTGCGACTCCGTGCGCCTATCAGACAGCTGCTACCTTAGCGACCTGAGAAAACATGCTAAAAGAGTCAACATATAATGCTGGTGAGTTCACAGGTTTTATTTAAACGTTTAGAGTAATCCTTCGAAAACCGTTACCATCACAATTACTACTATGCTTGTAAGAACGCTAGCTAGGCGCAGAATAAGATACTCATACGGGTGAAACCATTGCTGACTCAGCCGTGTAATGACCCTTAGTTTCCTATGGGCTACCGTCATCACCGGTAGACCTTGTTTTGTTAGAGACAATATGCACCCGCCCGGTCCTACCGTCGAGTGGGGTTTGTCAGTTCCCAATAGCGCTATCCATATTTCCCCGCCATATACCCATGTTAGTGGTTTCTAATGGACTTTTTGATGAACCGTATAGTACGATAAGTAAGCCATAGTATAACGTGATAAAGAGTCATGAGCAATAAGAGTTTAATAAACCATAAGTCATAAAAGCGTTTTAAGCATGTTTCTCCCCCGAAAACATAAACCGTAAAATGTGGGGCCGTGAACTCACCTTAGGTTGCGTATTCCGTTTAAGAGTAAACCGTATGTGTGATATGAGTAAACCGTCTGTAAGATATGATAGCCCCAACTAGTGGCGACCTATCATAAGATATGTGTTAAGTTAGACTAATAACCCGCAGGGTTCATTAGTCCCTAAGTACAGTCCATGACCATGAGGTGTTTGAAAAACGTGTTTGACCGACAACCAGACTACGTAAGACAAGACTCGACATCCCATTGGTGACCCGACATTCCACGTATACACAAACATACACGAAACATGCAACTCAGCACTTAACATGCGTTAAAGTTCAACGATTCTAACACATAGGTCAAATAACGTACGAGCAAGTCCGAACACGTGTCACTATGTTACTAGGCATGTCACGGGGTTCCTATCATGTTCCTAGGTGTCAAATCGGGTTTCGGGATGTTAAAATACACTTATAACAGCATTACACGCGATTAGGAACTTAGCATGCAATTAGGAAAGTCAACACGTGATTAGGGATGGTCAACAGGCAATTACAAGGGCTAATCGCCCCTTATGATAGGTGATTAGGGCTAATCACATGCATTATAGGCGATTATGGTCATAAGGTCATAAGGTATGCAATTCAGGGCTTAACTAGTGATTAGGGTCACAATTGCATGTCATGAAGGCAATTAGGATCACAATTGCATGAACTGAAGGCAATTATGATCATAATCGCCTATGTATCACACGAGTAGGGCTTCATCTTAGGCGATTATGCCCCTAATCGCCTATAACATAGGCGATTAGGATTCCTAATCGCCTATAGTGCAGCAGATATGGTTTTTCGCGCGTTTAACCTACCAAATCAGATCCGAAACGTGTAAAAACACCCAATAATCATCCTAACATATTAACAAACATATTTCAAGAAAAACCCCTAAGTTTTCATCATTCTAACAGTTCCGAATGCGAGCGTTTTCCCAAAATAGCAACTTAACATGAAAACATCACATCAACATGCAAGAACTTGCCCTAAATAGCAAATATCCAGATTTAATCACATAACCACGTTGTCCGAAAGCATCCTACTGTTCTAGCATCATCCTAGAGCAAACCCTAACATCAAACAATCAACCACACACCTCATATCATCCTAAATCATCCAAAATCCTTCAAATGGGTCAAAACATCAAGTATCAACAATACACAACCAAAACCATTCAAACTCCTAGGACATCATCATACTAACTTGTAACAGCCATAAACATCACAATAACACAAAAACAACCATGATTCAATCCTAAAAATTCTATCTTTAATCACTTATAACACATATAACACATGTAAAGGTGTGGGTTTGTTTAAAAACGGTTTTAGATGGATTTTCAAAGACAAAAACATTTATAAGTCAGGTCTGGACATTTAGGGAGTAAAACATAATCATTTAAAGGTTTGGGTTTGAAGAACACACCTTGTATTTAAGAGTAGATGATGGAATAAGCTTGGAAATGGTTGTTTGGGTGTAAAAATGGGTTCCAGAGGGTGTTTGTGGGTTGAGATATGTTATGGGACGGCTAGGGTTGTGTAAATGATGTTTTGGAGGTCAAGGGTGGTATTTATAGGCGTTTCTAGTAGTCAGGCACGTTATAGGCGATTATGTAGCTTTATCAGGCGATTAGGGCTGCTAATCGCCTTCACTATAGGCGATTAGCCCCATAATCGCCTAGAGGAACATGCTAATCGCCTATAGGGCCAAGCTAATCGCCTATAGGGCTAAGCTAATCGCCTATAGGGCCAAGCTAATCGCCTATAGGGTCTGTTGTGGTGTATTTGGCGCGTTAAACTCCGTTTTAACATATGTTAACACATTTTCACATACCGACAAGTCACATAATGATTATAAACACATAATACATGAAAGTAAACACGTTCACACTCGTTCACCAACTCCCGGGACTCGAGACTTGCGTATGTTAAAACCCTAATGATGTGCGACTCGACTCGACCGACCTTGTTTTGTGTAACGTATGCGCGACTCGCTAAGGTAGACTTACTAAGTTTTCAAAAGTTAGTTACCGGAAGTTGCCGGGTGTCACATCATAATTTTATCTTCAAATTTCGAAATGGGGAGGGTGGGTATAAGGGTTGGGTGTAATATTATCAAAACATGGGTATTTTAGGTGATTTAGGGGTATAAAGATTATAAAAATTCACCCTAAACTAATTTGTTATTACCCAATAAATCATGAATCATTATTACCCACTAAACCTTATAATTTTTAGTGTATAACCAATATATTAGGTGTTCCTTGCTTCATCAGTGCGAAATTGCCGGCTAAAAGCGCACATACGCGCTATAATGATCATTTCGCGATAAAAACCTCAAATCAGCATTTTTTATATGTTTCGACTAACTTTTCACCTACATAATATTATTTTATGCTATTTTATGCTTTTTTTAATTAATTCATGGGTTTCCCTAGTGTATCGGGTCTCGCATACACGTTAAAACGACAAAACACGCAAGTATTCGCCAATTGCGACACGAAAACTATCAACTATAGCTTTTATGGTTTTAACTAATATTTTCACTCTTAAAATATTACTATATGCTAAACTAAGCATTATGGGTCAAAACTAGACTTTTTAAGGTTAACCGGGTCGTTACCAACGTCCGGTACGGGTATTTCTTCGCCCTGTGATACGATAACTCCTATAATTACTAATAAAAACCCATACAACACTTTGGACTTTGCTAATATTTCTAATGACTCTAATTACCACAAATTAAGTCTAATACGCATTTGGATATTAATATTCCATGTTTAATAGCTTAACACGGATAATGTCCTAAAAAGCCGGATGTCACAATGGGTTTAGGTTTTTAGGGGGTGGATGACATTCATTTAATGATCATAATTATGGTAATTGATAATTTATTCAAAAGTGTGATCTATTATTGAAATGCACATAACCCATGATCTCTTGGTCTAGTGGTATGGTGTCCCTCCTTACAAATGTGAGGTGGAATTAAGGTGTAATAAAATTTGCCGTTCAAAAAAAAAATTATTGAAATGCACATGTGCATACGTACGGTATATGTCTGTAATTTTATAACAGCGAAATGCACATGTGCATCAGGCATGATGTCATATGACGTAATATCAGACATTTTTTTAATTTTTTTAGAAATATTAATACTAGATAATCATTTTGGTGTTTTATTTTTTTTTAAATTATTTTAGGTTATATGATTTTTTATTTTTTTGATGGAGGAATTTTTGTATAGGCCCCTCATATTTACAAAAATGTCATTTGTTCACATTGGTTCCTTGGTGACGGCTGTGGTGACGGCCGGTCGTGGTGGTGGTGATGGCTGTGGTGGTCCTCAGTGGTGACGACAATGCTGGAGACTGGTGGTGACAGCTGTGGTGCTCGGTGGTGACAGCAGTAGTGGAGACCGGTGGTGGCAGCTGTGGTGCTCGATGGTGGAGATGGAAACGGGGGGGAGACGAAGATTGGCTCGGTGGTGGAGAAGGAGATGGGGGAGACGAAGGTTGGGTCGATGGTGGAGACGTAAGGTTGGAAGTGGTGGAGGCAGCTCGATCGGTTGATTATCAGGAAGAAAGAGGAAAGGTTTGTGGTAGGTAGCAAAGAAAGGGAGGGAAGAAGATGTTTATTCCCGGTTTGAGCAATAGCGGCGACATGTCGCCGCTAAAAGTGTCGCCACTAATGCTCTTGTACGATATAACCCCCACCGTTTGATTAAATTGCCAATCAACGGCCAGATCAGGCGGTCACACGGATTTAAGCAATAGCGGCGACCCAAGTCGCCTCGCCGCTACTGATGTCGCCGCTATTGTTCAAATTTCTTGTAGTGCTGTAAGGTCCAATCCACACCATCCAACCTTAATCTTTGGTTTCTAGATAGTTTAATCCGTAACTAATTTAATGCTCCTAATAAAAACTATTCTACAAATGTAATATTATAATATTCAAACGATCTGGTCATGTTCACACTCAAACCATAAGGAGGTTAACTAAACATATCACCAAATAATAAATACCCTCTTATCATATCCTCTATCTTATCAGACAAAATTCTTTTTCATGTACCCACTGGCCATGGATATCACTACAGTTTCTTGTGTTCTTGGTGTATCATCAATCTTCTTGTATTTTATATGGAGGATTTTAAATTGGTTGTGGTTTAAACCAAAGAAGATAGAGAAGTTTCTAAAAGATCAAGGACTCAAGGGTACCCCATATAAATTCTTGTATGGAGATCTAAAAGAGATAATGCAGATGATGAACGAAGCCAAATCTAAACCCATGAATCTTATTCATGATATCGCGCCTCGTGTCTCACCCTTCTACCACAAATCACTCACCACTCTTGGTATGAAACTTTGAGTTTTTTTTATATATATGGTATACCATCTTTTATTAATTAGTTGGAAATGTTGTCATATTATTTGCTTGTCCAGGGTGTATATTTAGTACATTTAACTTAATAAAAAGTAAATCATGCAAGTGAAATCCATTCTTTATTAGTTATTATTAATAATCTATCTTCTTGGGCTGTTCACACGGTGGCGATCAGTGATGTTTCAAATCAAAGAAGAACAATGGTGAACGTTCAAAGATGAGGCGGTAGTGACCGGCGGTTTATGAGAGAGAGAGAAAGAGAGAGAGAGAGACGTGGACTTCTGGTTGTGGGATGAGTGTCTCAAATCAAATACGTGTTCTGTGTTCATCTTTGTTTCTTGTTTGATAAATACAAACAAAAATAATGAAAAATTCAAATATACTATTATCATCTCAATGAAAAAAAGAAATCAAACCAACTATTACTACTGAATCAAATACAAACAAAAATAAAGAAAATAATAAAAAAGACTGCACAACAAAATACGTCATGAATCATCCATCATAAAAAAAATTAGTGAACAAACATCATAAAAAACACATGACGAATCAAAACCTAAAACACGTACTGAACAAATATTGTGCTTTTCTTTCTTTCAAGCAAATTTCACATTAAACAGATAAAGCACAATGTCACACATGTTATCTTCTCCGCTTACGGTTAGGGTTCTGAGCGCGATGGTACCGGTTATGGTCGCTAGTAATAATAAAAAACGCACTAGGGAGAGTCTCATCGACTTTTATGGACTAGGATTGAGCAAATGGTACAGGGTACGTACCGGTACCAAATTAATTTCGGTACCACTACCGGTATCCACATTTTTGGTTTTTCGGTACCAATACCGGTTCGGTATGATATCGGTATCTACCGATTTTTACATTCAAATACCGGTACTAGTTGTTTTCTGTACCGATACCCATTTTTGAGGAATTTCGGTCGGACCGGTACCATGCTCATCCCTATTCTGGACACCATGGTTCTTGTCACCGGCTTGGTGGTTCGCCAATGGAGGATTTGAAATTGAGGGATATATGTAATAAATCCTTTTGTATAACTAGCGTAATTATCATAATTACTCCGGTAATTAGTCTAAAGCAATTACGTAATTACTTTACTTACAAAATTATTACCTACAACTACAATGTTTATCGTATCAGAATTACTACAGATTAATTATATAAATATAACCACCCACCTTATGGTGGAGTGGTTTCGGGAAGTGATGGAGAGACACTTGATCCTTGTGGTCATGGGTTCGACTCCTAATCCTTCTAGGTTTTACCGATTCGCTGCCATCGTGCCTTCGAGCGGGTATGCGGGTCGGGTTTTCCCTGGAATAGGAGACGGGTGGGCGCGGGGTTCTGTCCGTGCGGGTTGGGCCGCATGATGGAGCTACCTTTCGCCAATAGGTGCTGCGTACGGAGTTCCCCGTTCGTTTTTAGTTGGCCGTTCAAAAAAAAATTAATACTACTCTAGAGAAATTATGTATACTAGTTATTCTAGATAATAGTTGTCGCTTTCAAAAATGACGCCATGATCTCTTTTTTCCTTCTCTTTCATGCTTTTGTACGATAAATCTATTTGTATTTGATGTTTTATTTTTGTTGTACATCTCTCGGGTGGGGTTAGGGTACAAAGGTCATATTTAATGAGATGTGTGAGAAGAATTAAGCATTGATATATAGGCATCATTTTTCGGACTTAGTCATGATGATTTGCTTGTTTAGGCTAAAAATAACACCAAACATAACAATCAAAAACACAAAACAATTTATTTTAGACTTAAGAACTTAAAACATCATGCCAATAACATGTGTTTTAAATTGTTGTTTTGGCTGTGTGTTTTAGCTATGTTTTAAATTCAATGGCAATAATACATTGCATGGTATTCTAATACTAGCAAAACAATCCAAAACATCATACCTAAATCTAAAACATGTTTCCTACATGTTAATTCTTAATTCTTCTCATACTTCTCACGAAATATGGTTTTTGAACCTGAACCTTTACCCCCCCCCCCCCCCCGCCTCTCTCTCTCTCTCTATATATATATATATATATATATATATATATATATATATATATAGGGAATGGATATAAAGAAAACCCTCCTTATTTGGTAAACTCTGGAAACTCTGACTTCCCAATATTTTTTTTTTTTTTGAAAAAAATAGGGCAAGTAATATACATGATTTTAAGCATTTTGGGCCAAAAAAATTAAAAAAGCGCCGAGTATTTTTTTTAAAAAAAAATAAATAAAATTTTGACTAACACATGTTAAGCGCTAATAACAGGTGTTAACAATGTGTTAACTATATGTAAACAGTAGACTTTTTTATTTTTTAAAAAAAAACCGTTCAGCGCTTTTTCGATTTTTTTGGCTCAAAATGCTTAAAAAAATGTATATTACATACCCTATTTTTTTCAAAAAAAAAAAATGTTGGGAAGTCAGAGTTTCCAGAGTTTACCAAATAAGGAGGGTTTCCTCCATATACTTTACCTATATATATATATATATATATATACACACACACACAATTTGATCCAAACAAAGTAGAGCCACGCTCGTTTACAAACAAATATTTCTTTCAAATAGTTTCGGACCACGGGCTATTTTACCAATTGTGTTTTAGAATATAACTCCATTTATCAGTGTTTATAATGGTGATATCAATTCATTGTTTATGACGAAAGCTCTGCCCCTTACGGCTATGCGCATATAATGTATATATGTGTGGCTATCGGGGGGAAAAAGTAAAGTTGCACTTATATTTACGTTATTTTACTAATTTCGTGGAAATAACGTTAAAAATGACGGACGGTTAATCATGCATCATGTGGTGGCGTTGATAGCTAAAAGACAAGGGGGTACATGCACTAATCGGGTTTGTCCCGATTGCTAAGTGTTATGTGCCATATGTCCAAGGCTTGATACAAAACCACTATCGAGCCGGGGGTCTCACTGGAAGCAGCCTCTCTATTCCCACGGGTTAGAGGTAAGGCTGTCTACATCTTACCCTCCTCAGACCCTACCTTAGCTTTTGCTATTGGTGGGATTAACTGAGTATAATGATGATGATGATGTTTATGACGAAAGCATAATATTTAGTTGAAAGAAAAACATAAACATGCCATGGATTACTTGATATTATTTAGATAATGGTTATCAAAAAATATTATGGTAATCGCTTTTTGGGCTTATGTCTCGATTATATAGGTAAGAGTTGCTTTACATGGATGGGAACAAGGCCTGTGGTACACGTATCTGAGCCTACTATGATCCGAGAGGTCTTGGCTAATTATAAAACATATCAAAAGCAAAGGGGAGGTAATCCATTAACGAAGTTGCTAGTTAGAGGAATGATAGATGCCGAGGGTGATCAATGGGTTAAACATAGAAAAATTATCAATCCTGCGTTCCACATGGAGAAGCTCAAGGTTACTTTCTAGCTATTTTTTTCTATTCACAACAAGATCGATTTACCCTCAATTTATTACGCCTTGTAAAACATTATATGGATGTTTAATTTCTTTTGTAGCATATGATACCCGTTTTTTACGTGAGTTGCAATGAGATGATCAACAAATGGGAGAAAGCTTTAACCCAACAAAATTCATGTGAAGTCGATGTATGGCCTTATCTTCAAACTTTTTCAAGTGATGTAATTTCACGTACGGCTTTTGGTAGTAGTTTTGAGGAAGGAAGAAAGATTTTTGAACTTCAAAGAGAACAAGCAGGGCTAGTTATGAAGGCTGCAAATTCAGTTTACATTCCAGGATCAAGGTAAGTTAGTTTCCAAAATTTATTTTCACATGTATTAGATGCTTAGAGTAGTATTACTAGAACTTGTGCTAATAAATTAAGATTCAATAGATTTTTTCCCACAAAAAACAATAAGAGAATGAAAGAGATTGACCAACAAGTGAAGGGCTCAATAAAGAGCATAATCAATAAACGAGTTGTTGCGATGCAAGCCGGAGAAGCTAGCCATGATGACCTCTTGGGCATACTTTTGGATTCCAATTACAATGAAATTAAGCAGCATGGGAATAGCATGTTTGGATTAAGCATTGAAGATGTCATTGAAGAATGCAAACTTTTCTACTTTGCTGGGCAAGAGACCACTGGAAATATGCTTGTTTGGACTATGATTTTACTAGGTAAACACTTGGAATGGCAAACACGTGCTAGGGAGGAAGTTTTACGTGTCTTTGAAGATAGAAAACCAGATATTGATGGCTTGAGTCATTTAAAAGTTGTAAGTTTTCATACTATAAAACTAAATATCGGATATTAGTTTCTTAAGAATAATATGTTGATCTTATTATTTCTTGTGTATGTCACTTTGCAGGTGAGCATTATCTTCAATGAGGTTCTCAGACTATATTCACCAGCTGTATTACTTAGACGACTAATACATGATGAAACTAAGCTAGGTAACTTAACTTTACCCGGAGGAACCCTTATCCAAATAAATGCATTGATTTTGCATCATGACAAAGATATGTGGGGTGAAGATGCAAATGAGTTTAATCCTCAAAGATTTTATGAAGGTGTTTCAGCGGTTACTAAAGGACAAGCTGCTTACCTTCCATTTGGTGGTGGCCCACGTATATGCATCGGCCAAAATTTTGCTATTCTAGAAGCGAAAATGGCTCTTGCAATGATTCTACAACGCTTTACTTTTGAGCTATCTCCGTCATACTCACATGCTCCGTATGCAATCCCTACTCTACAACCTCAGTTCGGTGCTCACTTAATTCTACAAAAATATTAGGCAATGTTTCACATATATGCTAGTCTAATTATTAAGATGGTCATATATAAATGGTCTTTTATCTATTTCATATTGTAGACATTTATAATCAAACTTTAATTTGGTGTATTTAAAGAAGCTACATAATTTTCTGGACATGTAAGAAATTTTGAAGGATCTATAGTTATATAATGCCCCCATCCTTCAAGATTACTATCGGTCAATTGAATATTGACGTATATAGCTAAAACATTAAAAAGAATACTAAATAAATCTAATAATAGGTACAATGAACTTGTTAGACCTTTGAGATTGTTGAGGATATTCACTTGCACCACCTATCATACTTGATTCAAGCTCCACCTCAATTTAAACTTTTAACGTCATCAAATCAATCTTTAAAACCTATAACCCTGGGCACCATTAGGGTATCCTAAAAAATCACTTTTGTGCTTTGGGTAGGGCTGGAAGCAAACCAAACGTTCAGCGAACAGTTTATGAAATATTTGGCGGGAAGCTTGTTTGTGTTCACTTAACAACACGAACCAAAAAGTTCTTCTATTTAGTTAAACAAACGAATATGAACAGAGGCGGAGTTTGTGAATGTTTCATAAGTGTTCATTTGTGCTTGTTTGTGTGTTTTAATCCATCCATATTCATGTGGAGGATTATTGGAAAAATAATAGTGGAAATGATTTTCACTCATTTTAGACTTCAATAAATGTATCTATATTTTAGTTATACAAATAATTATTTCCGGGTTTGCATCAAATAGTTGGTGTGCATTTCAACCATTCAGTTTTAAAAAACACAACAAGAATAATAGCTCCAAAACCTTAATGTATTCAAACCAAAGCTCTAAAACTCTTTAGAGTTAACTACATAGTTAGTCCCTATGGTTTAGCACGAATCACAGTCCAGGTATTAACTTCTTTTTAACACCTTTGGGATTGTGATTTCCGTTGTAATGAGTTTAGGTATCACTACAAAAAAGGTGACCAATAGGGACTAATGTATCAGAGACAGATTTTTTAGTCACGCATACTTCGTATCTGAGATTGATTTTTCAGTTGTTATAGCTTTGGGGACTCCTTTTTTCACAACATACTTTAGCGACTAATAATCAGTCGCTAATATTTACGCACCTTATTTGAAACTAAATTTTAGTCATAAATCTGTGTGCGTGATATAGCTTTTTGGAGGATACTTATTGGCTACTGAATTTCAGTCTCAAATATATTTGCTTTATAATAAAACATGGTGCAAATGTATTTGAGACTGATCGTTAGTCTTTAATATAAAGGAAATGTGTTAGGAATGAAAATTAGCCCTAATATTTGTTCAGTCTTGAATGCCTTTTGATATAGGAAATGATCGGTGACTAATTGTCAGTCTCTCATTATGTTAATTAGATTCTCCAATTTGATCAGAAGTATCAGGGGTTGAAAATCAGTTCCGGATATCTTTTTGTAAATTTATTCGAGAATCTTATTTAGACCATGGTGTATTTTATAGATGAAAGAACTAAAGAATGATATTCGGTCTCCAATACCCAATATACGTTTAACCACCTTACGAAAATATATTCTAGACTCAATATTGGTACTCACATCCATATCGGGTATTGAGATTAGAGACTGGTTTTCAGCCTCTTGTATGTCGTTGTCAATTCAAACAATTTTAAAGAATATTAAGAAGCTGCAAATTACTCTCAAAAGTTGAAGTACTCGGGATTTAAAGAGGATAACCTAACAAATGACTATTTATAAATGTGAAATTGGATTTAAATACTCCAAACTATTGCTCGTTAGCCGATATCACTCCCAATTATCAATGACAATTGTTATAATGTTGTGAGAAATCAGTAAACTAAGAATTTAGTGGTATTTGGAATAGGGATGAGCATACAAGGCCGAATACTGATCCCGTCCCGTCCCGAACCGATCCCGTACCGAACCGAGGGGTTTCGGGATCGGTATCGGTACCCATATTTATGGATTTTCGGTATTATCGGTATCGGTATGGTATCGGTATTTTAAGGTAAAATACCGGTACCGAACCGATACCATACCGTATGTGTTCGGTATCGGTATTGGTTTTTTAGACTTTTCGGTATCGGTATTGTCGGGATCGGTATGGGTTCGATACCGATACCGTCCCGAGCTCATCCCTAATTTGGAAAATTTAGCATATGTTTAGGTTAACCAAGGAAAACTTGAATCCATTAAGTATCTAAATATTTCTTTTATTTCTAGTTATCGTTGTTCATAAAGAGTTGAGTTAACTACACAAACAATCCTTGTGGTTTAGCATAAATCACAAGGTTGGGTATTAATTTTTTTAGTAACAACGTTGGGGCTTGTGATTTCAGTTTGTAACTAGTTTAGTTGTTAACACTAACTTTTGTTAACTTTTCGTTAAATTAAGATAAAATGACCAAAATACCCTTTTATAACTACATTGGCCATTTGTGTAGTTAATTTTATTTTAACCTAGAGACCCTTTATGTAAATACTCTAAGATTATGAAATGATTAAAACCCAGCCCACCTCCCCCCATACACACACAAGTTCGACGATCACCGTCTCGTAGGATTTCGGCCTCATCGTACACCTTAAGCCAATATATGAATGTCGATTTATCTACCACCACCCGTCCCTGGTCGTTTTAAGACTCATCTATTTTCAACTTCGAAAACAAATACGTGTTTTGTATAAAATGGGTTGTTGGAATGAGTTCATCCCTATCGACAACGATATCGAGGGTGACAAACATGAAGAGGATGAACGGGAGGATAGGTGCAATGGTGTCGTGGAGGTTGTACGGCCAGTGGCGAGTGATCGCAACCATGGGTTATTGGAATGCGTTATAGGGTTGTAAAGATTTAAATTTGAATTGGATTTTTAAGTGCGGGTTTTAACGAATCTTGATATGAACAATAGAACAATCTTTATATGAATCCCCAAATGGTTTTGATGAATGTTTTCGATTTTGTTACTAATTTTTGTTTTTTAAGTTTGTGATTTTGATTCCTTGTATGTTATGGGTGTGCTATGAACTCGTTCTTGAGTGGTGGTAAGGGGTTCCCGATAAACACGACCGGGGGAGACAAAAGCGAGGGGGTTGTCGGTAGTGGTGGCTTCATCCGAAGGGGGCGGGCGACGATGGTATAGGTAGGGAAGGGGAAGTGATGATTGTGTGGGTTTTAATTTATGGTTTATAATCAATTACGGAAATTATCCATGTATTAATAAAAGAAATATAAAATCATAATAATAAAAGGTAATTTTGTCAACAGTCTACATTCCCAAACTAGTTTGCAAAACGGGTAACGGTCACAATATATTTTACTTACTTTACTTTGTGATAATGTAATGTGCTCTAACAACATGATTACTATGTTATATAACTAAGAACAGATTCAAGATATGTATTGGCTAAATTCACCCCAAATTAATGAGGAGTTATGCGCACTGTCTTGCCTCTTAGTCATCGAGTTTCATCACACAGAGGATACGTAGTGAACGGAGTTAAATTTACAGTTAAGTCAAGAGATGACGTTAAGCGAACACCAAATTATGGAGGTATGGTCCTTAACGTTCATAATGACGTAGAAGACGACTATTATGGATATCTTGACGAAGTCATTGAGTTATCATTAATAAGAGCTTTTCGTGTTATTTTATTCAAATCCACGTGGTTTGATACTGATCGTCTAAGAAAACACGTGTTTTTTTAACCGCATTTCATGAGCATACACATGTCCCAAAATGCTTATAAGGAAGATCCTTTCATTCTTACAAACCAAGCTAAATAAGTATTATATATAGATGATTCACTTAAACCAAATTCACAATGGAAAATCATTAAAAGTGTTATCCACAAGCACTTGTGGGATATTCCGAAAGACAATAATATAGAAGAATTGTTAGAAGATGTCGACCTTCTTCGTGAAGATATTGTCCAAGAAATTGTTGAAAATGTTGATATTCAAGGTCCAATGACACTGTAGATGCTGTTATTGATGAATATATAGATGATTCTGATTGCAGTAAGGAAGATTTTAGTTTAGAGTCAAATCTGGATGATTCAGACACTAATAAGTCCAACCATGAGATTGAAATTTTTTAGTCAGACGACGAGGATTTGTAATGTTCAACCAATGAATTTCGTAAGAGTTTTCATTGTTTCAAGTATTACGAATACTAGTCTTATAAATGTTATAGTAGAATTGTTTTACTTTATTCAAACATTTACCATGGATATTAGTTTGGGTGTGACATACCAAACAAAGTGTAAAGTGTGGAGTATTTAAAAGGGTAATGTTATTATGGAGTTGTTAGAAACTTAGTAAACATTATTTACTACAATCCTCCATAAGTAATTAAACTCAACCGCTCATCTTCATCATCATTACACTCGGTAAATCCAACCAATAGCAAAGCTAAGATAGGATCTGATGAGAGTAAGATGTAGACAGTCATACCTCTACCCGATAAGGAATAAAGAGGTTGTTTTCAGTTAGACCATCGGTTCGATAGTAGTTTTGCATCAAGCCTTGGACATAAGACATATAAAACTCACAAATCGAGACAAGCCCGATTGATACAAGTATTTTCTTGTCTTTTGGCTATCAACAACACCACATGACGCATTCACCCTTTCTACATACCACAAATTACTTATTTGACTCAAAAACCGAATAAAATAATCTTTTTCCTACTACTCCCAAACATGAAACACCCTCCAATTTCAAAACCAAACATCAAAACATCTACTTTATTATTACCAACAAAAAGAAAAAAAAAAGAGTAAAATAATAGACTTTTAACTCTTTATCTAGTAAAAGTGACAAAAATAGAAACACCAAATCACCAAAGACATCAACTTTGAAAATAAATTTCAAACCTTTATTTAATTTTCCTCAAATGAGATCTTGTCTAGTTGTGTACACATGCCCTTGAGCTCCTAGATCACCGTTCATATAATAAGCACATACAATACATACATACATCATCATTTAATCAATAATCAATATATCCTATTATTATTCTTCCGAATCTTGATTTCTTCAAGCTGTCACACATCGTCTTTATTCATAAACATTAAACTTAACACACCCCATCTTTTCATTTTCTTGAATTCTCCTTCACTGGGTCTGCTCCCAATCCATCTTTCTTTAATTTTATTCAATACCCTTTTGTGATATTGAGTTAAAGATTGAATAGGGATCATCATGGCCACTGAGAAGAAGACTTCACCTGTGTCTGATGTGGGAGCATGGGCCATGAATGTTGTGAGTTCTGTTGGGATTATTATGGCTAACAAACAACTTATGTCTGCTAATGGGTACTCGTTTACCTTTGGTTAGTCACTTGTTGCTCAGATCTTGTTTGTTGTTATGTTAATTTGTTCATTTGGTGATGTGGGTAGATCTTGAATTTTATGAATTTGTGTTTTTTTTTTGGTTATATGGGATTTGATAGATTTAAGTTTTTTTTAGTAATCTTGTTGATCTGAGATTTGATAAATAAGTTTATGTTTATTTGTGATCTTGTTGATCTGGTGGTTTGATTGGTCAGCTTTGGTTGATTGGGTTAATTGTTTGCTTACAGTTTATGAGTTGTAATGAGTTTTTTTTTTTTTTTTTTAAATAGTGGCTACATTGTGTTAATTATGCTAGAAGTGTTTAAAATTGAGTTTGTTGTATAGATCTTGAATTTGGTAGATGATATCTTGATTGAATTCAAGTTGCTTTTTTCAGCGACAACGTTGACTGGATTCCACTTTGCGGTAACTGCGTTCGTGGGATTTGTGTCAAATTCGACGGGATACACTGCAGCTAAGCATGTGCCTTTGTGGGAACTTCTTTGGTTTTCGATTGTTGCAAATATGTCGATCACAGGGATGAACCTTAGTCTCATGCTGAATTCAGTTGGATTTTACCAGGTATGGAGTTGTAAATTTCTTTGCATACATACTTTATGAATAAAAGTACAATTTTATGATATATGTTGCATCCTTGAGACCTTCAAGGGGCGGTGCAGTGGTAAGCGTTTGATTCCTCTTAGTAGAGGTATCGGAGTCGGATAGGTCTCACTTATGTTGTTTTTTTCAATGGTGTAGATTTCGAAACTCAGCATGATTCCGGTGGTTTGTGTGATGGAATGGATTCTCCATAGCAAGCGGTATTCAAAGGAAGTCAAAGCTTCTGTTGTGGTTGTGGTTATAGGCGTTGGTGTTTGCACTGTGACTGACGTTAAAGTCAATGCCAAAGGTTTTATATGCGCGTGTGTAGCGGTGCTAGCAACATCGTTGCAACAAATTGTGAGTACACGGGTCATGGGTGTTAACTAATCCTTAATGCATGCAAATCTTTAATCATGATGTTCATTCCATCGTGCAGTCTATCGGGTCCTTGCAGAAGAAATACTCGATTGGAGCTTTTGAGTTGTTGAGTAAAACCGCTCCTATTCAGGCTCTCTCGCTTCTTGTATTGGGTCCTTTCATTGATTATTATCTAACCGGAAGACTAATTTCAGATTACATGAAAACCATATCTTCTGGTGCAATTGTAAGCAAAACATGTTCGGTTTTCTTTCTTGTTTCATTTCAGTTGTTTTGGTAAACCATTTATCTAATTTCAATCTCACCATTTACAGATTTTCATTCTGATTTCATGCTCATTGGCGGTTTTCTGCAACATTAGCCAATACCTCTGCATTGGACGGTTTTCAGCCGTTTCATTTCAAGTTTTGGGTCACATGAAAACCGTAGCCGTGTTGACCTTAGGGTGGCTGTTGTTTGACTCAGAGTTGACATTCAAGAACATTGCGGGAATGCTTGTTGCAGTCGCGGGTATGGTGATCTATAGTTGGGCAGTTGAAATCGAAAAGGCGGCTAACAAAAGCATACCTATATCTAAGCACAGTTTGACTGAAGAAGAGTTGACTTTATTGAAAGATGGATTGGAGAAAGGTCCAATTAAGGACCCTGAGTTTGGGGAATCTAAATAGAAAGATTCCAAATATGCATTTGGTTAATTGGTTCATTGTTCTTCCAAATTGGAATCTATAGTTTTGCATCTTTGTTAATGTGTTTTTGTATGTTTTTAAATGTGGTTTTGTTAATTGTTCTTCCATAGTTTTATGTAGCTTTTAAGCTCATTTGTTTATGCAGTTATAGAAATTGTTGTGTCCAATCATTAGATTTATTAATATCAATGAGTTGATTCTGTTTTTTGCTCCATTTGTTCTGTCTGGTTTTCAGCTTTGTTCTCTCTTTACTATTTTTTTGGTTCTGGTTTGGTCCAATCTGGTATTGTTTTAACCCCCATAAACACTCGAAATGCTAATACCTAAGTTTGCGCCATCCTGACACGATTTATAATGGGTTAAACGGTTTGTGTTTATGTCAACTGGTAAAAATCGTGTTATGTGTGGGTTATTAATACACCAAAGAGGCAACATCAAGAAACCCATTGTGCATCAAATACCAAATTAAGATAAGTTTTAACTGTGAAAATTGAAAGGTGTTGGACTCTTGGCTTTATAGCAAATCATCAAGTTCAATTGTTTATACAACATTGTATAGAAACAAACATACAAACAGTTTCATCAAATCAAATACAAAATCCCATGACAAAATATGGGTGTATGAGAAATAAAAGAAAAAGAATATGTCTAAAGACCACCTTCAGAGTGAACTCCTGATTCACCACTGATGTTAATGCATATCATGGTGCAGAACTCTGGGTGGATGCTGCCAGCTCAGCCAACTGGTTCTTATCAAGAGTCGAAATAAGTTCCATCGAAATGAACGAATTCAAGATCTCACTATCACATTCTTCATTTTTTATATCTGGTTGAATCTTTTTCGCTTCCGTATCTGCAGCCTGGGCTTCTTGCAGCAAAATATCAGCTTCTTCAATATCACCTAGCTTCATAGCAGCCGATCGTTCAGCTGTTGCAGCACCGGCAAGCAGAATCAGGCGTTGGTATCTTACTGTTTCTAATTCCTTTTCCATTAAGGAGATGTTTTCTTCTTTTTCTTGTAGTTTCTGCACATTTTGGTTGATATCATCTTCTACCTTCTTGAGGGTAGTCATATCTTCCTCTATTTTAAGTTGTAAGGTTTCTTTTTCTGCATATAAAGTCTTTGCCTCGTTGGCTATCCGGGCTGCTTCCTTGAAATTTCTTGCAGTAGCGAAGACTCTCTTTTCAGATTCTATCTCTGGGACCCGTTTTTCTATGAAGAGAAGCCTCTGTTTAGAAGATTCGATCGATTGTTGGGTTCCTGATTTCGTTGAAGATAAATCCTAAAACAATACAAAAAAGTTTACTAGATTTGTATAGCTTTAAAATGGTGATTTTTAACTAAATAATCAACAATCATGTTTGTTTGGTCGGTTGGTTTGAATTGATGATGGATCATTACACGCCATAATCATGTGCAAAATTTTCATATTACATAAGGAGCACCGAGCATGTGTATATTTTTATTGATTATATGCTATATACATTATTTAATAAATACAGATAATATCTACATAGGCCATCAAAGTATTCTAAAGGTTACACCAACCCCATCCAGATATCAAAACGGTTTCCTTTTATATCTTTTTTGGTTCTATGAAGTTTAGGGCACTCTATTTGCAAATCTGTGAAGGTTTTGAAATGCTGTTTTGAATTTGGGTGGCATTACGGTAACACGTTCAATGCTTGGGTGCTCTGTGCATATATTATTCCTAAACATTATTAAATTTTGTAGGTACAAATAATGCAAATTAAACATAATAAAAGCTCAGTGGACCTCAAAAGAGATGATACTTTTAGTCACTTTTGGGAAACAAAAAAAAGGTAAAAAAAGTTTTTAAAAAATTGGAAAGGTTTTTGTTACTGTAACATCAATAAATTACCCACTAAAAATTAACCAAATTGAAAGAAACACATTCCACATTTCCTCCAGAAATGGTCCATTCCCTCAGATAAAACAGCCCATTATTTTCCATTCCAATGGAATGGACCATTCCATTCCTACGATTTCACCATACCAAACGTTACGCAAGTAATGGCATTCTAGTTATTTTAAATTTATACCCTTCAAATCACGAAGCCAAGATTAATCTGATGACTAACCTGAAGAGAAGCTCTTAGAGCAGAGATATCTTGTTTGAGCATTTGGACATCATCAAACAACTTCTGCTCAGTTGTATCTAACCTTAATTTATTTTCCCGTGATTTTGAGATTAATTTTATTAAACTCTTACGCAAATCTACAACTTCTTGGTACGCACCCGCTTCATCTGCAGAAACCCGTCCAAGCTCCCTGATTTTTAAACCTCTGGCTTCTTCCTGAACGACAAAATCATCGATTTCCTTCTTTTTTCTAGACAATTCATCATTCTCCAATTCCAGTTGAGAGAGGCCCGATTGAACATTTGCCGACTTCAAATCAATGTCTGATAGCGCATCCTGGAAGCTAGAGACGGCACCAGCCATCTTTTTCTCAATCTCTTCGATTTGTGAATCGTTTTCTGATATTTCTGCTTCTTTCTGTTTCACTAAAGCAAGTAATTCCTGTAGTTCGTCTGCTAAAATCTTCTTTCTCTTGTTAAGGAGTTCACTTTTTTGTTTGTCCTCCTTGACTATGTGTTCAATGGAATCATCTAACCCTTTACGTGCTCCTGATAAAACATCTGATTCTATCTCAACTTCCATCTTTTTCACCTCTAAAGCTTCAGATAATGAAACCCATTTCTCCATTTCTTCTGAAGTTTTAGTTTTGGCATTCGAGATGACAGAATCGGCATTATGATCAGCATCCTAAGAAGATAAACCATCAACCCAGATTACTTGAGTTACTAGAATAAGGATGCTAACAAAGGCAAGAACATTAGATACATACTTGGTATTATAAAGCGCAAGGTGCTCCGAGGCAAAAAGGTCCCAGGAGCTAAGGCGAGAGACCAAGGGGCACACATCATGTACACGAGGCATAAGGTATTTATATCATATTTTTCATATTTATGATAGGTTCTACATTACATACCCAAAATTTAGATATAAATAACCACTATATCCGATTTAATATATAAATGAAGTTGAACTATGTGTACAACCTAAAAAGCAATATGTACAAGTACAACATCCTGATGCACAAAATCCCCCCATTTACAAGAGGCGCTCCCGATGCGTGCACCTCATGGAATTTTGACCTGTGCCAGATGTACACCCGTGACCCGTCGCCTCAAGCAGTCAGAAGCAATGAAACTCTTGCTTGAGTGCGCCTTGCGCCTAGGCACGCTTTTTAAAACTAATGACACATACAATAACATCTGAGATGTAAATCACTTAAAACTGTCACTTTATTCTCATTAATTTGCCTTGCATCGAAGTATCGAACACATGTAAGTCCCAGTTCTATTAGACTTAGTGGGTGTTTGGGATTGATTTTTCAAAACAAATTATGCGTTTTGGAAAAGCAGGGTGGAGCTGCTTTTAGATTATTGCGTTTTGGTAGTCTAAAAATCTATTTCAAAACTCAACCCCAAACACTAAAAACTGATTATTTGCGTTTTCAAAACGCAATAATCTAAAAATCCATTTCAAAACGCAATCCCAAACACCCCCTTAAACCTACTTCCTACATGTGATAAGTTTGCATTAGCTCCTAGACTTCATATGTGTTTAAAAACTTACATCTATGAAACTACTAACTCAATGCAGCCACTTAATGAGTCTTTGATGTAACAAGTTATGAAATCCCCAATGCAAATCACACATTCACACTATGTTTAAAATCACTGAACACATAATTTATAGATATTAGATCATAAGCTAGATGATAACTGATAAAGATAACAAACTCACCACTGCAAATATTTTCAGCAGAGCCGCACATTCCTCTTCAGCAACAATCTGCATCTCCAAAGCCTCCTTCATCTTATCATCAATCGCATCACACTCCGCTTCAGCTTCTCTCAACGCAATCGAAAGAACCTCCTTCCTTTTCTCAGCCGCTGCAAGCCCATCACTCACCCTCTCCGCAGTCTCAAAATCCTCAGACTCAACCGCCTCCTCCAACTCCTTCTCCATCTCCTTATACTTCACAGACGCAACATTCAACTCCTCCGCCGCCTTCCTTCTCTTTCTAATAATCTCCTTCCTTTTACCCGACACAATAGCCACCGCTTTCTGCGCATGTTCCAGTTTCTCAGCAACCTGCTTCTTAACCTGCTCATATCTCACCTCTATCAAATCCACTTCTTCTTCTTGTTCTTTATGTTCTAATACTGACTCAACCGTCTCCGAATTAGTAACCGCCTCGGTTACCTCGATCCGTCCTTTGAGATCTTCGGTTTCCACGGCCATTTCTTTCGCTACATCCGATTCAGACCTAATTTCGGCATCTGTAACCATCCGATTCTGCTCTTTTTCTTCTTCTGGTTCAACTTTTGCTTCTGAAACAACCGCAGGCGACGATACGGACGGAGATTGCGGTGGCAGATGCGACCGAACCTGCGAATTATCGACATCGATCGCGGAATCGTGCGATTGAGCAGCTCTACCATATCCAATCCTTAAACCAGCTCTCTTTTTTTTCCTAGTGGATGAAGAAACCTGTGAAGTAAGTGATCTAGTTGAGGTTTGTGGTATTGAGGAAAACGACGTCGTAGAGGCAAAATCAGTAACAGTACTACGTGATGATGTGGATGACGATGACGGTGAAACAGGAGGATCCAAAACGTCGTCGTCTAACGATTGAGGTTGAATTAGGGTTAGATCGGAGAAGAGATTCTCATCCAGAGGCTCAAACGAAGCTCCAGAAGTTGATGATTGAACAGATTGTTGACTAATTTCACGATGATTGGATAATTCAACAGAAATAACAGAATCATCGTGTTTACCATTATTATTATTATTAGTAGTATTAGTATTATTATTATCTAGTGGTAATTGAGAAGATGAAGGATCGAAGAGGACCATACCCTCGAACAAGGAATCCTCAGTATCATCCATCGTAATGCTGGTGACGGTGATCAGGCAAGTGGATATGGACGGTGGTTATACAGGGTGAGGTAAGTTGTTGATTGATTGATTGATGGTTTTAGGTCAAGGAATTGGACTGATTGAATCTGTTATATGATGAAACGAACACAACACTGCGACTCAGACAGACTGTATGTGCAGCTAATGTGGCTGTGGACTATTATTATTGTTATTACCTTTTGATTTTTGAAGCTTAAATGTGCTTCTCTTACGAAATGAGTCAAATCCTCCCATTATTTTGACATTTTTCTTAACTTTTAAATTTAACCAAAGTTTTAACTTTCAAATAACAGGGAGTTAGATTTTAATACTATGGGTCTGTTTGGTATGAGGTAATGGAATGGATAATGGTTGTGGTGGGTGGTGGTTAGTGGCGGTGATGGTGGGTGGTTATATGTGGTGGTAGCAGTCGTAGTGGGTGGCGGCTGCGGTGGTGGCGACGATGGAAGGTGGAGGTGGATGGTTGTGATGGTGGGTGGGCGACAATGGTGAGTGGTGGCGGTGATTGGTGATGGTAGGTGGTGGTGTGTGGCGGTAGCATGGCGGTGGGTGGCGACGTCGGTGGTGGGTGGTGGCGACGACGGTGGTGGGTGGTGGCAACGGTGGCGACAACGGTGGTGGGTGGTGGCAACGGTGGCGATGGGTGGAGGTGGATTTTTCGGTGATAGTGGGTGGGTGACGATGGTGAGTGGGTGTCGGTGGTGGGTGGAGGCGGCGGCGGTAGGTGGTGGCGGCGGTGGTAGGTGGTGGCCACGGTGGTGGTGGGTGGGGATGACAGTGGTGGGTGGTGGTTGCAACGGTGGTGGGTGGTGACGATGGTGGTGGTGGGTTATGGTGTTATTAGTAAAGGGTGAATGAGGGAAGGAATGGAAAAAAACATGGGGGGTGGATGGAATGGTTTTGAGGGAATGGAATGCCTTATGGAATGGGTGATTCCATTACTTTAACCAACCAAATACACTAGTTTTCATTACCTTGTAATTGTCCATTCCATTCCACCTTTTTATTCCATCATACCAAACGCTACCTATAAACTTTGCGTCGTTGGACGGTAATAATCTATAGTTAAGAAATTACCCATAACTGTCTCAACTGTCAAGGTATTTTCTTTTAATGATTTTTTGTTAACTGAGAACTAACTCATTTTCAAACTTGAAAGACTTTAAAAGTTATAAAAATCATTGGTAAATACTTTTATTTTCTATAGAGAGAGAATTATTGGTATTGTTTTAGAGTGGGTGTAGTGGGGCGGTAATTGCAGCCCTAAAATGAATTTAGCACCCGTAACACCGCCACAGGGTGGCGCTAAACTTGAAAATGCACCCGAGGCCTTAAAATATTAACGCTCGATTAATGTTGAACCTTCCAATCAAATTGTGCCACGTATGCTTATGTTTGACTAACTATTTGAACGGTCAAAAAATTTAAACCATCCCCCAACGTTCAAAAATTAATGATCGATGTCGTTGGGTCAATCAAAAATATAAAAATAAGTAGTATAATGCAAGTTGAGTCGTCTCCACAGGGAATTGGTGGAAAGAGTAGTTTTGTAACTTTAACTATTAAACTAAAACTTAATTATTTTGTTTTTGCTTTGAAATTTAGAAAACGAATTTGAAAAGTTGTAAACAGTAATGAGAAAGAAGTAACCCCCTCCGAGCTTCTGGTTCTATGATTCACCCAAACCTGGTTAAATGATAGGATACCACATAGACATGGTTTTGTTAAACGATTCAAATCAAGTGATAACCGAACACAAGTTTTTAATAATAACCTGTACAATTCGATTACCAACCCACAAGTATCAATTACCCTCCCACTTATCAAACTGCTCACGATGCAAGAAAACCGAATGCGAATGATAAAAGGATAAGCAATTGCAACACAGATGAATTATTTAAATGATTTAAACCACAAATATTCTTCAAACAAATGAAAAACAATCCCAAGTACCAAATCAAACAAGTTAAAGGGTTTCACAAACTAACCATACACCCGGAGGTGGTTACATAAAGAAACTAGCCGCTCATCATGATTGTGTATGCTTCCATGGATGATTTTGATGATAGATGCATGAAAAGAATGATTAAAATGTGTTTAGGAATGGTGAAAATCGTCCTAAGATCGTCCAAAACGGCTAGGGTTAAAGTCTCCTTTGTTTGTGGGGTTAAGAACCTTTAAATATGGCCAAAATCCGGAATTTCGCGTCAATAATCAGATAGGGGCGCAAGCTTGCGCCCCTGGTGAAGCAGGTTGCGCCCTTTAGGGGCGCAAATCAGGCAAAAATCCTTGGCATCAGAAGGTTGCGCCCTGATGAGGTAGGTTGCGCCCCTATCTGCTGATAGGTTGCGCCCCTGTGTAAAACTTGGCTATTCTTCGTGTTTTCATCCCGGTGCTCTCGGGTGACTTCCAATCCTTCTTAACTTGTCCCGGAACCCTCAAATATGCTCCACTTAATGCTTTTCACCACCGTGCACCTGCAAATCACAAACATTCGCAAAGTAACTATGTTCCATGCAATAAATCACATAAAAACACATACTTAACCACATTTGCACATAGTAAAACACCCACTCATCATATCCCCACACTTCACCTTTGCTTGCCCCTAAGCAAAGCCTTTCTGCAATTATCCGACCATCTTTGACTGCCAAAACAATCAAGAAACAACTGGTATGTACTGAAAGGGCTGTTTTATGTCTGATTAGAATGCTTTTTAAGAACAATTTTCAAGACATTTTCAGGGTTTTCTATTTTTTTTATTTTTTAAAAGACTCAAAAATAACTAAAAATGAAATTTTCCCACCCCTACACTTAAACGACACATTGTCCTCAATGTGAGCTAGGAATAAAATAAAATAGAAATAAAAATAAAATTAAACTACAACAGTAAAAGGAACAGACTCCCCTGGATATAGGCAGTGCGCGTATGAGTCTCTGTAGTTCCTCCCAATCAAGCCGTATAGCATTTCATTCGCGACCGATAAACAAACCTGAAACTAAGACTCAAAAGAAAAATAAAAACATAAAATTCTGGGATGCCTTATACACCATTGGTGTACAGATTTATCCCGCCTGAATGGAGATTGAGTACAGGTGAGATTATCTGATTGCAAAGTTAAACTCCAAGCATTCCCAGAAAAAAAAACAGACTCAAACTACAACGAAAAATAAAAGAAACATAAAACAAAATAAATAAATATACAAAATGTACAAGAATCATACATGATTATCAGGGTGGTCTAAGCGCGCACTTGCCTACCGAGTTTCCAATGTATGCTCGGTAGTTTACATGCCATATCCAGACTTGCTTTTTTATGCACGGCATGTAGCGATTGTGGATCCGCTTCGAAATAACTTGCCCAAAGTTGTGCAAGCCAACCTTCCTAACCTTAGGTACCAAGATCACTAGTTCTTCTTGAGGGACCGTGTCTTCATCAAGATTTAAACAAGCATTTTCTTGTGTAGGAAGACTTGGAACCTCTTCTTCAACCATGGTGGATTCAATTTCTACATCTTCAACCACTTGAGGGATCGGTGTGGTATTAACCTCCACAACCTCCTCCTCAATGTGTGAGAGTAGCCATCTTTGTTTTGCTTGACTTTTTTCAATCGTTGTTAAGACGGAATAAGCCTTATCTTTTTCTCTTTCCTTACTTAGAAGATCGTACTTGTAACTCAACAATTTTAACCGATCTTCTTTAGATTTATTAGGTAGTGCTAATTCTTTTTTGACTTTAGAAAGTTGCACTCTCCTAAAAATCTCGTCAAAACTACTTTCCTTTGACTGAAGTTGTTGATTTGAGCATTCACAACAATTCGTTTGATAACATGGGTACCGATTTGTGCATGCCGGTGTAGAGTATTCATAGTAACAATCATCATACTCACACCGGTCACTCGGGTACTGTGCCATCTCCGGTTGATAATCATCATAATCTTCAAAATGCTCATTGTTATCATATTCCTCCTGATAATTATAAAAACAAGACATGTTAGGATCATAAGTATTATAATACAAATTTTCCTCACAATGATAGTAATCCTGAGAACTCGATGGTGGAGGTGGTTCATAGTATGAAGAGTATGAGCGTGTATTTTCAACATGCTCATATTCTTCATCAACTAGTGCTTGGTAATCTTTGAATTTTGGAGCAGGAACAAAGTCGTCATAACAAAAGATCGGAGTGTTCTCCCATCTTTCATAATCTTCATTATATCTTCTTAATGCCTCCTGATACTTCCAACGTTCTAGACAATCTTCCAATGCGTGGCGTGGATCCCCACAATATTCACATGTATAGCGATTTGCATACATGGTCAAAACTTTTGAGCTTCTATTATCTGTAAAAGAAAATTCCTGCACAGAAAGCTAGAATACCCAAAGTGAAATCTAATAAAAACTAAAAATCACTTGTATACACATATATATTTTTTTTAAGATTTTCTTTTTTTTTTTCAAAACAATAAATAAAAAAACAAACAAACAAGCAATGTAATACTAAGCGCACTAGCTCCCCGGCAACGGCGCCATTTGATGACCGTCTGTCGTCAAGGGTCATACAAAACCTAAATAACCTAGGTAGCCAGGGTAAGTAGGGAATATCGAATCCACGAGGAGCATGTGGTTAATATCACATAAATTATTTGTTCGTCTAATCTAATTAACAAATAAATATAAAAATACAATTATGAAGTTTGCTAGTTTTATCTTTTTGTTTGTTTTATAAAAATATTGAAATGATAGCAAAATAATCTAAATAAATAATAAAGATAAATGTAACTTCCACCCGGGATCCTATTTGTATAATCTTGCAACCTATTCGATTTAACTACAAGAACACCACATAGACATGGCCTTGGTTATCCTGTCACAATAACTAGCTATCCTGTCACAATAACTATTCAGATTGAAATAATAACTAGGGACATGTTTTCAACGTAAACCGTACGCCTAATTATCCCTATACAAATATCAACCAACCTCCCTATGATGCCAGAAATCACAGTTAATAGATAAATTGGTTCAAATATAAGCAAGGTTTATTCAATCCAACACAAGTAGTAAAAATACTAGTTCATACATAATCAAAACGAGTTCAGAATACAAAATCAATACAAAGATTCACCCAGGGGGAAATCACGAATAACTTAACCGCTCATGATTATGGTAGAAGCCTCCATCCCCTTATTTCTTCTCCTGCTGCCCGACCTAGGCAGCCAAAAGCTGCTGCCTTCCAAATTCCTCTCGTACCTCCGCCGTCAAAGAATAATCTCTAGAGAGAATTACACAGATTGTCCTTTAGTTTTACCCAAAATTGCATCCTCTGTCCTTTTTTTGAATTTTTAACTCCCTGTGTCCTTTGTTTTGTACACTTGTTACACCCTATGTCCTTTAGGGTAACGTCCGTTAAAAACTAACGTTTTCTTTGACACGTGCCCCTCACGTGAGGGGTAAACATGTCATTTCACCCTCAAAAGGACAATATGTGTAGTAATAATAATAATAATAATAATAATAATAATAATAATAATAATATCATCCAACATCCCTTTCCATTTCCTGATCAAAGATTGGTACATCTCCATTATTCGCAACACTTCCACTGCCCCCATCTGATGAACTGGCACCACCTGCAGCGCTTGAACTCCCGACATTCTCTGCCACCGGACCTGTGGGCGGTGCACTCTTGTTTGATCTGCAACTGCTCGAAGCTGTTGCACCGGCGATAACAGTCGCGCATCACCCCATCCAGATGTGATGATGATGTTTGTTAGTCCTTACCTGCAATCACCGAAGACAACCACCACCTATCACAAACTGATATTTTTTTCGAAACCGGTGGTCTCACGAGGCACCTACCACCACATCTCCGGTCCACATACCACCAACTTGCAACTATCGCCACCACCACCTTCACCGCCGTTTGCACCTACACCCACCACCACTACCATCCCGACTTGCAAACGGCGCCACCGCATATTCACCAACCCACAACCATCACCTGGTGATCACACCGCTGCCAGCCTGCCACCACCGCAACCATCCAACAGTCAGAAAATCTGAGGGCGCCACCACCAATCACCTCCTCATTCAGATCCATGGTCGACGATGCTTTGAAATCTGTGCCGCCATCTGTCACCCTGGTCAGTAAACCATAAGCTAGCGATCAATAAGATCATGGTGGTCGGTAAGGTGGCTGATGATGAATCGAGAGAGGGGTTGGAGTTGCTGGTGATGAAAGAGAATAGGGTGAGGGAAAGAAGTAGATGCTTAATGGGTGGTAGATGTGGATGCTTGATAGATGAAGAGAATTTATTGGAGGAATTTCAAACCTTTTGAGATGTAAAGATCTGGTAATCAGGGATGGAGGCTAAAATTAGGGTTTGGAAATTCCAAGGGAATGGGGAATTTTGGGGTATTATTATCATTTTATTTACTGGGAGAAGAAAGGAGTGAATTGACACATTTGCCCCTCATGTGAGAGGCACATGTGTGAGTTAACTGTGTTTTTTAACGGACGTTACCCTAAAGGACATAGGGTGTAACAAGTGTACAAAACAAAGGACACAGGGAGTTAAAAATTCAAAAAAAGGACAGAGGATGCAATTTTGGGTAAAACTAAAGGACAATCTGTGTAATTCTCTCTAATCTCTAATTGTTGTTGAAAAATCCTTTTTAATTCATCGAACCTCTCCTCACTCCCTATTGGCCCACCTCATAATTCAAGAGTTAAACTCACGTTCCTTTGTGGCCTTCTAATATGTGAGCCCAATTTGAATTTATTTAGTTCATGAGTCTTGAATATAATTCTTTTCATTTCCTGTAGGTAGCAATTTGACAATAAATAATTAAACTAAAGACTATCTCTATTACATTATTACATTATAAAGAGGGAGCAATGGTCAAAAATGTCTAACTTGACAAAGTTAAGATGGTATGTGAAGAGCCACAAGTATAATCCTCTATTTTTTACCATTTTTCTTCCTTTTATACCCCTATCATACAACTTTTTATTAGAATTTTACAAATAGATGATGCAGGTCATGTCAATATTTTTGTTAACTCTTTAGCATTAAGAAAAAGTGAAAAACCTTTCATTAATCCATGGATTAATACTATTGAAGCCTGTTTCAAACAACTACCTTCACCTCATTGAATGGGGAATTCCAAAGTCTTCCCACTTAATTTCTATCTTTATCACACCCCTCTTTCTTCCTACAAATCCAAACCACTGGCACCACCATACACTTTCATCGAACACCACCATTATCCACCCTAGCCACTGACCCTGGTCAAAACCAACAACAACCACCACTCCGACCATCTCCCTCAGCCCCCACTGCTGCAACCGCATCGTCACCAACCACCATCTTTGCCACCAATCGCACCACCACAGGGCCGGATAAAGGGTAAGGCTACTAAAGCCCTAGCAATCAAATTGACATCGAAGCTTTGTAGTTTTGATTAGCGGTTTATGTCAATGTAAATTGTCAACAGAAGTCATTTTGTTGGGCTTTGCAACCGTGATTGTCATTGGAATGCAAAATCGAATCATCACCAACGTTTTCAGTACCTTCGTTTCCTCTGCCTCGTTTGGTTCCAATCATGTTTCATTTCAACAAAATGTTTGCGAACCCTAGACAAGTTATGCTTGATTATTTGATATTCTTAAAGAAAAAAATAGTTAGAATATTCTAGGATATTGTATTTCCCTATTTGTTCTTTACGTATACTTTTTGCTTATGATGCATTTTTTTATGTTCCTTATATGTTAAAATTTGCCACATGAAACTATCTAAGTTAGGCAGACGTTCTTTTTATGCTCTTTTATGATTCATTATCCCCAATATATAATTGCCATTGTTTGGCCAATTCAATAACTTTGATTTGGTTGCAGATTTGTAGAGGCTTAACTTATGGTGGAAGTTGATCCAAAAGGCTTGTAGGGCTTGTTGTGGGTTACATGTAAGCTTCTCTTTATATGAACAATTCTTGTTGTGGGGTGTATGTACGCTTCTTTTTATATGAACAATGTTTTATACATAAATTCATATTTACATACAGTAAGAGAAGGGTGAGGTGAAACATATAAGATTAAGGATAAAAGATGGAAAATGATGTTGATCTCCTTTCAATGAGCTTGTTTTATGTGTTTGTTAGAAACACGAGATGTAGAGGTTTAATGGTTTATAATAACTTTGGAGCACTATGTGGATTAGCTTCACTAAGGATGATATGTGTATATAATGTTTTCAATCAATGTTTGTTTTATCCAACTAACTCAAGAGGACTGATTTGTGTTCAGTTGGCTGTAGTTCTGCTTTTAAAGATGGAAACTTTTGTGATACATATCACTTGAATGCTTATGGCGGGAGATGTTGTGAATCTTATGGAAAGGTTAGAAATAATTTAAAGCTAGCTTAATCGACATATTTATGTATGCGAAGTCTTTTACAATAGTCGGCAGTTTTGCTTTGCATAAATTTAGTGTCATTCCATATGTTTATATTGTTAGATGCTGGAGGCAAGGACGAAGCTTAAAAAAGGCCCGGGGGTGCCCCAGTCCCCACGGTTTTTTGCTCAGTAGTGTGAATTTCCCTGTTTTTGTCAGGAAAATTTGTATACATTGAGTCCGATCGCCACCGTTTTGATTTGATATTGCGTAAATTTAGGTCTCGTGACTTTCGACACCACCATCTTAAAATTCAAGCTTCGCAACTGGCTGGAGGTATTTAGTATCTTACTGTGCAAAAACAGAATTCATCTTGGTATTCACATTTAGATGTTATATGCACTTGTTAATTTTGGTTATATCATATACCGTTTACAAATGACGCCTTATACAAATTGATCTTCTCTTAACTTGGTTATATTATTTTATTTTTTAGACACTGACAAAGTTTAAAAGAACGGAAACGAGCCTCGAGGCGTTTTCCCTTCGCCTCACGAGGCGTAAGCCTCGAGGCGAACCGAGGCGTAAGCCCGAGGCGGAATTAAAAAATTAAATAAATAATTATATATCTTTCAAAAAATAAAATGCTAACTAATTTCATCATCAAATTCATCAAAAACATCAAAAACACACATAAAAAAGACATAAAATGTCACAAAAAGTCGAAAACATCAAAAATATACCTGAAAACCCCCTGAGGCGCACCTGAGGCGCAACTTTTCATAACGCCTCAGTCCTGTGAGGCGCATACCACTGTTCAAACACCTGAGGCGCCGCCTCAGAAGCGTTTTCAGACCGAATCGCCTTGAGGCGCGCCTCGAGGCGCACGCCTCAAGCGTTTTTTTAAACCATGGACACTGAATCCTATTGGCTATCTGCTTCCCACCCCATCCATGGTCATGTTGTAACTTGCGCACCGTTTAGAAAGGAGGCAAGCTATCTAAACAATTATTAGGTCAGCGGGTGAAAGTGTGGGGAAAGCGGTTCAGAGGAAAAATTTACGCCTACATTCGATTGGTTTGAGGTTCATCAAGATGTTGACTATGTTGCTAAGTTCGTTGCATTTGTTATGCCACACGAAGAAGGTATCAGTCTTTTGTGTTTTTTCTAGATTTTTTGTTAAATGATCACACTTTTATAGGTTTCAAGAAATGTTGTTGTCGATTCTTAATTTTGTTCGTCTTCAAATTATATTATTGTTTCTGCACCTACCTTGGTTTTGCCTTTTGTGTGGATATAACAGTTACTTTTAAACAACTAATTAAAAACTAATTGAGTACTTGTATTAGATACAATTTTAACAAAGGAATTTAAAAAGAAAGATGAAATCTAAGCCCAAACGGGTCAACATTCAACCAACGTTGTCAATTGTAGTCTGTTGGATTTATGCAGTGTGACCAGATCATTGAACATTAAAATTAGCAAAAGTTTATTGTTTTCCATTGAGCCAGATGCCATCGTTATGTCATAATATATTACATGTCTAAGTCATTGATTCTTTCTACCAAATTAAACCTTACGCGCAACATGCAGTAATAAAATAAACGTACCCGCAGCAACGCGCGGGCATTCCTGCTAGTCATAATTAGTTTCTCAATTAAAGACATTATGTATTTCAAAAGATTAATATTAATTAACAATTTAACTTATTTTCTTTTTAACCGATATGATATAAAAACCAATCAAAATAGTATCTTTTGTAACAATATCGATGCATTATTATCATTATTACTATAAAATAGAGTGTATCTATAATGCACCGATCAATTAACGGCTCTTTGTTTTACTTACTTTTTTCAATTTATATATATACAAACCACATTTTATAAAACACAACTATAAACACACTACATTTACATTTTATAAAACACAACTACAAACATGTTTCCGTACCGTCTACCTTTCGATGTCCCGTTTCGCCCGGGCAACCCGAATGCTACGCGCCCAAACACAATCCAACCGCCACCCACTGTTAATTGGAGCGATTTAGACCTGAACACAATGGGATACGCACAACTACTAGCCAGGCCGGGTCAATGCCTTCAAGGGCCATTAGGGTTTTCATCAAACATGAATGTAAACTACGGCCAAAGTTCTCAAGACGAACCCGAGCTCGGGCCGAAAACTCAACCAAAGCGCGAACAAGCACGTGAACCCGATGGTTCTCAACCGGGGGGGGGGGGGGGAGGAGGCGCTCGCAAAAAAAAAAAAAGAAACTATTGGGCCTCGTCAAAAAAAGTAGTATCAACCTTGGGAGAAAGATGAGGAATTTGCACTAGCGCGTGCTTGGCTCGACATATTGGAGGATCCCGAAGTTGGTTAGTATTTTTATTGTGTTTTTAATTGTATTGTATTTAAATATATATATATATATATATATATATATATACACACACATACATTCGTCAGTTTTTTTAATGTAATTTTTATTTAGCAAACTATCAAGACAAGAATGTGTTTTGGACGAGAATTTGAGAGACTTTTTTAAAGCCATGGGTCGAGGGGAATATCGGGACAACGATTCGTTATCAGGAAAGTGGACCATTATAAATAATAGATGTCATGCTTTTGCGACAGTTTACCAGCGTTGTAGCGACAATAGGGGTAGTGGGGAAGGTGATGGTGGTGTGTTAGCGAGAGAATTGGAGGAATTCAACTCAACCCGTGGGACGTTCACATATTTAAAGTGTTAGGAGATGTTGAGAAAAAGTCCTAGGTGGGGACCGGTATCGGCCATGGGGTCCGGTATTAGGTGCAAAGGAAGCAGAGCAAAACGAAGAAAAACCTCACCGTGGCGAGATCCCGATACACCCACCTCTGATGCTCGCTATGTCAACTTAGATGATCCTATTAATGTCGAAGACGAGCTGGTGGAGGAGGAGGATATGCCTCGACCACCTGGTAGAAGAGTGAGAAAAGGTGGAAAGACGGAGTCGTCTTCGGGAGGTGGTGAACTGAAAGAGGATTTTGAATAAATGAATCGACGACTTCAAGATATTCCGTCCGTTAGAAAAGTACAAGCGGACAACCACTCCCGTCGCGCCACGTGGCTCCATAAAAGGTCGTACACTCTTTCTCACATCAACATTAATTACCACTTTCCTAAATATTAATTTATTGGGCCGGAAGTGAAGGAACCCCTTAACTCGAGCCCAGGCCCATGATGGGTTAAGGCTAGTGATGTTTGGCCCATGCATGTCCTATAAAGAGCACTACCCCCTCTTTGTATGGACATGTCATATTACACTAAGTAGACCAACACCATTTTTTGTTTCTGTACATTGAAATCGTTTTCGATCTCCTAGCAGTCGCCTCTCTTCGTACGACCACCTTTTCTTTCTTTCTTTCTTTCTTGTAGGTTGATTAGAAGCCACGAGTGTGTGCAAAGAATTATACCCTACACTAACCACAGGTAATCACCATAAACCAAATGACAAACTCAAACAAGTATGGTGATGTTCAACGTGTTGTGTGGTTCGTATGCTAAAGTGAGTGGATTTTAGAAAAGCAATCAAATAGAAGAACTAGGGTTAAGTCAACACAAAATCTTATTAACCATATAAGGAGTTGAGATGAGAACCTAGAACAATTACATAAGGCTGGGCGGTGTGGAGACGCCCCAACCCCCCGTCCCACACCTTTTGTTCATGTCTCAGTCTCAAACACCGCCCCCTTGTGTGTCTCTGTCTCTCCCGTCTCCACAGAGACATGGGACGAGCCAATAAGGTTGCATATTCATGTTGTCTTGGACATGGCACACCACCCTCACCCATGTCTCTCTCTTATTTATTATTAATTAAATACTAATAAATGCAAGAGACATTAACCTTGTGGTGTCTCCACACCCTTGCCATGTCCCAAAAATGAGAACATGGGTCTTGTCCTAGGTGGCATTGAGACATGTCTTTTTTCATGTCTCCACACCCATTAGCCTAAGCCAATCCATAATCCTAAACTCCTATCCTCCTTATAACATGCGTTTAACTTGTTAGGCCCTTACTAACTCTTGAACTAGGCTGCTTGGTTGGGCTCATGTGGTGTTATAGATATCAACTAGGCATGGACCAATAGTGTTCGTTTGTTCATAACAGTTGCTAAGTTCGGTTCGATGTGGTTGAACCGTTATTTTCGCCTAAAGAAAAACAAAAAATAATCAAACCATAGGTTATTGGTTTGATCAACTATTTTTGTTCCTTTTTTTATGATTCAGTTAATTGTTTTTTCTCACCTATAAAAATGTTAGAATTTCGAGTTGGGTATGTTCGTTTATAAACCCAAAAATGAAGAAGTGGGATTAACAGAAAGGTTTTCTTTTTAATTAAATTTCAATCTTCCAAGAACACACATTTGTTTACTTTTTTGTGCTCAATTATTAGAACCAACTCTCAATCTTGATAAGGAAATTTCAATATGTTTCAATCTTTCAAGAACACACATTTGGATCGTGTTTCTTCAAGTATATATTCCGAGTTCGTTTACTTGAGTTCGACTTAATAAATTAGACTCATTTGTGATCTTATTTACACTTGTGAGAGCATGTGAAATTATTTAACCATGTGCATTGAACTTGCAAGGTATCATTAAAAAAACCACAAATGACCCGTTTTGTGGTATGGGCCGGTAGATTCATTCATTATAAAAATATAGGCGGATCAAAGTGGGCCAAGGGGCGGTGATAACTTGTTAAGTGGTGGTTTTCTATTTTTCTATTTAAGTGGTGGCGGCGCAGCTTGTTGCCCGCCTACCCGCTATCTTGATATAATTTTCTTAATCATGGAATAAGAAATTGCATTCTTTATTAAAAAAAATGATGATATACACATGTACCCGGACTCATCCATTGACTAGGGCAATGTACGTCAGCACCTATGAATGAAATAACTGCAAATGGCAAATAAAAGGTTTTGTGGGCCCGCTGCGCCACGTAGGACATGACATGCCATGCTAGGTACGATGAGACAAAAAGGACAATGTGAAAGGGACGTCTGACCAATAAGATTGGAGGACGCCCTGTTCCACGATCTCCTCCCAACTAAGTGGCAACAAAAAGGACAACAAGGACAATTGACAATGATACCTAAGGGGGGATGGGGCGCCATCCGAATTGTCCACGGGTACCAACTACCAGCACGGTATCACCGCCGCCATACACGCTGGTAGTGGTCCCGTGGACCGTTTTGCTGGTGCTATCTAACAGGCTGGTACCGTTGTTTTATTTTATTTTTGACTTTTTTATATACCTTTTTTTGTGTATTTAACCGTATGGTTTATTTTTTTATTTATTTTTACCATTTGTTTTATGAATATCTTTACCTTTTTTAAACGGTTTGTTTAAAATTTACTTAATAGGAACATTAAAGATAAATAAACATAAAAAACTAAAATTCATAAATATTAAACATAAAAAAACTAAAAAAAAATACATAAAAAGAAATAAAAAAAACCTAGAGTTGGCGCAACAGTTGCCATGCCTCGACATGGTCAAAGCTGCTATCATATCGAACCGCATAGTCCACATGCGTGAGCTCGATAGCCAACTCCGGGTCAATGCCCGGCTCCTCCCTCAACGTGTTGTGGTACATGTTGGTCCTCCGATCACACTTATTGGTGAGATCGGTCCACTTCCGCTGCAGGCTGACGGTTGTCCGGTCGTTGATGCCAACATGGAGGTTGAAATCAGCCAGTACACGTTCCCAAAAACCCTCCGGGTGGGAGCCCGAGCCCGAGGCCCTCAAACGGTACCGTTGTTGAAGTGTCGGGTCGTTCGACGCGTCTTGGTAGCATATTACCAATGCAATCTCTTCTTCGGTGGTCCAACGAGTCATCTTCGTGTGTGTTTCTTTGTATAAACGGTGGTAAAAGTGTGTTTTAACCCCACCGTGTGCTAAGTTTATATATAAAAAATTTCGAACGCTTTGGTGGAACGGTATCAATGCCATTCAATTCGATTGAACGGTTTCCATACTGAATTCTGACCGTGAGGTTGGGACGGTTGAAATAGTTTTGGTAATTAATTTTAAACCGTGTGAAATAATAATAATAATAAAAGGTTTAATGAAATTATAAAAAAAATAAAAGAATCAGTGGAGTGCTGCCTATAAAAGGTGTTTCAGTGAAGTGATTTGGCAAAGCAGGATTGGTTAAAATCAGTGAAAGGAAAAAAAATTCTAGTAGCACCCCTCTTCCCCTAATAACTAATAGGATGACAACGCACGCCCAACCCTGAATTCTATAACGATCAGCAGAGATTCGAGCCACACAGTGTGAGCTGGCAACCATGATCATCCAATCAGCACGAGGAGATTCACCTATAAATACCTCTTTCTCTCATAAGAGAAGGGTGGGCTCTTTATATAATCAAATTACATACGCATACTCGTGATTGTTGGCGAAAACCTCCTATTAAAGTATTAAACATTGTCTAATGTAGTAATTCATTATCACACTTTTAACCTCAAAAGATTATTATTAAAATTATCGTTCGTCTGTATGTTATAATTAGACTAGTGTTTCTTCAACACCATAGTTAAATCATAATTTTTACTAAGCCATGTTAAGTAATAACATAATTTTATAAGAAAATATATATAAATTTACTTGATATATACATTTACACTTGACTACTTGAGTTTATTCTACATGCATAGCTTCTTTTATTTTTTAAAAAGTTAACCAAGTAAAAGGTAAAGTTACGATGAAAATACTTTACAACTATGTCGTATAAATTAAACTTATGTGTAAATTCAATAGCTTGCGTGACATTAGTTTCTATAGTATTGAATTCAATAAACAGGTAGAAATATATGATTCTCTAACGAAATTATTTATTTCAAATATTATTACTGATATTAGAACTATAAGTTTAAAGTAAAAAAAGAAGATAAGTTTAGATAAGGGATGAGTGGCCTGCCTGAAAATGTGTAATCCTATGTTTCTTTTATGGTTAAACTTTAACTTTTACACATGTATTTTAATCCTAACTCACTAAGCAACACATGCATAATCACTTTAAAACTATCTTTTACTTTTCAAACCATAATGCTAATAGTTGTAATTTGAGTGATGAAACTTTTAGTGATATAGCTGTAAAAAAAATTAATGTTAAACTCAGACGGTGAATTGATTATGTAGACATGGTTTACTTTAACTTCAATTAACCCGGCCTATGTAAGGTACATTGATCGCCTTATTCTTAATTAAGTTAACTAAGGTGTGTTGGACACGATGAGGTACATTGATCACCAGGCCTATGTAAACTACACGAAAAACGCATTTTACAAAATGGGTGTTGACCCAACGTTGGCCAACGTTGAATGTGGATTAGCCTGATGTTACTCCATCAATATTGGCCATAAGTTCACTATGTTCAACGTTGCCAACACTCCTCCAACTTGACCGAGCAATGACATTTTCCTACTTTCCTATTCTACAATGGACACCAACTCTTCTTGTATCCCACTTGTTGTTCAACATTTTCATGTACCACTAGTCATAAAATTATGCTCAAAATAATATGTTTCACATGATTTTCACTGATATTCATCATGAATAATACAAATTTGAAACACAACATAATTAATCCAAATCAACGCGCAACCTAGACGATAACATATATGTGTGAAATACTAGTACATAGTTCAACACCTTTTTGTATGATTTTTAAGCAATGATTATAAACCACATAATCAACTTAAGTCTTTAAGCTAGATGAATATCAACTACATAGACAGAACAATGTGCGTTAATGTAGGATTTAAACAAAAGTACATGAGTACCAAGTGAAATATCTAGTTTAACCAAATTTGTTTTGTCTAAATTACCATGAAATTCACAAGTGAAATATATTGAAAAAGGTATAATTAAGTTGCAAAATTGCTTTAAAACACCTAGGAATGCGTGGCAAATTGAGTTGAAAAAGGAATCAATTTTGGGCTTTGAGTGTGACTCTTGTCCAAGGGTTGAAGACTTGAAGGGACCATCGATGGAGACTGCAATTTAAAGTTGCTTTAAAAATTATATAAATAAGGTGTTTTTGTAATTGAAAGCTTTAAATTCTTCTACCCAATTTTACAAAACAGCTTTATACTTGAAATACATAAAAATATTTCTTTTTAAGTTATCTATTTCTAAAACATTTGTTATGCATCATAATATAGGATCCAAAATGTTGTGAATACAATTTAGTAGCAAATTTATTCACAAGATATATACAATATAAGGCTGGGGGTGTGGTGCCCCAACACCGCCTCACTTCCGTAAAAAACAGGGTGCCAATTGTTACCAACGCCGAGCCTTTAACGAGCATTAAAGGGTTTGAATGTGTGGGAGACCCAATTCAACCGTTGGGTAATGAGTTATCTTCTTCCCCATCTATGAACCCTAAAACCGGCCACTTATAAATCCGTAAAACTCTTGTTCAATTCTAGCGGTTAACCCTCAAGGCAATATGGCTTTTGTTCGGAAAGAAGAGACGAGTAGAATGATAAAACTATTAGCTCGAATGGTGCTCGTCGTCGAAGGAGTTGGTCGGAGAGCAGTGTCACATCCGAGGAGTAGGTGCACATGAAACTCATTTGTTTTCTTTAGATACAAAAATTAATAAAAAATTAAAAATACCCAATGATAATTAGAGAGTCTTTATTCCACACCATGCTAGTTAAGGTGGGCTTCAAAGCTTCTTCTGGCTACTTTGCGCTGATATCGCACAGACGTGACAATTTAGCCCCGGAGAAGCTACAGTCTACACCCCAACTTAAGTGAAATATAATTGAATTACTTTGAATACAATATCAATATCAAGTAGATCGTTATGCAAATTATGTCACTACTTTTTCATTATTACTTTGCTCACGATATATAATGTGGTTATATGATCACATAATACCGTGTATCTCTCTCATGTTTAATCTCACAAGCATAACATATAAGTTTTTATAATTTTTTTAGTTCTCAACTTAAAGTTGATGATATTATCGTTTTCTTATATTATATTTTCATCTTCTTTCTACAATATAATACAGTATCTTTAGGATTGTGCATGAAGCAACAAATTATGGCAACTTTTATACAAAAAAAAATGTTGTTTGTGTTTTTTTGGTAGTTAATCTGATAATTTTGTAACTATATAGATTACGAGGGGGACGAGTAAAAGTTCATGTAAATAAAGAGTGTAGTATGTTGTGACATTTAGAAAACCTAATACACTATCGAGGTTAATAACATAAGATTTATACATGTTTCACTTAACTAACTTAATTTTGAAAGTTTTAAACAATTATAAAAAGAACCTTCTAATTAAAGTTAAGTGTAGAGGAAAAAATAACATTAAATCCACAATTAACTTTTTATTTTTTGTGTTTCACCACGCGAATAGAACTCACACCATTAAGAAACAACACCTTATTACACTCTTTAGTTAGGCTAAAAGCCCTTAAGTGTTAAAATGTTAAGTGATAGAGATAATTAATAATTAAAACCATAACCACAAGAGGTATGAACACAAGATATTTTGGCCAATTTTTAAACCACAACAGGTATGAACACAAGATATTTTTGTCAATTTTTAACTTCTATTAGTAATTAGTGTATTAAATATGATTATAATAACTTTATTATTACAATATTAAATTGTTTTTTAAATAATTTAAATACTTTTTGATGCTTCATCCTATTTTACCCATTTACTTTTTAATGTTTCTCACTTAACCTGTTAAACATGACCCAAATCAACCCATTTATAAGTAATTTGTTTGAATTGTTGGATCCTTTATTTATAACAAATGACCCAATCAAACATAATTTTTCGTTTGGGTTTTTACTTTCTAATGTTTTATTGTATTTCAAGATTGCTACCAACACTCACATTGTAGCAATGCGTTATCGTTGTGTTAGGTAATCTTATAATTCAAACATCCAAACTAAAATTATTTTAAAACATAAATTTCCGCTTCATTTTTTATGAGATTATAACGAATGTAAAGATTTCATACAGGTAATAAGATCTCTACACAAACAAAAACCAATACCACAATTGTCTTTGTTGATCTTGCAATCTACTTTTTGATTAAAGCTAATATCGATTGTCAAATAAGTAGCACCAATATTGTAACAAGTAGTCTTTTCCATGAAAAGAAATACATAACCATTACAACAATAATGTAATCCAACAAATCTCTATGAGAAACTAACCTACACATCTAAAGCAAATAGTCACGAATAAGAAAACTAACACACATACTACACAACATACATATATCACAAAAAAAAAATTAATAAACTAATAAAACACCAATACCACCTCTTAAATTATCGTCACCGCAGTATTACACATGTTTCCTTCATAAACCATTTACTAAGAGGGGACGGGGCACTACCCGTGAGTTTTTTTTAACTTCACTAGTTTCAACCAACCCAACACTAACACATTACTTCACAGAATCTGTTTTTTGGACGCAGCATTTCACCGATTATTTATCCACAATCAATGAGAGAGAGAGGGAGAGAGAAAGAGAGATAGAGATAGAGACAAAGAGAGAGAAAAATCATTGTTACCATGTGCTAACTAAAACTAGAAAATGATTCACGGATCCACTATTAGCATTATCGACGACGGTGTTACCGTGCTAATAGTAAGACTAATGGGTATGGGGGGCGGCATAGGGGTGGCATCCACTTGCCGGGCCTCCCTACACCACCCCCCAGGGGCGGCATGGGTGGTGGGGCGGCATGGACGGCATCAATTTGATGTTGAAGCGGGGCCTTCGTTCTTGATAACCGAGATTAATTAAAAAAAAAAAACCAGGTGGCGGCCAGTCCTCATTGCCGGAGCGGCACCACACCCAGTCTAAAGTACTCGTAACAATTTCTGGTTGTGCCTGTCTCCTTATATTACTAAAAAGAGTGGATAATTGGGCACGCGCGTACACTGATCTCCTTTTGAGGCCAAATAAAAACAAACTCTCTTCTTTCCCTTTCTCTTTCTCTTTTTCTCTGCACATCATAAAGCACACAACAATAACAATGGCGTCCCTTCTTTGATCATTCATATTTCCTTACTCTTTTTCCTCCATTCCCTATTCCTCATTGGGTCCCATCACACTCCTTTAACCCATCAAAAGCACCCATCTTCCCCATTTCTTTTATTTCACACTATAACACACACTCACACACTTAAACATATTACTTGTACGGATCCTTTGTCAAATTACCCTTTAAAGGGTTTTTAACAATTCACTCATAATCAACTAGATGTAATAGTCTATCTGTGTGTGTGTGTGTTTAAGGATTGAGATTATTATTTATTTATTTGATTGATATTGCTTTATAATGGCTACTGAGCAGCATAGATTATTATTGCAACAACACCAACCACCTTCTTCACGGGTAATCGTTTAGATCTAGTGTTTGTTTACTGCATACTGTGCTTGTATGTTGTTTGTTTTAGTTGTGTTTATAAAGTATTTAATTTTGATAGTTGATGATCACTTTATAGATCTACATTTGTCTTTGTTGGACTTTATTTGTTTTCTTAAAGTATTAATTTTTAGATCTGTTATTTTGAGTTACTTAATTTTACATTTTTACCTTATATTTTTATCTTTATGTTGAAATTCTGAAAAAATAAGAATTAATTACATGGTTAGTACATGTGGTTTATCCATTTTAACGGTTAGTTACTTTGGATTACCAATACTTAATTTCACATTACTTAATTTTTTATCCATATGTTGAAATGGTGAAAAATAAGAATTAGTTATATGGTTAGTACCTGGTTTTTCCGTATTAATTATACGGTTGGTACATGTGGTTTACCCATACTTAATTTCACATTACTTATTTTTATCCGTATGTTGAGATTGTGAAAAATAAGAATTAATTACGCGCTTAGTATATGTGGTTTACCCATTTTGCTCTTTTCATATCTGTTTATTGAAAATTACATCATTGGTACCAACTTTTACAACAGGTTTCCTTATTGGTACCTGTAATTTTACTTACATATGGTTTCACCATTTGTACGCCACGGGTACTGATGGTGAAACCATTTGTAAAAGTTGGTACCAATGGTGGAATTGACAATAGATAGGTATTAAAAGAACAAAATGGCGAGCCTCTTAAGACATAGTATCTAGGCCTGACACAAAATTTCGTGCTAATCTGACGTCGTTTGATGGGGTTTTGAAAATAATCTGTTTTTTTTGTTGTTTGATTTTGTGCTGCAGAGGAAAAGATGGGGTGGTTGTTTAAGTAGTTTATCATGTTTCGGGTTACAAAAGGGTGGAAAACGGGTTGTGCCTGCATCTCGAATGCCAGAAGCTCAAGCGACAGCGAACCAACAGAACGGGCCGCAGGCTGCCGGGCTAACCAACCCGAGTAACGCGGTTCATCCGTCGCTACTAGCTCCACCATCTTCACCTGCATCCTTTTCCCATTCTGCTTTACAGTCTACAGCACAGTCGCCGAACTGTTTCCTATCTGCAAACTCACCTGGAGGCCCGTCGTCGACTATGTTTGCTACTGGGCCCTATGCTAATGAGACCCAACTTGTATCACCTCCTGTGTTTTCGACGTTCACCACTGAGCCATCCACGGCTCCATTCACACCGCCACCTGAGCTAGCCCATTTGACCACACCCTCTTCCCCTGATGTTCCATATGCACAGTTCCTTTCGTCAACTTTAAAACTTAAGAATGATCATAAAACAAATGATCTTCAAGCAACGTATTCATTATACCCCGGAAGTCCAGCTAGTACACTTAGATCACCGATTTCACAAACATCAGGTGATGGTCTGTCATCATCTTTCCCTGAACGGGATTTCAGCCCGCAATGGAATAATTATCCACAAGAAAAAGGGTCAGACTCGAAGTTACCTCAAGACGCTAATTTCTTCTGTCCTGAAACATTTGCGCAGTTTTATTACGATCAGTCCTCGTTTCCTCATTCTGGTGGGAGGTTAAGCGTGTCTAAGGAATCGGATGGGTACTCTAACGCTGGAAATGGGGTTCAAAGCAGGCAGAGTAAAGTTTGTAAACAAGATATCGAAGAACTGGAAGCTTATAGAGCATCATTTGGGTTTAGTGCTGATGAAATTGTTTCCACGCCTCATTATGTTGAGATCTCTGATGTTGCGGATGACTCGTTTTCCATGATGCCCTCTGGGCTCAATAAGCTGCCCGAGATCAAAACTGTACCGACCCTTTTCCCAAACGAAGCGACAAGCCCAAAGAATGGCCGAGTGGATGCAAATCACTCTAGCAAAAGCGAACCGACTTCATGTCATGCTATAAAAGGTGAATAATCTCTTATGATGATTATTTTATGTAGGGGTGTGAATTTTCATAGGTTTGGGTTTAGTCTAAATGGGATCTGGTTAGTTTTGGGTCGAATCCACAAACATATTTACCTAAACGGGTAGTATTCGGGTCAACCTGATGGTTTGGTATTGACCAATTTAACCAATTTAATTTTGAAAACTATGTTTATGGCATGATTAGGTACTTTTATGTCAAAATTTTAAGTTAGAAGAAATTGACATCAAATCTTATAATTTAAACATAATTTTGGTTGTAACTTTATAAATTTAATTAAAATGCAAAAAAAAAAAAAGGAAAAAAAAGAGACAAAAACAGTAATTAATTAAAATCGGATTAAATGGGCTGTGTTCGTGTCAACCCATGAACACTGCCGTTTAGCGCCCCTATAATCCCACGTATATCTTTCAGCAATCTTCTGTATGAACCTGCAACTGCTTGGTGTGATTTCAGATGTGAGAGAGCCTGTTGACCATTGTTTGACCGACGACGAAGACATATTCTCAAGGATGGGGGGTTCAAGAATGAATGTGAAGTATCATATGGGTATGGGGCAATCGAATTCGGACGCAGAAATCGATTACAGAAGAGGGAGAAGCTTGAGAGAGAACAGATTAAACTCAAAAAGGGCATGAAATTAGAGAGGAGAATTGAATTGCATAGTTGCTTCTTGTATGTATTAATGTGCTATATTTATTTCTTCCAGTTATGAATGCTCATGTTTGTGCTGTCTATTTTTTTCTTTTCTTTTCTTTTCTTTTCTTTTTATGGTGTAACTATTATGTATCAGGTGAATGTCCATTTGGTAAAACAAATGAGATGGGAGTGTGACCTGTTTTGTGATAAGAAAATAGGATATGGAGTTTTAATATTATTTTGTGTGGCTTTAAGTTATGAGTTTGAGATATATTAAATACTAAATATAAATATGTTGAGCTACATTAGTAAGGAGCGCAAAAAATAACAAAAAAAATTAAAACGGTGAAAGAAAAACTGAATTGAAAAAAGTCAGCAAAGTAATGTTTTAAGAACCGGACCGATGTTGAATTGGACTCCCCACTGGTCCATCAGTTCGACCGGTCCAACCAACTGGCAAAAAATAAAAAAGATTCCAACAAAAAAAAAATTAAACTTCCGGCCCAATCTCTTTTTTCCCGGTCCGACCACCGGTTCAATGTGAACCTGGTTCAACCCTTGACCCGGATCGGTTCCGGTCCTACTGGCCGGTTCGGGTGTGAAAACACTGCAACAAACAAAACCAAGACTTCTATATCTAGATTTTGGACTATGAACCTTACATTTGTTGTTTATATAATGGAAGAACAAGTATCATACTTTACAATGATTTTAGTTTATAACATTCCATCCTCCTTAAGGGCCAACGTCCTTATTAGTCATAATTGTCACCCTCCAGGCCACTGTTACAAGCTTCATTGGTCACGGCTTGTTACCATCACGCAACCACTCTGAGTTTGACTTTGATACCAATGTCACAGCCCAAACAGAACAACTCAAGTCTTTTGGCTTAAATTCTCTTGTTTGGACTATAACATTTCAATCGACATCAGAGGCGTACAAATCCGGGGTCTTTTTTTTCAAACAGGTTCGGTTTTTTACTCAAACCGGTATTTTTGGGTGACATACACACCGGTTTTCCCAAACCGGTTCAGATAAAAAATTGGTTTCAATGAGTGAACATCTAAACTGATCTAAATCGATTCGGATCGGGCTTCTGACCGATTTTTTAAATCATTTTTTAAACCGTTTATGAAGGTGGGAAGAGCAACCGGTACACATCCAAACCGCTGTTTGGATCGGGCCCAAACCGGTTTTTTGCGGTTTTTTCAGAAACTGTTTTTTTTTCTAGTCTTTTTCAAACCGACTTTTTTTTTTTTCACACATATAATTGACACCTAACCGAGCTACCTCTCCTCTAAAAAAAAAAAAGAAACCGACCATTTATATAAGAAAAAAAGTATACATCAAGTTTAACACATAACCGAATTTAACCGACTTCTAATCATCCTAAATCATGACTAGGACTAAAAAAAGGATATTATATTGCTATGATGTACACGTAGTCACAAATCTATAAATAAATAAAATATATTATGCAAAGATAACAGACACAATGTTTGAATAATATTAAAGAAAAATATTGTAAGAAAATGATAACTATTAATTATACCACATTTTAAAAAAGTTTTAAAAAAGATACGCGTAAATGGGTATGGACGGCACACACAAAATCGCCACAAGAATCTTGGAGACTTGGACTACATATATCTATCTATATATAAACAATCACATGCTAATTATATATAGTCTTCACTTCACACAACCATATCATCAAAAAACACATTGTGTACACGCACAACTTAAACTATAACTTAAACTATGAATCCATACCAAGCATCATCTCCAATAAGATTATTCGGACACCTATTGTCCCCATCAAGAAAGCCCACATCACCAATGTCTCCCAACTGTTCGGATGACATTCACCACGTGTTTAACTACTTCGACGAGAATGGTGATGGGAAAATAACGGCTGTGGAGCTAAAGAACATGTTGAGGGACAAAGTTCAATTGTCGGACGAGGAGGCAGAGATGGTAGTGACATCTAAGGATGTAGATGGAGATGGGGTATTGGGGTTGGATGATTTTGTGAAGATGATGAAGGAGGGTGAAGAGGAGGAGTTGAAAGAGGCGTTTGTCATGTATTCGATGAAATCGAGTGTGATTACACCCAAGAGTTTGAAGAAGATGATGGGAAAGTTGGGACAAGAGAGTACGGTGAATGAGTGTAAGGTTATGATAAGGAGGTTTGATGTTAATGGTGATGGGGTGTTGGATTTTGATGAGTTTAGAGTTATGATGATGAGTTAACTCGGTTTAGAGTACAAATACTTTGGTTGTGTGATAAAGTTATTGAAATTGATTGGATTCTTTTCTGTGTAGAGAAATGTTTTATGTAACAAATTTGCTAGAAGTTGTTAAATGTATTTAGGTACCGAAATAAAGCTTTAATTCGTGTTTACATTATGTTTTAAGAGGTACCTTTTCAAAATAAAATTATATCATTTATAACAATACGACAACTACTCTGACCCGCCACCACTTGCACCATTGATATTGCACTACTCAAGAGGAAGGTTTGTTTCGGGTCCAGGGAAGAAGTGTTGTGCTTACGACGACTAAGGGGCAGGTTTGGATACAGAAGGAGAAGGCAACAATGGTTAAGAGGCTAGGTGTTTGGTGGATTATATTATTCTTGTTGATAGGGCTGTAAACAAACCAAACGTTCGCTGAACAGTTCGTGAAATGTTTGATGGGAAATTCGTTTGTGTTCGTTTGTTTAATCAATGAACGAACACAAACAAGAAATTATGTCAGTTTAGTTAAACAAACAAACATGAACTGAGGTTGCATTCGTTCATTTATGTTCGTGAACGTTCGGTAGCACGTTCGTTTATGTTTGTGTTGGATAGTTCATTAGAGTTTTTAACTTATTATTTTTAATATAAGTGCTTTAAAGTTCATAGTGGTAGATTATTTAATATATATTAGTGTATATTAATACTACTTTAACTATTTTAACTGTTATTTTAGGTGGATTAAACATGGACTTCAAGTTTAATACTTGATAATTTTATGTTTTTATGAGACATTATTTGATCAAGATTATGTCAAGTATATTTGGGTAATTAGATTAGTACATTTTAGCTGGACAATGTTCGTGGTGAAATTTTGAAATTTAATATGTGTTAGTTTGTGCTCGGTTTTGTTCATTAATGCATTTTGTGTTCGTTTACATTCATTGGTGTTTTCTTGTGTTCGCTTTTGTCTGATAACTAAAACAAATAAAGACAAATGAACATGAACACGTTCATTTGCTTAACAAACAAACACAAACAAAAACCTCATTCGGTAATCGTTCATGAACAGTTCGTGAACACGTTATTTCCCTAACAAACAAACACGAACAAAAGATCTCATTCGGAAAGTTTTCGTGAACAGTTCGTGAACACGTGATTTCCTTAACAAACGAACACGGACAGGGTCGTGTTCGTTTGGTTCGTTTACCGCTCTACTTGTTGATACGAAAAAGTGAATTTTTAAGACGTATTAGTTAACTTGTAGTTTTATGAGATTGGTATTTGATGATGTTGCAAGAGAGTAGTCTCTAAATCTTTTTTGAGGTCCAACATATAATTGAGATATTGTGGATGGTGATCTTGTTTCTCCAAATTTTATGAGACAACAAAGTACACTAATGAATGGACATTAAGAATTAGTAAATAAGTTCCAAAATGGCAATATTGTCCACCAAAATATGTTGATGGTAATATTCATACCATCAATAGGATAGCCAAACTGTTTATAACAACCCAAATAGGCCTCATTCATTGGTATCTGAGCAATTCTTTCTGTTGCTTTTACAAAACTCCATTCTTGTATCAGCAAACCATCACCCATTAATACAACACCAACATTAGTTGATTCCAAATTCAGAGGAATCCCTATTGTACCCTCTTGAAATTCTACTAATCCACCCACCATTACTTCATCAAGACCATGAATACGAGCAATGTCATCACCTACTTGAAGTACAGCACCGGTGTTTACAATCTTTACTTATCTGTTATATTGCTCAATACGTTCACGGATAATATTACTAATTTTGTCGGCATATATGGTTACCATTAGTATTTCTTAATACTTTTTGAAAAAAAAATGAAAAATAATGCCTAAAGTAGAAGGACTAATCCGTTGTTTCCAATTCCAATTATATTTATATATTAAGATTGACAATCAAACTTAGGGTCATTCACGAGCCGAGTTGAGCCAAATTAGGGCAAGCTAGGGCTTGACTTAATTATAAATCAAGTCGCCTCGGATTTGAAACTGAGCTGGAAATCTAAACTCGTGCTCGGCTTGGTTAGGCTGGGATTTAAAAAGAAAACTTAATACATAACTTTCAAAATTCAATAATTTAAATATCATCTAATTATTAAAAAGAACATATTCAAAATAAATTCAACTAAATACATTATTGGCTAAAATCAAGTTTAACCAAGTATAAAATAAGTTTCAAATTTTAACGATTATATATTCTCATTAGCCTCCTAATCATTACACAAATATGCCCTATATATTCATCTATACTCTTAAATACTTGCAAATAACAAACATTTTTTATAATATATTATTATATTATATGTATATAAAAATAAAATATATCACAAACAACATAGTTCGAGTTAAACAGAGCCGAGCTAATGGGTGAGCAAAATTGGGCCACTTTTGCTCGTTATGAACCGAGCCAACCTAGTAAGTCAACCCGGCTCGGCCTAGATTCAAACCGAACCATATCGAGCAAGTTTTTTTTAGCGAGCTACAAGTCATGAGCTTTTTGAACAACCCTAATCCAACTACATAATGAAGCAAAACGTTACCACTGGAAGTATACTTATCATCAGACCCAATCGTAAGTATTTAAGTGCCACGTATGAGACAAGAAAAGGTCCTAACGAATTATCTACACTAAACTTTTTTAAACAACGATTAACAAATTATACCACCTTAGGGTTCAACATTCAACAAAACACCGAAATTAGGGCTCAACATTCATCAACACCCAATATAGGACTCTACAATCAACAAAATACTCAATTTAAATTAACCATTAAGTAGGGTAAACTATGTGAACTGGGGAAATGGAACAAATAAAAAAGAAAAAAAAAATACATAACTAGTGCAAAGGCGGTCGATGGTGGGTTGTGGAGGTGGTCGGTGGTCACTTGTTGACTATGTGCTTTTTGTGAGGATGAGAAGCTTAGTGGGGGTTTTATAATGAGGAGGAGAAACTGACAAGGAAAGAAACTGCTGAAGGAGCATATGAGAGTGAAAACATTCAAACTTAATTCCTATATTATTGAGAGGAGCGTATGAAAGAGAATGAAACAACTGAAAAACAATAACTGCCAAATTTTTAGAGTTTGGACGGATGAGATCAAAAGTTAGAGCAGTTGATGGCGGTTGATTTGAGTTAACACGGTCATGATTAAAAGTTGGAGTAGTTTTGAGCAGTTTTACTTCACGCGGTCTATATATATTATAATGCATCAAACAAATTCAATAACTATAATCACAATTATGACGTACAAAACAACACATCCAAAAATAAATCCACTTGTAGTCGACTAACATGTCATCATCGGAATCGTTATGCAAGGTCAAGAAACCCAAATAGTGAATCAATGAAACAAGAAGAAGAAAGAGAATCAACAATCTAGCATGCTATTGAAGAACTCGTGGTTGATTATGTGACCCTTAACGAACAGGAAGGTTGAGCGGTGGTGGGTGGGGGCTTGGTTGCTGGCAGAGAGAGATTGCAGATCGGGGTTGCGGTGAACGGATGGCACGGGTTAGGGTTTTGTGTGTTGCAGCGGTAGGAAATGGTTGCAGGTGGTTGCGATTTTCGAGGAGATGACGGTGGTGGTTTCGTGGTTGACAGTGGTGGGTTTACGGTGGGTTAAGGTTTCGAGGTAAGGGAAGATGACTGTGGTGGTTTGGAGATGGTTTTGTAATGGGGTTTCAAGGTGAAGGAAGATGGTGGCGGTGACGGTGATGGCGGTGGGGGTGAGAATGGTGTTTGAGAATGATGGTGAGGATGGTGAAGAGAGAGAGAGAGAGAGGTAGATGAGCAGAATGTTTTCTTTTATTTATTAAATGTTGTTTTGTTTTATTTATGTAAATATTTTTAATATATAAGTAAAAAGACTAAAATACTCTCATGTTACATGATTTAACATTAAAAATTAACTGAGTTAGGGGTAAAGGACGTAACATGCAAACTCATAAATTTTAAAAGTAAAGGATATGAAGTGAAATTTAGTATAAAGATAAAAGAACAAAATTTGTAATTCACTCTAATATAATTTTGATGGTAGATCGTATGGAAGGCCATTAATTTCAAAATTTCAGTGGGTAGGAGCAAAGATAATTGATGTAGTTAAGTTCCATAAGGATGATTTAGTTAGAAAAAGTGATAACCTACAAAGTGGTAATACAATGAGCATTAAGGTTTTAGTATGCATAATTTACTAAATTCTAGCAATTTAAACTAGTATTATACATGTTCCAGTATGAGTATTTAATTTTATTATAGGAAAATGGTATCTACTTCGATTTTTCTCTACGACATAGTGAGTTGTAATGCATGACCGTCATCTTTATCTTTATATACATTTTAAGTGTAAATTTTATTCAAATAATTTGGCTTTCTCATACAAGTACGTAACTTTTTACATTTTTTTTGAACGGCAAATTTCTATACCATATGAGACTTGAACCCATGACCTCCCCCTTAGTTGTTCCTAAAAACTTTGCTTCTACCATTGAGCCACCAACCCCAATACGTAACTTTTTACATAACTTCCGAATATACATTCTCCACATTATTTTTTTCCCTAGGTTCCAAACCCACTACTCCATTTGTTTAAAAACCAACTTTGCATTTATGTAAAAAGAAGAATAAATAATAACCCATTGACCTACGCGTCTAACACGGCATTCCGCAGACTATAGTCAAGTCCTCCATTATTTCCACAACACCCAAATTTACTCCAATCATTATCCAAACCAAACTCATATAATAATAACAATAATTTAATAATAATAATAATAATATCCACATATCACAACCACAATGCATTTGCATTTGCTACGGTGGTTACCGGCAATACTCTTAACATTCATTCACAGCTACCACGCCCAACAAACCTACGTCAACAACACCCAACTCGACTGCAGCGACACCTCCACAACCGCCTATGGCTACACATGCAACGGTCCAACCACCTGTCTCTCCTACTTAACCTTCAGGTCACAACCACCATACACAACTCCTACAACCATCGCCACCCTTTTAAACTCAGACCCAACCACCATCACCTCCCTTAACAACTTCTCTTCCATCTCTGTCACCATTCCTACCGACACGTTTGTCGTTGTTCCCATCAGTAACTGTTCTTGTTCTGATGGTGGTTTGTATCAACATAATGCTAGTTATGTTGTCCAAGGTGATGATAATTATTTCACTCTTGCTAATAATACTTACCAAGGTCTTACCACTTGCCAAGCTATGATGAAAAACAATCCCTATGATTTACGTGGGTTGGAAGATGGTGATAAGCTCACTGTTCCGATTAGATGTGCGTGTCCCACGGCTAAACAGACGGCCGTGGGAATAAGGTAGTGTAATTACCCTCGTTCAAAACTGTTAAAAGTAGGGATTAGCTTGGGACCGGTACCAAAAATTGTCAAAATTAGGTATCGGTACAAATACTGAAAATGCTTGGTATGGTACCGGTAGTTCAAGGTAAAATTGAATTGGTAGATTACATAATTTGGTGCGGAAAATTCGGTATCCTTTATTCATCTCTACTGTTAAGTAATAATTACTCTAGTTTTTTCGTGGATGTTTAGCATATAAAACCTAGAGTAGAGTGTCTCTTCTATGTGGTTTTAAATTTTTTTGAAAATAGTCTCTAAGTATGAAAAAATAGACGCATAGTGTAAACTTTTGTAATTTGTAATACGTTTAGTACAAATTGCAAAAGTTAGAACTAAACGTTTTATAAATAACAAAAGTTTGAACTATATATATGTGTGTGTAATTTCTCATTACTTGGTGGTTATTTTCCAATTTTGGTAAAACCATAAGGATTATGTTCATACTTGAACCACCTATTTGTAACTACAGGCATTTGTTTATTTATTTTTTTACTGGCTACATAACAACCGTACAAATTAGGTACTTACATACTTTTTATTATTACTGGCTAAACTCAAATGTAATGGTGCAAACGACCCGAGTTGCTAGCGAGCTATACCTAGAGTGAGGATTTATACAAAGTTCGAAATGAGCTGAGCCTTATCAAGTGTAAGTCCAAACCTCAAATAAAATTCTTTTATTTATAGATCTTGAGGTTCGACTTGTTTAAAATCTTCTACAAATTGGGTTGACTCAAGCTCAATCTTGATATATTGTTTACAAAGAAGCCTTATCGAGTGAAGCATGAGCCACAAATAAAGCTCATTCTTTTAATAGAGCCCGAGCTTTGGCTAGTAAAGCTCTTCCTCAAATTAGCTTAAGCTGAACTCGAGCCTCAGAAATTAAAAGAACAAGTTGGGCTTAGGTGTTTTTAGGCAAGTGCTCGGGTCGTTTGCACCTAGTCACACATCTTCTAATTATCCTTCTAAAACTAAAACTGTAGCGCGCGCTCTCTTTTTACCTGCTAACTCACACACTCTTTAATACAGGTATCTGCTTACTTTTCTCATTACATGGGGCAACACTGTGGAATATATGGCAGAACTTTTCAAAGTTGTTGATGTTCAAAGCATCTTAGATGCGAACACGATCTTGGAGAATGATATTATCTTCCCGTTCACACCGATTTTAATTCCGCTTACAACAGAGCTATTAATATTCAACAATTCCGCAATGCCAGCACCGCCGCCTGCTCCACCAGTGATTCCAGTGGCGCCTAGCGCCGGTGACACTGATGGGTCATCTAAAAAGTGGGTTTTTGTAGGGGTCGGGATTGGTGTTGGGTTGCTTGTCATGATTTTGCTTTCCTATGTTCTTGTTTGGTGCTTTAGAAAGAGGAAGGTTAAACAGCAGTATGGTCTTCCTTCGACGAAACACTCATCGGACAGAGTGATAATCTCGGTGGAGAGCAATTCGTGGTCGGTTTCGTTGGAAGGGGTTCGAAATGCAGTTGGGTCGTTGACGATTTATAAGTACGAGGAGCTACGAAAAGCTACTAGAGATTTTTCTGAAAAAAATAGAGTGAAAGGATCTGTTTACAGGTATTGGATATTATTGATCAACTATTTATAATAGTACAATATGGATAAATATAAAAGGATAATTACAATAGAAACTTAATCATACTTTCTAATTATAGTAGTCTGTATTATAATAGACCCTAATAACAAATATCTCCTTGACTACAGGGGGATTTTCAATGGGGATTCTGCAGCAGTGAAGATTATGAAAGGGAATGTTTCTGGCGAGATTAACATACTTAAACTAATCAATCATTCCAACATAATCAGGCTCTCTGGATTCTGTTTACATCAGGGAAACACGTATCTTGTTTATGAGTTCGCTGACAACTGTTCGCTCAGCGACTGGCTGCACTCGACCACCAAGAAGACGAAATATGATTCAGTTTTGACATGGAAACAAAGAGTTCAGATTGCACATGATATAGCTGATGCATTGAATTACCTGCACAATTTCATCACCCCACCATACATTCACAAGAATTTGAAAAGCAGCAATGTGTTGTTAGACGTGCATATGCGAGCCAAAATAACAAATTTTGGGCTCGCTAGAAGCGTTGAGGAAACCAACGTTGGAGATCTTCAGTTGACTCGGCATGTTGTTGGGACATATGGTTACATGCCACCAGAATACATCGAGAACGGCTTGATCACCCCAAAGATGGATGTATTTGCTTTGGGAGTTCTGATATCAGAGCTACTTTCGGGAAAAGAAGCCGCTGCTAGATCAGCAGAGGGTGGTGGCGATAAGAAGGATGTGGCGGGGTTACAGGAGGGGCTGCTGTCGGATATGGTAAAAGAAGTGGTTCGAGGGAGGGACGATGCAAAGGAGAAGTTGACTGCGTTTATGGACAGCAGGCTAAGAGGTGAGTATCCGGTGGAAATGGCCTACTCCATGGCAGATATTGCTAGCAAATGTGTGGCAGCTGACCTAAATGACCGCCCTTCTGTTTCGGAGGTGTTTGCGACATTGTCTAAAATACTGTCTTGTTCTTTAGACTGGTATCCATCTGATGAACTTGAACACTCAAGGTCTCTTAGTCATGGATAAAAGAGATATTATTTAACTATTGTAGTATAATGTCTGTTTTTATGATATTAGTGTTTTCGGTGTTAACAGAATAAAAGAAGGTTTAAGTTGAAAGACATTAAGAGGAATGATTTCAATTCTATATGGCATTAGGTCCTATCATAGTTGGAGTCCTCATAGCCCAGTTTTAGACCGAACCGATTCCAAGCCTACATTTAACCAGTGAACCGCCACATTGTCATACAGCGAGCGCGTGTACGTGTCTGCACAGTTTAATAGTCTGAGCCCTTTCATAAGTCCAGCCAAGTGTTATCTAAAAGGATTTTGGTCATATGATGTTTTATTACTTTTTCTTTTTGTTATCCAGAAAAACAAATTCTAGTTTGTAGTTTGTACAAGGTCTAAAAGTAGAATGTTTTAAAGGATATTATAAGCTCACATTACTTTTGCTACTGATTCATGTCAAGTCGAGTTAACACGAATTCGAATGTAAAAATTCGAATCGGGTTTTTCAAATCTGTTTGGAAGTCGAATCTATTCGGAATCCAGCTTCAAAATGTTGCAACAAACTAAGCTAAAGAAACCTTAATCCACTACTCAAAGTTCTTAAAACAAATGTATACACACTCTAAAACTTACTAAAAGAATATAAGAAAATTATTCAAGATTCACAAGTTTATACTCCGTTGTTGTGTCTAAACTTCTTTACCGGTTACCCACAGGACTTCCTCCCCCATTTATTCGTTTAATAACCTTGGTTTTAAAAAGCGCGAAGCGCACAAAAGCGACAAGGTGAAAAATCAAGGCGCAAAGCCCAAAGCACAAAAGCGGCGGGCTTTTCGGACGCGAGGCGCACACCATATGTATATTTTTTTTTATATATTTTATAGGTTTCTAGAATTATTTACCCAATGTTTAGACTCAAATAAGCTCTATATATGTTTTAATATTGAAAGATCATGCTAGTACAACTTGAAAAGCATGCTGTACCACCATCTGCTGCACACAGATTTGGGCCATACATGAGGCGCGCGCCTCAGAGGCAGATTTGCAGAAAAAAATGCGCCTCAGCTGCGCTTTCTGCACAGAGTGTGCCTCAGGTTACATAAGGCGCAAAGGCTTGCGCCTCAGTGCGCCTCGCGCCTAGGCGCGCCTCAGGCACGCTTTTTAAAACCAAGTTAATAACTAGTTGATATAGAAACATTTAAAGATAACAGATCTTTAATATTTCAGCGGCTAACATCAGCGGTCTCATCTCACCAGAGACATTGGCGGACCTATTTGTAAGCCAACGAGCGGCCGCCCCCATTAAAAAAAATTAGTGTAATTTGTAGGCAAAATCTCAATCGCACCACTTAAAAGTTTGGTTAAACCTCCCGATCGTACCCCTAAAAAATAATTTCTAGGTCCGCACTGATCAAAGATGCCTTCCCATTTCAAGTCCTCGACTTCCTAGTCTCTACAAAATAAACACTCCACCTAGTAACTGGTTTATCGATTCACCTGGCGTATGACTTTCATTTTTGTGTTATTAATTAAAAATATACATTGATCGAATGATTGGTGTCGTTTTATATAGGTAATCTAGTACAAGCATATAATAACCAGTGACCATACCAAACAAAATATAGTTGATACCGACCGAAAACCCACTTTCATGAATAATCTCGTTACTTAGAATTATTGAATAGATTTTAATTATACTATGTATTAAGTAGGAATGAAGATGAACAGTTATTAGGGGAAATATTGTCATTCTCACAGCACATAGTTCCACTTTTCTACCGTGTGCAATTCTGTCATTTCCAGTTGTACCTCAATGGGCGAGTAACAACTAACGTGGTGCAAAGGTGATGCATGCTTTTTACAACTGTCCATATTTCCTCAGTCTCTTTACCTTTTTAAGGCTCTTTTTGCTTATTTGAAAGCCATACCACACACAGAGAGAAAGGGCACAACTGTAGAGAGAGAGAACGTAACCACTACCGCCCACTTAATTTACTCCGCCTCCAATGCCTCAAATTCCAGTCGCAACCACCACTTCTCAATATTTTTGAAGGTCCATTCCTCCTTTGATTATTACTGTATATTAAATCCCTATGTACCGATTCCAGAGGGATGAGAAAGAGAGAGATATCGAGAGAAAAAGAGAGATGTTGAGAGAAGAAGACGACCGTCGTCCTTTCTGGTCGGCGTCGCAATGACGTCTTTTTTTTCCTTATCTTTAATGTCGGTTTTGAATATGATTTAAATCTCTTTAAATCCTAATATCTTTTGGTGTGAACAATGAGTTTTCAATGGTGATGATGGGTCAATGATGGTGAGCGATAGTTCATCGGAGATAGTCTTGAACCTACAAGAGGGTATTCATGCTTTAATGATCTGTATTGATGGACTGAAGAAGGCAAACGATTGAAGGGTAAGGATGGAAGGAGGGTAGTATTGTAAAACTGTTTTGAAATGGCAAGGGAGAAGGTGGGTAAAATGTCTACATTACCCTTCTAAGTGTCTTAATTGGCACAACTATCCCCCTAATACCCTTAAATTTCTTGCTTAAATATGTTGTACAAGTTGCTTGTTAAGTTGTACGGAAATGAAAATTACAATGTTGTACATCACTCCTCCTTTATAAAATATATATATATAATATATATATACTAGCGGGAATGCCCGCGCGTTGCTGCGGGTGCATTTGTTTTATCTATAAACCAAACAAATATTAAAGTAAAGACATCGCCAGTTGAAGTTCCATCATGTGGTGTAATTAGTCATCACTTCACTTTTCATAGATCAAAAACAAAACATTCACTTATTTCTTTAACTTCAACTGCCCAAGATAAGTAAGAAAGTTTACCACCATACACATACACCTCAAGTAATGCTGAAATTAAAAATGTATGAACATTGAACATCCAATAATCCGAGAGCTTTTGAAAGCCATTTTCTCAAACTTTGTTGCAGCCTTTGAGATTTGTAGGTTGCAAGACATTTATGAAATTCAATGCCTTGTTTCCAACTTCCATGTATTCTTGTGGCTAAATCGAGAAAAAAAAACAGTATAAGATCATGGTGTCTTTAGGCTTTAAGTATTCATCAAGTGAGTAAAAATTCAATCATTTTTGTGAAGACTCAGTTTTACGCTAGTTCCAGAAACAAGAAAGTTAATTTATGTCCTTAGTTTCGGTCTTGAGGAATTAAGATGCTCTAGCAAATGATGAAAAAAATGACAATAAAGCCCATTTAGAATTTGAGGGTTACCTTGTCTTGCTAGAGAAGAGGTATTCGGAAACAAAATATCTCGAATTAAACAGCAGTCTCAATTTCTATGACGAATAAGCCACCAGCAAGTGGGTACCTGAGTTGCCAGCATCATCATGCATGATCTCCCCAACAAAACTGCATAAAGAATAGGAACAGAGTAATTCATGAAACACGTAATGAAAGTGATCAACAAATGAATCTATGTAATCGAATTTTAATACATAATTCGCTTATAAACAACCACTCATCTAAATTCCACTTATACCATTGCCATACTGTCATAGTTGTCTACCTAAAAATCTAAAATTGTTTCCAAATCTGATCTAACCAAGAATTATCAATGAACCTAAACAAACAAAAGAAGTAATAACCTTATATGGTTACATAGGTGAAGGGAACGACCAATCCATTTTATAGGCAATCTCTAAAGAGACTAACAGGTCCCGGACACACTTAATACCTTGAACCTAACCCGGGCAATGCGTGACGGTAACACATTACAATGTGATACTCATTTTTTGTTAGTTTATCAATCATCTTGTGATAGATTGTATTGTACTTCTATTAGGTTTTTTATTTATAGTATCGGTGTGGTCTATTTATGCCTTACAAATCTCACCTAATAGTGACAAACACACGAATATGGAAATATCAAACTTAAAAATAAAATTACAACTCTTGCATGATCTTAGAATTTTGACAAGTGTGATGTTGTTAAAGAACAAATGTTAGTCAAATGTAGTTCAAATTCTTTTAATTTACACAAACAGATGTAGAGTGTGAAGTGAGTTTGCCTCAAATTCTTTAATTTACACAAATAGGCAGAAAATATAAAGTACACTTACCTTAAGTGATGGTAAACATGGAAACCCTTTAGTGTTAGATACCTTTTCTTGGTAGTTGCTTATACCTGTACATAACTAAAAGATAAAGATACGTAAACAAAGCCACATTTAAGAAAGGGAATGGGTCAACAGGTTAAAAGAAGTGTTCATGTAACAAAAAGATAAAGCCGTATGGTTATCTAGGGGCGTTCATCGAATCGAATAACGATTTTTCGAATCGAATTTTTCGAATAATTAATTTTTTTTACTGAATTCGTATTCGATTAAAAGCTGACAACTTCGATTCGAATAAAAAACTCAATTCAAATTCGTATTAGAAACTTGAATCAAAGCGAATTCGAATAAATTCGTTTAAGGTTAAGACTTAAGTTATAGGCTTTAGTTAGGCTTGGGCTTGGTAATGGGCTAATTTATGACTTAGGTCAAATCATAAATTAGCCCATGTTCTAAAGTTATAGGTATGTATATATATATATATAATAATAATAATAATATGTGTATTATTTTTATTCGATTCGTATTCGATTTACTGAACTTGAATTGAATTCGAATTCTTGATCATCGAATCGAAATCTTGATAATCGAATCAAATTAAGTCGAATTTCGAATTTTTTGAATTCGAATCGAATTTTAAACACCCCTATGCTTACTGGTTGGAGAAGGGACACTTATGTTAATTTTTCAACTAAAAATGTGTAGCCTCAAAAGTAGTAACAAGGTAGAATAGAATCTGAATGTGAGCTAACTACAGTTTGCTAGAATGCCATTTAGATATATATATTGTTACTCAATAGATGGTTATTATGCCCTAAACAAACAAAAATATAATAACAATTTTCCAAATGGTGACAGATAAACTCTAACTTCAATAGTACCAAATTGCTCTCGTAGTCACGTGCAATGTTCCAACTTCAATGGGAGTTTCTACTTTCTAGTTATGAAACAGACAAAAAGATTGAATTGGAACATTCTGTGAAGTGAAATTTCATTTTTGTATAGAAAATATAGCAATCCATTTTAAAGAACAAACTTGATTAATTAATAGATAAGCGTAGTCCATTTTGTGTAGCATAACACTTAGGGACAGCAAAATTGGCAGGTCAGGTGGGCTGAGTAACGGGTCAGGCATGTCATGTTTCAAGCTGGTCAGCTTTTTTTTTATTATGGGTCAAACTGGTCGACCCACTTTATTTTGAAACAACTAACATAATATGATTATAAAGATATTGTATTAAGGCAATTACAAATTTGTCTAAATAAAACTGACTTAGGAGGTATAAAAAGAAAAAAAAAAAACAAATGCATAACACTTTTGGACTTACACTTGGCAATGTACCTGGCTGGAAGTCGCGCCACTATGCCGTAGACAATTAATTCAGGATCTAGAACACCCATTGCTGGAAGAGACACTTGAGCTCAGCAAGGAAAACATAGATTGGGAAGAACCTGTGGTGGTTGAAATGCTAATTGGTAAATATGTTTAACCAAATGCAAGTAATGCTTGACAAGTTATCTATCCCCTAAGCATTTACTATGGTGGTCTGTGGCCTGCTGTCCAGCTTCACTTGTGTACTAACCCAAAGACCATATGCGAATCTGGTATGTTTGGGACACACATGGTAGTGGATGCAGTATACAAGACAGGAAGTATGGGAACCGCATATTGCGGTGTACCTTTGGAAAAAGCCAAAGGCCTGACATTAGAAGACAATGACATTGAGCCTTGTATATACCCATTTTAATGAGAGGCGGAATCACGACAAGGTGGGTTGTTGATGCTACAAAGAGCGTTGTAGATCCCCATGATAATGGGAGTCCGAAGCGCAACAAGAAGGTTGGTTCTATTGTTTTCGTTTATCACATAGTATAGTTTGTAGACTTTCCTAGCTTTTTTTATTTCTCAACATTCATTCACCCCTCTTCTTGTTATTCTTAAGTAGATAATCAGAGGAGCATTCCCGTGCAAAAATCCAACATGGCAAACAACATATCACCCACCAAATAACCTGACAACAGCAGTGATAAAAGGGAGGTAAAACCTGACACAACAGCTAGCAACAATCCTAAGTAAACAAAAATTTTTTTTTTTACCAATGATAACACAACCCCAAAACAAACATCTGAAAACAAATCAGTGAACGGTCAAAAAAATGGCGAAGCAGACCAAGCCACAAAGAAAACAACATAACCGTGCCAGGTTTAAACAAAATAAAGTGTCAGTAAAAACGGGTATACACAACCGCTGCAATTGCAACACGCAATGAAATCATGTCTCATGACAACACGTCAACACCAACAGCCTCATGACCGGAAAAAAAAAATAAAGCCACGTACTTATAAACGCCAAGCCGACCAAGCCACAAAGAAAACAACATTATGGCACCATAGCCGCAATAAGAAATCGTGTTGTTCATGCCACAACAGCCAAAATTAAAACAAAAAAAATGTAAAATCAACTGATTTTTATCGGAGTGGTTTACATCCCTACAACTAACAGCTAGCTACAAAGAAGTTTAAAGCAGTGTAAAAATCAAAGTTTCTAGAGAACAAACAAACAAAAGATCAAATAACACATAATACAGACTCAAAACAAATTAAAAGAAGACATGTTTACAGATTGGCATCCAAAAACAATTTTTGCAAGCGAGACATATTGCCAACAACTACAACAACAACAACCATACCAAGTAAATCCCACAAATATTGCCGAACAACTGGCAAGCACAAAAGAAAGCAAAAAACATAGCCGAACAAATGCGTGAACAAACACCCAAAAAAGCATTCACAAACCAGGATCATTACAAATGGAACAATCTCAAGGAAACATGCAACTACAAGAAGAAGAGGAAGAGGAAGAGGAAGAGGAAGAAGAAGAAGAAGAAGAAGAAGAAGAAGAAGAAGAAGAAGAAGAAGAAACATGACAAACCATGATCAGTCTAGAACAATATGAAGATGTGAAGACTGATTAACCACATGCAGGAGGGTACATGTTGAAAATTTTATAGCCTTACCCTGAAGAATCAAGGTGTAAGACAGAGACTCTTTGTTCTACTCTTTCAATTCGCCTCCAAGGTCCCTAACCTACAGTTTAAAATTTCAAATCAATAGTGACAACAGATTATAAGGACATTGAATCACCAATAACAACCAAACCCCCGAAATTAAAGCTAACAGATTATAATGATATACCAATAACACTCAAAACCCCAAAATTAAAGCAAATACATATATAAAACAAAGCACAAAACTGCCGAAATTGATCAGCTTCTTTTTATTTTGAAACAACTAACATAATATGATTATAAAGATATTGTATTAAGGCAATTAATAATTTGTCTGAATAAAACTGACTTAGGAGGTATAAAAAGAAAATAAAAACAAATACATACCTGCTTATACCTTTTTGTAATCTGTTTCGTCTGAAAACAATAAAAATCAAGTAACACGAGTAAGCTAAAGTTTTCAAGTAAAGTATAAAGACTAAAAAACAACAATTTTTCAAGTGAAAACTCTTAGAAAACAATTCAAGATATGTATGCAAAAGTGTTACCTTTATTTTCAACAACGTCTCGTTATCTTCTTCCAATTTCATTGCTAAAGATTCCAGTTCGGCTTGGTATGCCTGAACAAGCACAAGTAAAAATCGTTACTGACTTCAATTGCAGCAAGTTCAAATAGAAATCAGAGATAATAAATGGCAACAGAGGAGTAATCAGTCGTTTATATAATAAAATGAAAATATTTTAGAATTAGAGTTTCATTATGTAGGGCTTCAATCCAAAGTAAAGGGTTTTAGGTTACTTCTTACATTCAATGTTTGAAAACACTGGAATTGATAGAAAACGAAAACACCAGGGAATTCATTGCCACACTTTGATTACAACCTTTGATTTCCCAACGGGGGTTATAATAGAGATAGGGTAGCTGAAAAGAACAGAAGAAGGTGAAGGGCAGAAAGGGGATGAAATTTTAGGTTTTAACTGATATCAAAAGATAAAATTACACTAATAACCTTCCAAGTGTCTTAATATTAGGGCTGACAAATTGTGTATACCTGACCTGTTAAGACACGAACCTATTAAGACACGATACACGAAACCTGACTACCTGTACACGACACGATAATTTTTCGTGTCTATTTTTTGATACACGAACCTGTTAATTTTTTTAATAGGTATACCCGAAAAGTACCTGTTAATACCTGTTTATAACCATTATATTAATCGCATGTTTACGAACCTATTTAGTAAGAGAAAATTTCCAAAAGTTCACCAAAGACCTAGATAATACCTGTTTGCGTACCTGTTAATACCTGTTTATGTACTTGTTAATACCTATTTGCGTACCTGTTAGTACCTATTTGTGAACATTATACGTAGGGCTGACAAATCGTGTATACATGACCTGTTAATACACGAACCTGTTAAGACATGATACACAAAACTTGACTACTTGTACACGACACAAAAATTAACAGGTAAATTCGTGTCTACCTGTTTAGGACACGAAACCTGTTAAAGCCATACATGTACCTGTTAAGATCGTTCAAGTTCGTGTCAGGTAATCGTGTTCGTATACAAAATTGTCGGCCCTACTTAATATATCTCTAGGTGACTAATTTACCCCTATCAATTAAGTTTTATTAAATTGTATATGTAGCTACAAAACATGTACCCATAACAAAATTACTATCTTAGACGTCACTCTTCCTTAATAAGATAATATAGATATAGATTATAGATAGAGGGGAAGGTTCAATAGAAAACTCATAGTTAGGGAGAGAACTCGAGAACTCCTTAAGTATGGGGGGTATTTTTGTAAAGTTGCATCAAAACCATTATCTAATATATTTTTCCATATCAATCTATAATCTCATCCCAATATCATATCACAGATCTGTAGATCTCCTTCCAATCAGTCGATGATGTTGAAGACCGATTACATGATATTTGAAGAACGTTAACATCAATTCAATCTTCGTTCATACATATATGAATTCGTATTTCATATTTATCAATATCATCATGTCAATCAAAGGTACAATTTTATGATTCCTAACTCTAGAGCTTGAATGTCAATCGATATCATGTATGCTGTTTTTTTTGTACTGAATTGCTGAATTTTTTGATGTTTTGTTATTATTAAACGAGGTTAGGCTTTGCTTGTTATGTGTTGTGCATGTGTTATAGATGTAACTGTAGTTCACATGTGTAATATGATTGTTTCAACTAATGTTAACAGTGAACAGGCTTTGTGTGCAATGTATTACACATGTGTGACAATAGTATATGTGACAGTTAGTGTTAAGTTAGGGAGAGAACTTGAGAACTATATTATATAATGGTGTTTTTTTACTGAATTGCTGAATTTTTTGATGCTTTGTTGTTATTAAACCGATTAGGTACATCTTCTTGTTCAAGTTGAAACAACATTGTAAGGAATACAAATTCTATATCAGATATTAAAGTTAATCAAGGAAAAATCTATGTCGGTAGATGATGACACAGATTCGAGCTCTGTTAATCATACCTCTTGAAGTTTTGTTAGTCTTGCATATGATAATTTGGAAGTTGTTGGAGATAAACACTGAGGTACATAATTTGCTTAATGCATTGCACATGTGTATTATAATGTTGCAAATATGTATTAAAATGTTATGATAATTAGAAATTGCATGTATTCTATTATGAAATTTGTGAAGTTTTGAGCATATTGTAAGATGTAGGTTTGGTTAAGCTGCAAAAGTTGAAACGATTACTAATCTGTTGTAGGTTAGATTTTTTTGATGTGTTTTAGTTAGGGTTTGATTGCTGAATTAGAGAGCGTATTTTTTCGTATTGAGAAATTTATGAGAATTGGTACATTTAGACAATGAATTTTTGAACATATTACAAGAGGTAGGATTAATAAAACTGCAACTGTTGAGATGATTCAATTGTAGGTTAGGTTTTTTTGTTGTTTTAATTTGCTGGATTTGAACATTGAGGTACATAATTTTCTTAAAGTATTGCGTATGTGTATTATAGTACTGCAAATATGTATTAATGATGTAAATGTTAAACATCAATATGTTCATTAGTATTACATGTATGTGTTACATTATCATATTTGTATATGTGATACTACATTAATAATGTTTTAACATGTTTATGATGTAATTTTGTTTCATATATTTAAAAAATATTTGTTATTTATGTATAATGTGTCTGTCTCTTTTGTGTGTGTGTGTGTATGTTAAGTGTATGATGCATATTTGTATTATAATGTTTTGAGTGTTAAACATATATATGTTATTAACTATTACACGTTTGCATTGCATTATAATATTGTATATGTAACCTTGCATCAATGTTGTTTCTTAATGTGGACGATGTTATTAATAAGTGTAGGATGTGTATCAAGCAACGTTTGTCTAACTCCACGTGAAACAACCTGTTGGATACCTGACTGTTTTGTATAACAAGCGACTAATTAGTCTGGGGGAAAAGGCTGCAGAGAAACACAAAATAAATCCAACCCCAAGGTTATGTCGTACTTGAAATAAATAAGTGTATGACCATGATTCGTGCCACATGTGTAGAGTTCAAGCTGCAAAGGAGGCAGCATCGGCGGATGCGAAGGAGGCCGCATCACCTGACGCTAAAGATGATGCGATCACGTCTGGCTCTTGCAATTAACGGCTGATGTTCTGTCATCCGATCAACATTGACAAATTGTTTGACCATTATCATTTTTCCATGTTTTTGTTAATTGAATTATGTAGCCCTCGTATATTCACCAATAATACCATGATATCATATGTACGGGTATTACATGCATTCTGGTTTCATATTAACTAAATGTACTATGCACACATGTGCCGAATGTAATCGATGTTCCGAATTTTGTTAAAAACTGCAGCCAATAAAGTGCTGAAATGTGTTAAAAAACTGTAGTCAAAATGGGCCATAAATTGCAACAAAAAACTGCAGCAAAAATATGTCGTAATGGGTCAAAAACTGCAGCAAAAATGTGCTTAAAACTGCAGCCAATTAAGTGCCAAAATGTTTTAAAAACAGCAGCAAAATGTGCCAAAACTGCAGCAGAAATGGGTCATAAACTGTAGCAAAAAACAGCAACAAAAATGTGCCGAAATGGGTAAAACAACAACAGCAATAATGTGCCAAGGTGCAGCCAAAATTGGTCAAAATTGTATAAAAAAATGTATCAGAACTGTAGCTTAAAATGCAGTAAAAATGGGACATTATGCAGCCAAAAATGTCATTCGAGTTTAAACAACCAAACTGATATTAACATGCCATTCATTCTTCCGTTAAACTTGGTACATAGATAAATCAAAACACATATCCATTAATTTATACATCCAAACTTAGTACATAGGTTAATTCCTTGTAAAACAAAATACATTATGAAAAGGACGCAGCAAAAAAAGAAAAACTTCAATCTTCAATGCCATAGTTCTAGCTTGTTCTCCATGTCGCCTAATCTGTTATTCCCTTATCCTAACTTGAACTTGATGGCTGTTAATCGATCTCAATTATAACACATGTAAAATACAGTTACATCAATAACATATGAAAATACATGACAAACAAAACCTTGTATCATTTTAACATTAACTATCACATATAAATTATCACACATGTGTAATAGGTTAAACAATTGTAACACAGGTGTAGTACATTGCATACAAAGCCTATTCACACTAAACATCAACTAAAACAAGACTACCACACATTTGAAATACAATTACAAATATCTCATATGTGCAACACAACACAAGACAAGCACATCAGTCTAACTTACACTAACTATCACAAATATTATTTATTATTACACATGTGTAATATACGAACAATTATCACACCTGTGTAATACATGCCATCCAATGCATGTTAACAGTTAACAGTTAACATAAGCTACACTAAGCATATCACCATATGAATTACAGTTGCATCTATAACATATGTGCCGCACATGACAAACAAAACAAAACATAATCTCAATAAACATTATCACAAATTATATTATCACACATGTGTAAAATATTACATATTTATAATATATGTGTAGTGCATTACATACAAAGCCTATTCACATTTAACATCCACTAAAACAATCCTACTACACATGTGAAATACAATTACAAATATCATATAATATGCAACATATGACAAACTAATCAGTCTAACTTAACACTAACTATCACAGATACTATTGTCACACATGTGTAATACATGGCATGATTATCACATATGTGCAATACATTGCACACAAAGACTATTCACTGTTAACATTAGTTGAAACAATCATACTACACATGTGAACTACAGTTACATCTATCACACATGCGCAACACATAACAAACAAAGCCTAACCTCGTTTAAATACTAACTATCACTAACCATATTAACACACATGTGTAATACATTTCACGATTATCACACGTGTGCAATACATTGCATACAAGCCTATTCACGAATAACATTAGCTAGAACAATCATAGTACACATGTGGAATACAGTTAAATCAATCACACAGAAACATAATCTCATTTATCATTAACATTAACCACATCTCACATACATCTGACGAACAAAACATGTAATGTTACTCGACATTTTGTTATTTATACAAAACACTCAATAATTGATGCAATACGTGTATTAAGACGTGGTATGTTTATAATACACCAAAATAGATGACGATTTGTATTAGATTATAACTATTTACGACTACAGATTCGTACCTGATGTCGATCCATGATGAGTTTGTTGATTTTCATGGTGGATCTGTAGAAGGAAATCACTAGAATGTTGTATGAATGATATTGATGAGAGAAAGAGAGAGATGAGATTTCCAGTGAATGAGGGGAAATGATTTGTGTCTTTTTTTAATTTCCAATTTTACCCTCCCTTGTTTAAAACCCTATATTATTTAAGTTAGCAATCTCCTTTGATCACAACCATTGATCTTGTAAGATCAATGGTTATGATTTAGTTCTCAAGTTCTCTCAATAAAATGAGTTTTCTATTGAACCATCCCCTATAGATAGATTAGTTAACTCGTAGTCTTTAATTTTTTTTTTGTCGAAATTATAATTGAGATATTGTGGATATGGTGATCTTGTTTCTCTCAAATTTTATGAGACAATAAAGTACAATAATGAATGGACATTAAGAACAATCACTGAATAAGTTCTAAAAGGGCAATATTGTCCATCAAAATATGTTGATGGTAATATTCTTACCATCAATAGGTTTAGTCAAGGCGTTTATAACACAATCAAAATAGGTCTTACTCATTGGTATCTGATTAATTTTTTCTAATACTTTTACAGAACTCCCTTCTTGTATCAGCAACATCACCCATTAATACAACACCAACATTTTGATTCCAAATTCATAGCAATCCATACCGTACCCTCTTGAAATTTTACTAATTCACCCGCCATTACTTCATCAAGACCATGAATACGAGCAATGTCATCACCTACTTGAAGTACGGTACCGGTATTTACAATCTTTACTTCTCTATTATATTGCTCAATATGTTCACAGATACTATAACTAATTTCGTCGGCTTGAAGGCTTACCATGAGTATTTCTTAATTCTTTTTTGGAAAAAAAATAAATGAAAATAATGCCGAAAGTAGAAGGACTAATCCGTTATTTTCCTTTCCAATTATATTTATTTCTAAGATTGACAATCCAATTTAGGGTAGTTCATGAGCCGAGTTAAGGCAAGCTGGGACGTGGCTTAATTATAAATCAACTACCTTGGATTTGAAATCGAGCTGAAAATCTAAACTCGAGCTCGGCTTGGTTAGGCTCAAATTTAAAAAGAAAACCTAATACATAACTTTTAAAATTCAGTAATTCAAATAGCATTCAATTGCTAAAAAACACATTCAAAATAAGTCAACTTAATAAATTTTAGGCCAAAATCAAGTGTAACCAAGTATAAAATAAATTTCAAATTTCAAAGAATACGATATATACTCATCAGCCTCCTAATCAATGCACAAATATGCCCTATATGTCATCTATACTCTTAAACACTTGCAAATAACAAACATTTTTTTATAACATATTATATGTAAAATATATTATAAGTAAAATAGTTCGAGTTAAACAGAGCCTAGCTAACGAGTGAGCAAAACCGAGCCACTTTTGCTCGTTATGAGCCAAGCCAAGCTAGCGAGTTAACACGGCTTGGCCTAGTTTTAAACCAAACCATATCGAGCAAGCTTTTCCCAAGCGAGCTACAAGTTGAGAGCTTTTGAATAACCCTAATCCAACTACATAAGCAAGCAAAACATCACCTATGGCAGTAACCTCCAAACATATACTTATCATCAGACCCGATCGTAAGTATTTAAGTGCCACGTACGAGACAAGAAAAGACTCTTAGGTCCTAACGAATTATATACACTAAACTTTTTTAAACAACGATTAACATATTATACCACCTTAGGTTCAACATTCAACAAAACACCCAAATTAGGGCTCAACATTCAACAACACCTAATATAGGACTCAACATTCAACAAAATCCTCAATTTATGGCTAAAGTAACCATTAAGTAGGGTAAAACTATGTGAATTGGGGAAGTGCAACAAATAAAAAAAAGAAAAAAAAAATACCTTAACTAGTGCAAAGGTGGTCGATGGTGGGTTGTGGTGGTGGTCGGTGGTCACTTGTCGACTATCAATAGTCGACTATGTGTTTGTTGTGGCGGTTGATGTTGGGTCGTTGTTTCAATGTATATATATATTTTAATTTTTTTATTGTTTATATTGTTTAGATGCTCAGATTATGGCAAAATACTTTTAATTGGACCCAATAAGTTATGTGGTTTTATTTTTTTTTATAGACATCGCTTACTAAGTTGGTTTGATATTTTTGATATGTATGTTTGTATTTATGTATATAAATTTAGGTCCTTGGGTCGGTCTTGTTTATCATCTTTTTTTAGCGAAGATGGAGATTTTATTTCATCAATTAAAAACGATTACACTACGTTTTCTAGCAAGAAGTTAGAAAACACAACGAAAATACAAAACACAAAAAACGCTGCCAATTACAGTTTGATAGTAAAAATACCATCTCCCAACCAATCTTGTATGTTGAGAATCTCATTTCTCGTTCTGAATTTCTTCCATAGATACGTGGTTTCTTTAATCTCTTCTACTATTTTTGAAAACGATAGTGGCTTTCCTTTGAACACCCTATCGCTTCGATGCGTCCATATTTTCCACAAAGTCGCCATGATGATTGCAAGGGCTGCTTTCTTTTGTTTCCTGTTCACCTGCATTTGTTTGGTTTGTGACAACACTTCATTGATAGAAGAGGCGCTTGACAATGTGTTATTTCTCAATCAAGCCCCAATAGACCACCAAATTGATTTTGCCATAATACAAGAAAGAAGCACATGCTCAACAGTTTCAGCATCAATCCCGCAGCACGGACACAAGTTGCCACCCATGTTGACTCCTCGTTTCTCAAGCTCCACTCTAGTTGGTATCTTCCCGGCTAAGGTCTTCCAAACGAACATGTTAGCCTTAGCAAGGCCCAATTGCACCAAATCATTTTACTGCCAACCGAAGTGCCTTCCGTAGCAGCCAACAGGTCACTCGAAACCTGTTCGACCGAAAAAAATTCCCCCTCCTTTGCAGGCATACCCAATTGTCAATCCCCCTCTTCATGTTGTTATTCCTCAGAAGTTGTATGAGGCTAATGGACTGCAGCCATGCTTCACTTTCTGTCGGATGATTTTTCCAATTCCAAAACCAAACAATACATGAACCCAGCCGACGATAATTATCCAAGACCATCGAACCTTTGTTTCCAGCTAACTTGTACGCCAATGGATAAATTTCCTTTAAACTTTGCGGGAGTAACCAATTATCTTTCCAGAATCTACATCTTCCTCCATTGCCCACTTTGCAAACTAACTTTTTGTTGATGTCGATATTCTTTTTTATAAGATCTAGACCCAAACCCCAATGTTTTTCCACACCTCAATGATTTGTTTGTTCGCAGGAATGATTCCATTAACCCATCTGTTCCCATATATTGCCTGAATAGTTTTGAATCTACTAGACACAAACCTGTTTAAAGTTTTTGTTATGCACTTATGCATACCAACTACACGTATTCATTCAAGCCAACCCTACTCATTTATTAATACACTAGCTTTTATCCCGGGAGTGTCCCGGGGTTGAAATATTTAATATAACATAATAAAATACTCCCTCCGTCCCATCAGAAGTGTCCATATTCCATTTTTTATTTGTCCCACTTCATGTGTCCACTTTAGAGAATTATTAGCCAATTTCCAAATTTGCCCTTAAAAACACAACTAAAATAAATAAAGAATATGATGGACCCACATATGACAAGGGTATTATTGTCATATGGCAAGCAAAAAAGGCAATCATTTAATATGCCTAAAACTTTGTGTTTTTCAAACCAAGACACTTCTAATGGGACGGATGGAGTATCTAATATGACAACATAATTAATGTTTTGCCAATACATGATTAATGAATATTATTATTATTATTATTATTATTATTTATTTTAAACAAATTTCTGCCATAAGTTATCATATTCAAATATAAAAAAAAAAAAGAATCTCTGCCTATTAAGTTATGTTTATCGTTTGTGATTTATTAGTAGAGTAAAATATATTTGAAAACAAAACCCCACAAAAATAGTTGTTTTTTTCTCCGTTTTTTATATAGCACTATGGTACTCGTTGGAAAGATAATAAAACGCTCGTTAATTTGGTGTAATTTTTTCTTTAAAAAATCTTGTATATAAAATATATTAATGTTTAAAATTTATGGGAGGAAACATTAGAGACAATTTAATTTTGTTTTTAAATTCTTATCTTTTCCAAAAATAATTATAATATATATAGATTTATTAAAAAAACTCAAAAATTAAAAAATCCTATATGATGCCATATGGTACATTCAATGAGGGGTTGATGTCTCCATTGAATGTCACATCATCAAAGTTCAATTCTTTTATTATAAGTTATAGATTATAGATATGTTTTTAAAACTATAGATTGTGGAAGGTGGACTTTGGATTTTGCATTGAAGTAAACTAGTGAAATTGTGATGTTTTGCTACACAATGGTCATCGTTTTTAAAACTTAACCGACGACCCAACCCAACCCGGTTTCTCGGTTTGAAAATTCTAGCATTTGGTTGTTAGAAATCCAACCACTAAAAAAGGGGAACCCATAGGAAAAAAAACCTGGATCCGTCACTGCCTCTAGATGAAAGCAGTAGGTTAGGTGGGAGACTTTCACTAGGGATCGGTTGCAACAAGTAGCCCAAGTTGCAACTTAATATATAAACTATACAATTTAGCTACATTAAAAATACGAAAGTACGTACCTATGTTGCAACTTAATATATAAACTATACAATTTAGCTACATTAAAAATATGAAAGTACGCACTTAAGTTGCAACCTAACAAATAAACTATACAATTTAGCTACATTAAAAATATGAAAGTACGTACCTAAGTTGCAACTTAATATATAAACTATACAATTTAGCTACATTAAAAATATAAAAGTACGTACGTAAGTTGTAACTTAATATATAGAGTAAAACATATAGAGTACTAGCTTTTATCCCGGGAGTGTCCCAGGGTTGAAATATCTAATATAACATAATAAAATATCTAATATGAGAACATAATTAATGATTTGCCATTGCCAATACATGATTAATAAATAATAATAATAATATTATTATTATTATTTATTTTAAACAAATTTCTGTCATAAGTTATCATATTCAAATATAAAAAAAAAGGAATCTCTGCCTATGAAATTATGTTTATCGTTTGTGATTTATTAGTAGAGTAAAATATATTTGAAAACAAAACCCCACAAAAATAGTTGTTTTTTTCTCCGTTTTTTATATAGCATTATGGTACTCGTTGGAAAGATAATAAAACGCTCGTTAATTTAGTGTAATTTTTTTCTTTAAAAAATATCGTATATAAAAAATATTAACGTTTAAAAGTTATGGGAGGAAACATTAGAGAGAAAATTTAATTTTGTTTTTAAATTCTTATCTTTTCCTAAAATAATTATAATACATATAGATTTATTAAAAAAACTCAAAAATTAAAAAAATACTACATGATGCCACGTGGCACATTCAAGGAGGGGTTGAGGCCTCCATTGAATGCCACATTATCAAAGTTCAATTCTTTTATTATAAGTTATAGATTATAGATATAATGATAATGATTCGTTGACCTACGCCTCCAACACGGCAATCCGCAGCCCTATAATCTAAGTCCTCCATTAGACCCTCCGTAGTGGGGCGTTGTTTGTGCAAAATTTTGAAAAATAGCGCCCCCCACACCAAATCACAGGGGCGTTATTTTTGGTTTTTGAAGAATAGCGCTATAGCTATAACGCCGGAGGAAAAGGAGGGCCAACCATTTGTTGACACGTGGAGATGACAAAGAAACGGTCAAAAAAGAAAAAAGGCAAACGAACGTGGTGGTGGCTTGGTGGTGGACTGGTGGTGGTTTCCGGTGGTGATGGTGGTGACGCTGTACGGTGGTGATGATGGGTTGATATGTGGTGGTGATGGTGTACGGTGGTGATGGTGGTGGGTGTAAAATGAAGAAGAATGGTGTGTGGTGGTGGGTGTAAAATGAAGAAGAAGAATGGTGTGTGGTGGTGGGTAATGAAGAAGAAGATAGGTGAAGGTTGGTGGTGATGGGTGATATAATCCGGTTTTTTTTTTTAAGTAGCGCCCCTTTTTCTTTCCCCCACTACACCCCTTTTGCATTTTCTTTCTCCATGCTGACTCAGCAGCCACGTGGGGCAATCAGAAAGAAAGGCTTTATATATAAAGCCCCCACTACACATGTTCTTATTTCACAACCCAAATTTATCAACTCTAATTTTCCATATCAAAATTATTAAATAATAACAAATATCCACAAAACACAACCACTTCTTCCCTTTACACAAACCATTTTCCACAATGTTACGATGGTTACCAACGTTGCTTTTTACTCTCATACATGGCTACCACGCCCAACAAACATATGTCAACAACACTCAACTCGACTGCAGCGACAACTCCACGACCGCCTTCGGTTACACATGTAACGGTCCTACCACCTGTCTCTCCTACTTAACCTTCCGATCACAACCACCATATACCACTCCTACAACCATCGCCACCCTTTTAAACTCAGACCCAACCACCATCACCTCCCTTAACAACTTCTCCTCCATCTCTGCAACCATTCCAACCGACACGTTTGTCGTTGTTCCGATCAGTAACTGTTCTTGCTCTGATGGTGGTTGGTATCAGCATGACGCTGGTTATGTAGTCCAAGGTGATGATAATTACTTCACTCTTGCTAATAATACTTACCAAGGTCTCACCACTTGCCAAGCTATGATGAAAAACAATCCATATGATTTACGTGAGTTGGAAGCTGGTGATAAGCTCACTGTTCCGACTAGATGCGCGTGTCCCACGGCTAAACAGACGGCCGCGGGAATAAGGTAGTATAATTACTCTCGTTCAAAACGGTTAAATAATAATTGATTAGATTGCCCCCACCCCTGTGATGAAATGGCATGAGAAATGATAGGTAGAGGTCAGCCTTTTTGGGGTGCTAGTTTCGATCCTTGATCCTACTGGGTTTTACTGATTCTCCAATGTTATGCTTTCGAGCGGGTTGGGGTCAGTTTTTCTCCGAAACTGGTGGCTTGGTGGGTTCTGGCTACCCAACGCTACCTATGGGCGGGCACCAAAGACGTGTCTTCAACTAGGGGCGTATGTGATATTTTTGTAACCAATTGGTGGATACCAAACACTACTAGAAAAGTGGCATATTGCTACAAATTTTCTTTATGGAAAAAACTTCGTCACAAATTTTAACAAAGTTGCTACTCATTTGTGACGACAAAAAACTATAATTTTTTAGCAAATTTGTGACACAATATATTTACAAATACTTAGGAAATTGTATAGGAAATGGGTCACAAATTTCCTACACCATTTGTAACGCAATTTTCAACGCATTTCCTATGAAAACATGGTGTAAGAAATTTGTGACCCATTTACTACGCAATTTCCTAAGTATTTGTAGATATATTGTGTTGCAAATTTGCTAAAAAATTATAGTTTTTTTGTCGTCACATATGAGTAGCAATTTTGTTAAAATTTGTGACGCATTTTTTCTGTAAGAAAATTTTGTACCAAAATGCCACTTTTCTAGTAGTGCATTGAGCCGAGCTGCTCACGAGTCACTCGAGATGAGATCGATAAAAAAATTAAAATGAGCTAAGCCTTGTCAAGCCTGAACACAAACCTCTAATAAGATTCTTTTATTTATTGAGCTCAAGGTTTGGCGGTTTAAAATATTCTTCAAATTAGGTCCAGTCGAGCTCGATCTTGATATATTGTTTACTAGTCAAGCCTTATCGAGTGAAGCCTGAGCCACAAATACAAATAAAGGTCATTCTTTTATCGAGCCCGAGGTTTGGCTCATTAAGATCTTCCTTCAACTAGCATGAGCTGACCTCGAGCTTTAGAAAAAAAAAACAAGCCCCTCATGCTCTGCTTGTTTCCACCTAATCACACAACTAATTATCCTTCTGAATCTACATTTATCTTGTTTTTTAAGTGGCTAACTCACACACTCTTTGATATAGATATTTGCTTACTTTTCTCATTACATGGGGCAACACTGTGGAATATATGGCGGAAGTTTTTGAAGGTGCTAATGTTCAAAGCATCTTAGATGCGAACGAGCTCTTGGAGAGTGATATTATCTTCCCGTTTACGCCGATTTTAATTCCACTTACGACGGAGCTATTAAAATTCAACAATTCCCCAATGCCAGCACCGCCACCTGCTCCACCAATGATCCCGGTGACGCCTAGCGAAGATGGCACTAGTGGGTCTTCTAACAAGTGGGTTTTTGTTGGGGTCGGGATTGGTGTTGGGTTGCTTGTAATTGTTTTGCTTTCGCGTGTTCTTGTTTTGTGCTTTAGAAAGAGGAAGATTCAACAACAACAACATGGTCTTCCTACGACAAAACACTCGTCCATCACCGCGTTATTCCAGACGGAGAGCAGTTCATGGTCGGTTTCATCAGAAGGGGTTCGAATTGCCATTGGTTCGCTAACGGTTTATAAGTATGAGGAGCTACAAAAGGCCACTAGTGATTTCTCTGAAGAAAACAAAGTGAAGGGACATGTTTATAGGTATTGTGTATTATTGATCAAATATTCATTGTAGTACAAAATGGATAATTGTAGAAGAATAACTACAAAAGAAAACTAATCATATATTATAATATCTCCTGATGACAACAGGGGGATTTTCAATGGGGATTATGTGGCGGTAAAGATTATGAACGGGGATGTTTCAGGAGAGATTAACATACTTAAACAAATCAATCACTCCAACATAATCAGACTCTATGGACTATGTTTGCATGAGGAAAACACGTATCTCGTTTATGAGTTCGCTGAAAACTGTTCACTCAGCGACTGGCTGCGCCACTCGACCACCAAGAACACGAAATACGATTCAGTTTTGGATTGGAAACAAAGAGTTCAAATTGCACATGATATTGCTGATGCATTGAATTACCTGCACAATTTCATCACCCCACCATACACTCACAAGAATTTGAATAGCAGCAATGTGTTGTTAGATGTGCATATGCGAGCCAAAATAACAAAGTTCGGGCTTGCTAGAAGTATGGAAGAAACGGACAATCGAAAGCTTCAGTTGACTAGACATGTAGTCGGGACATATGGTTACATGCCACCAGAATACATCGAGAACGGCTTGATCACCCATAAAATGGATGTATTTGCTTTGGGAGTTCTGATATTAGAGCTACTTTCGGGAAAAGAAGCAGCTACTCGATCAGTATATGGTGGTGACGATGTGAATGATGTGGCGGAGTTAGAAGAGAGGCTTCTACGGGAGATGGTAAAAGAGGTGGTTCGAGGGGGGGATAATGTAAGGGAGAAGTTGGCTGCGTTTATGGACGACAGACTCATAGGTGAGTATCCGGTCGAAATGGCGTATTCCATGGCACAGATTGCTAGCAAATGTGTGGCGGCCGACCTAAATGACCGCCCTTCTGTTTCGGAGGTGTTTGCGATCCTATCTAAGATATTGTCTTCTTCATTAGACTGGGATCCGTCTGATGAACGTGAACACGCACCCAAGGTTTGTTAGTCATCACAATTATTTAGCTATTGTTATTTAACATCTTTTTATGATATTAGTGTTTTAAACGTTAAGAGAAGAAAACAGTGTTTCAATTGGAATACAATGAAAGGAAGTTTGAACAACTTCCAAACAAAAAACAGATCATAAGTCCATTTATGTGTGGCATTAGAGCATCACCAATGTATACGTAAGGTGATAGTTTTTGTAAAAGAATTTGCCGTATTAACTCACTACTCAGTCTCTTTCCTATCATTCTTTAACTCCACTACTCACAAACATTGTTTTCTCTTTAAAAATACATGCACTTTTTTAATGAGAAATATTACATCTCATATATTAGGGACGAAAGATTCTTAGGGCCACGTTTTTTGACGCAGTAGTGGAAATTTGCGATTTTCGTAGGTAAATTGAGTCCGCCCCCCGCCGATTTGCCACTACTGATCGAAAATAATTGAGTCCCCCCCCCCATCCCCGGATTTGAGAACCAAGCTTCGCCCATGACAGCAATATATCTAAATTACACCCTTACCAAGGATTAAATATTAGATCTCCCCTCTAAGAGGCATATGCCTCTACTAAGCCCTAGGGTACCGCACAATGGCAAATACATGCACTTAGCCAATAACTTTTATACTCTCTCTTCACTTTCTCTCCTCCAACTCATCATCCATGCCACAAATGCATCTCAAATACATTGCATTGGTGATGGTCTTAGTTGCTATTTGTAGTTTTGAGGCATCATAACCCAGTTTTAGACCGAACTAATTCCAAGCCTACATCGAACCAGTGACCCGCCAACAGATTTAGGATTTTTTAGTGAGTTACTTTTGATAGATGCTCCAATTTGATATGACGATTTTTTTGCCGAATTAGTGCTATAGTAGGAAAGATTTGTACATTTGGAGGGTGTCAGGGGGGTTTTTTACAAATGGTGAAACCAAAAGATGGTATTGCGGTTTTGCTTAGGTGGAGGAGAGAGGAGAGAGGTTTGTGCTTAGGTGGAGGGGAGAGGAGAGAGGGGAGATGAAGCCGCAAGATGGTCTTGCGGTTTCTAAATCGAGCAGGGACCTGTTTTGTATTAAATTGGATAGTTTAGGGACCTGTTTTGTAATTTTACTTACAAACCAACACTTGGTCTTGCGATTTATAAATCGACCAGGATATAAATTGAATAACTTTACTTACTTGAAGGACTAGTTTTGTAACTTAACAAATAAAATCGGGGGACCATCTTGCGGTTTACTCAATATAAATTGTTATTACCTTTGCTCATTCCATATTCAGTCACACCCAAAGCACCAGCAGAATACTCACATGATTTTTCTTTCCACAATTGTGCAAACACCCGTATCCATTCTTACATTACAAAATGATTTATTTACACAATTGTGCACACACATATACATGGTGTTGGAGGTTATGTTTTTTTAGTGTTGTTGGACCGGTGTTACTTCCACATTCCATCATTTCAATTTTGTTAATGATGGGGGTCCAAAGGCTGCATAATAATCCATGCAGTTTCTTCTTTCCTTTCCCTTTGCCAAATTGGTGGTGGCTGGAGAGGTTTCACTGGAACATTGGATCGATGTTACATCCATATGAAACTACTTGGATCGATGTTACATCCACACGTGGTATAACACGTGTAGAATGTAACACCGGTACTGTAGTTTATAGTTTTGGGGAGTTGCACGCCCAAGTTTTCGGCAACAACTTGTTTTTAAACTCGTATCATACAAGCTTAAAAATAGACTCCCCCTGTTTCATCCCCCGCCTCGCATCATTCCTCATTGTTTTTATAGAGAAGTGGTGAGGCATGGAAAAATGGCGATGCTTGGAGCTGTTATTTCAGGGTTCTTTTTTCAACTTACCAAGCAAAGCCTTAGGAGGCTAGGGAGGCGCTTCAGGCGTCAAAGGTAGGCGAGGGAAGCTGAAGGGGTTGGAGTTCATCCGACCCTTGCCTCCCTTTAAAAGTTGGAATTGGTGTTCTCGGAAATTCCAGGTGAAGCTGAAGCTTATGGTGCTTCAACCTTCATTTTCCACATGGTATCATTCCTCGTTGTTCTTATTTGGAATATGGCGAGGCCTGACATCATTCCTCGTTGTTCCTATAGGATTATGGCGAGGCGTGTAAAAATGGTGATTCATGGCGGAGTTTTTTAGGGTTATTTTGTTTCAACCTTCCATGTATCATCCTCTTCTTCTACCGTTAAAACTAAAGGTGGATGGGGAGTTGCTTTTAAAGTTGGAATAGGTGTTCTCGGAAATTGAAGGTGGCCGATTCATCAAAATCGATCATTTTTGCAGCAAACTTAATTGCGCTGGCGGCTTCTACACCTTCAGCGCAAGTCCCTCCGACGTCAAAGAAACACGCTCCGTCATTAGCGACGTCGGGGATATCGGATGCTCCTGCTCCTTGTCGTAACTTTGTTGTAGGGGTAATCTGGCATAGTTACGTAGATACCCTTGACTTGGTACCCATGTTCAACAAATCGATGAACTTAAAGATAAAGCTAAAATATGGGCCAAGTGTCGAGGGAGAATATTGGAATTGGTGGTCTCGGAAATAGAATGTTTTGTAACTCGGTAGATTGTATATTTAACGTTTTGTGTGATAAATAAATTTACGTGTGTTTTATTCAATAATTTATTATTGTTAAATAACTTTGTTAAAAATGACATATTATAATTTAACAAATTGACTAAAAAAAATTAAGATAAAAAACATTATTCTAAAAAAACTACATACAAAAAAAAAACATATTACCAAAAAAACGACATATTAACTAAAAAATAAGATATTCTGGTTCGGAAATAGATTGTTTAAAAAACGACAAATTAAACATATTTTTATTAATATGTTGTTATTTTTTATTAAAGATTATTCGTTTTAAATATAATTTTTATCACTTTATTAGAAAAAAGTGTATTACTATTTTTTAATTTTCTAAGTAGGGTACGGACATTTACTATCATTATCAAAACCGCAAGTTGAAGTTGCAAGTTATAAATCCTTATCAAAAACCGCAAGTTGAAGTTGCAACTTTTAAAATCATTATCAAAACCGCTATAAATCCTTATCAAAAACCGCAAGTTGAAGTTGCAACTTTTAAAATCATTATCAAAACCGCAAGTTCAACTTGCGGTTTAGTACCTGATAATATTGGCAGTGTCACCTATAAAAGAAACGTTGGATCTCATGGAGAAGGATGAAGAGGTTGGTGCATATTTTTGTTCTCAACCATCCGCTAAGAAATCAAAGTGGATTGATGATCTTTGGAGGCGTATGAAGAGGCCGTCGTCATCCACGAAGGCTGGGTCGTCTACGCAGATTCCGACCGAAAAGCTACCGGAAAATGAAGCTGAAAAAGACAGTGCTATAGTCCACAACAAAGATTCTAAGAATTGGTCCACAAATGTTTTAGAATTCTACAGTCGTTTCATTACAAAAAAACTCGACAGAACTTTTTGGGGTGCCCTACTAGGGGTTGAATCGGGCGGTCATTTGTCGTCCACTGTACACTTTCTTGGGACATTATTAATTTTTATATGTTTTCTCATGTTTACATAGTTACACAAGATATTAATCCCACAATATGGTTTTTTCCTCCTTGCAGCATGTTGAAGCATGGACTGTAAGATTAATGCGTGTACGGCAGGCGATGCTCTTAAAAAACCCCAATAAAAAATTCCGGTGGACGGTGTTACCTCCTGATTTTTATTATTACATGCATGATGATAAATCCACTACCCCGCTTTATTTTGCTGGACAAAATGACTTGTATCCTCCATTTTGGGAGGTTGACTGCGTCTAACTGCCTTTGTGGATTGGCCAAACTAACTGGCTACTTGTCCGTATTGATATGCAGAGCATGGTGATTACTCAATACTGGACCGATAAAAGATGGAGAAATGGAAAACACCGAGAGGTAAGGAACTGTATGGAGATGCTACAGTTATGGTTCAAATGGTTTCTAGAACGTATTCACTTTTGGTCAAACACGAGGTACATAACGGAACGTGATATGTCCATTGGCTTGGTTGAGACGGATGTCCCCCAAGACGAGGGTAACATCGCTAATGCCGGGGTTCTTGTTTGTATGATGATGGAGAAACTAGTTACAAAGAAACTGTTGATGATAAACCAAGAAAACACCGTAGAAGAGGCTTGTGTGAACTACCGACGCCACATGGCCGATGAGCTATATAAGTGTCGGTGTGATAAGTTTTGGTGACGTGTGTAGATGTTTTGTAATATTTTGTTTTCATCTAATAAAGGCGTGATCATGATGAGAGTAATAAAATGTTAGATCAAAATGTTGCATCATACCAGAATAATCACGAGAGTTAAACGACAACTTCATAACAGAGACAGTAACATACGACAATCAAACTACAATAATCACGACACTAATACGAGTAGTTGATAAGAAATAACAAGAAACAGTAGTACAAACATCAACACACGACAACCAACGCACGACAATGAACATCACTGGCCACGGGTTTTACACCCTTTTTTGTTGTGCCCTGTCTTCTTACAAATACTGCATCTGCGGGAAGCACGTGGTTCGTCCTCATGCCTGTCATCCATCTCGTTATGGATCCTCTTATGTTTTAACCTGCCACGTTTGACGGTAAAATGTGACGGGTTGCCACGAAGTCTCCAGGTTCCTTGTGCCCACAAAGTTGTATGACCTAGGGTATAAAAGTGACCGTTGTACTGAAGACGATATACGGAAGTATGATATCTGGATCAACAATTTGATGAAGGTCCTTACGTTTCATGTGGCAAACCGCTATAGCATGCGAACAAGGCTGACGTTCGATTTGCCACTTTCCACAGGAGCAACTTCTGTTACGGTATTCAACCGTGTAATCGTTCTTCCGGTCTTCCATTGACCGAACGCGAGACCTGACATGGTACCGTCCAGTTGAACCATTATACAAACGTACAGTATGTTCTCGTGATTTAGCAACACGTTCGCATATCACGTTCCAGATGCGGGGGGGGGGGGGGGGGCAGCATTGTTTGGCTACGCTTTGCAATTCTGTAGTTAATGTTAAACTAATCAACATTCCTTTCTAGCGTATGGTGTATGGCTGTCGTAATAGGCATCATCCTTGCCTTTAACAACACATGGTTGAAGCACTCAGACATGTTCGTTGTCAGGTGACCCCACCGACGATTTTCTTTATCGTGCACCAACGTCCACTTAGAGAGATCAATGTCTCTCAAGTATCTCCATGCCTTTTTGTTAATGCTCTTCATTTTTCCGATGGCATACAGATACTTGCAACGCTGTGATGTGCTATCGATAGTCCAACAAAGCTTTTTAATAGTTGCGCTTTTGAATTTTGCGCCAAGATTGCTTCGTACGTGACGAAGACAATACCGATGGTAAGCGTTCGGCTCCCTCCATCCTGGCAATTCCTCCATCGCCCTAATAATTCTGACATGTCTGTCCGAGATAACACAAAGGGGGCTGCTGGCGTTGTGTTTTGAAATATGGAGCCTAAACTGCTCCAGGAACAAACCCCAGCTCTCAATTGTCTCCTCGTCTACAATTGCATACGCCACCGGGAGTATGTAGTTGTTTGCATTCTTGGCGACCGCAATCAACATCTTGCCCTTATACGTCCCCTTTAGATGAGTCCCGTCGACGAAGATGACCGGTGCCGAATATTGGAAGGCCTCAATTAGGGGCGCGAAGGCCCAGAAAACATATTTGAACACCTTACAATCCGGGTGGCTCCTGGGATGATGATACCACTCGACAATGGTACCTGGATTTGTAGCCTGTAACCAAGCCACATAGGATGGTAACTGCTCAAAGTTGCTCTCCCAGGTGCCGTACACATTCTCAATTGCTTTTCTTCGGGATTTCCATGCCTTAGAGTATGAGATATCGACATTCAGCTTCTGCATTATGTAAGTGATGACCTGTTTCACCAGAAACGTTAAGTCAGCCTTCACCTGTGCAAAGATATGCGTGGCAACATCTTTTGACCTTAGTGCCATGTTGTCGTTGCGTTCAACCGTTGAGTAGCTCGTGTGTTTTGTTGACCACTTTGACAACCGCCAGAAGGCCCCCTCCCGGGCACGTGATGCCTTAGCAACCCACATGCAACTTGAGTTTTTATTTTTGCATCTTACTCTAAATGTGTATGGCCTGCTTTCGACGACACACAACTCTCTATTACATTGCACGTTCCAATACCGGATCTCTCTAATCACTTTTTCTTTACTTTCAAAGTAGATGCCCACACGGATATCAGCTATGTTTCCGCTCCACATCTCCATGCTATCTTCATCGTCGTAATCAGGAAGCCGATATGCTTCTAACCCTTCATCTTCGTCGTCAATAGGTACGTCTGTAGGGAAAGCAGGATTAAGCCCTTCATGGAATTGAGAATCTGTAGGGACAAGTGACTGTCCAGCTTCATCTTCTTCGTCCCCGCTTTGTTCTGAGTCAACGTCAACGTCCGTGGGTTCATGCTCGCTTTCTCTGCTCTCTTCGGACTCATAACCTACGAAGCAGTATTAGATCATATTAGGCTACCGTGTCAATGAAAGTACCTTACTAATAAGAAGAAAAAAAGATACCTTGAGACGCATCTGACGGTTCGTAGTCATAATTTACAGGAACGTTGTCATCGATGTCGTTATTGTCGTCTTCGTCGCTGTCTTCATCATTGTTCACATAGCCTCTAGCATCATCCTCTTCTATATCATCATCGTTATAACACCACAGTATTATAAGTACGTTAATATAATTATAAATATTAATAAAAATCAATTGACTATATAAGTCTCGTACCCTCATTGATATCGTTACCATGATGTTGTTCGTTGTCATTAAGAGATAGATCAGCAACATACTCTTCGTTAAAGTGAAAATCATTATAATGGTAATCAGCAGTACCTACTTGATATGAGGTTCTTGTGTTGTTGAACGATGACTCGCCATGCAGATTGGTTGACTGCATATGCTGAGATGGCGGAGTATACAAAGTGTCATCTTCTAAAGGCACCGAGGAAAAGCGTCTTAAGAGATCCATAGCACTAGTTTCCTGAATAGAAACTATAGGCATGAGCTTCACATGTACGATTGCGACGTAACAATGTGTATGATCCACTAGATAGAACATCGTGTTCATACCATTGTCCCCGACGATGTACGCCCCCTCAGAGCAACCCTGAAAAGTGTAATACAATACTAAACTCACAGTATAACACTCCCTGTTAATATGAGCGCTACTACAAACTGCGTCTACAAACTCAGTATACGACATTCTGTGGGTCATAATAAAAGTGTTTGAAAGGGTGTTGTCGTCTGCGGTAACACTACCGTTTATGTAGGTAAGGTCACCACCCCAGTAGAGTTTTACAATGAAAGGGTGAAAGTTTGCCATGATTTTTTTGGTAACACAAGATGGTGATGGTGAGTACTTCATATTGCATACATATATATAAGCAAGAAACCGCAAGTTGAAGTTGCGGTTTACTGAAAACAGTACTTTACAAGAAACCGCAACTTGAAGTTGCGGTTTACAGAAAACAGTACTTTACAAGAAACCGCAAGTTGAAGTTGCGGTTTACTGAAAAGAGTACTTTAGAAGAAACCGCAACTCAAGTTGCGGTTTACTGAAAACAGTACTTTACAAGAAACCGCAACGCAACTTCAAGTTGCGGTTTCTTCTAAAGTACTCTTTTCAGTAAACCGCAACTTCAACTTGCGGTTTCTTGCTTATATAAGTAACAATACTCATTACATACTAAGTTGTGTGTATCAACAAACAAAACCACAATATGGTTTATTGCAATTGTGGTTCTCCCACAGTAGTCCGTGTATCAACAACTTCAAGAAACCTAGGTCGTCGATTCTACTGCTGTAACAGGAAACCCCGTGGTTGTGGATTCGTATGTTGGGCAGAGGCACTTGTAGTAATCCCTATAGTAGAAACTTTCACAGCAGGTATGATGAATGAAATCACCGATCAGTTTCATCGTTTTGTGAACATCACTGGCCAACAACGAAGAAACCCTACCTTGCAACACTCCCATTTGCAACAACCCAACCCATATCGCCCGACATCTCCACAAACACCAAACCATAACCGTCGGATAAATTTCCAAACACCAAACCATAACCGTCCGACATCTCCACAAGCACATTCCTCTACCGGTGACAACGGTCACCAACCAAATCCACCACCCATTGAAGATGACGTAGAGGATTTTGATGAGTCGGTTCTTGATGAAATCCTATTCAGGAAGTGGCATAAACAACAAGCTCTTGAAGAGTATGACCCAGAATCGGCCCCAGTCTGAATTGTTCAGCACATAATGGACTTAAGTTTTATTAATAACGTGTGTATCTTCTCTAAGATGTTAGGTAGGTGGTTGTGGTTGTGGTTGAGTTTAATTTAGTATGCTTATGTATGGGTCCAGTTAAATAAATTGACTTCTTTGGTAGATAAATGCTTCTAAAGGTTAAAAACAAACATAGTCACTAACGTTAACTACATAAACGCTGCTAAAGGCTAAGAAACAAACATGCGAACAAACGTTAAAAACATTATTTGTTAAATATTATTTGGTGTCCAACGCCCAGCGTAAAATTCATCGGCCATGTACCGACGGTAGGCTGAACAAGAATGCGCAATATCTCCTTCAAAGTTGATATCTTCCTCATTAATTAGATACTTCATTAACATACATATAAGGACTCCAGAATTACCACCAACTGAGCCGTGATCTTCAGGCGGCCAAACTTTTGTATCAGACACTATTATTTTTTCCGCATATTTTCTTCCAGAATTTTCCGAGTATGAAATTTCATCCAGAAATTGCTTGAACAAAGTCTCGAACTTCACAAATGTTGGGTAAATCAACACTTGGATTGGCGTCGGTTGACCGAAACTAGATAAAGCGCAAGAGCTAGTAAAGTACAAATTCATACGAAGTGTCCGCATATCAACTTGAACAAGAAACCACTGTCTTTGTTCAGCACATAATGGGATATACAACATCATAAGGTAGATTAGTGTATAGTATTTGCCAACAAAATTCAATATATATGGTGGTTTATATTAAAAAAAAAGATTACCATATCAATATCCCATAAGGGAGGGTAGTTGTCTTTAATTTTGATGGAAAATGGCAGCGCACGATAGTTGGGAGTTTCAGACAATAAGTCAAAGAATTGTGGGGGTAGTTTTGTCCACGGATACAGTTGTTCAGGTTTCTTAGATTTATTGATCAAAACCCATCTGTACCTCATGAACAACGTAACCCAGCCTCCCACGTGCTGCAATTTTTAATAAAATAATGTATACACATAAATAAATGTAGAGAGGAAAAAATGTATATTATTATTAAAAAACCTTAAAAAATAATGCTTAGAAGTGGCCAAAGGTGACCATCACCGTCATACCCTAATAGGGTTCCCCAAAAATCCTTTCCGAGCGGAATCCGGCCAAGAAAAACACTACAACAGACAGGGGCGTCCCCATTCTGGTAGAATTCTATGACATTGGGAGACCATTTCTTCGACTCTCTAGTTGGAAGATACCATCGGGGTTGGTGTGGAATCTTATACGGTAGTGTCTCAGGGACGTCCTCAAATTCGGGGTTTGATTGCTCGAGATCCATCAGGATTTGTGTATGACTGTTGTTTGCCATACTAGCCTGGTGTGATATTTGGTGGTAGTAAAAGTAGGGAAATACATGTACTTTTATAGACCATTTAAATCCGCAACTTGAAGTTGCGGTTTTACCTTTTCAATTTAAAACCGTAACTTGATGTTGCGGTTTTACCTATGTCCTGAGAACTGCGCGCTGGCGTGGTCCGGTGACCGGTAAACCCGGGCATCGATTCACGCCCCAGAAAGTGGCCCCCGGGTCATTTTGACATGGTAGAAATACGTCCGAAATTAAAAACACATCATCAACTCTAAAAAGCCGCATGCGAAAATGTGACTTTTCATGGTTTTGTGAGGCAGCTAATGATGCCGAGCCATACTTTTTGACACCCAAACTTGCATGAACGGTAAACTATGTCCTGAGAACTGCGCGCTAGCGGGGTCCGGTGAGCGGTAGACCCGGGCTGGCACATCGATTCACGCACCAGAAAGTGGTCCCCGGGTCATTTTGACACGCTAGAAATACGTTCGAAATTAAAAACACCTCATCAACTCTCAAAAGTGGCACTGCGAAAATGTGACTTTTCATGGTTTTGTGAGGCAGCTAATGATGTCGCGCCATACTTGTTGACACCCAAACTTGCATGAACGGTAAACTATGTCCTGAGAACTGCGCTCTGGCGGGGTCTGGTGACCGGTAGACCCAGGCCGGCACATCGATTCACGCGCCAGAAAGTGGCCCCCGGGTCATTTTGACATGCTAGAAATACGTCCGAAATTAAAAACACCTCATCAACTCTAAAAAGCCGCATGCGAAAATGTGACTTTTCATGGTTTTGTGAGGCAGCTAATGATGCCGCGCCATACTTTTTGATACCCAAACTTGTATGAACGTTAAACTATGTCCTGAGAACTGCGCGCTGGCGGGGTCTGGTGACCGGTAGACCCGGGCCGGCACATCGATTCACGTGCCAGAAAGTGGCCCCCGGGTCATTTTGACACGCCAGAAATACGTCCGAAAATGTGACCTTTCATGGTTGGAATAAGTAAATTAGGATAAGGTTTTTACGTAATGGTTTTAGTTTATTTTTTATTTAATATGTTTATCTAAACTAACATTAAAAATTAAAACATAAACACTAAAACATAAAAATGTTAGATCCATAAACGATTTAAAAAACTATACATCCCTTGCTGCATCATTAGTACAGTTACCAGGACCACCACAACTAGGCAGATTACAAATTCTAGAACCGGTACCACATAGAGTTCGACGACGTTCTCTAGCAGGATTCCGACATTCTTCATATTGAAAGGGTACAGGCGTCATAAAAGTATTAAAACCCGTTGGTCGTTCACTTTGATTTCGTGCCCAGTAAGGGAACGAAGATTGTTGGGTGTATGACGGGTTATCTGGTGTCCAAAATGAGGACGCCTGAGTGTTACTTGGGGGTAGGGGTGTATAGAACATAGACTCCTGAGTGTTACTTGGGGGTATGAACTCCCCAGAGTGTTGTGTATTGAAGCCTCCCCCAAACTGTTGTTGATGAACGGTGTGTTGTGACGAACCGGCCTCAAAAAATTAGTAATCCCACCTTCATCATGAAGTAGTGAAAATATATCAGAAAAGTCGGTCGTCTGATTATCAAAGGGAGAGTATGAAAATCCTGTAGAACGCCCTGCTTCGTCATTTATTGTAGAAGCCCCTGCTTCGTCGTCATTTCTGCCAGAAGGCCCTGCTTCGTCGTCCTTTCTTGTTAAAGGCCCTGCTGCTTCTGCCCGACCATGTCGTCTACGGTTAATCCGCCCTGAAACCCTTTGAGGTCGGCTACTGTTAGCCTGGAAACCGATCGGGTCATCTTGTAGACACGAAGGATAATTCAGTCGATCTCCTTCGCGAATTGAAGTCAACACTACGGTGGCAGTGTTTTGAATCGCTGAAAATTGTTCAGGAGCGTTTGCCATAAACTGACCGGCTTGGCCATAAATCTGTGCATAGCCTTCCATCTGCATTAATATTAAAATAACAATTATTAAAATAATATTTTGCATTATATACTAATTAAACTGATATACAAACCATTAGTTGGCTTCTTGACCCATCATCTTGAAACCCGGTTTGTGGTACCGGGTTATTCGTCGGGTTGGTCACAAATATAATTGTGTGTTCCAGATACCAACTCATGTAATCTGGAAGCATGGGTGGAAACCCTTCCGATATCCGGTCCCCAACCACTCTATTAAATCTGCGATTATCCCAGGAGAATACATAGGTTGCATGTTTGCTTCCCCACTCTGTATCCATTTGCCCGGTAAGCTTCTGTGTACGCAAAGTTAGGTGGTCTTCATGGCTAAGGGGAGGATTATCAGGCTTCCATTGGCTGAACCCGTACTGTCTAAGTACCCGAGACGGTGCGGGGTATTCCACCACTTGCATCCACACAATATAGCATTCACAATTCCAAGAATCCTCCCCTGCTAGACAATAATCCGGCAGAGAATCCCTTGCTTCTTCGTATGGACGCCGGACAAACTGTTGCAAAAAAATAATAAATTATTAAGCCATTGTACGGAATTCAGCAGTAATTTAATGTGACTTAATTCCTACCGAGTTCTCATGAAGCCTGGATAGTTGCGAGCGGATTCCGCGAAATCGTGTGGTACACGCCAGCTTTAAAATATAATTATGAAACACAATAATTAGCAAAATTAACATGTTTTAATAGAATCAATAATATGCACGCATAACATAGTACTTACATTGCACCATATGGGAGTCTTTCTTCTTCTTCCTGTTGTTCCCGTACAATTATGGGAGCAAATACCCGGAATCTGGTATAGGCCCACAACTGTAACAAATAAACACACCCACACATTTCATCGTCGTCCATTACTGCTGCTTTGCACAGGTTGCGATACAACCATGCCAACGCAGCACTATCCCAACTAAATGTCCCGCATTCATTGAGGTCCTCTAAGAACGGTAAAAAGGACAACTTCACATAACCGTTTCTTGTGTCAGCAAACAAAGAAGCAGACAACAGGATTAATATCACACAATGTGCGCGTTGTGTGATCTCGACCTCATTCGCGTCATCGGGCAACGGACCTGTGATTCTGTCTAGAACGTTGACGGTCGACATAGTGTTTCCCTTGAATGCGTTGGTTGTTATACCCAACAAATTGTGGACAGCTTGTGCCCGTTCCGCATCATTCCTCGCGTCAAATGGCTTCCCTGTCACCGCTCTACCATTAATAGGAAGACCCATTAGACATGCAACGTCCTCTAACGTCACTGTCACCTCACCGAATCGTAGGTGAAACGTGTTGGTCTCAGGACGCCATCGTTCAACGAGGGCAGCTAGCAACCCTCGGTCAATCTTGCGGTGACCGCACTCAAAAACTCCAAGAAAACCCGTCGTCCGCAGCATTGATTTAACACGTACATCCAACGGATGGTTCATAAGTTCCGCCCACAAGGATTGGTCCCCCCGTCTAAAATTAAGTCGCGGGAGCTCATTTCCTTCAAACAACATCGCAGTACGATGTCGTGATTGATCCCATAGAAGCTCATTGGAGCGAGGACCAGGGTTTATAAATGCCATAATTTCAGAGAGTATGTGATATAACGATTTTAGCTTTCAGAGAGTATGTGATATAAGGATTTTAATAGAGAGTATGTGAATCTGATATAACGATTGTAAACGTATCAACATATATAAAGAAGGTTTCTTATGCATGCATTTGCATGCACTTTGTTTTTAGTTGTCTGTACACTTGACTAATAGACTTGACGATTGCATGCCCCTTACTGACTAACATATTGACTAAGATATTGGGTGTGTGGTTGGGGGTGTAATGCATGTGAACCAGGTCTGCTCTTTCTTTTAATTCATATACACAACGACAAAACATAAGTTACAACATTAGCCCTTGGTCTATTAACTTAAAATTAAAATATACCCAAACCGCAAGACCATGATTCGGTTTCAGTTAAACAGAATTTACAACACTAGCCCTTCAACTATATGATAATATTCAACGTTTTTTGGCTTGTACAGGCTTGTGTCAGGTCCATTACTGAAACCGCAAGACCGTGACACGGTTTCTATGTAAACTTACAAAACATCCCCTTAAACTATCTAACTAACTACATAAATGCCCTCTGCCTTGTACAGACTCGTGTCAGATGCCATACAGAAACCGCAAGATGGTGTTTCGAGTTCAAGTTCCTCTCTCCTACTAAGCACAAGCCTCTCTCATCTCCCCTCCACCTAAGCACAAACCGCAATTCGGTCTTGCGGTTTCACCATTTGAGAAAATCAAGCCCTGACACCCTCCAAATATACAAAAAAAATGGTACTATAGCACTAGTTCGGCAAAAAAATCTTGATATGACTGTACATATTGGTTCTTAGTAATTATTCTAAACTTAGTGAGTTTTCGAAAACACTGTCTCTGGCTAAAGAAAATAATTATGGAAATTTCGACATGACAGTTGCCACTAAAACTTAAATTAAAAAGTAAAAATGTCACAGATCGATTAATGTCATCTAAATAATGAACGATTATAATATAAGTATCCACAAAGTCAAACTTCATAGATAACAAGTAGCACGTTAGCAGCCATAAATTAAATAAATACAAAATGTCACAGATTAATGTCATCTGATGTAGCATCAATTTTACCCTAACATTATTCTTTTTTACTTATAATTTAACTAGACTCTCGGAAGCTTTTCAGGATAGACAACTTTTAAAGGTGTGATTTTATTTTTTTGAAAGCAGTGATTTTAACCTATTATGTTTTGAATGAAAATAGAGATATCCTAGTTTGAATATAAATAATGACTTGTCTAGACATGATTAATAAATTACCTAAATACATTGTGTTTTTTTCTGTATGAATAAACCCCCCCCCCCCCCCCAAAGTCATTTTTCTCTTTTCTTGTATAGTGCTATGGTATGCGCTGGAAAGATAATAAAACGCTCGTTAGTTTGGTGTATTTTTTTTAAATCTCGTATATAAAAGTTATTAACGTTTAAAAATTGTGGTGGGAAACATGAGAGAGAAACAGAATTTTGAATGGAAATAAATACCTAGTGCCACGTGGCACACTTAAATAAATGATGACCTCATTGAGTGTCATGAGAGAGAAAAAGAATATTTTGAATGGAAATAAATCTCGTGTGAAAACACGGAAAGACTAAACCAACTAAAGTTGGAAATACATTTATTGATGGGTGTGCTTCTGCCTTTCGTAACTATTGATGTGAATGAAACAGCTAATGGTTATCCACTTATGTAGGAAGTAATAGATGATGAAAGAAACTTCTTATGGCAGCAGTAGTTTGCCCATTAAACAAAGCAAACCCATTATTAAAGAATCATCAAACAATCTTCGATGATGAGTTTTTTGTTATTAAGTTCTACAATATATGAGCATGTTTGTTTGGTTAAGATTTTGAGTTACTTTAACAATGGTGTGAACCTACTTTCTTTCTAAAGAAATATTCAAAATAGACCTATGTTTTATTGGTGTGCTGGTTCTTTTTATTTTGAGAATTTGTGAAAAAAAAAAAAAAACCCTTGTTTCATGAAATGTTGATAGCATTCATTTTGAATTAATAGTTAAATGATTGGCATAAACTATGATTGGTAAAATGCAGCATTTCTTTTTCGAACAGAAGAAATGTTTTTTTCTTGGTTTCCCATAGAACCCAACTTAATGTGCTCATATGCGAGTTATGATGTCCTAAGATGACTATAACCTGTTTCACCCGTTTGAGGTCAAACAGAACACAAATCTACCTATTATATGGAATAAATTGGAGTCTTGGGCGATTAAAAGTATCAAAGTGCCTTTGGCATATCGGTATCAAGGTGTTGGATAAAGTTTTGCCTTTCTATGTAGTCACGATTCAAATCCCATTAATGACAAAATTTAAGCCGTTAAAAAATCGAAAAAAGTCTACTTATTATTATAAGCTTAATTTGTAAAACTGTACCAATTAAGGATGATGAAGAGGTGATTGATAGTATGAAGGCTATAGAGGTGATCTCAATGTACCTGAAAATTCAAACACTCCCACTTTTGCAACGATGGTTCTTAGATTTCACATTGAAATATACGAATGTGTTATTAGATACTACCATTTCTATTTGCGTCCACGTTAGTGAAATCATAAGGTTCTAAAAATAACATTATATGATTCATTATGAAGGTGTTCCTTTTATTCCAAAGACTAGAAAATCAATCAAATCAGAAAGGCTGGAATAAGATTACAGTTTAAGGATGTTTCTGTTGTTATATTCAAGCGTACACGTTATTATATTTTCTGCATTATCACGTAAAGGAAACCTGTCACGTAACAAGCGTAAAAAAGCATAAGCACCCGTGGCAATGCGCGAACATTCTCACTAGTAATAACCAGTATCATACCAAACAAAATATAATTGGTAGTGATACCGAACAAAAACCCACTTTCATGATTCATGAATAATTTCGTTACTTTGAATTATTGAAGAGATTTTAATTTAATTTAATTTAACTCCCGTTAATTTCAATCATTATACTATGTATAATTTTAAACCAACATGAACAGTAATCACTATTCATAAAAAGTGTCAGCCAATTTTTTTTTTGGTTTTCACATAATAATTTAATGATAAATACATTATGTTTCACATTACAATACAAGAGTGTTTGGTGGTTTGGTGGTATGAGGCTCACTTCTCTAAAGAGGAGTTTGTGAGTTTGATTCTTGGCAGCCATTTTTTTTTTCACATAATAATTTAATAATAAATACATTATGTTTCATATATCAACACAAGTGTTTGGTGGTTAAGTGGTAAGATGTTCACTTTTCTAAATAGGAGTTTGTGAGTTTGATTCTTGGCAAGAGCATTCTTTTTTTTTCTTTTACACAATAATTTAATGTTAAATACATTTCATTTCATATTACAACATTAGATGGTTTGGTGGTTTGATGCTCACTTCTCTAAGATGGAGATTGTAAGTTCAATTATAGTATGTATAATTTTAAACCAACATGAACAGTAATCGCTATTCATAAATAGTGTCAGCCAATTTTTTTTTTTGGTTTTCACATAATAATTTAATGATAAATACATTATGTTTCACATTACAATACAAGAGTGTTTGGTGGTATGAGGCTCACTTCTAAAGAGGAGTTTGTGTGTAACAACCCGATCAGGAGGGGGCTGGACGTTACGACAGTTTGGTAACAGACTTGCACAACGGAAGCAACGATAACAAATATTTGAATGTTATACAATTTCTAATCCAAAAATATAAATACATAACTAAAATAAATAGTCTAATATTTAAGCAGGGACGAAACGCGGCGGTCGTCGAAGCAGTTAACGGGTTGTTATCCGCTAGCCAATCCAATCTCTACACGTCCATAATTCTAGAGGCTCTAATCCGCGATGTTTATAACTCAATCTTCTATCACGATAATCTCTATTCCAACCAAGCAAATATATACATCGTCTTCACGATCGTCCAAATGCAGTACCTGAACACATGCTTAAAAAGAGTTGGGTCAGCAATTACGCTGGTGAGTCCGTATAAGTAGTAAAGTGGATCCAAAACAAGTTTTATCATTTCGCAAACAAGTTTACACAGTTTAAACAGATAACACACGTGATGTACAAGCGACACCTCAACCCTAACATGGACTCTATATACTGCCACTATAGGTCCTGGCAAAATATATGCCGCAATGGTCTTTCACCTTAGTGGAGGGTTTCCCGGGTCCCTAAGTCCCGAGTCCACCTTGCGTGGGGGATTCCCCAAGTAGTACTACCCATATATTAAGTGGCTTACCTCTAAGTTAATGAGTGTCAGTAATATCCGGCAGTCTGTATCTTGTCATATCAAACAGTTTACACAAAACAATTTACACACACAAGCATGTATTCACCCCAAAACGTTTAAAACAGAAAAAGGGGAGTGGTATACGAACTCACCTTGGTAGCGTATCACATCATGTCAAGCTACACAGTCGTATGGTATTCCAAATCCGGAGCCCACCTATGGTTCACATATAATGTCTTAATAAATCACAAGCATTAGTGTGTGTAACCGTGTATCGTGACTACACGTGTGGGCGACTAGGACTTCTAGTTATTGTTATCTTATTGTAATTGTCCGAGCTTTATACTTGGTGTTTAAAGGTCACATATTTGTCTTATGAAATCGGGTTATCTAAGTCTCATATGATTAATCGTATCCAAGAGTCCGAGTGCGTGTATATATATAGATCTACTCATCTCGCCTATCGTCCGCCGTCCCATATGTCAAGCGTAATACCTTGTGTCCTATATACATACATTGTTTGTTACTTCGTAGGTTCAAGTCTTGCATATTTTGATATTTTAGTTGTTAATAGAATCGCCTAATTGTCCAATATCCAACTAGTGGTACATAATCTATGTATTAACTTATGGTCTCACATCCAATGGTTTGTAGTTTAAATTAATGCCTTAAGGCCCGATGTCCTAGTCGTTTGTCCCACACTTCATTGCCTCGTCAAATTGTTTAAATTATGTTTTATGCCTCATGACCATGGGTCACATTTCTAGCCTCGATGTCTCAAATCACCAACCTATGTTTTTATGTGATTACGATGGATCATTAATACCTTCAAATTCAAATAACACGACTTTCATTTATATTAACATCTAAGGTTTATATTGGTGTCGTATTATTGCGCAAGTCATTTGTCCGTCTAATTCCTCATTGTACATACACTATATATTCTACATACAAGTCCGTCAACTAGTTTTATATGGTCAAGTTGGTCCCATGAGCTAGTCAAGTCCCACACGTGTATTCGCGTATATACTATTAAGTTAACTCAAAACTCTCAATAATATATCTCTGTACTATCTCCTCTCCCTTACTGAGTTGACTGGATTGGTTAAAGTTGACCGAGTCAACTGGGTTGACTCGGTTCTTGATCCCTCATTACCGGTCCGTTACAGTTTCTTGTCGAACACCCACTGTTGGTTTATCCCATTTTCACCTTAAATCCAATCGCCTAATAATAACCATCATTTGTTACCATCTACATAAACATGAAATCCCTAGCCTGAACAAGACCTCCATTGTCGGACCACAATCATCAACCACTGATAACCATCACCACCCTAAAGCCTTCATCGGAACCCTAAACCTCCGCCGCCGCCTTTTCTGTTCTAAACCCTAGCCGCTGACGCCAACCTCCGAACCCTAGACCACCTGCTCACTGCTAATCGACCACCACCATCGTCCTCCTATAACCACCATTCAATACTCTAATCCTTGTCGAAGAAAGGGGCTGCGCCATCATCATGAACCATCAACATCATCACTTTACTTAACCAATCATCAAAATCAATAGGAAACAAAGGTTTGGTTTACCTGAGTTTGATGACGGTTCGGTCACAGAGGCCATCCCGCTGAAGCCACCACCGGTTCCCCTTCCCCATTCTCTCTCTTCTGCTTCTATCTCTCTTAAATCGGTCTCTCTCTCTATACCGTATGTATAGGTGTGTGTGTTTGGTTCTCATCAGGAGGTAAGGAATGGGTTGAGTGGGTATATGTAGGTAGATAGCGATGGTGGCGGCAGCACCACCATGGCTTCGCCGGAAGCCACCGTGCTCCTTCCACCGTGACTCTCTCTTTCTCTCTCTGTCTGATTGTGGGTGTATGTTAATGTGTGTTAGAGAAGATTTGAGTTATAACAGTGGGGTGTAGATACGTGTGTTTTTATAAAAGAGTGGGGGGGTTGGTGTCACAAGGAAGAGAGGACATGTGTCCTCTCTTGTGTGACTCACCCAAATTTGGGTGGGTTCGTTTTCAGGTTCTGACTCGGCCTCGTAACGCGTATTCGTGTATAATAGTTCGTGTTTTAGTTTCATACCAAGACATATGGTTTATTATTCACCTTTGGTCGTTTATTCATTACTCCCTCCGTCCCATTAGAAGTGTCCACATTCCCTTTTTTATTTGTCCCATTTCATGTGTCCACTTTCAAAAATTAATAGCTAATTTCCAAATTTACCCTTAAAACACAACTAAAATAAACAAAGAATATGATGGACCCACCTATGACATGGGTATTATTGTCATATGCCAAACAAAATAAGACAATCATTTAATATGCCTAAAACTTTGTGTTTTTCAAACCAAGACACTTTTAATGGGACGGAGGGAGTATAAAATAGCAATATTGCGCGAAAAATTCCGGGCCCTAAAACCGGGGTGTTACATTGTGAGTTTGATTCTTGGCAGCCATTTTTTTGGTTTTCACATAATAATTTAATAATAAATACATTATGTTTCATATATCAACATAAGTGTTTGGTGGTTAAGTGGTAAGATGTTCACTTTTCTAAATAGGAGTTTGTGAGTTCGATTCTTGGCAAGAGCATTCTTTTTTTTTTCTTTTACACAATAATTTAATGTTAAATACATTTCATTTCATATTAGAGCATTCACAACCCATCCCCTATTCTTAAAATTTAAGAAAATCCTACAAAAACTCACTCCATCCCAACCCCTTTCCCCATACCCCATTTTTAAAATTTACAAAAAACCTATGTTGAGCCCCATATATGGGGTCTTCCATCCTTCCCCCATATCATTTAATAATAATAAAATAATACAAATGAAAGGTGGAGTGAATTAATGTTGGTTGTAAAAAAATAAAATAATAATAAAAAAAGCTTATAGGGGATATGAATGGGGAATGGGATGTGAGAGATTTTGCAAAAATGAGTGGCAAATTTAGAAAACTACGATTTTTCCTTAAATTATATGGTTGGGGATAGGGGATGGGTTGTGAATGCTCTTACAATATTAGATGGTTTGGTGGTTTGATGCTCACTTCTCTAAGATGGAGATTGTAAGTTCAATTCTTGGCAACAACACTTTTTTTTCTTTTACACAACATTATTCATTATTAAATATAACTGGTTCCACTTAAAATCACAAATTATTTTGTGGTGTGGTGGTTTCAGGTCTACATTTCTAATTGAGAGGTCTTATGTTTGAGACCGGCTAGGGGTGCTTTTTTTTTTTTCATTTTCAAGGCATTATTTCATGTTAATTTAAACGGTTTCACGTAAAGTCACAGGTTGGGTTGGTGGTGTAGCGGTTTGAGGTGCACTTTTGTAATGAGTGTTCGTAGGTTTGAGATTGGGTGGGGGCATTTTATATTTTTTTCTCCACATCATTATTTCATTTTAAACATAGTTGGGTTGGGAATAAAACACAAATTGGGTTGGTGGTGTAGCGGTTTGAGGTTCATTTTCCCCAGTGGATGGTTTTAGGTTCGAGACCTGGTTTGAGGGAAAACTTTTTTCTAGATTTTTTTTGTGGTCGCTTAAGCTAACATTGTCGCATTAGTACCCTAATAAACCAAGACAATAATGACAGCGAACGCGCGGCAACGCGCGCGGAGAATAAACCTCGTTAATCATTAGTTTGTAGAAATACTATTCCTTAAACAAGTTGACCTCCGTCTCCAACACGCCGAAATTGAAAAAATAACAATATCATATTCGTCAAACCTGTAACCGCGTTGAATTTTCAAGTCTTCCATTTTCATATTATTATTATTCTTCTTCATCCCTTCATAATATCCTAATCCAAATTCACTCCAATCCTTTTCTCAATTCATAAACTAACAACAACAATAATAATAATAATAATAATATTAACTCCCAACCACCATGTTACGGTGGTTCCCGGCAGCCTTCTTCTTCTTGTTCCTCCATGGCTACAACTCCCAACAAACCTACGTCAACAACCGCCAACTCGACTGCAACAACAACTACACCACCGCCTCCGGCTACACCTGCAACGGTCCCACCACCTGTCTCTCCTACATCACCTTCCGATCACAACCACCACTCTACAACACTCCCACCTCCATCGCCACCTTATTAAACTCTAACCCAACCACCATCACCTCCCTCAACAACTTCTCCTCCATCTCCGCCACCATTCCTGCCGACACCGTCGTTGTTGTTCCGATCAGTAACTGTTCTTGCTCTGATGGCCGTTTGTTCTATCAGCATAACGCTAGTTATGTGCTTAGAGGGACTAATGAGACGTATTTTTCTGTTGCTAATAATACTTATGAGGGTCTTAGTACGTGTCAGGCCAGGCTATGATTGCTCAGAATCCGTACAATTTTAGGAGTTTAGCTGTTGGGAATAATATTACGGTTCCGATTAGATGTGCGTGTCCGACAGCCAACCAGACAGCCGCCGGAATAAGGTATTTATTGACTTTTTATTTATTTATTTTTATTATCCGCTATACGCTCTCTATTTGGCAATATGTGCTCGATATAGGGGGTCTCAAAAGTCAAGATTACTTTATAATGTTAAGACTTTTAAATGCCTTCTATACACGCTTCAAAGCGTATAGAGGGTGTCGAAATAAGCTTTTGAGGTGTTGAAATAGGACAATCCTATGCTTACTTATTCTTTTTGTTTACGCTAACTTTTACACGACTTATTCTATCGAAGCGTATAGAGGGTGTCGAAATAAGCTTTTGAGGTGTTGAAATAAGACAATCTTATGCTTACTTATTCTTTTTGTTTACGCTAACTTTTACACGACTTATTCTAAGTTAATTAATAAGTTTATGTTTTCTTATTTCGTTTACATGCTAAGTCTCACACACACACCATCTAATTCTACTTCTAAAACTAGGTATCTACTTATTTTTTTAATGGCGAACTCACACAACGTTTAATTACTCTTCAAAAGCTATAGGTATCCGGTTACTTTTGTTTTTACCGGCTATCTAACGCACCTATGATTATAGTATTTAAACTATGTGTATCCGCTTACTTTTTGTTTACCAACTAACTCAGGCACTCTCTAATTTACTACTTATAGTATAGGTATCTACTTACATTTTCTTTTACCAACTTACTCACATACTCTTTAATCCTGTTAGCTTGATAAATTTCCGGCCCACCAAAAGCCCTTGGGAGGTCGGTTACTGGAGGAGCTAGATACACGACAACGGTGTCGGCCGACACCATTTAAATTTGGTATTACTTGTAACGTGTAATAGAAAAAATTCGAGCGACACAATTGTTGATCCGAAATATAAAATGAGAAAGACTAACATCACTGTAAACCTAGGTATTGAAAAAAACAACACCATAGGAAAACATTCCTGGCTCCGTCACTGTGTCGGTTAGGGATCCTTAATCAAGCTGGATTGGGATTCTTATTTGAAATTTGAATCATGGACTCATGGTTGTTATCTAGCAAGTCGATTAGGATAGCAATTAGTACAAGAGACATAGGTTGGAATTGCTTAACCACTAAATAACGTGTTATGGTACTCATGTAATTAGTTTTTGAGTTATTTTTCTGATTATTAGACTTGATTTGTTAGATTTATCCACAATATGGATTCTTTGACTTGAAATTATACTTTGAAACTATAGGTATGCTAATATTTCTAAAACCATAGGTATGTGCTTATTTGTTTTACAGCTTTAACTCACACACTCTCTAATTCTACTTGTAGGTATCTGCTTACTTACCTCATCACATGGGGCGATACATACGAATATATGTCGAATCTGTTTGAAGGTGTTGATGTTCAGGGTATTTTAGATGCTAATGAGCTCACAGCATCGCATATAATCTTCCCATTTACACCGATTTTGATTCCACTTAGAAGCACGCCATCAAGAATCAACATTACTACAAATCCAGCACCGCCGCCTGCCCCACCGGTTATTCCAGTGGCGCCTGGCAGCGATGATGGTGGTTCTTCCAGCAAGTGGGTTGTTGTCGGGGTTGCAATCGGTGTTGGTTTGCTCCTAATTGTTACCTTGTCCGGGGTTCTTGTCTGGTGCTTTAGAAGAAGGAAGACTCAGAGTCTCCCTCTGACAAAACACTCTCCAACCACTGCGTTAATCCCACCCGAGAGTAATACTAATTCGTGGTCAATCTCTACGGAAGGCGTTCGAATTGCGGTTGGATCGTTGACGGTTTATAAGTATGAGGAGCTACAAAAGGCTACTGGAGATTTTTCTGAAGAAAATAGAGTGAAAGGATCTGTTTACAGGTATAGAATAATGAAAACCTCGTAAAGTAATATATATATATATATATTTGATTAACTATTTATAATAGTATAAATACAATAAACTCTAACTAATATCTGGTACCAACAGGGGGGTTTTCAATGGGGATTCTGCGGCGGTGAAGATTATGAAAGGGGATGTTTCCGGCGAGATCAACATACTAAAACAGATTAATCACTCCAACATAATCAGACTCTCTGGATTCTGTTTGCATCAAGGAAATACCTATCTGGTTTACGAGTTTGCTGACAACAGTTCGCTTAGCGACTGGCTCCATTCGACCACTAAGAGCACAAAATATGATTCGGTTTTGGAATGGAAACAAAGAGTTCAAATCGCGCATGATATAGCTGATGCATTGAACTACTTGCACAATTTTGTTACTCCACCATACATTCACAAGAATTTAAAGAGCAGCAATGTGTTGTTAGACGTTCATATGCGAGCGAAAATAACAAACTTTGGGCTCGCTAGAAGCGTGGAGGAAACTAACGATGGAGAACTTCAGTTGACTAGACATGTTGTTGGGACATATGGTTACATGCCACCAGAATACATCGAGAACGGTTTGATCACCCCTAAAATGGATGTATTCGCTTTAGGGGTTCTGATTTCCGAGCTGCTTTCTGGAAAAGAAGCCGCTACTCGTTCACTAGATAATAATGGAGATGAGAAGGATGCAACAGAGTTGCAGGAGAGACAGCTGTCGGAGATGGTAAAAGATGTGGTTCAAGGAGGGGATAACGTGAGGGAGAAGTTGGCGGCGTTTATGGACAGTAGGTTAAGCGGCGAGTATCCAGTTGAATTGGCGTATTCTATGGCAGAGATTGCTAGTAAATGTGTGGCAGCTGACCTAAACGAACGTCCGTCTGTGGCAGAGGTGTTTGCTACACTGTCTAAGATATTGTCTTCCTCTTTAGACTGGGATCCATCTGATGAACTTGAACATTCAAGGTCTCTTAGTCATGGCAGATAAAGGGGATACTATTTAACTATTGTAATACATTGTTTTTTTTATAATATTAGTGTTTTGAGTATTAATTAAGAGAATAAAAAGGATGTTTTAGTGTTGTAAAATACATCAAGACAGAGCATAAATCCAGTTCTATATGGCATCAGGTCCTATTCTTAGTGTGAGTCCTCATAGTCCGGTTTTGGACCCAGCCAACTCAAAGCCTACATAAAACCAGTGAACCGAATGTTCAAATTCGCATCGAGTTCTTCAAATCTGTTTCGAGTTCGAATCGCTTGAAATGTTGAAACAGACTAAGCCATGTAAACCTTAATCCACTATTCAAAGTACTTAAAACAAATCTATACATTCTAAAACTTACTAAAAAGATATAAGAAAATTATTCAAGATTCACAAATGCACAAAAAAAGAAAAAGTCAAAAATCAAACAGATAGTCTCCCTTCAACTGTGTCTCGATGAATCGCGTATCGAAATATACAACTCTGGGACAGCCAGTATACACATTTTTCGGGTTTACCTTTGATGCTCGTTTTCATCAACTTCTGTTGACTTTCGGATAAACATGCGTTGACTATTTCCAAGAGGCTTGCCATGCTCATTGCCATATCTTTTGCAAAAAAATATAAGATTTTTGGTAAGTATATTCTTGTTTCTTTGTTCACATAAACCGTTGCTCGTATAAACTCTTCTTTAGCAAGCCTCAGATCCTGGAAAATAGTCTTGGCGTTGTAGACCCGAACCTATTACCAAAATGGTTTCAAAAATAAGTTAAGAGGTGGCATTTTGACCCGTTTACTAATGAGAAGAATGTAACATCAGAAATATTTACATACCGCAGGGTCGGAAAATGACCCTAAAGAAAGGGCAAAATGGACAAGTGGCTCCGGATATTCGATGGCATAAATATGTTTATTAGGCTCCATCTTTAGCTTCCTTCCAGGAGATAACAATGACTGTAGCCACTGCATTTATGCTATGTTAGTTAAGGTACCATAAAAAAATTCCAATCAATTATAGACTATTTTTCTTAAATTCTCCATTCATCATCTTGTGGAATCCGCAAAACAGTTGCAGTCGAAACAAATGAATAAACATATTAAAGACGTTAAAATACAGATAAGAGACAAACCGGTGCTCTAAAGTGCGATTTGATTCCTAATATAGAGATTTGTATAATATATGCATTGATGGAGTGCCCCCCTATGCTATAAGTTGCCTGAAATACAAGATTATAATCCCGCATAAAATCGTTAATCATGGTTAACAAATAATCATTATATGGTTTATGAACATATGAAAAGAAATAAAAAAATGCTTATGCTTTACCTTTAAAATGGAATTACTTTTTGTGTTGTTATGTGTTCCATATGCTAAATAAGCCTGCAAGAAACAAGCACATGACAATATCTCAACAAGTGCAGAATAAATCAAATAATAGATCTATCTGGTTTTAATAATGTGAGCCCCATTGTAAAAAAAATGAATCTTTTCCCTTTTAAAAGGTCCTAAGAACTGCCACCTTTCTTTTTTTAGAATGTTTCATGTCAAAGTTAACCACCGGTTAGCAGCGTATTGGTGGGCCCTGTGAGTTTTTTTGATAGGTTCTTACGGTCACAATAAAATACACCGTTATGGAAGGGTATTTTAGGCGTTTTGACAAATAGTGCGTATAAGTGAGAAGAATATAGAGAAACAAAGAACCTACATGCATGACCAAAGCATTGTGAATGTTGATCCAAAACGCAAGCTTTTGTTCGCGCTTCATTTTCCCAGGGTCGACACTCTCAAGTTTCTTTACCAGTGTTCTACATCAATTAAAATTTGAATCAATTAGAGATAGGAAAAAATGTAAAATGAATAAAAACGGATGAAAGCCGGTGCAGTTTAATAATAAAGTACCTGTATTTTTTTAGCATCCTTGAAGCATAATTGAAACCATCATCATCTACATTTATTTTCAAAACTTCAATCATATTAGCATTCGGACCTCTTTCGTCATTTAAGTTGTTGTGTTTACTGTCCCATGTGGGTTCCTCACTGCAAAGAGGACTCCATGTATCAGAAAGATTTCGGGTACGATTTGTACCCGATGAAGATAAAGATGAAGCAGAAGAAACCAACGGTCCAGATTGAGGTTGATTTTGGTCCCCAAGCTTGCAGTAGATCAAAGAGATACATCTTATTATGTCTTCAGAAAGTTTATCCGGCCCGTCAAGGTCATTATTAGCACAAGAGGATCCAAAGTGCTCCCCAAGACTACAACGAGCCGTTTTTCTCTCCTGCGATTAACGGTCATAATAAAACGGTCGTGTCAGAAAGGTTAGGTAACGGGTCGGGCTTCATTTCTTGTAATGGCTGAGTCATATACGATTACAAAAATTGTATAACCGAATACCATTAAGAGGTTTTATGCATTAAAAACGCACCTTGACCAACTTTCAATTTGTTTCCTTTTTAGATAACTTTTTTTTATTACTCTACCGCGTTGAACGCTAATTTGCGACTTTAGTGATTAGTGCAATACTTACTTTTCTAGATGATGAATTCGAGACGGAAGAACTAATTTGATGATTTAAACTCGTGAATCCCTCACGAGGAGTTGAAAGTTGACCATGATAACCACTTGACCAACCATCAGAGTTGACTTTAAAGATTGACTGATCAGCAACAGTTTGTAGTTGTGATTCTATCTTATACTCTGAAGATGACTTCTTGATTTGTACACCATGAACATGCGGCTGAAAAGCTGTGCGGTATAACGAAAGTAGATACCGTTCCAAATGAAGTATTTCCGTTTCAAGAGAGGTGATTTCCTTCACCAATTCCATCGATGACTGCACCCAAATCACCAACAAAAGCATGATTATAGAAATATGACTTTGGTTCACAAATAGTTCAAGATTGCTACTTGTGATGAACATATTAACCTTTGAATTTGTACTATTTGAAGCATTGGAAGAAAGTGAACTAGAACATGGCGTCATCTCTGACTCTGACCAAACCGAGGATTGATCAAGAAATATCTTCCCCAATTTTGCATCCTGTGTCGAAGATATAAACTCAAAACGTAATTTTTTAAAAACCGGATAGCAACGGTGTGTATGTTTTAGGCTTGTATTTCGCCATCATAATTCAAGAGACCGCGTTGTAAATTCAAAAAACCAAAGCTACAAAATGCATCACATCACTTCTATTTGGGATTTTTGGGGCATGTCAAAAACATTGTGACTCATTTTGGAATGATTTAAAGTTACAAACAACACAAAGATTCCCTTATTTTGTCATTGTTGAATGGTCCTTTTACCATTTGGGAAACAAACAAAACTCTTTCCTAAAAAAGACAATATTTTTAACAACTTCACATGTATTTTTGTTAATCTTGTGATATAGAGGTCAAAAAATATGAAATTTAGAACAATGGAAACAAGTCAACAACCATAAGCTCAAATAAAAAACAATTAAAAAAATATTAGATGAAGAAGCCATTGAAACAAACATATAATAGGTCACTACTTTGTTTCATGCAGAGAATACTTACAGGCTTTAAATTATATGAAGCTCTTGGTGCCATATCTAACACACCATGATCATCTTTGCTTATCTGCCCATTATTCCAAGAACAACTGCAAAAACAACCACACAACATGAGAATCAAGTCACAAGAAAACAAAAACAAACATTTTCAATAAACCAGCAAAAACACATTTGTGAATGATTGAAAAAATGGGTTGATCAAAAACTGATTAACCAAACTGAAACCGAAACAACCGATAAAACCACACCAAAATGACTGACCCAACATAAAAAAAACGACGGTTCGGTTATACCTCACGCCAAAACCAAATCGTGACGAACCAAACCGAACCCACCTTTCTTTGGTCCAAATTCATTATTTTGGACCAAAAGTTTCATTACCAAAGTCGCTAACAAAAAGTTTGGCTAAAAGTTTTACTTCTAATTTCATTATTTTGGGTCTTTTTTTTTTTTTTGAGTAAACATTTTAAGCCCATTGTATAACTGAAAACTGACCCATATGGAAAACTGAAAACTGACCCATATTTATATAACAAAATTTAATTTTATATCCACGAAGCAAATTACAGAAGAATAACAGGTAGGCGGGCAACAAGCTGCGCCGCCACCCATATGAAAAACCGAAAACTGAAAAACATCGGTTTCCTAAATCAGAAAAGCCAAAATTTAATGGTTTTAGCTCAAAACCGACCCATAGTTAAACCAAACCCATATGTAATACCAAAATACATGAGTTTCCTAAAACCAAAAACCGAACTTTCAATTTTTTTATTCTGTTTGAGCCAAAACGACCCATAACCGAAACGAACCTACACAAAATACCGAAAAACATCAGTTACCTAAAACCGAAAAACTGAAATTGCAAAAGAATGGTGGGTAAACAGACAACAAGTTGTGCCGCAACCCCTTTTGAACGAATTATTATTAAGAGACTTAAGTTTCTATCTAAATAACTGGTTCAGTCTGCGCTCAAAACCGACCCATTGACACACGTAAAGCTTAGATTTTTATCAAAATAGACCGAACCAAACCGAACCATGAACACCCCTAAATGAAACAAACAATTCCCAGTTAATCTAAAAGCAAAATAATAAAAAGATTACCCCTGAAAACTGGAATGGCGGGAGGAGAGAGGAGAAAGAGGTGGAGTGGAATCACAGTTAAGTCTCAGCATCTTAATAATAATAATAATATTAGTGTAGTTGCTTAGTGAAGAAGATGAGTCACCGACAGTGTATGGTGAGAAGCAATAACTGCATTACAGAGAGTAACTTACGTGCAGAAAAAGGCATCAAAACCAATGTTGGGATCAGAAATAACAGATAATAAGAAAAGAAAGGAATGATGTTGGGAATTGAAGAGGGGTTGGGTTATTTATTATTATGAGGGAAGAGAAGAGACCTGTAAATAAGGTAAAGGGGAACCCACAATGGTAATGGTGATGGTGATATCAATCATCATAAATATTAAATATAGATATGGAGTTGAGTTGAGTTGACTAGAGTAGGTGTATGATAATATGATATTATCAAAAGATTTTGGAGGGTAAAAACTACTGTAAAAGACTAAAAAGGTGTTGGTTTTTGATTGAAGATGAAAATGTGTTTTTAGAGAGAGAAAGAGGAGAGAGAAGGAATTGAATAATGTGGCATTGGGGTGGGGGTGAAGACCACGAAATGCTGTCTGAGTGTGTACCCTGCCTTCTTGTTTGTTATTTATGAAATGTATAATATAATAATATTGGGATTTGGATTATCATTTTTATCTCAAATTCATTTGTTGTATAAGTTTCATAACTTTATTGTTTTCTTTATGTTTTTTGGTTTCATTTTTCTAGTTTTCATAACTTTTTGTTTAACCATGAATAAATTGTTAGTGTGATCTAGGCATATGAGTGTAACTGCCGAGACATGCCTATGTGTCGAACGTATCACTAGTCAATAGTTGTTGTCACTCTTCTGATGACTCCAATACAGGATAAAACCAGTGACCCAGATTAAAGAAGCGGGATGGATTGGCTTGTCCCCTACAATGGGGACGCCACACAGGGATTGAAAGATAACTCCGTGATAAAGTGGTATCAGAGCAGAACGATTCTCGGGTATTTTGGAACGTGGCTTATCCCAAATGTGCATTGACCGACCAAGTATAATTATGCAATGGTGGTGGGAGAAAACCAAGTATGGGGCCACTTCGGCGACGATCTTTGTACACCGCAAGTATGGGATTGTGAGCTCCGCCCTAGTATGGTGCCAAAAAGCCCTTTGTGTTCGAGTTCAAAAACTATGGTAAGCAGTGTCGTAAATATAACCAGGAGAAGAAAATATGATTAAAGAAGTACCGTAACATAACGCTGCTAATCTTCAAGTTCCCTATATTCCTGAAACAACTGGCAGGCACCTTGACGCAAACACCAAAAACTAACAGATGCAAAACTTGAACCGACATGAAAGAAGATCATTGTTGTTGTGCTACCAGGTGTTCCACTTAACTAGAGTGAATTATGCTCTATCATTCAGGGTGATGCATGATCCTTCGGCGACAAGCAAGTATGGGATTGCGGGCATGCACGAGGACGTGCATGAATTGGTAGTGGGAGAGTGTCACGGACCAAATATTTGATAGTCACAATGTTGTGGTTTGTGCTTAAGCGCTTGGGTTACTACCCGAGTCCTGGACATCATCAGGAAACGTCCTCAGCATAATAAGGCAGGTGTACGTGCCGAGACATGTCTATGTGTCGAACGCACCACTAGTCGAGATTTATTGTTGCTCTCCTGATGAGTCAAAGGCAGGACGAAACCAGTGACCCAGATCAAAGAAGCGGGATGGATTGGCTTATCCCCGAAAAGGGGACACCACACGAGGATCGAAAGATAACTCCGTGACATTAGGCAGTGAAGTCAGTTTTATCGGGGTTTTCCTAACAGCGACGACTGCCATTCGGTTTCAGCATTCAATTTGTGAAATAGGTTTATGCTACCAAATGATTAGGCTTCAACATTTGGCTCAAATTGAATGAAAGTGAATTGTGTATTTCTCTATCAAAACCCCAAGTGATCTAGGCTTTAACTTTTGGTTCAAATTGAATGAAAGTGAAGAAACAACGGGTATAATTACCTTGAATAGCGATGATTATGGTTTGAACTCGTGGTTGTTATAGGGTATATTCCTTTGCACCACACTCGACCTTGAACCAACCTATAAGAGAATAACAAGTGGGCCGTACGATGGGAGGCGATTGCTAGGTAGTCGAAAATGACTCCAACGTACAGACACAAAAATGGTGTTGGCTTACTTGGTGTAACATAACATGTTTATACAAGGAGGGGTGGCCTCCTTTAAATAGAGCATGCATGGGCCAAACATCACTAACCCTTAACCCGTCGTGGGCTCTCGCCTTGTTACAGAGCCACATGGCGCGACTGGAGTGGCTATAGGCGGGTACTTTTCTAACGGGCGGAATGGTTTGACTTATGGAGGCGTCTGACGTGGAGTCTGATGGGTTGTAGGGCAACGCGTGGTGTACAGTGCCTCTGATAGCACTATACATGTTATGGCTTCAGCATGTTCAACATGGAAGTTGTCATGTCACTGTAGTTGTAAGGGTTGTTTATCTAACCCTGCCATGCGTCGTTTTCTGATTGGCTCGGCATGCGCCTAGACTCTGACCAGATATTTCTGATTCAGGATCTTCCATACGTAATTGTACTTGCATACATGATGTGCATGTATGTATTTATCCTCCTTTTTGCACATTTATTATGCTTTTATCCTCATAAAACATAGCTAAATCGTTTTTAAGAGGTAAATGCAGGTCTTTGGAAGCAACAAGCAAAAAGGAGCAGAAACTGGCACAAAGGGAAGGAAATTGAAGACTTTGTAGACCAACAACAGATGGTGCACAGCTGAGCTCCGGTCGTGCACGAACGTGCTCATGCCCAAGTCTACCAGTCAACATTTCTAAGTCAACCAGAGTGAAGAAGTCAACTTGCACGGTCGTGCTCATCACTTGGCATGGCCGTGCACTCCTCAAACGTGCTCCCCAAGGCACCAAGACTGGCAAGTTGAAGGACAAGCACGGGCATGCTCACCTATGAGCATGACTGTGCTCCTCAACAAACTCGACAGAATCTGCCGAGAAGGACTATGGACTGCCTCAGATGTTTGGCACGACCGTGCACCTCCTGTAAACTCTATAAAAGGAGACTTCACTCTTCATTTTGGCATCCCATTCCACCCGATTCCTTCCCACATGTCTGTTGTTTTAGGGTCTTGTGAGTGACCTTTGAGCTTAGGATCACTCCATAAACACTTTAATCAAGTGAGCCTCGAGAGAAATCACATGTGATACCCCGCATTTTCAAGTTCATACTTTGACCAAACTCTAGTTAACTTGAACTTACATTCACAATATTCTACTTAACTAGGGTTAGTTAGGTGAGTCACACATTGCACAATTATAGGTTAATAACTGCAAAAACATTAATTCGGGGAATTACCAAACTGCATACATGAATATCAAACCTTAAACGTTGGTGAATTGGCAAAATGGTAAAATGCAATTACTGTGTTTGATGTGTTTGAATTTTTGTGTTATTACGTGATTATGTGAATTTACGTGATTAAACGTTGTCGGGTCGGTAACCGGGACAGGGTGGACCGGGACCCGAAACTATTATATGAACATCTTGGATGCTTTATGGTTTATTAATAATAAGGTAATTATTATTAATAAGTTTATAATATTAAAAAATAAAAAGAAAACAAAAATAAGGAAATAACCCTCCCCCGCAGAGCGCGGAGGGGAAGGGTTAATCCTCAGCGGTCCACGAGGATTAATAAATTGTTTTCCATGTTTTTGGACGCGCTACAGAGCGTGGGGAGAAAGGCTTCTCCTCTGCGGTCCGCGAGGCCTTATCTGATGAGCCCAAGTCAGTTAAACACCTATTTAAACATGTTTTAACCCACTTTTTATTATAATAACAACCCTAATTCGTCTCTAAACATCCCATGTGAATAAAACAACTCTCAAACACCTTCTTTGGCTCAAGAACACTATTTGTGAAGTTTAAAGGTGTTCGGTTTGATTGATTCAAGAGCTTTAGGTATAACTTTGATTCTAATATGTTTTAATCTCTTTCATTATGCTTTAAAATCAACAACACAAGTTTGTTTAGATCTGGTGTGAGTCTTTTATAACTAAAACATGGATTTTATAAAGATTAAAACATGATTAATAATGTGTTTGTGAGTTATTATGATGTATATTGTATGAAACTTGCATGTTAAGGAATATTGATGATCTAGAGTTTGTAGAGATTGATATTCATGATGAATCTTGCATGGTGGATCTGTTATATGTTATTAATATGTTTTATGTTGTGTCTATGATCTTGTTCAAGCAATATTGTGAATCTAGGGTTTGTTAATAATGAGATTTTGGTATGTTTAAAAGTGGACAGATTGTATGTAGTAACTTGTAGGACAAGTAATGTGGTTTTGAAGTGTTTGTTTTGGTTGTTACTTGGTTCTAGCATATTGGTTATGATATTAGGTTTTCAGAATGTGCAAGTTTGTATGATTTGGACATTGTTTGATACGTTTATGGAATTTTATACAAACAAAGGTCAAAACTGTTTTTCGGATTTGTAAAGTGAGTCAACTTAAAACGTCCATAACTCGAGGTTTACACGGAGTTAGGTCACAAATTTTGGGCAGTAGATAGATACATGAAATTCGAGATTTTTCCAAGTGGATTCATCCCATTTGGATGAATCTATTATTTTTAAGATTTTTTCTCGTAAACTGTCTTAAATAAAACGTTTTCAAAACCTAGTTGTAGTAAACGATTTTTCATAATTTTTTAGCATGGTTTGCTCATGAATCAAAAATAGTGACATAACAACTGAACATATAGGGATGTTCTGTAAAATTTTGTGAGTCTAATATGATGGTAATTCTTTCTATCTTTTCTTTGTTTGACGAACTAATTAATCAATCAATTTAGTATTTGGTCTTGTGAGTGTTTTGTTAGGAGTGGAGGGACTTATGAGTGTACCCGTGGCGTGTAAAAACCCTCACACTTGTAAGCTAACCTAACTCCACGTGTAGAGATTAGCCCATTTGTGAATAGAAATATTCACACTTTGTGGTTTGATCCTCAACTATCAAAACTTCACTTAGGGTCGGTACGATCTATATACTCCATCCTAGTGATAAGCCAAAACTTGGTTGAGTGACTTAGCTACTTGGTTTATGTGTTAACTTTGGTGCAAACCAAGAATTGGCAAACTTATGTTAGAAGTAAACAGTCTTTATTTACTTCTATTATTATATTGCTGCACAATTAATAATAGGCCAATCACTTTTTGAAAATTTAATTAATTCAAGTAGGGAATGAGCGTACGCGGGAGGCGAAGTCGCCTCTACCATGTCAAGTGGTAGTTTGTTGGCCATGCTACGGCCGCCAGCAAATTATTCATAAAAGAATAGAGTCGTTAGATGTCAATATCGCAACTTTGGGAGGTGAGTTCTTCGGGGTTGGACATGTACGGTCTTGGGTGATCTGGCCCTCACCGTTGAGAGGTAAGCTCCCCGAGGTAGGGAGACCCTCACAATAACAACTAAGAAAATGGATCGTCTTTAAGTTGTAGCGGTTATGCATAATTTGTGACACATCACTTAACTAAATATTTACTATTAGTTCGTACCAAGACAAGTCGGATCCCGAAGTACCACTTCGTTTGGTTATTGGTTATCGTCTCGGCCACTTTCTTTATCTTTTATTTTTATTTTATTTATTTTTAAAGCAACTTAAAACTGAGTAATAAAGGTCATGTCTTTAGATTCGATACATGGAACTTGCTCTTTCTATCAATGGTTACGGTATTAAAGTATCTCTTGTCTACAATACAATACAATACAAACCACAATCAACTCTATATTATTTTGCCCGTGATTGATCTCAATAATTCTTGAAATGAGAACTTTCATATCAATGTTTGTTTGTATTTGCTCTATAATTCTTTCAAAATAATTAGTTTAAGTTATACAATTATTGTATGAAGTAATGAAGCATACAAATATTAAATTGAAGAGAATGCTTAGTACTCATGAGTAAAGATCTTGTACAAAGTGTTTTTTTGGTAAGAACTGTGAGAATCAAATGAGGTATTTTTTTTTTATTTTTTTTTTCGAAATTTTTTTCCCTATATTGTTAAACATGTATTATAGTATTGAAAACTAAAAAAAAAAAAATTTGGTGTAGAGTAATTACGTGTAGAGTAATTACATAATTACTCTAGTGTAAACTAATGTATTTACTTTAATGACGTAATTACACTAAAAAAAAAATTTAAATTTTTTTTTTTTGCATTATTCATCTAGAAAGTATGTTTAAGCACATGGGAAAAAAAATTCTAAAAAAAAAAATAAATTTTTTTTACCCCCTTTGATTCTCACAGTTCTTACCAAAAAAACACTTTGTATTTGATCTTTACTCTAGTACTCATAAAGTCATAAGTAATTTGCAATACTTCAAGGGATTAGATCGAATTTGTAATTTGAATTTTGAAAGATCATGGTATAACATCGTAATAAGATACTATACCTCATATATATTAAGTTCTTGATTAGCACATATATTTTCTATTTTTTTTTGTCACAAGTCACACCCACTTTACATATATTTTCTTAGTTTTAGTTCAATGATTAATAATTGTGGAATCTATTTAATTATTTATTTAGAGAAGATTTTTATACTTATAACCCGAGTGAACTACGAAATAACATACTAAATATGTAATGCTTTTAGGGTGATATCATATCAGTTTAGCAAGAAACATGTCATTCAATAAATTGAATGAAATTATTTAACATGAATTAGGAAAAGACGTATATTTTAGAGTTTTCTTTAGGTCTTAATAATGTTGACAATAATGTTGACTACCCAATTGAATGAAATTATTTGACCCACAATAAGAAAAGAATTCAATTTTAGAGTTTGTTTTAGGCCTTAAAAAATGTTGACACGGTCTTACATAAACTAAAGTTAGATGAAGATAGTATCACTCAACTATGTATTTCATTACCTTATGTGTAATTCATTGTTGATTATTTTGTAATTTAAATGTGTTGCTAATAATACTTGAGTGTCAATTGTTAGATTTTGTAGCAATAATAGTTGTTAATGATTTATTGTAGATTGCTTTATTGACAATCATAATAAGGGCAATAATAACAAAAGTTAAATAGCAACTGTGATAAGAATATGATTTTCAAAATTAGTTGCTTCAGTCAATAATCAGAATCATCCTAATACAAATATACAATGTATGGATTAGAATTAAAGGAAACACTTCGTTCAACAAATCTAAAACTCTAGCTAGGAATAGGGTGATTGGGTGAAGTTATGTGTTTAATTTTACAAATAATCAACTAACATACTAAAACAAATCTTATGGTGTACGAATTTTTAACCTCCCACCACACACATACGAAACACCTTTTACCTTAATAAACACATTTATAGAGAATGTATCTGGTACAAAGTACCTTATCGTACAAAGTGTAGGAAGCCATTAGATATTGATACGTGGAACTAGCGGTTACAGCTATAAAATCCGTTGATAATCCTTACAAGGGTACTTTTACACATTTATTAATCACGTTCTAATTTTGATCAAAAATATGTATCCCTGTTTTCACGTGAAATTGAATTCAAATTTTAGTAACTGATTACACAATCTTCTTTCATAATTCTCTTACCAAATTCAAATTCTAATCACAGGAAACTTATTCAATCAAAATTGTTTCAAATTTGATATTCAATTGAAGAGTTTATCGATGATTGGTAGATTACTCTATTTTTTTTAATTAATTCATAATCATTATTACTGTAATCATGTTGTTTTCATTTAAGCAGACTTAAACATTGAACTGGAACATTCAATCGCAAAAGATACAGTTGCATATATTAATAATATTGTTTTTCAAGTTATAGGTTCGTGGGTTATCAATTGAAACGAAGACGATTCATTCTTATTTGATACAGCAACATGCATTCTATATGTTTAATAATGTGCATTTTGTTATTTTACTACATGCGTTCTATATGTTTAGTAAGGTGCATTTTGTTTGTTTTACCACATGCGTTTTTATAGATATGGTATATGGTTTTGATACATATGTTGAAGCTAACGTGCGTTTTATTGCGTATTGCATGCGTTTTAATTATTGCATAGTATGTGTGTTTTGTTTTGTTTTTACTGCATGCGTTTTATGGATTAAGGTGCGTTTTGTTTAATTTACTGCATGTGTTTTATGGATTAAGGTGCGTGTTGTTTGTTTTACTGCATGCATTTTATGGATTAAGGTGCGTTTTGTTTGCTCGAACATGCTCTGTTTTTTTATTAATGCTCGAACATTCTCCGTATTTTTTATTTTCAATTAATTAATGTTTGATTGCAATGATGGCAAACGTGCATTTGTTTAGGGTAGCAAACAATTGATGTAATTCTTTTATTTTGGAGTGTTTTTCAGTATCAGTATCATGCTTTGTTTTTTTGTTTAAAAAACAAAGCATGTTTCAAGTGGTAGGTTTTCGTTCGAAATCAGAACAAATCAACTGATCGCATGTTATGAAATGGGAATTGCAAATCCAGTGATTGTCTGTAAATGTAATCGTTCTCAGGAATTAATGAGATTTGTGCGTTTAATTAAAAAAATCAACTGATTATTGTAATTTGTCTAATTTACCCTTCGACTATTTAACTGAACATTAATCATGTTGAGATATTACGATCATGCGACCGCTAGTTTTTAATCCTAATCAATGGCTTAGAATCCTTCTCACGTTTTGTATGTTAAAAATGATTTGTACAATAGCATCTCTCCACATTTATATAATATTAAAATTATAGTGCATAAAGTGGAAAAAATAATAATTTTTGGAACATGGTAAGCAGATATAATTAACAACGGGTAAACAAGTGAAATTGGAAAGTAGAATGATTGAGAATGATGAATAGATTGGGGACGCCAACAGCTCTCTCCTTTTACATAATTATTATGTTTGGTATAATAAAAAACACATCAATCTTTTCTTACGGTGAGAGACACCTTTAGTAGAAATTTTTTTACTTCACTGATTTCAACCAATGTTGCACTGTCACATTATTTCACTGAAACACAGTTTTGAAGAAAATACTTTACTGATTCACTTCACTGAAATGATTTTTTTTCTATTTTTTGTTAAATAAACATTAATTAAACATATTATTCAACTAATAAAATAAACTTACAGTGTTGAAACTAAATAAAATATAGAAATGCAAACACACATAAATTAAAAATAAAATATACTAACAAAAATAAATAAAGAAAACTATTCGGAATCCACTTCGAAGTGCGATAGATCAATAATGGCTAGATGTTCCACAAGACCATTTCGATGTCAAAAATGCATATCAGAGTCTCTCAACTCCGCAAGGGCACCGTCATCGAACACAAGTTAGACTGGGGGACCTCTTATGTGGATCGGTGATATTGCACGTTCCTCGTCTTTAATGATCATGTTGTGCAATATCATGCACGTATAGATAATGACTCTACACCTATCAACGGTCGTTGCCCTCAAGGTTTGGTTGACTATGCTCCATTTCCTCTTTAATGCATTGAACGATCGCTCCACATCCTTCCTTGCCCCTCTTGTGCCCTAACGAATTTCTTTTCCTTCGGATCGGTCGGATATCAAAACGTTGTCACAAATATTAACCAGGTAGGGTAGATGTCATCAGTAAGATAATATTCACGTTTATATAAGTGGCCGTTTAAAGTAAATGGGCACTTCGGCAGCGTTCCGTTTCATTGGGTGAGAAAAACTAGAAATTGTTGGAGAACGTTGATGTCGTTGAGTGAACTAGGGGGACTAAAAAAACCATGCCAAAACCACATATCTTGTGACGCAACCACTTCTAGCATGTTCGTAGGGTATTGGTGATCGCCTCTGATATATTGTCCTCGTAATTCCCTAGGACATGCTCGCCAAACTAAATGAGTGCAATCAATACTACCGATCATGCCGGGAAAGTGATGTCTTTCTTTGCGCGCTTCGTACAATGATGCAATGTCGTGACTTGTTGGTCTTGGTAAAAACTCAGACCCGTATAACTTAATGATGGCATTGCAAAAAAACTGTAAACATTCACGCGACGTCCTTTCAGACATCCATAAATACTCATCATATTCATAAGGAGGATTACCGGTTGCGAGTTGTTTAACTACTGAAGATACTTTTTGTATGGGCATAAAACTCTTTCTAAAACGACCGTCTACGCCCTCTCTCTGAACCATTCGGAGTTTCCTTCAACATCTGCTATAATTTTTAAAAATAAACGTTTCGACACACGATACCTTAGTTTAAACATAACTTCAGTGTATTTTGGTTTGTCGACAAAATAATCATTCATTAAACGAATATTGCCTCCTTCGCAATCACGTGGCACACATATTTTTTTAGATGTGTTGATGTGTATTCTTCTTCGGCTCGCTTTGCAAGATCCTTGAAAAATTCAAGGCTACTATCGGTTGAATTTAAAATCAGGTGCACGTCGAGCAGGGGAATGCAAATTTGATCTTCTTCAACATCACTCATTTTCGAAAAGTATGGAGGAAAATTAGAGTCAAATATGATGTATTTTTAGAGGTATGTGAAGGTTATAGTGAAGGTTTATATATATATATATATATATATATATATATATATATATATATATATAGGTCAAGTATAAAATGAAAACCCACTTGAGTTGAGAAAACCTTGGAAACCCATGTAAAAAATGAATTTTTTCTTTTGAAAAAAATAACCAATGTAAAATACATGTTTTTAAGTGTTTTTGGCAAAAAAAAATAAAAAAAGCGCCGAAGGGATTTTTTTAAAAAAAATAAACAAAGCTGCGAAAACACATGTTTACAACAGCTTTTATAACAGCAAATAGCTGAAAACATATGTTTTTTAGCAACTTTGTTTATTTTTTTTTTAAAAAAATCCCTTCGGCGCTTTTTATATTTTTTTGGCCCAAGATGCTTAAAAACATGTTTTTTACATTAGTTATTTTTTTCAAAAAAAAAAAAATGATTTTTTACGTGGGTTTCAAAGGTTTTCTCAACTCAAAAGGGTTTTCAATTTATCCTTCCCCTATATATATATATATATATATATATATATATATATATATATATATATATATGGTATTTTATGAAATAATTTTTTTAAACGGTAATATTACTGTTTTTGGCACAAAAACCATCAAAATTTAGAACCGTTGCATTTAGTATTAACCTTCACTATCTGTTGCTTACAACAAGGGAAACGGTCCATGTAACCCCTATCAGTACCCACGACGGCGGTGTTACCGTGTGGATACTGAGGTACCTGTAGACAACACGGGTTACGCCCCATCCCTCCTCATACATTCACCACAAAATTGATTTTTTAATTGCTTTCTTCCAGTTCCAGTTAGTAAGGAACTAAGTTCCAAATAGTAAGGAACTAGGGATTGAACTATGACTTTCATGTTCATAGAATATTAGACTCTAAGTTAGTACCATCACATCGCATGGGGTGAGGCCAAACATGCTTTTACTGTATGGGTCATCTTATTGTGACATCCATAATAATATTGAAACACACCTTCTTCTCTATCTCTTTCTATGTATATATAGAGAAAGAAAAAGGGAGGAGAGTATCAATATTAACTCCCTATATATATTCGTAATCAGTGGCGGAGCCAAGAATGTTTTCCGATGATGTTGTTTTTTTCAATACCCAGGTTTATAATAACACGGTGTCAATATTTTTGAATCGGGCCAGGTTAAATCACACAATAAAAATCGATGTCATAATAAAAGTACAATAAAACAAATGCAAGCATTATAATGTCTTCAACCGTAACTTTCGCCAAAAACTCTTTTTCAATATAACAAATGCAAGCATCATTCAAATAGTCATCACCCATCCGATTACACAAATCCGTGTTTACATGCTTCACAGAAGAAAAACATCTCTCAACACTTCCGTTGCAACTAGTAGAACTAATGTTAATTCCAATAAACGATAGACCAATGGATATCTAATATGTTTCTTTGTTTCCACCATCATTTTTGCAAGATTAAATATACCTTTCACGTCGCCAAACATTTTGTCGCCTCTTATATGTTATTAGATATCGAGCTCATGCATAAGATCATCTCTTTCTTCACAATTAAAATCATACGGGTACATCTCAGCCAACCTTAATATTTTTGGAACATCAAAATATCAAATGCACTAAAAATATGATCCGGGCTTGAGGCCCTCATACACATTAGCACCTCGATGGTTACCTCGTTAAAATAGTTGCTAAGCTCTTGGATTTGCATATCTAACACAGTGTTGAAATTTCAACCTCATAATAATGACGATTAGTGATTAGTTTTTCTCCTTCTATATTTTGGGTCAACAATGGTGTCGCTCGAATTTTCTCTATTACACGTTACATATAATACCAAAATTTGAATGGTGTTCACCGACACCGTTGTCCTGACTATACTCGATATGTTATTGGTATATCCCTCTCCACTCTATATATATATATATATATTTTGGGTCAACAATGGTGTCGCTCGAATTTTCTCTATTACACGTTACATATAATACCAAAATTTGAATGGTGTTCACCGACACCGTTGTCCTGACTATACTCGATATGTTATTGGTATATCCCTCTCCACTCTATATATAATATATATATATATATATCTCTATATATATGGGAGATTAGAAATATTATTTCAAAACTATAGCTATGATAATTCCTGTAACTGTAGCTTCAACAATCAACATCTAGTCTAGTTATATTATAGAGAAAATTACAATTTTTGTCCTTTAAAATACCTAAAATTATGGACCGGGTCCTTTAAAATTTTTACTTTCACTCTTTGTCCTTTATTTAAAAAGTTGTCACGCTATTTGTCCTTTCCACTAACCACCATCCAATTTCTCTGTTAAACACATGTAAAATGTCTAAATTACCCCTCATATTGATATCTAGTTATTAAACAATTCAAGTGGGACCTACCTATCATCTTCAACCTCTTTTTTTCTTAATATCAAGAATCTCCTAAATTCTAAGTCCTGCTATTTGTATCTTCAAGCCCTGTAATTGACTTTAAAAGTTCAAACTACAATTAAGGGCAGATCTCTTTCAGGTATACAAACCCAAATTTGATATCGTTCCGTTGCAAATTCATGTTCAATTTTATATATAAGAACAATAATTCCTAATCTTGAATCAAGCGTATGATTTTACACACTGTCATTAATACATCTTGAAAACACAGCTTATGATTTCCTATCCAAAAAGTGGAGGTATGTTTGATCTTATCCACAATAAAATGTAGATGATGATGAAAAATAAAATGAAAATCGGTAACTATTTGGTGGAGTAGTTTCAAGATTAGAGATAGACCCTATTACTATTATATGTTTCAATTTTCCCTAACCTAGCATACTGCCCTAAAAAATGATAGCATTGTTGAACTAATATTAAACCAACCTCAATAGATGATACTTGTTAAATAACTACAATACAAAGACTAATGACCAAAAAAAATTAATGGCTTCACCACTAATATTAAATCAACCTCCCCTTTCCCACTCACATCACTTGCCACTCAACATCACCATCAATTACGTCGCAAGAAAAACAAATTGCCGGTTTCTAGCCTCTTAAAGTTCCATGCCCAACAATTACGTGGGTTTGAAACCAAATTGGAACACCACACATCAGTTAAGCCACTGATGAGTTATGAAGGTTAATCTCAGTGTTCGTTGCAGAATAGACACTGGAAAACAGGTGTGTTGTCGATTGAGTTGTAAGAGAGAGAGAGAGATATGATTCTTTGATGGTGAGTTAGTCTCACTTGAATTGTTAATACTATTAATTCACAGGGGTATTTTAGACTTTTGATATGCACTTAACGGAGAAATTAGATGGTGGTTAGTGGAAAGGACAAATAGCGTGACAACTTTTCTAATAAAGGACAAAAAGTGAAAGTAAAAGTTTTAAAGGACCCAGTCCATAATTTTAGGTATTTTAAAGGACAAAAATTGTAATTTTCTCTATATTATATAAAGGAATCATGACGTGTTTAAACTATAAAATAAATACTTAAATAGTGATCGAAGCATGCATGCGGATGCAATATAGAAGCCAAATTTATAAAGGATTAGATGATCTGATTTTATTGTATTTGAAGAAAATTAATGTTCGGTATACGAGTGATGTAATAGCCATATAGTAGGTGAGGGTTAAACCCTACAACACTACTTGAAATGCAATACGGCTAAAAGGCCGTAAGAGAAAGGTAGATGTTATTATTGACGTTTTCATAATTAAATAAAAAATAGTAAAGAAATAATGAAACATGCAACATAAAAAAGACATCACATAAAGGATTAGATGACCGGATTCTTATTGTATAGTTTAGGTCAACCAACATACTAAAAAAAACAGTCTATTCATAGTAGATAAACTATTCTTCCATTTCTCATTTTATATAGAAATTAGACAAGCTAGAGAGAATACGACTGTAAACACGCTTGGTTCGTTTTAGTTTTTGTTTTAAAATATCATATTTGGTTTGAGTAATTTTCTAATTTCAGATTCAGTTTACTTATTAGTTATCATCGTTTGTAAGGGGAAATATGTAAAATAACACCCTTAATTATATTGTTTACGCCATAATACGATACTATTAGTCATCTAACTTGTATGAAAACTACCGATACCAAAAGTATAAAACCCATTAAATTTTAATTTAAATATATTTATTTTACAAAACTAACTTCATTAAGTAAATATCATTGTTAAAAAGTGTTTGTATTTGATCTTTAAGATATAAAGAACCGTCGAGAAGAAGGGAGTCCCATCACTTTAAGTTGGGCAGTGAGTGGTTATACTTAAAACAATTCAATGAAACTATTAAATATATTTTGACTTCTTGAGCTTGGACCTCCATCAATTGAACACTTTATATTGTTGAAGCTTTTTGACTTCCACCTAATATATAAGTTCTACAATTATGCAACAAGAAACCTTTATGTTAGGGGCGGTGTGCTACCCCAAACTTCAAAACTATCCTAATTTCTATCAATCCTACATTGTCACATCACTTATTGAATTGAAACACAAATTTGGAGACACCACTAACCAGAACTACTTTTGAAAAAAAACACCACAAAAGCCTTTAAAGTTCACCAGTGTTGCTTCACTATTTCACTATTGCCACCGACAATGCCGTAGGTAATGGGGTACCCGTCCCATTTGTTCGCTGCACCCAATGCCCTTAGAAAATGAAAAAGATTATATAACTTTTTATATATATTTTAAGTGACTGTCATTAAGGTGAATTTATTTTGGTTAGATGTTGTTTTAACTTTTAACCACAACAACTCCAAAAGCAAACTGATATTTTGTTATAACAGTTCATTTTCACCCGACTCAGTTCGGTTTGTTAATGTTGTGACTTGTTATCTAATATTCCGGCTAAGTGGCTAACATGTTGTTTTATAAGCCTAAACACAAGTAATCATATTATTTTATTATATAATACATAAACTAACAATAAGAATTATAATGTAACTCAGTAACGGTACCCGTGTTCATTTTTATTGTTTTCGGTTTCCATAGTATTTTATTTATACAACTTCGTCTGCAATGATAAAACCAATACTGTGACGAATCGAACCTTTGTGATCATTCGAACAATATCAATACCGGTGTCAATGTTGGTTTTATGGTATTCACTCAATGTAAACACGTATTGGTTGTTATATGGAGTGCATGCATCGTACCGGTAGTGTAGCAAATCAAACTGATGCTGACCGGAACCCCGTTGCGATAGCACGGAAAATCCCACTAGTTAATGTTAGAAGAGAAAAAATAGATATTGTCTTACTGTTAAAATATGGGTCAATATATATAACATGTTTTATATCAGACATAACATATTTTATATCACTTTTATTTCTTACTTTTATTTCTTTGTAAACTTAGACATTTTTTTTTCTATTTTGCATATTGAATAATGATTGAGCATGGGCTGGAGAATAGACAGAGTTGAGTAGATGGACGAAAGAAGAGTTGCAGCCCAGTTGCTGATCATTCATCAGGAAGCCCATTGTGTCTCTCGGCCTGTTGTCCAAGTCGTCCAAATGGTGGGCCTTGCCAGGTTGGCAATCCGGGTGAAACAAACACAACATGGTTTCACTCGTTGGATTATTATTTGATCTTCTATGCTATCCGTTGATTCTAGGGTTCACATACTTACTGAGAAGACTATAAAAGAAAGTATGTTTTATCTTCTGAGCTTTTTAGATCAGATTACTTTACCTTTGTGTTCACTTTTCTCTCGTTTCATCTCTCACCTAGGGTTAGCCAGATAATCTTGTTAGGTTAGATTGTTAAGGGTGTAATCACAGATCATCTATTGATGATCTGTTGGGTTGGGTTTAGAGTTGTTGAGAGGTTGATCGTGATTGTATTTCTTTGTTAATTGTTTTTAGTAAAGTTCTTGACAATCAGTGAATATTCTATAAATTTCACATGGTATCAGAGCTTAGGCTTTGATCTTGAGTTTCACTCGGTATTATCTTGGATCTGGTCGATTACTGTGGATTCTTGTTCATTGGTTATCGTTCTTGGCGTTGGTTACGAGGAGCTGATATATAGCTTGTAGCTGCTTGAAGGCGATGTGCTAGGGGTCGTAAAAACCCTAGCAAACTGTTCTTGTTACCCCCAATCAAAGGGTAACTTGATTGGAGAAACCCTAACTTGGGTTTGCTTTGCTTTGGTGAGATCGTTCTTACTTGTTTCTTCTTGGTTCTTGTTTGTCTGTGTCAATTTAGGCATCTAGGTTAAAAAAGGCTCCCAAGTTAAGGCCTGCGCAGGCACCATTGAGTGACGAACCTGTGATCTGGTCCCTGGCTTGGCTTCGCCTAGGTCTAGAGGTCTTGATTGATTGATTGTTGGTGTGTTCTTGTTCTGTGCTCTGGTTTGTTTCTTGTTTTTTGTTGTGTGTGATTATCTGGTTGATATAGTTCTCTGTGTAATAACATGGCTGATGATGATGGACATAGTGTTCATAGTCATGCTGATGATACTATTATAAATAATAATGGTACAACTTTAATTGCTAAACTTGACCCTAGTAATCCTCTGTACCTACACCCAAGTGACTCTGCCAATCTAACTATTGTCAGTGTTAAACTTAAGGGTACAGAGAATTACACTGTATGGTCCAATGCCATGATTCTAGCACTACAAGTTAAAAACAAATTAGGGTTTGTAAATGGTGAGTGCACTAAGCCAACTGATGATTTAGTTTTAGAAAGACAATGGAACAGATGTAATTCTGTTGTCTTGACTTGGATTCTTAACTCAATCTCTGAGGACCTATACTTGGGACAAGTCTATTCCAAGTTGGCTTCAGAGGTTTGGAGAGATTTAAATGAAACTTATAATAAGATAGATGGGTCTGTTATATTCAATCTATATCAACAAATTAATTTGTTTACTCAAAATGGTACTTCAGTCTCTGAATATTATCATAAACTAAATGTTATCTGGAACCAGCTTGATCAGATACTGCAGTTACCTGTATGTACCTGTGAAGCTGCTAGACAGTTTAATGACTTTAGTAGTATGATAAAGCTAATGCAGTTTTTAATGGGATTAGATAATACCTATCAATTAGTTAGAACAAATCTGTTGATGAAGGATATATTACCTACTGTGAAAGAGGCATTTGCTGTAATTTCTGGGGAAGAATCCCATAGAAATTCCAGCAACTCTGGACAGAAGGATCCAGGTCAAACTATGAGTTTTTTTGCTAAAACTAATCTACCTAATGACAATAAAAGGAAACCTAATAGAAACAGCAATCAGAACCTTAAGTGTTTACATTGTAATAAAAATGGTCATAGCATTGACAAGTGTTTTGAGCTTGTTGGCTATCCAATTTGGATGAGACCTAGATCTAGTCAAAACAAAAAAGGGGTGGGTAATAACAATAATACTAACACTGCTTCTGCTGAAAGTAACAATTCTGTTTCCCAGAATTTTTGACTTCTGAACAGGTTGCTTAACTTTTGAACCTGTTAAACAAGAAGTCAGATGAACCTTCTACCAGCTGTAATGCTGCATGTAGAAGTAATACTTTTTCGTGTTCATTCAGTTTTTGTGGAAATTCTAAAAGAATATTTTCCTTTGCTAGCTTTAATGATAAATATAGAATTCTAGGATGGATATGTGACTCAGGGGCAAACCAACACATGGTAATGAGTGATAAAGATTTAATAAACCAGATTGATGTTAAAGATTTAAACATTAAAATTAACCATCCAAATGGTACATTTGCTAAAGTAACAAAAATTGGTGATATTAAACTAAGTAATGATGTCACTCTTTATGATGTATTTGTGGTCCCTGATTACTGTGTGAATCTATTATCAGTTAATAAGCTTGCTAAAGATAGTAAACTAACTGTATCATTTGATGAATCAAAATGTTACATTCAGGATTCTTTAACCAAGAAAATTCTGGTAACTGGTAATGAACATGATGGTCTTTATTTTTGTGGTGAGTCCTCTATTATGTCATGTGCTAGTGTGTCTAGTAGTGAAATGTCAAACTTGTGGCATGCTAGGTTAGGACATCCTTCAGATGTTGTATTAGAAGTTTTAAAAACTGATTTAAAATTAAAGAAAATAGGAAATGAAGAACCATGTGAAACCTGCCATAAGGCCAAACAACATAGGGAACCATTTCCAATTAGTGAACATAAAACCATAAGTTTAAGAGATATTGTTCACTTTGATGTATGGGGTCCCTATTGAGTCACTAGTAGGGATGGTTTTAGGTATTTTCTGACCATTGTAGATGATTACACTAGGGCTGTTTGGGTGTATCTTATGAAGTCTAAAAATGAGGTTTTTGATAATGTGGTTCATTTTTCTACATGTTTAATAAATCAGTTTAAAAGAAGTGTGAAAGTTTTCAGAAGTGATAATGGAACTGAGTTTGTAAATACTCAGTTTAAAGATTTTTGTAATAAAATGGGTATTTTCCATCAAACTTCATGTCCTTATACACCCCAACAGAATGGCATAGTTGAAAGAAAACACAGACACCTTTTAAATGTTGCTAGGTCACTACTGTTTCAGAGTTGTTTACCTTTAAAATTTTGGTCTGAATGCATTTTAACTGCTGCTTTTTTAATAAACAGGACCCCATCTTCAGTATTAAAAGGTAAAACACCATATGAACTAATGTATAACCAAAAACCCTCTTTAGAAAAACTTAGAGTTATTGGATGTTTGTGTTACAGTACTGTTTTAAACAATTCTGATAAGTTAGATAGTCGTGCTGAAAAATGTGTGTTACTTGGGTATTCTAATGAAAAAAAGGGTTATAAACTTTGGAACCTTGAACAAAAACAGATTATGTTTTCTAGGGATGTTAGATTCTATGAGTCCATCTTTCCTTTCAAGGAAAGTCATATAATGAAAGAATTTGATCCTAAAAATTATGAAACCATTAATAACACTAATTTCTTTGACTTTTATGATGGTACTGATACACAACATTCAGGAATTCTAGGTGTGCCCAATGATGAAAAGAGGGTTATAGGAAACATAGGGTCAGAAGCTCATGGGTCTCAGCCTCCAACTCAGTCTCCTGAGATTACTTATGGAGATGCTGAGACTGGTGGCAGTTAGCAACCAAGTAGGTCTAGGAATGAGTTAGGCAGGGCTGAGCATGAGCATTATGACAGTGCTGAATTACAAAACTCTGAGGGACAAATCACACCTCAGAATCATCCTAGTGTTGTTAGAAGGTCCACTAGAAGTTCTGTGTTACCAAAAAGATTAGATGAATTCATTGTTGAGGGTAAGGTTAAATATGGATTGGAAAGATTTGTTAATTACTCAAAGTTATCTTCTGAGAATGTTTGCTTTGCTTCTGTGTTAAATAAGTCTATAGAACCTAAGTTTTATCATCAAGCTTGCAATGATCCAAACTGGATCAATGCAATGAATGATGAGATTGAGGCTTTATTGAAAAATGATTCTTGGGATATTGTAGATCTTCCTAATGGAAGAAAACCCATAGGAAGTAAATGGGTCTACAAAATCAAGTATAAAGCCTCAGGTGAAATTGATAGGTATAAAGCCCGGCTTGTTGCCAAAGGCTTTAGTCAAAGGGAAGGTATAGACTTTGATGAGACATTTTCACCAGTTGTGAAAATGGTTACTATAAGAGTGGTCATTGCTTTGGCTATTCAGAATAGTTGGCCATTATTCCAGTTAGATGTTAACAATGCTTTCTTATATGGTGATTTAATAGAAGATGTTTATATGAAATTACCAGAAGGTTATTACTCTAAGACTGACACTAGGGTTTGTAAACTAAAAAGGTCCTTATATGGGCTAAAACAGGCCCCTAGAATGTGGAATGAAAAACTGGTTGGTGTGTTACTTGAAAAAAATTTTGTACAAAGTGTTTGTGATTATTCTATGTTTGTAAAACAAAAAAACTCTGTGGTTATCATCTTGTTAGTATATGTAGATGATATCATCATTACTGGAAACTGTGTAGAAGAAATAAAACATGTTAAAAGTTTTTTACAAACCAAGTTTCAAATTAAAGATTTAGGAACTTTAAAGTATTTCCTAGGAATAGAAGTTGTGAACACAACTGATGAGTTAGTACTGACTCAAAGGAAATATTGTATGGAATTATTAGTAGAGTATGGCATGACTGGGTGCAAACCTGCTAATAGTCCACTTGAGTCCAATTATCTAATGACATCAATGTGTTCCAAAGAAAGTGATAACCTTATAGATATTACTGGTTATCAAAGGCTAGTTGGAAAACTTATTTATTTATCTCACACTCGTCCAGACATAGCCTATTCTGTACATGTATTGAGTCAATACATGGATATGCCTACTAAGGCACATTTTCAGATTGCTATGAGAGTATTGAGGTATCTAAAAGTGTTAGTGCATTATTCATGTATGTCCCTAGCTAGTGATCCGGTACTGAATGTCAGAGTTTCAGATAATCAGAAAACGACCAAGACTTTAGCTAGAAGATACATTCGACCAGACAAAAGGGGCGAATGTGGCTTGTCTTGGGTCGAATGTGGATTGGTTGATAAGAAAGGCTACATTCGTACCAGTAGAAAGGGGCGAATGTGGAAAAGGTTCCAGATTCGACCATATGAAAGGGGCGAAGGTGGAAGCTTATATATAGGGAAAGTTAGTAATTTTGAAGAGAGAGTTTTGAGAGTTAGTTATCATTTGAGCTTTTCCCTAGTGTGTGAGTGTGTGTTTTTCTCTGTATTAGGTCTAAGGTTTTCAATTGTAAACATCTTGATTTGATCTAATACAAAGATTAAAGTTATGGAAATTGCTCGGTGATTCGTTATCTGTTTTCATCACATTCGATTACGTTTATTTCTGAATCATTTTGCATGATCGTTGGGGATTCCGCACCCTACGGTTGGTATTCGTGAGATCACGTTTCTTGATTACGATCCGAAACGAATTCTCAAAAAGGTTCTCCAGGAAGTGGCCTAAGTTTCAGAAAAAGCACAAGCTTTACCTTACAAGCTTATGCTGATTCTGACTGGGCCAAATGTTTGGTAACCAGGAGATCTGTTACAGGTTTGTGTGTGTTCTTAGGAGATAATTTGATAACTTGGAAAAGTAAAAAGCAATCCACTGTATCACGATCCACAGCTGAAGCTGAGTATCGTGCAATGTGTACTGCAACATGTGAATTGATTTGGTTGATAAATCTTCTGAATGAGCTTTTAGTCCAGGTAGATGTTCCAGTACCCTTGTTTTGTGATAATACTGCAGCAGTGTCTATTGCAACTAATCCAGTGTTGCATGAGAAAACCAAACACTTTGAAATTGACTTGTTTTTCTTAAGGGAAAAAGTGTCAAAAGGGGTTGTTAAACCTATTGGAATCAAGTCAGCAAATCAGATTGCTGATGTTTTCACCAAAGGCCTACTTGTTTCTCAACATACTGAAATGTGTCAAAAGTTAAAAATGGTAAATGTGTTTGGGAAATAAAAGTGAGGGGCGGTGTTAAAATATGGGTCAATATATATAACATGTTTTATATCAGACATAACATATTTTATATCACTTTTATTTCTTACTTTTATTTCTTTGTAAACTTAGACATTTTTTTTTCTATTTTGCATATTGAATAATGATTGAGCATGGGCTGGAGAATAGACAGAGTTGAGTAGATGGACTAAAGAAGAGTTGCAGCCCAGTTGCTGCTGATCATTCATCAGGAAGCCCATTGTGTCTCTCGGCCCGTTGTCCAAGTCGTCCAAATGGTGGGCCTTGCCAGGTTGGCAATCCGGGTGAAACAAACACAACATGGTTTCACCCGTTGGATTATTATTTGATCTTCTATGCTATCCGTTGATTCTAGGGTTCGCATACTTACTGAGAAGACTATAAAAGAAAGTGTGTTTTATCTTCTCAGCTTTTTAGATCAGATTACTTTACCTTTGTGTTCACTTTTCTCTCGTTTCATCTCTCACCTAGGGTTAGCCAGATAATCTTGTTAGGTTAGATTGTTAAGGGTGTAATCACAGATCATCTATTGATAATCTGTTGGGTTGGGTTTAGAGTTGTTGAGAGGTTGATCGTGATTGTATTTCTTTGTTAATTGTTTTTAGTAAAGTTCTTGATAATCAGTGAATATTCTATAAATTTCACACTTACTATTATGTCCTTTGTTATCTCTTTTCTTATATTAAAGTTTGTTCTTGGATGCGATTGCATGCAATTGAAAATCTTGGGGACGCATAGTGAAAATAAAAAAATGTAACGATTCAACCTTCGTTCAACACAAAACCACAGAGACACAAATTGTAATTAACTCTTAAGGAAATTATGTTCAAGGTTGATAAGTATTTATAATATTGAGCAAATTTATTAAACCGAAATTTATGACATGTGTAATCCATGCCACCTTTTTACACATTATGAATCATTGCTCACTTTTTCAACGGTGTGTGGTCGTTCATCCCAATTATAAACAACCTTGAAACACAATAAAAGGACTTGATGGGATAAATCATGAACAACCTTGAAACACAAAAAAGGGATACATATGTGTGAAACACTTGATTTTTAATAGTTTATATGCCATAAAAATTATGTTTGAAATTAAAATGCAAACTTTAATGCGTGATGCATTTCATGAACCCTTTATTTTTGTAACCTAATTTACTATTGGCTCTAAGTGCAAGTCATCAAATAGGAGTATATTTGGAATCCATCAATCAATATCCAGAAGAAGGTTGCATCATAATTTTCCAATGAATGACCTAAAGAAAGATGTTATGAATAGTTTTCCCGTTTAGTGTTTGGTTTTTTCGTGAACCAATCAATGTCCATACTATTACCAAACTCATAATGTAATTTCACATTTGTGGATGTATCACCTTTGGTTGAGACTTTAAGTGGTTCTATCCTAACCGAATTTGGCCATTGATTGGTATTAGAGCAATGATAAGAGTCAATCTTCGATTGGTGTTGAAGATTTTATGGATATTGCTCATAGTGGTTTTCTTTTTCTAGAGCTTTGAATCAAGACTGTCTTTATTTTTTGGTTGAGTTTATTTATTTATGGATTCATATTTCTAGAGCTTTGAATCAAGACTGTCTTTATTTTTTTTAAGAGTTAAATGCTAATTTAGTCCCTGAGGTTTGTCAAAAATTGCCACTTTCATTCAAATCTTTTTTTCTTGTCATTTTAGTCCCCGTGGTTTCAATTTTTTGTCATTTTAGTCCCTGTGGACTAACAAGATTTGGATGAAAGTGACAACTTTTGACAAACCTCAGGGACTAAAATGACAAAAAAAAAATAAAACCACAGGGACTAAATTGACAAGAAAAAAAGATTTGGATGAAAGTGGCAGTTTTTGACAAACCTCAGGGACTAAATTGGCAATTAACTCTTTTTTTAAACAACAAACTTTTTTAACACCCTTAGTTTCACATTTTCCTTGCATTTGCAAAGATTTGAACCCACATCATATTTGTAAGAGAGAACACTATACCACTAGACCAATAGGTCTTGGGTGACTGTGTCTTTATTTAGTTTGCTATTTAAGTGGTATAGGTTTTCGTGGTTTCCAAAATGCTTGGTTAGTATACATAGATTGTTAGGATTATTACAAGGAGTAATGAATTTAAATAATTCAAACTATTGGCCCTCTGTCGCTGTCGGTCCCAAATAACGAAATATCTGCTAGCAGTCCCATTTTTTGACATATTGGCCACCAACGGACCCAAACTAACTGAGGCCTAACTCCATTAGTGTGATACTGATGTGGCATTTTGTGTGTCAAAAATGATAATATGTGGCTAGTTATGTGGCATTTCTAGGGGTGTGCAAATGACGGTTTGGTTCGGCTATTACTCTTGATTATAACCGCTACCTTCGGTTATTGATTTTTCTTAATCGTAACCGAACATTGGTTCGGTTAACAGGTTATGAAGTTCGGTTATGATTCGGTTTCGGTTAATTTCGATTAATTAACCACAAGACGAGGATGCCACCCTATTTTCTAGAACTAATCTCACATATATGTCTACTTTTGCCGAAATAGAGAAAGTATTAAGATAAAAAGGCATAAAGAAATTAATTTCCATGAAGCAACATATCAGTTTTTTCCAATATTATAAAAACTTGACAAGAAATGAGAGAACACTAACACTAAAGTCAACTATTTACTTTTAAAGAATGATCGGAGGCCTGACCATTTTGGTTATCATAGAATGTCCAATATAAATGACAAAAATACCTTAATAAATTAAAAAAATGTCAAAACTAGAAACCTAGGACGCACAAGACATAGTGATTCAAAGTTTCTATTAGGTTCTTGTTTCAAATTGATCAGAGAATTACAACTTTTGTATATTGTTCTAATATTACAAAGGTGGGAGGAAACTCTAAATATAGATGTACAGAAAGGAGATGTAGCAAAAGGAAAGCTAATAAAAACCATAACGGCTAGATGCTGAGCTGTATGCAATTCCTCCAAAAATGGAAATGATGTTAATACTGATCCTTCATTATTTTTATTTTTCTAACACTCCCCCTCAAGTTGAGTAATGGAGTCTCCGATTCTCAACTTGTTAAGGCAGCTACTAAAAAAACTTCCATTGACGGCTTTGGTTAAAATGTCTGCAAGTTGGTCCTTAGAGCGTACAAAAGGAAGCTCTACAATCCCTGCTTCGATTTTTTCCTTTATAAAATGTCTATCAATTTCCACGTGTTTTGTACGGTCATGTTGAACAGGATTTTCGGAAATTTGTATGGCAGCTTTGTTATCACACATGACCTTACTAGGCTCGGCCTGAGGAAACCCAATTTCTGATAGAAGTTTGCGTATCCAAAGGACTTCTGCTAATCCTCGTGCAATGCCTCGGAACTCTGCTTCGGCGCTGGATAACGCGACAACCTTTTGTTTTTTGCTCCTCCATGTGACTAAGTTTCCACCAACAAAGGTGAAGTATCCTGAAGTAGATCTTCGATCATTTTTGTTTCCTGCCCAGTCTGCGTCTGTGTAGGCATGGATCTTTAGATGTTTGTTTGGTTGAAATAGTAAACCGTGACCTGCAGTCCCTTTGAGGTACCGTATGATCCTCCATACTGCATCCATGTGAGCAACTTGCGGTTGATGCGTGAATTGGCTCACCACGCCAACTGCGTATGCAATATCAGGGCGAGTGTGTGAGAGGTATATAAGTTTACCCACCAACCGTTGGTACCTTTCCTTATCCGCTAATTCTGCTCCTTCTTCCATATATAGTTTCTGGTTAGACATCATTGGGGTGTCGGTTGGCTTGCAGTCAATCATTCCTGTCTCGGCCAGGAGGTCCAGAATATATTTCTTTTGGCAAATAAAGATTCCTTGTTTAGACCTCAGTACCTCAATTCCAAGAAAGTACTTAAGTCTTCCCAAGTCCTTCATCTCAAACTCGTTGAACAGTTTCGCCTTTAACTTCTCCATTTCTTCTTCATCGTTTCCTGTAATAATCATATCATCAACATATATAATCAAACAAGTCACAAGTTTACCTCTCCGTTTAAGGAACAAAGTGTGATCGGAGTTGCTTTGATGGAAACCATATCCCTTCATTGCTAAGGTAAATCTGCCAAACCAAGCTCGAGGGGATTGCTTAAGCCCGTAAAGAGTTCTTTTTAACCTACACACTTCCTTAGTTTTAAAGTCCTTTGTGAATCCCGGGGGAGCCTCCATGTAGACTTCTTCTTTCAGTTCACCATGAAGAAATGCATTTGTGACATCAAACTGGTGAAGAGGCCATCCTTCATTTGCAGCGATGGAGAAGAGGACGCGGATTGTATCAATTTTGGCAACTGGGGAAAAAGTTTCAGAATAGTCAATGCCATATGTTTGGGTGTATCCTTTGGCTACGAGACGTGCTTTATATCTTTCGATGGTTCCATCAGGTTTGTGTTTGACTGTGAAGATCCAACGACAGCCTACCGGTTTCTTTCCTAGGGGAAGATCACATTTTTCCCATGTATTATTCCTTGTGAGAGCTTTCATTTATGTTTCCATGGCGTCTCTACAATTTTTAGAAGCTAAGGCTTGTTCAACAGAGGTTGGGGTTTGTTCATTATATAGCGAGGCGGTGAAGGCTTTTGCTTCCTTAGATAAGTTGCCTTTGACAATATTCGCTATGGGATATCTGGATGACTTTGTCTCCTTTTCTGGAGAGTACCGTTTTGGTGGGACTCCCCTGTTGGCTCTTGGAGGAAGGACATATTTCTCGGTGATTTCTTCAGCCTCCTGTTCCTCCTGTTCTTGTATTGGTTCTTCTTGTTCCTCTATTGGTTGTTCCTGCAAATTCTCTTCTAAATCTATCTCATTGGTGTCAGTATTTTGAGAATCTTCTATATGAGAGGGACTTATCTCTGTATCTGAACTTGGAAAATCTTGGTTCGTGGCACCAACGGTGGGATTATCATTGGATTGTGAGGATGTAAGTGACTCATCTTGAGTACCGTGATCGGTTTCTTCTGATGAAGGAGTCCATTTTAACCAACTCAGGGTGTCATACGCTTTCTCCCCCTGACCACTGTGTTGGGAGCTATAAAAGAATTCAGTCTCAAGGAAATTACAATCAAGGGTAGTGTACATATGTCGTCGCTTTGGACTATAACATCGGTATCCTTTTTGATCGATACCGTAGCCGACAAATACACACTTCTCGGCACATGGACCAAGTTTTCCCCTGTCATGTTTAGGTATATGTGCGTAAACAGTACATCCAAAGACCCGTGGTGGTAGAGGGAGAGGTGGAGAAATTTTTGTAAGATCAGACAAAGCTTGGATGGGAGTTTTCGAATCAAGGGCTTTAGTGGGAAGACGATTGATTAAATAAGTGGCAGTGGAGACAGCTTCGGGCCAAAAATATGTAGGAACCTGGGATTCAATTAATAGAGCACGTGTGATTTCTAAAAGAATACGATTTTTTCGTTCAACTGTGCCATTTTGTTCAGGTGTGTATGGACATGTTTTTGGTGAATAATACCTTTTTCTTGACAAAATTGTTTCATGGAACTGTTGATATATTCTCCTCCATTATCAGATCGAAGAATCTGAATATTAGTCCGGAACTGTGTTTGTATCATGGCATAAAAAATCATAAATTTTTCAAAAACTTCATTTTTGTGTTTTAAAAAATAAATCCAGGTCATACGTGTGCAATCATCGATAAAAAGTACAAAAAACCGAAAGTTTTGTCCCCCGATAACTTCAGCGGGTCCCCAAACATCAGAGTGAATAAGAGAAAAAGGTGAAGCGACTTTGGTATTATTAAATTTATAAGTCTGTCTATGACTTTTAGCTAAAACGCAAGTTTCGCAATGAAACTTATTATTTGAAGGAAAAAGTTTTGGAAATAAGAGATGCAAGTAGCCAATGGACGGGTGTCCTAATCTCCTATGCCAGAGCCAGGCTTCCCTATTTGTCGTTCCATGAGCAAGCATCACACTTCCTGGTTGAGTCACTTCATCCACATAGTATAACCCTGACCGTTCAGTGCCACGCCCAATGATCATTCCTGTCCTGATATCTTGGAGAATACAAAATGTTGGATGCATCAAGACGGTGCAATTTAACTTTTTTGTAACATGACTAATAGATAATAACTTATGTGACAATGATGGGACGTAAAGACAATTCGAGAGTTTTAAAGTAGGTGATATCTCAATTGTTCCTCCTGCTTTGACAGACAGGACCCCCCCCCCCCCATTGGCAGCTCTAATGTGATTAATCCTAGGAATACTTTGTTTGGTTAAGTCGGATAAATCATACGTCATAGTGTCAGTAGCACCACAATCAAAAATCCATGATTCATTCGTGGTTTCGCTTTTTATAGCCATATTAGCTTGTGCGTTCCAAATATCATCTTCCCTTCTAAAAAATTTAGAATTTTTAGTTTCACTTTTACGGTTCCATTTTTGATCTTTATAAAAAACTTTTGTAGAATTTTTTGTTTCATTTTTACGGTTCCTTTTTTTATTTTTATAAAAAACTTTTGTACCAGGCTCATTAATATTTCTCAAACTGTGATACTTTTCAAAAATGGTTTTCATCTTATCCCCAAAACAGGGGTAGCTTTCTCCATGCCCAAGGTATTTATTTTATTTGAATGGTTTAATTTACCCAATGTCTCTTTCATCGAGGTGGTGTTTTTTGTTTTCCCTTCAACCAAGATATTATCTTTATGTATCCTACTAGTCATATTTCTTCTACACTTTTGGCCAGTATCAATGGAGGGGTTCTCTAACAAGTCTAATAATTCTTTATAAAAGTATTTAGGGTTTAATAAAGAAGGATCTGAGATAAAGTTCTCAGATCCGTTACCTTCCCCGTCGACCTTTGTTTCTCCGGCAAAAGCAACACCACCGAATCCACCATCCTGTTGATGTTCGCTGCCCCTGCTGGATTCCTCGGTATGGTTGGTGGCGACAGCTGATTTCCCTCCATCTTTATTCCCTTTCTTGTGACCATCACTCCACCACTCTGGGTAACCACTGCTGTACATGGTTATGAGAGCATCCCACAATGCTTTAGCCGTGGTAAACTGGGTCAGATTGCTTGCAATCGCATGTTCGATATTTTGTATAAGCCAAGAGAATACTATAAGGTCGTCTTCTTCCCATTGCTCATACCCGCTTTCGGTGGGTTTGGGTGGTGTTGGATTTCCTGACAAATGACCTAGTAGCGATTTTGATTTTCCTCCAATAGTTACTTTGATCATGCGAGCCCATAGAGCATAATTTTGATTGTTTAGTTTCAGGCTGATCTTGAGGTTGTCGGATAGGTTGGGTTTGGTGTTTTGATTTTGGGATGATTGAATTCCATTGAGAAGATTGGCTAATATTTTTGAAAGATCATTGTGATTTTGAGAGGTTAGGTCCCCGTCGGAAGACATGGTGACCTTGGCTTTTGGCTGAGAAAAAAACGGTAGATGATGAGCAGTCCCCGAATCGAATTTAGAACCGCTCTGATACCATGTTTCAAATTGATCAGAGAATTACAACTTTTGTATATTGTTCTAATATTACAAAGGTGGGAGGAAACTCTAAATATAGATGTACAGAAAGGAAATGTAGCAAAAGGAAAGCTAATAAAAACCATAACGGCTAGATGCTGAGTTGTATGCAATTCCTCCAAAAATGGAAATGATGTTAATACTGATCCTTCATTATTTTTATTTTTCTAACACTGTCATCTATAAATATTATTTTTTCGGTTTGGTTCGGTTAATGTTTGGTTATGAGACACCCTTAACTATAACCGTAACACCCTTAACTATAACCGTAACCAATTTATCGGTTAATCAAATAACCTTAATGTTACTGTTTGTTAATCTCGGTTATCGGTTAATTTCGGTTAAGGGTTAACGTTTGCTCACCCCTAGGCAATTCTGTTAAATAATTGATAAACAAGATGTATTTCTGTTTATCAGCCATAACCATATTCGATCCACCACCACAGACCACCCTCCACCGCTACTCTACCATCACTTTCCTCACCTTCTTTGTCGTTTGCCAACCACCCTCATCGTAGCTCATCAGCATCATCGTCTTCATCGCTCCCGATAACCATGACACACTGGAGGGTCTGCCTTATCACCACTTCTCAAATTTTGCAGGTGATGGTGATGAAGAAGGACAACCCTTTATGAAACTTCATGATCAGTCAGAAATCATTGGCGGTCCAAAATGGAAAACATTCATATGCCAATAGAGCTGAAGATTTGCAGATTTTAGGGGTTTGCAAGTTGGTGACAGTAGATGTGATGATTTGCAGGTTTAAGGGTTTTACGGGTTCTAGGGTTTGCAAGTTGGGGGGTTTCAATTTGCAGGTTTGGAGGAAGAAGATAATGATTGTAATGGTGGGGGTTTCGATTTGCAGGTTTAGAGGAAGAATATGATGATGGTAATGGTGGGGATTTCGATTTGTAGGTTTAGAGGAAGAAGATGATGATAGTAATGGTGGGGGTTTCGATTTGCAGGTTTGGAGGAAGAAGATGATGATGGTAATGGTGGGGTTTCGATTTGCAGGTTTGGAGGCAGAAGATGATGATGGTAATGGTGGTGCGAGTTGGTGGTGGCAGGTGGTTATCGTGGTAGCTGTCATGGTGATGGTGGTGATGCAATGGTGATAAGTGTAACGTTCCGTATTTTCATTGTATTTTGTTATATTGTAATCCATAAAACAAAATTAGGGTTAACTGTTAATGAAATTGGGGGAAGACAATGATATATAACCTATAATTTGGGGGAATCCACGTGTGTATTAACACCTCATAGTCCATGTTGTATTTTTTTAACACATAGCATCCACTTCATGTGCCAAGTCACCACCAACTAACTGAGTTAGGAAAAGTTAACGGAAGGCTCGATGGAGGAAAATATTGTGAAAGTTGGGACTGGTAGGGGAAATTTCTTAAGTTCCGATTAATGCCGACCAATTCTTGAAAGTTTGGATTATTATAATCCAATAACCCATTAGTTTTTGGTTGATATTTGGTTGGGTAGTGCAAAATAGAAGAAATAATACTACCAATTCAGTTATCAACAAATAGCAACTGGCTGCAATAGAAAGATATCGGAGTAGGAGCAACTAATCAATTTGTTTGGCTCAATGCAAAGGAACTAGAATACAAATTCATGGATTTGATTGGGGAACCCTATATGAAATTTTTTGATGTCTTCGGGTAAGAAATTAGTGTACTCAAACATTGATGTAAGCCAAGGGTTTGGGATGGATTGGTGAAAACAGGTTCGAGGTACATCTAATATATTTGCATGAGGGCGGAAATGATCAGACTACCCTTTATTGAGGCATCGAGTAGGAGGAACATCTGGTTGACTTTTTAAGTTGTATTCTATGTGGTTCGAATGTTGAAACTACTAATCATATTTGGTGGTATGGCAACATATTGGATACAACTAAACTTTAAATAAAAATTACAAAAATATTTAACAAAAATCATTTTAGAAAAGGATAGCGTCAATCAATTATTAAACTACCGTTCAAAGTAAGAAAAACCAATACTGAACCATTGTAAAAAAAAGGGAAAAAAAAGAATAGTCTTGATTTTAAATACTATTTAGAAAAACACGATACATTTAAATAATATTTAAAAAATCACGATACTTTTAAAACAAATTAGTAGGGGGAAAAAAGTAGAAAGTGGGGCTCATGGACATTGTTCTTTCTTGAAATATCGTTGGTCAAATAATCAAAGATTTTAAGGGGTTGTTTTCTCGTTGTTAAGAACAATGAATGCAAATAAGTAGTTAATGTTTGCCCCCTCTCTTTAATCTTGATGTTTATAAGGTAGAATTTTTAGATATCTGTCATCACACCTTACATAATTTTTGGGTCGCATGGCAAGTTGATTGGCAAGTTTTTTTTTTTTTTTTTTTGAACGGCAAATTTTATCACACCTTAATTCCACCTTACCTTGTATTTGCAAGGTAAGGAAGGGTTACCTTCGGTTACCTCAAATCGGGTGGGTATCTAAATTGTAAACGTTGTTTCTACCTATTTGGGTACCCCAAGTCATGTGGCTTATTGAGGGTCGGGTGAGTATCTAAGGTGACAATGTATCATTGGTGAAAATCTAGTGTATTTTAACCCCTTCCTCCTTAAACTTTATTTGAATATTAAAAGTGAAACCAAATTTACTTAGACATGTGAAATATAGATTCAGTTACTAGTTTCAAGGTTTACCTTTTACCATGCTCATTACCTTAGTATCCCTAAAGCCACATGGAATTTATGAGTGTTTCAACTAGATGTGATATATGTGTGAATCGGGGTATTTATCGGTTTGGACATCAGTTCATTCGATTTGGTTTATTCAGTTTTGAAATTTTTTGACACTAACAAAAACCTGAGCCGATTTGAATTAGAAGCGTGTCTAACCGAAACAAATTCAACCGACTAAACTGGTTATTATTCGGTTTAATCGAATGAATTTGGTTTGGTTATCCAAATAAGCAAGATTTGTGGAACCTATAACTGAACCAAAAATTGAATTCACAATTCTGATATGGTTAGGAACTTAACCGAAACCGAAATTCATATTCGGTTCAGTATTTTCTAGTTACGAATATGGTTCATTTTTTGGGTTTTATTTCACACCGCTATATTTAAATCAACATGATCAAATGTTAGATAAATCAAACTTATTGCAAGAAAGTGTTGCCACGATGAGAGATAAAATATGTTAAATATGGATTATGAAGTTACTAGCAAGACAGAAATGAATAATAATGATGCACTAAAAAATTTTTTTAACCAAAAACTACAACCCACAAACAAACCCTCTAGTTGAATTTCTAAATAAGAAGAAAACGCAGAGATATTCACATGAAAACACATATAATAAGCAGAAGGTTACATCTTCATAAATGATTGAAGCTACAACATTTGGGGTTAATGGAAATGAAAAGATTAGATCCAATGTTTTAAAAACCGGTAAATACCGGCTGGTTATATCGGTATTACCGTTTTCATATGGAAATACGGTACGAAACACTCCGGTAAATATGAGAAACGGTATTGATTTTATACCGTCGGTAAAATCCGGTATACCGGTTTGAACCGCTATACTGGTACCGGCATAGGTTAGTTTTTGGGTTATTTTTAGATTATTTTTTTTATTAAGGATTAACTTTTAAAAAATTAAACACTTTAGATTATCTTTTGGATTATTTTTTAATTATTCATTAAATTTTTGATTGTATTTTTAGATTATTTTTTGCGTTAATGTTGTAATTTATGAAATTATATAGTTAACTAATCAACCCGGTTCAACCGTCCGATACAACACGGTTCAACCGGTTGAACCATTTTTTTTTTGCTAAATCCGGTATAATTAAAAAAACCGGTTTTTAAAACATTGATTAGATCCAATATTTGGAAAAGTCATAAACAAAATTAACTACATAAATTAAAAGACAAGAAGTACAATAAGGATTTTTCATCTCACATCGGCTTATGTATGAATTAAGGGAGTATAAAACTTTTTAAGAACTCAACAAACTTTTTTCCTTTGTAACTCGTTAAAGAACCATAGGCTCAATACAGGGTCACTTGACCGCAATTCCATTTTACTAAAGTGAGATTATTCGTTATATTGGCTTAGTAGGGCCGACCCATAGGAGAGGGATAGTGGGTGACCGTCCAGTGTCACTCTTCCATGGGGCCCAACTTTTTTTTTTTATAAAAAAAAGTTGTATAATTTTTTTAAAGCAAACAATAAAATTAAATTTAAAACTTAAAACCCAATTTGTTTAGGCCCCTTATAAACAAATAAACCCAATTCTTAGTTAACTCAAGTGAACCCAATAATGTTTTAAGGTTTTAAGGGCCTATATTTCCTACTTGTCTGCGCAAAGGGATTTTGATGGACGGTAAAGGTATATGTAAGGGAGAACTCATGTAAAAATGGTTGCGGGTTCTCTACTTTCTCCATCATCTTCTTTCGGTTTAGCTTTTTTTTTTTTTGAATGGCGAATTTCATTAAACCAAAAAACGGCGGGAAATCCCCAAGACGGAGATTCCCAACACCAAAGAAACAACAAAGTTACATTACATCAAAAGAAAAACGTTTCCAATCCGTCCAACCCACTAGACCCTTTTTATACCTACTCGAAAACCATAAGAAGCCCAACGCTTTAATATCCGCCACGATGTCAGTAACAGTTCACCTTTCGTTCTTGAATATTTTCTCGTTCCTAGCTCTCCATATCCTCCAACAAGAGATCCCCAACACCCCATAGAGCGCTACCTTCTTCTCCTTAGGCCATGGAGACGTGAACTCCATTTGAAGAATATCCGACGCCGAGAAAAAATAAAAATGAGGAAGACCAACCCAAGTGGCTATCGCATTCCATACCCCCGTAGAAGCCAAACAAGCCGTAAACACATGGTCAACCGTCTCCAAGGACTCCTCACAGAGGCTACATAAACCATCTCCGCAATTGATGCTTCGCCTAGCAAGAGCCTCTTTCGTAGGAATCCTATCCATAAGCATTCGCCACATGAACACGTTGCACTTGATCGGAATCCATTTACACCATCTATAAGCCGGCTGAGCTAAGTTTGACCTGCCACTATCAATCCATGTTTTAACATTAGACACCGAAAAGCCTTCTGTTCCATCTACATCCCAAAACCACTTGTCACTCGAATTCTGCACCTGTACCCCTTCTAATAAACGCATACACTCATGCAGCTGAAACACTTCCTCATTTGACGTAGGAACTCTCCTCCAATACCACTGCACACCCTAGACCGAAGCTGACTCTATCACTCTATCTCCCACCAAACAATCTTTGTCGTGCTCTATCCGGAATAAGTCTGGGAACATCTTTTTTAACAGATCCCGTGAGACCCAAGGGTCTATCCAAAACCTAATTGCCGCCCCGTTCCCTAACTTGCCCCTGATCAAACTAACACTACTAACATCTCCCACTTTTAATCGATAACCACTTTTGACTATCTTAGTCCACGTCCCAGCGAACCTAGCAGAATGAGGATACACTTCCCATTTCCTATTAGACCCATGGATAGCATCAACTACCCTTCTCCATAAGGCCGTATCTTCTTGCTTATATCTCCATAACCATTTGACCAAGAAAGCATTGTTACAATCTTCTAGTTTCCAGATACCCAAGCCACCATTTTTTATCGATCTCGTTACTTTATCCCAGCCCACCCAGTGTAGTTTTTTCACGTCCCCGTGTCCACCCCATAAAAATTTTCTGATCAGCCCTTCAAGAGTGTTGACAACCCCAACCGGCACTTTAAACATAGAGAAATAATATGATGGAAGACTTTGTAAAACCGACTTTATTAGGGTCAACCTGCCTCCTATCGATAACGTATTCGACTTCCATCTCGACAATCTAGACTTAAAAACTTTTATAACCGGGTCCCAGTTATTAATTCTAGACATATTAGCGCCCACCATTATCCCAAGATAAGTAAAAGGAGTCGTACCTGAACGACAACCTAACCCACGGGCTTTTCCTTCAACTGCTTCACTATCCACACCGACACCATACAATATAGGTTTATTAATATTAATACGTAAACCGGAACACAAGTGAAATATTCGAAGCATCCGTCTGAGACATACAAAGTTACCCTCTGACCATTCACCCATCACCATAGCATCGTTTGCGTAAAGAAGATGAGATAACACCGGACCATCCCTCGGAAGCTTCACTCCATGAAAAGACCCGATACTGCACGCTTTCTTTATAATACCGGAGAGAGCTTCCATAACCATAATAAACAAAAAAGGCGATATTGGATCACCCTGTCTAATTCCTTTTTCACAACTGAACTCAAAGGTCGGAGATCCATTAACTAGAACCAAGGACCGAGCCGACACCAGAATGCCTCTAATCCATCCACACCAAACCTCTGGAAAGTTCATTTGTCTCATAACCGTAATCAGGAACTCCCAGTTCACATTATCATAGGCTTTTTCAAAGTCTATTTTAAACATGAATAGCTCCTTCCCACTTCTTTTAGACCACGACATGATCTCACTAATCACCAAAGGACTATCTAAGATGTACCGGCCGGCTACAAAAGCCGATTGAGTTTCATTGATGACACTATCCATAACCATCTTCAGACGATTAGCCAATACCTTAGAGATAACTTTACTCGCCACCCCTATCAAGTTTATAGGCCTATACTCCCCCAAACTAGTGGGATCCTTGACTTTGGGCACTAAAGTAACAAACGATGAGGCCGCACCTTGACTTATACAACCCGTAGCCGCAAAGTGGTGCATAATGTCAAGAAAATCCGCTGAAAAATAATCCCAATACCTCTTAATGAAACGGAAATTAAACCCGTCCGGGCCAGGGGCTTTATCACTACCACATTGAAAGACCGCATCCCTTATCTCTTTCTCCAAAAACGAACCAGTTAACATAGCCGCTTCATCCGAACTAATCTTCTTTAAACCAAAACATGACAGCTTAGGTCTCGAAGACATATCTTCCACGAACTTGGTCCGATAAAATCTCAATACTTCTTTCTTTATAGCCGTAGGATTAGAAACCCACTCGCTATTTACCGACAAACCCGTAATAGCGTTAGCCACCTTCCTAGTGTTAATCGCCCCATGGAAAAACCGGGAGTTCTCATCTCCATCTTTCGCCCACTGAACTCTTGATTTCTGCCTCAAGTCTTTAGACTTTAGAAACTCCAAATGTGTTAATCTCGCCCTGGCCTCCTCTAGAATCCATTCTTCCTCTTCCAATACTCCTTCTAATTCTCTGTCTTCACTAGCCAAACCATCAGCCTCCTCTAACTCTTCACGCAACTTAACCTGAATCCAGACCTTTATTTTATTCCTCAGTAACTTAAATTTTGCCATCAACCTACCATACGGGTCACCTTGAAAAACCCCATTAGCCAACACCTCTTTAACTAGATCATCGAACCCTTCCCGTTGTAACCACGAATTAAAGAACCTGAATGGTTTAGGTCCGAAATTCCTGGATACAACTTTAAGAAGAAGAGGAAAGTGATCCAAACCTTTCCGATCCAACACCCGGTATTCCGTATTAGGCCACTCATTGAAAAACATCCAATCAACAAAGATTCTGTCTAACCGACTCATCTTATTTCCCACCAAATACGTGAATTTACGGCCCTTGAGAGTAAACTCGTGTAATCCCACCTCCTCCACAACATCATTAAACTCTCTAGACTTCGAAACATTGTAAAACGAATTCCTTCTTTCCTCTTGATCCCTTACACTATTGAAACCCCCCCCCCCCCCACACAATCCAAGTACTTCCATCATCCTTGACAATAGCCTTTAACCTATCCCAAACCCGTCGTTTGTCTATTATCCGTCGAGGACAATATACGTTGATCAGGTTAATTTTCCTACTATCTTCTTTTAAGAAGCCCGAGACAACCAACAAGTATCTCTTAGAAATTACCGAGTCCTTCACAAAAACCTTCGGATTCCACATCGATAAAAGACCACCAGACCTTCCCATAGAATCAACGTGAGCAACCTCGAAATCATCGTTTCCCCAATACCGGTTAACCCTCACATTCTCCAAGGACTCAAACTGAGTTTCTTGGAGCATGATAAAACTAAATTCGTTCTCAACCTTCAGCTTCCTACACCACGAACTTTTGTCATCTGATCCCAGTCCTCTAATGTTCCATGAAATAACATTCATTGGTCCACTAATTGAAATCCTTCTTCTTGAATCACCTTTTACACTGACCCGTTAAACTTCTCAAAGTCTTCCACACCAAGCTCTTTACCCAACAATAAAGTTTCATTCATCTCCATTTGAATTCCGATGTTTGCCTCCAACTCCACTGTTATTGGTACCTCAATCTCAACACCATTCAGATCCGGAGTCACGAACTCACTTGGCTTGTCTTGCACCGGATGACTATGGACTCTATTCGCTTCCTCACTATTCACCGCAAAAATGAGCCTGTCTATATCAAAGATGTCAACATCATCTCGAGCTCTCTTCTTAGGTCGGTATTTTCCAGACGAAGATGGCGACTTTAGCGATCTAGCTTTCTTTTTATATCCCTTCCTCTTTATAGCTCTAGAACAAGACCCATGAAAATTCTCTTCCCTTGTTTCCATGTTCACTTGAACCCTACTATCCTTTGTGACTAGCCCTATGGCCACCAAGAGCCTGAAAGGATGAAAACCCGCGATAACATGTTTTACATTCATAAAGATAAAACTCTGACTTCCTCACCACCTCCACTGCACTTTCTTTGTGCAGTGGCGTTGGAGAGGAAGCACAGCTCCAACGGTTTCCATTGAAATAAAGTGGTGAAATAAACCCTATCCATATGCACACAACGTGTTCGATGAAATTCCCGAATGAATTGTACTATTTGACTTGAAGGATTTTATGTTATATTTAATTGAACTTTAATTGTGATGCCCATTATTTGATTTATTACTGTGTCGATTAGGCAAGAGCTTGCTTTAACTTGTTTCTTCTTATTACCATATATAAATTTCATAAATTTATTGAACCTCCATTTTGGATACAAGTTAGCAAGACTAAATTATACGTATGATCAAGACCCTTTAAGAGGGCAGCGTGAGGCCTACGCCCCATGCCGGGTCTAAGAAAGTTGCTTCGAATTTGCAGGGTTGATGGAAATTTGCATGAAACCGATTATCAGTATAAGATAATCAATAGTAACTTTGTAAGATACTACTAATTAGTGTAAGTTACTATTTATTAAGAGCAACTTGATCCATCAATGATAACTTACCACTGATCAGCAACAACTTGGTCATCAGTGGTAACTTCTTGCCAACTATTGATCCGCACCAACTGGTATCAGAAGTAAATTGACCATCCGACCAAGTTTTCAATTAATATGGGTATCCAACATCATCACTTGCAATTTGACTCCACCATGTCGTTAGTTGCGTCGTTAAACAAATGTAAAGAAAAACTATTGTCATCCCAGTTGAAAACTTCTGCTTCTGCCATTACCAACATCACCTAAAATTTCAATGTCACGTTGTCTTCCCTCTATATTTTTATTTAAAGATCTTTCACATTGATGTTAGACATCCAGAAGATTTTGGTTTATTACCTTTTAAGAACTGCTAACATATAGCATGACAATTGACAAGTAGAGAGTTGATGTTTACCACTTATATCTTGCACATGTTATGCTCAACCATTTGGGTCATTTTGTATTAATGCTTCTCATTTGTCTCTTGAAATGGAAAAAAGACAAAAGAATTGGAGGCTAGTGCCAACAAGACAAAAATGTTGAAAGCATAATGCCAAAGTGGTAGGGCACTATGTCTCTATTTCATACTTTGGTATCCTAACAAGATATAATTCACAGGGGTTCCAGAAACTGAAGGTGTCGGTTATTGATGATATATGACCAATCGGTTCGGTTATGGGTGCTTGTATTTTTCGGTTTGATTCGGTTATGGTTTGATTAAATGATTATTGGGCCTACATTTTTTGGGTTTGGGTTTGGAAAACTAATACATGTTTAGGCTTGAATAAGAATATGGATTCACCTTAAAATAATGTAAAGTTCTTGCCCAACACATTGGTTCGGTGGGATGTGATTCGAGTCGGTTAACTCGGTTTGGGTCGATAACAATATAGCTTTGGTTCACACATTGGTTCGGTTATCCCAAGAACCATAACCAATGTACAAAAAATGGTTATTAGAAAATTAACCGAACAATGTTATATAACCGGTTTAATTATTTCAATATTTCTGTTATGGTTTGATTAATTGCTTTTTTCTCACTCATTAGTAGCGACCCAAGCAAGCTAAACTAGGGCAGTGACCTCTAACCAATGTTTTTTGTTAATGGATGAGCACCATAGTATTTGATTATTTCACACTTACAGCAATAACCTATTTTGATACGTTTTTTAAAACGACTTATTTCAACCAATGTTAATTTTGGTCCAAACTTGTTTTGATCCTAATCAGTGTGATCCTTGTTTAAAACGACCCACTTTAGCCCGAATTCATTTTCCCAAAAACTTGAACCCAACTGACCCGAACATGTTTTGACCTGGCACTCAACCCGAACCATATGTTTTGTCATCCTTTATTACACACACCGTTTGATCATGAAAAATAAGAAGTTTAAATGTATAATAGGTGTTCTGGTATTTTTATAAGAAATCAAGCCCAAGAACATCATCTTTGGATTCTTTAACGTTTTAGCTGCTCCTTATGATCATGTTTTGGGCTATTTGGTGGGCTCTAGATTTTTTGAACAGTTGTGGGCTCTAGTAGCTTGTATAAAACATGAAACCGTAAAATAACTAATGTATGCGTATTAAACGTGTAACCCATTTAATCATTCCGGTCGTCTTTAGGTTGACCTTCTAACTCATATTGCCCGCCAACCCATTCAACCAGTGTTTTGAAAACTGGACCGGACCGGGCTCCGGGACCTGGACCTCTTATTCAACTAATAAAATAAACTTACAGTGTTGAAACTAAATAAAATATAGAAATGCAAACACACATAAATTAAAAATAAAATATACTAACAAAAATAAATAAAGAAAACTATTCGGAATCCACTTCGAAGTGCGATAGATCAATAATGGCTAGATGTTCCACAAGACCATTTCGATGTCAAAAATGCATATCAGAGTCTCTCAACTCCGCAAGGGCACCGTCATCGAACACAAGTTAGACTGGGGGACCTCTTATGTGGATCGGTGATATTGCACGTTCCTCGTCTTTAATGATCATGTTGTGCAATATCATGCACGTATAGATAATGACTCTACACCTATCAACGGTCGTTGCCCTCAAGGTTTGGTTGACTATGCTCCATTTCCTCTTTAATGCATTGAACGATCGCTCCACATCCTTCCTTGCCCCTCTTGTGCCCTAACGAATTTCTTTTCCTTCGGATCGGTCGGATATCAAAACGTTGTCACAAATATTAACCAGGTAGGGTAGATGTCATCAGTAAGATAATATTCACGTTTATATAAGTGGCCGTTTAAAGTAAATGGGCACTTCGGCAGCGTTCCGTTTCATTGGGTGAGAAAAACTAGAAATTGTTGGAGAACGTTGATGTCGTTGAGTGAACTAGGGGGACTAAAAAAACCATGCCAAAACCACATATCTTGTGACGCAACCACTTCTAGCATGTTCGTAGGGTATTGGTGATCGCCTCTGATATATTGTCCTCGTAATTCCCTAGGACATGCTCGCCAAACTAAATGAGTGCAATCAATACTACCGATCATGCCGGGAAAGTGATGTCTTTCTTTGCGCGCTTCGTACAATGATGCAATGTCGTGACTTGTTGGTCTTGGTAAAAACTCAGACCCGTATAACTTAATGATGGCATTGCAAAAAAACTGTAAACATTCACGCGACGTCCTTTCAGACATCCATAAATACTCATCATATTCATAAGGAGGATTACCGGTTGCGAGTTGTTTAACTACTGAAGATACTTTTTGTATGGGCATAAAACTCTTTCTAAAACGACCGTCTACGCCCTCTCTCTGAACCATTCGGAGTTTCCTTCAACATCTGCTATAATTTTTAAAAATAAACGTTTCGACACACGATACCTTAGTTTAAACATAACTTCAGTGTATTTTGGTTTGTCGACAAAATAATCATTCATTAAACGAATATTGCCTCCTTCGCAATCACGTGGCACACATATTTTTTTAGATGTGTTGATGTGTATTCTTCTTCGGCTCGCTTTGCAAGATCCTTGAAAAATTCAAGGCTACTATCGGTTGAATTTAAAATCAGGTGCACGTCGAGCAGGGGAATGCAAATTTGATCTTCTTCAACATCACTCATTTTCGAAAAGTATGGAGGAAAATTAGAGTCAAATATGATGTATTTTTAGAGGTATGTGAAGGTTATAGTGAAGGTTTATATATATATATATATATATATATATATATATATATATATATATATATATATATATATATAGGTCAAGTATAAAATGAAAACCCACTTGAGTTGAGAAAACCTTGGAAACCCATGTAAAAAATGAATTTTTTCTTTTGAAAAAAATAACCAATGTAAAATACATGTTTTTAAGTGTTTTTGGCAAAAAAAAATAAAAAAAGCGCCGAAGGGATTTTTTTAAAAAAAATAAACAAAGCTGCGAAAACACATGTTTACAACAGCTTTTATAACAGCAAATAGCTGAAAACATATGTTTTTTAGCAACTTTGTTTATTTTTTTTTTAAAAAAATCCCTTCGGCGCTTTTTATATTTTTTTGGCCCAAGATGCTTAAAAACATGTTTTTTACATTAGTTATTTTTTTCAAAAAAAAAAAAATGATTTTTTACGTGGGTTTCAAAGGTTTTCTCAACTCAAAAGGGTTTTCAATTTATCCTTCCCCTATATATATATATATATATATATATATATATATATATATATATATGGTATTTTATGAAATAATTTTTTTAAACGGTAATATTACTGTTTTTGGCACAAAAACCATCAAAATTTAGAACCGTTGCATTTAGTATTAACCTTCACTATCTGTTGCTTACAACAAGGGAAACGGTCCATGTAACCCCTATCAGTACCCACGACGGCGGTGTTACCGTGTGGATACTGAGGTACCTGTAGACAACACGGGTTACGCCCCATCCCTCCTCATACATTCACCACAAAATTGATTTTTTAATTGCTTTCTTCCAGTTCCAGTTAGTAAGGAACTAAGTTCCAAATAGTAAGGAACTAGGGATTGAACTATGACTTTCATGTTCATAGAATATTAGACTCTAAGTTAGTACCATCACATCGCATGGGGTGAGGCCAAACATGCTTTTACTGTATGGGTCATCTTATTGTGACATCCATAATAATATTGAAACACACCTTCTTCTCTATCTCTTTCTATGTATATATAGAGAAAGAAAAAGGGAGGAGAGTATCAATATTAACTCCCTATATATATTCGTAATCAGTGGCGGAGCCAAGAATGTTTTCCGATGATGTTGTTTTTTTCAATACCCAGGTTTATAATAACACGGTGTCAATATTTTTGAATCGGGCCAGGTTAAATCACACAATAAAAATCGATGTCATAATAAAAGTACAATAAAACAAATGCAAGCATTATAATGTCTTCAACCGTAACTTTCGCCAAAAACTCTTTTTCAATATAACAAATGCAAGCATCATTCAAATAGTCATCACCCATCCGATTACACAAATCCGTGTTTACATGCTTCACAGAAGAAAAACATCTCTCAACACTTCCGTTGCAACTAGTAGAACTAATGTTAATTCCAATAAACGATAGACCAATGGATATCTAATATGTTTCTTTGTTTCCACCATCATTTTTGCAAGATTAAATATACCTTTCACGTCGCCAAACATTTTGTCGCCTCTTATATGTTATTAGATATCGAGCTCATGCATAAGATCATCTCTTTCTTCACAATTAAAATCATACGGGTACATCTCAGCCAACCTTAATATTTTTGGAACATCAAAATATCAAATGCACTAAAAATATGATCCGGGCTTGAGGCCCTCATACACATTAGCACCTCGATGGTTACCTCGTTAAAATAGTTGCTAAGCTCTTGGATTTGCATATCTAACACAGTGTTGAAATTTCAACCTCATAATAATGACGATTAGTGATTAGTTTTTCTCCTTCTATATTTTGGGTCAACAATGGTGTCGCTCGAATTTTCTCTATTACACGTTACATATAATACCAAAATTTGAATGGTGTTCACCGACACCGTTGTCCTGACTATACTCGATATGTTATTGGTATATCCCTCTCCACTCTATATATATATATATATATATTTTGGGTCAACAATGGTGTCGCTCGAATTTTCTCTATTACACGTTACATATAATACCAAAATTTGAATGGTGTTCACCGACACCGTTGTCCTGACTATACTCGATATGTTATTGGTATATCCCTCTCCACTCTATATATAATATATATATATATATATCTCTATATATATGGGAGATTAGAAATATTATTTCAAAACTATAGCTATGATAATTCCTGTAACTGTAGCTTCAACAATCAACATCTAGTCTAGTTATATTATAGAGAAAATTACAATTTTTGTCCTTTAAAATACCTAAAATTATGGACCGGGTCCTTTAAAATTTTTACTTTCACTCTTTGTCCTTTATTTAAAAAGTTGTCACGCTATTTGTCCTTTCCACTAACCACCATCCAATTTCTCTGTTAAACACATGTAAAATGTCTAAATTACCCCTCATATTGATATCTAGTTATTAAACAATTCAAGTGGGACCTACCTATCATCTTCAACCTCTTTTTTTCTTAATATCAAGAATCTCCTAAATTCTAAGTCCTGCTATTTGTATCTTCAAGCCCTGTAATTGACTTTAAAAGTTCAAACTACAATTAAGGGCAGATCTCTTTCAGGTATACAAACCCAAATTTGATATCGTTCCGTTGCAAATTCATGTTCAATTTTATATATAAGAACAATAATTCCTAATCTTGAATCAAGCGTATGATTTTACACACTGTCATTAATACATCTTGAAAACACAGCTTATGATTTCCTATCCAAAAAGTGGAGGTATGTTTGATCTTATCCACAATAAAATGTAGATGATGATGAAAAATAAAATGAAAATCGGTAACTATTTGGTGGAGTAGTTTCAAGATTAGAGATAGACCCTATTACTATTATATGTTTCAATTTTCCCTAACCTAGCATACTGCCCTAAAAAATGATAGCATTGTTGAACTAATATTAAACCAACCTCAATAGATGATACTTGTTAAATAACTACAATACAAAGACTAATGACCAAAAAAAATTAATGGCTTCACCACTAATATTAAATCAACCTCCCCTTTCCCACTCACATCACTTGCCACTCAACATCACCATCAATTACGTCGCAAGAAAAACAAATTGCCGGTTTCTAGCCTCTTAAAGTTCCATGCCCAACAATTACGTGGGTTTGAAACCAAATTGGAACACCACACATCAGTTAAGCCACTGATGAGTTATGAAGGTTAATCTCAGTGTTCGTTGCAGAATAGACACTGGAAAACAGGTGTGTTGTCGATTGAGTTGTAAGAGAGAGAGAGAGATATGATTCTTTGATGGTGAGTTAGTCTCACTTGAATTGTTAATACTATTAATTCACAGGGGTATTTTAGACTTTTGATATGCACTTAACGGAGAAATTAGATGGTGGTTAGTGGAAAGGACAAATAGCGTGACAACTTTTCTAATAAAGGACAAAAAGTGAAAGTAAAAGTTTTAAAGGACCCAGTCCATAATTTTAGGTATTTTAAAGGACAAAAATTGTAATTTTCTCTATATTATATAAAGGAATCATGACGTGTTTAAACTATAAAATAAATACTTAAATAGTGATCGAAGCATGCATGCGGATGCAATATAGAAGCCAAATTTATAAAGGATTAGATGATCTGATTTTATTGTATTTGAAGAAAATTAATGTTCGGTATACGAGTGATGTAATAGCCATATAGTAGGTGAGGGTTAAACCCTACAACACTACTTGAAATGCAATACGGCTAAAAGGCCGTAAGAGAAAGGTAGATGTTATTATTGACGTTTTCATAATTAAATAAAAAATAGTAAAGAAATAATGAAACATGCAACATAAAAAAGACATCACATAAAGGATTAGATGACCGGATTCTTATTGTATAGTTTAGGTCAACCAACATACTAAAAAAAACAGTCTATTCATAGTAGATAAACTATTCTTCCATTTCTCATTTTATATAGAAATTAGACAAGCTAGAGAGAATACGACTGTAAACACGCTTGGTTCGTTTTAGTTTTTGTTTTAAAATATCATATTTGGTTTGAGTAATTTTCTAATTTCAGATTCAGTTTACTTATTAGTTATCATCGTTTGTAAGGGGAAATATGTAAAATAACACCCTTAATTATATTGTTTACGCCATAATACGATACTATTAGTCATCTAACTTGTATGAAAACTACCGATACCAAAAGTATAAAACCCATTAAATTTTAATTTAAATATATTTATTTTACAAAACTAACTTCATTAAGTAAATATCATTGTTAAAAAGTGTTTGTATTTGATCTTTAAGATATAAAGAACCGTCGAGAAGAAGGGAGTCCCATCACTTTAAGTTGGGCAGTGAGTGGTTATACTTAAAACAATTCAATGAAACTATTAAATATATTTTGACTTCTTGAGCTTGGACCTCCATCAATTGAACACTTTATATTGTTGAAGCTTTTTGACTTCCACCTAATATATAAGTTCTACAATTATGCAACAAGAAACCTTTATGTTAGGGGCGGTGTGCTACCCCAAACTTCAAAACTATCCTAATTTCTATCAATCCTACATTGTCACATCACTTATTGAATTGAAACACAAATTTGGAGACACCACTAACCAGAACTACTTTTGAAAAAAAACACCACAAAAGCCTTTAAAGTTCACCAGTGTTGCTTCACTATTTCACTATTGCCACCGACAATGCCGTAGGTAATGGGGTACCCGTCCCATTTGTTCGCTGCACCCAATGCCCTTAGAAAATGAAAAAGATTATATAACTTTTTATATATATTTTAAGTGACTGTCATTAAGGTGAATTTATTTTGGTTAGATGTTGTTTTAACTTTTAACCACAACAACTCCAAAAGCAAACTGATATTTTGTTATAACAGTTCATTTTCACCCGACTCAGTTCGGTTTGTTAATGTTGTGACTTGTTATCTAATATTCCGGCTAAGTGGCTAACATGTTGTTTTATAAGCCTAAACACAAGTAATCATATTATTTTATTATATAATACATAAACTAACAATAAGAATTATAATGTAACTCAGTAACGGTACCCGTGTTCATTTTTATTGTTTTCGGTTTCCATAGTATTTTATTTATACAACTTCGTCTGCAATGATAAAACCAATACTGTGACGAATCGAACCTTTGTGATCATTAGAACAATATCAATACCGGTGTCAATGTTGGTTTTATGGTATTCACTCAATGTAAACACGTATTGGTTGTTATATGGAGTGCATGCATCGTACCGGTAGTGTAGCAAATCAAACTGATGCTGACCGGAACCCCGTTGCGATAGCACGGAAAATCCCACTAGTTAATGTTAGAAGAGAAAAAATAGATATTGTCTTACTGTTAAAATATGGGTCAATATATATAACATGTTTTATATCAGACATAACATATTTTATATCACTTTTATTTCTTACTTTTATTTCTTTGTAAACTTAGACATTTTTTTTTCTATTTTGCATATTGAATAATGATTGAGCATGGGCTGGAGAATAGACAGAGTTGAGTAGATGGACGAAAGAAGAGTTGCAGCCCAGTTGCTGATCATTCATCAGGAAGCCCATTGTGTCTCTCGGCCTGTTGTCCAAGTCGTCCAAATGGTGGGCCTTGCCAGGTTGGCAATCCGGGTGAAACAAACACAACATGGTTTCACTCGTTGGATTATTATTTGATCTTCTATGCTATCCGTTGATTCTAGGGTTCACATACTTACTGAGAAGACTATAAAAGAAAGTATGTTTTATCTTCTGAGCTTTTTAGATCAGATTACTTTACCTTTGTGTTCACTTTTCTCTCGTTTCATCTCTCACCTAGGGTTAGCCAGATAATCTTGTTAGGTTAGATTGTTAAGGGTGTAATCACAGATCATCTATTGATGATCTGTTGGGTTGGGTTTAGAGTTGTTGAGAGGTTGATCGTGATTGTATTTCTTTGTTAATTGTTTTTAGTAAAGTTCTTGACAATCAGTGAATATTCTATAAATTTCACATGGTATCAGAGCTTAGGCTTTGATCTTGAGTTTCACTCGGTATTATCTTGGATCTGGTCGATTACTGTGGATTCTTGTTCATTGGTTATCGTTCTTGGCGTTGGTTACGAGGAGCTGATATATAGCTTGTAGCTGCTTGAAGGCGATGTGCTAGGGGTCGTAAAAACCCTAGCAAACTGTTCTTGTTACCCCCAATCAAAGGGTAACTTGATTGGAGAAACCCTAACTTGGGTTTGCTTTGCTTTGGTGAGATCGTTCTTACTTGTTTCTTCTTGGTTCTTGTTTGTCTGTGTCAATTTAGGCATCTAGGTTAAAAAAGGCTCCCAAGTTAAGGCCTGCGCAGGCACCATTGAGTGACGAACCTGTGATCTGGTCCCTGGCTTGGCTTCGCCTAGGTCTAGAGGTCTTGATTGATTGATTGTTGGTGTGTTCTTGTTCTGTGCTCTGGTTTGTTTCTTGTTTTTTGTTGTGTGTGATTATCTGGTTGATATAGTTCTCTGTGTAATAACATGGCTGATGATGATGGACATAGTGTTCATAGTCATGCTGATGATACTATTATAAATAATAATGGTACAACTTTAATTGCTAAACTTGACCCTAGTAATCCTCTGTACCTACACCCAAGTGACTCTGCCAATCTAACTATTGTCAGTGTTAAACTTAAGGGTACAGAGAATTACACTGTATGGTCCAATGCCATGATTCTAGCACTACAAGTTAAAAACAAATTAGGGTTTGTAAATGGTGAGTGCACTAAGCCAACTGATGATTTAGTTTTAGAAAGACAATGGAACAGATGTAATTCTGTTGTCTTGACTTGGATTCTTAACTCAATCTCTGAGGACCTATACTTGGGACAAGTCTATTCCAAGTTGGCTTCAGAGGTTTGGAGAGATTTAAATGAAACTTATAATAAGATAGATGGGTCTGTTATATTCAATCTATATCAACAAATTAATTTGTTTACTCAAAATGGTACTTCAGTCTCTGAATATTATCATAAACTAAATGTTATCTGGAACCAGCTTGATCAGATACTGCAGTTACCTGTATGTACCTGTGAAGCTGCTAGACAGTTTAATGACTTTAGTAGTATGATAAAGCTAATGCAGTTTTTAATGGGATTAGATAATACCTATCAATTAGTTAGAACAAATCTGTTGATGAAGGATATATTACCTACTGTGAAAGAGGCATTTGCTGTAATTTCTGGGGAAGAATCCCATAGAAATTCCAGCAACTCTGGACAGAAGGATCCAGGTCAAACTATGAGTTTTTTTGCTAAAACTAATCTACCTAATGACAATAAAAGGAAACCTAATAGAAACAGCAATCAGAACCTTAAGTGTTTACATTGTAATAAAAATGGTCATAGCATTGACAAGTGTTTTGAGCTTGTTGGCTATCCAATTTGGATGAGACCTAGATCTAGTCAAAACAAAAAAGGGGTGGGTAATAACAATAATACTAACACTGCTTCTGCTGAAAGTAACAATTCTGTTTCCCAGAATTTTTGACTTCTGAACAGGTTGCTTAACTTTTGAACCTGTTAAACAAGAAGTCAGATGAACCTTCTACCAGCTGTAATGCTGCATGTAGAAGTAATACTTTTTCGTGTTCATTCAGTTTTTGTGGAAATTCTAAAAGAATATTTTCCTTTGCTAGCTTTAATGATAAATATAGAATTCTAGGATGGATATGTGACTCAGGGGCAAACCAACACATGGTAATGAGTGATAAAGATTTAATAAACCAGATTGATGTTAAAGATTTAAACATTAAAATTAACCATCCAAATGGTACATTTGCTAAAGTAACAAAAATTGGTGATATTAAACTAAGTAATGATGTCACTCTTTATGATGTATTTGTGGTCCCTGATTACTGTGTGAATCTATTATCAGTTAATAAGCTTGCTAAAGATAGTAAACTAACTGTATCATTTGATGAATCAAAATGTTACATTCAGGATTCTTTAACCAAGAAAATTCTGGTAACTGGTAATGAACATGATGGTCTTTATTTTTGTGGTGAGTCCTCTATTATGTCATGTGCTAGTGTGTCTAGTAGTGAAATGTCAAACTTGTGGCATGCTAGGTTAGGACATCCTTCAGATGTTGTATTAGAAGTTTTAAAAACTGATTTAAAATTAAAGAAAATAGGAAATGAAGAACCATGTGAAACCTGCCATAAGGCCAAACAACATAGGGAACCATTTCCAATTAGTGAACATAAAACCATAAGTTTAAGAGATATTGTTCACTTTGATGTATGGGGTCCCTATTGAGTCACTAGTAGGGATGGTTTTAGGTATTTTCTGACCATTGTAGATGATTACACTAGGGCTGTTTGGGTGTATCTTATGAAGTCTAAAAATGAGGTTTTTGATAATGTGGTTCATTTTTCTACATGTTTAATAAATCAGTTTAAAAGAAGTGTGAAAGTTTTCAGAAGTGATAATGGAACTGAGTTTGTAAATACTCAGTTTAAAGATTTTTGTAATAAAATGGGTATTTTCCATCAAACTTCATGTCCTTATACACCCCAACAGAATGGCATAGTTGAAAGAAAACACAGACACCTTTTAAATGTTGCTAGGTCACTACTGTTTCAGAGTTGTTTACCTTTAAAATTTTGGTCTGAATGCATTTTAACTGCTGCTTTTTTAATAAACAGGACCCCATCTTCAGTATTAAAAGGTAAAACACCATATGAACTAATGTATAACCAAAAACCCTCTTTAGAAAAACTTAGAGTTATTGGATGTTTGTGTTACAGTACTGTTTTAAACAATTCTGATAAGTTAGATAGTCGTGCTGAAAAATGTGTGTTACTTGGGTATTCTAATGAAAAAAAGGGTTATAAACTTTGGAACCTTGAACAAAAACAGATTATGTTTTCTAGGGATGTTAGATTCTATGAGTCCATCTTTCCTTTCAAGGAAAGTCATATAATGAAAGAATTTGATCCTAAAAATTATGAAACCATTAATAACACTAATTTCTTTGACTTTTATGATGGTACTGATACACAACATTCAGGAATTCTAGGTGTGCCCAATGATGAAAAGAGGGTTATAGGAAACATAGGGTCAGAAGCTCATGGGTCTCAGCCTCCAACTCAGTCTCCTGAGATTACTTATGGAGATGCTGAGACTGGTGGCAGTTAGCAACCAAGTAGGTCTAGGAATGAGTTAGGCAGGGCTGAGCATGAGCATTATGACAGTGCTGAATTACAAAACTCTGAGGGACAAATCACACCTCAGAATCATCCTAGTGTTGTTAGAAGGTCCACTAGAAGTTCTGTGTTACCAAAAAGATTAGATGAATTCATTGTTGAGGGTAAGGTTAAATATGGATTGGAAAGATTTGTTAATTACTCAAAGTTATCTTCTGAGAATGTTTGCTTTGCTTCTGTGTTAAATAAGTCTATAGAACCTAAGTTTTATCATCAAGCTTGCAATGATCCAAACTGGATCAATGCAATGAATGATGAGATTGAGGCTTTATTGAAAAATGATTCTTGGGATATTGTAGATCTTCCTAATGGAAGAAAACCCATAGGAAGTAAATGGGTCTACAAAATCAAGTATAAAGCCTCAGGTGAAATTGATAGGTATAAAGCCCGGCTTGTTGCCAAAGGCTTTAGTCAAAGGGAAGGTATAGACTTTGATGAGACATTTTCACCAGTTGTGAAAATGGTTACTATAAGAGTGGTCATTGCTTTGGCTATTCAGAATAGTTGGCCATTATTCCAGTTAGATGTTAACAATGCTTTCTTATATGGTGATTTAATAGAAGATGTTTATATGAAATTACCAGAAGGTTATTACTCTAAGACTGACACTAGGGTTTGTAAACTAAAAAGGTCCTTATATGGGCTAAAACAGGCCCCTAGAATGTGGAATGAAAAACTGGTTGGTGTGTTACTTGAAAAAAATTTTGTACAAAGTGTTTGTGATTATTCTATGTTTGTAAAACAAAAAAACTCTGTGGTTATCATCTTGTTAGTATATGTAGATGATATCATCATTACTGGAAACTGTGTAGAAGAAATAAAACATGTTAAAAGTTTTTTACAAACCAAGTTTCAAATTAAAGATTTAGGAACTTTAAAGTATTTCCTAGGAATAGAAGTTGTGAACACAACTGATGAGTTAGTACTGACTCAAAGGAAATATTGTATGGAATTATTAGTAGAGTATGGCATGACTGGGTGCAAACCTGCTAATAGTCCACTTGAGTCCAATTATCTAATGACATCAATGTGTTCCAAAGAAAGTGATAACCTTATAGATATTACTGGTTATCAAAGGCTAGTTGGAAAACTTATTTATTTATCTCACACTCGTCCAGACATAGCCTATTCTGTACATGTATTGAGTCAATACATGGATATGCCTACTAAGGCACATTTTCAGATTGCTATGAGAGTATTGAGGTATCTAAAAGTGTTAGTGCATTATTCATGTATGTCCCTAGCTAGTGATCCGGTACTGAATGTCAGAGTTTCAGATAATCAGAAAACGACCAAGACTTTAGCTAGAAGATACATTCGACCAGACAAAAGGGGCGAATGTGGCTTGTCTTGGGTCGAATGTGGATTGGTTGATAAGAAAGGCTACATTCGTACCAGTAGAAAGGGGCGAATGTGGAAAAGGTTCCAGATTCGACCATATGAAAGGGGCGAAGGTGGAAGCTTATATATAGGGAAAGTTAGTAATTTTGAAGAGAGAGTTTTGAGAGTTAGTTATCATTTGAGCTTTTCCCTAGTGTGTGAGTGTGTGTTTTTCTCTGTATTAGGTCTAAGGTTTTCAATTGTAAACATCTTGATTTGATCTAATACAAAGATTAAAGTTATGGAAATTGCTCGGTGATTCGTTATCTGTTTTCATCACATTCGATTACGTTTATTTCTGAATCATTTTGCATGATCGTTGGGGATTCCGCACCCTACGGTTGGTATTCGTGAGATCACGTTTCTTGATTACGATCCGAAACGAATTCTCAAAAAGGTTCTCCAGGAAGTGGCCTAAGTTTCAGAAAAAGCACAAGCTTTACCTTACAAGCTTATGCTGATTCTGACTGGGCCAAATGTTTGGTAACCAGGAGATCTGTTACAGGTTTGTGTGTGTTCTTAGGAGATAATTTGATAACTTGGAAAAGTAAAAAGCAATCCACTGTATCACGATCCACAGCTGAAGCTGAGTATCGTGCAATGTGTACTGCAACATGTGAATTGATTTGGTTGATAAATCTTCTGAATGAGCTTTTAGTCCAGGTAGATGTTCCAGTACCCTTGTTTTGTGATAATACTGCAGCAGTGTCTATTGCAACTAATCCAGTGTTGCATGAGAAAACCAAACACTTTGAAATTGACTTGTTTTTCTTAAGGGAAAAAGTGTCAAAAGGGGTTGTTAAACCTATTGGAATCAAGTCAGCAAATCAGATTGCTGATGTTTTCACCAAAGGCCTACTTGTTTCTCAACATACTGAAATGTGTCAAAAGTTAAAAATGGTAAATGTGTTTGGGAAATAAAAGTGAGGGGCGGTGTTAAAATATGGGTCAATATATATAACATGTTTTATATCAGACATAACATATTTTATATCACTTTTATTTCTTACTTTTATTTCTTTGTAAACTTAGACATTTTTTTTTCTATTTTGCATATTGAATAATGATTGAGCATGGGCTGGAGAATAGACAGAGTTGAGTAGATGGACTAAAGAAGAGTTGCAGCCCAGTTGCTGCTGATCATTCATCAGGAAGCCCATTGTGTCTCTCGGCCCGTTGTCCAAGTCGTCCAAATGGTGGGCCTTGCCAGGTTGGCAATCCGGGTGAAACAAACACAACATGGTTTCACCCGTTGGATTATTATTTGATCTTCTATGCTATCCGTTGATTCTAGGGTTCGCATACTTACTGAGAAGACTATAAAAGAAAGTGTGTTTTATCTTCTCAGCTTTTTAGATCAGATTACTTTACCTTTGTGTTCACTTTTCTCTCGTTTCATCTCTCACCTAGGGTTAGCCAGATAATCTTGTTAGGTTAGATTGTTAAGGGTGTAATCACAGATCATCTATTGATAATCTGTTGGGTTGGGTTTAGAGTTGTTGAGAGGTTGATCGTGATTGTATTTCTTTGTTAATTGTTTTTAGTAAAGTTCTTGATAATCAGTGAATATTCTATAAATTTCACACTTACTATTATGTCCTTTGTTATCTCTTTTCTTATATTAAAGTTTGTTCTTGGATGCGATTGCATGCAATTGAAAATCTTGGGGACGCATAGTGAAAATAAAAAAATGTAACGATTCAACCTTCGTTCAACACAAAACCACAGAGACACAAATTGTAATTAACTCTTAAGGAAATTATGTTCAAGGTTGATAAGTATTTATAATATTGAGCAAATTTATTAAACCGAAATTTATGACATGTGTAATCCATGCCACCTTTTTACACATTATGAATCATTGCTCACTTTTTCAACGGTGTGTGGTCGTTCATCCCAATTATAAACAACCTTGAAACACAATAAAAGGACTTGATGGGATAAATCATGAACAACCTTGAAACACAAAAAAGGGATACATATGTGTGAAACACTTGATTTTTAATAGTTTATATGCCATAAAAATTATGTTTGAAATTAAAATGCAAACTTTAATGCGTGATGCATTTCATGAACCCTTTATTTTTGTAACCTAATTTACTATTGGCTCTAAGTGCAAGTCATCAAATAGGAGTATATTTGGAATCCATCAATCAATATCCAGAAGAAGGTTGCATCATAATTTTCCAATGAATGACCTAAAGAAAGATGTTATGAATAGTTTTCCCGTTTAGTGTTTGGTTTTTTCGTGAACCAATCAATGTCCATACTATTACCAAACTCATAATGTAATTTCACATTTGTGGATGTATCACCTTTGGTTGAGACTTTAAGTGGTTCTATCCTAACCGAATTTGGCCATTGATTGGTATTAGAGCAATGATAAGAGTCAATCTTCGATTGGTGTTGAAGATTTTATGGATATTGCTCATAGTGGTTTTCTTTTTCTAGAGCTTTGAATCAAGACTGTCTTTATTTTTTGGTTGAGTTTATTTATTTATGGATTCATATTTCTAGAGCTTTGAATCAAGACTGTCTTTATTTTTTTTAAGAGTTAAATGCTAATTTAGTCCCTGAGGTTTGTCAAAAATTGCCACTTTCATTCAAATCTTTTTTTCTTGTCATTTTAGTCCCCGTGGTTTCAATTTTTTGTCATTTTAGTCCCTGTGGACTAACAAGATTTGGATGAAAGTGACAACTTTTGACAAACCTCAGGGACTAAAATGACAAAAAAAAAATAAAACCACAGGGACTAAATTGACAAGAAAAAAAGATTTGGATGAAAGTGGCAGTTTTTGACAAACCTCAGGGACTAAATTGGCAATTAACTCTTTTTTTAAACAACAAACTTTTTTAACACCCTTAGTTTCACATTTTCCTTGCATTTGCAAAGATTTGAACCCACATCATATTTGTAAGAGAGAACACTATACCACTAGACCAATAGGTCTTGGGTGACTGTGTCTTTATTTAGTTTGCTATTTAAGTGGTATAGGTTTTCGTGGTTTCCAAAATGCTTGGTTAGTATACATAGATTGTTAGGATTATTACAAGGAGTAATGAATTTAAATAATTCAAACTATTGGCCCTCTGTCGCTGTCGGTCCCAAATAACGAAATATCTGCTAGCAGTCCCATTTTTTGACATATTGGCCACCAACGGACCCAAACTAACTGAGGCCTAACTCCATTAGTGTGATACTGATGTGGCATTTTGTGTGTCAAAAATGATAATATGTGGCTAGTTATGTGGCATTTCTAGGGGTGTGCAAATGACGGTTTGGTTCGGCTATTACTCTTGATTATAACCGCTACCTTCGGTTATTGATTTTTCTTAATCGTAACCGAACATTGGTTCGGTTAACAGGTTATGAAGTTCGGTTATGATTCGGTTTCGGTTAATTTCGATTAATTAACCACAAGACGAGGATGCCACCCTATTTTCTAGAACTAATCTCACATATATGTCTACTTTTGCCGAAATAGAGAAAGTATTAAGATAAAAAGGCATAAAGAAATTAATTTCCATGAAGCAACATATCAGTTTTTTCCAATATTATAAAAACTTGACAAGAAATGAGAGAACACTAACACTAAAGTCAACTATTTACTTTTAAAGAATGATCGGAGGCCTGACCATTTTGGTTATCATAGAATGTCCAATATAAATGACAAAAATACCTTAATAAATTAAAAAAATGTCAAAACTAGAAACCTAGGACGCACAAGACATAGTGATTCAAAGTTTCTATTAGGTTCTTGTTTCAAATTGATCAGAGAATTACAACTTTTGTATATTGTTCTAATATTACAAAGGTGGGAGGAAACTCTAAATATAGATGTACAGAAAGGAGATGTAGCAAAAGGAAAGCTAATAAAAACCATAACGGCTAGATGCTGAGCTGTATGCAATTCCTCCAAAAATGGAAATGATGTTAATACTGATCCTTCATTATTTTTATTTTTCTAACACTCCCCCTCAAGTTGAGTAATGGAGTCTCCGATTCTCAACTTGTTAAGGCAGCTACTAAAAAAACTTCCATTGACGGCTTTGGTTAAAATGTCTGCAAGTTGGTCCTTAGAGCGTACAAAAGGAAGCTCTACAATCCCTGCTTCGATTTTTTCCTTTATAAAATGTCTATCAATTTCCACGTGTTTTGTACGGTCATGTTGAACAGGATTTTCGGAAATTTGTATGGCAGCTTTGTTATCACACATGACCTTACTAGGCTCGGCCTGAGGAAACCCAATTTCTGATAGAAGTTTGCGTATCCAAAGGACTTCTGCTAATCCTCGTGCAATGCCTCGGAACTCTGCTTCGGCGCTGGATAACGCGACAACCTTTTGTTTTTTGCTCCTCCATGTGACTAAGTTTCCACCAACAAAGGTGAAGTATCCTGAAGTAGATCTTCGATCATTTTTGTTTCCTGCCCAGTCTGCGTCTGTGTAGGCATGGATCTTTAGATGTTTGTTTGGTTGAAATAGTAAACCGTGACCTGCAGTCCCTTTGAGGTACCGTATGATCCTCCATACTGCATCCATGTGAGCAACTTGCGGTTGATGCGTGAATTGGCTCACCACGCCAACTGCGTATGCAATATCAGGGCGAGTGTGTGAGAGGTATATAAGTTTACCCACCAACCGTTGGTACCTTTCCTTATCCGCTAATTCTGCTCCTTCTTCCATATATAGTTTCTGGTTAGACATCATTGGGGTGTCGGTTGGCTTGCAGTCAATCATTCCTGTCTCGGCCAGGAGGTCCAGAATATATTTCTTTTGGCAAATAAAGATTCCTTGTTTAGACCTCAGTACCTCAATTCCAAGAAAGTACTTAAGTCTTCCCAAGTCCTTCATCTCAAACTCGTTGAACAGTTTCGCCTTTAACTTCTCCATTTCTTCTTCATCGTTTCCTGTAATAATCATATCATCAACATATATAATCAAACAAGTCACAAGTTTACCTCTCCGTTTAAGGAACAAAGTGTGATCGGAGTTGCTTTGATGGAAACCATATCCCTTCATTGCTAAGGTAAATCTGCCAAACCAAGCTCGAGGGGATTGCTTAAGCCCGTAAAGAGTTCTTTTTAACCTACACACTTCCTTAGTTTTAAAGTCCTTTGTGAATCCCGGGGGAGCCTCCATGTAGACTTCTTCTTTCAGTTCACCATGAAGAAATGCATTTGTGACATCAAACTGGTGAAGAGGCCATCCTTCATTTGCAGCGATGGAGAAGAGGACGCGGATTGTATCAATTTTGGCAACTGGGGAAAAAGTTTCAGAATAGTCAATGCCATATGTTTGGGTGTATCCTTTGGCTACGAGACGTGCTTTATATCTTTCGATGGTTCCATCAGGTTTGTGTTTGACTGTGAAGATCCAACGACAGCCTACCGGTTTCTTTCCTAGGGGAAGATCACATTTTTCCCATGTATTATTCCTTGTGAGAGCTTTCATTTATGTTTCCATGGCGTCTCTACAATTTTTAGAAGCTAAGGCTTGTTCAACAGAGGTTGGGGTTTGTTCATTATATAGCGAGGCGGTGAAGGCTTTTGCTTCCTTAGATAAGTTGCCTTTGACAATATTCGCTATGGGATATCTGGATGACTTTGTCTCCTTTTCTGGAGAGTACCGTTTTGGTGGGACTCCCCTGTTGGCTCTTGGAGGAAGGACATATTTCTCGGTGATTTCTTCAGCCTCCTGTTCCTCCTGTTCTTGTATTGGTTCTTCTTGTTCCTCTATTGGTTGTTCCTGCAAATTCTCTTCTAAATCTATCTCATTGGTGTCAGTATTTTGAGAATCTTCTATATGAGAGGGACTTATCTCTGTATCTGAACTTGGAAAATCTTGGTTCGTGGCACCAACGGTGGGATTATCATTGGATTGTGAGGATGTAAGTGACTCATCTTGAGTACCGTGATCGGTTTCTTCTGATGAAGGAGTCCATTTTAACCAACTCAGGGTGTCATACGCTTTCTCCCCCTGACCACTGTGTTGGGAGCTATAAAAGAATTCAGTCTCAAGGAAATTACAATCAAGGGTAGTGTACATATGTCGTCGCTTTGGACTATAACATCGGTATCCTTTTTGATCGATACCGTAGCCGACAAATACACACTTCTCGGCACATGGACCAAGTTTTCCCCTGTCATGTTTAGGTATATGTGCGTAAACAGTACATCCAAAGACCCGTGGTGGTAGAGGGAGAGGTGGAGAAATTTTTGTAAGATCAGACAAAGCTTGGATGGGAGTTTTCGAATCAAGGGCTTTAGTGGGAAGACGATTGATTAAATAAGTGGCAGTGGAGACAGCTTCGGGCCAAAAATATGTAGGAACCTGGGATTCAATTAATAGAGCACGTGTGATTTCTAAAAGAATACGATTTTTTCGTTCAACTGTGCCATTTTGTTCAGGTGTGTATGGACATGTTTTTGGTGAATAATACCTTTTTCTTGACAAAATTGTTTCATGGAACTGTTGATATATTCTCCTCCATTATCAGATCGAAGAATCTGAATATTAGTCCGGAACTGTGTTTGTATCATGGCATAAAAAATCATAAATTTTTCAAAAACTTCATTTTTGTGTTTTAAAAAATAAATCCAGGTCATACGTGTGCAATCATCGATAAAAAGTACAAAAAACCGAAAGTTTTGTCCCCCGATAACTTCAGCGGGTCCCCAAACATCAGAGTGAATAAGAGAAAAAGGTGAAGCGACTTTGGTATTATTAAATTTATAAGTCTGTCTATGACTTTTAGCTAAAACGCAAGTTTCGCAATGAAACTTATTATTTGAAGGAAAAAGTTTTGGAAATAAGAGATGCAAGTAGCCAATGGACGGGTGTCCTAATCTCCTATGCCAGAGCCAGGCTTCCCTATTTGTCGTTCCATGAGCAAGCATCACACTTCCTGGTTGAGTCACTTCATCCACATAGTATAACCCTGACCGTTCAGTGCCACGCCCAATGATCATTCCTGTCCTGATATCTTGGAGAATACAAAATGTTGGATGCATCAAGACGGTGCAATTTAACTTTTTTGTAACATGACTAATAGATAATAACTTATGTGACAATGATGGGACGTAAAGACAATTCGAGAGTTTTAAAGTAGGTGATATCTCAATTGTTCCTCCTGCTTTGACAGACAGGACCCCCCCCCCCCCATTGGCAGCTCTAATGTGATTAATCCTAGGAATACTTTGTTTGGTTAAGTCGGATAAATCATACGTCATAGTGTCAGTAGCACCACAATCAAAAATCCATGATTCATTCGTGGTTTCGCTTTTTATAGCCATATTAGCTTGTGCGTTCCAAATATCATCTTCCCTTCTAAAAAATTTAGAATTTTTAGTTTCACTTTTACGGTTCCATTTTTGATCTTTATAAAAAACTTTTGTAGAATTTTTTGTTTCATTTTTACGGTTCCTTTTTTTATTTTTATAAAAAACTTTTGTACCAGGCTCATTAATATTTCTCAAACTGTGATACTTTTCAAAAATGGTTTTCATCTTATCCCCAAAACAGGGGTAGCTTTCTCCATGCCCAAGGTATTTATTTTATTTGAATGGTTTAATTTACCCAATGTCTCTTTCATCGAGGTGGTGTTTTTTGTTTTCCCTTCAACCAAGATATTATCTTTATGTATCCTACTAGTCATATTTCTTCTACACTTTTGGCCAGTATCAATGGAGGGGTTCTCTAACAAGTCTAATAATTCTTTATAAAAGTATTTAGGGTTTAATAAAGAAGGATCTGAGATAAAGTTCTCAGATCCGTTACCTTCCCCGTCGACCTTTGTTTCTCCGGCAAAAGCAACACCACCGAATCCACCATCCTGTTGATGTTCGCTGCCCCTGCTGGATTCCTCGGTATGGTTGGTGGCGACAGCTGATTTCCCTCCATCTTTATTCCCTTTCTTGTGACCATCACTCCACCACTCTGGGTAACCACTGCTGTACATGGTTATGAGAGCATCCCACAATGCTTTAGCCGTGGTAAACTGGGTCAGATTGCTTGCAATCGCATGTTCGATATTTTGTATAAGCCAAGAGAATACTATAAGGTCGTCTTCTTCCCATTGCTCATACCCGCTTTCGGTGGGTTTGGGTGGTGTTGGATTTCCTGACAAATGACCTAGTAGCGATTTTGATTTTCCTCCAATAGTTACTTTGATCATGCGAGCCCATAGAGCATAATTTTGATTGTTTAGTTTCAGGCTGATCTTGAGGTTGTCGGATAGGTTGGGTTTGGTGTTTTGATTTTGGGATGATTGAATTCCATTGAGAAGATTGGCTAATATTTTTGAAAGATCATTGTGATTTTGAGAGGTTAGGTCCCCGTCGGAAGACATGGTGACCTTGGCTTTTGGCTGAGAAAAAAACGGTAGATGATGAGCAGTCCCCGAATCGAATTTAGAACCGCTCTGATACCATGTTTCAAATTGATCAGAGAATTACAACTTTTGTATATTGTTCTAATATTACAAAGGTGGGAGGAAACTCTAAATATAGATGTACAGAAAGGAAATGTAGCAAAAGGAAAGCTAATAAAAACCATAACGGCTAGATGCTGAGTTGTATGCAATTCCTCCAAAAATGGAAATGATGTTAATACTGATCCTTCATTATTTTTATTTTTCTAACACTGTCATCTATAAATATTATTTTTTCGGTTTGGTTCGGTTAATGTTTGGTTATGAGACACCCTTAACTATAACCGTAACACCCTTAACTATAACCGTAACCAATTTATCGGTTAATCAAATAACCTTAATGTTACTGTTTGTTAATCTCGGTTATCGGTTAATTTCGGTTAAGGGTTAACGTTTGCTCACCCCTAGGCAATTCTGTTAAATAATTGATAAACAAGATGTATTTCTGTTTATCAGCCATAACCATATTCGATCCACCACCACAGACCACCCTCCACCGCTACTCTACCATCACTTTCCTCACCTTCTTTGTCGTTTGCCAACCACCCTCATCGTAGCTCATCAGCATCATCGTCTTCATCGCTCCCGATAACCATGACACACTGGAGGGTCTGCCTTATCACCACTTCTCAAATTTTGCAGGTGATGGTGATGAAGAAGGACAACCCTTTATGAAACTTCATGATCAGTCAGAAATCATTGGCGGTCCAAAATGGAAAACATTCATATGCCAATAGAGCTGAAGATTTGCAGATTTTAGGGGTTTGCAAGTTGGTGACAGTAGATGTGATGATTTGCAGGTTTAAGGGTTTTACGGGTTCTAGGGTTTGCAAGTTGGGGGGTTTCAATTTGCAGGTTTGGAGGAAGAAGATAATGATTGTAATGGTGGGGGTTTCGATTTGCAGGTTTAGAGGAAGAATATGATGATGGTAATGGTGGGGATTTCGATTTGTAGGTTTAGAGGAAGAAGATGATGATAGTAATGGTGGGGGTTTCGATTTGCAGGTTTGGAGGAAGAAGATGATGATGGTAATGGTGGGGTTTCGATTTGCAGGTTTGGAGGCAGAAGATGATGATGGTAATGGTGGTGCGAGTTGGTGGTGGCAGGTGGTTATCGTGGTAGCTGTCATGGTGATGGTGGTGATGCAATGGTGATAAGTGTAACGTTCCGTATTTTCATTGTATTTTGTTATATTGTAATCCATAAAACAAAATTAGGGTTAACTGTTAATGAAATTGGGGGAAGACAATGATATATAACCTATAATTTGGGGGAATCCACGTGTGTATTAACACCTCATAGTCCATGTTGTATTTTTTTAACACATAGCATCCACTTCATGTGCCAAGTCACCACCAACTAACTGAGTTAGGAAAAGTTAACGGAAGGCTCGATGGAGGAAAATATTGTGAAAGTTGGGACTGGTAGGGGAAATTTCTTAAGTTCCGATTAATGCCGACCAATTCTTGAAAGTTTGGATTATTATAATCCAATAACCCATTAGTTTTTGGTTGATATTTGGTTGGGTAGTGCAAAATAGAAGAAATAATACTACCAATTCAGTTATCAACAAATAGCAACTGGCTGCAATAGAAAGATATCGGAGTAGGAGCAACTAATCAATTTGTTTGGCTCAATGCAAAGGAACTAGAATACAAATTCATGGATTTGATTGGGGAACCCTATATGAAATTTTTTGATGTCTTCGGGTAAGAAATTAGTGTACTCAAACATTGATGTAAGCCAAGGGTTTGGGATGGATTGGTGAAAACAGGTTCGAGGTACATCTAATATATTTGCATGAGGGCGGAAATGATCAGACTACCCTTTATTGAGGCATCGAGTAGGAGGAACATCTGGTTGACTTTTTAAGTTGTATTCTATGTGGTTCGAATGTTGAAACTACTAATCATATTTGGTGGTATGGCAACATATTGGATACAACTAAACTTTAAATAAAAATTACAAAAATATTTAACAAAAATCATTTTAGAAAAGGATAGCGTCAATCAATTATTAAACTACCGTTCAAAGTAAGAAAAACCAATACTGAACCATTGTAAAAAAAAGGGAAAAAAAAGAATAGTCTTGATTTTAAATACTATTTAGAAAAACACGATACATTTAAATAATATTTAAAAAATCACGATACTTTTAAAACAAATTAGTAGGGGGAAAAAAGTAGAAAGTGGGGCTCATGGACATTGTTCTTTCTTGAAATATCGTTGGTCAAATAATCAAAGATTTTAAGGGGTTGTTTTCTCGTTGTTAAGAACAATGAATGCAAATAAGTAGTTAATGTTTGCCCCCTCTCTTTAATCTTGATGTTTATAAGGTAGAATTTTTAGATATCTGTCATCACACCTTACATAATTTTTGGGTCGCATGGCAAGTTGATTGGCAAGTTTTTTTTTTTTTTTTTTTGAACGGCAAATTTTATCACACCTTAATTCCACCTTACCTTGTATTTGCAAGGTAAGGAAGGGTTACCTTCGGTTACCTCAAATCGGGTGGGTATCTAAATTGTAAACGTTGTTTCTACCTATTTGGGTACCCCAAGTCATGTGGCTTATTGAGGGTCGGGTGAGTATCTAAGGTGACAATGTATCATTGGTGAAAATCTAGTGTATTTTAACCCCTTCCTCCTTAAACTTTATTTGAATATTAAAAGTGAAACCAAATTTACTTAGACATGTGAAATATAGATTCAGTTACTAGTTTCAAGGTTTACCTTTTACCATGCTCATTACCTTAGTATCCCTAAAGCCACATGGAATTTATGAGTGTTTCAACTAGATGTGATATATGTGTGAATCGGGGTATTTATCGGTTTGGACATCAGTTCATTCGATTTGGTTTATTCAGTTTTGAAATTTTTTGACACTAACAAAAACCTGAGCCGATTTGAATTAGAAGCGTGTCTAACCGAAACAAATTCAACCGACTAAACTGGTTATTATTCGGTTTAATCGAATGAATTTGGTTTGGTTATCCAAATAAGCAAGATTTGTGGAACCTATAACTGAACCAAAAATTGAATTCACAATTCTGATATGGTTAGGAACTTAACCGAAACCGAAATTCATATTCGGTTCAGTATTTTCTAGTTACGAATATGGTTCATTTTTTGGGTTTTATTTCACACCGCTATATTTAAATCAACATGATCAAATGTTAGATAAATCAAACTTATTGCAAGAAAGTGTTGCCACGATGAGAGATAAAATATGTTAAATATGGATTATGAAGTTACTAGCAAGACAGAAATGAATAATAATGATGCACTAAAAAATTTTTTTAACCAAAAACTACAACCCACAAACAAACCCTCTAGTTGAATTTCTAAATAAGAAGAAAACGCAGAGATATTCACATGAAAACACATATAATAAGCAGAAGGTTACATCTTCATAAATGATTGAAGCTACAACATTTGGGGTTAATGGAAATGAAAAGATTAGATCCAATGTTTTAAAAACCGGTAAATACCGGCTGGTTATATCGGTATTACCGTTTTCATATGGAAATACGGTACGAAACACTCCGGTAAATATGAGAAACGGTATTGATTTTATACCGTCGGTAAAATCCGGTATACCGGTTTGAACCGCTATACTGGTACCGGCATAGGTTAGTTTTTGGGTTATTTTTAGATTATTTTTTTTATTAAGGATTAACTTTTAAAAAATTAAACACTTTAGATTATCTTTTGGATTATTTTTTAATTATTCATTAAATTTTTGATTGTATTTTTAGATTATTTTTTGCGTTAATGTTGTAATTTATGAAATTATATAGTTAACTAATCAACCCGGTTCAACCGTCCGATACAACACGGTTCAACCGGTTGAACCATTTTTTTTTTGCTAAATCCGGTATAATTAAAAAAACCGGTTTTTAAAACATTGATTAGATCCAATATTTGGAAAAGTCATAAACAAAATTAACTACATAAATTAAAAGACAAGAAGTACAATAAGGATTTTTCATCTCACATCGGCTTATGTATGAATTAAGGGAGTATAAAACTTTTTAAGAACTCAACAAACTTTTTTCCTTTGTAACTCGTTAAAGAACCATAGGCTCAATACAGGGTCACTTGACCGCAATTCCATTTTACTAAAGTGAGATTATTCGTTATATTGGCTTAGTAGGGCCGACCCATAGGAGAGGGATAGTGGGTGACCGTCCAGTGTCACTCTTCCATGGGGCCCAACTTTTTTTTTTTATAAAAAAAAGTTGTATAATTTTTTTAAAGCAAACAATAAAATTAAATTTAAAACTTAAAACCCAATTTGTTTAGGCCCCTTATAAACAAATAAACCCAATTCTTAGTTAACTCAAGTGAACCCAATAATGTTTTAAGGTTTTAAGGGCCTATATTTCCTACTTGTCTGCGCAAAGGGATTTTGATGGACGGTAAAGGTATATGTAAGGGAGAACTCATGTAAAAATGGTTGCGGGTTCTCTACTTTCTCCATCATCTTCTTTCGGTTTAGCTTTTTTTTTTTTTGAATGGCGAATTTCATTAAACCAAAAAACGGCGGGAAATCCCCAAGACGGAGATTCCCAACACCAAAGAAACAACAAAGTTACATTACATCAAAAGAAAAACGTTTCCAATCCGTCCAACCCACTAGACCCTTTTTATACCTACTCGAAAACCATAAGAAGCCCAACGCTTTAATATCCGCCACGATGTCAGTAACAGTTCACCTTTCGTTCTTGAATATTTTCTCGTTCCTAGCTCTCCATATCCTCCAACAAGAGATCCCCAACACCCCATAGAGCGCTACCTTCTTCTCCTTAGGCCATGGAGACGTGAACTCCATTTGAAGAATATCCGACGCCGAGAAAAAATAAAAATGAGGAAGACCAACCCAAGTGGCTATCGCATTCCATACCCCCGTAGAAGCCAAACAAGCCGTAAACACATGGTCAACCGTCTCCAAGGACTCCTCACAGAGGCTACATAAACCATCTCCGCAATTGATGCTTCGCCTAGCAAGAGCCTCTTTCGTAGGAATCCTATCCATAAGCATTCGCCACATGAACACGTTGCACTTGATCGGAATCCATTTACACCATCTATAAGCCGGCTGAGCTAAGTTTGACCTGCCACTATCAATCCATGTTTTAACATTAGACACCGAAAAGCCTTCTGTTCCATCTACATCCCAAAACCACTTGTCACTCGAATTCTGCACCTGTACCCCTTCTAATAAACGCATACACTCATGCAGCTGAAACACTTCCTCATTTGACGTAGGAACTCTCCTCCAATACCACTGCACACCCTAGACCGAAGCTGACTCTATCACTCTATCTCCCACCAAACAATCTTTGTCGTGCTCTATCCGGAATAAGTCTGGGAACATCTTTTTTAACAGATCCCGTGAGACCCAAGGGTCTATCCAAAACCTAATTGCCGCCCCGTTCCCTAACTTGCCCCTGATCAAACTAACACTACTAACATCTCCCACTTTTAATCGATAACCACTTTTGACTATCTTAGTCCACGTCCCAGCGAACCTAGCAGAATGAGGATACACTTCCCATTTCCTATTAGACCCATGGATAGCATCAACTACCCTTCTCCATAAGGCCGTATCTTCTTGCTTATATCTCCATAACCATTTGACCAAGAAAGCATTGTTACAATCTTCTAGTTTCCAGATACCCAAGCCACCATTTTTTATCGATCTCGTTACTTTATCCCAGCCCACCCAGTGTAGTTTTTTCACGTCCCCGTGTCCACCCCATAAAAATTTTCTGATCAGCCCTTCAAGAGTGTTGACAACCCCAACCGGCACTTTAAACATAGAGAAATAATATGATGGAAGACTTTGTAAAACCGACTTTATTAGGGTCAACCTGCCTCCTATCGATAACGTATTCGACTTCCATCTCGACAATCTAGACTTAAAAACTTTTATAACCGGGTCCCAGTTATTAATTCTAGACATATTAGCGCCCACCATTATCCCAAGATAAGTAAAAGGAGTCGTACCTGAACGACAACCTAACCCACGGGCTTTTCCTTCAACTGCTTCACTATCCACACCGACACCATACAATATAGGTTTATTAATATTAATACGTAAACCGGAACACAAGTGAAATATTCGAAGCATCCGTCTGAGACATACAAAGTTACCCTCTGACCATTCACCCATCACCATAGCATCGTTTGCGTAAAGAAGATGAGATAACACCGGACCATCCCTCGGAAGCTTCACTCCATGAAAAGACCCGATACTGCACGCTTTCTTTATAATACCGGAGAGAGCTTCCATAACCATAATAAACAAAAAAGGCGATATTGGATCACCCTGTCTAATTCCTTTTTCACAACTGAACTCAAAGGTCGGAGATCCATTAACTAGAACCAAGGACCGAGCCGACACCAGAATGCCTCTAATCCATCCACACCAAACCTCTGGAAAGTTCATTTGTCTCATAACCGTAATCAGGAACTCCCAGTTCACATTATCATAGGCTTTTTCAAAGTCTATTTTAAACATGAATAGCTCCTTCCCACTTCTTTTAGACCACGACATGATCTCACTAATCACCAAAGGACTATCTAAGATGTACCGGCCGGCTACAAAAGCCGATTGAGTTTCATTGATGACACTATCCATAACCATCTTCAGACGATTAGCCAATACCTTAGAGATAACTTTACTCGCCACCCCTATCAAGTTTATAGGCCTATACTCCCCCAAACTAGTGGGATCCTTGACTTTGGGCACTAAAGTAACAAACGATGAGGCCGCACCTTGACTTATACAACCCGTAGCCGCAAAGTGGTGCATAATGTCAAGAAAATCCGCTGAAAAATAATCCCAATACCTCTTAATGAAACGGAAATTAAACCCGTCCGGGCCAGGGGCTTTATCACTACCACATTGAAAGACCGCATCCCTTATCTCTTTCTCCAAAAACGAACCAGTTAACATAGCCGCTTCATCCGAACTAATCTTCTTTAAACCAAAACATGACAGCTTAGGTCTCGAAGACATATCTTCCACGAACTTGGTCCGATAAAATCTCAATACTTCTTTCTTTATAGCCGTAGGATTAGAAACCCACTCGCTATTTACCGACAAACCCGTAATAGCGTTAGCCACCTTCCTAGTGTTAATCGCCCCATGGAAAAACCGGGAGTTCTCATCTCCATCTTTCGCCCACTGAACTCTTGATTTCTGCCTCAAGTCTTTAGACTTTAGAAACTCCAAATGTGTTAATCTCGCCCTGGCCTCCTCTAGAATCCATTCTTCCTCTTCCAATACTCCTTCTAATTCTCTGTCTTCACTAGCCAAACCATCAGCCTCCTCTAACTCTTCACGCAACTTAACCTGAATCCAGACCTTTATTTTATTCCTCAGTAACTTAAATTTTGCCATCAACCTACCATACGGGTCACCTTGAAAAACCCCATTAGCCAACACCTCTTTAACTAGATCATCGAACCCTTCCCGTTGTAACCACGAATTAAAGAACCTGAATGGTTTAGGTCCGAAATTCCTGGATACAACTTTAAGAAGAAGAGGAAAGTGATCCAAACCTTTCCGATCCAACACCCGGTATTCCGTATTAGGCCACTCATTGAAAAACATCCAATCAACAAAGATTCTGTCTAACCGACTCATCTTATTTCCCACCAAATACGTGAATTTACGGCCCTTGAGAGTAAACTCGTGTAATCCCACCTCCTCCACAACATCATTAAACTCTCTAGACTTCGAAACATTGTAAAACGAATTCCTTCTTTCCTCTTGATCCCTTACACTATTGAAACCCCCCCCCCCCCACACAATCCAAGTACTTCCATCATCCTTGACAATAGCCTTTAACCTATCCCAAACCCGTCGTTTGTCTATTATCCGTCGAGGACAATATACGTTGATCAGGTTAATTTTCCTACTATCTTCTTTTAAGAAGCCCGAGACAACCAACAAGTATCTCTTAGAAATTACCGAGTCCTTCACAAAAACCTTCGGATTCCACATCGATAAAAGACCACCAGACCTTCCCATAGAATCAACGTGAGCAACCTCGAAATCATCGTTTCCCCAATACCGGTTAACCCTCACATTCTCCAAGGACTCAAACTGAGTTTCTTGGAGCATGATAAAACTAAATTCGTTCTCAACCTTCAGCTTCCTACACCACGAACTTTTGTCATCTGATCCCAGTCCTCTAATGTTCCATGAAATAACATTCATTGGTCCACTAATTGAAATCCTTCTTCTTGAATCACCTTTTACACTGACCCGTTAAACTTCTCAAAGTCTTCCACACCAAGCTCTTTACCCAACAATAAAGTTTCATTCATCTCCATTTGAATTCCGATGTTTGCCTCCAACTCCACTGTTATTGGTACCTCAATCTCAACACCATTCAGATCCGGAGTCACGAACTCACTTGGCTTGTCTTGCACCGGATGACTATGGACTCTATTCGCTTCCTCACTATTCACCGCAAAAATGAGCCTGTCTATATCAAAGATGTCAACATCATCTCGAGCTCTCTTCTTAGGTCGGTATTTTCCAGACGAAGATGGCGACTTTAGCGATCTAGCTTTCTTTTTATATCCCTTCCTCTTTATAGCTCTAGAACAAGACCCATGAAAATTCTCTTCCCTTGTTTCCATGTTCACTTGAACCCTACTATCCTTTGTGACTAGCCCTATGGCCACCAAGAGCCTGAAAGGATGAAAACCCGCGATAACATGTTTTACATTCATAAAGATAAAACTCTGACTTCCTCACCACCTCCACTGCACTTTCTTTGTGCAGTGGCGTTGGAGAGGAAGCACAGCTCCAACGGTTTCCATTGAAATAAAGTGGTGAAATAAACCCTATCCATATGCACACAACGTGTTCGATGAAATTCCCGAATGAATTGTACTATTTGACTTGAAGGATTTTATGTTATATTTAATTGAACTTTAATTGTGATGCCCATTATTTGATTTATTACTGTGTCGATTAGGCAAGAGCTTGCTTTAACTTGTTTCTTCTTATTACCATATATAAATTTCATAAATTTATTGAACCTCCATTTTGGATACAAGTTAGCAAGACTAAATTATACGTATGATCAAGACCCTTTAAGAGGGCAGCGTGAGGCCTACGCCCCATGCCGGGTCTAAGAAAGTTGCTTCGAATTTGCAGGGTTGATGGAAATTTGCATGAAACCGATTATCAGTATAAGATAATCAATAGTAACTTTGTAAGATACTACTAATTAGTGTAAGTTACTATTTATTAAGAGCAACTTGATCCATCAATGATAACTTACCACTGATCAGCAACAACTTGGTCATCAGTGGTAACTTCTTGCCAACTATTGATCCGCACCAACTGGTATCAGAAGTAAATTGACCATCCGACCAAGTTTTCAATTAATATGGGTATCCAACATCATCACTTGCAATTTGACTCCACCATGTCGTTAGTTGCGTCGTTAAACAAATGTAAAGAAAAACTATTGTCATCCCAGTTGAAAACTTCTGCTTCTGCCATTACCAACATCACCTAAAATTTCAATGTCACGTTGTCTTCCCTCTATATTTTTATTTAAAGATCTTTCACATTGATGTTAGACATCCAGAAGATTTTGGTTTATTACCTTTTAAGAACTGCTAACATATAGCATGACAATTGACAAGTAGAGAGTTGATGTTTACCACTTATATCTTGCACATGTTATGCTCAACCATTTGGGTCATTTTGTATTAATGCTTCTCATTTGTCTCTTGAAATGGAAAAAAGACAAAAGAATTGGAGGCTAGTGCCAACAAGACAAAAATGTTGAAAGCATAATGCCAAAGTGGTAGGGCACTATGTCTCTATTTCATACTTTGGTATCCTAACAAGATATAATTCACAGGGGTTCCAGAAACTGAAGGTGTCGGTTATTGATGATATATGACCAATCGGTTCGGTTATGGGTGCTTGTATTTTTCGGTTTGATTCGGTTATGGTTTGATTAAATGATTATTGGGCCTACATTTTTTGGGTTTGGGTTTGGAAAACTAATACATGTTTAGGCTTGAATAAGAATATGGATTCACCTTAAAATAATGTAAAGTTCTTGCCCAACACATTGGTTCGGTGGGATGTGATTCGAGTCGGTTAACTCGGTTTGGGTCGATAACAATATAGCTTTGGTTCACACATTGGTTCGGTTATCCCAAGAACCATAACCAATGTACAAAAAATGGTTATTAGAAAATTAACCGAACAATGTTATATAACCGGTTTAATTATTTCAATATTTCTGTTATGGTTTGATTAATTGCTTTTTTCTCACTCATTAGTAGCGACCCAAGCAAGCTAAACTAGGGCAGTGACCTCTAACCAATGTTTTTTGTTAATGGATGAGCACCATAGTATTTGATTATTTCACACTTACAGCAATAACCTATTTTGATACGTTTTTTAAAACGACTTATTTCAACCAATGTTAATTTTGGTCCAAACTTGTTTTGATCCTAATCAGTGTGATCCTTGTTTAAAACGACCCACTTTAGCCCGAATTCATTTTCCCAAAAACTTGAACCCAACTGACCCGAACATGTTTTGACCTGGCACTCAACCCGAACCATATGTTTTGTCATCCTTTATTACACACACCGTTTGATCATGAAAAATAAGAAGTTTAAATGTATAATAGGTGTTCTGGTATTTTTATAAGAAATCAAGCCCAAGAACATCATCTTTGGATTCTTTAACGTTTTAGCTGCTCCTTATGATCATGTTTTGGGCTATTTGGTGGGCTCTAGATTTTTTGAACAGTTGTGGGCTCTAGTAGCTTGTATAAAACATGAAACCGTAAAATAACTAATGTATGCGTATTAAACGTGTAACCCATTTAATCATTCCGGTCGTCTTTAGGTTGACCTTCTAACTCATATTGCCCGCCAACCCATTCAACCAGTGTTTTGAAAACTGGACCGGACCGGGCTCCGGGACCTGGACCGGTCCGGTTCAGGTGGTTGGACCGTTTCTGCAGCGAACCGGCTTCGGACCGGAAAACCGGCCTGTCGGGACCGGAAAACCGGTGGTCGGACCGGTTTTTTTATTATTTTTTTAATATTTTGGATTTCGAAGCATTTTTTGGCCCGGTTCGTTGGACCGGCCGAGGGTCCAGTTCTGAAAACCTTGCATTCAACCCATTTATTACAACCCACTAACACGTTTGACTAATCTATATTATCTATCTATATTACATTATAAAGAAGGAGGCATGGGCAAATATATCCAAATTGTCCAAAGTTAAGATGGTATACCAAGGGTTTCTTTATAATTTTCTAAATTTTACCAATTTTTTTCCCTAAATGCCCCTATTATATATTTTTCAATATTGTATTATAGGTTAACATATTGTATTCCAGTGATATATAGAGGCTTTAATTCAGCTTCAGATATCGGGTAATCCACGTAAAACGTTATAGTTAATCCTAGTACCAGCTACCCGACCAATTTGTTTTTAGTTTTCGGTTTGGGACCAAGTTTATGGGATCACTCAAAGTGTAGAGGAGTATAGATGTCTTTTTACGTATGCTACATTCTGATGACTGTTTGGGGTTTCATATTTGGTTCAAGAAATATTAGTCAGAATGTATAGGCACATTACTAATATCCAAAGTAATAGGTTAGGATCATATACACAGTGAAAGAAAAATAGGAAGTTGTAGGAAGGGTATCAAACGGACTCCGATTGAACTCATTCAAGCGGCATTGAAACCGTCTTATCGAACCCTACGATATTAGTTTTTAGGTCTTCGCTGTTTAGGGTTTTAGCTTGTAGTTTTTAGAATATGCGTTATATCATTGTGTCTTTTATGTACAATTGTGTCTTTTTCTTATTTTCATCATTGTGTCATTTTTTCAACTTATTGTGTCTTTTTTTCAGTATTGTGTTATATTTTTTGGCACTGTGTCATATTTTGTGGCTCATTGTGTCATATTTCATAATCTATTGTGTTTTTTGTATCCTTCTCACCCTTCTAATTTTTGTTAGACTGTGTTAGAATAAGTTGACAAGCTATTTAGGTTCTCTTGTGATGCATATTTTACAATTTAATACTTCCTAGCATTATGTTTATTTGTTTTCATCCCAAAGACTTTTTACTTATTTAATAAGTCTTACATTCTTCTTCAAGTGATGGACTTTCGGATGATTATTTTTTATTAATGTTACAGTATAGAGGCCATCTAATTTAAAATATTGTAGGAATCCAGAATCACGTGAAAAGTACTCTTGTTCTATTTAACTTCAATATTGCTAAGTTTGACTTTTGTCAAATATCTAATTTAACTTCCAATTGTCATCAACTTAGAAGTAAAAAACGAAAGCATAGGTCAAGAAACTGACCTCCATGGAGCTTCAAATTTCGGGTGTGGGTTATCAATTTTCTTTCCATTATACTATTACTATAGAATATGATACATGTGTGTCATTTCTGAGTGAAACTATGAACTTTTTTTGTTTTGGGTCACTGACTCATTTGTGTGTGTGGTTCATATTCTGTTGGTTATAGTTGCCAGGCATTTCGCAATGTACTTTGAGGATATGTATGAGCTTTATAAATATACTCAGCAGTTTGCTTTATTAGTCATTAAATGATGAATCTTATAATCAGTGTCTCAAATACATTCCAACACAAGAAGAGAATAATGCTTATCAGACTATGTTTGAGGAGGACTGACTTAAGTTCATTCCAAAGCGATAATGCCTGCTTTATTTGAATTTTGGATTTAATTTTTATGAATTGGCTCTAGATTAGTTTAAATTGTCGAGTATCGGGATAATCTTATATGTTCCGAATATTTCCTACCAAGGGATTGTTGTATTTCATTTTTGTTTTTGTAACACCCCCAACTTTTATTTATTTAAAACTTTAAGTTAATCGGTTCTTACTTGTTTGTTGAAGAGAGGTGGATAAATGCCTTCTAGATGACCTTCTTTTAGCTTTAGAAATTGAAGTAAAATTTGTAGCTAAGGTTTATGACTCATGGAATGAGGTAGGTTACCTACACCATGTATATGACACGAAAACCAAAACTAACCTAATACATTCAGAACAAAGAGCAACAATAATATAACAAGCACAAACCACACAGTCACACACCCCTACGTAAAACCCGCGCCCACCGCAACGTGCGGGTTACATACTAGTTTAGATAAATGTGTTAAACATAGGGGTGCAAACGAGCCGAGCCGCTCGCAAGCTACTCGAGCTCGGCTCGGTAAAAAGCTCGAAACGAGCCAAGCCGAGCCGAACTTGAGCCTAAAACAAAGCTCGTTTATTAATCGAGCCTGAGCTTGAGCCTGACATGTGAAGCTCGTTAGGTTCATCGAGCCTTAGTGTAATATTAGTTTTATTAATATTTAATAATATTTACCCCTCATTTAGGCTTGTTTACTTAATGAGCTCGAGCCGAGCTTCATTTATCGAGCTCGCGAGCCTATTATTTATATTAATTTATTTAAACATATTAACTAATAGATAGTAAACGAGTCAAGCCCGAGCTCGAGCTTAAGAAATTTCCAACCAGCCTAGCTCAACCTTTAAAACAAAACTCCAACCGGGCCGAGCTTTAGATCTCATAAGTTTTTCGAGCTCGAGCCTAGTTGAGCCCGTGCTCGTCTCGACTCAACTCATTTGCACCCCTAGTTAAACACGTCATGTTGGGTTACATTATTTTAAGTGTATCCGGGTTAAGGTTGATGTTTTGATACCCATATGTATATGGGCTATATTCGAGTTCAACAAAGTACCCTTTTCTATTAGACTGATATAAAGAATTTTGATAAGTAAGAGGATTATTAAACAATGTAGGTTTCTCCATAAATGTGTAGGAATTTACTTTATGAAATTACTTCAATTTTGGGGTTTTGGCCCTCAAATTTTTTCAGGGTAATCCAGTTCCAAAAAGTAATATACGAATTGATAGCCTGTTTAATGTACGAATTGATAACTAATCAAGTCCTGTTCGATTGACCTTATAACCGAGGTCGACCCACCAACCTCTTATGACCCGTTTAATCCATTTGTTACAACCCACCAATCCGTTTAACAAGTTAACAACTTGATTACAACCCATCAATCCGTTTGACTCATTTAGACAAAGAGGTTAAATACTTAAATGGGTCATGTTGGGGTTCCACAAGCATAAATGTCCGGTTTAAGGTTGATGTCTTTGACATAAATAAATATATATGCCGTGTTTGGATACAACAGTTCAACATGCCAACCCGTCACGATTGACATCAAATACCCTGTTCTATTAAACATGATATAAAGAATTTTGGTAAGTAACTTTGGATCATGTTGACTTTTATAACGTGTCTAATATTAGTTAATTAGACAGAAAACTCTATACTCTGATTAAGAATATAGATAGAAAACACACCAATATAGACATATATACACATGATTGATGATACATAAATATATATCAGTTAAGAAGATGATCTGAGAAGAAATATACTGAGTTCTTGCCCTGAAGATGGTGGTCCATCATGATCAGGGTTTAACATGTGAAATGACTCTGAATTTGTTGAACCGATGATTCTCCGAAAACTGGCTCTGAGGTACATGATATTATCGGTTCCATGACCATCTTCTGGTGGCAAAACACCTGCTCCTGCAGAGACAGATTGCATACGGGTAAGGGTAGCCGAGTCAGCAGCTGTCATCTTTCGTCTTGTAGCATAACCAACTTTTCGACCATCACAGTACATAGACCAGACAGGTACTTCAAATATTCCACAGCCGCCAATGTGTATTGGCGGCTGCTGGAGGCAAGCACTGGCCTCCTCCACCAGTGCAATGCGGAGGAGGCCATGCTGCATCTCTTTTGCTAAATAAGATATGGGAATAGCGAATTCCAAAAGTAGAAGAGGGTGTGAGAATGATGAGGATGATGAGATGGTGGCGGCTTTTGTTCTTCGTGATGGTGTACGCTGATAGTGGTTGTCGTCCTGTAGACAGAAACTGACTCGTCCGTTTCTCTGGCCGAAGAATGTACCTTTCACAATGGTGGCGGACGATGGCAGCGAACAATTCTGCATGATTCAATATGAAAGAATTGAAACAAGAAGCAAACAAAGATGGTGAATAATATTTACTACAAACTAGACCTCTTTATACCAAGTTTACAGTGAAAAGGATAATGATAAAGCTAACCAACTAGTGATAATAAAAAGCGTTACTAAGTCCGGGTGTAGTGGCACTTAAAAGGGGCGCTATATATGAAAATAAAGCCCCAAACACCAAAACGGGGGGGCTTTATTTTTCAAAAATTGGTTTTGGCGTGAGGTGTATAGCGCCTGATCTTTAAATACCCCACCAATCAAATGATGCCACATCATACTCTCTCTCTCTCTTATTATTTTATTATTTTTTTACTTTAAAAGATATAATAAAATATTAATAGGGGCTTTATTTATAAAGCCCCACCACCACACCCCTTTTCACTTTATCTCTCCATGCTGACTCAGCAGTCACGTGGACCAATCAGAAAGGGGGCTTTATATATAAAGCCCCCCACTACGCATAGTCTAACTATTTTAATATGTTCATAAATATTAATCAATTTTCATAATGCATTTAACAAAGAATCTTTATGCTTACAGTGGATGGTGATGACGATGGTGAATCTGTATCGCTTGAGATAACGGAGGAGGAAGAGGAAGAATTCGGAGAAAAGTTAGCAGGCTGAGGTTCAAAACCAGCAGCACAACAAGCTGGGACAATGCAGTCGAGCAAGGACCATAGAGAACGTCGCAGTCCAACCTCCCTGCTGCCGCAGTCGACGGTTGTTGCTGTAGTAATCATATGCATTCCCATAGGACAAGGTCCTCTTTCCCTTCCCAGGTCTATCATTGTCCTCATTTTTATTGGTGATATGTAACAATAGATGGTAACTAAAGAAGTCGCTATATATATATATATATATATATATATATATGTGTGTATGTGTCATGTGTGTGTACTTAAGGGTTATAATATTAATTGTTTGGTTTCTGGCTTTTTGGGCAGAAGAAAAGTAAAGGGATGTTGAGTGGAGAGTAATCAAGACCAACCAAGCATGCACATAGTGATGAGTGAATGAGGCCATGAGGGTACTTTTAGGAAAAGCAATAACAAAGATCAATGATTTGTTGGTAGGCGCCCCACCCACACTTCAAAAATCATCTTGGAGGGTTTGATCGGGTTAAGATCCAAACACCTGTGTTTTCATCGTTTGTTGATGTCGCTTAAGATTGAACTTGAAGCCGGTCATTTTTAACGACAAGCTAATCTACTACTAAATACTCATAAACCTGCACCTTGCAGGGCTTGAACACTCTACCGTTAGGATAGAAGGGAGACACCTTACCACCACACCATGTCTCTTGACATCTGAAATCGGTCATTTAACGTTTATTTTGTGTGTGTGTGTGTTTCATTTTTAGAACATGGAGTATGTATACATATGTATTATAGTCTTTTGTTAGTTTAAAGAAACTAATGATTTAATATTTTTAACTAAATTAAAATTCCATTTCATAAATGTAAAAATTATATCAAGATAGCTAGCGGGCGGGCAACAAGTTACGCCATCACCCCCTTCTGGATTGCAAATCCTATTCTAGTAAACACAAACCCTTGCCCCCTGGAGTCGCGACATTGCTATAGATAACCCGTTGCACCCTGGTCAGAAAATGGATAGCTTCCGGCGCCAGGAAGCCAAATGTATCAAAAGCCAATGAGACAAAAACATGTTGGTTCTTTTTATTTTCTTTTTTGGTTAAAACACTCAAAACCGGCCGATTTGATTTAGTTAGCAGTTCAATTACTTAGTTAAGTATTTCGAACTATGAACAAGATTAGGAGTTGGTAGGAAAGAAAGGATAGGCTTGATGCATCCCACCACTTATTTTGTGCCGGTTCTAATTCATATACATCTATATGCAAGATAATGATTAAATAATATGATTGTGATTTCACACCATTAGCAATTGGTGATGTTTGGTGGGCCCTTGTCACCACTATGACACGTAAATTTGAATGTTAGATGATTATCTAGTTTGCTTTATCTATAAGTGTCATCAAGTTAAGTGTATACTAATGTATGATTTTAAGTATTAAAGACTAAATCACAAGATAATAATGCATTCTCGTGTTTTTGCATTTGTCTCATGCTATAGAAATTACAGGGTTGGTGTTGAGTATGTGTAACGTTATAACATGTTTGATTTCTAATATGAAATAACTACTTTATCATTTTCATTAAATACAAATCTAAATTCGATACTTTGTAGTATAGAATTTGATAAGGAAGGTTGTGGTTCTATAAGAGTAAACATTCTTTTCATGCCGTTAAAAAAACGATTTTTTTTTCTATATAAACGTATATATTACTTTACAAATGATTTTATTTTTCATATAAACTTAGAAACTAACCAGCTGGGCTAGCCCAGTTGGCCACCTCAATGAGGATTCGGAAACATAACCTAAGGGTTGTGGGTTCGATTCTGAGGGGGGGAGGGTTTACCCACATTATGTGGGGTTCCCGCCTGGGGTTTCCCCGGTTCGACTCGCAGCTCCAGCAGACCGGCCCTAATAAGTCCTACGGGCAGGGGTATCAAACGGCTGTTGGTCGGGCTCGAACTCAGGTAGGATCAGGACTTCACACAAGGTTTTCCCAGCTGATCTACGCCTTCCAAAAAAAAATATAAACTTAGAAACTAGTTTTTATGTGAGTTAAACACTTGATAAATGTTGGAAACCAGACGTTCTCCGACTTAATCAAACAATGAATTTAGAAAGAAAAACTTACTGATTAAAATTGAAGGTACATAAAATCTAAGTCCTAAACATACAATCTCTATATACACTAAGCAACCATTGGAGAACAAGTAATCTACTCCTGTGAGGAAACCAAATAAAATAAACTAGTATAAATCGTAAATCTTTATCCTAAAATAAAATAAATCATATACATCTTACAAATTTTGGATATTGACAAGATTAGTTCCAACTAAAATTGCAAATAGCTAAGAGAAAGTTCATAATTTTTCTAGGTTATGGACAGGTACTAAAATATATATATGTATCACATATAGATGTGAGCTTTTGAGCAACAATAAGGTTATTGTCATGTAACCTGAAGTCACGGGTTTAAGTAGTGTAGACAACCTCTTGTAAAAAATGTAGCTAATAGTTGTACATGAGGCCCAAGTGATGCAATATATTATCGTATATTTCCAACAAGGTAATCATTGTAGTTTTTGTAAGAATAAATATATATTTCTTTGATATATTTATATGTACCAATCATAATCATTTATATAACTAGGATTCTATTACCCGCGCTTCGCCGCGGGAGCTCCTGTTGCGTTGAGGGTTCGGTGGACATTAAAGATCGCGCGTCGCTGTGGGAGCTGCTGTTGCGTGGAGGGTTTCGTGGACATAAAAGATAATATTAAGTGACTATTATTTTCGCGTGGGCTTCAAAAAAATACTCGCGGCTAAAAGCTAAAAGTTTGGTGGTCAAAGTTTGAAATCCTAAAAGCTAAAAGTTTGGTGGTCAAATTGGAAGAAATTAAAATACATAAGTTAGTAAGAAATTTAATGGTCAAAGTTTGGTTCTTTAAAAATATTGGGTGGTCAAAATTTGAAATCCTAAAAGCTACACAATAGTGTAAAGAGGTTAAAAAAAAGGTAAAACTTAAATGATGGGCAGAATCGAACTTGAAACTTGAACTCTAAAGTGGAGGTTGCTAACCACTCCACTGGTTCATATGTTTGTGAGTAACTTTTAATACCAAAACATATAATATGAAAAGAACGGTAGGTAAAAAAGAGAAAATAGATAAAGCTGTTGTTGCCAAATGGCAACATATTATTGGTTGCCGTCACAAACACCCAATCAAATATAGGTACTGTTGATCCGTCTTTGTTTTAATATAGAGAGTAATATTGATAAGTTACTATTATATCCTTTTGTTTATTACTAGCATTTTCTTTATGCATGCTTACTAACTCAATAGGGTATCCTCTGGGTGAGTATGTGTATATATAGAGAGATAATTAGAGATTGATGACTAATCAAAAATCATAACACCACTCATGAAATCATTCTCTCTCTCTCTCTCTCTCTCAACCGAGTTCATCAAGAACTCATAAAACCATCAGAATTCTACATCCTAAAGGGAATCCGACCATACTGACAAGATATCCTCTTCTAATGTTGTCTACTTGTCTCTGCACTAGTTGCTGAACTGACCAACCTATCATGTATCAGTTTTATTATGTTTTTCATTACATACAAAACTAGTCAATAGTTTTTACATATACTAATAGTTACAGTCATTTAATATATTATAATTTAATGAAATTCTATACTAGTGATGCAATAGCAATGAAGGAAATTAATCCAACGTAACCGGGTATTTGCATGACACATGACGTAGTCAAATTTAGCTTTATATGCACACGTACATTTATTTAATGAATAAATTAAAGCCATCTATTTTAAAAGTTATTTGTGTAAGTGATAAAATTGTAGAATGGTCCAAATTTAATTTTCAAACGTTAAGGAGGATATTGAGGATATTTCATTTGTGGCCTGGTCTCCAGATTAATATACAGAAGTAGGTTCTATATGGAGTTGGAAAGAGTTTGGAAGAAGTTAATTTTGAGGCGGCATCTATGGGATCTAAATCGGGTTCCGCGCCTTTTAAATATTTGGGGATTCAAGTAGGAGTGAATATGAATCGTATTACTAATTGGGATCCGGTGGTGAATGTGTTTACTAAAACATTGTCGAAGTGGAAGGCGAATGTTTTATCTATAGGAGGTCGGGTGGTGCTTATCAAGTCCGTGCTAGAGAGTCTCCCATCGTATTATTTTTCTTTGTATAAAGCTCTGGTGACCGTGGTGAATAAGTTGGAGTCAATTATCAAGCGGTTTCTTTGGGGCGGGAATGATGAGGTGAATAAACTACATTGGGTTTCGTGGGAAAAGGTGACGAGGGCGAAAAGCGATGGTGGGTTGGGTTTAAATAAGTTAGAAGCAAGTAATAACGCGCTTATCTTGAAATGGTTATGGAGATACCGAACGGAATGAAATGCGCTTTGGAGAAAAGTGATTGATGCGATTCATTTCACTACTAGAAAAGTGGCATTTTACTACAAAATTTTCTTACGGAAAAAAATGCGTCACAAATATTAACAAATTTGCTACTCATTTGTGACGAAAAAAATCTATAATTTTTTTAGCAAATTTGTGACAAAATATATCTACAAATTCTTAGGAAATTGTGTAGGAAATGCGTCACAAATTTCCTACACCATGTTTTTGTCACAAATGCGTTGAAAATTGTGTTACAAATGTGTAGTAATTGATTTGCGACGAGGGTTTTTCTAACATCAATGTTTTGTTAAAAATGCGTCACAAATCAAGAAAATGCAAGATTTGTGACGCATTTTCAACAAAACCTTGATGTTAGAAAAACCCTTGTCGCAAACCAATTACTACACATTTGTAACACAATTTTCAACACATTTGTGACGAATATATGGTGTAGGAAATTTGTGACGCATTTCCAACGCAATTTCCTAAGAATTTGTAGATATATTGTGTCACAAATTTGCTAAAAAAATTGTAGATTTTTTTTCGTCACAAATGAGTAGCAACTTTGTTAAACTTTGTGACGCATTTTTTTCCGTAAGAAAATTTTGTAGCAAAATGCCACTTTTCTAGTAGTGTTTTTCTGGCCGACGTTGGGATGAATATCCGTCTAACAAGAAAGGAATCGGTATGTGGAACAAGATTGTTAGATTAGGTTATCGGTTGAAGGTGCAAGGTACTCCTTTTGTGAACATGATTCGGGAAGTTGTGGGTAATGGTACGAATGTTAAATTTTGGATTGACCCGTGGATTTCAAATGAACCGCTTAAAGTTTTATTCCCGGCGTTATTTCGTATTGAAAGTAATAAATGGCGCACGGTTGCGGAAAGAGTCGGCGATCAAAATGGGTTAACAGTGATCGAATGGGTTGGAGTAAATATCCTAGTTTGGATATTGAGGTGGACCAACTTATTAATTGTCATCGGATGGTTGCTTCTATTCGAATTAGTGATAAAAAGGACCAATGGGTTTGGAACAAAGGGGTTGAGAATATGTTTACTGTCAAAGAAACGAGGAATTGGCTTAATAAAGACGTTGATAGAGGTGATGGCAAAGTGTTCGAGTTGTGCAAGTGGATTCCGAGCAAGTGTAATATATTTATGTGGCGGATTACGATGGACCGGATTTCGACTTTGAGTGCTCTTAGAAGAAGGAATATTGTGGTGGGAGAAGGGGGTTGTTATTTTTGTGGGGAAGAGGATGAGAACGCGGAACATATTTTCACGGCGTGTAGGTTTGCGAATGGAGTATGGTCCGGAGTGGCGTCGTGGTGTAAGTTACCTCCTCTATTCTTTTTTTTGATCCGCGATATTCGAGAGTATGTCGAGATTATGAGGTGTTCGAAGATGAAGAAGGATATCGTCTATGGTGTGATTATTTTGACGGCATGGCGAATATGGAAAGCTCGAAATGAAAAGGCCTTTGCAAATATTGAGGCGTCAACTGCTAAATAGTGTCCGACATTAAGAGGTTGGGTTATAGGAGTCGATGTAAGGATTGTAAGATAGAGTGGAAAGGGTAGCGCAATTTCTTGTTTGATATGATGTAACTTTGTGTTTGCGGATATCTCTAGCTTGGAGATATCTCGCGTTTTTTTTAATAAAGTTTAGCTTTAAAAAAAAATTAATAAAATTGTAGAAATATTTTGATATTAAATAGTGTTCATGTTCTTCATTAAAGGTATTATTAATATGTCATTCACTTTTTACTCAAAAGTTGGTTTTAATTTGTTTACATTATTTTTTTATACTTCACAAACTATACTCATTATAGGCAAAGTCCTCATATCTATTATTTTACATAAATCTTTATAATCTCCTTGATACAAAAACTGAAATTCTGAAATTGAAGATGAAGATGAAGTTGAGATGAAATTGAGGAATATAAGATATGAAAATTCACTAGATGTATACATTTGTGCATATAGAATATATATTTTACTTATGGTAGAAAATTCACTAAATTTAATTCTTATAAATGAAAGTACGTAAATATGTGTTACAAAATTCACTACACAACTAAGAGTTCAATTAAAAAAGAAACGTCAAAAACTCACTTCAGAATAACGTGTCTTACTCTCCTAAAAGTTATGACGAAATGTATAGGATAAAGATAAGTCTAAAATTTTTATTTCACATAAATCATTCGTATATAAGAAGAAACATGTGAATTGAATAAACATTTGCATTTATTAGAACACTTTAACGTCTCTTTCCTTATCTAAACACTTTATGTCCATTCCATGTTTCAGTGCGTCTCTAACTTAATTACGAGAAGCTTGGTGTCATACTTTAAGCACTTGGGACATGATCCCCTATGTCGTCACTATCAGTGAACCTTGCAATACTAACTTGACTCTTTTACAAGGAAACATGGCTTACATCAATTTACTACAACACAATCTAATATACACTTATACTTGAAACTATTTAATTGTATCCAGTCCAAAAAAAATTAAAATAAAGAAACAAATCAATTAGAACTTACCTTAAAACTCTTCAATTACAAACATCAATGTATAGTGTTGTACTCTAATAGGTGATGTGTTTGTGAAAGCACCTTATTTATATGTTAGTTTTGTATATATTTTAGTGTTTGATCGGTGCATTTTAGGTAGGGATGGCAATCAAACCCGAACCCGATGGGTAAACCCGAAACCCGACACATTTGGGACGGGTTTTGGGTCGGGTAATCGGGTATGGGTCCGGGTATGGGATTAGTTTTTATTTTTTTCGCGGGTTTGGGACGGGTTTGGGATTTGATGATATACCCATTTACCCGACCCGATTACCCGATAAGGTATACCCGTTTACCCGATTAGATACCCAATATAATTTCTAATATATCGTTTTAAATATGTATGCATAATATATCTAATTGTCCATCTACATTATCATCTTGTGCTAAAATTACCAAAAAGTTAGTGTATACTATTTGTTATCTATGTCTTTGATTATATTTATATGATTTAAGTATTTCATATTTATACATTGTAATAATTTACATATATATTTAATAATGGTAAATGTTATTGGTTAATAGTTACCTAATAGATGTCAGTCGGGTTTTTGGTCGGATATACTCAATGAGTAAGTTTTAAAAATTAATGGGTTTACCCGAAACCCGCGGGTATACATCGGGTAATTACCCGACACAAACCCGACGGGTTTTGGGCCGGGTTTGGGACAAGCATACCTAATCGGGTATGGGGTTGGGATTACCTAAACCCGTCCCAAACCCGACCCATCGCCATCCCTAATTTTAGGTACACGTTATTGAATATTATTAATTTAATAAATGCAAAATATGATTCTTTGATAGGTTTTTGTATTTAGTATGTTAAAGGTGAAAGCATGATAAAACAATGTGATTATTAATCCAATAAAAGAGATGTTTAGTATAAGTATTTGATGGTGGAAACTCATGTAAATTACTACAAGTATGAACATTAAATGAGCAACCTCATATAGTTAATGGGATAATAAAAGAAATGAAAGAAAGAATCGTGGTTTGCAACTTGCAACTTTGCAAGTAATTAAATGATCATTTATATTACAAATTAATTGGTTATAAAGCATGTTGGCTAATGCATTGATTTGTTTGAAGTTGTAGTACACGACAAAAAGAAGTGAATGGATGTATGGATATTACTTGGGCTTTGGGCCTATTAAGAAGAAAAGAAAAGGAACGAGGCGGCCTTTTATAAAGAATTGTGACCACAGAAAATAGGAGGCCCAACTCATAGAAAAAGAGGTTTTGATTATTATCGTTGGACGGCAGCAGAAGTATTCGAGGTAGGCACGGAAGGAGTTCTTTTGACGGCTGAAGAAGCAGCCTTTTGGCTGCCTAGAGACGAGCAAGACAGACGACAGCCTTTTGGCTGTGGAAGGAGGCTTCTACCATAATCATGAGCGGTTAAGTTCTTTGTAGCTTTCCCCCGGGTGAATTTTCGTTTTGATTTTGTATTCTGAACTCGTTTTGATTATGTATGAACTAGTATTTTTACTACTTGTGTTGGATTGAATAAACCTTGCTTATATTTGAACCAATTTATCTATTAACTATGATTTCTGGCATCATAGGGAGGTTGGTTGATATTTGTATAGGGATAATTAGGCGTACGGTTTACGTTGAAAACATGTCCCTAGTTATTATTTCAATCTGAATAGTTATTGTGACAGGATAGCTAGTTATTGTGACAGGATAACCAAGGCCATGTCTATGTGGTGTTCTTGTAGTTAAATCGAATAGGTTGCAAGATTATACAAATAGGATCCCGGGTGGAAGTTACATTTATCTTTATTATTTATTTAGATTATTTTGTTATCATTTAGGCATTTCTATAAAACAACCAAAAACATAAATCTAGCAAACTTCATAATTGTATTTTTCATATTTATTTTCGTAACTAGCTTAGACAAATAAACAACTATTGTGACGCTAACCACATGCTCCTCGTGGATTCGATATTCCCTACTTACCCTAGCTACCTAGGTTATTTAGGTTTTGCATGACCCTAACGACAGGTCATCAATAGGCTGCATATAATTCAAGACTAAGAATCGATAATAAAAACACGAACGCATATGGAATAACTCTCTGTCTCTCTGATATTATTAATCAAAAAATATAACTCAAAACCTAATTACAGACTCTTAAACCATATCTCGGTTTCTCTAAACCATTACTTGGTTTCTCTTCTCTCTTGTTAATAATGTCTAACCCTAACTTGGTTTATATAGACTAAGGGGCTGTTTGGTTGATTAAGTGCCGAATCATTGAGATGATCTGAATGGTTAAGAGGCTCTGAATGATTAAGAGTTGAATCATTCAGCATCCCTTATTAGCTTAATGGTTCAGCACTTAATCATTCCATTCATATGCTGAAACAAACAGTCTGAATACTGAATAATTCAGAACTGAATGATTAAGAGGCTGATTAAGAGGCTACCAAACAGCCCCTAAACCAAATTGCTAGCCAAGACATTAACAAAAATAATTATAACATAACTTAATTGCAAGAGACAAAAAATACATAGGGGTAGTGGGGAACTGGGGATCATACTAGGGTTGTTCAACAAGTAAGCTACGTCAGGCAAGAACCAACTCAAGCTTCAGTCAAGGAGGGGAGTAAATTTATAGGGTTGTTCATGAGCCGAGTTAGGGTAAGCTTGGGCTCGGCTTGGTTATACATCGAGCCAGCTCAGCTCGGATTTAAAACCGAGCTAAAAATCTAAGCTCGAGCTCGGCTTGTTTTTTAACCAAACCGGCTCGGTTCGGCTTGGTTTGGCTCGAATTTAAAAAGAAAAACTGAAAATAGCTTTCAAAATTCAATAGTATAAAATATCATTCAGTAGTTCATAAGAATACATTCAAAATAAGTTTAACCTAATATATTACAAGCAAAAATCAAGTTCAATCATATACACAACTAGTGTGATTAAAGGCGCGCGTTGCGCGCCTAACAATTTTTTCGTATCGAAAACACTAAGAAGCTATTATCAACCAACTAACTACCAATTTTCATATCATAATTTAAGAACGACATCTTACACAAACATGTTAGATACAAAGATACATATTGAATGAAGACGAACGTAGACGAATTTGAGTTAAAGATTGGGTGTTGCAGACGAACGTCAAAATCAGCTGACCCACGGCGGCGACGCTACGTGTTCGGTGAAGGAGGCGGAAGGGAAAATGGTGTAAAACAAACGCAAGAAATCTCCTATAAATATATCACCCTTCACAAAAAAAAAATCGAACTTGAGACCTCTCACAAAGACAAATTGTGATTTATTATGAAATCATTTGTATTTAATACTTAATAACATGTTGTGAAAGAAAAAAAATGGAGTCGTACCTCGTCTTCCCCATGTCTTTAACCTGAGACCTCAAACAATATAAATTCACCACAAACCTTATAAAAAAATAAAAAAATAATAAAAAAAACCACATTCCCCATGTCTTGAACCTAAGACCTCAAACAACATAGATGCACCACAAACAACTCCACCACTAAGGGCACATGGGGTGGTCAAGTTTCTATCATACCCATCACACTATCACACCTAATCAGATCCTGTCACCTCATTTCATCAGATTCCATCGCTAAACCCACGTGACGGTGTTCATATTCCATCACATTTCAACACTAAACTTTTTTTTTAAAATAAACTAAAAACATTACATTTTAATTAATAAAAAAATATTTAAATATTTAAAAGAAATATTTAAATATTTAAAAAAATTATTTAAATATTTAAAATATAAAAAAATATATCGTATAACTCAAAATAAAATAAGAAAAAGACAAATATGTACAAAGCACTTTGTTACATTAAATTAAAAAAAAAATATTTACATTAACTAAAAAAATTACATTAAATAAAAAAACATTACATTTAACTAAAATAAAAAAATACATTAAATAAAAAAATTACTAGAAAATATAAAATAAAATAAAAATGAAATAAGAAAATTAAGTGAGTGGTGGGTACGGGTCCTCGAACACGATATCTAAACTACCGACGTGTTCCGTTAGATCGTGTCGAAGTTGAATCACAAGTACGTTGGGTTCCCCCGATAAGTGCACCAAACTCATCTAAACTATATATTTTATAAAAAAATATATGAGTATGTATATCTTGTTGTAAAAAAATTTAAGTTTATATATTGTTAATATTGTAAAAAAAACATAATATAATATTATAATATTATTAGTTTAAGGAAGAACATTTATTATAATATAATATTATCAATGTAATTGGGGTGAATAAAGAAAAGCAAAGAAACAAAGAAAACAGAGAAAAGGGCGTGATGTATATCACGGTTTTACATCATCGCGGCCGTGATCAACCACGCGGGCCGGTGTTTCGCGGTATCACAACGATCACGGGGTGGCCATCACGGACCACCCCATTCGCCCTAAGCTATTAAGTGATTTATTATGAAATCATATATATTTATTAATTAATAAATAAGTATTTGAAAAAAAAAAAAAAGGAAAGAAACCACCTTCCCCATGTCTTGAACTTGAGATCTCAAACAACATAAATGCACCACAAACCACTCCACCACTAAGCCTAGTTGTGATTTATTATGAAATCATATATATTTATTAATAAATAATTGTTTGAACCTTAAAAAAAGGTTGGTTTTGGTTGAATAAAAAATTATTACAGTTACTATTAATTTATTAGAACTATAAATATATTTATAATTATAATTATAATATGTCTCAAATTTCAATGAAATACAATGCAAGTTCAATAGCATACGAATTAACCGCAAAATATTCAATAGATGTCCGACTACACTCCTAAATACTAACCTCTTTGAAAGCTAGGCATCATAAGTTTGATAACTTGAGTACTTGGACAATTATCATTATGCTATGGTTTTTTAAAATAACTTAGTTGTAAATTTAATCCCAAACACAGAAATCGCCATGCTATCATTAATTAAAATCTATTGAAAATGTAAGATGTTCTCCTCCTTTTTAACATTTTTATAGTATTTATATGTATATAAAAATAATATTTATTAAAAATTGGAATTATTCGAGCCAAGCTAGGCTCGCTTTCTAACCAATCCGAGCTGGCTCGGCTCAGTTTCAAACTGAGCCATATCAAGCGAGCATTTTCCGAGCTAAATCCGACTGAGCTTCGAGCCACGAGCTTTTTGGACAACCATATCTATGACGACCGAAAACACAACAAGAACCTAACACAAAATTCGCGGGTTCAGGTTTAGCCTAAACGGGTTCGAGTCAGTTTCAGGTTGAACCCACCAACCCGTTTAGCTAAACAGTTCGGGTCAACCCAAACGGTTGGTGGGTTGACCCGTTTAACCTGTTTATATTATATTTTATTTTTTTGTCGGTATCTTATTCCATAGTCATAACTTAAAAATAAATTGACATAAGATTTAACAACAAAAATTTATTTTTGTATATTGATCTGTAATTTTGTTTTTACATTTTAATTTTAAAGTAATATTATATGCGAAAAAATAACAAAATAAAGAAAATTCAGGTCAAAATGTCGTGTTCGGGTTCGGGTTCATATGTCTAACACAATTTTCGGGTCCGGATTCGTGTAAAATATTTGGGTTCGGGTTGGACACGTCAACCTGTGAACACGACCCATTTAACACCCCTAATTGAAAGTATATAAGTTGGCTCGACTAGGCTCGTTATCTCCCTACTAACTTAACGTTGTGTTCCCGAATTCACTTAAGGAGAGAAGAAAGAAAACGGAATGAAAGAAAACGGAATGAAAGAAAAGTAAAGTTTTTGTTCAAGAGTTTTTTTTAAAGAAGGAAATGGAAGAATGGGAAGAAATGTGTGTTCCAGGTATCTTTATTTTGGAAGGAAAGGAAAAAAAAAAGGGGAAATGAGGCAAAATTTTATCCTTCCAAAAATGGAAAGAAAGGAAGATAAAGAGAAGGAGATCATTTCCTTTCCTTTCTTTTCTTCTCCCTCCTTAAATAAACTCCAAAACATGGCATTAAAGCATTCAGCTTGTTTACAACTAAAGCCTCTTTTTTATAAAGTAGCAACTGGAAAAATTTCGATGTTTTAGGCCTTTTGTAACTTTGTGGTTTTGGTTTTTGTTTGCTGTTCGGTCTTGGCGTTTGTTTGGCTTCGTTGTATGTTTTCCCTCCAGCTCCTTGCTGGGCCTATATATATATATATATAGTTTTTGGCCGTTCAAAAAAAAAAAAAAAAGCATCTCCTATTTTGTAGATTCGTCTCAGAGTTGCATTCGTCTTCCATCAAGGTTTGTACATACCCGATGGTTGTATATAATAAGGCTTGAGAGGTAGTTTTCCATTGGAGACTCGATCTCTTTCTCTTCCAACACAATCTCTTTACTTTTCTCATTTTCTATGCATTTTTCTTGGCACTTTTGTAGCCGGTCGAAGGGGGTAACACCCAAATGGCTCAACATTGATAATAGTACGATTCGCTTAACAAGATACTGTTTGATTAAGGATGGTTTTGTTCACATAAGAACCATGCTTCAAATTAGGTGGTATACGGTTTAGTTAAGGATGGGTTTGTTCTCAAAAAGATCATTGTTCATATTAAATGGTATGTTTCGGTTAAGGATGGGTTTTCTCTCATCAAGATCATAAGGTGATCTAACAAATTTAGGGATCATTGATTACAAAGTTATAACTTGTATAACAGTATCTATTAGACTATTATCTAATCTAAAGAGGACCATATCCCATGCATGCACGGTGCACCGTAACTATTTAAGTGTATGGTTCTTGTACAAAGTGCTCTCACATGAGTAGAATAGTTAGCAATAAGGAATGAACACCTGTACACGCGTGGCTTGTATAGGTGAGGACATATGCGTCCATCTAAAAAAGTAGGTTACTAACTAATAACACCATGTAAAATAACCTCACCTTAACTTTTGTATTCAAAATAGCATATCAGGCATGTGCACATAACATCATGTAAATCTATGAGCCAAATGTCCTCATAGTCAATAATATGATAACAATACCATGTAAATAATATAACAAAACAGTTGTATCACATGTTAGAAATCTTACAATGAATACGAAGAGAGGGACTGAAAGCAAAATAAACAGAACTAAAATTAGTAACGTGAATCGGGCTTGTGTTTAACACAATTCCCTTAAATAGATTCGCGGTCTGTTCCCAGGGTACACCAGTTCTCAACAGTGGTGGTGCACTGCCGGACTTGCGCACTTGCCTGAAAGATAATCGTAATCTGGCTGCTGCGATTGAGACTGCCGTGTATGTGTGTGTATTCTACACAGAACACTGCATGTGTTCTTATAGTATTCGAAATATGAGTTTTGAACTGTAATAATGATAATTAAACTCGATTAATGCTGCTGATTAAATGGGTTCTACTGCTATAATAACAATGATTAATTGTGGCGTAAGACCATGCTTGTGGAAATCAAAGGACTCGAAACTGAATGAAGGTTCTGAAAGCTTCTTCCAGTCACTAAAATTAAAACTAAAACGAGTAGCGAAACCCAGCGTCATGTGGACCCTGATTTTTAGAGCGACATTCGTGCATGCAGTTCGTGTGAGCGGGTAGGTTCCCATATATAACTTAATTTAAGATTTTAATTCCTTCCAATTAGTTTCCACTTATAAACCCATCCAATATGAGACAAGAAAAACTCTCATTCACACATATACTCCAACATCACACAATATGGTACACTTTTTTTCTAACAAAAACATATCACTTAAAAGTTATATAGCAATATAATACATGTATTCCTCAACTAACATTTTCAATTGTCTACTTACTTACCATTGGTGTTTATGTATTAATTTTATATTAATATTTTACATATATTATTTTTAGTGTTAAAACTCTCATGTTACGATATGTAATCTATAACATGCTTATTTTTATTGGCATTTCGATGTGATTTTTTCGAGTGATTGACACTGGTATACGATCATAATTTGTTTAAATTATGACTTACTTTTTTGTTGTTACGTTTCGTTGTTCAGATCCGAATCATAGCTACAATGAACCGAACACATGTGGATATTGTTTTTATTAACGTTATGACTTTTTTTTGTTTTCATTATCCTTTGTCATTGTGTGCGATACCGATCAAATTCTCACCGCGTCCCCGCCACAACGCCATTTAGATTAAAGTCTGCATGGTCTATATTAACACTTTAATATGTCATGTAACAAATTTCTTTCTCTTTTTGTATTCAACCTATTATAATTAAAGCTAACTTTTAAGTCTAGACATGTTTACTTGATGGTAGTGCTTGCTTATATTTATTGTTGTTTAGAAAACCTAAATGGTCTAATATTATTCCCCTGATATACCGGATAACAAATACATCATCGTCAGTATTCTCCCACGACCCCGTCACGAAACGGGGGCTCAAATACTATTTATTAATAATTTAATATAACATAAAAGGGTGTCTTAGAAATAGTACCCAAGAAAGAACCTCTATTTTTTTTCTTTATCAAATTTACAACAATGTTATATCACCCATGTTTCTTTTCTTTTTTTGTGTATTCAATCTTTCAACTTCTAACATTTAAAGTTACTTTTTAAACACTTTTAACCCCCCCCCCCCCCCGAGTTTTATGTGCTCATTTTTATGTACATGAGTCAAACATAAAACATTTTCATGCTTATTTTATGTTTTTTTTGTTAGTCTACGTTTTGTTCGAAAACGAGTCAGGTCAGATATAATTTGTTTTTACTGGCCAGTAAAAACAATATTTTATGTGCTTATTGTTAAGTACATTTCGTTATAAATCCAAGTTCGTTTATGTTTCAACATAAATTTTCTCGGTAATGAGTCATGTCAAATATTAGATGTTTTTGTGCATATTTTCATGTATGTTTTCAGTTTCTCTACTTTTAACGTAAATTTTGTTCGCAAATGAGTCGGATCAAACATTTCACCTACAAATTTAAGTTACTCTAAGTTTTGATGTCGCAGCATGCGGCAAGTCAAAATACTAATTGAAGATAAATAAATGCTTGATTTTCTGGTGTAGTTTCTTCAAAGACAGTAATCAAGCCTGTAAAAGTTTATTCAAGTTAAAAAAAATAATACTGAATTTTTAGAAAAAAAAGGTCAACAACATGGACCAAACCCTATCTTTTACCTCTTCCGACCATTATTAACCTCCAATGACCTACAAAACAATCATCACATCAATTTCAACCGTTAAACTAGTTTGATTTAAAAAACGTCAACTCCAATGTTTTCTAGTTTTTTAGGTGAAAATCATTTTATTTTAATCATCTATATCTGTATGAGTGGATGAATGAATTTTAGACAAAACACAATATATACACACATCTATCTGTATGAGTGGATGAATGAATTTTAGACAAAACACAATATATACACACATCTATAAGGGGCTGTCGTTTGGTAGCCTCTGAATGCTCATTAAGAGGCTACATCTGAATGGTTTATAGTCTCTTAATAGTTAAGATGTAATCTTAAATATGAATGGTTAAGAGATAACATCTTAATGGTTGCCTCTTAACCATTCAGACTTAAGGTTACCTCTTAACCATTCAGAGGTTATGGACCATTAAAAGGTAGCCTCTGAACAGTCATTAAGAGGGTACCAAACAGCCCCTAAATATGCATATATGAAAGAGTTTTAGACAAAACAAAGACCAAATAAATTATTTAATTTTTCAATCTTAATTTCAATATATTTATATGTGTGGTGATTGAACAGCAAACGGTGGCATTTTTCGTAATTCCAAGTTTTTCAAGGGGTATTTTGGTCATTTGTGGATGGCATGATGGTAATTATGAGGATTTTGTAGGTTATTTTGGTCATTTGAAGGGGTTATTTAAACCCTCTTTATCTATTTCCTATTGCACTCATTGCATCTCTCTCTACCATGTTGCACCACCGCCTCTCGGTCTTTCTCTCTCAACCAGTCTCTCTCTTTTTCTCAAGGGATTACCTCTGCATATCGGTGATCGTGCCCATCCGACACAAGATGTTGGTGTTGGTTGCATTGAATCGTTTTTAGGTGTGTGTTCACACTGTTGTTTTGTTCTGAAGTATGTGTTTTGTGTCGTCTGTGGGTGTTGTGACGTGGTGGTTAATGGTAGATGGTGTAACGGTGATGTCTGGTGTTGTTCGCTTTGAATCGTCAGTCGTCTGTGGGTGTGATGTGGTGGATGGTAATGGTAGGGTCATCCATACGCGCTGCAGGTGGCCTTTTTAGGTAGCCTTGGGTGGCATGTTAGTGGGTGTTGTGACATTGTGGTGTATGGCGGATGATGACAGTGCTAGTGGGTGTTGTTATATGGTGGTGTATGGTGGATGGTGATTCTTGGGTCATCCATACGTGTCGCCGGTGGCCTTTTCAGGCCACCTTAAGCGGCGTGTTGGTGGGTGTTGTGATATTTTTTTGTTGTGGTGGATGGTGACAGTGTTGTTAGGTGGTGGTGTGTGCTGGATGGTGGCGTGTTGGTGGGTGTGATGATGTTGTGGTTGTCTTGGTGGATGGTGGTGGTGTGTGGTGGTCGTCATGTGTCGTCTGTGGTGTTGTTAGGTGTTGTGATGTTGTCGTCTGTGGTGGATATCGTGTGTTTTAACATTATTGTTGTTGCTATATGTGAGTGTTGGTGGGGGTTTTCCCACGACCAAACCGTCATTATATAGTGATGTTTACTACGTGTTGTTGTTGGATGTTTTCATAGATTCAAAACCATGGTCGTAGCGCATTGTTGTTGAGCGCTATGTCATCCATATGCGTCATGGGTAGCCTTTTAAGGCACCCTTGGGTTGATATGGATGTTGCTTTGGTGTAGTGGGGTTCAAGGATGATGTTTCGGTTCATGCAACGTACCCTGCACTCAAAGTGTTATGGTTTCTCAACTTTGAACCATTTTTTTTTACGTTTTGACATGTTTATTGGGTTTTGCAATTTTTTTACCTAAATATGGGGATTTTATTTGTCTCCTTTTTTGTGTCTTTTTTATCATGTTAACCGAGTGCTAATTTTTTTTTGCTAATATGTGTTCACCAACCATGAGTTATTTCAATAGATTTAGGGGGCTTATCAGGCAATGATGAACGCTTTTGGCTTCGCTTTTTTTGGTTTCCCAGTGATCATCGATGTTTTCAATAGTCCATGGACAACCAAAAAAAGTTTGATGATGTCACACCCCCAAATTCTACTTGCGAAGTTCTACCGCGGGGCGCGTGACACACCAGGATCCAAGTCAACGGTCACAATAAACGATAACTAAATGAATTAAAATACGTAAACCGAACCATGTAATAATTAAAACCATAAACTCAAATACAGCGGAAGCAATTCAAGTTTACAAAACCAAAGTAAAGATAAAAACATGCGTTTAAAGTTTTGACACCCAAAACATGATCCTAGACGCAAGTGCGACTTCGTGCGCCTAATTCGAGTGCTGCTACCTTAGCGACCTGAGAAAACATGCTAAAAATGTCAACATATAATGCTGGTGAGTTCACAAGTTTTATAAAAACGTTTCCGTAAGTTTCAAGAGATCAGTCACGTTACTATAAAAGCGTTTCCATGAGTTTCAAAAGATCAATCCCGTTATTATAAAAGCGTTTCCATGAGTTTCAAAAGATCAATCCCGTTATTATAAAAGCATTTCCATGAGTTTCAAAAGATCAATCCCGTTATTACTATGTTATGCGAACGTTAGATAGACGTTAAGTATTTGTTACTACTACGATTGTGTTGCTGAAAACCATTACTGACAAGTGTTTGCCTGCGTTGCTGCCCGAGTTTGTGTTGCTTGTGTTGCTGAAAGTTAGAGACAATATGCACTCGTCCGACCGCCAGTCGACCGAGTGGGGTTTGTCGGGTCCAATAGATCTATCCACATTTCCCCGTTATGTACACCCACATATTCATGGTTTCCCCTGGGACTTACGTGTTAGCATCGTATAGTAAACAAAAGATCAACATAGTATAACATAACCTTTGCGTTTCTAAAATGTGTAGCATGTTTAACATAGTATAATATAATCTTTGCGTTTCCAAAATGTGTAGCATGTTTATCATAGTATAACATAATCTTTGCGTTTCTAAAATGTGTAGCATGTTTCTCCCCCGAAAACAAAACTAGTAAAAGTGGGGACGTGAACTCACCTTAGGTTGCGTTCTTCTTAATAGACAACAGACAATGCAAATGACAGTCCCTAGTATTGGCGACCTATCATAAGTTGTGTATGAGTAGCTGGACTAATAACCCGTAGGTTAACTAGTCCCTAAATGCCCAGACCATAACCAAGTACGTATGAAGACATGTTTAAACGTTAATTTGACCACACAAGACAAGACCCGACATCCCATTGGTGACCCGACATCCCACGTGTTTTTCAAAAACAAGTAATCAAGTAATCATATGCAACTATGCACTTAACATGCACAACAGTTCACCAAGTCTAGCATACAGTTCACATATTGCATATATGAGTCTGAACACATGTTATTAGGTTTCTAGGCATGCCACGGGGTTCTAAATATGTTCCTAGGTGTCAAACCATGTTTCATGATCTTAAAATACACTTACAGCAGCAAAACACACGACTAGGCATCAAAACATGTGACTAGGAATCAAACAGGCAATTAAGAATACTAATTGCTACCTCTACAGGTGAGTAGGGACCTACTCGCCCCCTACAGGTGGCAATTAGCACCGTACTCGCCCCTGGACAGGCGACTAGGAATCCTACTCGCCCCCTGCAGACCAGGAGCCACTTTTCGCGTGTTTGACCCTCCAAATCCGATCTGAAACATGTAAAAACACTCAACATCAATCCAAAATCATTAAGCAACATATCCTAAATGAAAAACCCCCCTATTTATCATCAGTCTATCACCCTAATTGCAAGCATTTCCCGAAATGGAATAATATTATGAAAACATCGCATCAAAGCATGCATAACTTACCCTAAATGACAAATAATCAGATTTCATCACATAATCACGTTGCAAATCATCATTCTACTGTTACTATATCATTCTAGTATAAACCCTAACATCATACAATCATCAAATCACATCATAACATCCTAAATCCTCCTAAATCACTCAAACGGGTCAAAACGCATATTATCATCAAAACACATCAAACAACCTTCAAACTCCTAGATAATCATCCTAACAACTTATTCATATCAGTAAAACATCAAACACATAAGAATCCCCATGTTTTAATTATAAAAATCCGTTCTTTGCATGAATCATTAACATATAACTCATATAAAGGATTAGACTTGTTTTAAAGCTGTTTTTCAAAGGTTTTCAAAGACACAAACTTCACAAAACCAGGCCTGGACCTTTAGGGATCAAAATAACAACATGATAGAATCTTAGGATGGATAACACATCTTAGATTTTGCTAAAGAGGATGTGTAAAGCTTGAAAATGGTAGGTTTTTGGGCAAAAACAAGTTCCATAGGTTGAGGATGGTGTGAGAGAGGTTTGGGGCGAGTTAGGGTTTCACAAATGATGTTTTTCAAGTCAAGTATGGTATTTATAGTTGTTTCTAGTCGTTTCTGATGTTACACGCGAGTAGGAACTGCATGTGGCAATTAGGGGCCTACTCGCCCCCTACAGGTGGCGAGTAGCACCCTAATCGCCCCTGCAGGCTGTTGTGAGTTTTTGGCGTGTTAAACACTATATCAACACATATAAGCACATACTCACATACCGACAAGTTATATAATGATTATAAACACATAATGTATGATAACTAACACGTTCACATTCATTCACCAATCCCCGAGACTTGAGACTTGCGTGTGTGCATTAAATGACTCGAGACTCGTGCGTGTGCATCCAATCACCAATCCTTGTATACATGGTTATGGACCGACTCCCAATGATCCCTTGGATCATTGTAATGACTCCCGATGATTCCCAGAACCATCCAAACGACTCAACTAACTCGGTTAAGTGTAATGTATGCATGACTTGCTAAGGTAGACTTACTAGTTTGACAAAAGTTACTATCCTGAGTTTGTCGGGTGTCACAGTTGATGTTATATTTTGGCACAAAAAAAAACTACATTCCAATAGCAGCCATTAGTTTGAGCCTGTTAGTGTTATTTTTTATTTTTCTGGGTGATGATGATGTTGTGCTGAGCCTGTTTTGGAGCCATCGAAGAAAAAAACAAAATGTTGTAGCGAAAATAGATCAGGTTGTCGTTGTTCAAGAACGTAAAAGCAATGATGAGTCCGAGATACTGCAACAAAAATAAATCAAGTTGTAGTTGCTTAAGAGCGCAAAAGCAATGACGATTTGCAAGAGCTTTGTATAGAGTTGCTTAAGGTTAGTGTGTTTTACTATATATTTTTCATTATTTGTTCTTCCTTTGTTATTGTGTGTTTTAATCTAATTCCTTTAATTCGTCTTTTATTTTGCATGATTGAGATTAGCAATTATAATCCAAGTGATATTTGACGGTTGCGTTTTCTAACTTTAATTGCTTGATTAAGTATTAATAACTAAAGAAAACACATCTTATAATATTAATAATAATAATAATAATAATAATAATAATAATAATAATAATAATAATAATAATCCAAGTGGAGCATATGTGACATCCACGCTTAAAGGACAATAATTAGGGTGGTGCATATGTGACGACCTCACTATATAACTATTCCGAAGACATAAAATCCATATTTAAGGAAGATGATAGATAATATAGGTGAATCATGTGACCGGGTGAAAACCTCTGCATTAACTGTTGCGGTTTGTAAAACCAGGCGGTGACACTGTGCACAAAAGTTTATAGGCGTAATTTGGTCACATGGTGTGAAATTTGTACCGTGTTAGTGGTCCTTTTATACTTAAAGATTGTATGTATTGCAATTTCGAATGTAGGCACTTTTGATTTGGAGGATATGCATGTAAGTGATTTGATTCAAAATGTTTGTGTAACATGCCATTGTTGAAGTTCAATATAATACACATGAAAACCTATAACACATCACTACAATGCCAATGCGTGCCTTTTAATACAACTAGTTTTGTTTAGATATAAAAAAAATATTTGAAATGCAAACCTACATACAATGTTTTCAGATCGGACTGGACGTCAAACCAGACCCCAACTGGGTCACCGGTCCGACCGGTCCAACGAACCAGCAAAACATTAATAAAAAATCCAACAAAATTATAAAATTCCCGGTCCGACCCCCCTTTTACCTGGTCCAACTACTGGTTTCCTGCATGGCCGGTTCAACCCATGACCAAGACCAGTCCCACCACCAGTTCTCAGTCCGACTGACCGGTCCGGGTCCAAAAATAGTGGCTACATACTTATTCTCCCATTGGAATCGGTCATGGAGGGACCTTCTCTCCGTGGTTAGGCTAACAAGTATTTTGCCTTGTGTATGATTTTTAAGGGAATATATTTGGCCTTGTCGTTATCTCAGGTTAAAGAACATTATTGACTTCAGCAGCCCCTAGTGATCTCTTGAAGCGGCTAAACCCAATACATATCTTTATTTACTTTTATATTTTGAACAAATAAAAAGGCATGAAAATGCCTTAATTAAGAAAAATTAAATCAGGTTATGTCGTCATGTTAAGTGGATATAAATTTCAGTTGCCTATTCCTTTATTTACTTTTATATTTTGAACAAATAAAAAGGCATGAAAATGCCTTAATTAAGAAAAATTAAATCAGGTTATGTCGTCATGTTAAGTGGATATAAATTTCAGTTGCCTATTGTCATTTTCCATGCCTACTTGACTATTTAGTTTTTTAAAGAAAACTTTGGATCATTGACGTGCTAGAGTATCATCATGCCATAATGAAACCACCCGATTATATCCATCTCCACCAGTCAATAATGTCTATACATCAATTTAAGAAGAAACCCAATAAATCTAAGAAAAGCCAATTGTGAGAATTCAGAACCTAATAGTCTCTAAGTCTTATCCAGCACTTAAGATGTCATTAGGCTATAATCAATTTCATGGACTACCTGACAATTTAGTGAACCTGATTACTATTTAAGACCCTATTGCACAAAAAAAAAAATTGTATATAAAACAAGACACATACGTGTTCTCCAAACCATGGGACTTTAGAAAGTGATATGTTGACACTATACAACAAATAAATCTGTCATTTTCTAATCTATTCACTCCTTTATTTTATTTGCCACAAACTAGTTCTGATCCTACACGCCTCTTCTTCATCATCCACTTCACAATTGACCACTCTTGTACATCGTGCTTTAACAACTTGTACATCCATATACATCCCTATCAATACTTTTGAACTACTTTCATGCTTCAAACACTTGTACATTCATGTACATGCTGCATACATACATGCATTTTGCCAAGACTTTTAGCTAAGAATAGACATCAATCACAAACATACCGTGTCCTAAAAACGAGAAAGGTAGAACTGATCTACAGTGAAGCCTAAAAAAGCGGTTAAACTAATCAACCCGAACATCATTAACTATAACCAAGAAATTTAAAATCATGCAACCAAACATGACTCGTAGGACCCATTTATCTAAACCAGTCAAACAATAGTAAACACGTAATCTAAACCATAAAAATGTTTAATATATCCACTCGTACAACCTTTTCATTTAGATGAGTCTGGACAAATAGTAAACCCGCTCATCTTAGTGAATCAGATGAGTAGTAAACAGGTTAAAAGGCAGTAATCAAGCCATAGTTAAACAAGTCGTGAACAGGTTGTAACTTGTATAACATACATCTTTTAAATGTGTTGATGGACAAGTTAAACATGTCAACTTAAACATTACATTTCCAATTAAATGACGTATGTTAGTGAATAGAGTAGACGTGACGACCTAAAACTAAACTGTTTCCGAATTATCAATGTCGAAAAACACTATACCCTACTAGAACCACACAACGCAACAATACACATCTAGTTACTATAAATTGTGGCATCATAACCCAAATCATAACACGTAAAAACATTCACAATATTCTACATATACATTGTGTAGCTACTCCTGTACATTGAGTATACAATTTTCACCTTCTTTCTTTCAACCACGTGTATGTATGAAAATCAACATAAAAACTTATTCTAAGTTATAGTAACCATTATATATCATTCTTTTTTCACAACTATACTATACTATACTACATGTTCATATGTATGTATATTCACCTTTCTATAGAGTAAAACTTGAACCCTCTACCATCTCGTCACACATAATATCACTATAGCATGCGACGAATTACACGAAGGTTAAAATCCACGTCACCCCTGTTTTTCTTTCACCAAGGTTATTAAAATGGTGCACGCCGAGGTATGCCCTTTCTCCTACTGGAATTCCGGTGGTTGGATATCGGTGGGGTGCCCGGAGACATGTTGTGGGTGGTTTCATCGCCTGATGTAGACGAACACGACATTTCAGAATTACCATTCCGTGCATAAAGATTGTACTGAAACATAGGGGTGTCGATGAACACATGTGGCTTTCGCACTTTCTTGGGTGTCATCGGCTCGTCTGGCTCATAACTATCGCGGCCATGTTTCATCTTTTGTGTGAAGCTCAATTCGCGATCACCGCGCTTCATACCACCAAGCTAAACATAGAACAACCATAAATCAATAATTTGGAACACCTTCAAACTCAAATGTAGTTGACTAACTAAATGTATGAAATGTGCTTTATAAATTAGGGGCGTAAACAAGCCAAGCCGCTAGCAAGCTACTCGAGATTGGCTGGCTAAAAGTTCATCTTGAGCCAAAGCATGAGCTAGAGCCTAAAAATAATTTTGTTTAATAAATGAGCCTAAGCTTGAGCTTGGCTTATTTGCACCCCTAAATGTGCACAAAGGGGAGTAACTTATACCTTGCAACCAAGGGAACAAAACCGAAAGGCATCAACAAGACTTCGGCCGCAAATTTCACAATGGTTGGTGACACCTTTTCCAGGTCTAGGCTGCGGCCGTTCATTCAAAAACACGATCTTCGCGCTATTGATAATGTAGGTTTGCACACATGTAATGTCTAAAAACCTTTGAATCTCATTAACCCTAACCACGTTATGGTACGAAGATCGCCGAATCTAATAAACCACAACAACAAGTTAAACACAACATTACATTCTGCACTTAAATCAACACAAAAATCAACAATATTATTCAGTCAGTCATTTCATCAAACACATAGAAAGCATAAACTTTAATCAACAAATTTACCTGCACAACACGATGATCCTTATGGTGGGTCAAACAATAAGAGCACAGAGCATCACCACAGCAATCCAAACAAAACATATTGCATTCACTTTTATTAGCATCTCCATGGAAACGACAAGTAATAAAGTAATCAGCTTTTAGCATTGGTATCAGCCATGGAGGACCAAAATCTTGATTCTCCATTTTCCCAATAGGACTCACCTAATTAGATGCAGTTTATGTTAGCATTCATCAAATAAAAAATGGGTTTAAAATAATAAACAAAAAATACTTTCAATAAACAAATAAAGATTCAATATTTATGTAGTTCAAGAAAACATAAGTTACCATGACTTTGCTGTGATTAAACTTCAAAGCTTCAATCTTTGACCTGTTTTGTAGATACCCAATTCAGATAAAAGGGATTAGAACAAACCCTTTGAATTATATAAAGAAAATGAAACAAAAAACATACATTTAAAGAAAAACAGAGTAAAAAACAGAGGATCAAGAGTTATAAAAATACCTATAAAAAACAGAGGAACTGTGTGTGTATGTGTGTATTGTGTGTGAGGGTGAAAGGTATATGAATGAGAGGCAGAAGGTGAATGGAGAAGGAGGAAAGACTGGGGAAGCTCGAAAGGGATTGAAAGGAAATTGTAAGGCGGTCATGTATGACTATTTATATTTTCATTATTATCATATTTTATATACTAATAATTAAAGATTTGATGATAAGTTTATAGCTTTTAGGTTAGGTTCACTTTGCACCCTCCATTGTTTTGCAATAACATAGTGATGGATTTGGTTATGGAACTTGATTTCATATTTATATAGGGGGCAAATTATGAAGTTAACATGAGTTGGGTTAAGAGTTATTGAGACAGTCTCTTGTAAAAATGCATGGTAAAGATATAACATGTATACATTCATGTTGAATTGACACCTCCTAGACTTTAAGAATACAGGTGGCTCGTGCATTGGGTTTACCTTTCTTTTTATAATGATATTCTTTTTACTAGAATAGTTTAATATTTATACATTTTATATAGTTACATAATGTAGAACCCACTATACATGTGATTTAGCGGTATCATGGTGTAGAAGAGGTGTTTCTCCCCTTGTAAGTGGGTTTCAAGTCATACGAAGAAGTGGAGAACGAATGCGTATATTTATAATAGGAGTAGATGATGTGTGAGTTGTGTTAAAAAAACATATAGCAGTAGTTAAAAAAACATACGAGAGACCTTCATGGAGAGATGATAATGGGACAGTATTTGGTAACCCGACTATAAAATAGTGTCTCATATTTTTTAGGGTACCATTACTCATTACTTAGTTCCCATTGGGTTTGTGAGTATAACGGTAAATATCAGGTTTATTGTTTTGTGGTTTTAAGCACTAAAAAGCTACTCCTTGGGATGTAGTTTCCCACGTATTTTAACCCACATTAAAAGCCGAGTTGCTATACATCAAATACTCAATTTCACTTCTATCAATTCTATATTTTTATAACTTTAATATACAATTTTAATGTGTGTAAACGTATTTGGATAATCAAACTGTATTATCTAACATCATACCTGTGTTAGACCCATACACTTTTTTAAATCTAGTACATTAAATATGTGAGTTTTAGAGCTTGTTGGGGTTATTTTGATAGTAGAAGGGCTTAAATTGAAAAATAAAAGATTAGGGGACAATTATGGAAAGATGACGAAGGATTTGATCGACGGATGTAAATGAAGAAAGAAATTCAGCGATGATAAATGCTGCTTTTGGGTTATTTAATTTTTGATGATGCAGTCAAGTAGGCCCACACCTTGTGAGCCGTCCGATTAGAATCATATTCCTCATTTGCGTGGTATGTATATATATTAAGGTAATGTTTATAAAACTCAATAATTTTATGGTGCATATACACTACACACAAAATGTTTACATTAGCGTGGTCCATTGTGTCGGGTTAATGGGTTGACGGGTTACGAGTCGACAAGTTAGTGGGTTGAAATATACAACCCGAACCGACCCATATTATTATTTGTGTCAAAGATTTAAACTCTAACCCTCACACACATAAATTCGGATCAACCCAAACCCAACCAGTATAACCTGTATTTTTAAACGAGTCATAAATGTGGATGGATTATAAGCGGGTTGTTGGGTTGTAAGCGGGTTATCGATAACGTACTTAATGGTGAGTATGATTGTGACAAGTAAATAATATGGTGTGTCAAAACTAACATTATATAACTAACCATGTAAAATGAAAACGAAAAGAACAAAAGCAAAAAAAAAAATTCTAAATACTTAAACGGGATGACGGGTCAACCCGTTTTGAGTACAGGTCGACCCAAACCCAACCTGTTTTTATTCGTGTCGTGTTCGGGTCAGGTTTTAGGTCGTGTCAAGAATTACCACCCCTAATCATACTGCATCGGTGATAGTATCACCGTGTGAACAAAGTGTGTCTTCCCATGACCTGGAGGGTTCACATTCGACAGACAAATATGTAGATTTATAAATAAGATTAAAGGATGTGCGAGTTAGATGATAAAAGGCTAGAAACAAGTACATTATATAAGTTGACTAAATGAAATATTAGGCCAAGAGGGGTGCTACTAAAATTTTTTTTCCTTTCACTGATTTTAACCAATCCTGCTTTGCCACATCACTTCACTGATTTACTTCACTGAAACACCTTTTGTAGGCAGCACTCCACTGATTCTTTTATTTTATTTTTTTTATAATTTCATTAAACCTATTATTATTATTTCACACGGTTAAAGAGATTGAAATTAATTACCAAAACTATTTCAACCGTCCCACAACCTCACGGTCAGAATTCAATATGGAAACCGTTCAATCGAATTGAATGGCATTGATACCGTTCCACCAAACCGTTCGAATTTTTTTATATAGAAACATAGCAAACCGTGGGGTTAAAACACACGTTTACCACCGTAGATACAAACAAAACAACCACGAAGATGACTCGTTGGACCCCCGAAGAAGACATTGCCTTGGTGATCTGCTACAAAGACGCCTCGGACGACCCGGTTCTTCAACAACGTCAACGTTTGAGGGCCACGGGCTCGGGCTCCCACCCGGAGGGTTTTTGGGAACGTGTACTGGCCGATTTCAACCGCCACGTTGGCATCAATGACCGGACAACCGTCAGCCTGCAGCGGAAGTGGACCGATCTCACCAATAAGTTTGATCGGTGGACCAACATGTACCAGAACACGTTGAAGGAGAAGCCTGGCATGACCCGGAGTTGGCAATCGAGCTCACGCATGTGGACTATGCGGCTCGATATGACAACAGCTTTGACCTTGTCGAGGCATGGCAACTGTTGCGCCAACTCTAGGTTTTTTTATTTCTTTTAATGTATTTTATTTTTAGTTTTTTATGTTTAATAGTTATGAATTTTAGTTTTTTATGTTTATTTATCTTTAATGTTCCTATTATTTAAGTAAATTTTAAACAAACCGTTAAAAAAGGTAAAGACATTCATAAAACAAACGGTAAAAAAAATAAAAAAATAAAACAAACGGTTAAATACACAAAAAAAAGGTATATATAAAAGTCAAAAATAAAAGAAAACACCGGTACCAGCCCGTTAGATAGAACCAGCAAAACGGTCCACGGGACCACTACCAGCGTGTATGGCGGCGGTGATACCGTGCTGGTAGTTGGTACCCGTGGACAATTCGGGTGGCGCCCCGTTCCCTTACATAGTTAGTAATGAGATTTAAGAATTATAAACGATGTAATGTAATACGAAGAGGTTGGGAAGTGGGACAAATAATGTTGTGTTCACGTAATTGTAAAAGGTAGCGGAACCGGTTACTTATTAGGCTGGATGGTGTACCTTCGGGGAAGGCAATCGGGGAAGTGAGCTGGACAAGTACCCGATCGGGAACACCGCCCCCCCCCCCCCCCCGATTCGGTTTCGGTGCCTTCGGGGATTTCACCACGTTCTTCCCGAGCTTCTTGATTGGGCCACGTTGGGTTTTTTGTTTTTTTATTAATTCAAACTTTATATATATATATATATATATATATTATACACACATATGAAGATGAAGGAGAAACAAGGGGATGGCTGCGGAGGTGGCGGTGGCGGTTGCAAATCTGGAACAAGGGGATGGTGGTTGTGATCGATGGTGGAGGTAGAGGTGGAAGTGGCTGTGAATGATGGTGGAGGTAGAGGTGGGTGGATGTGATGAAAATGAAGATGATGTATGTGTGGGTGTTATATATATATATATATATATATATATATATTTTTAATTTTATTGTATTTTCTAAAAATAGATAATATTATATAAAATAATTAAAAAAAAGAAGGGGGAATGGGGGAGTTGGGGGAATACCATTTCCAAACTTTGGGGGAGAAAATGGGGGAAATGATGCAGCGCTGATGTGGCACTTGGGAGAGTTGGGGGAAAGGGGGAGCACACCATATAGCCTTAGGTGTGAATATAATTATAGTATTAAAAAAACTAGATGCAAATAAATAAGGCCAAGGTTAAAAATAAAGTTTCATAATAATGATGACATGTTATAAAACTATGTTTATTAATCATTTTGAAAATATATAAAGAAATTACCAATAACATACATATATATATATATATATATATATATATATATATATATATATATATATATATATATATGATTTTATATGTGTCCGTGCGTTGTTGTGGGTGCGTTTTTTTTGTCGCATGCGCGTTGCTGCGGGTACTTATCTTTTTTACGCATGTTATGTGATGACTTTCACATAATTTATAAAACTACTAACACACTTAAGTTAACATGCCAACTTAATAAGACAACTAACACACTTTAAGTAAAAAGGTATCACTAAGTTACATTGTAAACAAGGCTAAAGCCGGCTTCTTCTATTTTATTTTTAACATTAAAATTACTTATAGCCTTAAATATTTCATGTAAGCTAAAGGAAGGAAGTTCATCAAAATCTTTCATTTCAACATGTATGCCTTTCTTATGAAGGGCAAACCTGTTTCCCACCAAGATGAATTTGGTTTCCTATTAATACACGAATCTGTCAAAAATTGTAATTTCACAAACGTGTTAATTATAAAAAAAATCTCTATTGACTTGTGTTCACCCACAAACACTTATTAAATACCATGCATTGATAATATTAAAAAAAACAACATTTTTACAAAAACATAAATGGTTTGTAAAATTCTATTAAATGCATGCATTAATTAATTAAAAGTAGACTTCGAGCTTAACTTTAGCAGGTTTTTTTTTTGATACACCAAAAAAAAAATCTTATTATACATTTCCTTTAAGCGAAGCTTGCATGCATTCCAAACATTTATTATTTGAAGACACTATCCGTAAGATGAGGAGAGTTGAAACCCTAAATTACTTATAAATTAATGAGTCTTCGATTTGGATAAAAATTAATACCAGACAAGATATATGGCAAAAAAAATCATTAGCTATATAAGGAACACAACACAAATGAGTAGAAATCGAAATCCATGAATCTAATTTATGCTTCTAAAAGTTAAAGTTAACAAATCAATCAATTAAACCAAAAAAAAATATTACTCATTATAAAGTTTTGACACATGTCATAAAGCCCAATTTATCACATTATATAAAAGCATAACACCTTAATATACCATTGCCTAATGAATGTGAATACTTTAAACAAGATGTTCCCAATACTTATTAGCCTTAGCCTTGCCTATGGATCATATCGCGTTACTGTTAATCTGTTTTCTTCCATTTATTCCTATTGACGTATCACATATTTAATTCCAAATCACAAACTAGTAGCCAAGAGTGCCTTTATACAATTAAAATATATTATTTCAAGTGACAAAAGGGTGCATTGGGTAAATGGTCAGACATTGTGCCAAATACGATGATTAAAAAATATATAACCCAACTATCGTTAAAATTCAAACTTCTAAAAGTAAATCTTTCAAAGATTTAAATACCTCACAAAGTTATACTTAAATTTAAGTATGTTAAATTCAAATTTTAAAAATATTAAAGTGGTTAAAAAATAGGCTATAATTGTAAAAAGTGTGACTAATACTTTTTCCCTTTTTAAGTTTGCAAGATCAAGATAGTTATGAAGAGAATGTGAAAGCCTTGGTACATCTAGATGAGCTTTCAATCTTTCCTTCTTCTGTTCATTATCTTCTGAATTAAAGAAAAAAAAAACTCATAATTTTTTGAGAAATAAAATATACCAAATATTGGATATGTTTACAAGGGTGATTAATAATAAGAATAACAGGGTATCGAAGTACTTCTAAGTTCTAATCAATGAAACCATGGAATATGATTATCAAACTGATAATTGATATAAACATAGTGTTATATTTGACAAAATTGGGTAAAAAAAAAATTAACATGCATATTCTTACCCATCTTTCTTCTTTGTTGCCCAAGAAGCCCAGAAAGTATCAAAGCATCTAATTGACTGAAAGCGTTGCGCACAAATTTGTTTAATACATATAAGAATTGGTGTTGAGCGAAAATATATTATTGAATAGAACAATTTGAAGATGGAAATGGGCTACTTCACTTTAGGAAAGTTTGTTTGCTTGAATGTAAAGCATGTTAAGCCTTGAAAAAGACAATCACTCGATTTCTTCACAACCTTAGGAGCTTCATGAACAACATAAATGCAATAATAATAAATTATTCAACCAGAAAAATGAAATACCATGTATTACATACCCTATGTGTAGTCGGAATAATGATCGGAGTCCTATAACATGTTCATCGTCGTGCCACCGATGTGTGCTTCTGCCACCGAACACCACTGTCATCGTCGTGCTATTCGGTGAATGAAATTTGGGGTTTTCAAATGAATAACAACAATATTATATATATTCTGGCCATCAATGTGTGCTCATGTATGCTTCATGTTTAATATTGAATTGGTTGGGGGATTCACTCGCCAGTAGATGGAAGGTCGAATTAAATCGCACATATAATTGTCATAACCTTTCATTTAAAAGAAACCTAATGATCTTCCATGACTTTAATTCATTGATGGAGGTTGATTAAATTGGGTTTCTGGATATTAAATCCAAGACGGTTTCAAACGTTGAATAAGGTGTATGACTTGCATTACTCATTTATACAATAACCATTAAATGTTATATAATGACATAAAAGGAAGAAATAAGACAAAAATTATAGATTTATACTAAGACTCTTGATATACCATTTTAAAAGTGTGTTGAAATTACCTATCGATCTATCGAGTTTCTTTAATAAGGTATATAGATATACCATCTGATGATTTTTAAAAGGTAATAATTAATATAGTTAAGTTAAACATTATGCTCATTTAAAATTTAAAAATGAGATGAAACTATGAAAGTAATATATTTAGTACGAAAAAAAATTAGGGGATAAAATATTAATTATTGTTATTTTGAAGTTGTTTATTTGAAGTAAAACTCATCAATCCTCATAATAGGGGTTAAAGTTAATGTCAATACTTAAAAGCTAGTATTACAATATGTGTGTCTCCAGTGTGGTGGGCTACTGGGCTGGGTGTAGGGTGGGGTTGGGATCCTGGGGAGGCTTGAAAGGGGTACTTTTAGTCAAAGTTATAGATAAACTCCAAGGTTTTAGTTTTGGATCATATATCTATATTATAAACTTAGCTAAAAAGAAAATAAAATGGGGTAAAGCAGGTAGACAAATTGTTTTAGCACATTATTTGTTTTATAAATATTTTAACAACCATATACATTTTTTATATAATTTAAGCCATTCAAAACAAGGGTCAGGTTATTCAACACAGTGTAACAAAAATGAGAATGGTGAGAAAGATATAAAAAACACAATAAATTACGAAATATGACACAATGAACCATAAAATATAAAACAATGCCAAAAAATATAACACAATGCTAAAGAAAAAAGACACAATGAATCACAAAAATGACACAATGATGAAAATAAAAAAAGAAACAATACTACATAAAAGACACAATGATATAACGTAAATTCTAAAAACTACAAGATAAAACTCGAAAAATGTGAAACATAAAAACTAAGATCGTAGGGTTCGATGAGACGGTTCCAATGCCACGTGAATGAGTTCAATCAAAGTCCATTTGATAGCCTTCCAACGACTTTCTATTTTTATTTCACTGTGTATTTGATCCTAACCATTCAAAACAAATATATGAATATAGTTTTTTTAAAGAAAAAAATTACACGAAATTAACGAGCGTTTTATTATCTTTCCAACGAGTACCATAGTGCTATATAAAAACGCAAAAAAAAACGACTATTTTTTGTGGGGTTTCGTTCATACAGGAAAAAAAAACACAAAGTGTTCAGGTTATTCATTAATCATGTTTTTTCTTTTAAACCAGGTTCTTATCTACGATGTTGAAATTCAGCTCAATCGCCATGCTTTTATTAAAATTTTACTCTTCTAAAGATGCATAGGTATACTTCATCAAGAGAAGCTAGGAGAAAGAATCGCATAACATTGCAACACATGGTGTCACCTTATAACAAGATTATTTTTTTATTTATTTAATTACAAGAGTAATAATTATTAGTATTAGTATTATTAGAATTGTTATATTTTTTAACCTCTTCCAGGATAAAAGCTAGTATATGAATATAATATCAACTAGATTATACCCCGGGAACGTCCCGGGGTTGAGAAATCTAATATGACATATTAATTTTACATATGAAATAAAATGATGCGCTTTACAGTTACATGCAGGAAAGTTTCGAGTAGCACCTAACCTAAAACAATTAAAAATGTATCTCCAATGTTAACGTCTAACCTTAAACAATGTATAACTCTAATATTAATATCTAACCTAAAACAATGTATAACTCCAATGCTAACGCATGTTGAAAATATAATTCATATTTACTGATTTGAACATAATTAGTGACTATACATGATTAATGATTTACCTGAACACTTTGTGTTTTTTATCCTGTATGAATGAAACCACACAAAAAAATAGTCGTTTTTTCTCCATTTTTTATATAGCACTATAGTACTCGTTGGAAAGATAATAAAACGCTCGTTAATTTGGTGTAATTTGTTTCTTTAAAAAATCTCGTATATAAAAGATATTAACGTTTAAATATTATGGGAGGAAACATAAGAGAGAAAAATCTAATTTTATTTTTAAATTATTTTTTTTCCTAAAATATCTCAATGCCACATGGGATGACACATGGCACACTCAAAAAGGAGAATGGCTCTTTGAGTGTCATGTCATTAAAATGACTTTGATTTATTAGATGTATAGATAAAAATTAAAAGCAACTAAAATACTAACAAAAATGTGATAAGAAACATAATTGTGTTAACGTTGGGGCGGACCACGTGTTTCGGTTACGACAACTCCTTTCCTTCTCTATCTTATCTCCTATTTTTGTTTAATAACTTTTTTCTTATTTATTCTTTCTTTTTCTCCAACTTTTATGTGGTTTTCTCTATTTCTAACATATTTTTTATCTTAAATTATTTTTATTTCAAACTCTACTTAAATGAATTCTAAAGAATAATTCCACATATGATCTTATAAAAATAATATTTTAACAATGTAAATGGTTTAAGATGTGATTTTATGGGTTTGTGTGTGTTCTACATTATTCCATTTCAACGTCAAGGTAGTACAATTGTACAAGAAACTTATATGTTCATTGCAATAATGCTAACAAAAGTTGTTAATTTGTTTTGTATGCATTATACATACATATAGTGGTATAGGTATACATAAGACATCTTATACAAAATTGAGGAGAAAATTAAATTGGAGAGTAGTTCAATATTATTTGAATCTCATTTTTAATTCAATATAATCTCTTGGTCTAGTGGTCCAACAATGAGGTGGTGGAATGCTTACCCATTTATGTGGGGTTCATGCCCGGGAGGTCTCGGTCCAATCCTTGCCACTTACATAATATGCGATTAAGGCTTTCGGGTCGAGAATGTTGTAATACCTGTAGGTGCTTGAATTTGAACTCAAGAGGGGTGAATCTATTGTAGTGACTCCTAGGCCGTTGAAAAATTTTTAACAAACAAAATATTTTTTTTTTTTCAAATTCCGTCACTCTTAAGAATCAAACATTTTCTCCTTATCTCAGTGAAAACTTAGAATCAAAAGGAACTCATGTATTTTGACTTAAATGCCTCCTAAAACACGTATGTTATAGTAACTGTCAAAAAATAGAACATCGATCAGATTAGATGAAAGGTCGAAACTCAACACCTATAAATAACTTCTCACTCAAATCGTCAGAGAAGTTATTGACATTAACATTTGACATTGGAATTGGATTTAGCCATGGCCAACGAAGAAGGGAGGGGATTTGGCTTCCATATGAATAAAGAACAATAACTACTTCCAAGCATCAAAACAAATTCTAATTCATTTGTACTATGTGCTCTACAAATTATAACTCTTTTAACTGATTTTTATTATTTTAAATACATTTGTATAATTGTATAAATATACCACTTAAGTATCGTTGGCTCGTTAAAAAAAAATAAAACCAACTCAATTAGAAACGGATGAACATCCATGACACCAACAAAGAGAATATGTTGATCAACTGCATTCACTAATTTACTCAACCATTTGTTTCTAGAATTTTGATTGTATTTATATTTTTTAGGTATATCTTCTACACTTCTCCTGGTTCTTTTTAGATATTGGTTTCAATAATCTCAAGTTTTCTAATCTCTACACGTATAAATTATTTCATAAGATTTTTTTATAAGACTCGGCTATCTAAAGTATTAAATTTTTTATTCCACGAGTTGTCAAATGCTCAAAAGATAAAATTACAATATATTATTATATATATAATAGACCTACCACTTTAAATAGTGAATTTTAACTTTTTTTCATTTTTGCCACTTTTTTTTTTGCTTTTTTGTTAACTTTTTTTTTTTCATTTTGACCACCAAATTTTTTGTTAAGTTTTTTTTCTCTCATTTTGGCCACACAATGTTTTTTTTACTTTTTGTTTAAGTTTTTTTTTCCCGTTTTGGCCACCAACTTTTTTATTAGGTTTTTTTTTCCTCACGTTTTGGCCACCAACTTTTTTATTAAGTTTTTTTTTTAATTTTGGCCCCACATTTTTTTTTGCTTTTTTTGTTAACTTTTTTTTTCTCATTTTAACCATCAAATTTTTTGCTAAGTTTTTTTTTTCTCATTTTGGCCACACAATGTTTTTTTTTACTTTTTGATTAAGTTTTTTTTCCCGTTTTAGCTACCAACTTTTTATTAAGTTTATCTTTTTTCATTTTGGCCCCCGACATAATGCGTTTTTTTACCCGATTTCGCACGGGTTCGGTTTTTGTCCGTTTATTATCTATATATTTAACGACCACGAAATGAATAGCTGCTTCACTCTAACGTACGCAGCCGGCCACCAACCACATCTACCGTGCGCCATCTCCACCATGTTCCGCGGACCGCGGGAGATTCCTGGTATTCTCCGCGTAGCTGCTGCCACTTTTGTATTTTCTCATTATCCAAGGTTAGTCTCTATGCCTTTGTCGGTTACCAAAATCCGTATTAACGCGTCATGTGAAAAACGCGCAACGCGCGTATTAATACACCTAGTTAATAATACAATCTAAATGAATAGTAACTCAAATAAATAGTAAAAATATTAATATTTTATTTATATTATTATTTTATTTAAAAACTTTATGATATTATATACTATTAATATATTATATACTATTATTTTATTCAAAAACTTTATTATATTATATACTATTATTTTATTAAAAAAAATTATTATATACTATTAATATAAATAACATAATCTTATATAATTTCGTTACAAATTTCATGTGTTACCTTATGTGTAGATTTCTTTATTTTTTTAAACGTTTACAACCAAAATGGAATCTCGATTGTATAATTCATTGATTAATTAACACCTCATCTAAATCTCGATTGTAAAACGCGCAACGCGCGTGATTTTATACAACTAGTTAAGTTAATTTTCAAATACATAAACGTGGAGTATACGCATCTTCGACATCTCTCATTCCAACGACATATCAAAAATCCACATTTTTGTGTCTTTTGGAAATGAAGATTAAACTTTAACACACTTCATTAGAAAATATGAAGATTTTCTTAGACATGATCAATCGATACAAGTTGTATCAATGAGCGAACTAAGTGAAACTCACAAAACTTGATTCGTTTCAAGCTGTTTAATTGAGTCGATCTCGAATAAGTTGTGAGCAGCTCAGCAGCTGATTTGCACCCCTAATTTATTTTGGTGGGATTTAATTTGGTAGGGTATAAAGAGGCCACAGTTCGTCCCCTAATGTTGTGAGCACAACCACGTGACCGAACTCTTTGACTTTCTACACGTAAGCCCCCATCATACCATAATACCATATACATAAAATATATATCACGCATACATATTTGATATTTCGTATATAAATACAAAGGGGGTCGGTCTTATTACATTATTCCATTTCTAAATCTTCCGATATTAGGCCTTGTATACTTTAACCCTTGTAACTCTAAGTAGTTCTACATCACTCACTTTTCCCTATTTCACTTCACCTCACCTTAAGAAAATGATTTATTTCTATTAACTCTATTTAACAATATTTATACTGGTTTTTTGTTTAAAAAAGAAACAACATTAATGAATTCTCTTAACATTCTGTTAGCATGTTAACATATAACCCATTTAACACCCCTTAACACAAGGAGTGAGTGGCGTATAATGTCGGTTAACATATCATCTCACCGTTAATGCCCCAAATATTAGAGTACACCTCATGGCCTAATATAGTAAAAGTGTTCTTTTATTTTCTATTTCAAACGGATTTTTATATTGAGCATGTACTACATGCACCTATACAGAGAGGAAGCTTCAACTACAAAAACCTTGATATTTTTAGAAATAGATTATTATAGACCATTGATTAAAGATATTATTAATGTTTAAGATGAACATTTTTGGAAAAATCAAAATTGTTGTTTCTTTTTCGCATTTTATCATCATTATAATACTCGGTTAATCCCATCAATAACAAAGCCAATGTAGAATCTATGGAGACTAAGATGTAGACAGTCTTACCTCTACCCCATAGGAATAGAGAAGTTGCGTCCAGCGAGACCTTCGGCTTGATAGTAGTTATCCATCAAGCCTTGGACATAAATAAGGCACATAACACTCTGAAATCGGGATAAGCATGATTGGTGCATGTACCCCACTGTCTTTTGGCTATCAACGCCACCACATTATGCATGATTAACCGTCCATCATTTTTAACATTATTTTCACAAAATTGATAAAATAACGTTAAAGTTGGTACAATTTTACTTTTTCCTCAGAAGGCCACACATACATACAATTTTTTTCACAATTAATGCTTATAAAATTACAACATAGAATCAAACATCTTTTTAACTTTTAAGTTGAGTGTAGTATCGCTATGATATAAAACATCATTTCAATACGGAATTGTGTTGTGTTACTATATACTGTGTTGTTTTAACATTATAGCTAGTGTTTTATTAGGGTGTCAACACAGTTATAACGGTAAAATACGGTTATAAGTAGCAAACCAAGACAAATTTTGCTCTAATGAAAAACAATACAGATATGAAAAATTGTACAACACTGAAAAGAAAAATATTGTACTCGAAATGAAAAGAAAAACACACTCAAACTTCATGCTGTAATTTATTTTAAAATATAATAACATAAAAAGTTATTTATGCTCAATAAAAAGTTATAGAAATTTAAGGTCAAAAAGTGTTAGAAAACTTACATTGTGATCGCCGCACGCCTTTCTAATATGAAGCTCACATGCATCAGAATCTCTATACTTGCTGCAGCAAAATATAAAAGGAAAACAAAATCATAGAAGTGAACCGGGCTTGTGTTTGACACAATTCCCTTAAACAGATTCTTCGTCTGTTCCCAGGGTACACCGGTTCGAAACAGTGACGATGGTGCACTGCCGGACTATTCCACTTGCCTGAAAAATAATCGATACTTGGTTGCTACTCTAGAGTTATGAGTGTTGCAAGAGTTTCTTAGTGAATATTTCTCATGTATATTCTTATGTGTATTCTAATATCACATATATGACACAAAAGTCTCTTATATACAAGAGTCAATGGTGGATGAAGAGTCTAACATAATTAGACACTTAATTTGGTCTTTAAACCATAATCAAGTGTCATGAATAAATTAAGAGTTTCAATTCTCAACATGAAAAGTTATACACTTAATTTAGTCTTAAAACTACAATCAAGTGTCATAAATAATTTAACTCTACTAAAGAGTTTTTCTTCAATTCACCACATGAGGAGTTTTACCAATAATTATAATTTCACTAAATTATAATTTCATTAAACCTCCATTCACCTTCTAAAATTCCAACAATCCCCCACATGAATGGAGATTTATCAAAACATGCATATTTCGAACAAACCCCCATATGAATAGGAGACATTCTGAGAATCAACCTCATTTCGATTAAATTTCAACAGTTGAGTTTTGCATACGATAGGTAGGTGTGACCCTTTGAACCTTCGCTTATGAAACGCACTTAGCCCACTGGCTCTGAGTAGAACGCGATGTCTTTGAACTCGTCTGCCGTTTGTGTGGACGACAATACGCTTCACACAAGACTCTCCCTGACAACGTCAAGTCCTCATAGTTGTGTCCGTTTTGGTCATGGACACGTGCCTGGTTCTGCGAGAGCTCTTAAGTATTGTGCCCCAACAATACCCTTCAAAGCGACCCCACTTCTCTCTCACATAGGTGATCTACTGGGAGTGGTTACCTCAGTCAAATCATTAAAAGCCATAGGCTTAACCTCAACCTTGTCACTTTTAGGAATGGACTAGGAAGCTTATTTAATTTATAGTAAGCTCCCTTTTTCAAAATGTGGGTTTTTCACCAACTCTCCCCCACAGTGACCTTCGCCAGTTCATACAATTAGGTTGTCCTATTGAACTCAGATCTTGGGATCTCCAGTCAGCTGAGTTAGGTTTTCCTTCGCATAAACCTAGCCTTTCATGGACTTTAGTCCCATTCCCATTGACGACTTCTAAACTAACTCTCTGCTTAAGCCTTTTATTAGCGGATCCGCGATGTTATCCTTTGACTTCACATAGTCACTAGTGATAACTCTTATAGAGATTAGTTGTCGTACCGATCATGCCTACGTCTTATATACCTATTCTTAATGATACACATTGTGATATGAGCTCTGCCAATTACCGATTGACTATCACAGCGTATGCATTGGGCCAATGCCGGCTTCGGCCACCTAGGTATATCCTTAATAAGTTGACGTAGCCATTTTGCCAATTCATCCTCTAAAGCGATGAATTTTGATTCCATCATGGATCTAGTAATAACAATTTGCTTATATTATTTCCATGTTATCGCAACACCTCCAAGTGTGAACAAATACCCACTCGTTGCCTTGGAATCATTCGTGTAAGATATCCAATTCGCATCATAATAACCTTCAACAACTGTTGGATATCTTTTATATTGCAGCCTGTAGTTTCGTATGTACCCTAATTACCAGAGCACCTGTGTCACGTAATTCCAATGAATTGAACTTAGGTTGCTCGTGTATCTACTTAGCTTGCTTGCTAAGTCTGGTCTGATACAACTCATAAGATACATCAGGCTGCCAATAATTCTTGAGTACTCTAATTGGTTAACAGGTTCACCTCGATTCTTAGCTAGACATTGACTCGTGTCAATGAAACTTCTAGCCACATTAGAGTTATTTCTATTGAACTTCTCAAGAATTTTGTCCACATAATAGGACTGACTTATAACAAGTCTATTCTAGGTTTGTGTGATTTGTACATCCCAAAATCACATCCGTTCATATCAAACCTTCTATTTTCAAATGCAAGTCACCTCCACACTTGTTATTGGATAACTATCAAATGAGGTGATGAAAGTTTCTTCCTTTCATATGTCGCTTAAAACTTCTCAAGTACCATTTTTACATCCCTACGGATTGTTTCTTAAATGGCTCTTCCCCCCACATTGCTTGCACTTTGATTAAGTTTGAGTAATATCACTCATGATGACATAAGACACCCGTGATAAGATAGTGACTATCTATATCTTTGTGTTATTGGGGTCATCCATTATATTACTCAACCCATATTACTCACACGAACCGTTTTCTGTGCTATATGAGTTCTCATATTCAGCTAAATAGTACATAACCAATGAACTATTTATTCGGTCCTTTCGAGTCATCCTTTTAAATGAATTATATATTTGCTTTTACAAAATTCATTCTTATGTCGTCATATATGTTTGAATGTTCAAAGTTAATTTATTCTCCGTGGAGCATCTAAATTAACAAGTATTAGTCTAGCATGCTTTAGACTACGAATACTTAGCATGTGAACAGAAGATGCCTCTTTCTGATTCTTCACAGCCTTAAGAGATAACTCACTATCTCTTCCTAACATTCACGTCTTAGTTTAGACACAAAATGAGATTTTGTTTATCATTCCAAAACCTTTGTTTAAAGAATGCTTCAAAACCATAATTAATTCCATCAATTAGGATAAAGACTCGTTTGCCTTTAATCTCCAAGGCTTCACCATTAACTCTTTAGGACTTATACATAAGTCTTAACATAAATCACTTTGATGAACATATTCATCATCAACAAGTCAATTAGATTGACACCCGACGACATGACATTTACATGTCCCTAAGTGATAAGTATATATTTGTTGAACTTATTTATTGGGCGACTCTCCCAAAATATATCACGAATCCTGCATATAGTTCAACCACCATTGATGGTTTGTAGAGACTCTACACGTCCATCAATATTCTAAGTCTTTTATAATAAATCTCACAATATTTCTCAAAGACTTATGAATAATAACATACATTTCTATTATATGTTATAGTCATCAAAACTGCATTTGTGCATTTCTACGTAAATGCTCTCAACATTTGATGACATATCTCGTTTTCGTGTATTTAACTTCAATACACTTGCCACGTTGACCATGATTATCTCAATGGGGATGGATGAAGAGTTTTTTGTTCTTAGTCACTTAATTAGAGACTTAAGACTCTATTATGACTCTAATAAAACCTCATCAAATGGCATTAAGAACTCTACTCAAGAGTTTCACCATATGAAATAAAACCTCATCAAATGGCATTAAGAACTCTTTATTCACCACATTAAGATTCCAATTAATAATTATAATTTACCAAATTCCAAAATATATATAACATATTACATATATCTTTAAACGGATTCATATAAGGATATATAAACCTCAAATCTCAAAGTGTTATTTTCTTCAACACTTTATCGTTTGACGAAATAATAGCAATTATATCGTCTCGTGGCATGTTTCGAAGTACTCCCTCAATACACTGTTCAAAACAACAAAGTTGTTTATACTTAACTACTCACAAGTAGTCGAACAAGTAAATATGTCCAAAACAACATCAAGTTGTTTTACACTAAATAGTCTCTCCAAACTATTATATGGTTCAAGTCATCATACTTCTCATACAAGTATCAAACCATATATAATTTGCAAAAGACATGTTTATTCATACAAAACATTTCTACTTTTACAAGTATTTTCCATAAACTATACATATTTATGTTTTGATTACACATCAAAACCATAAACTCTAATATAGTTTTATTGTTTAAACCATTCCTAACTCACTTGTTAGAGTATATGGTTTTCATGATTAACCGTTTCTAGTTCGCTCATTAGAAACTATACGTGTACCATATAAACATATACGGTTTCAAAATTAACCATTTCTAACATACTTGTTAGACTGTAAACGATTACACGTTTCATCATATATAGTTTGGTTATATCAAATAAACCTTTTTTTTCCTAACACACCCGTTAGAAATAAACGATTACCAAAATCATTTTAAAGGTCATTGGTTTATATTCTCAACCGTTTCTAACCTGCTTGTTAGAGATACACATTATGACAATCGTTTTAGAACTTGTTGGTTTATATAAAATAAACCGTTTCTAACACCCTCGTTAGAAAATTAGACCATCTACATATATGGTATTAACTTTGGATTTTCCAAAATATGCCCGTTTCAAACTCACTCGTTAGAAACCGTCAAATTAACCAAACCGGTTTAATGTTGGAAATTATTATTATTTTTTTTTCAAATAATCATTTCCAACACGTTTGTGTATTTTGTACACCAATCTTTTCTAACACACTTGTTAGAAATATAAACACCTTATTTAGTCTTTACAAAATCATCAATTTCTAACACGCCCGTTAGAAAAATCAATCTATAAGTTTACACATTAAACTTATGATTTTGTAAATAATAATTTCTAATACGCTTATTAGAAATGTTACATGACACGTTATTCTTTCAACGTCGTCGATTCTAACACGCTTGTTAGAAATGCATGTTTCAAAACATTCTATTTCGAAACCGTTTATTTTCCAATATTCTCATTAGAAAAGTAAACATTTCAAAACCTTGAAATTATCTTTCTAACACGCTAATTAGAAAGAAAACGTTAGCAAACGTTTTTACATGGGTTTACAAAAATTAAGTCATTTCTAATACTCTAATTAGAAAATTAAACCGTGTATATACATGTTAAAAAATTAATATTTCGGTTTATCCAAACACATCCCAAACACCCATGAACCGAAAATTTAATAAAATACTTCGGTTTTATAATTTAATTCGATGTACCAAAAGAAAAGTTACAAACTCTCGTGAACCCAAATTCCTTAGGAAGAACACGGAGGTTTGTTTACCAATCTGTTTAAGTTTGTTAGAAAACTTACATTGTGATCGCCGCACGCCTTTCTAATATGAAGCTCACATGCATCAGAATCTCTATACTTGCTGCAGCAAAATATAAAAGGAAAACAAAATCATAGAAGTGAACCAGGCTTGTGTTTGACACAATTCCCTTAAACAGATTCTTCGTCTGTTCCCAGGGTACACCGGTTCGAAACAGTGACGATGGTGCACTGCCGGACTATTCCACTTGCCTGAAAAATAATCGATACTTGGTTGCTACTCTAGAGTTATGAGTGTTGCAAGAGTTTCTTAGTGAATATTTCTCATGTATATTCTTATGTGTATTCTAATATCACATATATGACACAAAAGTCTCTTATATACAAGAGTCAATGGTGGATGAAGAGTCTAACATAATTAGACACTTAATTTGGTCTTTAAACCATAATCAAGTGTCATGAATAAATTAACTCTACTCAAGAGTTTCAATTCTCAACATGAAGAGTTATACACTTAATTTAGTCTTAAAACTACAATCAAGTGTCATAAATAATTTAACTCTACTAAAGAGTTTTTCTTCAATTCACCACATGAGGAGTTTTACCAATAATTATAATTTCACTAAATTATAATTTCATTAAACCTCCATTCACCTTCTAAAATTCCAACAAAAAGTACTTAAAAGTCAACGCCACATGCTAAAAAATTACTTCTTCTCACCTCTTTTTTAGCGGCCAACAAATTCTACAAATGGGCTACTGACGAAATTCACTACATCAGGATACATTCGCCAACCGATCCAAGGAAAGCGCACACCTAAAGCCAACGCCCCTGAACAATCACCTAAAGGCACGACAGTGCGGTGAAGTAAAACCCGTTCAGTTCAAGAATCGAACTAATGGATAGTTCAAAACTAAACTTTATAATAACCGGATTGCTTGAACCAGCAAAATGCCAAAACTAAACTTTATAATCTTAAACCTGCCAAACGACTTGCTTCAACTTAGACGGTTTTGTTGGTTCCAAGAACACCAAAATCAAATGTCGGGTAGCACATGTCACAACCATGAATTAAAAACATGAATAATAGGTAATGCAGGCTTATTAATAAATTTATATTCTACTAAAAAGGTTCTTCTCCTGTAACTTCCAACTAGAAGTTTATAAATTTACTCAAAAACTATATAAAAAAAACAATCAAACGCCCAAACTTATTACAAACTCGTTAACGCATAATGTATGTATATATGTATCTATCTATCAATCTATAGATGTTTTTAAAACCCAAAACTCAATCCAATACTCAGCAGATAAACCAATCAGTCAGATGAGGCTATTGAACTTAAGCCTAATGTAACTGGTGTTACCCAACATAAACAAGAAAAAGATTGCAGCAACAGCAAGAGCCACTTTTCCCCATTGTTGCCACCGCTTCCGGTTTCGGTTCACGAGTGGTGGTGGGATTGGCTTCGGTTTCAGTTGCTGCAGCTGCTTTATGACATGTGGTGGTGGTGCTGCTGTTTTTCTCTTGGTCTTCTCCTTAGAGACAGTTTCGGTATCTTTAGCTGCTGCTTCGTTTGCGCTTTCTGAGCTTACCACTGCCGCTTCTTCTACATTCATGCTGCCATCTCCGCCGCCTGTCTTCTTCTTTTCCTTCTTTCTCAGTCTCTTCTCCCTCTCCTGCACAAACTCACATTATTACTATTATCTTACTAATGATATGATTGGAGACGCTGCAATTTACGAGCTACTCAGGTAAAAAGTTATTTATACCCGACTGTAAACTTGAAGTGACCATTTCGACCCTATGGGATATAACCATGATGTATCTGTTAGGGTTTCTATTCTCCCACTCCGAACCCCCAACCCAAAAACAAAAATAAAAAACTTCTACTATCATGAACCCTAGTCCATCAATGACTCCATAGATATGGTTTATTCATACGCTTAACATAAAAAACTCCATACATGACCTGCTACTATGGTGTAGTTTAGGCAAGTAACTAGAAAAAAAACGAAAAAGTCGCTAAAACATACCTTCTCTTTTTGCTCAGCCTCCTTGCGGGCCCGCAGCTCAGCTCTGATTTGGGCCTTTTCAGCATTGCGTTTCTTCCTCTCAAGTGCCTCAATTGCCTTGGCTTTTTCCTCCAGACGGCGTTGCTCTTTCAACTTGGCAGCAATCTCTTCTTTCCTCAATTCCTCAGCCTTTTTAGCCAACTCAGTCTCCTCTTTTGTCGGTGCATTCTCTTCTTTTTTGTTGTCCACCGCCAGCTCAGTAACCACAGCCACATCATCACTTCTTGAGCCTGTCGGTTTTGCAATACCTTTGGCTTTCAGTGTCTGATTCTTTTGACCCGATACATTCTCAATAGATCTATTATTACTGTTACTATCTGTGTGCTTTTTGGTAGATGAAACAATCTTTCCTTCTTCAACAGGTAAAGCCACCGACACAGATTTCACATCGCCTGGGGAAGAAACCGAACCGTTATCAGCCTTTTCATTCACATTACCAGTCAGTACAGGCGCCACATCATCAGGAACAAGTGGCCCTCCATCCAGTGCCCTTTGTCTCCTGCTTGCATTCATACTGCACCTGCTGATGTACTCTTTCCTAAACTCATCATTGTTGTTCCATTGTTCCATAAATGTCTCCACCTACAACAAGTGGCTTGTTAATCCCAAAATTAAAATGCATGCTTCTATACGCAGCCTATGTTGTGGCTTTAATGAAATTAAATTACAAACGTATACTGTAACAAAATAAATTACTTAAATAACCTGATTTGCGCACAAACGATGAAGTGCATCTTTATTTCCATGTGATGCAAAATCCCTTGCTGCAGTTAAATCTTCCTTGAACTGGCGAAAACTTTTGTTCTGCAGATATAAGTAGTCAAAATTTATTATTATCACAACTAGGCATATTTGAGTCACGGATTGCAAGTTAATACGAACACTGGAGTGATCATACAAGCTCATAATCATTATTCAACAGCATATACTATGAAACATTAAATGAATGAAGGGTAATCAATTTGTCCTGCATAACAAGCGCTACGCTATGCTATGTCTAGGTGTAGATTCAAGAAAAAATGATCAATATCATTGAAAATAAGTCACTATTGAATATGATAGATCTATAAGGAAGTATTAATCATATAAAAAGAAGTCACTTAATGAACGACGAAGGAGAAACCATTCCTACGAAAAAATTACTAATTATGTTTTTGGTTCACAAATATGAAATAGTACTATAGTAGGGGAATTAAAAAGGAACATAGTCCTCAATTCAAATGTAGTGGCATTTAGATACATGAACCAAATTTTGCACAGCCTAGAATCATATCATTGTGTTTAGCAATATCAGATCCAAACTATACTTAAAAGAGTGTAATATGTCCTGAAAAGGGTAAGGTTTATTGTTCTAAACAATGCTAGGAATTGCTTCTTTTATTCAGTAATAGAAGTAGCATCCTCTACATGAGGTTACAATGCAACATAAGCATCTATTTCCTCCATTTTCTATTTAATTGTCTACATATGTGTTAAAACTAACTTCTAGGGAATTTCAGTATGTTCATCTCAGTCCTATTGCAACTATTCATATATGTATTTATACTTTGATCCAGTTACAGTTTCTAATTAGTATAACCCCAAAGCATAGTACATCAAACAAGCATGGGAATAAAAAACAGCACTAAATAAGGTGTTAAAAAGCAATTTCAGAAGGCTAAATCCAATGCATAATTCACAACATCAAAAAATGTCCGTGCCACGTATACAATGTTTCACTATTTAAAAATAAATGCCATGACTATCCCCACAGATCCATATGATGCAAAAAATCATAAACATACCTTGTCATATGATAGCTTTTTCAAACTATTTAATTGAGCATACGCATTTTGGCGAACATCATCTGCAGCTCTGAACCGAGCTTGGAGTTCCCTTTCCATTCTACTTTCCTCATTGTAAGTTTTCCCAACTGTTCTGACAACAGCTTCAGCTTTTGATGCCTTATCTTTTAAGGATTCCAATTCCTTCCTCAAAGTCTGTATATGATAAAAACTCAAATCAGGTTCCAAATATAAGCCAACTATAATAAATATGGTGAACTGTCAGATTATAAGGCGGTGTTTGCTGCCAGGAAACGTTTTGGGGAGCATGGATGGTTAAAGGGGATTCATTCCGTAAGGAATTAGAATGGAACAGAAAGCAATCAACATGTGTGTTCGGTAGACATGAAATGGAATTGCTGCTTGGTCAACCAAAAATAGATGATGATGATGATGATGATAATTTAAATAATAATAAGTATAAGAACAACAAAAACAATATTTGGTAATTTATAGGAAGGGTTTTCAATCTAAAGCTGAATGCTCCTACCTTCATACGTTCCTCATTTTGATCTCTCTGGTCAATAGCCTGTCGAATTTCTTCCGGGCTTCCCATATTTGAGGCTAATTGATCACGGATAGTCTTAAGCTGCTTAATCTCACGAATCAACTGTTTTTCATCTTTTAAAAGCAATGTTTCATGCTGTATCATATGCTCCATATTTAATATCTGCTTCAAACAAACACCACTCAAAACTTTACTCAATGATATTCTAGCAAGATATGATCAAAATATGTCAGCTTATGAGTTTAAAAGAGATAGGAGTGACTCATACCCTGGCGTCAATATCTTCAACAGACATTGCATTCTTTAACCTGTTGATAACAACCTGGACAGAGTCTATTTCCTGCCTCTTTAACCTAACTAACCGCCTTGCTGCAGTCTCCTCCGTTTTTGCTGCATTATATGCCTCATTATGGGCTTTCAACTTTGCCTGTAGAAGAGAACATTAAGCAAATAGCATTTAATCAATTTCTAAATTCATATAGGAAATGGGTAATCAGTGATTTCAGAGTTTCTCACCCTTTTTCCTTGGATCTCCACTCGGATTGCATCTCGAAGGCGCGTCTTCTCTTCAACTAGCAACTGTGCCTTTCTAATCTGCTCCCTAAGGCTTTCATCCTCACATCTAGGAATCCTTATCAAGAAGTTATACGGTAAAACCTCAGCTTCTTCATTCTGTACATCAATGGCATCAACAGAACCCTCTACAGACGAGGTACGAACCTCATCACTTTGAATACCATCAAGGTCTTCTGCTTCTTCATTATGTATGTTATGAGCTGTCTCATGACGCCCAATTGAGCCAAACTCAATCACAGCACCACTGTTCACAATTGTGTCAGAGAAACTTAATGTGGAAAGACCTCCAACTGGGACATCCTTAACTTCAGTTTCATTTTCTTCAGCATCAGGGAGATCAATAGCGTCGACCCCAGTTCCACAATCCGTACCTTCAGCTGATATGTTCTCTACAACAGGTACAGATTCAACAGATGCATTCTTAACTTCAGCTACACTTTCTTCATTATCAGATACATCAACATTTTCGACCCCAGTTTCGCCATCCATACCTTCAGCAGCTCTATTCTTTGTAACCACATGAGATACATATTCATCAGGAGCATCTTTAACTTCAGTTTCTTTTTCATCATCACCAGAGACATCAACATTTTCAATCCCAGATCCACAATCCGTACCTAGATTTCCTACGATTTCAGCCTTCTGCTCTACAACAACCAATTCATCATGCGTAGAGAGTGAATTATTGTCCTTAACAGCTATCAACTCACTGTTATTGCATTCAGACATCACAAGATCAACAGTTTTAATATTTTCGGAACTTCCCTCCGGTTGGAAGCCTTCTTGTGAAGCTGTACATGCATGAGACATAGACTTGATGTTAGTTTCTGTTTCCAATGGTACTTCAGCCTCATTGGCCAATTCTGCTGTGTTATCCTCCAAGTGCAAATCATCTTCAACAATGTCTGTAGCCCTTATTTGAGATTCCCGAATCTCATCTTCTACTTTGACATGATCTACTACTCTCGATTCATCATGAGTAGAGAGTGAATCGTTGTCCTTAACAACTAGCAACTCACTGTTATTGCGTTCAGATATCACAAGATCAACAGTTTCAATATTTTCAGAAGTTCCCTCCGGTCGGAAGCCTTCTTGAGGTTTATCAATTGAATTGCTGACTTCATATTGTGAAGCTGTATTCACATGAATAACGGACTCATTGTTAGTTTCTGTTTCCAATGGTACATCAGCCTCGTTGGCAGATTGTGTCATGTTATTCTCCAAGTTCAAATCACCTTCAACAATTTCTGTAGCCACTATTTGAGATTCCCGAATCTCATCTTCTACTTCAACGGGCTCCTTGTCTTCAGAATGCACCTCATTTTCTACAGATTCTGCAACTTCAAGTAGTGTTTCTGAGCTTCCCTCCGTTTGCTTCTCAACCGTCTCATCTGATTCTTCCTTCTTAACATTAAGCATCAACGGTACACTTCTATCAGCCTCGGTTTCAGAAATCAGAGTCTCTCCCATCTCCAAACTTCCATCAAACGTTTCAGCTTGCCCATTGGCCAGGGCATCAGTGTCTTCAGACAACACAAGCCCCGAATCTTGATTCTCTTCCGACTCTGGGCTTAAGCCATTGTCTGTCCCTTCGGCAATCTTGTTCTCAGATTGGCAAGGAACTGACACCGACACACTTTCATGCTCAGCTTTTAACCCATCACAGACATCATTTGGCTCAGCTTCTACATTGATATCTGAGGTAATAACTAACACCTCGGTATGATCACCACTAGGTTCTGACTCAACTAAGTTGCCAATACAATCTGATCCATCAACCGACACTTCACATTCTAGTTCCTTATTTGAACTTTCAAAAGATTCTGGCTCGTCTAATGTAACTTGACTAACAAAAGCTTCAGATGGCTTACCAGACTCAGCAACTGTTCGTTGACCTTCTTGTTCCTCGGCTGGACTTGCACATGATTCCGATCCATTTGCTGAAACTTGGCATTCCAAATCCTCGGATAGCTTACCAGACTCATCAACTGTTACTTGACCTTCTTGTTCCTCGGTTGGAGTTGCAGAAAATTCCGACCCGTCAACCATTACTTGGCCTTCCAAACCTTCAGATGGCTTACCAGACTCATCAACCGTTACTTGACCCTCTTGTTCCTCGCTTGGACTTACAGAAGATCCTAACATATCAGCTGAAACTTGGCATTCCAAATCCTCAGATCGCTTAGCAGACTCATCAACTGTTACATGACCTTCTTGCTCCTCGGTCTGACTTACAGATGATTCTAACCTATCAGCTGAAACTTGGCGATCCAAATCCTCAGATCGCTTACCGGTCTCATCAACTGTTACTTGACCTTCTCGTTCCTCAGTTGGACTTACAGAAGATTCTGACCCATCAGATGGATTGCCAGACCCATCATCTGTCTTGTCAATTAGATTGCTAATGCTAATAGACTTTGGGCCGTTATCAGCCATCACTTCACAATCTGCATTGCTAACTGTATATGGTGTAGAAACTGCCACATCTGGTGTGTTGATTACATCAGGCGTAGACAAAGACTCATCAACCATCACATCAGACGGCTGAATAACAGAATCCGACTCAGCAACCGTAACAGGACAACTCTTTATCATGTCCGTAGTACCCTCCGTCTCAATACCAACCCCAGAACCAACACCATCAATTTCATTAGCATCCTCCGCTTTTTCAACGCTCTTAACAACCGCCTCGTCTTCCGCCAAGATCTTATCAACATGACCATTTCCCACCACAGGCGGATCAACACTAGATCCATTCTCCAAATTCACATCATCCACATTACTCTCTAACGCCAACGGATCAACACGCAACCCCCCGTTTTCCACACCAAACCCTTCCTTCTTCAACCGGTCAACTCCTTCACCTGAATCCGATTTCGACTCAAAATCATCAACATTACCACCTCCTGCATCATCAACATCACCACCACCACTCACCTCAACCCCACCACTAACAAACACATAAGACGAATCATCCGAATCCTCCTTCCGATCCCCACCGACACATTCACCGACATTACCATTAACAGCATCACCAATAACACCACACTTCTCCTCAATTTCCACCTTACACACTACATCATTACACGCCACGTCAGCACCAGCCGTCATTGCCACAAATTCCACAAAATCACAAAGCCACACAAATCAAATCAAATCAAACCAAACCTCACAATTATAACAATAACAATAATAATAATATAAAAACCCTTAATCACAACTACAATTCAACAAATAACAAAATCTAAAGGATCTGAATATTCAGATTCAGTGTGAACTCAGATCGAACACAAACCGAATCAGAATGTAACAGATCCAGGTGTTTGACAGCAAACTGAAGAGGAGAATTAGTGAAAACCTATGGTTTTATGAGAATGTAGAAGAGATTGAAGGGTGATGATGATGGAGGTGAATCGAAGAAGAGGATATAGGGGGCGGGAGATCTCTCTCTCTCTCTCTCTAGATATTCTCTCTCTCTAGAATATTTTTTTTATTTTTATTTTTCACACACACACACAGTTTGTTTGATGTAAACAGCAAACAGGTGTGATGGGGAAAAGAAATAACTTTTTGGGGCTGTTTGTTGTTCACGTCTCCGTCAGCGATTCCAACTTGTATTCTATTCTATTTCTATTCATCATTTATGTTAATCACTTAATCCAATTCCAACTGTTTTTTTTTTAACTTTTTTTTCATAGGTATCACTTTTTCTTAAATGTTTTTTATTTAGTTTTTATTAAAACTTTTTTTTTTTAGTTTTTACACCTAACTAGGGTGTTGGTTACTTTGCGGTGGGCGTGTTCGTTGCATAGGAGTGTTTAGTAGTATTATAGACAACCATTTTTTCGCATTCCTTTGGGCGATTCGACGGTAATTTTGTTGGTGTTAGTTCGTTACGGTGCCGATACATACTATAGCAAACGTCCTGTGCGTTTCTGCGGGAAATAGAAACGAATGCGGTATCGATACCGATATTAAGAAAATACTGGTTCAATTCTTTACAATAAAAAAAAATATTACTATACTGGTATTGAACCGGTACTTGCTCCATTAACTCAATTCTCCATGATAAAGGAAAATATAACTATACACATTAGTAAGGGGTCCCTATTTTGATATATAGAATAATTAAGGATTAACAATGAATATTCATAGTATAAAAAATCAATACATATATAATAGCTATGTAAACGAAATTACAATGTCACTTGGGATAATATCTTACGTACCAGTTAGCAAATATAGTTAAAACTCACAAATATTGTTGCACAGTACCAGGGCCGGCCCTGAAAATTCAGGTGCTTGGGTCGAGCCGTGAAATATGTGCCCCTTAGTCTTAGGTCTTTTCTTAGTCTTAGGTCTTTTAAGCAATGTTTTCATAACTGAAACGGACGTTGAAACGATTTCCTTACCGGTTCCTTAGTCAGACCGGTCGAACCGGATATAGAACTGAAAGTGTCATAATAATTATAAAAGTTACTATGTTTGGCTAATTGGCTCATAAAAAACCACTATTTCTTAAAATTCCATAATAATTTGAAGAACCATTATTTTATGTTTAGACTTCAAAAGTTTTTAATAAAATGAGTTTGACTTGCATCATGTGCAAAAGTGTGAGATAATTATTGTTTTGTAGTAGTACTCCGTATTAAATTTATTGCAAAGGCTGCACAACTACTGTACCACAACACAAATCTCAAGTAACACATTTCAACTTTTTTTTTCAATTCTGTCGTATCCTTCTAATATAGTTTATCATGTATGACTCATCTTCTTCCTTATCTACTCTTTACATTCTTGCGTTTATAAATAGTGATGTTCAAGATGAGATCTTTTTTTAGTCGAAAACAGAAAGAAAATACTTGAAAAAAAACACTTGTCGCCGCTCAAAGTGCCTCTTTAGAAATTAGGCCCGGGCCGGGGGTCCTCCCTACACCCCCTCAAGGCCGGCCATGCACAATACGTGTGCCAATAAAAGGGAATATAATAGCTTTGTAAACGAAATTACGTTGTCAATTGGGATAATATCTTATGTACCAGCTAGCAAATATAGTTAAAACTCACAAATATTGCTGCATAGTACGTGGCCAATAAAAGAGAGTTACTATTCAACTGTCTTTAGTTTAATATAGAGAAGAATAAGTGGTATATTGCTCAAGGCCGTCCCCAAGTTTTTTAAAAAGATTGTTGGTGAGTTCTATTATGTTTTGATCTATTGGTTTGTCGTGTTTCTCATTTAAAGTGTGATGTGTACCACTAAGCGTTTAGTGAACTGTTTAGCGAGAAGTTCTTTTGTGTTTGTTTATTTAATATAAGAAAGAATGTGAACATAGGTTTTTGTTTGTTTGACTAAATGAAAGAACATACATTATCCCTTTAATATATATTTTTATTCTTATTCACATTATTAAAATTGTTGTTTTCTCATATTATAGTACATTAATTCTATGTTAAACCACAACACACATTTTGTCACTATATATTAGATTTGTCTATCTCGAGAAGCTCACGAGATATAATCTAGTTTATTATATAGTAAAGTAATAATAAAGATAAATATTATAAATTAATAAATACTGGGTTATTTTTAACCTAAAACTTTTGACGGAAATTCAAGGGTGGAGATGGCCTCACAAAGTAACACGTGTCTTCACCCAAATCATCTTATTATATATATATATAGATTCTATACATAATAGTTAAAATTTATGTATTATCTTAATATTAAACTCAAAATAAGTTTCACGATATATAAATTATGCATCTATAATGTTATAGATATTCATTAGGAAGGTTATTGTATAAGATATCAAGTTCGTACAAAGTGTAAGAGAGCATAAAAAGTTTGTATAGGTACCTCAAGCCAATGATATAATGGTCTACGTAAATATGTAACAGGAAGTCACAAAAATCTGCCCAGTAAGTACGTAATTATGTAGTATTGCGTAACTAAGTAATCGTACACAGTCAAACAGTGTTACATAATTATTACTCGATACAGAATCATATAATATTACACTTGTTTCAGAGTAAAAAAATGCATATTATGTAATTATTGATTTGTATATAATTCCATACCTATATACAAAAAAATGTTACGTTATAAAAAATGCGTAATCGTATAGCTTGTAAAATATAAAAAATTTTAAAAATGTTAAACAATAGCCTAACAAATTAAAGAGAATAAAATACTCATTTTTATGGTGTAATATTATATATATATATATAGTAACATACGAAAAATTTATAGGTGTTTAAAAATCGGTGCTGGAAAGCTTCCCTACTTATTATTTTTCGTTATTTTAAGCACCTTGAAGAGTTATCGGAAATATAGAAGCTTCGATTAAGAAGTTTCTTTGGGGTTACGTTGACTGTATTAAAAAGATAAATTGGGTAGCTTGGGAGAATGTTACACTCCCGAAGAACCTAGGCGGTTTGGATCTATCTCGTATAGAGTGGTGTAATAAATCACTTTTGGCAAAATGGGTCTGGCGCTATCGAGAAGGAAAATATGGGTTATCGAGGATTGTTGTTGAAGCGATTCATGGGAGTAATTGAAGTTGAGAAGTGTTATCATCCAATTCTTAGTTGGCAAGTAATTGGAATTTCTTAGTGCGTCTTGAAAGGAAATGGAAGCTAGGTGGTAAAAGATTGACTGAGAGGATAAAATGAGTCGTTGGGGATGGCAAATAAATGAGATTTTGGATGGATGTTTTGGGTAGGAGATGAACCACTAAAATGTGTTTTTCCGCAACTTTTCTTATTGGAAAAGCAAAAGTGTTTGCGCTGTATATGATCGGCTTCAAAAAAGAAACGAAGGGGGTAGTTTTATGTGGAGCTGGAAGAGGCACCCGAGATCTGTTGCAGAAATGTTGCAGCCGCAAGATTGCTGCAACTTGCTCGATCAGGTTAGATTATCATCTGCTAAGGATTCACGGTGGTGGATGCGTCGAAGCTTAGAACCGTTTTCAGCGAAGGTGGTTAAGATGTTGATGGTCTAGGAAGAAGGTGGTACCAGGGAAGCTTTTTTAAGTGGAGTAAATGAGTTCCCAGTAAATGCAACATATTTACGTGCAGAGCCATTTTGGATAGATTACCAACGCAGATGGCCCTTATAAAAAAACATCAACGTCGAGGATCTGACTTGCATTTTCTACAGACAAATGGAGGAATCGGCTGATCATGTGTTTACAAAATGTGGTATAGCGCTAAGATTGTGGCAAGCTTTTTTCATGGTGCAAAATTATGTAAATATACGCTTTCTCGCTCTGAGACTTATTAGACGTTCACACTCATGCAGGGGTTTCAACTAAATAGGCACAACCGCATAAATATATCCATGTAGATTGGGATAAATAGTGTAATTTCTTGTTGATGTAATTGGTTAGAGGCGTCTTCCTGATTCTTCTTGTGTCAGGTTGTCCATGGTGCTCGTCTATTTTGGTTGAATGAAGTATATTTAAAAAAAAAGGGGTTATTTAGAGACCATATAAATTTTAAACATTAAATTCTTAGATCGATAACCCATATTGTTTGTTTACACTTTTTACTATTACAAAACTTTATACAAGATGCTCTCCCTATGTACTTAATAGTTGAATTGTATTGTATTTATTAGCAATAAATGTTTGATAAATATTTAGTTGCTTCATCGACACTTTAAACTAGGGGTGTAAACGAGTCGAGTTGACTCCAAGCTCGATCAAGCTTAAGCTCGATTAACTTATAAGAGCTCGAGCTTGGCTTGATTTGAACTTTATTTTTAAAGTCCGAGCTCGGCTCGTTTGTAGTTTCTCAAGCTTAGCTCGTTTAGTGTTTATTAGTTAATATATTAAATAAAAATAATATAAATAATAGGCTCGTTTAAGCTCGATAACTCAATAAGTCAAAAGTTTGGCCCGTTTATTAAACAACTTTAAATGTGAGGTAAATAATATAAAATATTAATAAGACTAATATTATAGTGAGGCTTGATAAGGCTAGAAGAGCCTGACGAGCTTGATATGCCAAGCTCGAGCTTGAGCTCGATAAGTAAACGAGCTTTGTTTTAGGCTCAAGCTCGCCTCTGGCTCGATAAGACTTAACTCGTTTCGAGCTTTTTATCAAGCCGATCTCGAGTAGCTCGCGAGCTGCTCGGTTCATTTAGTTCAATATTTAAGACAACTGCAACCATTTAATTAGGATAAGGAGGAGCATATTGCAAGCAACATATAATAAAAAAATCACACGATTAAACAAATGGTTTACAGCCTAGACAAATATGAACACAATGTTATTTAAATCTAAGATGATAAACAATTAAATTTATTTCTCCATAAATATCCTTTACCTACATTTTTCGCTATAATTAATACACCGAAAATATTTAATTAATCATATACAAACCATTACTATATATTAATTTGCAAACTACTTTGAATAGTAGTTTGCAAATGAATAGTAAAATTTATATATTTTATTTATATTATTATTTTATTTTAAAATTTTATTATATCATATACTATTAATATATTATACCGATCCCGACAATACCGATACCGATAATATCGAAACCGAAAATCTATAAATATGGGTACCGATACTGATCCCGAAACCACTCAGTTCGGTATCGGTTCGGTACGGTATCGGGATCGGAATGGGACGGGATCGGTATTCGGCCTTGTATGCTCATCCCTAATTAATATATTATATGTTATTATTTTATTCAAAAACTTTTTATACTGATCCTGACAATACCGATACCGAACGGTACGGTATCGGTTGGGTACCGGTATGGTATCGGTATTTTATGAAAATCCATAAATATGGGTACCGATACTAATCCCGAAACCACTCGGTTCGGTATCGGTTCGGTATGGTATCGGGATCAGGACGGGACGGGTATTCGGCCTTGTATGCTCATCCCTAATTAATATATTATATACTATTATTTTATTCAAAAACTTTATTATATTATACACTATTAATATATTATATACTATTATTTTATTCATATTATTTTATTTAAAAAAATTATTATATTATATACTATTAATATAAATAACATAATCTTATGTAATTTCGTTATAAATTTCATGTGTTACCTTATATGTAGATTTCTTTATTTTTTAAACGTTTACAACCAAAATGAAATCTCGATTGTATAATTCATTGATTGATTAACACCTCATCTAAATCTTGATTGTAAAACGCACAACACGCGTGATTTTATACACCTAGTTAACTTAGTATGTATCAGTAAATTTTAAAGTAAGTAATCTTTAACAAAACAAATCTATCACTGAAATTTATGTCTATGTATAATATAAATATAAAATATTATTTAAGTTAGGCACAAACAGGAAATTATCGTATAAAATAAAAATATTTTAAAAGTCAGAAGATACAAGGGATAACGATGTGCGGATGCGTGCTATTTACGGTGGGGTGCAATGCACCCAAACAAAACGTGACGGTGTAGCTGTCATCCAACCATGTGATGACGTCATTCTAAACGTAATTGTTTCCGCGTCTTCATCGTTAACATGCATGGTCGTTTTCTTCGCATTAGTATTTGATTTTTTTAATTAACTAGATTATTGTTATGCCCCATCCCTTTGGTGGGGTGGTAAAAGTGTTGCGGTGTTGTGTCTTAAGTGGTTGGAAGTTTAAGTCTTATTAGAGGGAAAAAAAAAGTGTATTTAAAATGAGATGCAAAAAAATGAATGTAATAAGAAAAACTAATAGATAACATAATTTTGAATTGATTTGAATATAATTATTTGTATTTATCTCTTATCATAGTTAGGAGATAAGTATAATAAAAAAAAAACTAATAGATAACATAATCTTAGAATATTTTGAATTGATTTGAATGTAATTATTTGTAATTATATGATTACAATATGAATGAGAAATGATCAAGGAGTTTAATTCTTCCATGGTATTATTGACCAGACTCCCTCTCTAACCCTGTTCGATCCCTATTCCTCTTTTCTTTTCTGCCGGTCATCGTCACTCTCTTGACCGGCCCCACCTCTTGCTGCCTTCTTAAAAACCGATCACCACTATCACCATGTCAACCGAACCTGCTGCTTCTTCCACTATCATACCTGCAATTACAGTAGAGTCCAAACTACACCCAGCCACCACTGTCTCAAACATAAAGAATTTTGTCCCTATCACCCTGGAAATCGGAACCTCCCAATACTCCTCATGGGCTACCCTATTCAAGATTCATTGCAAAGCATTCATGGTCGATGACCACCTCAAATCCCGCCCTCCTCCAACTAACCCACCCATAGCCGAATCCTTTACCAAACCCTTGGATGATTGGGAACGTATTGACGCCATTGTACTCCAATGGATTTACAGTACGATCTCCAATGATCTTCTTCACACCATAATAAACAACACCTCAAACGCCTACGAAGCCTGGATAGCCATTGAAGATCTCTTTCACGATAACAAGAGTGCTCGTGCTATTTATCTCATGCAGAAATTTTCCAACACCAGCTTTGATGGCTTCCCCAACATGTCAGCCTATTGTCAAGCACTGAAAGTCCTTTGCAGATCAACTTGCTAACGTGGATGCACCGGTTGACAATGACTGGTTGGTCTTACAATTACTCGCGGGCCTGCCGAAACAATATGAAGGTATCTCCACCATCCTGCAAAACCAACAACCCCTTCCCTCCTTTTACAACGCCCGCTCTAAATTAATCCAAGCCGAAACCGATAAGGCCGAGCCTGCACTTCATGCTTCCAAGACCGCCTCCTCGACCCTCACCGCTTACTGTCCCACTGATATAGAACAAGCCCTCTACACCATGAGCCTGCAACAACCGGACCTGACACAATACATGGACACCGGAGCATCCTCTACGATGTCTCACGAGTCAGGTGACTTTCATTCCTTTTCTAATTCTTGCGTTTCTCGTAATATTATTGTAGGTAATGGTGATACTATACCGGTACTTGATCAAGGCACTAAATACCTACCCAAACCATTCCCATCCTTTTTCCTTAAAAACGTTTTATACTCCCCTAAACTTGTCAAAAACTTAATTTCTGTCTGTCGCTTTACCACGGACAATTCTGTTTCTATTGAATTTGACCCATCTGGCTTTCTTGTGAAGGATTACAAGACCAAGGCACCCCTCCTGCGATGCAACAGCAGCGGTGACCTCTATCCCTTGGTGCTCGGGTCATCCACCAACCAACCTTCCGCCTTTGCTGTTATTTCTTCACAAGTCTGGCATCACCGTCTTTGCCACCCAGGACGTGCTTCTTTGAATAAATTTAAAACTTCTAATGTTTTAGATTTTGATTTTATTTCTAATAATGTATGACAGTCTTGTATTTTTGGTAAAAGTATTCGTTTGCCTTTCTTTGATTCAAACAATTTTACTTTACAACCATTTGATATCATACATAGTGACGTGTGGACATCACCTATAATAGTTCATCTGGCCATAAATATTATGTATTGTTTCTCGATGACTTTACTAATTTTTTATGGACCTACCCACTTACAAAAAAATCCCAAGTTTTTCAAGCCTTCACCCAATTCGCCACAAACATCAAAACCCAATTTAACAAAACCATTAAAACCTTTCAATGTGATAACGAACGCGAGTACGTTAACACATCCTTCCAAAACTTTTTCACCACCAATGGTATCCTATACCGTCTTTCTTGCTTCTACACTTCCTCACAAAATGGCAAGGCCGAGCGAAAAATACAAACAATAAATAACATGCTTCGCACCTTAATGGTCCACGCCTCCCTACCCACACACCTCTGGCACTTCGCCCTTGAAACCGCCACATACTTGCTCAATATCTTACCATCCAAAACCACCCAGAATAAACCCCAACCGAACTATTATACATGTCCACACCCACCTATGATCACCTTCGCGTCTTTGGATGCCTTTGCTACCCACTCACCCCATCCACAAACATTCATAAACTTGAAAACCGATCACACCCGTGTGTTTTTCTTGGTTATCCGCCCACTCATAGGGGATACCGGTGTCTTGACCTCACCTATAAACACATTTTTATCTCCCGTCACGTCGCGTTTGACGAGAACACTTTCCCTTTTGCTCAAGCAATCGGACCCACCCCGTCTTATAAATTCCTCACCGATAATTTTCCCCACCAATTTTGCCCCCACTTTCCACAACAAATTGACCCCATCACCCGTGCTCAGCCCACCGTTTCCCCTCCCTCGTCTGGCCCAACCCCACCGTCCGGTCCAACTACATCAGCCCCATCCCAACCGTCTCCCGCTAACCTTACCAGCCCATCCCACCCACACGTCCAAACACCCGAGCCCACTTCAACCTTACAGCCCACAAACCCAAGCTCGTCTCTAGCTCCGCCTACCAACACCCACAACACCCCACCGTAACCGACCCACCACTATCCCGTACCATTCACACTCGTTCAATGAGTGGTATCTTCAAGCCCATACAACCGTTTAACCTCAACACCTCCACCACACCCACGGTTATTCCATTACCTAAAACTCCCACCGATGCCTTGGCCACACCGGAATGGTACTCGGCCATGACTACCAAGTACAACGCACTAATTAGAAATGGCACATGGGAGTTAGTTCCTCGTGACTCATCTATGAATATTATTCGTTCCATGTGGTTGTTTAAACATAAATACAGGTCAGACGGGACACTGGAGAGGTACAAAACTAGACTCGTGTGTGATGGTCGCTCACAACAGGTAGGCATTGATTGTGGTGAGACCTTTAGCCCGATTGTTAAACCGGCCACCATACGCACGGTTCATTCACTCGCTTTATCTAAAGGTTGGGCGGTCCGCCAGTTGGATGTCACAAACGCCTTTTTACACGGGAATTTGAATGAAACGGTTTATATGCATCAGCCTATGGGGTTTCGAGACAGAAATTTCCTGACCATGTCTGTTTGCTTCGTAAGTCCCTGTATGGCCTCAAACAGGCTCCCCGTGCATGGTACCGAAGATTTACAGATTATGTGCTTCACTTGGGGTTCTTTAATAGTCGGTTTGATGCTTCTCTTTTTACTCTAAAACAAGCCGGTGGCACGGCATTCTTGTTTCTTTATGTGGATGATATTATCCTTGTTACATCTTCTGATAGTCTCCGTCAGCGTCTTCTAGCGAATCTTACAAATGAATTCGCCATGAAAGACCTCGGTCCTCTAAGTTACTTTCTCAGCATCTCAGTTACACGAGAAGCCAAAAGAATGTTTCTGTCTCAACAGTCCTATGCGACTGATATTATTGCTCGAGCTGGTATGCAGTCCTGTAACCCCGTAGCCACCCCAGTTGACACAAATACCAAACTCAGCTCCTCCTCTGGTGACTTATTTCATGATCCTACATTATACCGCAGCCTAGCAGGGGCGTTACAGTACCTCACTTTCACATGACCTGATATCACTTATGCAGTTCAGCAGGTGTGTATGCATATGCACGCCCCTCACGCTGATCACTGGAATGCTTTAAAACGGATCATCAGATACATTCAAGGCACAACTGCGTTTGGTTTATTACTAGGTCCATCGGCAACTACCACGTTGACTGCTTATACGGACGCCGACTGGGCCGGTTGTCCTGACACTAGACGCTCCACCAGTGGCTATTGTATTTATTTTGGTGATAATCTAATTTCCTGGTCGTCTAAACGAAAACCGACGGTGTCCCGTTCTAGTGCCAAAGCCGAATACAGGGGAGTCGCCAATGTTGTCGCTGAGAACTGCTGGTTGCGCAATTTACTGCTTGAGTTATCGGTGCCTATTTCTCGTGCTACTATGGTGTACTGTGACAATGTCAGTGCCATTTATCTTTCAGGTAATCCAGTTCAACATCAGCGGTCCAAGCATATTGAGTTGGATATCCACTTCGTCAAGGAACAAGTTCAGCGGGGTCATATGAGAATTCTGCACGTCCCATCCAGGTATCAAATTGCAGATATTTTCACGAAAGGACTACCACGTGTGCTATTTGAAGATTTCAGATCCAGTGTCAGCATCCGGTCTCCTCCCGCTTCGACTGCGGGGGTGTAATGGATAACATAATCTTAGAATATTTTGAATTGATTTGAATGTAATTATTTGTATTTATCTCTTACCATAGTTAGGAAATAACTTTGTATATTTATATGATTACAATGAATCAGAAAGGATCAAGGAGTTTAATTCTTTCAAAAACGTAAAAAAATGGAGGAAAAATTAACCGTTAAAAAAAACTAGATTATTGTTGGTGTAGATACTAAATACATTGTTCAACAAATAACCGGGTTAGGATCAAGGACTTTTTTCTAGAAAGGGTGAGAATAATTTTGCTCCATTGATGCCATATTTAAATAGTTGAGATTAGTTTGATGAAAAAATAAATATTAACTTAGGAGAAAGACTTAATAGAAGCATAACTTTTTCATACTATATATATATATATATATATATATATATATATATATATATATATGTAGAGGATCCTGTAGGAATATTGGTTTGTGTGAGAAGTGTAGGAAGGATTAAAAATTGATATGTATGCAAATTTTTTTTGACGTATTCATGATGTTTTGGATTGTTTTACTTAGAAAAACACCAAACATAACAAATTAATAACCGAAAACAATGTATTTTAAGCAGAGTGTTTTAAGTAATTACTAGGGTGTTTTATCTGTAATTTAAATTTAATGACTATAATACATTGGATTGTGTTTTAAATTTTTGTATATTGTTGTGTTAAGTGTTTTTCAAGCCAAAACAACCCAATACATCATTCCAAAATAAAAAACATGATGCCTACATGTCAATTCTTAATCCTTCATACACTTCTCACACAAAACAATATTCCTACAGGAACCCTACCCTATATATATATATATAAAATGACAATAATAACGAGCGTTTTTCTATCTTTAATATGAGTACCACATTGTTGTATTAAAATTGAAAAAAAAACAATACGTGTTAGCTGGGTTTTCTTATTTCATCGTGTCTTCTGCCCATCCATTGTGTTATAATATGCAAATGTGTGTTATAAATATGTTTATTGTGTTTTTTAGTCTACATATGATTTAATTTTGTCCATTGTGTTTTTAGTATGCTTTTTATTGTGTTTTATGTTGTTCATTGTGTTTTACGTAAATGGTTTTGTGTTTATGGTGTACATTGTGTTTTAGTTTTCTATTCATTGTGTTTTTAATATGTCTTTCATTATGTTTTTTTTGCTGTTAATTGTGTTTCATACCCTATTATTCATTGCATATTTAATTTGGAACTCATTGTGTTTTACGTTACTCCATTGTGTCTTACGCAACTGGGTTTTCAATTTTTTTAAAGTATAACAATAGGGTACTGTGACACTAGTCAATGATCCAGGTCAACATCTGTTCGCGTTTTACTTATTACTGTCATTTCATGTGCATAATTAGACATTTTTGCACACACTATACCCCGCCCCCCACAGTCTAGTAAAGCATGAGTTATTGAGGAAACTCAATAGATTATCCGTTTATGTGTACAACACCTGGACTATACAAGACAATTGGCGTTGAACAGTCAAGCCAATCACACGCTCAACAGAGAGCAACCGGATACCCAATTCCTGCACATGAACAAAACAACAATACACGTGACAATGCCCAAGTGAAAAATTTCACCATCCACCCAAACCCGAATAATAACAAAGTGTTTTATGAGGTTATCATCCACACCAAACATATAACACTCCCAACGAACAAACATGTGTTATCACTGGATGTTAAAAACTTCATAACACATGATAACTCCACCCTAACACATGTATATGAATTACGTCACCGAGGGAAATTAGCCAGGCAGAAAATTCCGCAATTGTGGCGACTCTAGGCTTTCTATGTATATGAATCACAAATATTATCATATGTTGACACCTAACAACATATACCTATAACCTGTGGAAACTAATACATGTTAATATCGTCATCGAGTCTTTTAACACCACTAAGTTATATCTTGGCTCAAGGGATCAATTACACTCTATGATAACTTATGATAATATCGGATAACTAAGATCCCTTGTTAATGGATATTTATAACCCACCATATATTCACATAAACCCATGTACTACTCGACCAACCACAACTATATATACATATATATACACATAGAAACATACGACATAGGTGTGTTTGTCACCTAGCCGAAATATATACCCATGTATAAACACATATACACACACACGACTACACATACACACACCTAAACATCATAAGTGCCTTGTCTTTTCTTTACACCAAAATGGAACCTTTCCCTTGCTTCTATACGCCTGAAACCTAACCCCTAGAGCATTCACAAGTCCTTATCAAGGGAATGTCCAAATCTTACACATAAATGGTAAAGTCAACCCTCATTCACCCTATGATTTAACCATTATACTTCCTTGTTTATGTGGACACCTCATCGGCCGAAGAATAAGACAACAATGATGAGGATGATGATCGAATACAAGACAAACAAACAAACCTCCCTGATAGAGACTTGACATACCTATGATGACACCTTGTACTTACCAAATAATCCTTCTCCCTTTGATAACTCTCGGTCGATAAACGACAAGAATGTACAACTTACTATGTCCGTAATGATCATAGGGTATCATTTGTCGGGACCGTAGCTATTTCATTTTCCTGCTTTATCAGACCCTATCCTCAGTCATCAAGTGAGTTTCACGACCCCATTTTTATTGTTTTCCATTTTGGTGGATAAACATGCTACATTACTAGTACATTTCATTTTGTGTGTTATTCTATCGTGACTACCATGTGGAACATGAGACGTTTGGTTCATGAGCTCAACAGTCCTCATAGTTACATTTACACCGTAACCATTAGCTATCGAAAGCCATGGAACACTTTAATAGATCTATAGGGTTGACACCCCCACTCTTGGTTAGTCGCTCTAATCGGTTACATACAAAAGAGTGTTAGTATTCTACTATACATACGTTGTCTTTATTGTACAATGCACGAGGCACAACAGTTAAGAGGTTTGGTTACGGGACTCATGGTTTTCACAATAATCATTCGCTTAGCTAGCCTATCATTGGTCATATACGAATTTCACGAGCACTTTACTTAGTACATTAAATTCTGTGAACTCACCCACATTATGTTGACAAATCTTTTATGCATGTTTTTAAGGTAACTAATCATGCGGGGCAGAGACTTGAGAGTTGGGTTTGAGCTTACACTTAGTGGTACCATCGTTGGTTTGGTCATGTGACGTGAGCCAAACACACATATAATTTGCAATGGTTTTAACACACGTTTGGTTTTAATATTTATAAAAATGGTTTAGACCTTAACATTAAAACACACACAAAAAGGCAAGTGTACCCTGTCATATATGTAGTAAGCTGAGATAAGAACCAGATATCAATCCATGGACGCGAGCGGACGCAATAGTACTTAAACTCTATCCTCGATTACCAGTAAAATATAGTTGAAAGTTTGTCTAACTAAATTAATTCTAAAACATATAAGTAACATAAGTAAGACTCCAAATAGAAAAAATAACTATAAAGACAATATAATACCAATCTTAGCATGTCATCTACATATCATATGATACAAAGGCGTGTGATCAACATTCCCATTTTCAGACAATTAGTATCCCTTTCGGGAATCCTAACATGACAACTATACGGAAAGCTAACATGATAAACACACGTTAACCACCTCAAATTGTTCATTAGCGAGCAGCTGATATGATCTCATGAGAATCTTCTAAAGATAAGTTAGTCATCCGTTAAGAGTTTTCTAACCTCACTAATCAAGGAAAGCAATACCGAATACACAATACAACCACCGAGACTAGCATAAAGTAGAGCATTTCACAACCTATTCCATTTTACCAACTTTGAACACAAATCTACTAAGATCGCCATTTTAACCAAAATAACTAGCAAAGATCATCAACCGTGTCAAAGATCAGTAACAACACCATTAAGCTTTTTAAACCCTTTTACGTGCCGATAAGCATTTATAATCATTATTCGACTGACTTTAACCAAACCAATACCCGGTTACAGTTTCATGGTGTAAACTTATTAACAAGTTAACTAGTCTACTACCGATCAATTAAACGGACGGTTTTTCAACATGTATCCGACTAACACAACCGATAATCATCAAAGTCATTCAAACACAATCACAAATCCAACAACAGTGAAACAAGGTTGCACTATGATCATCAAGATTCAAACACGAAAAACACCAAATTCATACGAAACATGATTAACATACAAATGATTGTTCTTACTACTAAAGATTACTAGTTATTATCGGTAGACTAAAATGTAATACATAAACATCACAATAAAGCATACAAAATCAGATTTGACAAAGTTATAAGTATAAGATCAAACCATAAAAATGCCTAATGTGAAGGATTGGATGACGGTAGATGATCCAGATTAGTTCCCGAGCTCGTTCCTCGCCTTTAAAACAATTCTTCAGCCTTGGAAATCGCCCCAAATCGCCCAGAAAAGGTCCAACCCTTTTAATAGAAGCTTATGCTCTGTTTTATACAGTCTAGGAAGAGTGAGCGGTCGCTCACTTGTTCAAAAGTCAAACAAGTGGGTCGTGTGCTGACGTAGGCCTTCTAGAAGGTCTCCAAAAAGATCAGGCTGAGTGAGCGGCCGCTCACAGGACCCAGTGTCCTATTTGCGCGCCGAAATCTTCGTTTTCCTTCAGTTTTGCTTCCGGGACATCTGTGACACCCGGCAAATTCAAGTTAACAACGTCGTCTAGATTAAAGTCTACCTTAGCGAGTCACGCGTAGTCTGTACTTAACTGGGTTAGTTGAGTCGGGTTATGGTTCGGGAACTGTTATGGGAGTCTAGGGAATCATTAGATGTTGGCCTAGAGGATCGTTAGATGTCAGTCCTTAACCAAGTGTACAAGGGGTGACGATTCGGAGAATCGTCAAAGCATAGGGAACATGCAAGTCTCGAGTCCTGGGAATTGGTGAACGAGTGTGAATGTGCTTATTTACAAGTGTTATGTGTTTACAATCATTATGAGACTTGTCGGTATGTGAAAATGTGTTAACATATGTTAAAACGGGGTTTAACGCGCAAAATACGTGAAACGGGACACTACAGGCGATTAGGGTGAGCTAATCACCTATAGGGTGGCGATTAGCTCACCCCAGATGGCGAGTAGGCCACTCCAGGTGGCGAGTAGCTGCCTCAAGGTGGCGAGTAGGGGGCTAATCGCCTAAGGGGGTGGCGATTAGCAGCCCTAATCGCCTGCAACTGAAAGCTAATCGCCTGCAACGTAAGTGACGACTAAAAATGACTATAAATACCATACTTAACCTCCTAAACTTCATTATACAAACCCTAGTCGTCCCATAAACCGCCCCAACACATAAACAACCTCTGGAAGGCGATTTTTGATCAAAACTCAAGGTTTCAAGCTTGAATCATCATACTTTCATAATTCTAAGGTTTGATTTTCATCCATAACCCTTTATAAACGTTTTTAATCAATCCCTAAGGGTCCAGACCTGTTGTTAAACGAAAAAGCTTTCTGAAAATCGTCAATAAGGGTTGTTAATCGGATTATAACTAATATGCATGTATTATGATTGTGTATGATTAAAAAGCTAGGGTTTTTATGATTCATGATGATGATTTGCTATGTTATTATGATAGATCAGTATTGATATTGATATGATGATGATAGGAATCTCAGTAATTGATTATTAGGGTTATTGTTATGTTAGTATGATGATTGCATGCTATGTGTATGGTGTTTGGATTACTTGACTTCATGCAGGACTGATTATACGAGGTTAAACGAAGGATGTTGATGTAAACATGTTTAGGATACTTGTTTGATCGATATTGGAGGTTGTTACACGTTCTAGGTTTGATTTGGAGTGTTAAACGCGCGAAAAACCGGAAAAACTGGGTAACATGCGATTAGCAAGGCTAATCGCCTAAGGGTTAGGCGATTAGCAAGCTAATCGCCTGCTATGATGGGCTAAACGCCTGCTGAGCATGCAATTAGGGGCTAATCGCCTGCTATGTTGTGTTTTTGCATGCTGCATGACCCTAATCGCCTGATAAGTTCTGAAATGCATGTCACATGACCCTAATTGCATGCAAACTCAAAAATTTGCATGTCACATGACCCTAATCGCCTGCACTGTAGGCGATTAGCATTCATAATTGCCTGTTGACCAACGTAATTGCTAGTTGACTTTTCCTAATCGCCTGTACTGCTGCTGTATGTATATTTTAGCATTCCGAGACCCGTTTTGACATCTAGGAACATGCTAGGAACCCCGTAACATGTATAATAACTCAGTAACATGTGTTCGGGTCAGTAACGCGTTAATTGAACTATGTGCTAGAACTTGTTGAACTGTAACGTATGTTAAGTGTGACTGCATGATTGTGTGTTTGTGAGTACTAGTGTAACACGGGAAGTCTCGGGTCACCAATGGGATGTCGAGTCTTGTACATTTGGTCATGTTAACAGTGAACGTGTTTTCAAACAAACTTGGTTATGGTCTGGACATCTAGGGACTAACTAACCTAAGGGTTATTAGTCTAAGTACTTGTAACTGTCATATGTTAGGTCGCTGTTTTACGGGACTAGCATAGCTTGTTGAACTATTCTATTATCTGAAGTTAACGCAACCTAAGGTGAGTTTACGGCCCCACTTTACTTGGTTTTCGTTTTCGGGGGAGAAAACATGTGTTAAACAACTATTTGGTAACAACTGTCATACTATGGGTTTTCAAACGGTTTACTATACGATCTTTGGAAGTCCCGGGGGGAACCATGAATGTGCTGGTTTGCACAACGGGGAAATGTGAATAGCGCTATTGGGAGTGACCAACCCCACCCGTCGGCATGGAGCGCCGGGCGGGTGCATATTGTCTCAAACAGGAACAGGTTTACTATTCGGGCACAACATCTGGTTTGCGAGTTAGTAATGGTTTTCCAATCGTAGTAGTAATGGTACATGCGCCTAGCTAGCGTACTTGGTTTACAATTATTATAGTATGGACAGGTTATACTTGGAACTTTGATTACAAACCTGTAAACTCACCAGCATTTTTGTGCTGACGTAAACTCTTACATGTTTTCTCAGGTCGCTAAGGTAGCAAACTGGAACTAGGGCGCACGCGTCTGCACGGCGTCTAGTTAGAGTTGCATGATTTTGAACATTAAACATTTGGTTTTATTTTGTTTACGTAACTACATTTAGCTTCCGCTGATGTTTGGGATTTTTAAACTATGTTTTTGAAATTCATTTAGTATTGTTTATTGTGATCATTGACTTGGATCCTGGTTTGTCATGCGCCTCGCGGTAAAACTCCGCAAGTGGATTTTGAGGGTGTGACAGATTGGTATCAGAGCCAGGTTATAGTGAACTAGGACTGCATGTAGAGTCTAGTCTATAACTGAGTCGCACACACTAGATGATCACATGGTACTAAACTTTATACTGGGTTACTTATAGACTTGTCGGGGTGTCTCTCAATCATCTTACCCTTCCGTGTTACATCATCCATTTTCTCTTACTGGGTTACTTGCTTACTAGACAGTGTGGTACATTGGGGTTAACTGTATACTCTTGAGATTGGTCCAAGACTCGGACATCTCCCTTTCCGACCCCAATAGAAACCCTTGTCATGAACTACCGTAGTATTACGGTGTATAGCTAAGAGTCTATGTCCGGTGATTTGAACTTCGGACTAGGAGAACACTTGGAGGACCATGTAGAGCGGTTTATCATTTTGGGTGCACACAAAATCATAAACCGAAATGCATGAAAGCCCTAGTGAGCTCTGGGTTCGGATGGATAGTCCTGGGTTGGATCTGGCTTTGATCTTGTAAACGCTAGTGGTTATCATTGGCTGTGAAACTAAATTTTCTCGTCCTTTTTGCCAGAATCATGTCTGGAGCACGAGGAGGACGTGGAGGTGGTCGCAACGGTGGGCGTGGTAATGGTGGTCGTGGGGGTGTGAACCTCACGCAGGAAGACTTGAATAACTTGCTGCAGGCTGCCTTCCAGCTAGGGCACAATGGCGGTAAGTTGACCTAATCACTCCTATCTCATCGGTGAACTTTGTTTACTTTCCCTGTGGTTTTCTTACGTGTTTCTTTACAGGTGGTCATGTTAATCCACCACCACCACCCATGTGCACCTACAAAATGTTTCGGGACTGCAAGCCCCATGAGTTCTCGGGTACTGAGGGTGCAGTAGGTTTGCTCAGGTGGTTGGAGAAAGTGGAGTCTGTTTTCCTGATGTGTAACTGTCTCCCGGAGGATCGCGTCAAGTATTCTGCTGGGTTACTCCAGGATGTTGCATTGACCTGGTGGAACGATATCACCCAGACTATGGGTATAGGGGAGGCTTATGCTATGCCTTGGGAGAACTTTGTGCAACTGCTGAAGAGGGAGTACTGTCCCAGGGAGGAGATTCAAAAGCTGGAACACGAGGTGTGGAACCTCAAAATGTCTGGGTCAGAAATCGAGAAGTATACTGTGAGGCGGAACGAGTTGGCTGTACTTTGTCCTGATCTACATGTGCCGGAATATAGGAGGATTGAGCATTATATCTCGGGTCTTGTGCCAGAAATCGCAGGGTTGGTGGCTGCGGGGAATCTTCCTACCTACGCGGAGGTGGTCCGATCTGCTCATAGGATGACTAACTTGAAGGTGAGTGAGGGTATCTTGCCTGCCAAAGGTTCAACTGCTAAGGCTCCTGAGAGCAACAAGCGAAAGTGGGATAATGATGTGAAGAGTTCTACACCAGCACCAGCTCAACAGGGGAAAAGGTTTGATAGTGGGGGTTCGTCTTCATCGGGTTCTAAGCCAAGTGGTGGTTATGTAGGGAAGTTACCGAAATGCAATAAGTGTGGACGCCATCATCATGGGAATTGCGACAACAATCGTTGCCACCGCTGCCAGAAGTTGGGGCATTTTGCCAAAGACTGTAGGGCGACTCTTCCATCGACTCAGGCCCCAACTACTACTCCGACTTCTACTACTACTCAGGGGACTGCGGGTAAACAGGGATGTTTTCACTGTGGGGAAACGGGGCATTACAAGAAGGAGTGTCCAAAGCTGAAACAGGGAGGGAACGGAAATGGTAATGGGAATGGAAATGGTAACAACGGGGGCGGAAACAGGAACGCACGTGCCTTCGTTATTGGGACTGCAGAGGCAAGACAGGACCCTGACACAGTCACTGGTACGTTTCTTCTCAACGATCGCTCTGTTAGTGTTTTATTTGACTCTGGCGCCGATAAAAGTTTCATCTCTGTGGAAGTTAGTCGTTTGTTAGATGTAGTACCTGTTCCTCTAGAGGCTAAATATATTATAGAATTGGCGGACGGTAAGAAGATAGAAGCTACTAGCGTTCTTCGGGAGTGTCACATAGAGTTGTCGGGTTTGTCTTTTCCTATCGACCTTATGCCGGTATCTTTGGGTAGTTTTGACGTGGTTATAGGCATGGATTGGTTGTCGCTGTATCGCGCTGAAATCGTTTGTTACGACAAGGTCATCCGGATTCCTCTCCCTGATGGAGAATTTCTTTCTGTGTACGGGGACAAGAGCGGTGCTCCGCTAAGTCTCATCTCTAGCATGAAAGCCCTTAAGTATCTTCGGAAGGGTTATTCGGCTGTTCTAGCACTTTTATCTGTTTCCACTTCCAGCGAGAAGAAGATCGACGATATCCCGGTTGTACGCGAGTTTTCTGATGTCTTTCCTGATGATTTATCTGGTCTTCCTCCCCATCGTCAGGTTGAGTTCGGTATTGATCTTGTACCTGGCGCTGCTCCTATTGCTCGGGCCCCCTACCGTCTTGCACCTCCTGAGATGCAAGAATTGTCTAACCAGTTACAGGAACTCTTGGATAAGGGTTTCATCAGACCTAGTTCTTCCCCTTGGGGAGCCCCGATTTTGTTTGTTAAGAAGAAGGATGGCAGTTTTCGACTATGTGTGGACTATAGAGAATTGAACAAGGTGACCATCAAGAATCGTTATCCTCTTCCTCGTATTGATGACCTATTTGACCAACTCCAGGGTTCTAGCTATTATTCCAAGATTGATCTCAGGTCCGGTTATCACCAGTTACGCGTAAGGGAAGCTGATGTTGCTAAGACTGCCTTTCGTACACGTTATGGCCATTTCGAGTTCTTGGTCATGCCTTTTGGTCTCACTAACGCACCGGCGGTTTTCATGGATTTGATGAACCGCGTTTGTAAACCGTATCTTGACAAGTTCGTCATCGTGTTTATTGATGACATTCTGATCTATTCCAAGAACGAGACCGAACATGGGGAGCATCTACGGTTAGTTTTGGAACTCTTACGACGAGAACAACTGTACGCCAAGTTCTCGAAGTGCGATTTTTGGTTACGCGAAGTCCAATTCCTAGGACATGTAGTCAATGAACTGGGAATCCATGTCGATCCAGCAAAAATCGAAGCGATCAAGGACTGGGAAGCACCGAAGACGCCAACTGAGGTGCGGCAATTCCTAGGCCTTGCGGGTTATTATCGTCGTTTCATTAAGGGGTTCTCGAAGGTCGCTCAACCCCTCACCACTCTTACTCAGAAGGATAGAAAATTCGACTGGGGTGAACCACAGGAGTCCGCATTCCAAAAACTGAAGACTAAGCTTTGTTCTGCTCCTATCTTGTCCTTGCCAGAAGGCACTGAAGATTTTGTTGTTTACTGTGATGCTTCTATTCATGGTCTCGGTTGCGTGTTGATGCAACGCGAGAAGGTGATTGCATACGCTTCTCGTCAACTCAAAGTGCACGAGAGGAACTACACTACCCATGATTTGGAATTGGGTGCGGTGGTGTTCGCGTTGAAAATTTGGAGGCATTACTTGTACGGTACCAAATGCACCATCTACACCGATCACAAGAGTCTCCGGCACATTTTTGACCAACAGCACCTGAACATACGACAGCGCCGTTGGGTTGAACTCCTGAACGACTATGACTGTGCCATTAAGTACCATCCTGGCAAGGCGAATGTTGTGGCAGACGCCTTGAGCAGGAAGGAATCGACAAACCCTCGTCGCGTTCGGGCGTTGCAACTCACAATCCATTCCTCTCTGCCTGAGCAACTCCGTTCTGCTCAGTTAGAAGCCTTGAAGGAGGAAAACCTTAAGGCTGAAACTATGCACGGTGCCGACAAACACCTCGAGCAAAGGCCTGATGGCCTGCGCTACTTCGCAGAACGCGTCTGGGTTCCTTTATTCGGGGGACTTCGGGAGCTGGTTCTTGATGAAGCTCACAAGTCTCGGTATTCCATTCATCCTGGTTCAGACAAGATGTACCAGGATCTAAAAATACTGTACTGGTGGCCAAACATGAGGGCGGATATAGCCTCATACGTGAGTAAGTGCTTGACCTGTGCTAAGGTCAAGGTGGAATACCAGAAACCGTCGGGTCTATTGCAACAACCCGAAATTCCAGAGTGGAAATGGGAACGGATTACAATGGACTTTGTCACACAATTACCTAAGTCACCGAGCGGGAATGATAAGATATGGGTGATTGTCGACCGTTTGACGAAATCAGCCCATTTCCTTGCTATTAAGGAGACCGACACCATGGATCGGTTGGCTCGTTTATATCTGAAAGAAGTTGTCTCTAAACATGGGGTACCAGTTTCTATTATTTCGGATCGTGATTCTCATTTTACTTCGCATTTCTGGAAGTCTTTGCATAAGGCTTTGGGTACCCAGTTGGACATGAGTACAGCTTATCATCCACAGACTGACGGTCAGAGTGAGCGCACGATTCAAACTCTAGAAGACATGCTGCGGGCATGTGTGATCGATTTTGGCAAAGGTTGGGAAGCTCACTTACCGTTAGTAGAATTCTCTTACAACAACAGTTATCATACGAGCATCAAAGCAGCTCCGTTCGAGGCATTGTACGGACGGAAATGCAGGTCTCCTCTCTGTTGGGCCGAAGTGGGTGAGAGTCAGCTCACTGGGCCAGAACTGGTGTACGAGACTTCTGAGAAGATCGTACAGATTCGTAATCGATTGGCAGCGGCACGGGATCGACAGAAGAGCTATGCTGATCATCGCCGTAAGCCATTGGAGTTTCAAGTTGGTGACAAAGTGCTTCTAAAGGTTTCACCGTGGAAGGGCGTCATACGCTTTGGGAAGCGTGGCAAACTTAACCCGCGGTATGTCGGTCCATTTACGATCCTGGAACGGATCGGACCGGTGGCATATCGACTTGATTTACCGACGGAGCTCGGTAACGTACATAACGTCTTCCACGTATCTAACCTGAAGAAGTGTCTGACTGACGAGTCTCTCATTGTTCCACTAGAAGAGATCAAGGTTGATGATCGTCTTCGGATAGTGGAGGAACCTGTCGAGATCCTTGATTACAAGATTCGCAGTCTGCGTCACAGTAAGATTCGTATTGTTAAGGTTCGATGGAACTCGAACCGGGGACCGGAATACACTTGGGAACGCGAGGATCAGATGAAGTCTAAGTATCCTCATCTCTTTCCTAAAGAGGCATTCGAGTCGAGACACGTTACCACTGCAACGGAATGAATCTCGGGGCGAGATTCCTTTTAACGTGGGGATGATGTGACAACTCGGGTAATTCTCTCTCTTGGTTTCTATTTTTTGTCTGTTTCTTTTGTTCATACTCTTGGTACTTACATAATTTTCGGGACGAAAATTCTTTTAACGTGGGGATGATGTGACACCCGGCAAATTCAAGTTAACAACGTCGTCTAGATTAAAGTCTACCTTAGCGAGTCACGCGTAGTCTGTACTTAACTGGGTTAGTTGAGTCGGGTTATGGTTCGGGAACTGTTATGGGAGTCTAGGGAATCATTAGATGTTGGCCTAGAGGATCGTTAGATGTCAATCCTTAACCAAGTGTACAAGGGGTGACGATTCGGAGAATCGTCAAAGCATAGGGAACATGCAAGTCTCGAGTCCTGGGAATTGGTGAACGAGTGTGAATGTGCTTATTTACAAGTGTTATGTGTTTACAATCATTATGTGACTTGTCGGTATGTGAAAATGTGTTAACATATGTTAAAACGGGGTTTAACGCGCAAAATACGTGAAACGGGACACTACAGGCGATTAGGGTGAGCTAATCACCTATAGGGTGGCGATTAGCTCACCCCAGATGGCGAGTAGGCCACTCCAGGTGGCGAGTAGCTGCCTCAAGGTGGCGAGTAGGGGGCTAATCGCCTAAGGGGGTGGCGATTAGCAGCCCTAATCGCCTGCAATTGAAAGCTAATCGCCTGCAACGTAAGTGACGACTAAAAATGACTATAAATACCATACTTAACCTCCTAAACTTCATTATACAAACCCTAGTCATCCCATAAACCGCCCCAACACATAAACAACCTCTGGAAGGCGATTTTTGATCAAAACTCAAGGTTTCAAGCTTGAATCATCATACTTTCATAATTCTAAGGTTTGATTTTCATCCATAACCCTTTATAAACGTTTTTAATCAATCCCTAAGGGTCCAGACCTGTTGTTAAACGAAAAAGCTTTCTGAAAATCGTCAATAAGGGTTGTTAATCGGATTATAACTAATATGCATGTATTATGAGTGTGTATGATTAAAAAGCTAGGGTTTTTATGATTCATGATGATGATTTGCTATGTTATTATGATAGATCAGTATTGATATTGATATGATGATGATAGGAATCTCAGTAATTGATTATTAGGGTTATTGTTATGTTAGTATGATGATTGCATGCTATGTGTATGGTGTTTGGATTACTTGACTTCATGCAGGACTGATTATACGAGGTTAAACGAAGGATGTTGATGTAAACATGTTTAGGATACTTGTTTGATCGATATTGGAGGTTGTTACACGTTCTAGGTTTGATTTGGAGTGTTAAACGCGCGAAAAACCGGGTAACATGCGATTAGCAAGGCTAATCGCCTAAGGGTTAGGCGATTAGCAAGCTAATCGCCTGCTATGATGGGCTAAACGCCTGCTGAGCATGCAATTAGGGGCTAATCGCCTGCTATGTTGTGTTTTTGCATGCTGCATGACCCTAATCGCCTGATAAGTTCTGAAATGCATGTCACATGACCCTAATTGCATGCAAACTCAAAAATTTGCATGTCACATGACCCTAATCGCCTGCACTGTAGGCGATTAGCATTCATAATTGCCTGTTGACCAACGTAATTGCTAGTTGACTTTTCCTAATCGCCTGTACTGCTGCTGTATGTATATTTTAGCATTCCGAGACCCGTTTTGACATCTAGGAACATGCTAGGAACCCCGTAACATGTATAATAACTCAGTAACATGTGTTCGGGTCAGTAACGCGTTAATTGAACTATGTGCTAGAACTTGTTGAACTGTAACGTATGTTAAGTGTGACTGCATGATTGTGTGTTTGTGAGTACTAGTGTAACACGGGAAGTCTCGGGTCACCAATGGGATGTCGAGTCTTGTACATTTGGTCATGTTAACAGTGAACGTGTTTTCAAACAAACTTGGTTATGGTCTGGACATCTAGGGACTAACTAACCTAAGGGTTATTAGTCTAAGTACTTGTAACTGTCATATGTTAGGTCGCTGTTTTACGGGACTAGCATAGCTTGTTGAACTATTCTATTATCTGAAGTTAACGCAACCTAAGGTGAGTTTACGGCCCCACTTTACTTGGTTTTCGTTTTCGGGGGAGAAAACATGTGTTAAACAACTATTTGGTAACAACTGTCATACTATGGGTTTTCAAACGGTTTACTATACGATCTTTGGAAGTCCCGGGGGGAACCATGAATGTGCTGGTTTGCACAACGGGGAAATGTGAATAGCGCTATTGGGAGTGACCAACCCCACCCATCGGCATGGAGCGCCGGGCGGGTGCATATTGTCTCAAACAGGAACAGGTTTACTATTCGGGCACAACATCTGGTTTGCGAGTTAGTAATGGTTTTCCAATCGTAGTAGTAATGGTACATGCGCCTAGCTAGCGTACTTGGTTTACAATTATTATACTATGGACAGGTTATACTTGGAACTTTGATTACAAACCTGTAAACTCACCAGCATTTTTGTGCTGACGTAAACTCTTACATGTTTTCTCAGGTCGCTAAGGTAGCAAACTGGAACTAGGGCGCACGCGTCTGCACGGTGTCTAGTTAGAGTTGCATGATTTTGAACATTAAACATTTGGTTTTATTTTGTTTACGTAACTACATTTAGCTTCCGCTGATGTTTGGGATTTTTAAACTATGTTTTTGAAATTCATTTAGTATTGTTTATTGTGATCATTGACTTGGATCCTGGTTTGTCATGCGCCTCGCGGTAAAACTCCGCAAGTGGATTTTGAGGGTGTGACAACATCGTTTAAGACCTGAAATCGTAAAGATACCAAAATAAGTACCAATTCCTCGTGTATAAGGTAAAAAACGTATAAAAACGGGAGTTAAACGGGGACTTTTATATGTGTAATTTAACGTATATCAAACCTCCCCACACTTGAACTTTGCTTGTCCTCAAGCAAACACTAAACATAAAATAAAAGGAAAACTGGCCAAATGGCAACAAAGGCAAAATAACTTGTACAAATAAGATTCAAGCCAACATGTATAAACAGGTGACAAAACAACTAAAAGGCGGCAATTCACTTTCGATCAACATAGCATGCAAACCCGTACACGAACACAATGTCCACACACACTCGGTTTTATTTATGAAACATACGTGTAATGTGTATGTGTAAATCGCTCCATTGCCAAGACAATGAATCGTGCAATATCATAAGCTTGTCAAAAGATCTAATCTTCACCAACTAACGTGTGAAAAAGCACAAATCAAGAGGTCTTATAAGGGTTGTAATGTCAGACAAAGGTAAGGGTGTGGAATGGATATTTACAGTGACGAATCGGCTAAAACTCGGTGGTTAAGTTTAACTAAATAGAAACAAACACAACTGTACAAAACACACGCGAATATAGGCGATTTTTATTCAAATCGAGCTAAACATAGAAATTCTAACTTAATAGCCCTGAAAACTGCTCGAACACTGCTAATTTACCCTATTTTAGGGTGTTCTATTTTCCTGGAATTTTCTGGTTTTTTTTGCATATATATATATATATATATATAACACGAATATAATCAACATACGGGCTCTAAATATATAAACCCGAAGACGAACTATTTACAACACAAAAACGAGTTAAACATTAACCTAAACCGAGCTTTAACACAGAAGGTTTAAAAAGAAAAAGGCCAAATTTGGTTAAGTGGTGAAATGGTGTGGTAAATAAGAAAAAACACTGATTAGGTTCAACATGGTTAACTAGTGGATAACATTTGGGTGCGGGAAACAGATAGAACGAGAAGAAAGGCTAAATCAAAAGGGTATCCTAAATGCCTTAATCATTTTCATACAACTTCACATGAATCTGGTCTAAACAAGCATGCTAATGACAAGTTCTAAATTGCACAAAACATCCGGCTCACTCGATAAGCATGTCAAAGAAATGAAATCTATAATAATAGGCTCAAATGCTCAAGTAACCGGAAGGAAATGGGTGCAAGTGTACAAATTTAGCATGATAGTATCACGTCTGTTTGTCGCGCCTCAAGTTATCTTTATTAAAAATTGGTTAGGCTTGATGTTTATTATAAATACATATACATATATGTACTTATAAAGGTTTATATATATATGTGTATAAACACAAGAGGACAAACAAGAACACGATATAATCCCTCCCCACACTTAAACGTCACATTGTCCCCAATGTGAAAATAGAAAGCGTTTACGAATTAGCAAACTATCGTGTGAAAAAGGAGAACAATACTCCCCTGGTGGTGATAACCTGAAAAACAAGTAGACCGCATGGAGCATCCATACCGGTGCTCGCCCGTTCCCTGCACTACCAACATTCTTGACAAAACCAAAACATATCAAATCCATTCATCATCACATTTATTCAAACCGAACAAACACTACTGAAATAAAATACTAAAAAGGAAATAGTACGAGTACATATAAAAATATAAGATGTCTTGGGTGCACGCACCCGAATAGTACAATACCAACAAAACATGAAATATAAACCACCACCACCACCACACCATGCTCTCATCACTCATCATCATCATCATCATCATCATCATCATGTCGGGTCCCAGATGAACCCGTTCCATCTCCTGGTGTCCTACACTTTTCACCCGGTCCAAAATCGTGTGGGGGATTACCAAAGTAGGTCGGGTGCACAACGTGTAGGTCAGTGAAGAGGTAATGCATGCTCTGAAACATGGTGTTAAAGTTCTCCCGCGTTTCATCTCTAAACGCGGTGAACTTGGCATAAAAGTCCTGTGGTGGCTGGTAGGGCTGCTGGTGGTGGTGGTAGTGCTGCTGCTGTTGTTGCTGTGGCTGTGGTCGAGCCGGTGGTAGTGGGTCCCAGAACTCCTGTTCGGGTCCCAGGCCTTTCAGCCTACATCTACCATTCAAGTACTCATGGATAATCTTCATGTTCCTGAGTACCTGCATATTAATCCGAGAACCACCCTCAACCCGAGTCAACGTACCCTTCGCTGCTCACAGGATCCCCAAATCCCTCGCTATGCCAGTCACGTACTCCACGCCGTATATCTGACTCTCCGGTTTCCGACCTGCTGTTGTGCTAAAGAAAGATGCCATCAGTGCAGCTAGGTTCACCCGTTCATTCTTTACCAAAGATTAGATAAATAGCAAATCCGGGGTTGGGTAGTTGGTTGAGTCGTCCTTCTTTCCAGCCGCGGTACCACAGAGAAACTTCTAAAACAATCTGAGCAATGGGTCACGAATCGTAGAAGCTTTTGAGCTTTGGGGCTCATAGTTGTCAAGCCTGGTTAGCTCTGTCCAAAAGGCATTCCTGTCGGCGACTTCTGGGAATCTGAACTTAGCTTCATTGAAGCTGTCGTCGAGTACCTCTTCATATGTGTAAATACCTAGGTGGACGCCTAGCTCGGCGACTGAAATGTCGTGCCAGAACCCACCCACACGAAACTGCACTCCCCATTTCCCTGTTTGCTTGAAATCCGGGTTTTCCTTTTTTTGGCCTTTGGTAGCGGCAGGAAGCGAAGAATTCAATTGTTAATTCTTCATAGACCGGCTCATTTATAGCAAGCAATCTTTCCATAGGATAGTCTAACAACTCCCTAAACCTATCTTCCTGATTCAACTCTTCAAGAGTGTCCCAACAGAGCCTGCGTGGTGTAGCGATTTCATGTCTTCTCGCGGATAGTTCATTAAGTTATTCTATACACGGGCGGTCCTTTTGGTTCTCAGCGTTGAATCTCAAGAATTTATGCACCATCTGCATTAAAATAAGCTTAAATATGTTAGACATAATCGAAGGAATAGGACCCGGACCCAAAAGATGCTTAAAAATACGACCAAATTTTGAACAGAGAGTTTGAGCGGCCGCTCACTGTGCCCAGCAAGCTAAAAATTTCGTCTGCAGCCTGTTTTTTCGATCCTGTGCACTAGCTTGCGTCCGTTTTGCAGTGTTTTCGCCAAATGCACTCAAAAGCGGCCATTCAAGCACTTGGTTTTTGAAAAATTATGTCACTTTGGTGATGGAATGACCGAACTTGCACACTTATGAAGTATTTAAACAAATTCAGAATTTTGAACACCTACGCACTATGATTTTGCAACATCATTTCAAATTCAAGTCATCTTGCGAAAGGCGTTTACAAACCAAATATTTATGAAGTATTATAGAACTCGGGGCTCGTTTGTTTAATTATGAAGAGCGCCCCAAAGTTCCATGAGTTTTGCTCATCTAAGCTACAATTAAAACACTACAATCTTAAAATTTGGGGCTTTGTTAAACCTTTTTGATGAAAACCCCAAGAATCAAGATAACTAACAACAATATACAACCTAGAACATGAGGAATTTGGGGATTTTTGAACATTTATGAAGAATCCCCAAAATTCATGAACAAACCTAAATTACACTAGGATTAACACTTGCATACAAGCAAAACATGATACTAATCTATCACTATGCTAAATTACACTAAGCATTAGGCTACAAATACCAAACAAATCTTGAAAATTTTCGGGTTTGTTTTAAACATTATGAAGAAAACCCAAAAACTCTAAGATTTGGACAATAATACACTCTAATCTATACTATCAAAGCAAATAATCCATCCAAGAACATTAGGGTTTGTTAAACATTATGAAGGGACCCAAAAAATTCAGAAAAGATTGCAAAAATCTACATAACATTACACTAGAACAAGAAAGATAACAAGAAAGAAGAAGATTCATACCTTGATTTGAGGATTTGAGGGTGGAATTGAAAGGTTTGTGTGGGTGTTTTGAGAAAGAAAAGTGCAGGATTTTTGGGTAAAAATGACATGAGCGGCCGGTTACATTGATTTTAGGGTTAATATGTTGCAACTTTAAAGTTAAATGCCAAAATTGCCCTTGAGAAACCTGACCAGACCCAATGAGCGGCCGCTCACTCTCCATGAGCGGCCGTTCAGAATTTTTTTTATATATATTTAAGGGTGAGCGGTCGTTCACTGCAAGCAGATCTGTTTTCTACTGTAGTTTCGCCTCCAAAAACGCCTGCACTTGTCCGTTTTGATACAAACAACCAACATACCTGTTTTGCGACACTTCATAGTAAAATAACACGGTTTTGAAGCGACTTTCCACACAATCATACGGCGCGAATCAATCCTGCAAAGACTAAAAACAAACTACAAAACTAGTTAAAAACTAAGCAAAGTAACTACAAATTACACTAAGTTATGAACATATATACCATTTGGCACGCCCATACACGCTGTGCTGGATTTATTAATGAGTCGCTAGCTAGACTCACCTCCCCACGCTTGTTTAGGCGCGCGGAGTGTGGAGTTCAAGTACCTCCACCGCCGGGTCAACCGGTCCATCAATGTAAACTTTCAAACGATGGCCGTTGACTTTGAAAGTCAATCCCTCTAAATTTTCGATCGATACAGTCCTGTAAGGATATACCTCTTTAACGGTGTACGGGCCTGTCCATCGGGATTTCAACATTCCCGGAAAGAGACGCATGCGAGAATTGTACAGCAAGACCAAGTCGCCTACCTGAAAATCTTTTCGGTGCTTCAGGCGACAGTCGTGCAACTTCTTGGTGCGTTCTTTATAAAGAATCGAGCTCTCATAGGCTTGCTGTCTAAGCTCCTCCAGCTCGTGGATTTGCAAGAAACGGGTCTCACCGCTAGTCTTCAGATCCATGTTGGCTGTCTTTAGAGCCCAGAATGCCCTATGCTCGAGCTCGACTGGAAGATGACATGCCTTCCCATAAACAAGCCTAAAGGGAGTTGTCCCGATAGGCGTCTAATATGCGGTCTGGAAGGCCCACAAAGCGTCATCTAATTTATCAGCCCAATCCTTGCGGTTTTGGTTTACCGACCGCTCAAGGATTCTTTTCAACCCCTGGTTCGTGACCTCCACCTGCCCGCTCGTCTATGGATTATACGGGGTGGATAACCTGTGGTGCACACCATAACGTGCCAACACTCTCTCAAGCTGCGCGTTGCAGAAATGTGTACCACGATCACTAATTAGTGCCTTTGGGGCACCAAACCAGGAGAATTGGCTGCGCACAAACCTCACAACTACTCGGGCATCATTCATGGGTAAGGATTGCGCCTCCGCCCACTTAGACATGTAGTCAACCGCCACGAGTATATATTTATTACCCCGTGAGGAGGGGAACGGTCCCATGAAGTCAATGCCCCAAACGTCAAAGACTTTAGAGACCTGTATCGGGTTCTCGGCATTTGGTCGCGTGCCGATATGTTCGTCGCACTCTGGCACGAATCACATGCACCGACCAAGATCTGAGCATCACGAAAGAGTGTGGGCCAATAAAGCCCGGAGTCTAACACTTTTTTAGCAGTGTAGTTTGCTCCGTGGTGACCTCCGGTGGGCCCTTCGTGACAATCCCTCATAATCTAGGCTGCCTCAACCCCAAACACGCAACGGCGAATCAACTGATCCGCCTCGACCCGGAACAAAAATGGGTCATCCCAGAAATAATGCTTTAGGTATGCAAAGAACTTCCTCTTTTGCTGATGCGACAATCCTTTGATAAGGATCCCGCACGCGAGGTAGTTCGCGAAATCTGCAAACCACAGTGACACATCATCAACCGACTCGATACTCATTAAGAACTCGTGTGGGAAGTTGTCATTGATTGTCTCCCACGCCGAATCCTCAGCATCCGCATGCTCTAGTCTAGATAGATGGTCAACAGCAACATTCAGGGCACCTTTCTTGTCCTGAATCTCTATATCGAACTCTTGCAGCAACAAGATCCACCTAATCAGGCGCGGTTTCGCGTCCTGTTTGCTAAATAGGTATCTAATTGCTGCATGATCCGTATAGACAATGGTCTTCGACAACACTAAATATGATCTAAACTTGTCGAATGCAAAGACTACAGCCAGAAGCTCCTTTTCAGTGGTGGTGTAATGCTCTTGAGCCTCATGTAGAGTCTTACTAGCGTAGTAGATCAGATGGAAGTGCTTGTCCTTCCGCTGCCCCAAGACCGCCCCAACTGCGAAATCACTTGCATCACACATGATCTCGAATGGCAGCGCCCAGTCAGGCGCCACCAAAATAGGGGCCTCCACAAGCAAACATTTCAGAAGGCCAAATGCCTTCAAACACTCAGCACCAAAGACAAATGGTGCTTCCTTCTCTAACAACCTGGTCATGGGATGGGCGATTTTTGAGAAGTCTTTGATGAATCGCCTGTAAAATCCCGCATAACCCAGGAAACTGCGGATTGCTCTGACAAAGGTGGGCAGTGGGAGTCTAGAAATGATATCCACCTTGGCCGGATCACCCTCCAACCTACTTTGGGAGACCTTATTCCCCAGGACTATTCCTTCCTTCACCATGAAGTGCCATTTTTCCTAGTTGAGCACAAGACTGGTCTCCTCGTATCTCTGTAACATCCGCTCCAAGTTCCCAAGACACTGATCAAACGAACTCCCGAAGAATGAAAAATCATCCATGAATACTTCTATGGAGTCCTCGATCATGTCTTGGAAAATTGCGACCATGCAACGCTGGAAGGTCGCTGGCGCATTGCACAACCCAAATGGCATACGCCTGTAGGCGAATGTGCCAAAAGGGCATGTGAAGGTCGTCTTATCCTGGTCCACAGGATCGATAGGGATCTGGAAATACCCAGAGAAACCATCATCGAAACAGTAATACAGCTTTCCCGACAGACGTTCCAACATCTGATCGATGAATGGAGGCGGGAAGTGATGCTTTCGGGTGGCGTCATTGAGCTTGCGGTAGTCAATGCAAACTCGCCATCCAGTGACGGTTCTCGTAGGAATTAGCTCATTCCTATCATTCGTAACCACCGTCATGCCACCCTTCTTGGGCACGACGTGTACTGGACTCACCCATACATAGGCTGAGATCGGATATATCAATCCTACATCTAACAATTTGATGACCTCAGACTTAACAACCTCCTGCATATTAGGGTTCAGACGCCTTTGGTGCTGCGCACAAGGCTTATGGACATCTTCCATCAAGATTTTATGAGTACAGAATGAGGGATTAATCCCCTTGATGTCCATGATCTTCCAGGCAATTGCCCGTTTATGAAGTTTTAGTACCCTGAGCAACTCGTTGTTTTCCTCTACAGACAATGAAGATGAAATGATAACAGGTAGACGACCCTCCTCGTCAAGAAATGCATACTTAAGGTGCGGTGGGAGCTCTTTCAGCTCCAAGGACGGTGGATCCTCCACAGATGATTTTGACTTCTCCTTTTCCTCTCGCTCAATCTCAACAAAATGCTCCGGACTCTGGGAACCATCATCACCGATCTGATAGACCGGCTGCTCAACTCTATGGCCCTCCTTCGCAATGCCATCTAGGTTCCCACACAACAGATGTGTGTCCGCAACATCCACCTCAAAAGTGCCATGAACATGAGAGCTGACACACTGGTCTACTATATCAAGATAGTATAGTGTATCATCATGACTCTCGGGATGGCGCATCGACCTCTGAATATCAAAAGTCACATGCTCATCATTTACTCGGAGTGTGATCTAGCCCGCAGCCACGTCAACAATCGTCCTAGCCGTGTTAAGAAAAGGACGCCCGAGAATCAGAGGCACTTTAGAGTCCTCATCCATACCTAGGATGACAAAATCCACAAGGAATACGAATTTGTCAATCTTGACAAGCATATTTTCAACAAACCCCCGTGGATACTTGATCGAGCGATCAGCCAAGCGAATACTCATCCTGGTGGGTGAAGGTTCACCCAGATCCAACTTCTCAAAAACCTTATAAGGCATAAGGTTTATGCTGGCACCCAAGTCTGCAAGTGCATTGCTGACAGTCATGTTTCCTATCAGACAAGGGATGGTAAAACTACCAGGATCTCCCATCTTCATGGGCAGTCTATTCTGCAGAATTGCAGAGCAGTTCTCATTCAATAATACACAGGACATGTCCTCAAGTTTTTGCTTAGTGGTGAGGATGTCCTTCAAGAATTTGGCATACTTAGGCATATGAGCCAAGGCCTCCACAAACAGAATGTTTATATGTAGCTGTTTGAACAACTCAAGAAATTTCCCGTACTAGGCGTCGAATTTCTGCTTCTTAAGTCTGCCAGGGTATGGAACTGGAGGAATGTAATCGGTGACTGGCTTTGGCAACTGTGCTGTACTTGCTAGGACTCGCCTAGTGTGCACCTCGTCCGAAGACTCAGTCTGGACCGTCTCAGTGATCGGCGGTGATGCCGATGTGTCTGGTCCCGTGGTTTTACCACTCCTAGTCATAATGGCATTCATATGTCCCCTCGGATTCGGCTCAGTGTTACCCAGAAGACCGCCCTGAGGCCTCTCAGATAACATCTTGGCCATCTGGCCAACCTGGTTCTCTATGGCCTACATCGAAGCCTTCTGGCTCCTCATCTGACCCTCCTGCATGCTGAAACGCTCCTCATGCTACTGGTAGCGTTTCTCAGTAATCTGATTAGTGCTGGTGGAATTGCTCAGGAGTTGAGACATCATTTCCTCTAACCTGGACGTACCTTGCTGGGCGTGCTGCTGGGAACTGCTCCCAGCGCCCTGGTTCTGGCACTGGTTCGGTCTCGGCTAGTAGGACTGGCCATGAGACTGGTATGGCTGGTTTTAGGACTGATGGGACTGCTGTGGTGTGGGGGCTCTCTGCTGGTATCCGAGCGGGTTCTGGTTAGACGAACCAGCTTTCCACCCGAAGTTCGGGTGATTTCACCAACCCGGATTGTATGTGTTACTATAGGGGTTATTTTGGGGTCTCATCTGATTACCCATGTAGTCCACTTCTTCGTGGCCTGTATACATAACACCCTGCGCACACGAGCCAGCCTCGTCAAATATCCCGCACTGTTCACACAAACATTGGGCCGGCGCTACATGTTGCTGAGATTTGTAGAATCTCGTAGCCAGGGCCTCTATCTGTGCAGAAATAGCCGTGTACTCATCCACAGCATGAACACCGGAACGGGCAGTCGAGGACCTTGATCTGTCACTCTGTCTTGACTTTGACTTTAGAGCCGCTTTCTCTATTATTCTCCATGCCTCATTGGGGGTCTGAGTTCCAAGATCTCCCCCAGCATACACATCTAAGCGCTCTTGCGAGTCATAGCCAAGTCCCTGATAAAAGGTTAGCACCATTTGTCTTTTTGGAAACCTGTGGTGCGGGAAAACAATCAACAAGTCCTTAAACCTCTCCCATGCCGCGTATAGTGATTCACCGTCATCCTGCCAAAAGGTCATGATGCGGTTCCTAAACTTCTGTGTTTTCTCCGGAGGAAAGTACTGATTCATGATTTGCTTAGACAACTCCGCCCATGTAGTGATAGAACTTGCGGGAAGCGACTGAAGCCAATTCCTGGCTTTGTCCCGCAAAGAGAATGGGAAGAGTCGTAAACGAATGGCATCGTCTGAGACATTCGTCATCTTAAAGGTGGCTAAAACCTCTAAGAAAGAATCAATGTGTCGGCCTGGATCCTCGTGCTCCAGGCCACCGAACTGCACCGAGTTTTGTATCATTTTAATGATACTCGATTTAATTTCAAAGTTCGTCACCACGACCGTGTGTCGGGCGATACTCGATGCAAGTCCGTCCCCTCTAGGACGGCCACTATCATTAAGCGGAATATCATCATCCACCATGATTATATCATTGTGGGCCTCCGAGTCCGACCCTTCGTTTTCAGCCGGATCCACCCTCGCCTCGTCTACCGGGACCTCAATAACAGGAGTAGAAATAAGAATATCAGAAACTAGACGCGACTTTTGAAGTCTAATCCTCTCGCTTCTCCTCAAGGCACACGGCTCCTCCTCTGAAAGATCACCAGAAGGCCCGGGGTTCGTGGACATCAACCTGCAATCAAAGAATAATACAGTTGCAGCAGGCGAATAGATGACAAACCCAAAAGGCGATAAAAGACAGAAAAATGAATAAATAAAATATAAAATCCATAAATACATACAGAAAAATACAGGAAAGCTATATACTCATAAAAACCAAATAAAAACCGAAAAATACAGGAAAAATACAAGAAACAATCCTATAACCATTGCAAATTATATGTGTGTTTGGCTCACGTCAAGTTTTTGGCGCCGTTGTCGGGGAACGAACCCGGGTCACCCGCGTGACAGGCGGGAATACTTACCACTATACTACAACCACCAAGACTAGCATAAAGTAGAGCATTTCACAACCTATTCCATTTTACCAACTTTGAACACAAATCTACTAAGATCGCCATTTTAACCAAAATAACTAGCAAAGATCATCAACCGTGTCAAAGATCAGTAACAACACCATTAAGCTTTTTAAACCCTTTTACGTGCCGATAAGCATTTATAATCATTATTCGACTGACATTAACCAAACCAATACTCGGTTACAGTTTCATGGTGTAAACTTATTAACAAGTTAACTAGTCTACTACCGATCGATTAAACGGACATTTTTTCAACATGTATCCGACTAACACAATCGATAATCATCAAAGTCATTCAAACACAATCACAAATCCAAAAACAATGAAACAAGGTTGCGCTATGATCATCAAGATTCAAACATGAAAGACACCAAATTCATACAAAACATGATTAACATACAAATGATTGTTCTTACTACTAAAGATTACTAGTTATTATCCGTAGACTATAATGTAATACATAAACATCACAATAAAACATACAAAATCAGATTTGACAAATTTATAAGTATAAGATCAAACCATAAAAATGCCTAATGTGAAGGATTGGATGATGATAGATGATCCGGATCAGTTCCCGAGCTCGTTCCTCGCCTTTATAGTAGTTCTTCAGCCCTGGAAATCGCCCCAAATCGACCAGAAAAGGTCCAACCCTTTTAACAGAAGCTTATGCTATGTTTTATACAGCCTGGGAAGAGTGAGCGGCCGCTCACTTTTTCAAAAGTCAAACAAGTGGGTCGTGTGCTGAGGTAGGCCTTCTAGAAGGTCTCCAAAAAGATCAGGCTGAGTAAGGGGCCGCTCACAGGACCCAGTGTCATGTTTGCGCGCCGAAATCTTCGTTTTCCTTCAGTTTTGCTTCCGGGACATCGTTTAAGACCTGAAATCGTAAAGATACCAAAATAAGTACCAATTCCTCATGTATAAGGTCAAAAACGTATAAAAATGGGAGTTAAAAGGGGACTTTTATATGCGTAGTTTAACGTATATCATCATGTCAGTCATGTGCTATCTTGGTATTTGAGTCATGGAATTTCAGACAATGTTTCGTTTTTAGACAATGTTGTGTTATTTTAATAATTTATGACACCGTTTATCTTTCTATGGTATCTATTTAATTTAAATCTTGTGTGTTGCTCGAAGCTTGTGCTTGAAAACCTTTCGAATCACATCCCCATGTTTCCGCCTAAGTGGGGTGTGACATGTACTCATATTAAAGATAAAAAGACGCTTAATTTTATAGTATAATTTTTTGACGTTTAAAAATGAGAGTGAAAATGGCATGTGACTTGTATGTGCACATTCTTTTGACAAAATTACCCTTCCCACTTGTTTATTCCTTGAACACGTGTAATTTTTTAGTGGCTTCTCACCCTTCTCATGTTTTTTAGCTTTTGTAGGATAACTCAACCCCATAAGAAAATAGAATTAAATGTGTATTACATAAAGTTATGTATATACTAGGTTATATCCTCGGATCTTCTCGGGATAGACAAATATTCTAAAGAGAAAAATTGTATATTAAAGAGAGAATGTATGTTTGGATGAGGTGTAAAGGCAGAAGCAATCATTGTAGGGCGTGATTAAGACAGGGGTCTTGAAGGTGTAGCATTTTTTATCAATAAAATATTAAATGGTTTTAATAAATGGAAATATAAAAAGAATTCCTTAAGAAAAGAAAAAATATAAACAACATTACTATCAATAAAATATTAAAGAAGTCCTTGTGGTTTCAGTGAAATTTCAATATCAGGTATTAAAATTTTATTGTAACATCTTAAGGTATTAACGTTCTAATTTGTATCAATGTCGGGTATTAGCACTAAACCCAGTTAACTTTTAATGGAACTAACCCTTACGTGAGTTACACGTGAGGGTATTATTGTCAATTCGGCCCCAAACTTTTAAATCCCCATAATATGATAAAAATAACTAAACCGTTCAATCACCGCCATAACCATTTCACCCTGTGAACCATTGCACCCTTCATCTTCTATACATACGATCGATCATCAAGTGATTAGTGCAAATATATTGATGACTTGGATGTTAAGACTGATAAGGGTCAAACTACATATGGGTCAAATACTTCTTAGTTGGGTCAACTACACTAGATGTTAAGACTGTTAGTATGTTAGTCTGCACTAGATGTTAAGGCTGATATGGGTCAAATTGCATATGGATCAAATACTTCTTAGTTGGGTCAACTGCTACTGATATGGGTCATATGTTAGTCTGTTAGTATGTTAAAATTGATATGGGTCAAATGCAATAGATGTTAAGACTGATATGGGTCAACTACTTTTAGTTAGTATGTTAGATGAATCTGTTAGTATGTTGTTAGTTATATGCTAAGACTGCACAAATTGGTCAAATGGATCTAAGACTGCACATATATGTTTAGACGGCATATATGCGTTCAAACTGCAGAAATGCGTCACAATCTTTTGTCAGTGTTAGTCCTGCCCAAGTGTTAGTCTAATGGGTCATCCATCTGCTGTAAATGGTATTTGACCCATTTGCACTATCATATTCACATTGCAATTTCACATAATACCTTTGACTAATCTAAGGTCAAATTGAACCAAATGCAATTTCATATGTCAAACTAAACCAAACAATACCATTAAATAACCTCTCAAAACATAACACTTCACTATATTGCCAAAGTTGAGAGTACATTACATAACTTGCATATCCAACTATTTACATAACTAATTAATTGGAAAAAACACAAAAACAAAAGCAAAACGCACAAACAAAATCTAACTAATTATCACACACTTATTCCTATTTCGAACAACCTTCTGGTGATTGTTTTTCATCTCTATTGATTTCAACTGATACATTCGGACTTCATCTTTCAAATCCCTAACATGTACTTCAAGCACATTCTTGGAATTCAGTAGGTCTGTAATGACTTGGCTGCACTGATTACACGATGGAGGTTTAACCTAGGCAAAGAATTTGCATGTAGAACACTGTATAAAAAGAAGCCTCTTAATAAATACCAATTTAGGGCAAAAATTAGGGCTTAAATACTTACGAATTTAGGGCAGGTGTAAAACTGACGTCCGGGTTTGCTTTCAGTCCATGAGGTCTTGATCGTTGCTTGCCTACCACATTTGCAAAGAACCATCATTGGGGTTTTGATCTGAGGTTTTGATGGTTTTTGAGTTGAGTATTGATGCAGATGATGATGAAGATGGTTCAAGAGGTTATATTATGGGGTTTTAAAAGTTTGCGTTGAATTGGCAATAATACCCTCACGTGTAACTCACGTGAGGGTTAAGTCCGTTAAAAGTTAACTGAGTTTAGTGCTAATACCCGAGATTGATACAAATTAGAACGTTAATACCTTAAGATTTTACAATAAAAGCTTAGTACCTGACATTGAAATTTCATTGAAACCACAAGGACCAACGGTGTAATTTTTTCTTAAGAAAATAAATATTAAATAAACAAGAGATAAATGTGAAATTATGATGTAATAGTAATATTTTATATGAGAGAGAATAAGATAATCTTAATATTTTTATTTATTATACAGTAAATTAATAATAAAAAAAATATAAATTAATAAATACTGGGTTATTTATGACATAAAGTTTTTAAGAAAATTTAAGGGTGGGACATTTCAATAAGTATGATTGGTAATAAAAAAAAAACAACCAATAATTCAAATACCACTAATATTCTTTATACACAACATTCGTTGTGTTATTTGTAACATTGTGATTGTTTTATGGTATAAACAACTTTACACCATTAACAAATATAAATATGATAATTAACAAAATACACAACTAGTTAATATATCTCTAAATATTACCTCATCTTTGTAAATTTTGACCCAATTTCTCCATGTGGCTCGAGACATTAAGACGCTTTTAATTAACTAGGACATCAAGACGTTTGAAATTAAGTACCCTACGAACAGTGGCGAATTCAGGACGGATTTTCAGAAGGTTCCTTTCATAGATTTTCACTATTTTTTTAAAATTTTCAACTAATTTTTTCAATTTTTCGAAACCGGGGGGGAGGGGGGGTTCCTGTGAACCCCCTGGGTCCGCCCTGCCTAAGAAGAACAATGAGGTTTTAACCACAAATAAAGTAAATGACATGACAAAATGTCGTTTATAAGTAACGACAATCAAAAATAGTTTGAAATGAAAGGGTCAAACTCGTCATTAAAAGTATATTTTGATGCATAAAACCTCTTGTTAAATCGGGTAAAACAGGGATAGTTTAGTCTTTTTACCTAGTTATTTTAAAAATTATCAAAAATAAAACAAATTTAGTTTAGAAAAATAATTATAATTATATATAAAAACAAAATTATCTCACCCCCCAACACAGGTATCAACTATTTCATGTTTTTCATTACATACATTTTGAGAACTGATCAACACATAACAATAAGGGGTGCCTCTTGGGGTCCCCAACACAGATACCGGCTTAAACCGCCACCAACCCCTTGGGTAAGGCGTGTGGGTTATTTCTTCGAGTAGATGAAGCCGTGTGAACCATCTCATTTTTTAATGTCAGTAAAAGATCATATGACCGTTGAAGGCAACCGTTTGGGGTAAAAAAAAATAAAATATATATTCTAAAGGTAAATAACCTATACATAGAATCCTCTCTCAAATCATTTTTCACCACTAAATTTACAAAACAATTCATACTCACAAAAAAAAAACCAAATATTCTTAAAAATTGTCATTCATAGTCAAACAAAAATCAATTGTTGGTTCAAGCAAAATATCTACCAAATCCCGAGGATGTGGTTCGGGTACATGAGGGGCGGTTTAAACACATGAGGGAGCAGTTCGAAAACACGAGGAGTGGGTTCAAACACACGAGGACCCTTTTCGAACACACAAGGCAACGGTTTGATGTCTGGTGGTGACGGGTATAAACCTTATCTTAAACAACCACAACCATGCCAGCCAAAAAATTTTTTGCCCAACAATTCCCAAGACAATTTGTCACGCAACCTAATTCTCCTACAACAGTTGCACTCGGACGACTCGATTTCTCTCAAGAAGCTTTGTCTTTACTCAAGCTGTTTGGTACGTAATGGAGCCCACGTGAGAATGTGGAATGACCACTCTCAGTTTGTGAAAACTTTGATGATTTAGATCGTATTCCATAAACACAATTTTAAAATAATTTGAAATAAATGCACGTTCAAGATGAGGAGTATGAAGAAAAAGATGAATCGAAAGCAAACAAAATTCAATAAAGGAGCTGATCACCAAAAGTGGATAATCGAGGAAGAAGTAGCTTTAGTTAAAACATACGTTCATTGCTCTACAGACAAAAGAAAAAACATTAAAAGGATAGTTTGTGGAAGATTGTTCTTAAACACTTCAATTGGCCCTATGATCATCTTCGTGGTCGGATGAGGGAAATTGCTATACAACATCGTGAAATAGTGACCGACAGATGAACCAAATAAATGAAGTTTTTTACCTTACGTTTTTCTACTTTTTTTTTAGTTTTTTTAGTTTGAATTATGTATTATTTTAATTTTTAATGCAAGTATAGCTTAGTTATTTTTAATTGTTGAAATTATCTTTTATATAAAAAATCAAAACTGGGAGTATTTGTTGGGAATTTCGAACAATAAAAATCGATCTAAAATGTGCTAAGGTTTAGGAGCGGATCTTGTATGGATAGTGGATACTTATATATAGTTTAAACGTAGAAAGTTTAAATTATTAGATGTAATTATCATGTCCTAGAATATTAATTAATTAGCATATAATTGTCTAGAATCCAATATGTGTTATGTTAGGATGTGTATTAGATAATGAAGGGATATGGTCCAAATCATGGCGCGGATAAGACCTTAACCCATAAGAATATCAACTCCAAAGCCTTCGCGGAGCAATAGCTGCGCGGACACCAATTCCGCGGGAAGAAACCATCTAGATGACGTCATCCGCATAATGGAATCTCTTGGCGTGCACATACGCGCTGGATAATGAGGAAACATTGTATTCAAGTACAAATGCATACGAACATTCCTAATTCTGAATGATCCGGTCAGAATCAGGGCGCATGCAGCGCCAATTGGATGACAACACGTGTCAGGAGTGGTCCAACAACCCTGACTGTCAACAACGACGTGACAGCCTCCATGCTTCCACCATGTTGTGTACAGTACGCATGTCCACCTGCCACTCATCAGACGTCGCATCAGGCTCCACCCGAAGGTCAAACCATGTCGTGTCAGGAAAGTACCCGCCAGTATCCAATCACAACGTGCCACATGGATCTTTAACAAGGCGATACACTCTTTCTCTCACTTCAGCATTAATTACCACGTGCTCTTGTACTAACTTTATGGGCCGAAGGGAGGCATGCCCTTAACCCGGGACCAAGACTATCGTCGTGGTTAAGGGTTAGTGATGTTTAGCCCATACATGCTCTATATAAAGGAGGTCACCCCTTCCTTGTATAGACATGTTATGTTGCTCTTAGCAAGCCAACACGATTTTTGTGTCTGTACGTTGGAGTCATAGGACTACCTAGCAGTCGCCTCCCTGCGTACGTCCCTCTCATTCTCTTCTTGTAGGTTCGGTTCGTGTCACGAGTGTGTGTAAAGGATTATACCCTGCAGCAACCACGAGTTCAACACCGTAATCAACTCGGTTGAGGTAATTATAACTCGTTTTTTCAGAGATAATTATTATGTAATCAATTAATAGGAATCCTAGTTATAGTCTAACGCGATAGGTTAGCTATATATACCATGTTAATTGGTAGGTATTTGTATGAAGTTTTGAGTTAGTTTCTTCATCAATAAAACTTGTGAGAGTTAGCCATAGTTTTACGCTCGTTATCATCGATCGGGGCTTGAGTATCTACGTACATCGTAAAAACCGTTACATACCCATCATACAAAACTGAAATCACAACAAAATAGATATGAATAATGAGCAAAGTTTCTGAAACAAATGTACATGCATAAATGCATATAAAGAACATAATGATTAACAACTCATAAACTTCACAAACCATATGTGTTACAAATTGTTTGAAATTAGTTATTGGTTGATTAAATTGTACATGGTGTTACCATATTTTCAAAGTAACTTCTAAACAGGATCAACCGAAACATGACAGGATATTAAGTTTGTTCTAGTTAGTTTAATTTCTTAGACACGTATAAATACATGGTTGGGGTTCACCAACGCGATTGACACCCATGTTTAAATATACGTATCACACAAAATATTTAATGATATGAATAATTGATGTGTACAAATTTATGTATCATGTACAAACTTTAGTCGTCGGTGGTGGAGTTAACATAAATATTTTGATAAACTGAGTCATCTGTGATTTCTGAAAAAGGTATCTGCTTTAAAAATATGTACATAAGCCAGCTTACATGTTTAACTTGCCTGCAGAATAAAACATTAACAAAGTAACATTGAAACCAATGATCTCAAAATTTCTCACTCTTATTCCTTGCGTCTTGAGTGCACCTGGAACGTCGTCAATAACATTTTCGACCCCTGTTCCATAATCCATTCCTTCAGCAGATGTGTTCTCCATAACCAGATGAGGCACAAAGTCAACCAAGCATGAATATGATATGTTTACCTTGAGTTGACTTGATGAAATATAAAAACTAACAGCATACTCATTTCTTAAAACTTTTGTTAGATCCATATACAATAGATTAATAATATGATATATTATTAATTGAAATTACTGTAGAGAATATATGATTATAATTAAAAGTTAACTTCAAGAACCAGTGGGATATTCATATTCTATTGGAAGCATGGTGGATGCTAGGAGAGTGTTTGATCATATGTTTTACAAAAAATATGGATACTTTGTATTTGATCATAAATGGTTATGTAGTAAATGTTAAGTTGGAAATGTTTTATTGAATGGTCCGTTCTGACCCGGACCAAAATAACCCTTTCTTAAATTGGCCTGTTGTGACCCGGCTCGTTATGACCTGAACCCGTACTGACCTGGCATGCCACCCAACCACATCACTGTTTCTTCTTAAAAGAATGCCAATTAAATTATGTTGTAAACTAGACTTACTCCACTCAGTTATGTTGTGTGACAATCTATAATGCAATTCCATGTTTTCTATTAATATTGTAACCATTAACATGGCCTTTATTATTATCATTTCCATCAAATTTCTATGGCTATCGCCTTTGAAAGTCATAGAAAATTTTCATTTGGATTGCCTTTGGATTTCTTTTGTTGTTTCTTTAACATCACCTTTGGGGCAAGACTGTACTTATATGAGTGTAGAAGAATAGTTGTGATCAAAAGTCCTCTTCATCATCACTAATAAACTATATTTATGTTGTAAACTAGACTTACTCCACTCAAAGGTTGATGACACAATTTGATTTTAATTAAACACAACTTATTTTCGAATTTTCATCAATTGCCTCATCATGGTTTCCGTTACTGATCTCAGCTTCGAAATTTTGTAAGGTTTTTAATATCTAGATTGCGTTTGTTTATCTCCACTGATGATAATTTGATATTCACTACACTAATACCACTGATATTAGCAAATGAACTTTGAATGGGTCGACCCAAAACATGACACGTATTAAGTGTCCGTGTGATTTTGATTAATTTCTTGGACACGAATAAATACATGGTTCGGGGCTCTGTGGCACGATTTACAGCCCTATTTATAGCTCATGTCTCACAAAATATTTGATGATATGGATATAATAGATGTGTACATGGAAGTGTCTCGTACAAACTTTAGAAGAAAAACCACACAGGTTACCATGTTGAACCAAACATTCTATATGGATCGACTTATACTATAAACCAACAATCTGGATATGGTCAAAAACATCACACGAAACACACACCCTCAGTTACTCATCTAAAACCAAATGCGTGTACCTTCATACGGTCCTTGTCATAACGTTTTGGGTCTTTAGCCTGTTTAATTTCACCAAAAGTCTCCTTAAGGTGCTTAATCTCACCAACCAACTGTTTTTCACCTTCTGAAAGAAATGCTCCATGTTGTATCGTCTCTTCCATATTGAATATCTGCATCAAAAACATATACTTAAAAATATGCCTGCCGCTTACATGTATAAGAGAATGAAATGAAGCATACCATGTCATCGATATTCCTTACACTCTTCCACCAGTTGATGACATCCTGCACAGAGTCTATTTCCCCCGTCTTTAAGCCAACCAACCGCCTTGCATGCGTCTCCAGATTTTCCGCAAGTTCATCAGCCAATTCAAAGGCGTTCTTCTTTCTCGAAAGTGCATAGTTATATGCTTTGATAGAATTCTGCCCCTTGTTATGCATATTATGACTTGGTTTAACATAGGATGATGAACATGATTGATTATTGAGTATGCACAAACAATTGTGCAGGGACTCGCAAGATAAGAGAACAGAGGGTGGGACTTTGAATCACACAAAGATAATATTCCATACCAATGATATGATACATAGGATGGCTATTTATAGCCTTACAATAAACGGTTAATTAACTAACTTATTAACCGACATATACAAACCGACATGTCCCTGTTTTGGCGCCTTTTATTTCTGCGGTTTGACTTTTTTCGTTGACTTTTGATTTCTTGATTAATTTTCATTCTAACATTCACTCCCCTAATCAAGAAATCATAATTCATTTACTCTGTTCATTGTTCATCCTTCTTGTATGCAGTCTTGTTCTTCTTCTTTCGATCATCTTTTTCTTTTTGAACCATTTCTTAAACCTTCTATCTTTGATGATGATCGGATATTAAACTTTGAGAAATTGATGTTAAAAGGATTATCACAATCCTTAACCTTCACGGTTTCTGCCATCTTGGCCTTTCTTCTATGATCATCACGATCGGACAAACAACTAGGAATTAACGTGCACTCGTCTTCTTTTCCTATTGTATCAACATCTTCTGAGATTAACGGTGCCTTCCTCTACACTCGTCTTCTGTCTCCACACAATAAACATCTTCTGATTTCTCTAATATCGAATAAATTACGGTTCTTGATCGAAACTTTTGTTGTTTTCTGCCTTGCCGGAACCCTCGCCGGAAAACGGTTTCACACCGTTTTGTTTATAAAACCTGTTATGGCCTTCTTGACTGCGTTTTTTCTGATCATTTGATGATAATAACCAAGTCTGAATTGAACAAACACTCACTGTTGTTTGATTTCTTTTCTGGATGAACTTCCGATTCATTTTTGCAAAAACAGGGGACTTTCACAGGTCTCGTTCTTCGTCTTCCCAGGATCTCTTAACCGTGTGCTCTGATGCCATGATAGAATTCTGCCCCTTGTTATGCATATTATGACTTGGTTTAACATAGGATGATGAACATGATTGATTATTGAGTATGCACAAACAATTGTGCAGGGACTCGCAAGATAAGAGAACAGAGGGTGGGACTTTGAATCACACAAAGATAATATTCCACACCAATAATATGATACATAGGATGGCTATTTATAGCCTTACAATAAACGGTTAATTAACTAACTTATTAACCGACATATACAAACCGACATGTCTCTGTTTTGGCGCCTTTTATTTCCGTGGTTTGACTTTTTTCGTTGACTTTTGATTTCTTGATTAATTTTCATTCTAACATGCTTTAGTATAGGCTTCCAGAGTTGTCTGCAGAAGAAAACATTATGCTAATAACATTGAGTAATCAACAATTTCCGGATTTCTCACCTTTATTCCTTCCATCTCCTCTCGGACTGCATCTTGAAGGTGTGTCTTCTCGTCACTAACTTTTTCGACCTCACTTGCACAATCTATACCTTCAGAAGTCGGTGGTCCACTAAAAATACTGTGATCACTGAAGACGAAATTCGGAACATTGGCCATTGGCCACACCGCTTCACCAGACGGTTTTGGGGCGGTGTTAGCTAGAGTAGGCACCATTGGTTTCACTGCTCCAACAGCCGGTGTGTCGGTGTGAAGCGTTAATATCGTGATCATCGAAGATGAAGACAAAGTTGGATTCAAAATCTGGAAATCTACATGCAAAACAATTCATTTATAAACATGTTTAATTCATTTTCATACACCCGTGTTCTTAATAACACAACATGTACCACGATGCTTTAACAATTGCTTTAGCTTTTGAAGCCTTAAGTGTTATGGAGTCCAGTTCCTCCCTCAAAATCTGTACATAATGATGATATTCTTAAGATAGCAACACCGATCCATGGAAGTCGGCTAAAGCTTCATTATGTATAAGTAGACTAGGTAGTTTGTTTAATTAGTAGTTGTTGTATAAATACTTGGCTTATTTGGGTCATTCTTTGTGATCAGTTTAATTAATATAAGTATCACACCAAGTTTGTGCAAGTTCTGCGTATGTTCCATAAACGAGAAACAGAAGAACAGTTTCTGAACTCGTAAACCAGGTTAATAGATATGAATGGTGAACTGTCAGGTAGTAGACATGGTATGGAATTGGTACTCAGGCTGCTACGGTTGGTTCGTTGGAATTAAAATCTGATTTTTATTCCTAGCCTATTTGGTTTGCAAAATGTAGTGGAATAGGCATCTGAATTCCAACAATAAGGTTAAAAAAAATAATTGAATTGAAATTTCTTCATGTAACGAAATTCAACATTCCTTTCACGAATTCAACCAAACGAGTTGGAATCTACAACGCTCTTGTAGCTGCCGACCCACCAACCACCACCAACCCAAACGAATCATAAATTCCAATTCATATGACAAATTCCAGTTCCTTCATAAACATCACACTAACCAAACACACCCTCAATTTCTCATCAAAAACTGAATGTGCGTACCTCCATATGTTCCTCATCATAATGTTTCGGGTCCTTATACTGTTGAATTTCACCAAAGGTCTTCTTAAGCTGTTTAATCTCTTGAACCAACTGGTTTTCATCTTCTGAAAGCAATGTTCCATGTTGTATCCTCCGCTCCACATTGAATATCTGCTTCAAAAACATATACTTAAAGCCTGCCAGTTTACATATTTAAGAGAAAGAAGTGCAGCGTACCCTATCATCAAGATTCCTTGCGTCTTTCCATTTGTTGATAACATCCTGCACACATTCTATTTCCCACCACTTAAAATCAACCAAATTCCTTGCATTTGTGGCCTCCGTATTCACTATAACATCAGCCACTACAAGGGAGCGCAGCTCTGCCCACACTGCTGCATCATATGCATTCATATAGGCTTCCAAACTTCCCTGCGGAAGAAAACATTAAGCAAAAAAACAATGGGAAATCAATGATTCATAATTTCACACCTTTATTCCTTGGATCTTCACTCGAATTGTATCTCGAAGCCGTGTCTTCTCATCACAAACATTTTCATCCCCAGTTGCACATTCTATACCTTCAGCAGCAAATAGTTGTCCACCATAAATATTGTGATCAGTGTAGACGGAAGTTGGAGTAGGCACCATTGGGCTCACGGCTCCAGCAGACGATGGTCCAACATAAATATTGTGATCACCATAGATGTAAGTTGGAGTATGCACCATTGGCCTCATGGCTCCAGCAGTCGGTGCTGGAGCATAAATATTGTGATCATTGTTAAAGGAAGTTGGAGTAGGACCCATTGCCTCACATCTTCACGAGACGGTGGTTGACCAAAAGTATTGTGATCGCCAACAAACCCACCCACCCTCAGTTCCTCAACATCATCTCCAGGGTCTTTAATCTTTCGAATATCATCAAGACACATCTTAATAAACCCATGAAGGATTTGTTTCTCATCTTCCGAAGGCAAATGATCTTTGCATATGCTATGCTCCACATCGACTATGTCAACAGAGTCTATTGCCGTCTCCTCCATTTTTCTTGCATTATATAACTCTTTATAGGCTTCCAACGTCGCATATCCCACTTCAGTATATAGCTCAATATAGGCTCTCAACCTTGCCTGCAGAAGAAAATATTAAGCAAATAACATTGGAAATCAATGATGTCAAAATTTCTCACCTTCTCGTCAATAACATTTTCTACCCCTGTTCCAAAATCCATACCTTTAGCGGATCTGTTCTCTATAACCAGATGAGGCACAAATTCAACCAAGTATAAATATTATTATGTTCACCTTGAGTTGACTTGATGAAAAATATAAAATAACAGAATACCCATTTTTAAATCTTTTATTAGATCCAAGCGTATGCCCAAACACATAAGAATTGAATGGGTCATACATAAACCTACTATAATTTCATAATGATAAATCGGTAAGTAATGTTTTTAAGGGTCAAGCTATTCTACACAGTGTAACAAAAATGAGAAGGGTGAGAAGGATAAAAAACACAATAGATCTTAAATGTGACATAATGAGTCGCAAAATATAACACAATGGCAAAAAGTATAACATAGTTCCGAAGAAAAAAAAACACAATGAATCGTAAAAATGACACAATGATGAAAATAAGAAAAAGACACAATGTTACATAAAAGACACAATGATATAACGTAAATTCTTAAAACTACAAGCTAAAAATGCCCTGTAAAGTTGGAATTCAAATTCCAATTCCATTCATTCAATTCATGCGAACCAAACGCATCCTTTAGAGTATAACTCGGCCACATTGAATTTCCTACTGGCCCCTGCATATTTTATTTAAAGTTTTACCGGCAAAGTTGAACCACTCTTCAAAACATTCATGTTTTTTGAAAATAAAATGTTTTACTTTAGTGTTGTTAGGCTGGGATAAAGCAAAACGAAAAAAATGTTTTGCATAAACTTAAAAATTTTCGCATCCCATATGCTGATACTAAGCCCATCCATAACCAACATCTTGCCGCAACGCGCGGGTTAACGTCAACTCGTTTATTATATAATTAGAGTCATTGTTTGATTAAATTGTTTTTTAATTGTTAGTGACCCTCACGGTGTTACCATATTTTCAAATTAACTTATAAACATGTCGACTGAAACATGACAGGATATTAATTTCTTGTACAAATTTAGAAGAAAAACCACACAGGTTGCCTTTTGAACCAAACATTTAACATGGATTGTTCAAACTGATTTTGAGAAAGCACATGTGCTTCACAGCATCAACAGACTGGGGTGGAGCATAAGTGTTGTGATAACCTTAGATGGAAGTTGGAGTAGGTCCTGCTGGCCACGCGGCTCCAGCATTCGGCGGTGCAGCATAAATATTGTCATCACCATAGACAGGAGTTGGACTAGGAGCCATTGGCCTCAAGGCTCCTGCAGTCGGTGGTGGAGCATAAATATTGTTATCATCGTATACGGGAGCTGGACTAGGCACCATTGGCCTCATGGCTCCTGCAGTCGGTGGAAGAGCACAAATATTGTGATCACCATAGACGGGAGCTGGAGTACACACCATTGGCCTCATAGTTCCAATAGTTGGCGGCGGAGCATAAATATTGTGATCATTGTAGACGGGAGCTGGAGTAGACACCATTGGCCTCACAGATCTAATAGTCGGTGGTGGAGCATAGTTATTGTGACGATGGTCAGGAGCTGGAGTACGCACCATTGGCATTACAACTCCCACAGTCTGTGGAGGAGCATAAATGTTGTGATCACTGCTGACGGAAGTTGGAGTAGGTACCATTCGCATCACCGCTCTAGAAGTTAATAGTGAAGCATAAATAATGTGATCATTGTAGCTGTTAGTTGGGGTAGGCAACATTGTTCTCAAAGCTCCAATAGTCAATGGTAGAGCATAAATATTATTATCACCATAAATGGAAGTTGGAGCAAGCACCATTTGCCACATAGCTTCAAGAGTCAGTAGTGAACCATAACTATTGTGATTTCTATGCCAAGGTTGGGAAATTATCATTTGCCTCACAGCTTCACGAGACGGTGGTTGGCCATAAGTATTGTGATCACCATTGGCAGAAGGTTGAGAAAGCAGCATTTCACTTACAGGCTCTGGTGGCAATGGCCAAATGCGAGGAGGAACGGGAGGTGGTTTGAAGTTGGAACTTGAATATGGAAATCTACAAGCCAAATAATTCATTTATTAACATTTATTCATATTCCTACACCGGTGGTCTTAATAACAAAACACTACCTCATTCCTTTGACAACCGCATCAGCTTTTAGAGCTGTATGTTCTAAGGAGTTTAGTTCCTCCCTCAAAGTCTGTATACAATGAGGATATAAGAGTTAACACTTAACAGGCAGGTAGTACACATGGAATGGAATCGGTACTCAATTAAGGTGCGGATAGTTTGTTGGAATTCAAAATCTGAATTTCATTCTTAACCTATTTGCTATCCAGAAAGGGGTGGTGGCGCAGCTTGTTGCCCGCTTGCCTGCTATCTTGATGTAATTCTTGCAGTTGTGAAATATATTACGTTAAAAAAATAAGGATACAACATATTTGGTTGACAAAGCAATTTAGGAATTCAACCAAATGAATCATAAATTCGAATTCAAATGACAAATGCCAACCCCATAAAAAATTAAACGAACCAAATGCACCCCCAGTTTTTCATCTAAAATCGAATGGTCGTACCTCCATATGTAGGAACATATAAATATGCTTAGCTGATTGACCATCATCAAGACGAATCTGCTTAGCTAGAAAAAGGAACAGTTTTTCATCATCTGAAAGCAATGTTCCATGTTATATCTTATGCTCCATATTGAATATCTGCTTAAAAAATATGTACATCTTCCACCTGTTAACAACCTGTAGAGAGTCTATGTCATCCCTCTTTAACATTACCAACCTCGCTGCCACCGTCTGTTCCATTTTTGTTGCATTATATGCCTTAATATAGGCTTTCAAACTTGCCTGTGGAACAAAACATCAAGCACATAACCATAGGAAATCAACAATTTCAAAAGTTCTCACCTTTATTCCTTCGATCTCCACTACGAATGCATCTTGAATGTGTGTCTTCCACCTGTTGACAACCGGCAAAGAGTCTATGTTGTCACTCTTCGCCATTACCAACATCGTTGCCTCTATCTGCTCTATTTTTTCTGGATTATATGCCTTAGCTTTCAAACTTGCCTGAACCACCCGGAATTCATCTTCAATGTGTGTCTTCTCGTCAGATGCGTTCTCCATAACCAGATGAGGCACAAATTCAACCAAGTATGAATTTGATTTTGTTTACATTAAGTTGACTTGATGAAAAATATAAAATAACAGCATACCCATTTCTTAAACATTTGCCAGATCCAAATATATTCTGAAATAAAATATAATAATTGATTAATCAGTAGTTTATGTTTTTAATAGAGAGAAAGGAGGTTCATAGTCATTGATAATTCCCCTAACTTAATTAAGGGCCGAAAGTACTATCATTAACGACCTAACTAAGTTGTTAACGAAAATTAACAACTGGCCGGAAGCGTGTCTTCGGGCACTTCCTAGACATTTGAACAAATGGCCGGAAGCGTGTCTTCGGGCACTTCCTAGACATTTGTCGGATCATAGGCCGCTGATCTTATCGTTGGTCAACGAAAATTATGGGTCTCGTCCGTTTAGATGGTTCAATTCGTGGCTATTGAGAGAGGGTTGTGATTCTTTAGTGGCTAGTACGTTAATTAACTTTGAAGGGGTTGGGGCGGCAGATTCTATGTTAACAGCCAAGCTGAGATTTCTCAAGCAGGTCCTTAAAGATTGGAAGAGGGGTTTGGATCTTAAAGAAGGAGAGGCTCTTCAGGCTCTGAAAACTGACTTGGAAAAACTCGAGTCAGAAATGGAGTCTAGGGAGCTTCTTGAGGATGAAGAATGGATATGGTTGGAATGCAAGAAGGGTATAGAGGAGAGTGAGTTTTTGCATGCTAAAGATCTTTTACAGAAGTCTCGAGTTAATTGGGCGAAACAAGGGGATGACAATACGGCCTATTTTCATAGTATTATCAACGGTCGGAAGGCCTCTAATGCTATTCAAGGCCTTTTGGTAGATGGTAATTGGGTGACAAAACCAAGCTTAGTTAAAAAAGAGGTGTTGAGGTTCTTTAGTAACCATTTTAAAGAAAAGGTTCCAAATAGACCAAGTTTTGTTAGTGATGAGTTTAAAAGTATTCCAGCCAACTTGGTAGCCGGTCTTATTGCGCCTTTTTCTAAAGAAGAAGTCAAACACGCGGTCTTTGAATGTGGTAAGGATAAAGCCCCGGGCCCGGATGGGTTTAATTTTAATTTCGTTCGGCATTTTTGGCATATTTTGGAAGAGGACTTCATGAACATTTTAATCGAATTTCACGAGAAGGGCACTATCAGTAGAGGTTGCGGTTCCTCCTTTATTACTCTTATTCCAAAAGTTAAGAATCCTCTTGATTTAAAGGATTTTCGCCCGATCACCTTGGTGGGAATAATTAACAAGACTATCTCTAAAGTTTTGTCGATTAGGCTCAAAAAGGTTATCGGTTTTATTATTTCGGAGAACCAATCCGGTTTTCTTAGCGAGAGGAATATTCTTGATGGCCCTCTCATGGTGAATGAGATTTATTCGTGGTGTAAAAGGAGGTCCAAAAATGTCTTTTTCATGAAGATTGATTTTGAAAAGGCGTATGACAACGTGAATTGGGCTTTTCTTGTTTCTATCTTGGAGCAAATGGGTTTTCCGCCTAAGTGGATTTTGTGGATTAAAGGTATTTTATCCTCAGCGAGATCGTCGGTTCTTGTAAATGGATCTCCAACTTTTGAATTCCAATGCTTTAAAGGTCTTCGCCAAGGTGATCCAATATCGCCCTTTCTCTTCTTAATAGTCATGGAGGCGCTTACTTGTATGTTTAATAAAGCCATTAAGCTAGGTGCTTTCGAAGGGGTCTCTTTTGATAAGAAAAGTCCGATTATTTCCCATATGTTTTTTGCGGATGATGCACTTCTAATGGGTAATTGGTCGAGGACAAACATCTTAACGGCTGCCAGGATTTTAAGAATTTTTTATCTTTGCTCGGGGCTAAAGATAAATATTAACAAGTCTTTTATTTACGGTGTGGGGTCTAATAGCGAAGATGTCTCGGCTCTTGCAGATGAGGTGGGGTGCCGAGTAGGGACTTTTCCCTTTGATTATTTGGGGGTGATGGTAGGGGCTAATATGAATCGTATTAATAATTGGCGGAAGATAGTAGATGTTTTTGAGTCTAGACTTTCTTCTTGGAAAGCTAGACTTTTGTCTATAGGGGGTCGTCTTACGCTGCTAAAATCCGTCCTTCAAAGTCTTCCGGTTTATTATTTCTCCCTCTATAAGGCCCCGGTTGGTGTCATCAAAAAGCTCGAAACACTCATGAAGCGCTTTTTGTGGTCCTCTTCTTCCGAAAAAAATAGAATTCATTGGGTAGCGTGGGATACGGTTTGTTGTGATAAGAGTAAAGGGGGGTTGGGGGTTAGTCGTTTGGTAGATGTAAATAACGCCTTGCTCTCAAAATGGGCGTGGCGTTTCAAGGTAGAGGAAGAGACCATGTGGAAAGACATTATTTCCAGGTGTCACAGGGGTCGCTCCAGGTGGACAGGTTTGCCTCGGGTCTCAGGCGCCGGAGGTTGCTGGGCGGCGATTGTTAACAATTGTGAAAAATTAAAGTGTGGGGACATTCCTTTCCTTGACCTGTTTAAAGGAAAAGTCGGCAATGTTAAAAACATCAGATTTTGGGAGGATGTCTGGCTTAGCGATGTTCCGCTTAAGAGCAAATTTCCTCTGCTGTATGGTATTTCTGTGGCTAAAAGAGCGGTTATCCAGGGGTGCAGGAAGTTTGATAATTGGGCTGTTATTGATTACACTCGTCCTCTGGGGTTCGCTCAGGTTCAAGAGTGGTGTGAGCTCTCCTCATTGCTGGATCGGGTTTCGCTTTCTGAAGAAAAGGATTCATGGGAGTGGGCTGGATCTTCATGCTTTTTTGTCGCTGATGTCAAGCATAAGCTGCATGATGGTTCGAATATCCAGGCTGGTTTCAAGCTTAAATGGGTGGCATGGGTTCCTATTAAATGTCACATTTTCGCTTGGAGAGTTAGCTTGGACAGAATCCCAACTGTTGAAGCCCTTCGCAAAAGAGACGTCTTCATTCCAAACGATCGATGCAAGCTTTGTGATACAGGCCTGGACTCGTGTGACCACTTGTTCAACAGTTGTGGTTTTACTTATGGTGTTTGGTTCTTCATTTGGAAGTGGTGCGGCCTTCATACGGTATATGTTTCCCATACTAACGATCTTTTGCTCTTATACAAGCAAGCCCAAGGTGGAAAATGGGGGAAACGGATTGTACACGGTATTATTATGGTGTCTCTTTGGTTGATTTGGATAGCGCGCAATGACAAGATTTTTAACAATATTGAGCCAAAGATCAATAAGGTGATTGGTAGTATAAAAGCCATGTCGTATTTGTGGTTAAAAAATAGGTCTATTTTTTCAGATCTTCGTTGGATTGATTGGTGTGATAACCCATTGTACGTGATATAGTTGTTGGGTGTTTGTCCTCGCTTTGAGGACTTCCCCTTGTTTTTAATGAAAGTCAAAGTTCAAAAAAAAAAAAAACTAAGTTGTTATTACAATCTATCTATACATATAATAAACCAAAGCCATTTTAATGACATGTCACTCAAAGAGGCATTCTCCTCCTTGAGTGTGCCATGTGTCATCTCATGTAGCATTGAGATATTTTAGGAAAAAAAAATTTAAAAATAAGATTGGATTTTTCTCTCTTATGTTTCCTCCCATAGTTTTTAAACATTAATATCTTTTATATACGAGATTTTTTAAAGAAAAAATTACACCAAATTAACGAGCGTTTTATTATTTTTCCAACGAGTACCATAGTGCTATATAAAAAACGGAGAAAAAAACGACTATTTTTTATGGGGTTTTGTTCATACAGGAAAAAAACAAAGTGTTGAGGTAAATCAGTAAATATGAATTCTATTTTCAACATGTGTTAGCATTGAAGTTATACATTGTTTTATGTTAGATATTAATATTAGAGTTATACATTGTTTAAGGTTAGACGTTAACATTGGAGATACATTTTTAATTGTTTTAGGTTAGGTGCTACCCGAAGCTTTCTTGCATGTAACTGTAAAGTGAATCATTCTATTTCATACGTAAAATTAATATGTCATATTAGATTTCTCAACCCCGGAACGTTCCCGGGGTATAATCTAGTAATAGCTATATACTAGAACATCACGTATCAATACCCCTCCCTTAAACACATTCTTGACCTCAAGTCCTCAGGAATGAAATCCGAAATCGTAGTAATAGCTCGTCGAGGAACTCCCACGTTGCTTCATTAGCAGTCTTACCCATCCAAAGGACTAGAACCTTAACCGCCACCTTATTACCTACTTTAGCGATCTTGGAGTCCAATAAAGCCATTGGTAGGAATGGTAAGAATACCCTATCAAAACCATTTAACACAATATATTAATTATAACTGAATTAGCACCCAATTTGGAAAAGAATAATTATGTTCTTCGAAAGGTGGATCATCTACAAGTCTCCTAAACCTCAATGAAATTGTTTCCATCGAAGCAAAGTAATAAGCAATACTAGTGGTGTTCAGAATTCGGATTCGAAAATTTCGAAATTCGATTTAGTTCGATTCGATTACCAAGAATTCGATTCGATTATTAAGAATTCGAATTCGATTCAATTCGAATTCGAGTCCAGTAAATCGAATACGAATTTATGATTTTAAATTCGATTCGATTCGAAATTCGAATAAAAACTGTACATGTATAGTTTTTTAAATATATCTACACACAAACACATTGTTATATACACAAATATACAGATTGAAAAATAGAACTTTTAAATTTTGGTCAAACTCTAAGAACCCATAGTCTCTACAACTTTTACCATAACCGGATTTTATATTTTTACCTTATACATCACAAAACACTAACAAACTATACTCTCTACTATTTTTACTATTCCCGTATTTGACATATTGTTGTTTATCAATTTTGTAGATTTGTATTTTATATGTTAAAAATAATGAGTTGTATTAATTTTAAAACTAAAATTGAAACAATTTATTATTTATGGTGAATTTGAACTAAACCGAATTTATTCGAATTCGATTCGAATTTGAGTTTCTTATTCGAATCGAATACGAATCGAATAAATTGAATTTTAAACGAATACGAATTCAAGTAAAAATATTAAAAATTCGAGAAATTCGATTCGAATAATTCGAAAATTCGTTATTCGATTCGATGAACACCCCTAAGCAATACTGCACGTAAAACAACTATATTCAATAAAAAGAGCGAACTACTTCATCTAGTGAATCTCAGGACCCAATATTTAAGGGAGCTCAAATTTTAAGGTTTAACTTTGTTTAATTTATAGTAGCGTGAATCATGATAATCGTATGCATCAAATATCCATCTTGAATAACTTTTTCGCATTTTTAAAGACCGAAAAACAAGACCCTCCATATGATTTTCCTTACTAGCTAGGGATATCTATATTACTACAATGTGACTCATTGTACCCAACTTGGTATTTCTCTGCACCATTATCAGACCTAGAAACGACAATGAGAAAACAGCAGAACAACAAAAACAACAACAGCAAAGGCAACGACAACAACAACAAGACCTATCTCTACACTATATAAAAAGTGACCATTACACCAGCTCTCTTATACATGTATAAAAACCTATAGATAGGGTATTTCCTATACAACCATGTGTAACATATATAATATGACTTCAAATAGAAAACTAGGAGTATCAACATACATTGTAAAAACCATTTCATATTACATAGCTACAATATAAGAGTAAAATCACAACAATATACATAGGAATAAGGATTAAAGTTTTAAAAATAAATGAATATGCATAAATGCATATAAAGGTCATAATAATGAAGAACTCATATACTTCACAAACAATATGTGTTATAAATTGTTTGAAAGCTAGCGTTGTGCTGATTAAGTTGCTTTTTAAGTTAGTAAGTCACATGGTGTTGTTACACATATTAGCAAATGAACTTTGAATGGGTCAACCCAAAACATAACACAATATTAAGTGTCCGGGTGAGTTTGGTTAATTTCTTGGACATGAATCTATACCTTCAGCAGTCGGTGGTCCACCAAAAATATTGTGATCAGCGAAGAGGAAATTTGGAATAGGCATCATTGGCCACACCGCTTCAGCAGTCGATTGTGGGGCGTTGTTAGCTAGAGTAGGCACCATTGTCCTCACTGCCCGAGCTGCCGGTGGTGAAGCATTAATATTGTGATCATCGAAGATGGTAGATGGTGTAGGCACCATTGTCCTCACAGCTCCAACAGCCGGAGGTGAAGCATTAATATTGTGATCATCGTACACAGAAGACGGTGTAGGCATCATTGGCCTCACGACTCCAGCAGTCGGTAGTCCAACATAAATATTTGGATCAACATAAATGTTAGTTGAAGTAGGCAGTACTGTTGGCCACATGGATTCGGCAGTTGGTGGTCTAACATATATATTGTGATCACCATAGACGAAAGATGGAGTAGGCACTGTTGGCCTCACGGCTCCAGCAGTTGGTGTTCCATCACATATATTGTGATCATCTTACATGTTTGTTGGAGTAGGCACCTTTGGCCTCAGAGGCAAAGTATTCTTGGGGCCAGGGGTGGCCCTGGCCCCCCTTGTTTTTTGGCGTAGTAGTTGAAATTTATGATTTTCGTAGGTAAATTGAGTCCGGGTTGTGTCTGGTCCCCGCCAATTTTCCACTACCCATCGAAAAAAGTTGAGTCCGGCCCCCGCCGATTCCAAAACCAAGCTTCGCCACTGTTTGGCCTCCTAGCTTTGACAGTTCGTGGTCCACCATAAATAACGTAATCACCATAGATGAAGTTGAAGCATACACCATTGGCCTCCCATCTTCACAAGACAGTGGCTGACCATATGTATTGTGATCACCGGAGACCAAAAAGTTGAGAAAGCAACCTTTCACTCACAAACTCTGGAACTTCGTAGTTGGATTCAAAATCTGGAAATCTACAAGCAAAACAATTTATTTATAAAATTGTTTAATTCATTTTCATACACCTGTGTTCTTAATAACACAACACGTACCTCGATGCTTTAACAACTGCTTTAGCTTTTGAAACCTTAAGTCTTAAGGAGTCCAGTTCCTCCCTCAAAATCTGTACATAATGATGATATTGTTAAAATAGCAACACCGATCCATTGAAGTCGGCTAAAGCTTCATTATGTATAAGTAGAATAGGTAGTTTTTTTAATTAGTAGTAGTAGTAGTCATTCTTTGTGATCAGCTTAATTAACATAAGTATCACACCAAGTTTGTGCAAGTTATGTGTGTGTTCCATAAAAGAAAAACAGAAGAACAGTTTCCGAACTCGTAAACCAGGTTAATAGATATGAATGGTGAACTGTCAGCTAGTAGACATGGTATGGAATTGGTACTTAGGCTGCTGCGGTTGGTTCGTTGGAATTAAAATCTGATTTTCATTCCTAACCTATTTGGTTTGCAAAATGAGTTGAATTGGCATCTGAATTCCAACAATAAGGTTAAAAAAATAATCGAATTGAAATTTGTTCACTGAAATTTCTTTGTGTAACGAAATTCAACATTCCTTTCACGAATTTAACCAAACGAATTGGAATCTACAGCTCTCTTGTAGCCGCCGAACCCCCAACCACCACCAATCCAAACATATCATAAATTCCAATTCATATGACAAATTCCAGTTCCTTCATAAACATCACACGAACCAAACACAGCCTCAGTTTCTTATCAAAAACTGAATGTGTGTACCTTCATATGTTCCTCATCATAATGTTTCGGGTCTTTAACCTATTAAATTTCACCGAATGTCTTCTTAAGCTATTTAATCTCTTGAACCAACTGGTTTTCATCTTCTGAAAGCAATGTTCCATGTTGTATCCTCCGCTCCATGTTGAATATCTGCTTCAAAAACATATACTTAAAGCCTGCCAGTTTACATGTTCAAGAGAAAGAAGTGCAGCGTACCCTATCATCAATATTCCTTGTGTCTTTCCATTTGTTGATGACATCCTGCACACAGTTTATTTCCCACCACTTAAAATCAACCAAATTCCTTGCATTTGCAGCCTCCGTATTCACTATAACATCAGCCACTACAAGTGAGGGCAGCTCTGCCCACACTGCTGCATCATACGCATTCATATAGGCTTCCAAACTTCCCTGCAGAAGAAAACATTAAGCAAAAAACAGTGGGAAATCAATGATTCACAATTTCACACCTTTATTCCTTGGATCGTCACTCGAATTGTATCTCGAATCCGTGTCTTCTCATCACTAACATTTTCATCCCCAGTTGCACATTCTATACCTTCAGCAGCAGACAGTTGTCCACCATAAATATTGTGATCAGTGTAGACGGAAGTTGGAGTAGGCACCATTGGGCTCACGGCTCCAGCAGACGATGGTCCAGCATAAATATTGTGATCACCATAGATGTTAGTTGGAGTATGCACCATTGGCCTCATGGCTCCAGCAGTCGGTGCTGGAGCATAAATATTGTGATCATTGTTAAAGGAAGTTGGAGTAGGCCCCATTTGCCTCACATCTTCACGAGATGGTGGTTGACCAAAAGTATTGTGACCGCTGAAGACAAAAGGTTCATAAAGCACCATTTGATTCACAGGCTGTGATGAAAAAGGACGTGGTTTGGAGTTGGACATTAATAGTGGAAGTCTACATTCCAGACAATTCATTTTAAACTTTTTTTATTCATATTCTTACACCAAGTGGTCTTAACAGCACAACACGTACCTCGTTGCTTCAAAAATTGCTTCAGCTTCTGAATCGTTACGTGTTAAGGAGTCCAGTTCCTCCCTACAGGTCTGTAAATAACGAGGATATGAATGATGAACGGTCAGGTGGTAGACAAAATGGAATTGGTACTCAGAGTGTGGTTGATTTGTAAAATCTAAATTTCGTTCTAAACATATTTGGTTACAAAAATTGTTGGAATTGGAATCTGATTCATGGATAACATGTTTGGTTGACAAAGTAATGGAATTCAACCAAATGAACTGGAATCTACAAATCCCTCGTAGCCGCCACACACGACCCAAATGTATCACAAATTCCAATAAAAAAATTACACCAACCAACCAACCCACCCACCCTCAGTTTCTCATAAAAAACCGAATGTGTATACCTTCATACGTTCCTCAACATCATCTCCAGGGTCTTTAATCTTTTGAATATCATCAAGACACATCTTAATAAACCCATGAAGGATTTGTTTCTCATCTTCCGAAGGCAAATGATCTTTGCATATGCTATGCTCCACATCGACTATGTCAACAGAGTATATTGCCGTCTCCTCCATTTTCCTTGCATTATATAACTCTTTATAGGCTTCCAACGTCGCATATCCCACTTCAGTATATAGCTCAATATAGGCTCTCAACCTTGCCTGCAGAAGAAAACATTAAGCAAATAACATTGGAAATCAATGATGTCAAAATTTCTCACCTTCTCGTCAATAACATTTTCTACCCCTGTTCCAGAATCCATACCTTCAGCATATCCGTTCTCTATAACCAGATGAGGCACAAATTCAACCAAGTATAAATATTATTATGTTCACCTTGAGTTGACTTGGTGAAAAATATAAAATAACAGAATACCCATTTTTGTAATCTTTTGTTAGATCCAAATGTATGCCCAAACACAATAAATTAATGATATGGTAAAGAGTCATAAGAATTGAATGGGTCATACATATACCTACTATAATTTCATAATGATAAATCTGTAAGTAATGTTTTTAATATATTATCATAGAAACTAAAATAGTAACATGACATATTATTTAGTGCTGGAAAATACTTGAAATTGTTATTATTATCGACCTTTTGAACGACATGAGGGCATATGAATCCACCATCCTTTATCCAGATTTATCCTCTTTTTTTCAAAGAAGGATTCAAAACTTCTTTAAAATCAGAATACACTACCATCGCGTTGTAAAAAACATATGATTCCTATTCAGTAAAGGAGAACTGTTAATGTGCTCTGAATATAAGGTTCATGCATGCTTGGATAACCCATATCCTTCTAGTACCCTCAACTTGAACAAACTGATACATCACAGGATCTAATATTACCGCTCATTAATCTTTTTAAAATCATTATCGACTTTTTTCATAAAATATCTATCAAAGCAGCCTTGTTTCATCAACGTTTTTTTTATATAAGCATGACATGGTTTCCATATGCTCAATTCTAGTCTTTGACTTGTGTTAAGTTTTCCTCAAATGTCCAACTGAACAAAATTGGCAAACTGGTTTGCATACACTTTTTTAACAGCCAATGAATCAAACCAAACTGTTGATCAAAACAGTCTCAACTGTCATTGTTTCTTTTTAAAAGAATGCCAAAGATCTCCTTCAATATCTTCACCATCGTCGGCGTCATTTATCTTTTGTGACAATTTATAATGTAACACCATGCTTTCAATAGAGATTGTAACCATTAACTTGGTGTTTATCGATCTCATTACAATCAATTTTTTTCATGGGTATTGCCTTTGATAGTGAGATCAAACTTTCATGGCTATTTATTTCTTTAATATAACCGGTCATGGTGTTTTGAATTTAACTTTCAAACCTTGCAGGCATTTCATCAAACACCTTGGGTGCATTTCATCAAACACCTTGGACGCATTTCATCTTTTAAGGCTTTTAATTATGTGATTGCGTTTGTTGATCTCCATTGATATTCGCTAAGCTAACGGTAGAGGGGGCGCCCTCATGGGTAGGGCGTGCGGTTTGCAACTCGACGTAGGTACACCGCCTCCACCCCCTCAGGTTTGTATACCCGCTTAGGGTAGTTGTGGGGGGTGTGTGTGTGTGATTGATGGGTGGTGATAAAGAGGTGGGTCCATAGTTCTAGGGTAGATGAAAGGAGTGATGCACGTATTTTGTGGATTTACGATAAAAATGAGGTGTCAATGCATAACTGGCGGGCGTTAAGTCCACTCGCATACCTCTGATAACAATATGATTATACCGTTGATACAATATGATTTGATACAGAGAAATTAGAGAAAAGGGAGTGTTGGTTCATATTGACTAATAATTATCTCTAACTCGATTACAAGCCTTAAAAACTATCATTAACAAATCTAACCAATTCCTTACTTCACATAACCAATTCCTTATTACATAATAATTAAAAAAACATTACATAATTATAAAATGTGTACTAAAATATACTCCTTATTGTCGTCGTAAATAGTTATACTATCGAAGGAGTCACGTACCATACGATCATTAGCAGTTCATGATCCTAGTTTAAACGAGTCCTTGTTTTTTGGACGTGAACTTTCAGTTTGATGTACAAAGTTTTTGTAATAATATGGTTTTATAAATTGATTTTGTTACATCCATCTACAATTCATGTTATTTGAAGCATACAAGCATGAACAAGAGAGCATATCTCGCATTACTAATTTCTAAGATATGTGTTCATTTTTCACGGTTACTTTTAAGTTTTGGTTTTAAGAAGAATTTCATGCATATGCTCTTAAAATTTCAAAAGGTTTATGGTATGGTATATATCCTTTTATATCCTACGACTCTCATAATTTAAAAGCCATAGGAGAATTTTATCAAAAGATTGAAAGTCAAGGGTAAATTTCGTACTAAGAGTCTAAGAAGTCCTCGGTGAAGATTGCCTAAAAAATAAAAGTCGGTTACTGATTTCACCTACTGGTGTTGGTTCAGGCCCCAAATAAACACTCAACACACCCACAACTTGGATGAGATTTTTGTGCATTGAACTTCAAATATACTAAAAGTATTAACTAGGGAAGAAAGACAGTATTCGAACTTTGCGGAAAGGAAACACATACATTTTACTCAATAAACAAATTGGGTTATATATAGTCTACCTAGACTCAAAGTAGCAACAAATTACCCAATGGAAATAAACAACCTTCACATGCAAAAGGTGAATGAAATACTCAAAACATACTCTCACGTAGACTTCTAAAACATGGTAAATTCTCATTATTCCAGCTTGACTCAACCCAACACCACATTGACCCGAATGCTAGACTTGTGATCCATAAATTGTAATCCACTGACCCCATTTTTCGTATTTAATAAACCCAGTTTAGAACCTGTGACCTGCAAATTGTAACATCCCGAAAATCTGTTTCACTTAATTACGCTATTTGGGCGTAAATAAGAAAATGACAAAACAAATTAAATAGTAGAATGCTGCATATTGTCTGTAAAACGGTTTAGGGTGTTACACAAATGAACCCGATTAACCCAACATGTGGCTTGGTTTGTTGATCTTTTCCAATTTGTGCCAACAAAGAGCTTCAAGATTGGCGCCCATTTGTAACAAGTGTTAAGATGTGACCAAACTTCAGATACGATGCCCATTTTTTTTAAAGATTTAACCAAAAAAATCAAGCTTTATTTTGTTAAGTGTGACTAGTCAAATATCTCGATCTTTCTATATAAAAAAACACATTTAATGAGTTGATAAAGGATCACGAAGATAATACCTATCAAATAATAATTGACCCTTCTTGTAACTTACATATAATAAAAATAAAAAAAGAAGATATAGTTTACAACAAACCCTAAATCCAACTTTATATAAACTTGAAACATTAATTAATTAAAATAAAATGAAAATTTAAATAAGCAAAGACATATGACATTTAATACTATTATATATTAAGCCATAAGTTATGCAAAAATACATCTCAAAGTATCACTATCACAACATATTGTTCCATTAAAAAACATTAAAACCGGATATTTACAAACTTTATTCTTTCACAACGTCACAAATTCAAATTTCAAAAAAATATACCGTTAAAGCCTAACGCTCTCTAAACCCACCCCTTTATAAATAATAACCACCACCCTCTTTCCATCTTCTTCATTTAAAACCCTAATTGTTTCTGAACATTTTTCTAGAAATAGAGAACAAAAATGGAGTCTACGAAGACGGCGATGGAGGCGTTCGAGAAGCTGGAGAAGGTCGGTGAAGGAACCTACGGCAAAGTGTACAAAGCCAGGGAGAAAGCCACTGGCAATATCGTTGCTCTGAAGAAAACTAAACTTCATGAAGATGAAGAAGGCGTTCCGCCGACTACGCTTCGAGAGATCTCCATCCTGCGTATGCTGTCACGTGATCCTCATGTGGTTAAGTATGTGTTTTGATGTTATTATATATATATTGTTTTCAGTTTACGCTCCTGTTTCGTGATGATTTATTATTGTGGTTCAGATTGTTTGGATACATATTATTTGTTTGTATATTTGTAATCAAATAGGAAAGGTTAGACTTAGGGTTTGGTTTGTTTATTTGTAATTAAATAGAAGAGGCCAGATTTAGGGTTTAAATTAGTGGTTTCATGTTTTTTGCTTGAATCGAAGAGGCGAGATTTCGGGTTTATGTTTGTTAGTTATGTTTAATTGAAATGATGATTGAATTAGTGATTTCATGTTTTGGCTTAAAAAGAAGAGGCCAGATTCAGGTTTAGCTTTGTTAGTCATGTTTAATTGAAATGATGATGATGATTAAATTAGTGCTTTCGTGTTTTTTGCTTAAATCGAATACGCCAGATTTAAGGTCGATGAATGTTGTTACTTTGTTAGTCATGTTCAATTGAAATGTTGATGAAGAGGCCAGATGAAAGTAGTGATTTCATTTTTTTTCGACTTAAACTGAAGAGGCCAGACCTAGGGTTTAAGTTCGTTAGTCATGTTCAATTGAAATGATGATGATGATGATTAAATTATTGATTTCATTTGTTTTGCTTAATCGATGAGTAATTATGGATTTGACTGATAATAACTACATTAAACAGGCTGATGGATGTGAAGCAAGGTGTGAATAAAAATGGGAATACTGTTCTGTACTTGGTGTTCGAGTATATGGAGACCGATTTGAAGAAGTTCATCCGGTCATATCGTCAAACTGGTGACAACATTCCACCCAAAGTCATCAAGGTACAAATTATCAACACTTTAATCGTTGATTTGTTGTTTTCTGCAATGAACATATGCCAATAACTGTTTCTGGTATATGATGCAGAGCCTAATGTACCAGCTTTGTAAAGGGGTTGCTTTCTGTCACTCCCATGGTATATTGCACAGGGATCTAAAACCTCACAATCTTTTGATGGACCGAAAGACATTGATGCTTAAAATAGCCGATCTTGGACTAGCACGAGCTTATAAAGTACCACTTCCGAAATATACTCATGAGGTACAACCGTGTAAACCGTTTCATTCCTATTGTGTTTGACTCGTAATCTTTCATCTGCAGTTTGTTGACAGTTTGTAATTGCTTCCCTTACTGCAGATTTTGACCCTTTGGTACCGGGCTCCTGAGGTCCTTTTGGGTTCCACCCATTACTCGACCGCAGTTGACATGTGGTCTGTTGGCTGCATATTTGGTACGCGTTCGTTCCATTAGTTAGTGATCGTTAATGATATCAGTTGTGTGCCTGATCAAGTGAATTGTTCTATAAATTTGCAGCTGAACTGGTCACAAATGCCGCTATTTTTGCTGGAGATTCTGAGCTTCAACAGTTGCTGCATATCTTCAGGTGCATAATTTATAACAGGAATTCATTTCTCATTACTTGAACTTATGTAACATGAAATCTTGATCATCGTTTTGCGTGCATATTCAGGTTATTGGGTACTCCAAATGAAGAAATCTGGCCAGGAGTGAGCAAGCTCAAGGACTGGCATGAGTATCCCCAATGGAAACCAAAGCCAGTTTCAACTGCTGTACCGAATCTGGATCAAGATGGCCTTGATCTCCTTTCGGTAAATAAATAATTACAATTTGTTATAAGTTCGTTAAACTTAACTGGACTTGTATATATTTCTAACTGTCATTACTTTTTTTGTGCAGAAAATGTTCGAGTATGAACCATCAAAAAGGATTTCAGCCAAGAAAGCAATGGAACATCCATACTTTGATGATCTTGACAAGGACCATCCATGAAGTATCTTACTTTGATTGCTTGTCTCGAGCAAAATCGGACTTATTTTCGATGCCGTAACTTCTAATTTCTTTGTCAGTGATTTGTGGCAAAAATCCTAAAACCTAACTGGGAAAGCAATTTATGTTCTGTTTTTAGTTGTATTTCTGCATATTTAAATACATGTGTGGTGTTTGAATTGAATTTGCATGAGTTCTAAACTTCTGATCCGTACCTGGACATGAGTTTTGTCCCTTCTGCACATATGTTCATTGCTTTAGTCAATTAAAAAAATTAAACCTTCTAAATAATTTTATTTGTTGGTGTATCCAAACGGCCGTTAACCTCGTGATAACTATTTTAAAATGTTTCTTTGGTACGCTTAGATCTATTAGTGTTCAATCTTTATTTGTTCGTGTATCCAAACGGCCGTTAGTTTTCTAGTACCGTGCATTTACTCCAGAGAGGCTTGTCTCTTGTGGAGGGTGCAACATCTGGCAGGTGGCGGGAAATTTTCCGGGTGTAGCCCTAGCGCCCTTTGCACAGAGGGGCACTGCCTCCCCAGGGCCGGCCACTCCCGCGACACCAGGCTTTGGCCTGATGATGCCGTTGAGTGTGTGGCTAGGGACCCCCAGATACTTCTGGGGGATGTGATGGACTCTGCCACAAATAGAAAGTCACCTACTACCAAAAAAAAAGGCCTTCACGAGCACAAGATAACTTTTTATTACTTTACTAGATATTTGCCCGCGTTGACACGCAGTTCACCAACGTACGATTATTTGGAGTAGTATAACGTATAAGAAAACTATAGTAGAAAAATTTTATTAAAATTTAAAAGCAACGAATACACATTTTATTCAAATATCGCTGAAAATTTCCTTATGCACCACATTTTTTGTTTTAGTTTTGACATTCCCATCACCGTCAAGTATAAGTAATTTCACTCCTGCCCGTGTTAACACGCGGTTCACCAACGTACAATTATTTTGAACGGTAAAACGTATAAAAAAATATAGTAGAAATATTTTATTCAAATTTAAAAGCAAGCAATACACATTCTATTCAAATTTAAAAACACATGTTGCTCCTACAGTCTGCTGGTGATCTACTGTTTTGTCTGCTGCTGATCTCCTGCTGCTGAAGAACCGATTTTAGCTTCAACAGATCTATTGCCATCTGATGCTGCTGCTGCTGATCAACAGACCTTCATAGCATTCTGAATCAACATCAAAACAGATGAGATCAAGAACAGACGTTTCAAAACGCAACCTCATGAAGATATCTATCAGCTGGTATTGTAAGGAATACCTCAGCATGATAAGAGGGTGTTATTATAGTCATCTTAAAATTGCATAGTAAAATCATGCATATGCTGAAAATAACCTACATAAATAAATTGAAAACGAATGAAGAAAAATGATCAAACCTCTTCAGCTTAATGCCTTCGCCTCTTTGTTTCCTCTAATTCTTCCTCATCAAGTGCTTTGTTAATGCTGTTTTAGTCGGTATACGACCCATCAAGATCATTCTAAAAAAATTTTTAAATCATTAATCATTCTATATTTTTTTAAAACATCTGAATAAACGAATCTTAACAATAGTCAACAATAACAAACCAAAACATCTTTTTACCAAAAAAAGAAAAGAAAAAGAAAAAGAACATACTAATCAAGCACTTGGTGAGAAGGAATCAAACGACCAGTAACTGAAGTTCTTTAGTGGGACACCTTGAAAGCGGCATAACTCATGTGTTTCCTATAAATGCCCACAGATCTAGACGACGCCACTAAAAAAAGGAATGCAATTGAGTTGGTGAATGAGCAGGTGGATGGTTTTCTTGGAACAACAGCCACAATATAGTGCCCTTGAATTTTGCTGGTAGCCTAGGAAAAGACAAGGTGTGATGTAGCAAATTTCACCTATTTCCTAGCAGCCCAGGAAAAAAGCACATCAGATTCAAGAAAATAAACAAAAAAAACCACATGAATTAACAACAAATACGAAGGGATTGAGATGCTTACAATAGTGATCAAAAGTGCATGTGCAGCCTCAATTGTTTGTCAGATCAATAATCTACAAATAAATCAAGAAATTCTAACGGACCCATTTCATTTGGGTTAGTCTCAGCCCTATCTCATTAGACCCAAATCAACTCATGGGTCAAATTTTCCACATGTCATGAAGGGTGATACAAAAAAAAAGATAAAAAAATGTGGGTTAACTAAGCTTGGTATCTTAAAATATGTGAGTGTTAGATCAAAACAATCCTTTCATTTATGGGAGAAAATGGCTGAAAATACAAAAAAAAAAAACATATATGAAAAATGGTGAATCCATAAAAGTCGAGATATAGAATCAAATAATTAAAAAACTACCTTATCCATGTAGTTATCAAACACGAGCTGGTCACTTGCTAGAAGTGCATTGTTCTCTGATTCTTCTCTATGAATCTCTTCGGATCTGTAAAAATAAACCAGAGAAATTGGAAGGAGGGCATCACCATCTCATAATCCCTCGCATATGAGAATCGCCGCCAAGACCATAGATGATCCACCTTCTACCATCGCAGCGCAACTCTGCTTTATGGACTTTGACTTTAGTAAGTTGTGAGGATGTAATTGTATGTAGCAGAAAAGCAAACATATTTTCACCAAGATGTTGAAGGGAGCCAGGTTTCAAAAGCTTCAACTTATCATTCTGCAAGTGAATATATTAAATGAAAGGTATACAAAATTACTTAGAATGTGATATACATAATAGAACAATCCTTTGTGTGATACACATTGGTATTACCTGCATAAGCAAAGTCAACGCCAGAAGGTCGAGCAATCTCTTTATATACTTGAAACTCAGTAGCACGTTTTATAATACCTGAAGTGAAAAGATCAACAGGTACTAAAATAAATAAAAATTAAGAATCTAGAATCGAGATATTTAGTTGAAAAATAATAGTAGTAATAATAATAAATACACACACCTGATCAAGAATTTTCCCAGATGGGTATTTGAATGCTACTAAATACCAATGCAACACTCTCAATTGCCAATGGATGTGGACTTGGTTGCTAAAAGCCTAAAATGAACAACGTACCAAGGTTGACCGAATCTTGACTTAATTTTTATGAAAAGGTGTTTACTGTTTAGCTAGTTTAATCATTTTCTATATATATTTTATTTGACCCGTTAGGGCTAGTATCAATCAAATACAACCCGAATTGCATACATGTATAGTTAAGAGATAGTCGCAACATTGGTTGATATATGATCTATCTAAGTAGAGTGCAGCCTCTGTTGCTCTTAGAAATGGACCTTTACTTTTTCTCAAGTTCAAATGGCCAGAAAACATCCGTGTATAAAATCAAACATGGCCAACTCATTTTCAGAGCTATCAAATACAGACATTATACTATGTATTGAAATCTCTTGTGTACCTGCTCCATTTGCTCTTCTTTCTCTTCAAAGTTAGAAAGAGCAGCAACTTCTACCTAGTCACTCAAACACACATTTTGAGTTTCTTAGTTGTTCAAGAAAACACACACATATATGCAACTTAACTACAAGTGAGGTTTTTCTATAATTATACCATGTGAAGAAATTCAAAAAACCATTTAGATGTACCAATTCATTTCATACCTTTAATCACCTTAACAATACATAGCTTGAATTCAATTGGGTCACCCCTATCAAAGCTGAAATAAAAAAATACATTCCATCAGTAAGTTTTCCCTGCACAATGGATGACAACGACATAGTTCTTTTATATTGATTGCTTTTTCTTGATGTATAAGCATACAAATAATGGCAATTTACTAAGATTCTATAACGGAAAATAAGAAAATCAAGTAAATAAAACAAACAAAAATGATATTATGCAAACCATTAATTTGCAGTTAATTTAGAACCTCACTAAACCACAATAATCTTTGAGGTATCTAGATTCGTGAATTTAAAGTTATCTTGCATACAACATAAAACTCATTTCACCAACTTACTATATGAACACATTGATTTTGTCCCTTAAGTATAACATATCTATAGCTTAATATTATGACTATATGTCCACAATTTCTACACCGGAATAAAGTCTATATACTTAAGATGATAAATATTTTGAGATACTTTAATCTTAAAAATGAGAGAAAATTGACTTGTATAGTAAGACCTTGCAGTTCTAGTTGAGAATTTGAAATAATATTTGTCAAATATAATCAATTAAACACAATTTTGTTTGTAAATGTCTGTAAACATTAAATCTAACTTAAAGTGCGTTGAGACCAAAACTAACATCAATTGAACATTTATATCAAATGGTTTGATATAAAAAGTCGTAAGTATAAGACATAAACTTAAGGCGGTGATTTCGACCCAATTACTTATGAATAAGTCAAGGCAAGGCCGTGTTCTTATTTATCTACACAACAGATTAAACATCGTGCTGATTACTAAATATCATTCTAGATTATATAAACTTGCCTTATACATAATTACCTAATTATCAGCAACCTATGAAGTTGTCAGATACTCATGGCAGAAACCATAGTTATTAAGAAGGTAGCCGCACTCAAGGCGCATAGGCCTCGCCTGGACCCTAGGCGCAAGACGCAAAAAAAATCAAGGCTTGAGATAAAAAAAAGCGAACAAATAAAAAACTAAACCATCACCTACTTAACTATAGCGCAATCGCCTTGACTCAAAGCGCGTTTCCCTCGCCTCGCCTTGCCTAAAAATGGGTCTAGGCGCAAGAGGGGGTGGCTTTTAACAACTACGGGAGAAACAAAACTGAACCACACGATGGTAGAGGAGTCTTCAGAGCTAAAACATTGACATTCATAATCATTGACCTGGACTTGTAACCACCTACATGCTTAAAAACGCAGTTGACCAAGTAACTCATACCAATTTCCAATGTATTACAGTCAAAAGAAACAAAATAAATTAGGAGAAACTGATTAGAAAACCTATGTCAAGAGCTCCTAAATTCAATTTCAATCAAAGTAATTCAACATGTTTTAGCATAAGGATAGCATCTCCAAAATCAAAGTGAATACAGGACAGGTGCAAAAAAAAAACAACAACATTTAACAATTCAGCAAACAAAAAGCTTATATTCATAATTGTAACTTTAAAATTACCATATTAACAGGTGTAGCACTCATAAGAAAGCCCCTTGATGTAAACGGAGAAGCTATGGTTGGATTAACAGTTCCTCTCACTGTCCTCTTCTCATCACTTTCGCCTAAACAGCAGCATGATGGCTTCCAGATCTTTCACTTTATCTTTGTTAATGCTTGAGAAGTTTCTACATTGAAAACTTAATTCACACACATAATTAACCATTCAGCAAACTATCAAATTAGACAAACAAAACATAAGATCATCCGATTTTAAAATCATAAACAAAACTGATGAAAACACTAGCTGGCATCATTCAGTTAAAAACATCATAAGCTTCCATCAAGCAGATATCAAACATTAGAGAACATGATTGAAACAACATTATAGATTCATAAAGGCCACCTTAGAGAACATGATTGAAACAAAAATAAAAACGAACTAAATAAGGAAGAAACATACCAATGTGTGAAACTTGGCAGAAAAGGGACTAAGTTTGTTGCGCTCAGACAGTAACTCCGGCATATACCTGTAAAAAGGCGTTAATATTGACAAAAAAATAAAACAAATACCTCCAAAACCAATAAACAATCAAACTCATACCTCCAAAACCAATACCCTTCCAAAAGTGTTAACATCAAGCCCATTATCCAGCATTTACGCAAGATCTTCCTAATAAACCTCTGTTTAGCTCTGAAAAACCATTAACTCATTAAAAATCTTGATTATTGACATTCCATTACATATATATACAGAACCCTAATCAAATAATGAATACATAAAGAACAAAGAAACTAAGATCCAGAAACAATCAGTAACCTAAAATCGATCTAACACAGATTTTGAAAAGGAAAAGTAAGATGAGGATGAATATTAAAAATCAAATGTTATGAATGTCAAATCGGAAACAGAAACTTACAATTAAAACAGTTTCTATGATACCTGTTGAGATCAAATCTCACGGTTATTGATTAGGGTTGAGGAAGAATGAAGCAGGGATGGAGAGAACAATAATAGTGAGATTAAACACGAAGAAGATGAGGTTATATGATTGTTACCTGATAATCGGCTCTCTAGTATCTCTCTCTCTACAGAAAAAACACAAAAAAACATATAGAAAAAACAGACAGATGAATGGAAGATAGAAAACCTTGAAGAGGAGATGAAGAAGACGCCAATAGTGCTCTGATTCGAACGATCGCTCTTGATTAGGGTTTTTGGCTTGATGGAGGTTACGAAGAGAGAGAAAGAATATGATACTTAGAAGAAGAAGAAGAAGAATGAAAGAGGAGTACAAAAGAAGTCTTTGATTAAAATAGGATAGTCATTAAATGTTTTTTATTTAGGAAACTTATTAAACACCTTGGCTAATTTTGACCTCTAAATATTTAATGATTTTTTATTTTTTAAAAAACTAAAATTTTTATAAATTACATGGTGGTGCCATGTGGCACAATATGGGAAGAGAGAGGAATTGAGGTGCAATATGGGAGTGCCAAGTGTCCTCATAGACTTTGTTTTATTAGATGTATAGATGTGTTTATACTTTATGTGGCGCCAAAGGTGCTCTCGGCCATTGCAATGGTGGGCGTGATAAGATTTCGGCAAAGGGTCTCTCAACCAATCACACTTTTTTTCTTTAATTTAATTTTTAGTTAAATCAGTACACTCATGTGAGTATTAAGTCATTGTCCCACTATTTAAACTATATTTCTATATATTTCAAGGATATATTTATTTTTTCTTAAGTTAACTATATATTAAAGAAGCAACTAAATGAACAATAGAGAAGCCAACATTAATGTGTTGATTGGGTAAGCTGGTTGACGCTGGATCTACATGTTTCGCAATTCTAAGCCACATTTCCCCAGCTTTAGCCACGTCTCTACGCACATTTGACATATGGCTGCTTTCGTAGTGTTCCTAATATAGTGATATCAATCTCTCATTGATGGGATTGGGTGCTCAACACTGCGCAGAGCATACCCAAACCCGGAACGCAACCCGCGGAGGAATATCCCGCGGACAATAGAAACTTCCCCAGCAAGCCAAGGAATAACGGCTCTCCTACAATCACGGAGCGATACTCGTGCGCGTAAGCGGTAAAAGCGGTATCTGTTCCAACCTTTCCTTATTTATAGCTATTCCATAACTACTTTACTAATATAGTCTTCGGGTAGTGGAGACAACCCTAATCGGGCCTGGCCCATTACGATTAGGGTTTCGGGTTATGGTGGCATACGTCCACACCTATATAAGGGATCATATCCCTAATAGGAGGACACTTTTGGCTAACCCTAAGAGCTATCACACTCGATAGTATCCCCATTCACCCACGTTTTTGTTATAAACTGCTACCTTGTGTAGTTGTCTCCCTACCCACATCATCTTTACTTGCAGGTTACTCCAATCCAGGAAGTGCTAGTGAAGGATCAATCCTGTGGTTGCATCTAGTCTATCATCCCCCCAAGGAGGTTAGACTACTTGTTTCTTCATTGGCGCCATCACTTACGGTCTTCTAATCTTTCAAACTAGTGCTAATGGATTCTGGAGCCGAACAACGTCAAGACCCCATCGATGTTGATGAGGGAGTTCAAGTGAATCAAGATGCTGGAGCACCAACAACGGTGACAAAGAATGTACATCAGAAGCAGGCTGCTCCAAATTTTCAACTATTTTCTTCAAGAAGGCCGGCACCATCATCACAAAAGAAAACAGTTAAAGGGCCTGTGGATGATCCAGAAGAATGGCTGGCTCAAGAAAGTGCCAGAACAATCGCAGAATACCAAAAGAAATTAATGGCAAAGGCTCGCTTGGAATCAAAGAAAGCTCTATCTTTCGATACTGAAGACGACTCACTTCCAGAGGGTGAACAGCCTGTTATTCGCCCTACAGCCAAACCCCGGCAGGCGGTACGTGGTGGAGAACGTGGTAAAGGTACTCACGTTCAGGACCACGTCACCCTGACTGGGGAACCTGATGGCTATGAGTCTGAGAATGAGATCACTTCTGATCCCACTTATAGACCGAAAACAAAGTCTATAGCAAGTAACCAGCCTAATCCAGATGACGATCTCAATAAGCCGTACCGTCCTAAGTCATTTGCAGAAAGATCAAAATTTTGTGCAAGAATTGCACTGGCTCCTATGCCAGTCGAATGTAAGCTGCCAAACACGATCGGTAAATATGATGGCTTGCGTGATCCTGATGATCACCTACATGCATTTGACTGCGCAGGAAGCTCTAAACCATGGCCGGTCCAAGCTTGGTGCCACCTGTTTGTTCAAACCCTAACGGGCGCGGCGCGGGTTTGGTACGAAAGCTTGCCGGTAGGAAGTCTTGTAGACTTCGATGATTTAATCAAAAAGTTCAAGAACCATTTCTCCCACCTTCGGAAACACAAAAAAGACAAGGCTCAAATCTTGTTGTGTTCCCGGAAGGACAATGAAAGTCTGGAAGACTACATCATTCGCTACAACAAGGAAGCCCTACAGTTGGGGTGTGGCGAAGAACTTACCAGAGCCGCATTCATCCACGGAGTGCGGAATGATGATCTCATGCGATGTCTGACGGGAAAAGAGGGTGTTCCTGAAGCATGGGACGAACTTATTGAGGCAGCAAAGGTCTATGCATCATCTGAACGCTCGTTTACGCGTTCGAAAAATTTCCATCACAGTGGTAATCAGGGTGCGTACACGCATGAAAAGGGGAAGGGAAAGCAGTCAGTGTGGTCTCGAATCTCGGGGGCTACAGATGAAGGAAAATATTCTTCAGGGCAAGACGCGCGGCAGTATCTTAACAACAAGCACTCGCGCGATTCAAAGCCACCAAGCAAGAAGAATTATGACTGGACCCCATTGTCAAAGACCCCCTCAGAAGTTCTGAAAACGGAACAGATTCAGTTTCCGAAGCCAAGAGAGTTAAGGCAAGACAGAAGAAACATCGACACGTCCAAGTACTGCGAGTACCACGAAGATTATGGCCATCTAACAGACAACTGCTATAGTCTAAAGATGGAAATAGAAAATGCAATCAAGTCAGGGCAGCTATCCCACCTGGTAAAGAATATGCGGAAGAAACCTCGAGATCCGCAAGGAGATGTTGACCCTAATAATAAGAGGATCAAGAATCTAAATGCGCATCACGTGCAGCGCTCAAATAGGCACAACTGCTACATGGTCCATAGCAGGAATTACAAGAAAAGAGCCTATTCTACAGCACAAGAGGACGCTTGGAAAGAGGCACCCGTTGTTATGCCACGCGTCAAAGGAGGAGCATCTTCCACAACACCGTTAATCATAACGGGAGTCATTGGACATTACCGCACAAGGTACATGTTCCTTGACAACGGGAGCAGTACAGACATCATGTACCAGCAGTGCTTCGACCAATTAGACGCGGAAGATAAAAAAAACTCGTTCCAACCGCGGAACCGATATTCGGATTTATTCACGAAGTGATAATCCCATTGGGCATACTCACTCTACCTGTCACATGGACAGACGGACAGCTCTCGCGCACAGAGATCTGTGATTTCATGGTTCTACCGGTGAACTCGTCGCATGATGTTCTCATCGGACGAGAAGGATTGGCAAAATTCAACTGCAACGCGTCTACTCCGCATCAAATGGTTGGATTCCCAACGCGCGGAGGTGTAGCTTTCATACGCGGAAACAAAAATTGCCACGCAACAGATGCATGCAAGCCTCCAAAAATCATGAAGCCATCAAACCGCACTGATCCCGAGAAATGGGTGATAAACCCTAAATTCCCGGATCAGACGGTTGTCATTGGCCCAGTAATCTCCGACACCATACGCGTCCATTTAAAACAGTTACTTACTAAGAACATGGATGTCTTTGCCTTCCAACCTGCGGACATGGTCGGTGTTCCTCGCGACATCGCAGAACACAAACTGAACGTTTATAAGTCCGTGGAACCAGTTGTTCAGAAGAAGCGTAGTATGGGGCCGGAGAAAACAAAGGCCATGAATGAGCAAGTCGCGGAACTTTTAGCCGCAGGCATCCTGCGAAGAACAAGATACCAAACTTGGGTTGCTAACCCAGTGATGGTTGGAAAATCAAACGGAGGCTGGAGAATGTGCGTGGATTACAAAGATATAAACAAAGCATGCCCAAAGGATTGTTACCCACTCCCGGAAATTGACTTGAAGGTCGATTCGTTAGCACCGTTCAGATTCAAGTGCTTCCTCGACGCCTACAAAGGGTACCATCAAATCCAGATGGCCAAGGAAGATGAAGACAAAACATCCTTCCGCACAGACACCGGCACTTATTGTTACACAAAGATGCCGTTTGGATTGAAGAACGCAGGAGCAACGTATCAGCGCCTCATGGATACAGTATTCAATGCACAGATCGGGGTTAATCTCAAAGTGTATGTTGATGATTTGGTTAGCAAAAGCGCAGAGGAAGACCAAATGCTTGCGGACATCCAAAAGACTTTTGATCAACTCCGCAAGGTACGAATGAAGCTCAATCCGAGTAAATGTTCTTTTGGAATGGAAGAAGGGAAGTTTTTGGGAGTGATTGTCACTAAAGATGGCTTCCGTGCGAATCCCGATAAAGTACAAGCAATTGAGCGCATGCCATCTCCGTCTTCTGTACGGGAGGTTCAGACACTGATGGGGCGTCTTGTCGCCCTAAACCGCTTTCTCTCAAATTATGCTTCGAAGTCGTTTCCCTTCGTAAACACCTTGAAGAATTGCCTCAAAAAGTCAAACTTCAAATGGACAGATGAGGCCGAGGCCGCCTTTAAGGAAATGAAAGAATGCTTGAGCCGCTTGCCGACGCTCACAGCACCACTTCCAAAAGAACCACTAACTTTGTACTTGTCAGTTAAGGAAAAATCAATCGGTGCCGTTCTCCTGGTTGATCGCAAAGGCGTCCAAACCCCAGTGTACTACGTAAGTCGAACCTTACTTGATGCAGAGACCCGGTACTCCACAATGGAAAAGCTGGTATTAGCATTGGTACACGCATCAAGAAGGTTGCGGAGGTACTTCCAGGGACACCCCATAAATGTCCTCACAGACTTTCGTATTAACGACATCCTGCGCAAGCCGGAGTTGTCAGGGCGTCTGGCCAAGTGGGCCATTGAGCTGGGAGAACACACAATTGAATACAAGACCAGAACATCGTTCAAAGGGCAAGTCCTTGCAGACTTTGCCGCAGAAGTCCCTCCCGAAAGTGTCACTGAATGTCAACAAGCACATGTCACAATGCCAAGCCCCGAATCCGCAGAGAAGTGGGAATTATACACAGACGGAGCATGCAATGACGATGGCGCGGGGGCAGGCCTGCGCCTGATCACACCAGACGGGAAGGATTTCACCTATGCAATCCGCCTCAATTTCCCAACTACAAATAATGAAGCAGAATACGAGGCATTGCTCGCAGGTTTGCGCATTGCAAAGAAAATGGGTGTACAACACTTAGATGCTCACGTCGACTCTCAGTTGGTAGCCAACCACATTGATGGCTCATACGAAGCACGAGAGGCATCCATGATCTTATACTTAGAGCAGGCCAAGGCCCTCATGCGCGACTTCGCATATTGCAAAGTTCATCATATCAAGCGCAGTCAGAACAAGCCCGCAGATGCGTTAAGCAAGATGGCATCAACGGTTTTCGATCATTTGGCTAAGGAAGTGCGGGTGGAAGTTTTGGACAACCCATCAGTGTCGCAAAAACAAGTCAATGTGGTCCAGACTGGCAAGTCCTCCTGGATCACCCCAATTAAGACTTATCTCCTCAATGGAACGCTCCCAGACAATAAAGCGGAAGCACGGAAACTCCAGAACAAGGCATTGCATTACCAAGTCATTGACGGAATACTGTATCGGCGTTCGTATCTGGGCCCCTTGCTACGTTGCGTTGACTCTGCAGAGGCGACATACCTCATCAAAGACATACATGAAGGGTCCTGCGGCTTACATGCCGGCCCAAGGATGGTAGTCGCCAAACTAATGAACGCAGGGTATTACTGGCCCGGAATGCACGTAGACGCCATGACGGAGTTGCGCAAATGCAAGTCTTGCCAACGCCATGCGCCAGGAACACTACGGCCCAAGAATAACCTGATACCAGTTACCGCGGCATGGCCATTCCAGAAGTGGGCCATTGATCTTGTGGGACCATTTCCCACAGCTCCGGGAAACGTCAAATACTTGGTGGTGGCCATCGATTACTTTACTAAATGGGTGGAGGCAAAGACTTTGTCATCCATCGATGGGAAGAGTATCAAAAAGTTTATCTGGGAGTTTATCATTTGTCGTTTCGGTTTACCAATGGAAATCGTAAGTGACAATGGCACGCAGTTTGCGGACCAACACTTACAAGAATGGTTGTCTTCTATGGGCATCAAACAGATATTTACTTCAGTTGCGCATCCGCAAGGTAATGGACAAGTGGAACGCGCAAATAGAAGCATCGTCGAAGGAATAAAAGCCAGACTTGGCACAAAACGCACTGGTTGGGTAGACGAACTTCCACATGTCTTATGGGCTCACCGCACATTGTCCAAGACAAGTAATGGAGAAACACCATTTAGCCTCACATACGGCACTGAGGCTGTCATACCTGCGGAAATGCACTGCGCATCACCAAGGATTTTGTTGGCAAATCATCGGGTCAATGATACGGAGCTAAAAATCAACCTGGACCTATTGGATGAACGCAGAGATATGGCAGCCATCAAGGAAGCTCACTACAAAAGACAGCTTGAGAAGTATTATAACTCAAAGGTCAAGGCAGAGGCTTTCCGCGTTGGGGATTATGTCTTCCGAAACAATGAAGCATCCAACGCAGAAAAGCCAGGCAAACTTGCGCCAAATTGGGAAGGGCCATACAAGGTGCAAGAAGTTTTGGGGAAAGGCGCTTATGCTTTAGAACGTTTGGATGGTACCCCAATACCGCGCACATGGAACGCTGCCCAGTTGCGCATTTGTTACATGTAAGAAATTCTCTAGCAATGTAATAAACAGCTTATGGCTGTCATCATTTTAATTTCAATAAAGAGAATTTCCATTATCATTCATAATTCTTTTCAATATGGAGTACATACAACTTCATTTCTAATCAAAAGAGCAATACAAAAGCCATCGACAACTTACAAATTTAACCCTAACATCATACCTAGGCCACTGATCAAAACAGAACAAAAAAGCAAAATCAGTGGCAACACATAGACCTAATCTATACATCATTAGTACCATTAGCTACCTAACACTAGCCCCCATGCATGGTGGTTCATTAATTTGCATGCTCCCAACCAGTGGGGGTTCGGCGAAGTCTAAGCTTTGGAGTCTTTGGTGCACCACCAAACTTGTTCAACTTCCTAACCTTCACCGGAGGGGTGGAAGAACCTTGCTCCTTTGGCTGGAACACTTGATCTTCTGTCAGAATCAAGTACCCACAATACGTAGCAAGTTCATGCATAGCAGTTAGAGGTACCTTGATCACAGGGGGATGATTTGGCAACATCAGCATCCCTTGAATTGCTTCAATCTCATCACTTGTAAATCTTAATGGAGAAGCCATTGAAATGGTAAAAGAGAAGAAGGAAGAAGGGATGAAGAAAATTTTAATCAGTCATTACCCTTTTATAGGCATGACGAGACAGCCTATTAATTACCATTAATGGTTAATACTTGAGTATGGATGCCAACAGTCACATCAATCAGTGGAAGCGCCGTCAAACCTGTCAGATGACATCAGCAGGCTGACACAGGTGGCTCCCTTTTCAAAAGTGACGTCAGACAACAATTATGGCAAAAATCCAAGAGTCACAACACATGGTTCAATAGAATTCTAAAAGGCAAAGTGCAACATATCATACCATTGTTCAACATAAAATGAAAGAGTTTAAACACAAACACAAGACGACTAAGCTACATCTACTCATAATCTATGAGATCTATGTGGGCATCGTCTTCTACTCCTTCATTCAACGCGCTGGAACTTGCGCCAACAGCGGAGGATTCCCCTCCTCCTTGCGCAGCAGCCTTCCGCGCTTCCTCTTCCTTCCTTTCCTTCTCCTCCAGTTCAGCTCCGAGGCGATCAGACTCCTCAAAGTACTCACGCAGCTGACCAATAGGATTCTCAGTCTTCAAACACTGATCCACCACATCAAACACATCAAATGTGAGCGTCTCAAACTCCTCCTGCGCAGCTATGGCTTCATCTTCATATGGCTTGCCAAAATGTTCCCCATCTTCAAACGCTAAGCCAGCAGCGTGGTGATGATAACCTTCAGTAAACCCTTGCTGCATGCCATGACGCATGGATGTAGCTCCAATCTTCGCTACCGCATCGCCAAACTTTGGCTCATTCCAGATGCGCTTGAAGACCTGCGGAACACACAAGCACAAGTTAACAATCACACATTCTATCTAAATATACAACAAACAACATGGGGGATCTTACTCCTTGGAGACCATGCTGCATCATCCAGGTTAGACGCTCACGAGAGGCGAAGGAGGTTTGCACAGCTGCCTGAAGTTCATTTTGTGTTTGCTGAAGGCTGACTTCCAGTTGCACACGAGACGAATCCAACAAGGCATTCGTTTCTTCGAGTTGAGCTTTCTGACCAGCAAGCCCCTTCATCTGCTCCTCCAACTCTGACATGCGCGTTGTAGCAGTTACCAGGGCTTCATGCTGATCCTTCAACTTGCTCACAGTGTCCGCCAACTCAGCCTGCTTCGCGTCAAGCGCTTTTTGTTTCTCCTCAGCCTCAAGCACAACGCGGGCAAGCTCATTCTTCAAACTCTCAGCAGCTTTCCGACCGCGCTCAAGCTCCATGTTGGTGCGCTCACAAGAATCTTTCCAATGTTTGGATGCCTCCGCTCTCTCACCTTTCAGCTTTTGAATTTCGCTTTCCGCAGCTCGCAATTGACCCCTCAATTGGTCAACTTCCCCGCGGGCATCAGCACGGAATCGGCGAAACTCTTCCTCCCTTTTTGTTTGAGCTTCTTCCGCACTTTTCAAAGCTTGCCAAGAACGCTGGAACTCTTCTTCCCGCCGCATGAAGGAACCAAAGTTGCTGACACACAGAGCCAGGTTGAGGCTCATATCAGACATCAAGGAACGACGATCAACACCATCTTGATAATCTCGTTCACTAGGTGGCACAGCATAGGAGATAAACTCCTCTGCATCTAGTGGATTGGTCAAACGAGTGGTTTGCCTGATATCCCAGAGTGGTTGATATGGCCTATTAGCATCGTAATCTGGACGAGCCACTCTCCTTCCACTACCACCTAAGTTCCTTGCACTCCGACCTGCGCCTGTTGAGCTCTTCTTGGGAGTTTGAGACGACTGCAACACATTAGCGGATACTTTCTCCGCAGTGATCTCGGTGCGAACAGGATTGCTTGACTCAGGAGATTGCTCCACATGCAATCCTTTCCCTTCAAGTGATACCTCCGCAGAAACCTTTGTGACTTCCACATCTGACTGCAATGGCTCAAGCACGGGACGCTTCTCCGCGTTCTTACCAGCTTCCGAAGACAGCGTCTGAACTTTGTCATGTGTGGACAGTTGAGTCTCCAACGCAGCCACGCTCGTCTCTTCCACATTCTCCATCACAGTCTCAAGAACTTTCTTCGCAGGCATAAGCGGTTTCTTCAAGGTCCCCTGCGGTGCAGGACCATTACCTAAAAGATTAAATCAACAGGGACGTTACTCCATATTCTATGTCAACTCCGAAAAATCAAGTAAAGACAAGAAATCTTACCAGAACTATGCTTCACAGATTTCACAAACAAGGGTTGTCGTCTAGGAGGAGGCTTGACAACCATCTTTCCATGGGTAGACACGGAACTTGCTTCTCCACCAGTGGTCAAGTCCGCAACCACCGTCGATGACGTAGCCTTTACAGTCTCCGCGACTGGCTTCGGAATTTGTACTTGTTTCTGGGCAAGATCTTCCAAACGCTTGTGATACAACTCCGTCGACACCTCAACGGAATCATCAACAGGCGTTGACTCACGGGTACGACGTCGCTTGACTTCATCGTCCGACTCTGTATCCTCGTCATCATCTTGGGAAACGGTGGAGCCAGATGCCACCTTTTTCCTCTTCCGTGATCCCTTTCGCTGACGTTTCGGGCCAGTCCCTACGGTCACATAAAGCAAGGGATAAGGGTAAAACCATTCACTTGGCTATGATCATAACACTTACCAGTACATGACATCTTTTTACGACCCGGGGAAGTTTCCCCCGAGTCAACCCCAGCCTTCTTCGCAAGATGGATTCCTGCGCCTGAAATAAAGGGCACGTTGGATCAGTGCATGCGCTACGCGGATTACAACGCACCCTTTCAGCGCAGGAACTCTCCGCAGGGTGATCAAAATCAACATTTGCAACGTAACAGAATATACAAAACTCACCTGTGCGCGCATAATGACGCGGAGCATCTTTCAGTTGAGGCATCAAAAAGTTGCGCTCAAATCGCTCAAGACGGAAGGCGCTCCGGGGGGAACAGCTGTATAACTGAGTTTCGCTGCACCCCGGGCATCGAACAGGTCAAATTTCGTCATTCCTACAAACACAACAGTTTAAGACGAAACACAATATGGAAATTGAGACTGAAAATTAACAAAGGAAACAAGTCGCTTACTTTGATCAGATGCAGTGGGCTCATAACCTTCAGGATTCCCCAAGCGACTGATACCCAACATCACCAACACACCCTCGGGGCATTTCTCCATAGACAATGGAGTAGAATGGGAGCACAAAGTATCATACCAAGGTTGGTTCATGTAGTCTTTCATGGGCGGAAACTCCTTAATCCTCTCCTTCACGCCAACGCTCATCCATTGCAGCGCAGCAGGAATCACACCCCTGTGAATGTAGAAAAACTTCTCTTTCCAGTCGTACATAGATTTTGGACTCTCGGAAACGATTTGAGTCCGATTCCTCCTAGGTGACACACTGTACCAACCAGGCCCCCCACGTGCCTCTTCAAGAACATAGAAAACATTCAACATATCGAAAGTTGGCTCCAAGTCCAACGATCGACAGGTTGCCTCAAAGTGCACTAGCCTAGAGAGGCCAAAGGGCGTCATTTGTGTGGGATGAACCCCATATTTCATCAGCACATTCACCAAGAACTTGGTAATAGGAAGACGGAAACAACAACGAGTGAAAAAAGCTTCATACAACGCAATCTTACCAGAGGAGGCCTCCAACGCCGTTTTACCAGCAGCTGGTAGTTCAGGCTCCCAATCGGCCTCAATCCCGTAATGATCAAGGAATGTGGAAAATGAGGAGGCATCCCACTTGATAAGGGTGGTGCTGATACCTTTCTCGGTCTTCTCTGCTTTCTCAGTAGCCTTCGATTGATCCATAGGGCAAGATGTTTCTTGAGACATGTTGGGATGAGTAAGGAACAATAAAGATTGCACAAGGGAAAGAAAGGAATTTGAATAAGTCTGGAATGCAAAGAGTGGGTAAAGTGAAACTCGAAATAATTTGAAATGATTATATAGGATGTGAAATAACTGCCAATGACGTCAGCATTGGTAAAGGAAACGACTTTACACATGACGCGTGGCACTGGACAGCTATTTAGGCGGCACACGCGCCGTACACGCGCTTCACACGCGCCTGACTCAGCCGTCTGCCATAACTGATGGGACGCTCGCTGACACAAGTATAGCTTGTAGCAGACGCTACTCACCATTCTTTGCTTACGCAGAGGACATCTGTCCTCCACAACAACGACACGCAATGCGGATGCGGAATGTTTACGTCAAACAAAATTACCGTTCTCCGCATTCCACCATCTCAGAACTCCGCATCCTCAATGAGCCGCGGGGATTTACAGATAACTCAGCACCAACATCCCAGTTTTCACTACCAAGGCAAGGATGAGCTGTCATCCACGAATCACTATTATGAGTCCAGCATCCACCCTCTTCTCTCACATACTCGAGAAAAGGGTACACACTGGACTAGGGGGACTTGATGGGATTGGGTGCTCAACACTGCGCAGAGCATACCCAAACCCGGAACGCAACCCGCGGAGGAATATCCCGCGGACAATAGAAACTTCCCCAGCAAGCCAAGGAATAACGGCTCTCCTACAATCACGGAGCGATACTCGTGCGCGTAAGCGGTAAAAGCGGTATCTGTTCCAACCTTTCCTTATTTATAGCTATTCCATAACTACTTTACTAATATAGTCTTCGGGTAGTGGAGACAACCCTAATCGGGCCTGGCCCATTACGATTAGGGTTTCGGGTTATGGTGGCATACGTCCACACCTATATAAGGGATCATATCCCTAATAGGAGGACACTTTTGGCTAACCCTAAGAGCTATCACACTTGATAGTATCCCCATTCACCCACGTTTTTGTTATAAACTGCTACCTTGTGTAGTTGTCTCCCTACCCACATCATCTTTACTTGCAGGTTACTCCAATCCAGGAAGTGCTAGTGAAGGATCAATCCTGTGGTTGCATCTAGTCTATCATCCCCCCAAGGAGGTTAGACTACTTGTTTCTTCACTCATGAAGACTTTTTGCTCTTGATCCTTCATGCTCTTATCCTTTTGTTCACATTTCACCGTTATGTTTAGAAATACATTTAATCGCCATGCACGTAGCATGGGTGGCCGGCGCTGTGGGTGTGGTACACCGCCCTAAAAGGGTCATAAACAACGTGAAGGGAGGGGGGGGGGTGATACAAACCAAAGGTGATTTTCGGTCAAATACAAGCCAAACCTAGGCTGGGCAGAATGGGCGACTAATCTCCCTCTACCTGCGACAGTTTATATTTAGTGGGAAGTTATTATTTATCTCCAGTAACTGCTTATTGTGCCTAGAAATAGAGCCGATAGTTTCCATATAGCTTTGTCTAGTATTTTTTTTTTTACTTGGAATTATCATGTAATCAGAGATCAACCCATCTCGAATTAGATCCCTATGTATTATTCTTTTATGGAAAAATGGAAATAAATAATCCCAACTATTGACTATTGGCCAATAACAGTCCCAACTACGAAAATCACCAATATTGGTCCCAACTTTCGACATATTGGAAACCAATGGACCCAAACTAACGGAGGCTAACTCCGTTAGTGTGATGCTGACGTGGCATGCTTAGGTGGCAAGATGATCCTACGTGGCATGCCACGTGGCAAAATGATCCTACGTGGCATGCCACGTCAGCATCACACTAACGGAGGCTTACTCCGTTAGTTTGGGTCCGTTGGTTTCCAATATGTCGAAAGTTGGGACCAATATTGATGATTTTCGTAGTTGGGACTGTTATTGGCCAATAGTTAATAGTTGGGATTATTTATTTCCATTTTTCCTTCTTTTATCAATTCAATCATCCAACCATAGGACTTATCATAGGGTTTCCTGAGCCAATCAGAATGCATCATGTAACCGCCTCTTTTTTTTTTGTTTCTAACTTATTTAATTAAATATTATTTTAATACATGGTGGACCATGATAACTTGTGAAAAAACAATGCATAGTAAAAAAAATTGTGAGTGAAGTAATATAGTATAATAATGATTTATCCGCGATCTAGTAGCATGGTTGTAGAACTCGGTTTGGGCTTGTACTCAGTCGTCTGAGGAGTTGCGAGTACTCGGGGGGTCAAATCTGTCTATGCGAGAAGTACTTGTGGTATTTCGCTAACTCGGTAACCTAACGAGGAGCGAGTACTCAGCGATTCCATGGCTTGGAGGCCGAATTTTGCAACCTTGTCTAGTAGTGAAAACTTCCTTGTATTATACAAAAAGTTGGTAACAAATTCACATATTTTCGAAGAAAATCATTATTAAAACAAAATAAGACGTAAAATACGTAACAAAAATCGGTAGGAGGGCAATATAGACTTTTGTCAAAGATAACAAACTCCATCCACGTGGTACCCCAAACAAAGACCCATTCTCTGATTTTCACATAACAAACCGCAGCAGACGACACACACATCACCACCACCACCACCACCGTGCTCCCTTCTCCGCCATCACCATTTCCCCCTGTTCCCCCACTCACGCGCTGCCACCTGTCCCCACACTCTCACTCTCTTCCCCCTCAACCCTATATATAATAACCTACCTATTCATCACCTTATTATTATTAAGGACAATTTAGTTTAACAAACCCTAGCTTATTCGTTTTATTACGCCTTTGTAACACAAACGCAATGTAAGCTTACAAACTTTAATACTTTCGTTAATTGTTAGAGTGTTTTTGCATATCGTATCGTATTTCTCTTGTATTATTGTCGTAATTTGTTTCTAGAACCTGTAGGGTTATATACACAGTGAAATTGTTTCGTAGCGATGCTGTTTTTGCTGTGAATTGCTGTTTTGAGATGATGATTGGTGATTTTTTTTTCTGTGTGAAGATAGGGTTTGTGTGTGAAATAGGGTTTTATAGCTTTATTTAGTTCAGTATCTGTGTTTAGAAGTTATCTGTTTGTAATATTGCTCTTTTTATATATCTATTGTAGCCCTATCTGATATCATGGCTGTAAAAATTGCTGGTCCGAGGTTCACCGAGTAATTTTCATATAATCGGCCTATTAATCGTGGTCAAAGGTGGTCCTAATTGGCCAAAAATCGGTGTCAGTCCAGCGATTTCGACCAGTTTCCGGCCGAAACCTGTGAATTCCAGTTAGAAATATGGGTTAAGGAGGGGGTTAAAAGTACAATCTACTGAAAAAACAAACGAAATACATATAAAAATGTGTACTTAAAAAAACAATATACAAAAATCCCAATCCGATTAATCGCTAGTTTGTACCCTACCATACCGACTAGCGCCTAACGATTCTTACTATATTGTCTGATATACAAATATAAGGCCATGTCTCATATTATGATTCAAGCATAGTTGTCAATAGCGAATAGCGGGCCGTAGCGACAGGCTACCTAAATGCTACATAGCGATAGAAATGGCGCCCACTATTTCATGTTTAGCGATAAAAGGGTTTAGGGGTTAAAGAAATAAAAATAAAAACTATATTTAACACACTAGTAATGTATAAAATTGCTAAAAATATGCTAAAATAGCTAAAATACATGATCAATAATTATCTAAATAAAAGAACTTAAAATCTGTTATTTATCACTACATGGTCTGTAGTCACCCTTTATCTATACGCTACGCTATTTGCTTTAGTGGGCGCTATGAGCGCTATTGATAACTATGAATCCAAGCTACAAGTTGTTCCTCGTCCCGGGGGTTGCGAGGGAATGTTAGACTAGTTATGTATAGTTATCGTGTTTAGAAGGTATCTATTTGCAATATTGCTCTGTATCTGTAGATTTTAGCCCGTATATGATACACAAATCAATATACAAATGATCTTTGTTTTATCTAAATGTAGTTATAAATGTATTTGATGTACCCTTTTGTAGAGGTTTAATGGATCAAAGAGAAGTTGAGATGGAGGATGCTGGAAAGCTTCTGGAAGATGAAGTTGTGGGTGGTGAAGAATGTGTTGGAAAAGACCAGATGGGTGTAGAGAATGTAGAAGAAAAAAAGGAAGAGTCTTTTGGTTTAGGTAACATAGGCCCGAATGAAGTTGAGCAAGATAAAGAGGAGATGCAAGCTAACACAGGCCCGAGTGAAGTTGGGCAAGATGATGAAGAGATGCAAGCTAACACAGACCCGAATGAAGTTGGGCAAGATGAAAAGGAGATGCAAGCTAACACATGCCCGAATGAAGTTGGGCAAGATGAAGAGGTGACGCAAGCTAACAAAGGCCCTAATGAAGTTGGGCAAGATGAAGAGGAGATGCAAGGTAACACAGGCCCGAATGAAGTTGGGCAAGATGAAGAGGAGATGCAAGGTAACACAGGCCCGAATGAAGTTGGGCAAGATGAAGAGGAGTTGCAAGCTAACACAGGCCCGAATGAAGTTGGGCAAGATGAAGAGGAGTTGCAAGCTAACACAGGCCCGAATGAAGTTGGGCAAGATGAAGAGGAGACGCAAGCTAACAAAGGCCTGAATGAAGCTGGGCAAAATGAAGAGGAGACGCAAGGTAACACAGACCCTAATGAAGCTGGGCAAAATGAAGAGGAGATGCAAGGTAACACATGCCCGAATGACGTTGGGCAAGATGAAGAGGAGATGCAAGCTAACACAGGCCCGGATGAAATTGAGCAAGATGAAGAGGAGATGCAAACTAAAACAGGCCTGAATGAAGTTGGGCAAGATGATGAGGAGATGCAAGCTAACAAAGGACCAAATGAAATTGGGCAAGATGAAGAAGAGACGCAACTTAACAAAGGCCCAAATGAAATTGAGCAAGGTGAAGAAGAGATGCAAGATAATAAAATCGAGCAGGAATCGCTTGTGGATGAGGCTCATGATAGTGGAAAAGATGGTTCAGCAATGGGTGATGATAAGGTTGTGGATAGTAAGATTCATGCTGCATATATGGATGATGATCATCGTGGTTCTTTGAAGATGCCAGAGAGTAACATTGAAAGAGAGTATACAAGGAATGAAGAACATCAAGAGCTTGTGGAACATTCACCTGATAAAGTTGAGGATCATAGTATAGTGACATTGAAGAATGTGCTAGAGGGCACAAAGGTAATTTCACATTGAAGATTATGAAGTTAAATCGATATCTTTGGTGGACCTTTAGCTATTTTAACAAGTTGGTATTTGATTTGATATGGTTAGATGGATGAGGGCTATGAATCTGGGACTCAAGAGGATCAAGAAACATTCATGAACGAGTTGGAAGCCGTGTATAGGGAGAAAGGCTTAGAATTTAAGCCTCCAAAGTTTTATGGACAGCCGTTGAATTGCCTGAAGTAAGCTTCTGTGCTCCCATATTAAAATATTCTGATCTTTGGGTGAAAGCTCATTTTATTGTTGTGGTTTTTTTCTGATAGGTTGTGGAGGTCCGTTATTAAACTGGGTGGATATGACCGGGTATGTATTATTCTTTCCCTGTGCATCATGAGGCGTAAAAATCTTCCAGTAACAGCAAACTGAATCTTTTTAAAGAAGCACCTAAAGTTTTAATAGAATTGTGTAGTCTACATGAATATTGTTCTGCGTATGGAAACTAGAGAATTACAACATTTAATTAAAGTTTAAAGCACTCTTCTTGTATGGATTGCTTATAATAAATTCAAAATTGCAGTGAGATAGGTCCACATTTAATCGTTAAGTAATTTCACAACAAGGTGGTTATCCTAACCTTCAAGGGGGTGGCACAATGGTAAGCACTTGAGACCTTCTAGCAGAGGTCTCAGGTTTGAGACCTTCTAGCAGAGGTCTCAGGTTTGAATCCAATTTCCATTGGTTTTTTCGTCTTTAACCCCCTTGAAGGCCACTTGCTTTACTTAAACCCCTTGCTTAGTGGGGTTTAGCAGGGGCCCTGTGAGTTTTACCAGTAACGGGTGCTCACGGTCACAAAAAAGGTGGCATTCCTTCCGGCCGTGTATTTTTGTGGGATCTTTTTGGCCGATATTTACTTCGATGAACAGGACATATTTTTTTACTAGTTTTTTCTGTCATATTCTTCAAGGAATTTTAATCTGTTAATTCTTTTGGGGAAAATTATAATGTAATTGGCTTTATAAAGCGGTGAAACGCTAGCTCCATTTTTAAAGTGATTTATTCATCATTCGATCTATTCAGGTAACTGGATCCAAGTTGTGGCGACAAGTAGGAGAATCTTTCCATCCACCAAAGTAAGTAGAACATGAGTTTATTATTCATTATATTGGTCATTCCTCCAAATCTATGATTGAGTCACTTTTCATTCAGTGTTTGCACTCTTATATTTCACACACAGAGGAAAAAGTGTGATAGTTTATATGATTAACATGCTACTAAGTACTAATCCTGCATGGTATGTATTCTGAAGGACTTGCACAACCGTCTCGTATACGTTCCGCCAGTTTTATGAAAAGGTAATATTTATTTTACATTGTTATTTACTAAAGGTCCAAACCCGAGCAAGTTTTCAAGTTGGTACTTATGCTGTCTTGGTGGTGGATACATATGTATTCTTTAGATACTTTGATTGGTTACTAATTAGTATAGTTTAAGGTGTCACAAGCTCTATGTCATTAATTTCTTGACTCTTGAGCACCAGTTGCAATAATTTTTATTTTTTTATCTGTAGGCACTTCTCGAATACGAAAGACATAAGGTCCAGATTGGCGAGCTTGAATTCCCTCTTGCAACTGCCTACCCAGAGACCCCAAATGTTGAGAATGAGGTTTGTTTATAAAGCTTAAATTTTATACGTGATTATTGGTTTCATCCATACATATGTGATCTTATAAATGTCTTGTGCAGACCCCAGGATCCGGACCAGGTAGGGCACGGAGGGATGCTGCAGCTCGAGCAATGCAGGGTTGGCATGCTCAACGTCTCGTAGGTTATGGTGAGGTTAGTAAGTCAATCATCGAGTAGCATTTTTGCCATTATAAGTGACAGAACCATTTGTTATTTACTTATATATCTAATTAGCCTTTGATAAAAACAAAACAAAGGGTGGCATGAATTGACTTATTTTTTTTCCCCCATTTCTAAGGAAAAGAACTCCAACAATTCACAGAAGCGTGAAAAAAGTCTCAAAAGCATTGGTAAAGTCCTCCTGTCAAAGTATAATAATTGTTATAGCATTTTACATTAAAAAAATGTATTATCTGAATTGAGTAATGATCACATATAGGGTCACTAAAACAAAAGAGACCAAGTGAAGTGGAATATTCTGTGAAAGCTGCACGAACCGAAGCATCTAGGCAGTTAAGGGTCAATTATATCGTCTTTCGGTTTCATATTTACATCGCTGTTTTTGTTTCATTCATATTCTTTTAACCGTGTCTCATTCACATGTGCCTTGACATTTTTGTACCTTTTTAGTTATGATAGACTTGTCACAACAGTTGCTGATGTTGGTCCTCCTGCTAACTGGGTTAAAATAAACGTGCTGGTAATGGTAAGTATTATCAAACCAGCAACATTTATGACATGCATTTTGACCTTTTCAATTATTAAATGTCAAAGTTGACTACTTTTCTTATGATTAAAACAGAAAGATTGTTTTGAGGTGTATGCATTGGTTCCAGGGCTTCTGCGAGAAGAGGTAAGAGACTAACTTGTCTCTTACCTTTGTTTTCATTTTAAATGACCGAAATACTAAAATCTTTGACTAAGAATTGAGTACGTCTTTGTTTTCTGATGGATTCAGGTCCGCGTTCAATCAGATCCTGCTGGGCGTGTTGTCATCACGGGTCAACCTGAGCAACCTGACAATCCATGGGGTATCACAGCTTTCAAAAAGGTTTGTTGATTGAATTGAGCACTAAATAAATTAAAGCTGAATTCTTTATTGTCCATTTTCATTTTAATGCACTTAATATGATTATAAAAGTTATACTACACTAATAATCTTTGTGGATGAAACGGTTTGTGAAGGATAGACTTCACAAGACGTTTGACCTTTTGAGATAAAAACATGACCCACCATTTGTGTTGGTGGGTCAAAATTACCACATCTAGGTGATGGTTTGTTGATGTTTGGCTATAATATTATAGGTGATTAACCTACCATCAAGAATCGATGCACTTCGCACATCTGCGGTTGTGAGCTTACATGGACGGCTCTTGGTTCGTGTGCCGTTTGAGCAGTCAAACATCTAAACTTCCTTGCCCTTCTTACTTGTCAGTAATTAGGACATTAAAAGTAGTAGCAGGCAAATATTTATTGTTAATTTGATTTGAAAAGCGGTCTTTGTCGAGTATTGTTTACAGTAAAGTAGGTTTTGAACAGTTTGACAGGATACATTTCACAGTTGCCCCTAAAGTTGAGGCCTTTTAGGGCTTGATTTGTAAGATCAGTGGGCATGTTTTTAGTTAAGAGTTTTGACGCTTCACTTGTGTTCTGTGTTTCATGTATTTATCTTTTTCTAGAGCAGTGAAGTTCTTTAATCATGTCATCTGTGAGACTTGAATCCAAGATCTTCAAACCTAGATGCTCCTAATCTGATTGAGACATCTCATTTATTTAGTTATTGATGTTCTCAAGATGTGATGACATGGAATTTATTACAGTGAACTGCGGTGAAAGCATGTAACATTTTACAAGAAAAATGCAATGACCACTATTAAATGTATACCTAAAATACATTGAATCTCAGTTGGTCATGCTTGAGCGATGAGACCATAATCAAATCGTCATAAATTCTGATAACTCCGGCTACAGACTTGCATCTTGAAAGCTCATGTCATCCTTCGTTTCCCTCTTCCACATTGGCCGTCTAGCAAATGATTGAAATAACAATATGAGGTGCCTTGAGGCGTGGAGATCCTGAAAACCAAGGCGTGAGACGAAAGATTCACATACGCAAGCCACCGGGTATCCATACAGATATTTATAAATTAAGATGATACTTGCTAAATCGTTAATTCTTGGATACCCGAAATATAAGTTATTTAATACACAAGAAACCTCATATACAGCCAAATAATATATCTTTATAGAATAATTCAAGTAAGCAAATATACAATAATTTAAATTGATGTACAACCTAAGAAACTCAGCTACATTGTACAAATATACAAAAAAGAAGCCAAAACAAATCAGAAAAATGAAAAAAAAAATCATAGAAATGGAAAAAATGGGCTGTTGCCCATCGGTTGATGGAAGTAAATATAAGAAAACGGGTGAGACTAGCTCTCTTCTCACTTTAGACCATCTCCAGTATTGCTGGATTCCCGCGAATTGCCCTCCTGAAGTGTCAGTATTCCTAGCCGCCATGCTCACATCACACGTCACGAGTGCCTGAGGCGCACCTTTTACAACCAAGGTAGGAGCACAAGTAAACTTCCTAAATTTAGTTCTTTTGACTATTTCGGACACTGACCATCCTTAGTATAATCCAAGGGCGTAACCATGACAGCCATCTGCCCCAACAAGAACTAAAACAGTACAGTCCAATTGGTTTGGTCGAGTTGTTACTTGTTAACTTCTCTTGCCTTGGTGCAACAATAAAGTACATACACAGTAGATTGACTCGTACAAATACCTTTATCTGTATGTGGTTATATTTATGCAAAAATTCATGTATGAATGTATGTACATATACATATACATATGTATACCTGGACAATTGGACATGCACATACATGAATCATTCATAATCGAGCAGGATCCATACCATATAAAACTTAATTTCAGACTAAATTTTGATACTACACAAATGCATTCATTTCATTTTCCCAAAAGAAGTGCTTCATTACTGAATCAAAAACTCAATAGTATATATAGGTGCAGAAATGATAAAAACACCGAAATGAGTATTAATTTATAGATTACCACTTAATCAAGCTAACTCATACACAGTAGATTAACCGATTACCATTTCAGATATATAAACTTTGTTCTCATACACGAACATTATTACAATGCAGAAGTTATCTGCAAAACTGAATAACTATAACCATTTCTCTCAGAAAATTTTATAAAATTTAACACCATAAGTTTCAGAATCACTGTATACTACAAACCTCTTCTGCATATGCTCCCTTCACTTTTCAGTATCATTACTTTTAGTTTTGTTTCCATATATTAGCCCTGTTTCCTACATCATCAAATATCAATTCAATTAACCCTATCCATGCAAATCAGCAACAACAGTAACAGAATCATCAATTTCATAATCGAATCCGGATCAAAACAAGTTTCTGATACCGAGATCAGTTAACTGTTGTCAAATCGAATCAATTTTGATGTTCTGCAGATAAAATACGCCCACAATGATTGGTTTTAAAAAGTGTGTGGCGGACCAATGTGATTTAATCCCAAAAGTCGATGAGTGAATCGCGCGCATCACGTGTCGATATGCCCATTACTAAAAAGTAATTCATAGATGATACTTTAACTTGTTAACTTTTAAACACTAAAACATAATACACTCTCATCATCTCTAATCATACTTGTTCAATCAACGGTTAGATTAGTTCAAAACACATCATATCATGCGCGCATTATGCGCTCCTGATGAGCGCAATTTAAAAGCCAAGCCATAAGTATCAAAATTAGGGCAAAAAAGAACTCGAAATCCGAATCAAAATGAGCATTACCGATATCAGTTAACCGTTATCTAATCGACTCAATTTTAATATTCTTCAATTAAAATACACACATAATGATCAAAACTAGGGCAAAATCAAACCTGAAGATCTGGAATTGGTTTAACTTTCTCAACATATCGATACCGATCGTTCGCTGCAGCAATCGCAGCTCTCTCCTGAACCAAAAACCAAATTATCAATCGATTTCACAACTTTACTAATAATATTAATAACAAAATGAGAGTTAAATAAACAAACAGTACCTCTTGTTCTCTTTTAAGCTCTTGAGATGGTTTGATCCATAAAAAGTAAGCTAGGGTTCCGGCGACCACCCAGGAGGCCAGGTTGCTGCCGCCGCGAAGACCACCCATTGCATTTCCGACGGCGGAACGGATATTACCTAACGATTTCTTCCAACCTGTAGCCATTGTTAAGGATTGTTTTACTTTTAGAGCAATTTAGGGTTTTGTTGTTGAGTGAAAGAAAGAACATTTATGAGGGTTATTTGTGGAAGGTAAGAACCGACTTCTTGCAGGAGTAAAGTCGGGTCGTGTTATTCGGACCTTTTTTTTAAGTGTAAAAAGAAAATATGATATTTTTCTTATTGTTATATGTTGTAGGTTATAAAATAATAGTTGTTAGATAAAAGTAGTTAAAACGACGAAGACATGTTTGTGTTTGTTTATTTAACTTTAATCGAACATAAACATGAACACATAATCGAACAATCAATTTTTTTTGTTCATGTTCGTTCATTAAGAAAATTGTCATGTTTGTTCATTTAAAACCTAAACGAACAGTTCATGAATATAAACCAACATAACAAAAAATAAACTTAAATGAACATAAGTGAATAAAACATAAGTAAAACTGTTTTAATAGCCAATAATTTTATATGATTCCCTTTCAGAAGGCTATAGGTGTGGTTCACTAGTGAACAACTGAACACTACATTATCATCCTTTACCTTAGCATCACGTGAGTATCACTTCCACTATCAAAGAGTGTGGTCATTATCATGTTCAATATCCATTCTTGTCCCCTTCTTTTTTTTCCACCGTACATCTCTCATGGGCCTCATGACTTCACTATCTTCATGCTCCGTGTGGGAGGGGTTGATTGACGCCAGAGTACTGATCAAACATAAAAGATGACTTGATGTTCCAAATTACCATAGATTAGTAATGGCAAATAGGGTGTCAAATCACAAAAGCCAGTGATTGGTGTAAGACTTCAATTGATTGCAGAAACATAGTGGGAATCTTGATTTTGATTCCATTTACAATATGTTCCTAGTCCCCACACCATTCGCAACCATATATTACACTAACAGCCATTACAGCTTCTCTCTCCTGCACTCGTAAACAATTAAACACTTTCAACAAATATTTAAAAATAAATATAGGAAAACTGTTTTCTCCAAAATATTCCCAAATATCATCAAATATACCAACAAACAATAGGCTCCCTATTTTCTCCATTCACAACCCTATAAAAAAATATGAGATTTTCTCTCACAAAATTATAGGAACCAAATGTGAGTGCTTTAATAACACTAATTAGATTTTAAAAATGTAAACAAGTAAACAATGAGCATAACCAAATATACATTTAGTAAATTGGGTTTTGAAGATCAATCATGAAAGACTACATACATATAACCGGTATATTGGATTGATTTACCTTCAAATATTTTACAAATTCCAATACCATTTCTTATGATTTTCGGGATCAACACTACCTGTATATCGATACCACACTCATTGCTAGTTTATCGCGCATTCAAGAATGAATATTTGACACTCACTCATAATTTAGGGACTATAATGTATACTTTCTTCAACGGATAAACCGTCACCTTCCCCAAACCACTTGATTTACATTTACAGAAGAAATGAACACTCTCCTCCTCCCTCCACCGTCAACCACCACCACCACCCGCTTCCTCCACCACCGTAACACCTCCACTCCACCACCCTCCACCACCTCTTACAAACCCACACCTCCCCATTCATCCCTCACCTCCCTCTCCTTATCCCAAGATGACGTCATCCTCCCACCACACGACAACGACGACGACGTCGTTTCACCTCTCTCCACTCGCCGCTTCGACTTCTCCCCTCTCCTCCACTTCCTCTCCACCGACTCATCCCAACTCACTGAGTCAGAACTCGTCGAGTCATACAAATCAGTTCCACCTACACTATGGCATTACCTAATCAAAACCCTATCCTCTTCACCTGACTCAGTCACAACAACCCACGCGCTAGTCGACTGGCTTCACAACCACAATCTATGCTCATCTCATGAATATCTTTACTCAACGTTAATCCACGCGCTCTCACGCGCCGAGATTATGTACGAAGCCTTTTTATTATCCCAAACACAAACCCTAACCCCGTTAACGTACAACGTACTCATCGGCGCGTGTGCGCGTAACGATGATTTAGAAAAAGCCGTTATATTATTAAACAGAATGCGTGCAGAAGGGTACCAAACTGATTTTATTAATTATAGTTTAATTATTCAGTCACTTGTACGGAATAATAATATTAATTCTAGTTTGTTGGAAAGGTTGTATAAAGAAATGGTGTTGGATTGTATAGAGTTGGATATCCATTTGTTGAATGATATTGTGTTAGGGTTTGTTAAGGCGGGTGATGTCGATCGAGCTATGTATTTTTTGGGTTTGATACAAGGGAATGGATTGACGGCGAAGGTTTCGACGGTTGTGGCGATTGTTTCGTTGTTGGGGAGTTTGGGGAGAGTTGAGGAGGCGGAGGCGGTTTTTGAGGAGATTAAGGATGGGGGGTTGAGGCCGAGGACTAGGGCGTATAATGCGGTTTTGAGAGGGTATGTGGTTAAGGGTGGGTTGAGGGATGCGGAATGGGTTGTGGAGGAGATGGAGAGGAATGGGGTAATGGCGGATGAGTATACGTATAGTTTGTTGATTGAGGCGTATGGGGACGCGGGGAGATGGGAGAGTGCGAGGATCGTGTTGAAGGAAATGGAGGCGAATAATTTGAAGGTGAGTTCGTATGTGTTTAGTAGGATTTTGATTGGGTATCGGGAGAGAGGTGAGTGGCAAAGGTTGTTTCAGGTTTTGAAGGAGATGCAGGCGTGTGGGGTGAAGCCGGATCGACAGTTTTATAATGTGATGATTGATACGTTTGGGAAGTATAATTGTGTTGATAATGCGTTGGCGGTGTTGGAGAGGATGAGAGGTGAAGGGATTGAGCCGGATAATGTTACGTGGAACACGCTTATTGATTGTCATTGTAAAGCCGGGCAACATGATAAAGCAGAGGAGTTGTTTGATGAAATGCAGCAGAGAGGGTGTTCGCCTTGTGTTGCTACGTATAATATAATGATTAACTCGTTTGGGGAACAGGAACGGTGGGAGGGTGTTAGGGGATTGTTGAGAAAGATGAAAAGTCAGGGTTTGCAGCCTAATGTGATAACTTATACGACGTTAGTTGACATATATGGGCGGTCGGGGAGGTTCATGGATGCTACCGAGTGCTTAGAGGATATGAAGTCTGCTGGTTTGAAGCCGACATCAACAATTTATAATGCTCTGATTAATGCCTATGCTCAGAGGGTAATTTTACGCTCTACTTTCTTAACTGTCTTTAGTTATAAACAGAATTTTACGTGTCGCGCTGTTTAGTTGTGAATCCTTCTAACAAATAGGTAGTTTCATGATTAGAGAGACATGTTAAATTTAAAGCTATATGAACTAAGTTTTAACTAAATTTTAAAGTTATACATATAGATATATAATATATGCTTGTGTGTATGTCTCGTCTAACACAAAACCAATTTGAAGTAGAAAACTGTGAAAATCACATAAACACTTGTGCGAAACTACATATTGCTTTAACTGTGATACAACATAACAGGGTTATGTAACCACATAACCGCCTATATTTCTCTTTCCCTAAATAGTTGATCAACACTTCAATTAAGTGCACACGCGGTTCTTGTGGTATAAAATGAGGACGGGTTAAATATCTAAAATGGTACTCTATTTTCAGAATTTTCAAAACAAGATTATTCCATGAATGTTAAAGAACACTCATATAAATAGGTTCTATAAAAAAGAACGTGAATAAATGACTTCTGATGATTGAAATTTGTTTATTGAGCAGGCTCTATCTGATGATGCACTGAATGCATTTAGGGTCATGAGAAGTGATGGTTTGAAACCTAGTAATTTAGCTCTTAATGCATTGATAAATGCTTTCTGTGAAGATAAGAGAGACGTTGAAGCCTTTGCAATTTTACGTTCAATGAAAGAAAATGTAAGCTTCTTCAATAACCTCGTTTCAGCTCTTTCCTGATAGTGATTGTGCAAATTATTGATATAAATGTGTTATTTCCCAACTACAGGACCTGAAACCGGATGTCGTCACATACACCACTCTTATGAAAGCTTTAATTCGTGTGGAGAAATTTGATGAGGTATGGGATTTGTACATTTACTCTGGCTAGAACCATTATTTGGATATATATACATGTAAATAATTTCCATTTTCCAAGAAGTAATTGATGATTACGTAATATGTTTTTTTGGCAAATTTTTGGCAAATTACCTTCTTAACCGATGGTAATCAGTTAAAAAGCAGTTGTGATGTCGATTGATCTGTAAGATACCTCTTGGAAGGAAATTATCGTTTGTAAAAGATTTCCCGAAACTTTGAATTGGGAAAATTCAAATTAACATTTTTCTATCAGCTTTAATCGGAGGTTTGAAGGGCATTTTAGTCATTTTAAACATATTTCCAGTTCCCTTAGCTGAAATGGTGTTAAATTTCAGGTCCCGGCCGTTTATGAAGAAATGATATTGTCTGGGTGCACCCCAGACCGCAAAGCTAGAGCTAAGCTACGGTCTGCACTGAAGTACATGAGACAGAGACTGAAATCCGAGTTCCATACCACGGCAAAGTACTGATATCATCAGTCATTCACCAACTACCCACAACACCCTGGTTAACCATGGTTCACCAACACTGGGTCGGTGGTCCGTTTGTTGCTCAATTGGGTTTGAAATAGTCTACTATGAGCTTGTTTACTTTTGTAGCATACTTGCACATACCGGAACAACTTGTTCTTGTAAATGTTTTCTATCTGTTGAAAAGTCAAAAGGGTCAAACAAGAAAAATACTACACTCTGGGAGGAGCAGATACATAATTAACATTTGGAGTCTTTAATTTATTGAAATTTACTAAGATAGTAGTAGCATACACGAGTACTTATAATGGACTCAATTCTTTGGATAATTTGTGCATATGCATGTTCTATGTAATGATATTGACATTCTGTAACTTCAAATATCATTTTGAAAATAATGTATTTGAATTTTGCTTATCTATGGTGAATGTACATATAACCTCAGATTATTTTTTACGAGGAACGAATAAATTCGAAATATAAATATTGATCATAGTGTTGAATTGTTCTTTACATCTTTTATGGTTACTTATTTCTTAACATATAATTGGTTAACATATAATTGGCAAGCAACGATGATAACATCATGTTATCACAATATAAACAGGTCATGTTTAATAACCTTGCTCAAAGGCACTAGTACTTGAAACCTGAGAGTAGGGTTACATAATAATGTTATAACATGCTAGCTGCCTAGGTCCAACGATGATAACAGCATTGTACTTTACATCTTTCGGTACCTTTCTCGGGTATCAGATTTAATACCAACATTTTTCTTATATTTAAAGTTTAAACAATTGAAAAAAGAATGTTGTTTGTTTGACGAAAGTGCCCACGTGACCTTATAAAAGACGAGAAAAATGCACAGATAGTCCATGTGGTTTACAAAATAATACCTATAGTCCACACCTTTTAGACATTACACTGGTGTTTCCTGTGGTTTTTGACAATTTGTTACTAAGATAGTTAGGCCTGTAAATGAACCGAACGTTAATGAACTGTTAGTGAACTTGTTCGGCGAGAAGTTCGTTTATGTTCGTTTATTTAATAAACGAACAAACACGAACAAACGTTGTGTTCGTTCATTTATGTTCATTTACACTCGTTTATGTTCGTTAAATTTTTTATTAATAACATAAGTAGTTATATTTATATTAGTATAAACATAAGTTGGGCTTTAGCTATTTGTATAAATATAACAATTAGTAATTGGGTTTTTTAGTAATACAAAAACGTTTACATTTATTGTGTTCGTTAGCGTTCGTTTATGTTTGTTCATGAACTGTTCATTTAGGTTTTAAACGAACAAACATAAACAAACACGAACATGACAAATTTCTTAATGAACGAACACGAACACAAAATGTGTTCGTGTTCGGTTAAAGTTAAATGAAGAAACACGAACATGTCTTTGTTCGTGTTTGTTCGGTTCGTTTATAGGCCTACAAATAGCAGTGGATGGAGATTAGTTAGTCAAGTTAAGGAAGAGATTTTGGGTCTCACTTTAACCGAATAAACTAACAGCCATCCCCTCTAAAGGCTATCCGAGTAACAAGTTTTTAAACAAGAAAAACACTAGTATAATTTCCGAAGGGCAGAAGCTATATGTGTTATTTTGAAAATTCATAAAACTATCGGTGCAATTTTTCTCGTAAAGGAATAAAAAGTTGAAAGCGAATACAAATCGCTGTACTCTATATTTTCAAAACCCTTACCGGCGATCACCATACTATAGAGAATGAGTCGGAGCTTAGGTATTCCGGTGAAACTCCTACACGAGGCTGCCGGACACATAGTCACCGTCGAACTAAAGAGCGGCGAAGTATACAGAGGCAGCATGATCGAATGTGAAGACAACTGGAATTGCCAACTCGAAAACATCACCTTCACCGCTAAGGTTTCTTCTATTCCTCAATTAATTATATGCATTCTCTCTTCTCTCCTTTTTTACATTATTATTATTAACTACTTCACTTTAACCCTAATTGTCATTTTTATGATTTTTTGTTTTGTTTTATAAACAATTAGTGACAACTGAACAGTGAGTCTTTTTTTATGTGTTTGTAAACCCTAAAAATAGGTCAACTGTAGCTATAAACTATGCAGTTAATGTCGGATGGATATCGGTGAAGGACTGATATTTGAGATATAGGTGCTTAATTTTTATATATAGCAATTTAACACTAACAATTTAGTATACTCTCGTACCATTGACAAATTAATCTTTTGCAACTTGCAAAACACTAACAATTGTAGCAAGTAGGATCTTATTAAGACTTAAAACACTAACGTTTAACAATCATGACTTAAACACTAATAGCAACAATAGAAGGAAAGACGCATGCAAGAATTAAGAAGGAAGGTACTAGTATCGGGATTCGGGAATATCGGTGATTAAGAAGGAAGGTACTAGTATCGGGAATATGGGTGATATATCGGTCCAATATTGATCAATATCACCGATATTATTGGTACTGATATTTCGTACTGATATGTGTATACGTGTATTGATGACCAATAACCGATATATCGGCCGAGTTAACTACATTGCCGATAAATAGCTGATTTTTTTTTAAAACTTTTTAGATGATTAGTGTTAGCGTATTTGAGCACTTTTATTATAGTTTTCCTGCCCTTTATCGCTAGACATGAAATTTTCGTCGCTATTGCTTCAGAGCATATAGGTAGCATGTTGCTGTGGTCTGCTATTTACTATTGGCAACTATGGATAGTAGAAACAGTTTAGTGAAAATTTGAATTTAACTGTAGTGTAATGTTGTTCTACATGTCTGCAGGATGGGAAGGTGGCTCAGCTTGAGCATGTCTTTATACGGGGCAGCAAAGTCAGGTGTGTATTCATTCTTTGAGATTAGCCATCTTGATATTTTTTTTTGAGGAGATGCTAACGCATCTTAGGTTGTACTGTTTCTTTTTATAGTTTTTGTTCTAGTTATCCTTTTCATTTTAAAAAACGTGCGAGTCTCGGGGGCTTGAGGTGGGGACCTTCATGCACATCCAGGTCAAAAATGGTCAAAGTTAGGGTCTTTAGGACTTAGGAGGATGATATGTAGAAGCAACAGTAGTTTGTAGCGGTTTACTTGATAAGAAGGTCAATATGTAAAAGAGATTAGAGAGATTCAACTTCTCAATATGTAAAAGAGATTAGAGAGATTCAACTTCTGGTTGTACATAGAGCAAAACCTCGCCTACGTGAAGCTCTTGCCTAGTTGCCTTTTGCGCATTTGGGACCCAAAGACTTCGGAGCGCCTCTCGCATTTTAAAACCAATGTTGTCTTTAGAAAATATGATCCAAAAGCCAGAGTTGGACGACCATTTTTGTTTTCAGAAAACCAAAATTACTTTTCCACTTTTGGAAACTCTAGCTACACTATATGTAGTTGAAGTTTTCTAAAAGTACTTCCAAATTGTACAACGAGGGGATTAATCTACTATTTTTCATTAATCGACTAGACATTTAGAAAAGTCATTGTACCAAATTGCAGTAGTATCCAATGCTTAATTGTCGTATGCATACATAATCTAACATTGATGTTCATATTCTTACACCATGCATATTGTTCGTATTCTAAACTTATCTAAATGAGTAGAGCTCATCACCACTTTGCAGGTTCATGATCATACCGGACATGCTTAAGAATGCTCCAATGTTCAAACGTTTAGAAGCTAGAATTAAGGTACCATCTTTGGCTTTCTTAACATGTCATGTGTGCATGTTTTTTTAAATAAGTATATATCTCTAATTTATACTTTTTTCTTTCTTGAAGGGGAAAGGTTCAGCACTTGGTGTTGGTCGGGGCCGTGCCGTTGCTATGCGAGCTCGGGTAAGTATCACAATTAATTTTCACAATATTACTTGAAACAAATTTTAAAGTCAAAGTCAATGAGTAAAGGTGCAGATAACAGTCAAAACGGGTTTTGACTGAAATGGGTACAAATCTAAACAGAACGGTTCGGTTTGGGTTGATCCACAAATATGTTGGTGTTCTTTGTTTTGGTACATTTTTATAGATAATTAATGAGTTACTACTTAGGAGGTTTCATGCATTAAAAATAGACTTGAGGTGACTTTTGATCTGTTATCCTGTTAGCTAAATCTTTAGACTTGATCCATATGAGATAAAACACAACCCTAACCGACCCATTCATAAGTAAACGGGTCACAATTGTCTCTTCAATTAACAACTAAATATGCACACATCATAATCAAGATCTTTTGTTGCTCTGAAATGATCTCGGATCTAGCAAGTCACTCTCATATCTTTTGACTATAATATTATCAAAGATCTGCTATCTTGTATGTCATTTATGTGTCGAGTTCTTACTAGTAACCTTCAAGATGAAAAGCTTCTATGTTATTAGGTGGTAAAAAACCTGGGTAACAACCGGTTGAATAGAAATGGGTTCTTGCAAAGTTATGTCCGCTGGACCATAAAAGTGGAACTGTCCCAACTAATGTTTTCACTTTTTAGAATCGGACTGAGTAGCGAATCGGCCGCCTTACTCTTCCATTGGTTGGACCGGATTCAAGAACTGGACGTCGTCATAATTGGTTTAATAAAATATTTACAATTTTGGTGTACATTTACATTTTTACGTATGTTTTTGTGTTTATTGAAATTTTAACAAAATAAAAACATTTAGATAAGTAAAATATTGAGCCTGAGTAGTAAATGAACATGTAACTGAGATTTTGGGGATGACTAAAAGCCAGTTCCCTTGTAATTGGAGTATTGGACTGGTCGCGTTTTCGGTCAGAACAGTCTTGAGAACATTTCATGTGATGATTATGTGCTTTTATGCAGGCTCAGGCTGCTGGTCGTGGAGCTGCAGGTCCTGGTAGAGGGAGGTGATATATTTGTGAATCATGATCAAATTTATCATCGCTGCGTTGTAGTAATCCTTCCCATTTAGGTTTTTGATTTGTGAGACTGAGATTGATGTCGGGTATAAATTTCTACGCATATGTTCTAAATGTGGTGTTGATGGAAAGCTCAAAGTTGTTTAAAACTTGTGTCTGTCAACTCCGCTTACTGATCAATTAAATAGTTCCAGTCTTTTTTTTTTTTTTTTTTGAAAATTAACTTTCATTCAACAAATAGGTGCGTCCTCAAATCAAGGACCGTCACAAAAACCCATCACATACCTTTATTTTTAGCCTAGATAAGTATCTTGTTAAATGAAAATTGGGTGTGTTCCTTTGAAATTTAATATGTTTGGTTGGAGGGCTTTATAATTATTGGATCGACTTCCCACTCTAGATGCTTTAACTAAAAGAAATACAACCCGAACCCAAACCCAAACCCAAGCGTATGCTACCTGTGCAGCTTTGTGGAAGAATCTGTAGAGTGTTTGTTTACTTCTTGTGTAGTGGCTTCAAGTGTATGGCAAAACATCAACGTGTGGTGCATAATACCTCCGATTTTTTGCTTTCTTGGTTTATGACCTTTTCGGGGTTCAACGTTTTTAAATGGTGTTAGTTAAATTAGCTATTGTAAATTTTGCGTAACACTAATGTCTAATCAATCGCGTTGTTACATATGTCTGCTTGATATGCCACAGGGACAAGATACTAGTTTAAATAAAACATTAAATAAAGAAACACAAAACTTGTCAATAACTAATTAACAATAAAGATAACATTTTATAACGGATGCACGGTACATATAAATTGGAAAGCAATCACCAATACACTGGCAATAAACAAATGTGACATTGCAAAAATAATACATTTTTGGAGATTCAAATAACTAGAGAAAAGTGGACTACTACAAGAAAGAAATATTCACATGACACCCTTTAAAAGGCAACCTAGACCATCCATATAAAGCCCGGCACGACCATAAAACCCTGCAAACGAACCTACATCCCATGGTACCGAAAAATGAGTCCCCGTCTCCTTACCAAAAGGGCCTTGGGTTTTTTTATTCGTCACAATACCCATTGACGTTATTACTGTAATGCCTGGATGTATTCCGGTGGTTAGTCCAACTGTTCCGAGTATCCCAATAATATTTTCGTCGGTGTCAATGTTGATCTAAGATAACATAGAATAGTTATCATGTCAAAAAAACAACAATTGAATTAATAATCCGAAGTACTCTAAAACTAGCCAAAATTTTCAAGTTAACAAGAAAATGTAACATTTTTATATCAGGATAAGATTTGTCACCTCAGAAACTATGCCACCTCTCCAACCACTATCTCCACCATAACGTTTAGAGGAATGAAACAAACCATCTAAATCTTGAGTCGTGAAAATAATGGAATAAATCCAATCCTTGTAATCTATGGTTATCTTCCTAAGCTTTTGATTGTTGTCAAGTTGCAATGACCATGGATGTCCCCCTTTGCTCGATCCCCACAACCCTATCCACGTTATTCTTTGACAACCCTACCATCAAATTACATTTAAGTATGCATATCAATTTCAATCTAATTAACGAAAATGATTAACTTACAATTTGAAACTCCAATGAGTTTTGTAGTTCTTCGATGATTAATCCCATTGTTGGGCGTTGTTTTCGATCCTTTTTCAAGCACTGATAAGCAATCCTTGAGAATGCCCGTAACGAATTTGGTGTCATTTGTTTACGTAGATTATGGTTGATGATCTCATCTAATTTTCCTTCCTTGTAGTGAAGTTTTGCCAATTCAGATAGAAACTGACGCTCGTCATTGTTTTTTCTGATCACTGCTAGCCTTCCACATAAGACTTCAAATAATACAACACCAAATGAGTACACATCAGATTCTTTTGCAAGCAAGTCAGTTGTTACATACGCTGGATCAACATAACCAACTGTGCCACAAGCATTCGTGACAAGAAAAGTAAACTCCTGATTCGTGGGGCCTATTTTAGATAATCCAAAATCAGAAATCTTCGCTTCCCAATTTTCATTTAACAAGATATTAGAGCTCTTTATGTCACAATGTAACACTCTGTGCCCCTGTGCCACACCATAATGAAGGTAATTAAATCCACGAGCCGCACCAAGACATATATGAAGCCGTTGCACCCATGTAAGATCCGTGGTGGCCAAGTACTTATCTAGGCTTCCACGAACCTCATGCTCATAGACAATAATTTTCTCGTTACTTTCGTCAGAGAATCCAATAAGAGAGACGAGATTATCATGTTTGTATCTAGAGAGCATGACGATCTCCTTCAAGAACTCATGTTGGCCTTGCCTGCCCTTCGCATCCAACCGTTTTACAGCAACAAAGGTTAACTTGTTGGAGCTGGTGGTGGAGAGGGGGAGTTGGCCTTTATAGACCCTTCCAAATCCACCTTGACCGATGAAGTTATCATTGGAAAAGTTGTTGGTTGCCAATATAATGTGTTCAAGTGGGATTTTAAGATGCTCTAGTTCTTGAATGAGAGACATGACAAAAATTGTGAAGCTAGATGAAGGTGTTGACGAGGTATATTAATGGAAATGGAACCCAATCCAATCTATTTTTTCAAAATAAATGATTTTAAGGTGGTCTAGCTTTTGAGTTTTGAATAAGTACGTACGCCAGATTTGACTGTTGAGAAGTCAAATGGACTGACACTCCCAAATTATTATTATATTATTACTAAATTTTTTAAATGTAAAAAATCAAATTCTTCACTCATATAAACTTGTATGAATTCACACGTAAACAGAAAACAAATTGCGTCGCAATCCTTTTTTACATAGCAATTCTATTCTACCGAGAAAATATTGTGCACGGCCCCTCTACACTCTTCGGGAGCAAGAGAACCAAATGGTTCCAGCGGAAAAAAAAATCCTATAATATCTATTTAAATAAGATGGCGGCTCCAATCTTGGGAATCGAATAAGGACGACACCTAAAGTAATATTTCGGGATCATAACCCTTATGGGGTGGGTTGATCGGTATCCAATATGGATACCAGGGGCCAGAGGGTCTCCTCCACATACCCTTTTTTTTAAAGTAATATTCTGAAGGGAGATTGAAGTCTAGGAACATGGAATGAAGGCCTTCGCTTTGTAGCATTTAGCTTAAGTTTCTTTGAGGTTAAACATTGTTTTGTGGTTTGATGTTTCGTTTTTCATGATGACTTCGTATTTTTAGACCCGTGACTTTCTTATTTTTGTGATTATTGGCGAATTTTCCATAGCCACCTAGCTAGGTTTAGATGAAGTGTGAACGTATATGTTGACTGTTCTAGTTATACTTAGAGAGAGGTGAGAATAAAAAAAAGAATATTAAACTAGACACTAAATCAACCCTTAACATTTTACATTTGATTATGAAATGGATAAAGCAACCGAACAAATGCAACTTGAATAGTAAAAAAGACTTGACAAAAATGTTTCCATGAAAATATAACTTAAAGAACAAAAGGTTGTTATCATCGAGCCATCTAGTTGAGTAATAGCTCCATGACTTTATTTTTAAAAATAAGCTTTTGTGTTAGAGTCTTATAGGTATGTTTGGCAAGGAGCTTTTAAGAGCTTTTAGGATTTTAAGTTTCAAGCTTTTAAGAAAAAACTCCTACTAGTACTAGCTTTTAAGAAAAAGCTCTACTAGCTACAAGCTTTTAATTAGTAAATGACACAAATACCCATTCTATTTTAAAAATAAAATAAAAACCTTCTTTACAAGCTTTTAATTATGCCCATTTGGGTCATTTTATTAAAAGCTCCAGCTACTCTGCCAAACACCAAAATATATTTAAAAAGCTTTCAGCTACCAGCTTGCAGCTACTAGCTAACAGCTTCCAGATATCAGCCTCCAGCTAGTTTTATCAAACATACCCTATCTAAGACAAATTTTGTTTCAAATTGAGCTAGAAGGTTTAGAACTATATGTTAGTAGTAGTTGTGAACCTGACCATGAGTCTGTGACTAGAAAAAAGTTGCTTGTTTAAAAAGCTTGTTTAGAGGGTGTTTGGGATTGAGTTACAAAACACCTTATTGACTTATTGGCTTTTTCAAAAAGCCAATAAGTCAATAAGCTGTTTGTCTACCACAAAATACTACAAAAGCACTTTTGGTTTTGGCTTTTTGATATAGGTTAAAAAGCTGTTTTCAAAAAGTCACAAATCCTGGCTTTTGGCTTTTGGCTTTTGGCTTTTGACTTTTAGAAAAAAATTACAAATTTATCACCCATACAACCAATATTCACAATAAGTTAAGCGAAACACTTAAAAAAAATAACAATCTATAGACTTTTTGACGTTTCCCATCCCAAAAGCTAATCCAAACACTTTTTTTAAAACTCCTTTTCAAAAAGTCATAAGCCAATAAGCACTTTTGACCAAAAGCACTTTTGCATTTCCAAACTCAATCCCAAACACCCTCTTAAGAATCTATCCAACTATAATAATTCAAAATAATAATAACTAGTGGAATCCCCGACGCTTCGCGCCGGACACTAAAAGCCACCTTCGATCTTGCATTGCTAAACGATTACTGTCGCCCGTCACCATCTTCTTGGGCACCACAATGTCAGAGTCCGTCGTCTCTTTCCACGTTGGAGTGTGGTGGTGTGCACGCCGGAAGCGCGACCATTGTTATCGACATCGTTTGACCTTTACTTACAATTTATGCTTCTCTTTACAACCTTGTTTCCAGAACCATGTCTCTACCCACACCAAGTATAAGGAAAAACTCTTCAGCTCAAATGCACACATTTGAGGTCAAATTAAAAAGTCTCAGAACATTACTTTGGGCAGTTTGTGAAGCTTATCAGTTGCACAGGTTTAGCATGATATTTACAGTATTGCCATTGACCAATGATTTCTTACACCAACCTTATGATATTTTCTTCCACTTCAATCGAATGATAGTCTTTGCTGGTTTGTTGTAGGTCTCGCCGGTCGTACGGCTCCTCTGTATTGGATGCGCTGAAGACTGTCATAATCGTCGTTGGCGATTAGGATTCCTTTAAGAGTTCGATTAACCGAAGACATTTAGAAAGCATCGCTGACCTATTTAGGGTGAAGGTGCGTGGATCCAGCAAGCACGATAAAAGATGGGGCGAACGGGAGGTGGTGACGGTGGCAAGGGTGGTAGTCGTGGAGGCAGTAGCAGCGTAGGTAGTGATGGGGGTAAAGGAGTTAGTAGAGGCGGAGGTGGGGGATAGGGGGAAATGAAGGAGTGAAGATGGGTAAACTTTTTGGATTTGTTGTTGATGGTGAGTATCTAGAAATAGAGGTGATAGAAGAGAAGGGATTGTAGTGTGGAAGAGTTAAAAGGAAGAGAGAGGAAGAAGGAAGTTTGTGTGAAAAAGTATGAAAGAACAAACTTTTGTGAAAAAATGAAAAGAATGGAAAGTACCACATTGCCTAACATGTCTTGATTTAATATATAGAGTAATAATTCAAAAAGAAATGAATAAAAATAAAAAAAAGGAAGGTGACCTAAGCCTTTTTAATTGGAGGCAAACCTTTGTTTTAAAACCCCTCTCACGCCGTCTCTCTTTCATCCCTTTGGATCCACTGAATCCAATGCTATTAACAGTAAATCATCAACCTCTAATCTAATCCACTATATATTTACTCCTATTTATTTTAAATCCAAATCATATTGTTAGTGTTTTTTGATTCTCTTCCATTTAAAACTGTAGCATCTATTTACTTAGAATTGTGTAATATACTTCATTCTCACATGATTTGTTTGCAAATTTATAAGAATTTTGATGTGATTTGTAGTGTGTGTTTGTTGCTGATTCATCAGGCTGTTTGTTATACATTAGTCGATTATCATTTTGTAAATCTCATTTCGGTTAGGTTTTATGTTCGTTGCTCTCGATTACATATCTCATTTTGCTGTTAATTAGGTAGGGTTACTAATTGATTACGGAATTTACGCTTTTACGCGTGATTCTATAAATCGATTAAGTTTCATGCTTGGTTTTAAAAAGCGATTAGGTGTAAAACCGAGTCAAGAAGTAGCGCATCGCTTCGCGTAATTATATAACTTTTTAAATGTTTCTTGTAGGTTTTTAGCACCATTTAGACACAAATAAGCTTTGTATATGTTTTATTATTGATATTACGTACATGTACAACACAAAAAGCTTGTTGTACAACAGTTTGCTGCACAAAATCTGATAAATATGCTAGGCGTGTGCCTCATGTGCGCTTCATGTATTACATGCGCCTTTCGTAGCCCGACTGCCTAGGGCCCTCAGGCTTGCGTCGTAGCGTGCCTTAGGTAGGGATGAGCATTTCGGTATTAAATACCGAAATACCGATACGAACCGGTGCCGGTTCATTTTCGGTAGCAAGTTTTGGCGAAAATCGGTATCGGTATTTTTGGTTCGGTACGGTACCGGTATTTTACCTTAAAATACTGATGCCGTTCCATACCGCGTATTTTCGGTATCAATACAAAGTTTTGACGAAATTCAGTATTGGTATTTTCGGTATCAGGATCTGTTAAGTACGGTTCGGTATCGAGGTCATCCCTAGCCTTAGGTGCAGAATTTAAAACGAATGTATCTTGTTCGTCGCTCTCGATTACAAACCTAGTTATGCTGTTTGTTAGATAGGGTTAGTAATTGATCATCATTCGTTGCTTGATTTTATAAATCGATATTGCGATTCATGTACGTTTACTTAAAATCGATAAATTATACAATTTCACTACATTGTTAGGGATAATTTCTAAGTCTGTTTGAGTAGTGATTATTGATTTCTTAGTTTTGCTGACAGCAAAACAGTTTGATGTTGTTATCTTTAATTGTTTATAGTCTTTACCCCAAATGGGATTCTTTTTGCCGAAACTCTAAACAGGCTTGTTATTGTTTTTTACTGATGAGTTTAATCTTGTCACCAGGTTAGTTAATCGCTTTTCTGGATAATTTGTTTACGAAGTATCGAAATGATCAACTCTGAGATTAATATAAATGATGTTGGGACTAATGTAGCTGGCACAGCCGCATTTCATAAACAGACGGTTTTCCCAGTCAAAAAAGTAGCATTAAGAGAGGTGCAGAACAGTAATAATAACTTAACACGCGACACCTATTCAGCAAGTTTGCTTCCAGCTGACGGACAACTGTTTGTTGACGCATCTAAAACATGTGGTACTAAAAGGGCTACACCCGACTATTCTGCGCCTTCTAACTTGACCAATCATGGCGCACAAGAGCGTTTTAATTTCCTACGCAATAAACATGAAGGATACCAAGGGAAAAATGTGGGTTATCCACAATCTGCAAGTTTACCTCAAATCAAACAAGAAGTAAGCCAGATAAATGGGAAGAATATGCATTACGGTTCTTTTGTGGCACCAAACCAAATGGCTTCAAAGGCATCTGTTTCTCGGTTGAATGAGTTTAATGATGAGCGGAGGACAGACCGATTGGTAAATTTGCAGAATTTCATCGACCAATGTGATAAATCTGATTATAGAGATAATATTCAATGTATGTTTTTTTTATTTCCTTTCTTAGTTTTCGATTACTGCAGAATATAAGAAGTTATATAATTTTTTAATCTTTTTGGATTTTATGATTCTTGTGATCTTACAGCGCTCTTGCGTTTATCGCCCTTGGAGCTTAGCAGACACGCAGTTGAGTTAGAGAAAAGAGCGATTCATTTAACCATAGAAGAAGGTATGGAAAATAGTACAAATCCCCTTCTTGTAGATTAATAATATCAATATCGTCAACAAAGTTTCGCTTTTTTCTTATTGCAACTTTTATCTTTTGGAACTGAAAATCTTTATGTTAATTTTTTAATATATATTCTTGCAGCATATGACTTAAAATTGGGTTGCCTCGTTTATTATATGTATTTGGCTCTGACTGTTGTTCGGTTGCAGGAAAAGAAATGCAACGAATGCAAGCCTTAAATATCTTGGGGAAGCCTTCAATAACCAGAAGTTCAATGCCAATAACACAACACATCCAACATAAGAACTGAATTTTAATGCTGCAGATAGGTAAATTTAACTTTGCCACGCCATCACATGCTACATTTTCCGTATCAGTTTTTCTTCATTTTAAAGTTTTGTATCTTATGAAATAAGTTTCTGCATTTTTTTATAGATTTTTTTAGTTTTTTTTGTTTTAAATGTTCTTGATGTTTTAGTTTTAGAACTCATTTGAAATGGTAATTCATTTGCACTTAATCTAATTACTGGTTTATGTGGTTCGATCAGTTTATTTGGACCACTATCTGAGCTGGCCGCTCGATGAGTTTGATTTGTCTATCACGTGATGAGCTTGAGGCGCGTTAACATGAACCGATTGGGTTTGGTACTTGGGTTTAACATGAACCCAGTTATCAGTTGGCCCAGTTATCAATGTTAGGTTCAGTCCACTGACTTTGGACTCCATTCTCAACAGTAGTATTGTTTTGGAAAAAAAAAAAATATAACTAAAAAACCAATTAACCAAAAAATTAATCGACTTTTATCCAATGTGTTATGACATTGTGAAAAATGATCAGTTGTAAATAGTTTTATAGACTGATTATGATTAAAAAAATCTTTGTAACAAGCCTAAAGTCGATTTTGGTGCAATACATTTTCTTAAGATTCAGCTCAAACTATTAACGGAAACCATTTAAGAGTACGATAGTGATAGAATTTTTAAACCAAGTCTAGTATGTGATTAGTTTCTTTTTAACGGCAAAAGAAACTTTATACCACCAACAAACTAGCAAGAAGTTAGAAATACACCAAAAGTTTGGTACCAAAACCAACCCCAAGAACATTTAAAAGCTACAAAAAGCCGAGCATGGCGGATCGGCTGGGGGAAATGTAAATTTTCTCCGAGGAGGAAGAGGCTCCACCCCCGAACCAATCTTAAACCTTGAAACTTTAACGCTTTTTTTTTCAGACTGGACTAAGCATTTAGAATTTAGACTTCTCCCATTGAGCTTACAATGTATGTGATTTAGTTAGCATGTTGTTTGGATATAAAGGTTGAAGACATCTATCTAAGGTGAAAGATAATGATAGGTTTTAGTATGACCGGCTCTAAGGTTTCGGATTTTCCGCGACAAGTAAAAATGGGCTCTATAATTGTTAATTACTTTATTATTTTAAGTGTTTAAAAGGGGCAAAAGGGGTATGGAATATTTCGGTTAAATGATTAGTTGATTAATGGGTAATGGTAGATGGTTATTGTGTTATCAGGCCTTCTATAGAACATGGAATTTATGCTAAGTTCATAAATTTTCTTATATATGTTAATTGATTTACGCTAGAGCTATAAACAAACCGAGCGTTCAGTGAGCAGTCGTGAACCGTTTAAAAAGAACTTCGTTTAAGTTCGTTCGTTTAATAAATGAATGAGCATGAACAAGGAATTTCGTATGATTAGTTAAATAACTGAACATGAACAGAGCTCTTGTTCGTTCAATTGTGTTCGTCAATATTCGTTAATGTGTTCATGAACATTTGGTTATTCCCATTTTTAAGAACTTTCGTAACCTTTTTTATATGAGATTAATTTTAAATAAACATTGTACCATAAAATGAGCGTTTATTTTTTTTAAATTTGAGTGCCCTATTATTATTCTTTTTCTTAAAAAAATCCGACATTTAAAAATAACTCGATAAGTTGTGTGTATAATGTTCGTAATTATGTTCATGCGCAATTATGACATAGGTTGCATAATTTTGCTATAAGGTAGGTAATTACCATATAAGTTGCATAATTATGTACTGCTTTTACATAATTTGATGTGGACGAAGATACACATTGCCTAGTGTCACGTGTTGTCTTTTTGTTTATTTATATCTTTTATATGTTAATTTTGCACAATAACCCATCTCATATATTAAAGAAGAAGTTAGCTATAGTGTTAATATAATGATACAATTTTAGGTTTTTATTTTAGGGTTATTGTACAAAGTTGAGATAACATACAAAAGGGTACGATCTTCTGAATTATCATTTTACGTGTTCCTGCACTTATAAATAATTAACTACTACACTTTCTAAATTAAAAAAATAAGTAAATGTTCACTAACCATTCAAACATCTTTATCAAAATTTTAGAGTAATCTACTAAAGAATGTTTATGTGGTGCACAGCTTAATGTTTACTTATTAATTTGACCGAATTGTATGGCACGTCACTATATCTTTATATTGTTTCTTTGTATATGGGTCCTAGTTTAAAAAAACTGATCAAAAAATGTCCTCGTATTCTTCCTCTTTAAATTTCCACCCTAATATTTTTTTTGCACGTCAAGATTTTTAGCTGTTTTTGAAAGAAATATAACAAACTAATATTCAGGAAAATATTATTGCTAATAACAAATGAATAGCTCAATTTTAAATTGTGTTTGGGTAAACTAATTTAATATATAAATGCTGTTTATATGAGCACGTACCAGAAATTCATAAAAAAAAAAGCAATGTGTAATAATTACTAAAATACCCAACTCGCATAGTTATCGTTCATATAAATAAACATCGAGAGAATTATCTAGGGTAGTTAAATGGGTCATGTATGTAGTTTGGTACGTTAAACTCAAATTTTTTCACAAGAACCCGGATATTGTGCCAAACACACATAGTAGTTAAACATCTCAACATCCGAATCAAGTAGTTCTACCTGAACTTGACCAGCTTTAGCTAAACGTGTTTGCTTGCTCAACCTAAAAATGACATGAATCCATTTAGACTAAACGTTATGTAGACAAGCTGTGAATTTCATGTTAGATTTGTGTTGTGTTAAAAAGTCACACCCTAGCTTATTGTGTCATATATGGGACTTCAAAATCCTTGATATTGTTTAACAAAAAAATAGAAAGAGGTAAACTTCATTTGAACTTTTGAAGGTTAAAAGTTACTTCTTTCTGGTCTATCTTAGGTGTAATTGGAGTCAAGAAACATTATTGGTAAGACTCCTTCCTCTCTAATATCCATTTTAGATGATTTAAGTGGGTTCATGCGACTCTAAGAGGGTGTTTGAGATTGCGTTTTGAATCTGATTTTTAGATTATTGTGTTTTGAAAACGCAGATAATCAGTTTTTAATGTTTGGGATTGCATTTTGAAAACCCAGATAATCAGTTTTTTAGGCTACCAAAACGCAATAATCTATAAGCAGCTCCACCCATGCTTTTTTCAAAACGCATAATCTGTTTTGAATAATCAATCCCAAACACCCCCTAAGTGTGTTAGGACGTTTGGTGTCTAATATGTTAGAAACATCTCATATGATAATTAAATGTATCATGAGCAATTTTTAACTAGTTTTTGACATAAAGTCAAATTTTATGAAATATTATGTTATAATCATCAATTATGGATGAAAAGTGATTATAGTCACCATGAGACTAATTTGGATGAAAATCTAAGGTTTAGTTTCAAATTTGTGACTTTTATATAGAAAATCTTTTTCTGAAAACAAATGACCAATATATTGGTGGTTGGCTAAATTGGCCAATGATTATTTTTAAGTGATCTAAAATGTTTTCGCAAGTGTTTTCAAACTTGGATATTGACATGAAAGGTGAGCATAGTAGCATACTCATTTGAAAGTTTCACGATAAACAAGTCAGACCGAGTTAAAATTATGCAATATAAGATCAAATTCACTTTTAGGTGATCGGATATGATCAAACAAATACCCACGATTACGGTGCCATTTCATATTTTCGCTTTTCCCATATGATACATCTAGTGATATTTGAGCTATAAAGGGATGTTAGCTTCACAATACACCAACGTAGGTGTAAACTTGCCTTATAGTTCATCATTCAACATATTTCAAGATGTTTGGTAACAACTTGCACCTTGATATAATATATCTCATGGTAGAGTTATAAAAGATGTCTTGCATGATTTTGACAGTGATAAGTGATTTCTTTTCGATTGAGTAAAAGGGTGCAACAAAAGGAGTAACAATCCAATCCCCAAATAGATTTGATATATATGGATATTCGAAAATGTAGTAGTACGCGAGTTTATGTCACACATTTTTATGATATACGCAAAATAGTCATGTAGACCATGCACTTACATATGCATTAGCTAGCATATAGAGTGATACACCCGCAAAAATAAACGCATGACATGCGGTTGTGTATCATGATCACATGTCTATAGACGTGATATTTATCTATCTGATAATTACTATGAATATACATCACACTTGATAGAATAGTTTCCTGAATTTATGTTATTATTTCGTATATATGCAAGCACATAAAAGCTATTGTTATGTTTATAGTATATTGTATTTTAATGTTTATATTTTTGCAGAAGAAACATAGATAAAGAAAAAAATTTATCGACAAAATCTATACATATAATATTTTAAAGCAATTTTGGACACATGTCATTCATTTACCCCTCTAGCCATTATCTCTCCTCCATTGGTGATGCCACATGGCACATTGAGAGAATTAATAAAATTTTCTTTTTTTAAAAAAGCAAAAGTCATTAATTAAATTAAATTAGGTAAGTCATTATGATAATTATTTTGGTCAAAATCTGACAAGCATATGAGGCTTCTCATTCACGCTATCCACATTCAAATTCAAACCCTAATCTCTCATTCAACAATTCGTGAATCTCTTTTGCAGCCTCCAACCTAATCGAACATCAGGTAATATCTTTTCTATTACGTCGCATGTTTTATGCTATTATCTTCTATCGATTATAAGATTTTGGATTTATAGAATCAAAACCCTAAATCAAACCTGTATCATTACGTTTCAGATTCACATTTTTTCGATTTTAAAGATATGTTTATGTGCGTATGTGGATATCCTCCATCAGGTCTCTTCCTAATAATCTTCAACCGTATTATTCATCAGGTAATTGCCGATTATGTTTTATTCGATTTAATTTGATTATGTTTTATTCAATTTAATTGAATGTTAATGAAAAAATTAAAATTAGGGCTTTTTTTTGAAAAATTTTGTGCAGATCCGTTTCAATTTTGTGCAGATCCGTGAGATGGTCATGTGCTCTGCTACTTCCGATATCGTTCTCAAGAAAATGTGTTATTTATATGTCAGGTACAAGAACGATTCAATGGTAATTTGTTGTTTATTGACTGTACGTTATTGTTAGGTGGTTTTGATTTATTTATTATGCTTTGATATGTTTTATTTAGGTTATGTAGTTGTATATCAAAGTAATGATTATTATTTATTAAGACTGATTAGGGTTCGACTGATGATTATTATGGAAATATGTTTTAGGTTTCTATTTAGCTTGAATGTTTTAGGTTTATGATTCGATTGATGTTTTATAGAAAGCTAAGAATGGATTGTTATGATTTAGTTTTTGATTAGTGGTTTATGTTTTAGGTATCGATTTAGGGTTTAAGAAATACTTTAATGGTTTGTTACTATTTAATCGTTCAACTGAGAATGATTTTGCATTTATGTTTTAGGTTTGTATTAAGGTTGAATGTTTTAGGTTTATGATTACGTTTCAATTGATGTTTTAGAGATAGCTAAGAAAGGATTCTTATGATTTAGTTTTTGATCTATTCTTTATGTTTTAGGTCTCGACTTATGTTTTAGGATTGTATTAAGAATCAAATGGGTCAAAAGGAGTTAAGACCATGAATTTATCAAAGGGGATTTTCTGTTAGGTTGAAGTATGTTCTTCATTTTAGATTTTTGTTGTGTAAATTGTGATTATATGTATAGAATTTCTTATACAAACATTTGATTGAGTTTGTAAAGGTTGGTTCTTTTCCCTAATAGTTATTCTTTAAGTCTTAGATTTGATGATTCGTGTTCATATTGTTCATAATATGTTCATGCAAATTTATCTTATTTTGGTTCTTCATGAGTATGTTAATTATGTTTGATGCAAGATCATCGTGGATGTTTGTTGGTTTTTTTGCTTGATCTAAATTTGAGTTGGATGTTGATTTGGATGTTGTTAATGGGCGGGCTAATCCGACTGGAGCATTAAAAGTTTGATATTATTTACTATTCTTGAGCCACTTATTTTGGAAGGAAATTAATTCAAAATTTGAATTCCAATATCAAGTATCGGATATTATGGAATATGTTTTATGGCATTTATTATGGAAGTCAAATAATGTTTATTTTAATAAAATTTATAAAGAAAAAAATGGTTTGGGAAAACAAAGTGATTTTTATATGTAACCATAATGGAACCCGAGTGAAAGTAGGTTGCTTTTGTATGACCTTAACGCTTAATGATATTTTCAAGATGAAGTGCTATGCGACATTTATAATAGTATTTTGGTGGAAATCAAATATCTAGAAAAAAGAAATTGTATACTGAATGTTCTTTTTGCGTATTCTGTGTGATCAATGAATGTGGTTTTTTTCCTTTGGCACTTGAATGTTACATATGCTGATTGTCATTTCTTTGAATTGTGGTCATGCACCTTTTGCTAATATGAATTTCTGTATTTCTTTTTGATATTTATTCTTTAGATGTCCCCTAAAGTGATTTTTATATTATCAATTCAATTTTTGCTAGGCTTGATTTTAAGTTTAATTTTTTAAACAATAATAATGTATTGTTTTTGGATTTATGCGTAAATTTATAAAGAAAAAAATGGTTTGGGAAAACAAAGTCTTCAATTTGGGTCGCTTTTAAAAGGTGTTTTTAAAACGCCGTTAGTGGCAATTTGCTAAATATGTCGTGTTCCAACGCTGTTTTTTATGTTCATGCTTTGTATGATGAATATATTGGTAAATTGAAGATATGTCGCCTTTTCACGTTTTACTCTTTTTACTTTTTTTTAAACAAAAAACAATAAATGAGAACGAGTAAGGAAACTGACGTAAATTAGGAACTCATTAAATTTCCTTATTACATTCACTTTACCTACTTCCTAAATTTAGTGTAATTTATATTGGTAATAAGTTAAATTTCGAATTTTGAATTTCAAAATTCAAATTAAAATTCAAAATATTTAAATTCAAATTATACAAAATTTCAAATTTTGAGTTTTGGTTATTAATGGTAAGAAATTACACATTTAATAAGATTCAAAGTCTCTACATAAGTAGTGTCAACTCTCCAATTAATACATTAATTGATCCTATTAATTGTGCTATATTATTCTAATATTAGTTTAGCTTATATTGGTAATCAATTAAATATCGAATTTTGAATTTCAAATTTTCAAATTAATGTTTGAAATGTTTAAATTCTAATTAGACAAAATTTCAAAATTTGAATTTTGTTTAATAATGGTAACAAATGTCGAATACTAATTATGTTTTAATATAAAGGTAATTTTTATTTTAGTTTTCTATCTACTCGCAATATAAGCTATTGTGATTAGATATAACTAAATAAATTACATAGATTGTGTGGCAGATCTACTTGCTACCCTTTTCATTTTTTTTTTTTTGAAATATACACACTTATTCTCATTTTGAATAATAGTACATGGTTAAGCATAGTTTATTTTTTGCCTCTTGATTCGAGGGAAAGAATGGTAAGTACATGAATATATAACAAAGGTTTTCATTAAAAAGTATTTTGAGCTAATAGTATATATAACAAGAATTTTTCCCCTGCTTGATTCTTGATTTTGGAAGTGGTGAAGTGGTAGGCTGTTGAAAGGGGTGTGGAGTGTGGGTGTGGGTCAATGTACCATATGATGGATTGGGTGTTGGAATCAACATGCTTTTAATGAAAATCTTGGTGAGGTTTTGAAGGTTTGTAAATATGCATTTGCAAGGTTGAAAGGGGGTGGGCATCTTTGCTTAAAAAGAACTGAAATGTAGCTTCAAGATTTGCCGGTTGTGCTCGAGGCATGTTATGTTTTTCATAATATATGTGAGTTGAGAGGGGAAGAGATCGAACCCGGGTTGGTTGTTGAGGTCGTGGATGATGAGATGATTCCTGAAATTGCATCGAAGTTTGTGGTTGCTATGAAGGCTAGAGGCACGATGGGAAGGTGTGAAGTTACTTATACTAGATGCTGATGGGAAGGTCAAGACTAAAACAAAAAATGTGGTGTATAAAGAAATATTTAGTGATATTTGAATAGAATGTGTATTGGTTTCTTTTAAATCTTAATAAAATATTTCTGCTACATTTTTTTATATGTTTTACCACTCAAAATAATTGTACGTTGGTGAGCCGCGTGTAACGCGGGCAAAGATCTAGTTTCTAATAATTGAAAGTTTAGCATGTGGAAAAATCTTCTATCAAGGACACACGGTATGGGGTCCAGAAAAATATAATTTTGGAAGATGCCTTGTTATTTTGTTATTATTATTATTATTATATCTTCCATTATTGATTGTCGATTGTATATGATATATTTTAGGAGAACCCATATCTTAGTTATAATTTTAACCATTAAGATTCCAAAATTAAATATTGAGATTTTATAAGTAAACATAAAGTTAATGAACATCATTTGTTGTTTTATACTAAAACGGAATTTTTTTTTGAACGGCCAACAAATTGGAATCACTCACGAAACACTAGAGTATCATCGTGCCATCAGTTTGGGAAGCGCATCAAATGGCTAAAGAACAAATAAGTAATCAAAGACGATAAATTGAACCAAAGGTTCCAAGAACAATGTTCTTTATAATAATCAAACTTAAAAACTAATTAAACAATAAACCCTAGACCCTAATTTATATAGTAGGAAACATAACTCAACTAGGAAACTAAATAAAAGATAAATAGGAAATTTTTAAATAAAGAAAAGATAATATGGATGCTCCTGCATTATAAATGAAGTACTGAGAAAGAAAGAGGCCTTGCTGCTTCAACTAAGATTAGTGGTTTAACTTACGGTTTGTCGGTTTGATATGTGATTATGTAAATTTGTATATTTGATGCTAAGGTGTATTTCATCTATATAACAGGTGAAATATTTCATAATATGCATTAGTACATTTGTATATGTTAGTTTGCTCTCCAGTTTCTTTTTTCATGTAATATATTAATATTTAATACAATAGTGCTTTGTAATTAAAAAAAAAAGGTTAAAATTAGGTCCATCGAAAAATCATACACATTAAGATTGAAAGGGTCTGGCGTGTGGGAGGACTCAAAATTGTGACATGGAGGTTATTAGGACTAGGATTTCAACATTAAACTACGTCTTTCAAAAAAAAAAAATTAAAACAAACGTTTTGACCAGTACAGCCATATAAAAAAAAAGACCGTTATGATGATAGTTCGATCAAAGTAATCGAACAAGCTAAAAACTATTTTTATAACTAAACCTAAATTTAAATTTTAAATCTCCCATCTCTGAAACCGTATCAACTTTTTTCATGCTACACAGAGAAACTCTTTATAAAGCCCCACCCTTGTGGTAGAGTGGCATCTAGGTGATGAGCGCCTACGGATGGCACCGGTTCGATTCAGATGGGATGCAAGGTTTTACACTTTTACCAATTATTCCACTGTCCTGTCTTCGGGCGGGTGAAGACCGGGTTTCCGTGCATCTGAGAGAGCCAAAAGGTTGCTAACGGTTGAGTAGTCGACCTTGGCCACAACGCCCAGTGTCATGGTGGTTGGCACGTCATTTCTTGCCGTTAAAAAAAAATTCTCTATAAAATCCAAAAAAAAACTACATAACTTATAAAAAGATGAGATCAAATACCACGTTGACGTGGACCTGGATCTTGTGAAAGAGGACACGTTCTTTTAGGTGGTTAATCAGACAAATTTGGACAGCTCGACTTGGGAAAAATGGCTTAACTTTGATATTCTAGATATGGTGTATTGTTTCGTTGTTTTCTTTGGTGTTTGCTGTATTCCTGTCACCATCTTGGTAGGCCTTTATATTTATATATAAAGTCGTTTATCGTTAAAAAAAAAAAATACCACGTTGACGTAGTGCCTCAACTTCTGGTATTAACCTTTTGTCTTCCAAGGAATATGCCAAATTAATGCTTCGTTCGTCTTCACTACCCAATCCGTTAAGACTTGACGTTCGAGAGATTGGTGGCTATAGTTTTAATAATATAGTAAGAACTGCCAATAATGATTTCCCGATTAATTGATTTCGTGGAAGGTGGGGAAGGTTTACCTATTTAGGTGGCCTTCCTGCCTGAGATGTCTCATGAACGAATCTTGACGAAGAGCGAATGTGGCATCGGTTCAATCTGGCAGTAATATGCCAATCATGAGATTCCCACTCGGGACTTGGATAGTCAAAGGCCAATGTGAAAAGCCTAACTGGGGTTCTAGCTGTCAAAAAAAATTAAAAATATAGTCAGAACAACAAAAATCATTTTAACAGAAATTATTAACCATAAAATGCTCCATCGTGATTGTAATTTAGTCAGTTTAATTATTAAGAAGGTGTTTGGGATTGTGTTTTGAATCTGATTTTTAGATTATTGCGTTTTGAAAACGCAGATAATGTGTTTGGATTGCGTTTTGAAAACGCAGATAATTCGTTTTTAGGCTATCAAAACGTAATAATCTATAAGCAGTTTCACCCCTGGTTTTCCAAAATGCATAATCTATTTTAAATAATCAATCCCAAACACCCCCTAAGTATAACTTGGTTAAAGTGTTTCTCTAATTTTTGTCATGTGTAACGTCATTGTGCAAGTCTATGCGACTTTAACGGGTTAACATAACTAGTCGATGCAACCTTTAATAGAACTAGGTGTTTTAATGATCGCGCGCTGCGCGATATATTCTGTGGCGCGTTGTGTCACAACCGTGCTAACAGCAGTGTGAGATGAAGGTGTTAAACCATGTTACGTAGCAACGATCAAAACCAGGAAAATCGGCAAGAAAGAACACAGATGAACGGAGACGGAAATACTATACGAACGTAGATGAAAACTACGTAAAAAAAACGTAGACGAACGAAGACGAAAAGATCAGGTGTTGCAGACGAACGGAGACGAAAATACTTTACAAACGTAGACGAACACTACGTAAAAAAAACGTAGACGAACAGAGACGAAAAGATCAGGTGTTGCAGACGAACGGAGACGAAAATACTATACGAACATAGACGAACACTACGTCAAAAGAACGTAGACGAACGGAGACGAAAGTACTATACGAATGTAGACGAAGACTACGTAAAGAAAGCGTATACGAACGGAGACGAACGTACTATACGAACGTAGATTAACGCTATGTAAAAAAAATACTATACAAACGTAGACGAAAACACTATACGAACGGAGAGCTACTTGGGTTAAAGAGCGGGTGTTGCAGACGAACGGAGACGAAAGTACTATACGAACGTAGACGGACACTACGCCAAAAAAAAAAGAAATAAATTGTGGCTAAGACGGGGAAAAAAAACTTAACTAAAAAGTTGGTGGTCCAAACGGGGAAAAAATGGGGGATTAAACTGTCAAACATTCCCCTGCCATAATGTAATGTGCTTCGAATGGCAAAATGGTAAAAAAGAACCTAAAGAAAGGAAAAATAAATAAAATGTGACAAATATAAGGAAAAGAAAACTTAACAAAAAAGTTTGTGGCAAAAATGAAAAAAAAAAAAAACTTAACAAAGAAAAAAAAAATGGCGCAAACTAAAATGTTGAAAATTGACTATTCGTAATACCTCTCCATTTAATATAAGTATAATTAGGTGTAAACAACGTACTTAAGGTTAGAAGTAAAACTCACTTACTCGACATTCATATTTGTAGAATGCATCCACAAGTTTAGACTTTTTGGATCATTTTGAATTAAAAACTGCATCTCGTGTGTGTAGTACGTAGGAGTGAAACATAGAAATGGAGTTGATCAAACACATTGGTTCTTTGATAATATACCACTTTATGGTTTGTTCACCCTTCTATAGTTGTATGTGTGAAAAGTTCGCACCTAACTTCTCACAAAAAAATAAAAATAATAAAAACAAAAAAATAATAATAATCATTTCAAACACATTACCATAAGTATCAATATCTTATTCACGTTAGTTAAATTTTAGACAATTTTTACTTTTTGAGAAATTCTCGTCAAGACCACAAACCCGGTAATTGACAATCATGTATAAAATAACATATAGTTATCAATATCCCAAAAGTAATGAAAATTTAATTTAACTAAAATATCCATACCCGATACCTAAGTAGCGAACAATAGTATAAAACCAAAAAAATGAACTAAAGAAGACAAGAGATGAAAGACCTTATGTTTGAGGATGACAGGTTTCACAAGAGAAACGGAAGGAGAAGTGATGACGTGGGTTCTAAAACGACCACGTTTAATCCATTGTCAAAAAATAAAGCACAGTAAAGTGTTAAGGTTTGCCTGACTTATTGGAGCTGAGCAGCTAATATAAGGCAGTCTGGCTGCCATACGGTAACTACACAGCAGAAAGTAAACAGTAAAACTCATTGGAAATGTAAAAAAGTATTTTGGCTTCTTACTATGGGCAAAGACAAAACATCACACAGCTCCAAGCCATGCCTAGGAAATAGTAAAAGCTGAAAACATACCAAATGGGCAAAGTCTCACTGCAGGGAACATATGGAGAGTCAATCCTTACCAGGCATAGTAGGGAGGCTACCATAAGGGAGCTCCTGGGCAGAATTCCACTGCCTATATAAAGAGACCCTTGGGTTGTCATTCGACACACTCACTTCTCACTTCTTCTCTTTACTCTTACACTCTCTATTTCATTGTTTCTCAACTCCAATCGAATATATATACTTATTCTCACGCCGGAGTCCAAACGCAGGAGGCTCCCTCCTGCGTTAAGGCTAACGGTGTCTATTACATTGTGCAGGTCGGCAGGTCCTTCCAGGAGCTAGAGGATCCCCTAAGTCTAAACCTAACACACCCTTAACTTATAATCATATACATCTCTTAACCTAATCCCGGTCATTTTCCTTGTTGTAGCAACAAGAACAGAAGAGAAAGTGGACGATAGAGCCTACGTTATTTTTAAATCTTTAATTGAATATATTTTAGTGCATGTTTGGCTCTCCATTTTTTCCTCAACTTCTGACTTATAACTTATTGAAGAAGTCAAAAGTTAAAAAAAAGTGTTTGGGTAATTGTTTGGAAAATGAGCTTTTGGAAGATTTTGGCCTTAGAAAAGGGGAATGAAGAAAAAAGTGAGAAGTCACAATTTGTGACTTTTGGGGAAAAGGAGCTTTTGATGAGGGTTTAACCTTTTTAACTTTTTAAATAACTTTTTATTCGAAACTATAATCTGCTTGTTAAAAAATATTGCGATAGATTACGGGATGTATCCAGACACCACATGATGTGGACCTCCAATTAATATCTGATTTGAACTTTTTTTTTTTTTTGGAAGGAGTAGATCAACTGGTAAAGCCTTTGGACTCCCTATGGGAGACCCCGGATCGAATCCCAGCGGTTGAATTTCTGCCGCTCTAGCGGGACCGACCCCCTCTACAACCCCAGGTGGGAACCCCACTTTTAAATGGGTAAACCCTCCCCCCCTAAGAATCGAACCCATGACCTCATTCGGTCAAGCGTCCTATCCCTCATTGGGGTGGCCAACTGAGCTAGCCCAGTTGGTTTATCTGATTTGAACTTAAATACGTAAATCATTTTATAACATTATTTATGAGTAATTATACAAATTCAAATAAGAGATGATAGAAAAATATAAAATGATGTATATCTTATTATCCTTTTGTGGAAAAGATAATATCAAGCAGATAAACACCATTAAACAAATATATAATGGCAAAACTGTATTGTCAAAATCTCGTGTTTGACTTAAAGTCAGTTAAAGACAAATTACTGGTAACATGATTAAAAACGTTACGTCTACAACTTGCGAAATGAAGTTTTCTTATTGTTTAACTTTTTAATTTAGTGATTCTTAGATTAGCGTTTTCAGTTATAGGTGAAAGTATCGTCAAGTATAGATGAATGGTAAATGTTGGGATCCTATGATTTTCTCGTCTTGTCGGAATGACTATCAGACGCTTCACCCATCAACGAGCCTAGTTCTTACAATCGCCCATGAATCAACGTGAATAAACTCATCTAGATGTTTTCTTTGGTAATCACCTCACGTCTTTTTTCATCGCACCAACATCAGTGCATCTACTAGTTCGTATACGATCTTATATAAATTAATACAACTATAAATTAAAAATAAATATAAATACAAATATAAATTGTATTGTTTGAATCTAAAATATGTTGAACTCGTTCATTTTTTGATTCAAATGGGTCCATTTTGAAGATGAACCATTTGAATGCTTCCCCACACGAGTAAGTAATGAGTTGTAATGTTTAAGCACCGTGCTCGAAAATATTCCTTTTTGATGATTTTCACTTTCTTGTTTTCGGAACAATAAACCCATGTTTTAGACAAAGTTATTTTTTGTTTAAATGTTCATGGTTAACTCTCCCCATGTTCTTGGAATCCTTTTTGAAGGGGTATGGTACCAATTCTGGCGCGTAGGCGCACTCTACCCCACAACATCGTCGTCCTAAATACGCAAGCGGAGAACTTACCATTCGAAATGGTTAACTTCAAAGTGCAACACACCTCCGCATAGATCATGTTCCAAGTGCATCACATAGGGAGTGCATTCCACCCGCGTCACACCATGCGCCAGTCCTGGCGATGGTCTCATGCGGAAGACAATAGCAACGTTGCGCCTCAGGCCTCCTGCGCCTGCCTGGCGCTCCAGCAGAGAAGATGCAGCTCCCTTGAGCCCCACTTGCTGCACAGGCTCCCAGGTGTCAGAGTTCACTTCTGTTAATCTTCTAGAGGAAGCTAGCCGCCTGACATATCATGGCAGCAAGAAGAAAAGGAGGTCCCTGCAGTCAACCACAATGCACCACGTATACCAGTGCCAGGGCGCCGCCCCTAACAGCCGATCACAGCGCGCCACGTGGACCAATGGCAGGGCGCCGTTCCTACCTGGTTTGCTTTATACGAACCTTTGGTCCAAACCCAACTAGATGGGCTTCTGGAAGACAGACCCAGTTTCTGGGCCCAAGCCCATCGTCTCTGAAATGGGCCGCAAGCGCCTGGCCCACACATCCTCTATAAAAGGGAGGCTTCACCACCTTTTTAGAGGTCGATCAATCCACCATTCGAGCACACACACTTGTAATACACTTGTATTTCATCTTTATACTTCTAATCGTTCGAAGTAATAAAGATTATACTTTTTCTGTGGACGTAGGTCAACGAGACCGAACCACTTATATTTTGTGTATTTGTGTACTACTTCTTCACTCTCTCTTTACCTTACGGGACACGGATCTAGTCTTGGTGTGAGCAAAAGATTAATCCTGTTGCGAACACGAGTAGCTACCCCACATTGTACCCCAAGTTATACTCGTTGTTTCTTCACTTTTGTTCAACTTGCATTCCTAGAATATATTCATCCAATTTATATTCTTAATAATTTTTTTATATCGATCTTGTGTTTCTGGTACAACATCGACATCTTTACGATATTCATAATCTAGGAGTAGTAGTTCCTTGTTGTCACGTGGGGACCGAAAATTTGGGCTCCTCATTGCAAACGGTTCAAATGCTTGTTGATCTTTTAAAGCGTATTTGTATCGACTGTGTGCAACTAGAGTAGGACGTTGTGGTAGGGTAGGAGCTTGTGGTTGTATAAACATTTGTGGCAGATAGGCATATGGTTGGTTAGTATGCAAACACTTGTGGTTGTTGTGTTACTACTCGAGTTTGAATCACCTTCTCTCACTCTTGAATCGCCTCCTCTCAAACTAGAATCGGCTCCTCAAAATTTAGAGGAATTATTAGTTGCGCCAACCTAAGATTTTTGTGAATCCGTAGGAAAATGTTGTTTGTTTGTATATATAATGGGTATTGAAAATATATATATGTTTTATTTTGTAATGGCTATACTGTCGTTCAACAATGGTCCATTCAATCGGTACATTCTAGGATTTCGCTTACCTATTTGGCTATTTGGATACGTAGAAGCAGACGCTAGTATCAACAATTTGGTAACCCTACCTGATCATGGGTTACAGAATTAGCTCTGGTACCCTAAGACTATGAGGTGTTGTCATAGCAAAGCATGGGAGGACTTGCCTCCACGTCAGCAAAAAGTGCGGGCCTCTTGTATTTAGACAACTTGAAGACTATCCAAGGGTGTGGGGGTAGTCTTCCTTGAGTAGTCCTCCACTCCTATTGGCCACCATTTAATTTTTATTTTCTAATTTTTAAATAACTAAATAATTAAAATAAATAACATACAAAGTAACATAATATTTAAAAAAAGGTTACAAATAAAAAATAAGTCACAAAATATTAAAATTAAAGTCGACATTACAAATTAAAAAAAAAACGAGACCTTAAACTAAAAAAAACCCTGTCTAGCTATACTTGTTAATGATGTCTTTTTGCAATTTTTCAATAACTCGATGCCTCGCTTCGGGCATGGAGCTTGTGTCGATCGCCAAAACTTTCGCCTCTTTGATTTTGAGCTTTTCATTCTTCACCTTTAGCTTTTCCTTGTTGACTCGGTTGAAAGCTTCAATTTGAGCCGTCAAAACGTCAATCTTCGTTGCGCTACCGCTCCCTGACCCGCTTTGTTTTTTGGCGGCCGCATCCCTTTTTGCTTTATCCCGACCTATTTAATTAACCGAAATAAGAATAAAATAACTTTTAATTAACAAGTAGAATAAATTTTAAAAAAATGACAAACCCATGGGATGATGAAGTTCCTCGATTGGGATATCAAACTCCGCTTTCTCGTTGATGTTGATTTCCACACGATGATCGAGCTTCCCTCCCGTGAAGCTTTAGCATTTGTCTTTCTACGTTTTGGTTTTACCACGGGGTTTAGGACCGTCGCCCACTTTGGTTCATTCCTCAATAGTTCCAAAGCCCGAACAAATTTGAATTCCCCCGATTGAGTATCACTTGCCTTCTTCATAGCGTCATTAAAAATCATACTTTCGTTGTAATAATGGCCATGTTGTCGTGTGTATTGTCGGTTTTGGTTTTGTGGATGTGATGGAGTTGGCCGATTGATAATTGGTTGCAGGTAGCCCTCATGTTCCTTGTATGCTTGAATTCTCTCACGGGCCACTGGACAATCTCTCCACAAATGATATGGGCTCCCACAAGAAGGACAAGTACTATCATCATCTACCCAATACATGGTAATGATGACGATCAAGTCTCACTAAATTCCCAATATTCGGATTTTTCACAAGTGGCATGCATGCATTATCTGTCACCTGCACACTTAACACACCACACGTAACAACGAACAAAAAGAGGTAGCAAAGACAAGAATTAAACAGTTCATCACAAAAATCCACTAAAATCACAAACACCAAGCGCACTAGCTCCCCGGCAACGGCGCCATTTGATGAGCCGGTCGTCACGGGTCATACAAAACCTAAATAACCTAGGTAGATAGGGTAAATAGGGTATCAATCCAAGGAGCGTGTGGTTAGTGAATATTATTTAGTTGATTAAACAATGGTGCTTTTATAAAGATGCTAGAAACTTATGAAGATCTTGCTTGGTTAATTTAAGAATTTGATTGAAAAGGTTTTTGGTTGTTGTAATAAAACTTGAATTGAAATTATAAAAGTGAAAAGTAATGTGGATTGTAAACAATTTAATTAAAAAGATCACACCCGGGTTTCAACAAATGAAGTCTAAGGTTATCACAAATGGGTCAAACAAATGTAGTGCAATTGGTGTTAACGGGGTGATTGTTCAATAGGCTTAGGTGTCAAGTTTCATCGACATTCAACAATGGACTAAACTACACTTCATTACCTAGAACATACAACCCTATGTTTGTGTTAGAGCAAGAAACCATGTTCATGACATTAGAAATTGGCACAAGATCAATTAACTAAAATGACTCCAACATAAGATTAATCACAATCCAACACGATAGTTCAAACACACAATAACACAATTAAAAGTTCAAAGAAATACCCAAATGTTTAAACCCTAGAACTTCAATTGTTTAATTCCTAAGCATGATACAAAGAGACTAGCCACTCATGGCCATGGAGCTTGATTCTTCAATGATTGGGTCTTGAATCTTGAAAACTTGAATGATAGAAGGATTTGATGTTCTTCAATGATATGGAATGATTAGGGTTTGATAAGATGGATTGGTAATGATAGAGATTGATAAGATGGATTGGTAATGATTAGGGTTTGATAAGATGGATTGGTAATGATAGAGATCCCAAATTATCAGCCTTCAAGGTGTTTAAAAGCCAAAAAAAAATCGAAACTTCCGTTTTGATACGCATTAAAAACATTAAACCCAAGTTTGACTGCAGGTGTTGTAGTCTACGCCACTTCTGGCATCGCCTACGCGAGTCCTGTAGGCGACGCCAAAAGTGCTGTAGGCGACGCCATGTCTGTTTTGGCTACGAGATTTTGCTCTGGCCTACGGCATTTTGGTCCCCTTCTCCTACGCGAGTGCTGTAGGCGACGCCAAAAGTGCTGTAGGCGACGCCAGCTTGTCCCGGACACCCATTTCAGCTTTTCTTGTTCGGTTTATCACTCCTTGTGCTCCCGAGATGTTCCAAAAACTCCAGATTCGCACCCTTTTTGTGTTAATACCTGAAAATCATAAACCACATCAAAGTAATGCTATTCCATAATCATTTATGCATTAATCAATCAATTTAGCTTGGTTAATTCTCGAGTTTTTACCAACCTATCAGCGTTGGAGGAGGATTGTTGGTAGTTCGCAAAGGAGGATGGAACTTCCGGCCGATAACAACCACTAAAACTCAACGGGAAGTTCGCGTTTTCATTCGCGTTTCGATTGGGAGTTTGGTTCGAGTTGTTCGGGTTATAAAGTATGAGAGAAACGAGATGAGTATAGAGAAATGTGTTTGTTGTAGTGTGTTTTTATATAAATTAAATGGAATGTATATGTATAAATAGAGAATTGTTTTTTTTTTAAGTAAACAGTCATATGACCATTGGAATTGAACAACACAAACAAACAAACTCACCAATCATAATAACCGGCTTACCCGTTCAAAATTGGACGTTCTCGACGGAAATGGGGCGGCCGGGGCGGTGTTGGCCGGCCCAAGATGGGTTGGCGGAGCCCAAGCCGCCCCCACACCTCATGGTCTAAGAGGGTGTTTGGGATTGAGTTTCAAAACAACTTATTAACTTATTGGTTTTTCCAAGAAGCCAATAAGTCAATAAGTTGTTTGTGTAATCTAAAAGCACTTTCTGTTTTGACTTTTAGTTTTTAAGGGTGGAAAACCTGTTTTTGAAAAGTTAGAAATCCTGGCTTTGGACTTTTGGCGTTTGGCTTTTGAAAAAAATTACAAATTTACCACCCATACAACCAATATTCACAATAAGTTAAGCGAAACACTTAAAAAAAACAATATATTGACTTTTTGACGTTTCTCATTCCAAAAGCTAATCCAAACACTTTTTTTAAAACCCCTTTTCAAAAAGTCATAAGCAAATAAGCACTTCTGACCAAAAGCACTTTTGCATTTCGAAACTCAATCCCAAACACCCTCTAAGTGAGTGTACGTTTATATAAATTATTATGTATGACATTTAAAGGTGCTTAATTTTTTTTTGTCTTTTAATCTAATTTTAGACACTTGCACCCCTTGCACTTTAGATATTTACACTTGCAACCCCTACCTTTTAGTTTTTTTTCAATAAATTTACACTTCTACCCCTAAACTTTAATGGAGATATTACACAACCCTTAAACTTAATAATTCTTTTTCATTGACCAATTTATATTTATATCTCTGTACTTTAATAAAGTTGTTATAAGGTGAAACGAGACACTATCTGTGAGTTTTTTCAACTTCACTGATTTTAATCAATCATACACTGCCACATCACTTCACTGATTTCCTTCACTGAAACATTTTTTAGAGGCAACACTTCACTGATTATTTACCACAATCAATGAGAGAGAGATGGAGACAAAGAGAGAGAAAGAGAGAAAATTCACGGGTACCAGCCCGTTAACTAGAACCAGAATTTGGTTTACGGGACCACTACCAGCATGGGTGGCGGCGGTGTTATCATACTGATAGTGGGGTATCCGTGACTAATTCTGGTGACGCCCCGTCCCCCCTAAGACCATTGAAGTATAACATCGTTTTTTTCTTCTTTCTTAAACCAATATTTTTACTTTTATCTTTTATATACGTTTAATATTTTTTGTTTAACTTATAAAAATTGAAGTTAACTTTTGATTTTATACGTGTACCTAATCGTGTAGCTTGCATATTTCTACCCTCATTTAATTATTAAAGTTTTAAATACCAATGTACAAGTTGTCAAAAAACAACCTTTACATACTTTCCACCAAATCTACACCGTCGGCGCAACATGTTACTGAGTTCTTTTTTTGGTTTTCAATTGATTTAAAACGCATGTTCATGTCCTTTAGGGAGACTTTTTATGAGTTTTCTCTTTTAGGTGCTATATCAATTGCACTGCCGTATAGATATCGTTATAAACCAAACCGATACCAACTAAATTTTCTTCATTAACGTTATTTCTACCATTACATTTATGTTTTTCTTTATTTATTTTTTATATGAGCCCACCCAAGCCACTAGTTTCTAATAATTTAAGGTTTAGGATAATTTTGATTTTGATTTAGATTTACTACAAAAAAAAAAATTAGATTTACTACACGGACGACACAACGTGATTAAGACCCTTGGGTGTGGAGGAGGCCCATCTTCCATGCCTTGCCTTCACCTCAGCTGTCACGTCAGTGTGGGGTAGGACAATCATGGGGATGATGCTCCAAGGGGCGTGGAGGAGGCCCATCACCATTTAATGCATTTTTTTTAAATTAAATAATATTATAACATTAAAATTAAATAAAAAAGTTAATATTCTAATATTAATATTAAAAAGTTAAAAAACATTACAAATAATTTAAAAAAAACATCTAAAAATAAATAACCTATTCGACATAAAAAAAATTACAAATAATCTACGCTTGTCCGTTGTTCCAAATATATTCAACCAAGTCCGCTTGAAGATTGTGATGTGTGTATTCGTTATGTAATGACATGGGTGGTTGAGGGGTTGGATTTTTTATAAATAATGGGTTGGTTTAAATATATTGAGAGTGTTTGTGAGAGTGTTTATAAAATATATTGTATAAAAGTTGTAGGTTAAATGTGGTGTTAAATTTGGGTTGAATGGTTTGTATTTATAAATAATGAAATTTTTTTTTAAACGGTCAAAAGAGCCGTTTGTAACGGCTAAATATCATTCCCCAACGTAAACATTGGGCCGGCTTCACAATCCTTCCTCTGCCGTTCTTGCCGTGCCGGCCCAAGGGGGGGCGGTGTTGCCCGGCCCGGCAACGCCTTGACTTCCCTAGCCGGTCCTCATGCCGGTTCCACACCCATGGGTCTAAAGGGAGTAGATTTTTTTCCAAGGGGAAAGTTGTTGAAAGGATAAACATGCACCTCTACACACTTGGATGTGTTCATGTCCCATCTTGAATAATTGACAACCCACTACCACTTCTATAACTTTAGCCTTTAACATATTTTCATTTCATTACACAATTCCAAAATACTAAAAAAACTATTTGTAAGTTTTATCCATTGTCCATTTTATCGATAACCTGAATACGAAAACAATTTGATTTATTTTTTATTTTGATTAAGAGTCGTTTAAAAAAATATATATGATTAAAATTTGAAATTGTAAGAGTATCTTTAATCATATGTTAAAATGTGTTCTAGATATGAAATTTAAAACACACTGATTACTTTATTCGTATGGTGTTTTAGATTGCATGTCGAGAATACATTAATTAGTGTTTTAATTTGTTAAGTTTTGTGTTTTTTTATATAATACAATATCAAAAGAATATAAATCATGCCGAAAATTTAAAACCCAATACCTATATAAACTTCTCACACTTTATACGAAAAATGTCCTTTGTACGGGAACTTCACCCTATATATATATATAGTGTAGGGCTAGGGTACAAAGGTCATATTTCGTGATAAATGTGAGGAGGATTAAGAATTGATATGCAGGAATCATTTTTAGACTTATTTATGATGTTTTGGATTGTTTACTCTAAAATAACACCAAACATAACAATTTATTTTAGGCTTGAAAACTTAAAACACCATGCCGAGAACAAGTGTTTTAAATTGTTGTGTTTTAGCTGTGTTGTAGCTATATTTTAATTCCATAACTATAATACATTGCATTGTGTTTTAAATTGTTGTGTTTGGAGTTTTTTTTCCGCAAAAACAACCCAAAACATCATACGTAAATCCAAATCATATCTTTCTATTTACTTTCGGGTTGACTAGAAAATATTATCAGCAATGAGGAAAGGAAACGTCAATAGCAAAAACTATCAGCAAAACCAGATCAAATCTCAATACCAGGAGTTAAGGAGGAGAAAGATTGAAGAATAAGAAAGACTGAAGGGATGCGGGCATGACGGAAATGAGAGATGGATCCCAGTGGTCAATAAGATGCGGCTAGGAGAGAAAAAAAAAGAGTTATGAAATAGGGAAATAAGGATTCACAACACCACCTCTTTCTATGCATCTAATTTGTCATCTGGATGCAATGGGGACAAGTTATGGGGGGCCTTTCAACACTTTGGAAACCTAGAGGATGTGTTCGTTCCAAAAAAGAAGGATGGGTCAGGCAACAGGTTTGGTTTTATCAGGTTCTTGGGCGTTTTGGACGTGGAGGAATGGTTTGAGAAACTAAAAGGGGTGCCCATTGACGGAGCCATAGTGGGGATCGATCTTGCTAGATTCAATAGGGATGGTAGCAAATGTCAGGAGGTTGATGGGATTGGCCATAAGTCGGTGTTTCTGAGAATGGGACCTAAGCAGGGTGGTGCTAATGTTACAGTGACTGGTGCTAACTTTGAACTAATGAACTCTTATGCTGGAACTAAACAAAACAGTAACGTCCTGGGCAATGCCAATATTATTGAACTGCCACCTATGATTACCCGGGCAAAGAAGATTTGGGAGTTTAAGTCATTGATCGGAGAAGTTAAAGAGGTGGGGACCCTAAAGAAACTTGAAGATATTTTGGGTGAAACACTGGAAACAGGGACGGTGATCAGATTCATGGGAGGGATAAAAGTTCTGATTACTTTCTGGTCTTATGTTGAAGCTGAAGAGTTTTTGAAAGAAAAATACGACGTCTGGTTCTCAAGGATGTATGTATGGGATGGCAATCCCCCGGTTTTTGAATGTGAGACCTGGATTAAGGTAGTGGGTATTCCTATATGTCTGTGGGACAGACATGTTTTTAACAAAATTGGAGAGAGATGCCGAAGACTGTTGATCAGATCGGAAGCCTCTGTTGATGACTTCTGGTTTCTGATGATACCATGGTTGTTCTTGTTCAGTTTGGGGAAAGTGTGTCTGTTGAATTTCAACTGATGTGGAAGGGCCAGAGCATTAGAGTGTGGGTGAAGCAGATTGAAGCTGTGTGGGCTCCAGCTCCCCCGGGTAGGGCGGCCTCGGATTGTTCTTCGGTGATTCGGCCGACCATTAGGTTGAAAGTTAGAAAGGTAGCTGGAGGTGATGAGGAATCTGAAGGGGTGGATGACCATAACTCTTGCATAGGAAATCTAAGTGATGATGAACCCACTCCTGTTTCAGATTACGTGCATAGTCCTACTTTTTCTGGGACCACATTAAATGCTATCAAATGCAGACTGCAGGACCCAGTTTTTAGTTCTGGGGGACCCACCACTCCCAACCATTTGGTTTGTAAGCTTGAAAGAGGGCCTAACTCAGCGGCCCACATGTGTGACAGTGGGGTTGGGCTTAGCTGTGTTACTATGTGAGCCGAAGATAAGAGAAACAGAAAACAGAAGGGGCCCATGATTTTATCACCCCTGACTTAAATAATCCGGTAGAATCTGATCCATTCAGCTTAGATGATATTGTAAAGCAAAATACTGCTGAACACTTATTAACGAAGAGGGGTAAAGATTTAGACAATAGGGAATCCTGCTCTTAAGATACTTGCGGATCGGTAGGCAATTCATCGCTCTGAGGCTGACAGTGGTGAGGAAACCGAGGATTTTGATCGGAAGGTTAAAGACACTTTGCTTTATGGAGAGGGTTTGGGAATTGAAGTGGAAGGATTTGGTAATCATATTAGAAAGATGATTAAGGGGGAAAAGGCGATCACGGTTCCTCAATGAATTTCCTGACTTTGAATATTAGAGGGGTTTCCGGTCTAGATAAATCAGGCTGGGTGCGGAGAATCAAAAGAGAAAAATGGTGTACGTTTATCTGTCTGCAAGAGACGCACATGTCTTCTGTTTCAGACTCTTTTGGGGATTGCTTTTAGGGTAGAACCCCCAGGGATGTGGCCTCGGTGGATGCGAATGGGAGATCTAGGGGTCTGGTGTCTTTTTGGGACTAGACGCATTTCAGAGTTGAGGCGGTGTTGAAGGACCATTATTTTCTGCTTGGGTCAGGGTTTATCATCGGAGTGGAAGATAAGGTTAACGTCCTCAATGTCTATGCTCCGAATGATGATGTGAGAAGAAGATTGCTTTGGGAAAAGCTTGTGGGGATCAAGCCCCATGTGGAGGGCTTGTGGGTGGCTTTGGGAGATTTCAACGATGTTAGGTGGCTGGAGGAAAGAGTTAATTCAAAATTCGATGTGTATTCGGCAACTGCCTTTAACGATTTTCTGAGTAGGATGGGTTCGCTGGAATACCACATGTCTGGTGGCTCGTTCACTTACATTTCGGACAACGCTGATGTTAAGTTGAGCAAGCTGGACAAGGCATTTGTTTGTATACTTTATGGGTAGCTGGTCGGCTACCAAACTAGTTGTTTTGGAAAGGGGACTTTCCGACCACTTCCCATTACTCATGTCTTGCTCTGAAACGAACTTCGGCCTGACACCGTTTGTCACACCCCGCCTAGGCGGAAACACGAGATGTAATTTCGAAAGGTTTTCAAGCACACAAGTCACGCAAATATCAAATTCATAATTTAAGAGATATTATAAAAGACGTCATTGTTCAACAAAATAGTAGAAAATATTTTCTTAAAAAATCTACTTTAAATGATATTGTTCAAATCATTCAATAAAAAGGTAGGTTCAAAATATCCCCAAGATGCCAATGCGCGACTCCAAGTTCCATGAATTCCATTTAATTGTCTGGAAAACATGCAATTAAAATATGTCAACAATTAAGTTGGTGAGGTCACGGGTTTTGGAATATAAGTAAACCATGGGTGACTGGATCATTGTCTAGCTAAAATAATAATCATTATGTGAGCATCATGAGCCCGTAACCAAACCTTGACGAATGTTGTGCCTCGCCCATTGTACACTAAAGACAATGATAAAATGTGAAATACAAGCACTCTTTTGATATCTGTAATCCAGTTAGAGCGACTAACCAAGAGCGGGTGTGTCAACCCAATAGATCTATCCTGGTGTTTCATGGCTAAGTCCATAGCTAATGATTACATTAAAATGCATGACACGTGGGCTTATGAGTACTCTTAACCTTTTGTCTCATGTTCACATAATAGTCAAAATGTAATTGAACTTGTACGCATGTTTTTCCCCCAAAAAAGCATGAAAACAGTAAAATGGGGCCGTGAGAACTCACCCTGATGTCTGAATGTTATGACTGGACTAAATCTGGTGTGGGAATGTCTGAACAAAGGTGTCCTAGATTCAATAAGGACAACTTAAGTCTATGTTTGTACTATTTACAATGCAATTGTTCACCCGACTTGTATATGATCCATATTATATGTGTTGAAAATATTCATTTTTGTTGGTGTTCGTGTCTATGATTAGGCATTTTTGTGGCAAAACCGTTGTCATTGGTTTTCAATTTGTTACCACACTACACGCGTGTTATTTATTTGCACCCAAAAGTGACACATTAACATGTTTTTCGATCATTTTGTATAAAGATATCGTGTACATGCGTTTTGCCCTTGTTAACACATACACTTTGATTATTAACATATGTTTTCCAAAAGTTTTGTGTTAAAGCTAAATTAACATATGTTTTCGGTTCTTTAACACATGTTTCTGAAATCGTCTTTATCAAGTATGTTATAGTCTTAAGTTCAAAATCATTATTTTGTGGCTTGTCTCAACCCCATAAATACACGCATACACGCGCATGTATGTATGTGTGTATGTAAATTCATAATGTTTTTTCAAGCTGAAATTTAACTTTGGTCAACAATTACCTAAAATATATTTAAAAATTTTGATTGTGTATCTTTAAAACTTTTTTTTGTTTATTATACCACCGATTGTTCTTCCATCGGATATTAAAACATTATGAAAAGATCCGTATATTGAAAAACAAAAATATGATTAACAATAAAAATCAAGTAAAACATAATAATATGAATCAACGTTATAACAGTAGGATCGATCATTACCTTGATAAATTTGTATGATTATATACGATGGAAGATTTTGAATCGGTTTTGGAGAAACAATATGATTCCTTATTGTTTATCTTCGGACAAAGACATAATATTATGAAAAGATCATGATATTGACAAACAAAAATTGGATTAACAATAAAAATCTAGTAAAACATAATGATATGAATCAATGTTGTAACAGAAGGATCGAACATTACCTTGATAATATTGATTGATTATATATGATGGAAGATGTTGAATTGATTTTGGATAAACAATATGATACGTAATATGTATCAAGGCACAAAGAAATAATATTATGAAAACATCCAGATTTAGACACAACAAAAATTACGTTAACAATAAAAATCAAGTGAAACATAATAATATGAATTAACGTTAGAACATAGGATCGATCTTACCTTGATAAAATTGAATGATTATATCCGATGTGAAGAAACACGGATCCTGGATCAAAAGGTTAATGCTGATCTTGGTAGTGATTCTACAGGGTGTTTATAAAAAGGTATGTTTATAAAAAGTGGAGGGTCTAAGGATACGACCAAGGATGTTAAGAGATAACAGACTAGAAGAGCCGAGCCTCTAAACGTTAGCAAATAAACAAAGGTTGGAAAAGTACGATGTGCTCGTAGTCTTTTCAGCGAAAGTGTTAGTGAATATCGGATGTCGATAAAAGGAGAAGGGACTCCTCCTTTTATAGTACCACGACGTTCGACTTCCTCAACCCATCCTCTACTCTTGGTGGGGCCCGGCCCAGGCAGAGGTGTCTATTGGTTTCCGTCCTGAATCCTAAAGCCCAATTGGTGCAAGTGGCTTTGATAAAAAAGAGGAGAAAAGGGGGGATGTTACCGTCCTAAGGAAGATACACGTGGCGTCCGTTGAGTGGACACTAATGGTCAGCGGACACGTGGCGTCCGCCTATCGGCTACCCTTGGGCGGTTGGTAATCATCCCTTTATCTAGAACCTGAGACAAGTGGGGGTTGCAAAAGTCTTTTGTCAGAGAGATATCTTGGCTGGGGAGCTTTCACGTCATCGTCCTTTCTAAGTGTCAGATTGAGCGCAACCTTTGATTGGTTGAGAACTCTGACGGGCAGCCTGCTGCTTCAGGAACAGTTGTCCAAGGCAGCACTTGCCTGAGGTGTGTGTCTCGATGCTGCCCTGAAAGGAATCTTTCAGTTGTGTCGACGAAGGTTTACTTGTCTTGCTGAGGAAGCTTCGTCCTGCGTCGACGTAAAACGGGCGGGTGAGCATGCGTCCGTTAAGTCATGGACACGTGGTGATCTGCTGACGTAAAACGGGTGGCTATCCGTGCGTCCTTTGGTGCATGGACGCGTGGTGTTCCGCTGACGTAAAACGGGCGCAAAACCAGTGTCATGTGAGAACAGACGCAACCTTGTAGGAGTTGATTTTGTGATATGATATTACTAGTGTATGATATTTACTAGCGTTTGGTACCATATCCCTTCACGATGGAAGATGTTGAATTGGTTTTGAAGAAACAAAAGATTATAAAAATGATGGAGGAGGATAGAAAACTTTCTTAAGAAGAATTTGAGAGTTACTTTTGGAGAATGAAAAAAAAAAGAAAAAAATGGTTTACATAGGATACATCCATAGCTCCATTTTCAGTTGGATCCTATGTGCACACTCTCTAAAATCTCCATTCAACCCAAGTCTATTCTTTTAGGGAAAATTTCGAATCTAGCCTTTGACCGAAGTGATTTGCCAATTTAGCCCCCTCAGCCATCTTAGGAAAGACGGTTCACACTTCCCGAAGCATCTCAGGCGACTTTAGCTTCAAAGTTACTACGGACCAATTAAATTCTGCCACGTGTCCGACAACCTGCGAACCCTCTCCGAAGACGCCTGGGCGCCGTCAAGAGAGCTCCGGATACATTGGAGATGGTTCCCTGGTCCTCGGCTCATGGCTCAAGCCGTTTGCATTTTTATCCGGCTTCTGAATGTGAGCCGTCTTCGTGACGTCTCATGACCTAGCAAAGACGCTTCCGGAGGCGATTTTGTGAGATTTCACACACCGTACTGTCCGTACGAGATGATGCTCCCAAGACGTCTCAGACGATCCAAAGACGGGCGGAAACCGACTCTGCCACCGGAACCGTCTTTTTCGATATGACATTGACCGATGTGACAAGTTTAATCCGTACTATCCGGAATTTTAGATTTTAAGTCGATTGTTTTTGTAGTTTAAGTGGAGCTAGTTGTTTGTTGTTTGTTACTTGTATTTATAAATTTCAAATTTTCGAATATAAATCTAATGGTTCGATTTGTCGTCTACCTAGATGGGAAGTGGGATGTTGTGAATGGGAGGCTTGAATATGTCGTTGATTAAAAAAGTAGAAGGTGTGGCATGGAAATCGAATCAAACATGTCTTATCTTAGTCTATTAGGTTATCTCTCGGATATGTTTCAAATTTCGTCAATTACATGTTTATCATATAAAATGTCTTTGTTTGATGATACAATCGACATATTTAGTGATCGTGATCTATCGTTTCTTTTTAAAACTGCTGAGCAAAATCCTGGTGAAATATTTAAGTTATATATTGTTTCTGAGTCTGGTGTCGGTTCATCTAATTGTGTTCCTTCAAATGATTATAAAATTCCTTATTTAAATGCGCCTTTTGAAAATTTTCATGGCTATGATTCGAATTACAAAAAAGTCGACGAAAAAGAAAAGTTTCTTCCTGATTTAAATGTCCCTTTGGAAAACGCAATAACAGATTTTTCTCTAGGAATAACATTTTTTTTTGTCATGTCAATTTCCGCCAGGTCATGTATTTAGCGACAAAGAAGAAATGAAACTGGAGCTAGGGAAATTGTGTTTATCCAAATGTTTCTCTTATAAAGTAGAAAGATCATCTAAAACACGTTATGAAGCATCATGTGTAGTTAAGGATTGTTCTTGGTGTTTTAGAGCACGTGCATACCCAGGTTGTAAAACGTTTTATGTTAAATATTTTAATGATAATCACACATGTTCCATGAGTTGAGAGTTGGTCTACCCATATTTATACCCACAATTTGAAAGGAAAAGAAAAATTCAACGGCTAAAGTCGTTTCCAAGATCTTAAGCCGAGTCGTGTACGAAACGACTTGAGCCATGAGCCGAGGACCAGGGAACCGTCTCCAATGTATCCGGAGCTCTCTTGACGGCGCCCAGGCGTCTTCGGAGAGGGCTCGCAGGTTGTCGGACACGTGGCGGAATTTAATTGGTCCATAGTAACTTTGAAGCTAAAGTCGCCTGAGATGCTTCGGAAAGTGTGAACCGTCTTTTCGAAGACGGCTGAAGGGGCTAAATTGGCAAATCCCTTCGATCAAGGGCTAAATTAGCAATTTTCCCATTCTTTTATTATACAATAGATTTTAAAGCTAAAGCTAACCCACGTTATATTTTGTTGTCTTCTTGTGCGACCAAAAAATAAGATTTTTTTGTCTTATAAATAGTCACAAGCATTAGCAGTGAAGAGTCATCACAAGCAACAAGCTTCTCTCTTCTTTCTTATATCCTTGCTATCATTGATATCATGGATCCTTACAAGGTAAATCTCTGTAATGAGATGATCATATTTAGTTTCCTTATGGTGAAATTTCATTACGAAACGATCTTCATGTTCACACTACATGTGACACGATACAAAATTTCCTTTGTTCATGTTAGATTTTGTAATATTTCTGTATTTGTACTAAGTTTCTTTGAGTACATTGCAGTCAAACCTTGAGCTTATATGAGTGTTTTGTTTACCGGAATCTCATATGAACCGTAATGCGAGCAGTGGCGGATCTAAAAAAAATTGAGGAGTAACGTTCAATTTTTTTTCTGCCGTATTTTTATACAACGTAAACGAAATAAAAGTAAAGACATGGTAATTTGAGTTTGGGTTTTGTTAATTTTGTCAGAGCAAACGAGCCGAACAGCTAGCGAGCTACTCAAGCTCGGCTCGGTAAAAAACTCGAAACGAGCCAAGCCTTATCGAGCCCAAGCCGAGTTTGAGTTTAAAACAAAGCTCGTTTATTAATCAAGCCCGATCTCAAGCCTGGAATGTGAAGCTCGTAAGGCTCGTCGAGCCTTATCGAGCTTTCATGTAATATTAGTTTTATTAATATTTACTCCCTCATTTAAGCTTGTTTACCAAACGAGCCCAAGCCGAGCTTCATTTATGAAGCTCCAAGCCTATTATTTTTATTTAAAATATTAACTAATAAATAGTAAATGAGCCGAGCCCGAGGTTAAGAATTTTTTATAAGTTTTTCGAACTCGGGCTCGGCTCTTTCGCACACCTAATTTTGTTGGGTATTTTTAGGGGTGTAAACGAGCCGAGCCAAGCCTGATTGGGCTCGAGCTCGGCTCGTCATGCTTTTACGAAGCTCGAGCTCCGCTCGGCTCGGTTCGAGCCTAATACTTTGAGCTCGAGTTCGGATCGAAAGTAAAACCCAGGAGCTCGAGCTCGGCTTGGCTCGAAATAATTTTAGAACAATTTTAAATTTTAAAGGAGCTAAAAGCTCGGGTTGAGCTCGCATCAAAGCTTAAATGAGCCAAAACTCGGCTCGAGCTCGGCTCGCCAATGTTAAATAGTAGGTATACTATATATAAAATAATTATAATATAAAATTTATTTGGGCTTGTTTAGTCTCGCGAGCCTAAACGGTCTTTGTATCAAAAGCTCGGGCTCGGTAACTAAATGAGTCATGTTTCAAGCTCGAGCTCGGGCTCGTTAAAGATCGGCTTGTTCGAGCTTTTTACCGAACAGATCCCGAGCCAATGCACATCATTTACACCCCTAGGTATTTTGTTAGTTTAGATGGGTTTACTATTAGTTAATTCGAGTTTGATAAATATTTTCCGAGTGACATAACGTTGTAACGCAAAATTTATTTTTAAAGGTAACGTAAGTTTTATTTGGGGTAACGTAAAATTTATTTTAGTAGTAACGTAAAAATTTTTTTAGAGGTAACGTTTTACACAAATCGTAAAAAAAAAAATTTTCCCCACTATGCGTGAAAAACCGAGAGGCAACGGACGCGGCCCCTAGCACAAAGCTAGGTCCGCCCCTGAATGCGAGTTGTTGCTTTGGGCTTATACAGGTTTATAGAATACAATCCTGTTTGCACTCGATCTAGACTAGAAGTGGTTGAACCCACACATCGACTTGACTTGTCTCGGTTGCTTCTTGAGTGATCACGAAACGTCTCTTGCTTTAGATGAAAAAAGTTTGTTTAAAGGAAACAACTAAAAATTGAGAATCAAATGAATCATTCCATTACTCTTGGATTATATTCAGTGGATTACTATTGACTAAGATTCAAGACAATTTTGTCTGATCTACTTCATTAGTCACAGTCATTTGCTTAATATTTTTCTCTTGTTTAAACATACATATCTATAAATCCTGTAGATTTTTTTCCTACTTATTATAAACTTAATTACACAATTTCAAGTAGGCCTGATTAATTATAGGTCGTTATTAGGATGTTAAGTATTCATAATTTGAATTTAGTGATACCAATAATTGGCGGAGTATTGATGGGTCCCATGTAATTTGTCGATTCTAAGACTGTGGGGAGTGGAAGGGCGGAAAAAGGGGCATGATGCGCCATGTAGCACATGCGGGGTCCATTTTTCAAAGGTGAAAATTGTGGGGAGTGAAAGGAAGAAATTATTATTATTCTTTGAGTTAGATTAAAAAAAAGCAACCAATCACAACCAAAGAAGCATGCCCCACGCCCATGAGTTTTACCCCGCCCCATGGGCTCATGCCATTTCACATTGAGGAAGGGGTGGTGTAGGTGGGGGTGAAAAGATTTTCACCCCACCCCCCACACACACACTTCAAAGGTTAATAATATTAAGTAACACATGTTGATAAAAAATTTGTTTTGGGTCGTTTCTGATGAGCTGAACTGTTTCATCTGGTGTCCAGGATGCAAAACTCATCCTCCCTCCGCCTGATGTAATGTCGATGGCGCTATTGTCTTTGTTGTTGCGACAATGATTTTTATACGCTAGTCCGTTATGATTGGTGATTAATTTGAATTGTTTGATTTGGTGCAGCAACGCCCTTCGAGTGCTTACAATACTCCTTTTTGGACAACAAATGCTGGTGCACCCGTTTACAACAATACTGCATCATTGACTGTGGGCAATAGAGGTAACTCTATGCTTACCGATCTGTTCATAAATAAATCGTATACGTTTTTTTATTCACCTCTAGTCAACGTGTTAGTTTGGATCTATTTAAGTAGCTAACGGGTTAAAATGCGCAACTATTATAAAATTTACCAACCTAAAAAAATGTTCAAATGGGTTATCACCAAACACGACTATAGTTTTTATTCATCATCTACTAGTTGTTGTCGGCACCTCCCGTACCGTCATCACCACTGCCACCTAGGCCACCACCTGGCAGTCATCCCCACCACCGCCGCAACCACTGGCGGAGCTTTTTCATGGGCCAAGGTGGGCCGTCCCCACTTCCCAGACGCAGTTCAAGATTCATCAATGGCCACAACCTCCTTCACCATCACCCAATGGTAGAGCTTGAACTTTTAAATAGTGGGGGCTGAAAATCACGAGACCAATTTTTTTTTCAAACTGGTGGGGGCCGGACTTAAAATATACAAAATTTTTTCAGACAAAAAATAGGAAAATTTACACTACTGAACCAAAAATCAGTGGGGGCCGGGTACCACCAGGCCCTTAATAAGCTTTGTGCCTGCCATCACCACAAGCCAACAAAAAAATATAGCTGGTGAACCATTGAGATATTATTTTATAAAACAACTCATTTCAACCCGACTATATTATAGTCGTAACTCATTTCGACCCGAACCAAATTGATACTTCTTTATAAAATGGCCCATTTAACCCAGACTCATTTTGACTGGTCGCCTGCCTGAACCGCCAGTTTGTCACTTGTCAGACTTAATAGAATCAAATCATCAACTAATCAAACAAGATATATCTTTGTATAACTTATTATCAAGAACATTCTTTTATAACTTGTTAATCAATTAATTGTGGTTAATCTTGTAACTAACAGGTCCAATACTCTTGGAGGACTATCATTTGATAGAGAAACTAGCCAACTTTACACGTGAAAGGATCCCAGAACGAATTGTTCATGCAAGAGGTGCAAGTGCAAAAGGGTTCTTTGAGGTCACACATGACATTACACATCTCACATGTGCAGACTTCCTTCGTGCTCCTGGAGTTCAGACTCCGGTCATCGTTCGATTCTCTACCGTTATCCATGAACGAGGGAGCCCTGAAACAATCAGAGACCCTAGAGGATTTGCAACAAAGTTTTACACTAGAGAGGTAGATTATTAGATCTAACAAACAAACGTACCCAGTAAAATCCTGCTCGTAATAGAGTTTAGAAGGGCGGGATGAGGTTTTTTTACTTATATATAATATTAACTTAGAAACTCGTGTATTATACGGGTTTAATAAATGAAGTATTAATTGGTAATGGAGATTTATAAATTTATAAAACAATATTTTAAGATAATATATATTTACAAAAATAAGAGATAGAATACGAATGGGTGAAATAAGAAAAGCTGGAAAAAAATATTAGGCTTGTAGAATTGTGACACGTGGCGCAACCAGATACCTTTTTATTATGTTGGATTGTACGGAATTGAGCCCCTAGGGGCTGCATTGTGCCACATCAGCGCCACATGTGCAATTGGTTCTAATAAAGCCCCCCTTTAAAATTCATGAGATGGGTTAAAGCCCCACAATGGCGCCCCCTCCCCTATTTTCCTTTTTCTATTAGTTTAAATTGAAGTGGGGCCCACAAAGCATATGTTGATGCTCGTTATTGGGCAGGCGAACTCCCAACAACACCTTCGCAACAGTGTTGGGGGAGCTCTTGGTTTGATGTGGCATGGGGCGCTACGTCATACCACCCAGCATTAGGTGTTAATACTGACAGTAGTAGACTACTGCTAGCGAAAAGTTGTGAGGTATGTGATTGTTTAATTTTCTTGAAGATTTTGGTGATTCATTTGTGATTAACTTGCAGGGTAACTTTGATATTGTGGGGAACAATTTCCCGGTGTTCTTCACTCGCGATGCAATGGCATTCCCGGATGTGATTCATGCTTTTAAACCAAACCCGAAGTCACACATTCAGGAAGACTGGAGGATTCTTGACTTCTTGTCACACCATCCAGAGAGCTTGAACACTATGACATTCTGGCTTGATGATGTCGGTATCCCGACTGATTACAGGCACATGGAAGGGTCAAGTGTTAACACACTCACTTTGGTTAACAAAGATGGGAAAATGCACTATGTGAAGTTCACATGGAAGCCCACATGTGGAGTCAAATGTTTGATGGATGATGAAGCTATTAAAATTGGAGGAGCTAATCACAGTCACGCCACTCAAGATCTTTACGACTCGATTCAAGCAGGTAACTTTCCTGAATGGAAGCTGTTTCTCCAGGTTATTGACCCGGATCATGAAGACAGGCTTGACTTTGACCCGCTTGATGGCACCATGACCTGGCCTGAGGATATTATACCTCTGCAGCCTGTCGGACGTATGGTGTTGAATAAGAACATTGATAACTTCTTTGCTGAGAATGAACAGTTGGCATTTAACCCGGGTCTTGTTGTCCCTGGAATTTATTATTCTGATGATAAGATGCTTCAAGGTCGGATCTTTGCGTATTCTGATACGCAGAGGCATCGTCTTGGACCAAACTATTTGCAGCTTCCTGTCAATGCGCCTAAATGCGCTCATCATAATAATCACTATGATGGACATATGAATTTCATGCATAGAGATGAGGAGGTACACTTTCTTTTTATGTATTAGTTCTATTTTTTTTTTTTTTTTTTTTTTTTTTAACCAGAATCAGCATCTTCTTTCAGGTTGATTACTTCCCTTCGAGGTATGATCGTGTTCAACATGCTCAGAAATATCCGATCAATCCTGCTAGGGTTACTGGAACTCGTGAGAGGGTGAGTTTCTTGTCTCATTGGTTTCTTCTAGCGGATTATCCCATTTTTATTCGATTTTAAAATGAATGAGCGGGTTAGGTAACGGGCCAAATGGGTTGGAGTTAAAATGAGTTGGGTTGGACTAGACTAACACTTGATCCATTTTTTTAGTGTCATTTATTACAGAATATGTTTCAAAAGTTATAATAACTTTCTGTATTAAAGCAGTTTACGAGGTTTTAACCGCTTTGATCTATTAGAGATAAAGTCATAAAACATAACACAAATGAACTGTTTTATTGGTACATGCTTCAAAATTGTTGACCCTTTTCCATATGTATTAGCATCGACGTAGTTAAATGATCATGTTGTTTTGTGAATGCAGACTGTGATCCCAAAATATAACGATTTCAAGCAGCCAGGAGAGAGATACAGATCATGGGATCCAGCAAGGTAGATGTCGTATCACATTTGTTTATGTTGCAACATTCCATTGAATGTCATCTAACTATTCATGTTATTCTATAGGCAAGAAAGATTCATTGTCCGAATGTGTAAGATGTTGTCCGACCCACGGGTTACCCACGAACTTCGCAGCATTTGGATCTCATACTGGACCCAGGTTTGTACACCCTTTACATGACATTTGCACTTGTGTCTTCCAATATATTTTGAAATTTCAATTTATCTGGTTTTTATTTATTTTCAATAATTTTGATGAACAACAAGGAAACCTATTAAAATAAGAAAGTTGCTTACAAATGTATTCTGAATGACTGAGCATTTGGGCATAGTTTCATTCTTTTTTTACAATAACAATTTTTTTTTAAAATAACAAGACTTTAAACTATAAAACGCGTTTCCTCCTTATGTTGGTACACGTCGTGTGATGTTGCAGGCTGACCAGTCACTGGGGCAGAAGATAGCATCACGTCTCAATGTGCGCCCCAACTACTAAACTTAAAGTATCTTAATAAGGGGCCTGATCATAGTGAGTATGGTAAACATGCTGGTATAGATACGGTCCGTCTCTAAGGTGGTTATCTCACACTAATGTTGTCTATGTTTGAGTTCTATCTTTCCGTCTGTTGTATTTTCACGCTCTTAAGGAACCTGAAACTTAGTCGATGTGCTGAGTTACTTCGTTCAGGTTTGGGTCTGTACAGAGAAAGTCTAAGCTTTGTGGCACACATGTTATGTTTTTTTAAATAAAATGTAATGTTGTTTCTGGCGATCTATTTGATGCTTATGTGTGAGTTTGTCGTTCTAAAAAAATAATAAAAAAATAAATTAATCGTTCATGTATTTCTTGCTTGTGATTAGGGTGTGTTTTGAGTTTTTTTGTTGAGCCCACTTGTATGCGAAAATAGTCCGGCTCGGGCTTATATATGTGGCGGTAGAACGGTGGGTGGTGATGATGTTTTATTCTTTATTTTGGTGGTAAGATAATTTGGAAGTGAAAACCCAAAAGGAACATGATCTCATGGCCAATGTGAGACATGATCCATTAGATAATATGTGCATTTTCCTGTTATCTTGGTATTCTATGGGCCTGGGTCCACAAAAGTGGCCCATTGGGCTTGACCCAACCCGACCGGTAACCAACATTACATTGTTTATTGAGTTTTACAACTGTTAGCATTTGGGCCTGGGTCCACACAAGTGTGGCCCATTGGGCTTGACCCAACATTACGGTCGGACTTCGGAGCCCCATCTTCATTTGTCGATTGCATCAAACTTAACCCAACATGCTGATCGAACAGCTCGACTGCCAGCCTTTAATTTATCATATGCTATGAACTGTGAAATCACACTTGGGAAATTACGATTTCGGTTTTGTAATTATGAGTGAAGATTTTTAGAGCTTGATGTCTTTGTTGGGCCGTCTTGAGCCAATTGGCCCAATACACTTTAGCTCGTTTTGTCTCTGTGCAGATTTTAGCAATGAAAAATTTCACTTTACGGCACTTGAAGATAATTCTAAAACCAGGTAATAACATGTCCCTCTGTTCTTATTTCAGAACTACTATTTTGTTGGATATACACTTACATTTCCATATCCCTCTTAGTTATCCCTGTGAGCGACGTCGAATGGAAATTAAGTGTAAATATATGATGCTTACTAGCCGATTACCCCGGGAAGGTCCCGGGGTTGAAAAATTTAATATGATTTAATAAAAAATGATAAAAAAAAAAGAAAACTCAAATCACGAAAAGCGTAAATAACTTAAACATAATCAATCTTAGTTAAAAAACATTTATTTAAAAAGGTAAAAAAATAAAAAGCATAAACCATATTAAACATAATAAAGTATTAAAAGGATAACCTTCAACATATAATCATCTTCACGTAAATTAAAATATGTTACAATTTGATTAATGAATAACCTGAGCACTTTGTGTTTTTTTCTGTATAAATATAACCCCACAAAAAATAGTCGTTTTTTTTTCGTTTTTATATAGCACTATGGTATTCGTTGGAAAGATAATAAAACGCTCGTTAATTTGGTGTAATTTTTTTATTTAAAAAATCTCGAATATAAAAGATATTTATGTTTAAAAATTATGGGAGGAAGATAAGAGAGAAAAATTTAAATTTGTTTTTAAATTCTTTTTTCCTAAAATAACTCAATTTAATTTTAGTAATTGAGAATTAAGATATAAAGAGATAAATTTAGAAAAATACTCAAAAACACCAAAAACACTCAATTATTAAGCCACTTGGCACTCTCAATGGGCATATATGCTTTCTTTTATATATATATATATAGATATAGATTATGCAAGTGAGAATTATGTCAAATTGACAACATAAATTATTATCGGCTAACAACTCATAGTTTTGGTTTTTACAATCAAATTTCTTTTGCTTAAATATATAAAAATAAAACATCAATTTGTTATTGAAAATTTAAGTTAGAATAAATAACTTTTGCGGTTAAATTATATATAATATTAATTTACAAGTGGTTTGTTCTTTATGATGTACATCATGCTTAATAAGTGTTTTGTATATGAAAGGTTTGTACACTATGCTTTGTAGGTTGTACCCTACTTTGTTTTTTCTTTCCTTTTTTACTTTTAACCTTAATAGTTTCCATCTTTTACATTCAACCCCTATAATATTTTACTTTTAACTGTATCTCATGTATCTTAAACATGTTTTTAACTTTACGTTTCAATCTAAATTTTTCGAGTTGACACACCGCAACGTGCGTATGTAATTCAATGTTTTTGTAGGAACCGCTCGTGTAAAAATAAATAAAACAAATTATATTACGATTACAAATAAAAAAGAAATGCGAAAGTAGAAATTACAATACGATTACAACTTAAAGAAACAAAATACAAGAATGGAGTAGAAGCAGAATAACATATAAAAGCTGAGGATCGTGTTGAACACGGGGCCCTTAAAACAAATTCCGAGTCTATTAACAAGAACTCGTTTTGTTTCCCAGGTTACAACAGCCGGAACAACAACAGTGCTGCCGGAGTTAGCTCTGACCCGAAGAGTACCTGAAAGCAGGAAGAAACAGAAAGATGATTGCTGGCAAAAGAATTGGTGATTACAGTGCAGTAGTATTTCGAGGTGTATCTCCAACCAAGGGTCTCCTTGGTATTTATAGAGTCCTAAATCATATCAGTTTCGGAAAGCATTAAAAACGAAAATAAATGTCATTGAACGTCTTCAATGGCATTTATTATGTTCTTAAAGTTTCAAACGAAACTGTTTGACTGGACGTTACACTCTGAACTGTTGCTGCTGAGGAGCTGGGCGAGTTCGCGCGTGCGCCCATGCGGAAGAGGTAACTCTCGTTCTACGTCAGCGAAACTAGCCCTCGCATCTGCGCAGAACGTTGTTACGTTCTACGTCATACGAGCGCCTGCGCGGAAGCATCCGCGCAGACCAGGACGACAACCTGGTTGTCTGCTCGTACTCGCGCACCATCACCTGCCACTGGGTCCTATGCAGAGGACCATGAACCTGCGTTCAAAAATACTAAGGCGGCTCTCAAGCGGCTCGCGGTGTGCGAGTGCGTGTGCGAGTTCCTTCGCGAGTTCCACATTGTGAGCTCCTATGAAACAATAAGGAAGAAATGTTCCTCCTTATATACCACTCATGGTTTCATCACTCCTCCTATGTGGGACAAGTTCCACTTTGTTTCATTTCAGCATCAAGTGTTTTATTCACCAATCTTTGAGCATCGATATCTCATTTATCTTAGCTCCATTTTAGATGTGGTTTGGTTCGTTGCGAAGCTCTCACAACATAGAACATAAACCCACAAAGAAATATATAATTAAACCTCAGTTTCAAGTATATATTTTGTGAAAATAGCATTTTCACCAAATTTCCAACAGTTTTTACCTTTATTTTTCCTGTCAAACGATGAAGTTGTGTTTTAAGTTTCAGTCTAATTTTTGCGCATTATCGCACCGTAATGAGTGTGCATGGTTCACCGTTTTTACATCTATATTTCACTCAGTTTTATTTTTTTGGTTTTTTATTTACTTTTTATGAGTTTTTTCGGTATTGTTAGTGGCTAGCAATAGTGTGATATTAAGGCTATTTACTACGATTTTATGCCCTCCTCCGCAGTAACAAAAATAAAACCTTATCAAAAGGCGCCTTCTAGACGGGGATGTGTTCACACTTGCAGAGTGGATCGAGATGATCATCACACGTTTCAAAGCATGGTGTAACCTTCAAAAACAACCCTTACTTTCTGTTAGTTTTATAAATGAAACCCTAATGTATTTATGTCTACAAATAGTTAGTACTACTCAGCCTATTTTGTCACCTATTTTAATAAGTATGTTTTTAAATATGTATCAAATTATATATTTAACAAGCAATAATTATTTTTTAAATCATTCTATTTTATATCTATAAAAAACTTTATATGATAACTCATATAGTTATCATGGCATAAATGTTTCAATGGGTTATCTTTAAGGGGCCTAATGAAAATTAATGCAAGCTTTGAGATGTTGCATGCAATTTTGTAACTTTTTGTAGATAACATCACAAAAAGCAATATACAATTATCTATTTTGGGTTATATCCCAATTTTCACCTGCACAAAAATATAAATCTGGGGGACCCACGTGATCGTGAAAAAACCGGGTGATTTTGTTTAGAAAATATCGCATAAAATATCATCTAACTTTAGATTGTCATGAGGCGTTTTACACACCGGTTTTAGCTAAAGGCTATACGGTGTGGGTTTTATTAATGGCTTGTTCGCTGATATGGCTGTTGTGGCCACGAAGGGAACACTGCCCCATTTGCTCGTTTGTAGAAGGTATGGAAGCCTTCACGAGCCCTACGAAAGGAATGTAAACGTTGGGGGGAGAGGGAACGACAAGGCTGTCGTGACTATGAAAGGAATGGACGAGTGAATGCAATAGATGCGACAATAGAATAGATGCTCATGTAGGTCATTTTCACTAGGCATTTAGAAAATCTTTTGAATCATACAAGCACTCCTAGATTGAAGTATCTTACTGGGTAATATGAAATATCAATCGGTTATTTAAGAAAATTAAGAGCGAGTTTATGTATTTATATTAGCAGTCTCAACCGATAATAGGCCACAAACTCCGTTTTATAAGCAACCCATTTTGCTAAGAACCACACAACGTTTCATGAACCATGGCATTAGTTTGGCGGGTAGGGTCACTTGACTTTGGGGGGTAATTATAGTATCGGATTAAATGAATTGCCCTCTTCATCCTTTGTTCACCAAAGTGAATTATCAAATATGATTAGTCTTGAACAAGCAAACACTCCACATTTGTAGTGAAGCTTATTAGTAGTTTTATTTAATGTTTGTAAATCCAGATTTACTAGAATAAAATGCCCAAAGGCCTTCTGGTCCAGCGGTAGTGTGTATTTGTCTCACTATATTCTGGAGTTTACCTAAGAACAGAAAAGAAAAGAAAAGAAAGAAAAACAATACCTCTCATCCCTTTCTTTTCTTTCCCCCCTTTTTAGTTTCTTTTCTTTTCTCTTCAAATATAATCTCTCCAATTTTTGAAGGTTGGAAATAAGCCTTATTTGTCTCTATATTTTCCTTCCTTTGCATTCTTTTCCCTTCTTAAAAAACACTCTGAAACACGTATCCTCTCATTTCCTTTATTTTCTCTTCTTTTCCATCCTTAACACTCTGTTTCAGAGTTTCATTAAAGGATGGAAGAGAAAAGATCTCAATCCTCTTCCTTTCTCTCCAATTCCTTCCAAATTGAAAAAATTGAAAATCAACTTAAAAACCTCTTTATTATCCCTCTCATTCCCTCCTACAAAAAACTCTGGAACACATTTTTCCTCACTTCCTTCCCAATCCTTTATCTTCCATTCTTTAATGAAACTCTGAAACGGAGTGTAAATGAGACTCAGATCTTGTTGCTAACAAATCTCTCGTGGAACACAAGTTAGACGGTTTTACAAGCTAGTTCCTAGAACTGCTGGACGCCATCCTCAAGCGTCTGTTATGATTCCGTATGAGATACGAATATAAACCTAGGATATGAAGAAGCAATCAACTAAGCATGAATACGCCACCCTTCGTTAAAAAAAGGAAAAGAAAAAACTAGAATGAATTAACCACGAGAAAGAAAAGAGCGAGACGTCCCATTGTCTCACGATATGTTGATCCTATATTATCCTGGTACGCGAAAAAGACAAGTAGATAACTGATAAAACTTAAATAAATGTTTTATATAATAATAAGAAGATATATTAAAGCCCAAACCGCCTGAATAAAACTCCTCAACATTCCAAGTAAAGTAGTCATCACATGTATTTTTATTTCATCAACCAGCAAATCGATGGATCCTTACAAGGTATAATTAAACACTCTAATGCTGATTTTAAAAATCTTTCACTACTAACTCATTGTTGTTTACTATTATTTCCTTACGAACCGTACCGGTTATGTTATAAGATCCTCATCGTGTAATTTGTCACGTATCAATATTGAAGTTCATGTTTACTTACTTTATTTTACATATTTTTTTCTTTCATTCAGTTCATCTATTAGTATGAAATAAAAACAAGTGTTAACGTATAAATAACTAGAGTAATTACGTTATCACTTACACGTAAATAAGATAATTATGCTAACACACATTACAACATAATGGAGGAGGGTATTATTGCTACAGTACCTAATACTTATTATCCAAAGAGAAATTCTTCCGGAAGTATTGCCTCAAAACTCTAGCGTAATAATATTTGCTCTAATTCAAACATAATTACTCTTATATCTGTATGCTTGTCAGGTTAAAAAGTTATTTTGTACCACCAAAGGGCCTTTAGCCTAAGGTGGACTGGGCACCATCGGCAACGTTGCCGAGCCTCATTCAATCCTCCTCGGCCATGTCTAGTCCGCACCCAAAATGATCAATTTTGACTGTTGCCGAAGGGTTGGCAACAACCCTAATCAAGCACCCCTTGCCGAGAGGTACCCATCCCCCTAGTAGTATTAAGGTGTTGGATAAGGCTTTGCCTTTCCAAGTGGCGAGGGGTTCAAATCCAATGAGTGAAAAAAATAGCCGTTAAAAAAAGAAGCTATTTGTACCCGTTAATACCCCTACCATTGGCGCAACTCTTAAGGGGCGGCCGACCCTCCCGAATTTTCGCTCAGTAGTTCCGATTATATAGTATTCGTATTGAAATTTTTTGGTATATACAGTTTTGACCCCCCAAAATTGGTTTTCGACCCCCCGAAATTAGTGATTTCCGAAACCTCCCCCCCCCCCCCCCCCCCCCCCCCCCCCCGAAGTTTCGGGTCAAGTTTCGCCACTGACCCCTACAGTCCTACTTGTTATATTCACCCCTACTTACTAGTTATCATATAGGAGAACAAAAAATAGTAGCCACTTTTGTGGCTCATGTTAGATTTTGGATTACCAAAACTCCAATTTTGAAGATTCACATGTCAGTTGGATACAACTTAAGATTTTTCTAAATTCATGGCAAAAAACATGTAAAAATGATGCAAAACTATTTTGGTAATGTGTTTGAAGTAAAGCTCTGATTCAAGTTTAATTCTGTTTCAGCTAAATATTCTTTTGGCTTTTGCTCGATTCAAACTGCGCGAAATTGATTTTTCGACATTTGGTTAATTGTTTTATCAGTGTATTCTTGGGATTAACCTGTATTGTGCTGATATATTTGACAAAAATCACATACAGATCCATGCATATAGTAGTGCTGTTCACTCATGAATTTTAGTTTTTTGGTTGATGCAGTACCGTCCTTCAAGCGCTTACAATGCCCAGTTTTGGACCACCAATTATGGTGCTCCGGTTTACAACAACAACTCCTCATTGACTATTGGCACCAGAGGTAATCTAAATCTCATATCTGTTGGTTCTTTTTTATAAAAGCCGTTTCCTAACTCGTTTTAGAATTTGAGTTGTATCATCTGTTCGAATCTGGCCCTGTTATGCGAATCATAGATTTGGTTTATACATGAACATGATTGAGTATGCACATATGTGCATGGACTCGGTTTAGAGAGAACAGAGGGTGGGAAAACTTTGCATGAACACACACAATATTATTAATCCACACACTTACAAATGACAACATAAGGGGCTATTTATACCCTTGCATAAGGTGACGGTTACATAATCTACATTTTGGCGCCTAAAACTGCCCTTTGACTTTTTAGTTTGACTTCTAATAATACTTCTAGTTATATTAAGATTTTCTTGATTATTTATTTCTAACATCATCGTTTCCTGTATAATGGAATACCGTCTTGTTCATGATACTTAGCATACTAATTGCATATAGTGTATTGAGTGTATATGTCTATTATCTAATCTTAGTTTATTTTGCATATGATAGGCCCAATCCTTCTAGAAGATTACCATTTTGTGGAGAAACTAGCTAACTTCGACCGCGAACGTATCCCTGAACGCGTGGTTCATGCCAGGGGTGCTAGTGCAAAGGGCTTTTTTGAAGTCACACATGACATTTCTGCCCTCACATGTGCGGATTTCCTTCGCGCCCCTGGTGTTCAGACTCCTGTTATCGTTCGCTTCTCTACTGTTATACACGAGCGTGGAAGCCCTGAAACCCTCAGAGACCCTAGAGGTTTTGCAGTGAAATTCTATACCCGAGAGGTAACATATATATAACACTTGTAGTTAAATGTTACTTTAGTATATTTGATCTTTACCGATCTTTTACAATCGCAGGGAAACTTTGACTTGGTGGGAAACAATTTCCCAGTGTTCTTTATCCGTGATGGGATAAAATTTCCGGACATGGTTCATTCACTGAAACCAAATCCTAAGTCGCACATACAAGAAGACTGGCGAATTCTGGACTTTTTCTCGCACCATCCCGAGAGTTTACACATGTTTACGTTTCTTCAAGATGACGTCGGCGTGCCACAAGATTACAGACACATGGAAGGCTCTGGTGTTAACACCTACACTTTGATAAACAAAGCTGGGAAAACACATTATGTGAAGTTTCACTGGAAACCGACATGTGGAGTAAAATGCTTGTTGGAAGATGAGGCCATCAAGGTTGGCGGAACTAATCACAGTCATGCGACAAAAGATCTTTACGACTCTATTGCAGCTGGAAATTATCCTGAGTGGAAGCTTTTTATTCAGACTATGGATCCTGATCATGAGGATAGGTTTGACTTTGACCCGCTTGATGTGACCAAGACCTGGCCTGAGGATATCTTGCCGTTGCAGCCTGTGGGACGTATGGTTTTGAACAAGAACATTGATAACTTCTTTGCTGAGAATGAGCAGCTGGCGTTTTGCCCTGCGATCATTGTCCCGGGAATTTATTATTCTGATGACAAGCTGCTGCAAACGCGTATTTTCTCGTATGCTGATACTCAGAGACACCGTCTTGGACCTAACTATTTGCAGCTTCCTGCTAATGCTCCTAAGTGTGCTCATCATAATAATCACCATGATGGATTCATGAATTTCATGCACAGGGATGAGGAGGTGTATTCTATTTTCTGAAGAAAAAAAAAGGAACTTTATTTCTTATATACTAATCTTTTTTTTTTTTTTTTGTTATTTCCCCAGGTCAATTATTTCCCTTCACGACACGATCCTGTTCGTCATGCTGAGCAGTATCCTATTCCTCCTGTAAGGTTGTCGGGAAAGCGTGATAAGGTCAGTTTAGTTATTTATATACATTTTAATAATTTGGCTAAAGTCTCATGTTTATATGTAGTTGTAGCATGAGAGGATACTTATAAGAATCTTTGCTCTTGATTGTTGGTACTTATGTAGGCTTTAGACCTTGACGTCATACGAAACTAATATAAACTTGTTATGAAAAAGTATGCAGGAGTTAATATAATCAGTAAATATATACCGTCATAAACTAAAAACAATGTTCCAAAGCTTATGACTTTTTTCACGAGTTATGGAAATTACCGAAACAATAGGAAACCGGTTACAGATGGTGAACCCTTGATGCACAACTAATTGACGGCTAAGATATAATTTTCTAAAAATGTGTTGCCTAATGCAGTGTGTGATTGAGAAAGAGAACAACTTCAAGCAGCCGGGAGAGCGATACAGATCCTGGGCTCCAGACAGGTACATGTGTTACCTCATCATGTTTGCTTTAAATTGTTTTTAACCTTTGGAAAACATCTAAGGTGGTTTTCATTTTCTGTTTTTTTTTTACAGACAAGAACGATTTATCTGCAGAATTGTCGGTGCTCTGTCTGACCCGCGTGTTACCCACGAGGTCCGCACAATTTGGCTTTCATACTGGTCTCAGGTTTGAACCTCATTTCCTTGCTTTTACAGTTTGACCTTTACTTTAATTTGTTTCAAAGGAGTTACTGAATATAAGTTTTTGTAGGCTGACAAGTCTCTAGGGCAGAAGATAGCTTCCCGCTTGAATGTGAAGCCAAGTTACTGAAAAGTAAGATCCAAATGACATATCCGTTACAAATCCATCGGGTTGTGGTATACGAAGTAGTTTAGACTAGTCATGTGAGTCGGTTGTGTTGACGAATATGGTGTCAAGAGTCCTAGAGTCTTTCCTTTGGTTGTAGTAATGTTGAATAGCTTATGTGATGATGTTCTTTACGTGTCAATGTTTGACGTAGTTCTAAGACGGTATAACTTGCGCTTGACCTATGTGCACTTTTGTCTTCGGTGTCTATTGAGTCCGAATACATTAGAGAATTGGGGTGATGGAACTTGGTAGCATTTGAAGATATTGAACTGTTGATATGATCCAAGTGAGTTTATTTGCCTCGCACAAACCTCTCAAATGAGTACGAACAAGAGATACAAATCATCAGAATGCCAAGGCCCTTTGGACAAATGGGTCGAGGTGAGATGCGCAGAATGGTTTTTTTTTTTTACCTAACCAGATCGCTTAACTGAACCTCCGGTTTTCATTCTATATTTAAGTTAACCAGTTTTTACTTTAATCGGTTCGGTTAATAAAGGGATAATACATTAGGGGTGAGCAAACGTCGGTTCGGTTCGGTTTTTACATATAACCAAAAACGATAACCGAAGTTTGGTTTTAGGAAAAACCATAACCGAAACCAATCGGTTACGTCGGCTCGGTTAATTTGGTTAGTATGTCGGTTATCGGTTTGGTTTCGGCGAAGTTCGGTTAATAACCAAACATAAATCTTGTTCCAAACTATAAACTTAAAATAGTCAAGTGTTTTGAACCTTTTTAAATAATGCAAATATATATGAAAACGCAAGAAAAATACATGAAATACCCTTGAAATAAATAAAAATATGCTTCAAACATATGGATATACATGAAAAATACATGAGTTACATAAAAAATATGGTTCAAATACATAGATATACATGAAAGATATATGAAATATACGGGAAATACATGAAAATATGTTCCAAATACATGGATATATATATGAAAAATGCTTACGGTTCGGTTTCGGTTATTTCGGTTACGGAAGAAGAGAAAACCGTAACCGTAACCGAATGGTTCGGTTTTGGCCATATGTTAACCGCAACCGATCGGTTAATTCGGTTTTGGTTATTTACGGTTCGGTTATTGGTTCGGTTTCGGGTTTTTTCGGTTATCGGTTTTCATATGCTCACCCCTATAATACATGGTAAAATTAGTAATTTTTTTATAAAAAAAATTACAAGTAATAAAAAGCACTAGCCAATTTTGAAACAAGTCCCCAAATAAAAGCTTAACTCTCGTAACTAATCTAAGATTCTAAGTTGGGCGTTTACCCTGGCCCAACTCTTATCCATACTATGCAAAGTTCTATCGAGACTTATTTTGGCCCAAGAAGATCTATCGATTCGAAACCATTCAAACCAATATAGCTAAACAATATACTAAATCCAATACAACAAAAAAAGGAGTTATTAAACTTTGTATAGTATGGATAGGAGGTATTCCATATTTCCATGGTCATGCAATTCCATGTCACAAGACATTAACAGACTCAGGCATCAACAAAACAAGTTACAAAGATAAAATTATATGTTGCTTTTAAATTGTAACACTGAGCATTTTTACAAAACCAATCAACAAAAATCACCAGAACACGAAGAATAGTTCATAGTCCAACTGGGGTGTCAACTCTACCGCATAACAATTTTTTCCTGTAAAGTTACGTCGATCTATATGGTCCAATCACGAATCATCGTGTATCTACCGTTATAATACACTTTTTTATGTAGAAGTTCCAAGTTTTTAAAATCATTTAAAACTTTCTACTACCACCATTCAACCTGACAATACGCTAGAGCTCTATGTATGTAATCACCTTATTGATAAAATATACCAAGCATATGTTAGGGATTCGTAGTCAGCCACAAAAACAATAAATATTCAAAGATATAAATGCGAATTAACATGAATGAATTACGTGGTTTGGTCAGTATGGCATACTAGGGTAAATTATTATTGCTAGACTCACTCACTCCCTCCCTCGTAAGTAATTACAGCGTATGAAACCGAATATACAAGAGATTAAACGGGCTAAAAATAGGCCCAAATCGGAATGAGCCCAATCAAGACTCCAAACCCACTTCATACCGTCATACTTCCCAACAGTATTGATCATTTTACTTCTAAAAGTATAACAATTATACGATTTAGCTTAGTTATGGATAAAACGGTAGTCGTCTAGCCGGTAGGTGTGTGGTAGTGCGTAATATGTAAACAAATTTGAGTCAACTAAAATATCTTAATTTTAGTTGTAATTGATTTATGTCACAATAGGACTAGTAAAATATCCCGTGGCTTGTAACTTGATTTATAGATGAATACAAGAATCGAACATACTAGACGTGTATCATTTAGTAATTTACGTTCATGGACGATTGTGAATGTTCGTTTATTTAATGTCCTTATGTTGACTTTGTTACATTTGTTTAAGTATGTTCGTTTGCGTTCATCCGTAAATATATTTATCAATTTCTTGTTTGATTTATACTATATTAATTAGTGTTTGTTCAATTATGTTTGTTTATCTGTTTATATATCTTCAATTATGTTCGCTCGTTTGTGTTTATTTACGTTCGTGAACTGTTCATCTATAAAATTAATGAACGAACATAAACAAAAACATACATGCTCATTTTCTTATCAAACTCACACAAACAAGAAATCTTGTTCGCTTAATTGTTCGTGTTCAATCATTTATTCGATTAAAATTAGCCAAATGAACACAAACATGTCCACTCATGTTCATTCGATTTTGTTACATGCCTAGTCCCATTCGGTTCATATATTTTTACGTTATTATCTCTTGAAAAACAAGGTAGCTCAAGTTCTAAACGAGCCGAGTTCTACCTTAAATTTCAGTTCGTTAACGAATTTTATGCCTCACATACTTTCGAGCTCAAGCCCGAATTGAGCCTTGCTCGGCTCAAATTCAGCCCGTGAACAAAAAAAAAAATTACTTTATAATTAAATAGGAACTAAAAGACTTCCCCTATCAAGTACAACTTCATTAGACTATGTGTTGTGGCTAAAGGTGAGTCAACACTTTATCGAATAATATTGTGCCATGTAAGCATTGATGTGGCACTGGCTCGTGTCCGCGGGTTGATAGCTTGATCCCGGTGCGGGTCAAGGTGAGCGGGTATTTTTTTTTATCAAATATATTAAACATTTACCAAACATTTTTTTAAAAACATTAACATTAAATAAAAAAAATACATTGCATCACGGAAAAAAAAAACATTACACTAAAAAAAAACCATTACATTTAAAAAAAAAACCTAACGTAAGGTTGAGGTTGAGCACTTGAGCGTAACATTTGCCACGCCAGAACGTGGTGAAAGTCATGCCCAACCTCTGAAAGGTACTCCACGTGCGTAAAAACGAGGAACACGTCTTCTTTTTCCCCGCGAAGTTCTCTCTTCACCTTTCTGTAGGCGATTTTGAAGTTTTTAGACTTCGCCTTCAAATTCGCGTACTTGTGAGATATGGAGTCACAAGTATGGTTGGTACCCCTGATAAGGGTACCAACTCCGCTAGGACCTCGTGCCACTGCAGTCCGCGGCTACGAGACCCCCGGCTTATTGAAGTACCGTCACCATGCACTTTGTTATACGCGATGATCAGTGCTAGTTTTTCCTTCTCGGTCCATTGCACCATGATTGAAGGTTGATTTTGAAGATTTAGGGTTTAGGGTTTGTAGAATTGAGTGAAAAATTGTGATGGTTTTGTGAAGAAGATGAGAAGTTAAATATATATGTAAAATTTTTTGTTGGTCATAAATGAATGTAGGTAAAAATTAAAATATTTTTAAAATTCAAACCCTTGGGAGCCCGCTAAAGGACACGAGTTGGCTCACCTATACTCGCTCGTGGCAGTTATCAAGTGGGACTGTTACCGTGCTCTTTGGCCACGTGGACTAAGTTGTGGCTCGCAGCAGCTGGCTCGCGGGCCACAACACATAGTCTTATATATATTTTATTTTCTATCTTAACTAGGTGTATTAATACGCGCGTTGCGCGTTTTTCACATGACGCGTTAATACGAATTTTGGTAACCGACAAAGGCATAGAGACTAACCTTGGACAATGAGAAAATACAAAAGTGGCAGCAGCTACGCGGAGAATACCAAGAATCTCCCGCGGTCCGTGGAACATGGTGGAGATGGCGCACGGTAGATGTGGTCGGTGGCCGGCTGCGTACGTTAGAGTGAAGTAACTATTCATTTCGTTGTCGTTAAATATATAGATAATAAACGGACAAAAACCGAACCCGTGCGAAATCGGGTAAGAAAACGCATTATGTCGGGGGCCAAAATGAAAAAAAAATAAACTTAATAAAAAAGTTGGTGGCCAAAACGGGAAAAAAAAACTTAAACAAAAAGTAAAAAAAAACATTGTGTGGCCAAAATGAGAAAAAAAAACTTAGCAAAAAATTTGATGGTTAAAATGAGAAAAAAAAAAGTTAACAAAAAAAAAAAGCAAAAAAAAATTCTGGAGCCAAAATGAAAAAAAAAAACTTAATAAAAACGTTGGTGGCTAAAACGTGAAAAAAACCTAACAAAAAGTTGGTGGCCAAAACAGAAAAAAAAAACTTAAACAAAAAGTAAAAAAAAACATTGTGTGGCCAAAATGAGGGAAAAAAAACTTAAAAAAATTGGTGGTCAAAATGAGAAAAAAAAAAGTTAACAAAAAAGCAAAAAAAAAAAAAAGTGGCAAAAATAAAAAAAATGAAAGTTCACTATTTAATATGGAAGGTCTATTATATATAGTATAATTAGGTTTTTATTTTTACAACCCAAGATTCTTATGTCATACAAAAATCAATCATAGACTTATATAGGCAATTGTTTATTATTTCCTCGATCATATGATCATCAATTTGTTGTTTTTAAGCAGAAACATGATGACGTTGTTCTCCAACTATATCATTTCCCAAGTGTTGTGTACTTATAAAGTTGAATAAGTTTATAGTTGAAAAAGACTATTAACCTATTTTGTTTGAATATTCTTTTTCTTTGAAAGATTCTAAAAACAATTAAAATGTTAGTTGTTTAGAATGCATTGAAAGGGCATTTGGCTCTACACGTTTATTTTATTATTTGATAAACAAGTTTGGCTTTACAAATCGACTAACTTCCGTATTGAAATGGTTCTTGAGATCTTACGAGACAAAACTCAACAACCTTGTTTAATGGCTCGAGCTCATTTGAGCTCTTATAATTTGAATAAATGTCTTTTTAGTTGTGGCGTATAATCTATCTATATTATCTTATTAAGGAGGAGTGATGTACACAATAGTAATTTGCTTTTTCATACAACTTAACAAGCAAAATGTCCAACATATTTAAGCAATAAACTTGAGGGTATTATAGGCAAAGTTGTGACAATTAAGACACATTAGAGGGTAATATAGACATTTGACCCATCTAATCATTTATAATCTATATTATCTTATTAAGAAGGAGTGATGTACACAATAGTAATTTGCTTTTTCATACAACTTAACAAGCAAAATGTACAACATATTTAAGCAATAAACTTGAGGGTATTATAGGCAAAGTTGTGACAATTAAGACACATTAGAGGGTAATATAGACATTTGACCCATCTAATCATTTATAAGATGAAAATATTGTTCCATTCTTGCCCTTATCTAAATGCTCAGAGTCTTTTCCCTTTCTTCAGTTAATGTTCTTTCAGTTTCAAGTTAATGGATCGTCTTCAATTCTTTAAGGGCGATTTCTTCAGTATCATGTAGTACATCCCATCAACCTTTCAAATCTCGAATGCAATGTCCTAATGGGTTTCTTTAATTTCGATTCCTCCTATGCGTCTGCATTTATAAACGCATCACACTCTCATGAGATCCAATCGCATCACACTTACAGGTTAGGTTTATTTTTATTTTTTTACTCTTACGGCTTTTCTGCTTCAAAATTATAATGAATTCCAATGTTGATGCAAGGAAATCATAAACGAATTAACTTCTGTACCTGAAGAAGACGACAGACCAGGTATGCAATATAAACTGTTAATCGAGACTTTTACAATGGAATGACTTTAAATCCTTTGTAAATCATCGTCATGATCTCATTAGGTTCTTGGTACCCAACTTGTTTATTTTTTCCATCATTAAACATGCTAATGGGTAATGATTGATGCTGAATGATGTACGTTCCCGAAACCCCTTTATTCTATAGAGATGTTCATAACTTGTTTATTTTTTCCATCAAAATGGGATTTTAGAGATGTTTTAGGCTTGTTTAGGGCTACATTAGGATGTTTTAGAGTTGTTTAGGACTTGTTCATAACTCATTTAGGATGTTTTAGAGGTTTAGGCAATTTTTAGCCTGAATTTGGCCGGAAATCAGCCTGAAAACAGCCCCGATAGTGTGCCTAAGTGCCTAGGCGCGCGCCTCACAGGGCGCAGCGCACTTGGTGCGCCTGGTTGCGCCTTGCGCCTAGGGGCGCTTTTGACAACTATGGGCGACAACAAAGTCAAACAAGAGGTTAACTGGCTTGAAAAACTGGATCTTAACCCTGTTATGTACCAAAAAAGAAAACCACAAGATGGTTGATGTTTTTATTACCATTTGGGTTCATAGAAGCTTGAGGAAGCATATACCAAATACAAATGTACATGTGTCAATCGTTGGTGTTGGTGTAATGGGCTACATAGGTAACAAGGTTTGTTTGTTTCTTTTGGGATCTGTTAGTATAACTTTCTCCAAATAATAAGATTAGTGTTTTTAGCGTTTAGCAAATTCTGCTCTTTAAGAACTCTATAAGTAAAATGACCAAATTTATAATTTAATGTAATGATTTTTTGTGATCTATTTCAGGGGTCCATATCAGTGAGTATGTCCATATATCAGACAAATTTCTGTTTCATATGCACTCATTTGACATCCGGAGATTTGTGTTATAAAGGTATGATTTATGTTATAAATATTTAAACTTTTCTGCATATGATTTAAAATACAAAATTATAAAAAGTAAATCTGTTTTTGTTTTTAATTCATATTTGCTGGATATTTTTAATATTTTGTGCCAAGTGCCGAACCATCCACCTGTTAATATTTTTAATCCACATCCTATCATCAATTAAATTTCATTAATCATGTTTGAACATCTATAAAGAAATTAAAAGTACCTTTTATTTTTCTTTATTCTTTGTCTTTTTTTTTCTCTAGGAGCAAGCAGTTGAATTTGTTGAACAAGACATACAGGCTCTCAAAAAGAAGGGTACAAGGCTGCATATTTTTTTTGGGCCGGTAAGACTAGCTTCCGAAAATATTGTTGTAGGAGTAATTACCCAATGAAAATTAGGCGAATCGACTAAGTTGGTTACATGTCAAAACCGAGTTGGGTACAAGTCAGATTCATTAACGGATAACGTGGGTCACAGTGGGTCAGGCTAAGTTACCCTGTGGAAATGATGTTGTAGGAGTAATTTCCCTAGGTTTGAAAATTGGGCGAATCGAGTGAGTCGGGTACATATCAAAACCGATAACTAATAATGTGGGTCAAAATGGGTCAGGTCAGGGTACCCTATGAAAATGCTGTTGTTGATGTGATTGCATAAACAAATGTTGAAAAGGCTTTGGAGGTATGTTAATGTGGATATAAAGATTTATTGAGATAGCACGACATGACTGCATATCGTAAAAATGGAGTGTTGTTAGCTAACTCTACTTTTGCTTCAATGTTTCTTGTGTGTGGCGGAACCATTTCGCCTTAATGCACATTTATATATTTAATTGTTTTCTAAAAGTTTTGTTTCATAGCCTACTTTATTAAAAAATTTAATATGAAGTTTAATTTGTTGCTTAATGAACTAATTTTTTCCCTATCTACTTGTTGCAGGATTTGCATGCCTATTAAGCGGATGCTACAACCGTCAGGTGTAATGGTAAATATATGATGCTACTGTTTCTATATAATGTATGTATGTGCACACATAGTTCTTGTGCATATGTTGTTTATTTTAACACTTATAGTCGTATGTTGATAGTGAATGTTGGGAATCAACTAGAAACCTAGATGTAGCCATAGAAGTAACAACGTTACATGTTGACTTTTTAATTAAAAAGGATTATAGAAGGTTTGCCGTCTTAGGCCCAGGAAGCCTGAAGTAATAGGATTGTGTTATCAATCATATATTTGGTGTGGGTTGAGATGGGTATGGTTGACCCGAAACACTTTCTTTTCCTAACATTTTAACTTCTTTCCCTCGAAAAATAGCGCCAAAAATGGTCATAAAAAAATTCAGGCAAGAATTATCTTATTTTAAATTAAAATGATTAAGGTTGCACTTTGGGAAACCTTTGACCCGTTTTCCTTTAAATCTGCTTTATTTTTTAAGTTTGTGTTAAACCATTAATAATAAAATATAACCTGAAACGGCCAATTCCTAAGTAGTGGACCAAGTTGCTATATAAATTGTTAGTATTTGGTCTTTTTTCCTCATGTTTTAGGTTTAGGTTTCAAGCCAACAGCTACTTTTGTCAATGTTAGTTGCTGGGCATGAAACCACTGGTTCAGTGTTGACTTGGACTACATATCTTTTAAGTAAGGTACACTTTACAAATATATCAAACTTGTAATTCAATGTTCTATGTTTTATTCCATTCATTTGGGTCGGGGCGGGTTACTGGAAAAATGGGGTTGGTTTGAAATAGCTCACTTTTAGTGTGGTTCAAAATAGAATGGGTAAAGGGTGGGATCGGATTGGATTGAGTTTGACCATATCTTGAACTTTATACAAGTAATGCATAATGCATTAGTTTTACAACAACAATAATTTTAAAGTAATAATTTAAATCATTGATTGAAACGATTTAGGAGGTTGTATTATTGTAGACATTGGAAATACACACTATGGGACTTCCAACCTGTTCGACCTATACTGCTTTTAGCTAGCTTTTTTTATTTGACATGTTTGGGTCAATAACACAACCCAAAAGCGACCCATTCATGAGTAAATGGTTTGAAGTTAGTTCTATTTTTGTTAACAGCTACACAAGCAAAGTATGCTAAAATTATCCTAAGCCCTCATGGATATTTTCGTTCACTTCAGACAACACCTTCGTCCGCCAATAGTTGAACTATTCTCATGTATATGTATCATATTTGATTTCTTGCTTTTGCACTAATTTTATGTTGTATATACTTGCAAGCCTACATTATAATTTAACTTTAAAGTGTTCATAAGGTGTACATACTTGCATTATTAGTTACATGCCTTTAAATAACGGGAACAAGTAGCGTGTTTCAAATTGTCACTCCAAGTTGCATCTATGTTTCAATTGCACTCATAATAGAAGTCATATTGTCGCCCCCGCGGCAACGCGCACGTCACACTAACAAATAACCCACACACGTTATGCACATAACACAAGACCCAAAAACTACAAGGCAACAACACAGTCGCACCCGCAACAACGTGCGGGCATTCCTACTAGTTTAATTAAAAGTAAATGCGCACTCATGACATTTTTTTTCAAAAGGTTAGGGTCTAAAAAGAGCTTTCATAATCATGGTTTGTTTATATATAACAAGAACTCGCACATTGTGGCAGGGTAGCACGTTGTTTGGTTGTATTTGGTTAATCGCCTCGTTGTTGTGTTTTGCTTGATTCGAAACGCCGTCAAAATGGTTTGGAAAATGAATAGACAATCTATGTCGGTTGGTTGAAGTACTTAAGTAATGACACGTGGTTAGTGCAAATATAAAAGGCTAATGGAAAATGTGGGGTAGATCTATCAAAATGAACCATCTGAACGTTCAGGCTCATCGTCATGGTCTTGATGAGGCACTTTTAGGTCGAGATCAAGGATGGAAAGTGAAGTAACATTGAATGTCACTTGGTAGGAGTACCTAAGTAATGATATGTGGTCGGTGCAAATATAAAAAGAAGTACAATATACTGAAGTTGTGTGGTAGGTATATCAAAATGAACCTTCTGAATGTTCTAGTGCATCGTAATTATCAGGAGGGGTTATGTTTACGTCGAGATATAAGGGGAGGTTGGTGTCAGTGTGCTTTCACTGAGGGGACGATTGGCATTCCCTTATTGTAGGTGTTTGCTAGGGGTTCTCTGTAATGCACTACGTAGTCGCCTTCTGGCATTGTATGATTCATTGTATCTTTTATTGCATGCTCACCGTAACGAATCTGATGTAGCTGAATTAGGACAACATTATTCGTGGCGGGATGTTAAAGGCACCTTGTTATGCTTTGAAAGTTCCATGTTTAGGTCGAGATGAAAGCAGGGTTCATAGTCATATGTCATTTCGTTCGTATGTGTGAGATGTAGTTGTAAAAAAAAATTTACATTATACATAACTAAGGTGTGTGGCTAGGAGTGTTAGAGTGTGTTATTAAATTTGAAGTGAGTGTCATATGTTGTTGTAGTTGAAAATTCACAAGGGTATTGACGTTGCAAACACACAGATCGGTAATACGTGTACAACAAGGTTGGGTTTTCAACCTGCTTTACATACATTACAATGCAAATGACACGGTTCTCAAATACACATTAAAATGTTGAAAGCATTAGCAAAATACTAAAAAACTGACAAAACCTGTTTTGATCTATTACACAACTCTTCCTAACAACACATCTTGTTATCTCTACTCATTACAACCAATTCTAACACACTTATGTTCCAAAGGTACCATCTAAATACATAGAACATCATAATTACTGATATTTAGTTTTTAGTTGTACCCCATACAAACCCATTGAAAATTTCCATCGGACCAAACTGGCCAAACAAGTTACAATGAATGGCCATAATAACCCTCAGTAGAATGTTTGAGTTTGTTTTGTCAATTGTGGTATTGTATGTTGAAAAACAACTATGCCATTTTCTAATTGATCTTCATAATGATTTTCTTTTTTCTTCTGTAGGAAGGTTGCGAAGGGGAACGACCGAATAGGCAATACAAAATCGATCTCACTCTATGGGGTTGAACTAATTAAAAAATTTAAACTATCAAGCGTTATGACTGCTTGCCTTTTTAATCACATAGACTAAAACAAGAAGAAGAGCGTAACCCGTTTTGAAAGATATACTCATAGTTTTGAAAGATTTTAAAATTCTAAAGTGTCTTATTTTAATCACATAGACTAAAACAAGAAGAAGATTGTGTATTAAAGGGAGTAAACCGTTTGTTGTGAGAATAGTAAATGGTAAATCACAAGGTTTTAGTTGTGTCATTTCCAACAAATTGAAACCACATATCAATTAGCTTATAATCATAATAAATTTAGGAAATAATAATTTCAATCAAGTGTTATTACTATTCTATTTTATTAAGGGGTAATAAAGAAGTGATTAGAATATTTTTAGTTTTTACATTCAAACTTTAGATAAGTATTCCAACACTATTTATTCTAAAATAAATACATGTGGATTGTAAAAACATTTACAAGTAATTTAGTTTATTAGGATAAAGATAGTTATTTTACTTTTTTATTTAGTTCTATTTTTATTTAAATAAAATGTTTTAAAATATTATATTATTGTAATACATGATCTCACATAACTAAATAGCCACATTTTTTTTTTCTTTTTTTTTTATTATTATTATTAGTAGTACTATACTCTAAGCTTGCTCTGGGTGTTCGCGACTCGGGTGTTCTTGGCTCGACCAAAATTTCTCATTTATGCTCCAACGTCCACGAACACCTACAAAATATAAAATAAATAAATAACTACTAAAAATGACTCAAAACTAATAAAAATATAATAAAACGCTGAAATAAATAAAATAGACAATTACAAGCACAAAACTAATAAAACATTAATAAAAAGACTAGAAAAAGACTACAAAATATATAGGAAATTAGATGTGTTTTGCAACACATCAAACATCCCCACACTTAAACCTTTTGCGTCCCGAAAAAGAATTATACAAAATCTCAAACATTGTCAAAAAAAAAAAAAAAAGCCCAAGTTCAATAAATGTTAGTCTGAGCAACCCTTGTAAGTAGATAGTTGATGACTTATCTTAAATTTGTCATACCTTGAATCTGTAGGTTAGTTTGAGTATTATTTAATGTTGTATTAAATTTGCCTTGCTAAGTAAATGAAATTACAATTTGCCCATTAAATGAATATGAAATGACTATTTTATCCATTCAGAACCCATTATATAGTAGTAAGTATATATATATATATATATTATAAAGTATGGGTGTTTACGGTTAAGTTATGTTGTTTTGATGAAAATTATGGGCTAAACCGCTAAATAATATTTTGAGAAATGACAAATCAAACTGGTCGGGCTGGGTTGGTCCATCAGATCGATCAGTTTTACCCCTTTGATGGTTTTCTAATCCGTCTTAGCCGTTTGAACTGCTTTTTATTTATTTTTTCAAAATCATTACTTTGTATCAAAGTTTTAGAAAAATAAAGATTGCTTATGATTGTGATACACATGTATAATGATATTATAAAAAAGATAAAGATAAATATACAAAATAAAGGTTAAAAGGCCGGTTCAACGGGTCTAAATTCCAAACCGAACTCACCATTATGACCATACATCGTCAAAACCAAACCGATTTAATCTCAAACCAGCCACCTTATGTTGATTAAAACTGTATAGTTGTACGGCTAGACAGTTTATCAACATCTCTAAAGTTGATCCTAAATATTAACTTTTTTTTTGAACAATAAGGAATGACATGCCAAGCAGCGTGATACCCAACTCCCACCCGCCCGAAGACACAACAATGACACCTCATCTCTCATTCGAGTCGAACCGGCGCCACTGATATTCGATCTACATCTAGATGCCGCAGAAAATATTGAAAAGAGTGAGAATCGAACTAGGTTCACAAAGAACATTGAGTCTTTCCCTAACCACTCCATCATTACCTCATTGGCCCGAATACTAACTAACCCATAACCTAAATAAGCTAGTGGTATAGTATTTCTTTCTACTCACAAATGTGAATTTAAATAGTTGTAAATGAAGGTTAAATGGATTATTCTCACAAAAGCTAAGCCACATTAAAGGAAAAAGGGAAGAAAAAAACCGTTTAAAATGGCTTATCAACATCTCTAAAGTTAATACCGAATATCACGGATCCATCAAGTAACAGTGCTGACGAAATCATGGATTCTTCTCACAAAAACAAAGCCACACGCATGCCACTGTTGCACACGCGCTTTAATGTCCTTCATTTAATATTTACAATAAGGTCACCACCACTCCAGGGTAGAAGTAGGTACCATGTCCATGACAATGATAGAAGACTCAGGTAATTATAGGTTCGATTCTTGAGCCAGATGGATTTTATCGGTGATTTCATCTGGTGTCTACGGATGGGTGGATTGCCTGGTTTTCCGCAGAATTAGTGTTTGACTACTCAGGTACTCTCGTCGTACTTGAATTTGTCGAAAGGGTGCCCCGAAAATGCTCGGGTTTGATATGTTGGCCATTCAAAACAATATATTTATAATTGGGAGAGATAATGTACAAACCGTTATTAACGTAGAAAGAGTAGGAATGATCCACAGCTATTAGATGTAGGCGGTGGCAAGATTGTAATTAACAAACTTAATTATTGACGGCTTAAACAAACAAGGGGTAGATTAGAAAAAAAAAACGATTGAAACTTTGTTTTGTTAAATAGAGCCTAAATTGAAACTTCCTTTCAAATGATTATACATTTCCTAAGAACAGACAATTTTATCCGATCCAATGTGTCCAAAACTTTGATAAATTTATTATGAGCAACTGTATTGCCCTATAGATGCGGGGTTATATTCTTGACTATGGCTCAGTAGAGGATGCGGGGTTATATGACGTTGAGGTGAAAGATTGAAACTGAAAACGATATCAGTTTCTAAATAAAAAGTCGTCATGGACAAATCACACGTATAGGAGAGAGGTTCCCACCTTCCCACATTATTCTTTGTAAGATATGATGCACTTTCAATGATAAAGCCCCAAAACATGAGTGTTTCCTCAACTACAACACCAAGAAATTGAGGAAAAAAAAGAGGCATTGTTTATTAATCTTACAAAAGAATATATATGGGGTCGAACATTTGAACCAAACCAACAGTGTTATAATATAATCACACTGACCTTATTGAAAACGCAAATTTTAAGGTAATTGCAATGCAATATTCTAATGCCTAATCATACGAATCCTTCTAAGTTGTTGTGGTGAATTATTCTTATATTAATAGTAGGGGGGGGGGGGGGGGGGGTACTTCAGAGGTTATACAAACGTTTAGGGGGTCAAAATGTAACTTTTTTTTAAATGCTTAGTTCAGTAGAAATTCTTTTACAACCCTAACCTAATGGTTTCAAGTTCGAATCCCTACCCACACACCGGTGTCCTCCTTACCTAAGCTCAAACCGTCACGGGGAATTTTTTTGTGGTGTGCATGAATCGAACCTGTGACCTACCCGCAGGATTGGAACCCCTAAAGGAAAACCCACCCAACCTCAAACCAGCTGAGATAATTGGCCAAAGGGTTATAGGTTTCATACACCTTATGACATTACATTATAGGGGTGTGACATCACATTCTAGGATATGTGACAGCCTTCTATTGGTGTGCGATGTGAGCCAGGATGTATGAATTCTAAATATCTTGACCAAAATGTAACTTTCTTAATCATGCTTAACTAATGGATTCCGTCAAAACAGTGCCGACGAAATCACGGAATCTCTCACGAAAACAAACCCACACAGTCCTAACGCGTATACATCACGCACCAAGAGATATGAAGTTTGAGGTGATTGTTACTCACGCGCTATGATTATTTTGCTGTATCTCCAGCATTTTTTTTATTTTTTTTTAAATTTAAATCTAAAAATACTCAGAATTATTAAAGGATTCTTTTCGACACGTATAGAGAGAAAGTAGCAAATAAATTTGGCATATTTTAATTTCACATTTTGGCCACTAAACTATTTTTAAGATTTTACGTCACCTTCGATTTGTTTTCTCTTTAAAAGTACTAAGACCACCTGTAGTGGTAAAGGGATTGGCATGAAAATGCCCCCAAAATGCCTAAAAACGCCCCAACACCTCCTGGGGCGTTTTTTTTTTGCGCTAAATTTTCAACACCAAAATGCCTAAAAAGCAAGCGTCTTAGACGCTTGCTTTTTCTGAAATCAATGGATGCGTGCCATATAGAGATGGGCGTTATTATTTCCACAACTACCACACATGGTTTGAGAAAATTGACATTTTTATTTTAGTTTCATTGAATTTCGATTAAATAAAAAAACATACTGAAGTTTATTACGGAAGATGTAAATCTAGTTCACTGAACGACTTACTTGCTGTTAAGTATCATAAACGTTTAACAAGAGTTTTTTTTCCCATTATGTGAGGTTGCATGTAGTCATATATTTTAGTGAGGCAGCCATGAGAGGCGGCGGCAGAAAGAGTAGGGCAGGGAGAGAAGGAAACAAAAGGAATTAGGAAGGGAAGGGAGAGGATCGCCGTTTGGCTGATACCATGTGAATAACTCAATCGCTCAATTGATACAAACGTAATATATACATATACAAGGAGCTATGTAAACTAGGAAGGTCAATCACAAATTATTACACAATAATACAAATTAACTAAAGAGTAAATGGCCAAATTCGTCTCTGGGGTTTGGTTAATATTGCTAGATCCATCCAAAATAAGAATTTTTGACACCTGGGCCACTAAGGTTTGGAATTTAGTGCTAAATCCGTGCAATTTGCAAACTCTGTTAAATATTAACGTTAAATCAGGGGCATTTTGGTCATTTCCTATTTCTTAATTGCAAATTCGTCCCTGAAGTTTGTTCCAAATTGCTAAATCAGTCCTAAATGAGAATTTATAATGAATTAAAAAAAATATAGTTTTCCAATCCAATTAGTTGTTGATCGTAGAATGGTTAGTATAATAAACAAATCTTGTCCTTTCATGTTTATAAAGTTATTGGCTTTTTATCAATCTTGTTGAATGTAGTTTAGAAAACGGGTCAAGCGGGTAATTATTTGGATTTGGTTGACCCTAAAAATTCATCCCAATTTTAACTAATTTTTTTCTTTGCCAGGGGGTATATGGGTACCCGATTGAGATACAAGCATTGTTCTTCATGGCTCTAAGATGTGCATCGCTTCTTCTAAAGCGTGATGCCGAGGGTAACGAGTGCCTTGACCGAATAGTCAAACGCCTCCACGCTCTAAGCTTTCACATGAGAAGCTATTTTTGGCTTGACATCAAGCAACTAAACGACATATACCGTTACAAAACAGAAGAATACTCGCATACAGCTGTCAATAAATTCAATGTCATTCCCGGCTCGCTTCCTGATTGGGTTTTTAATTTCATGCCAACCCGAGGCGGTTACTTTATCGGGAATGTGAGCCCTGCAAAAATGGATTTCAGGTGGTTCTGTTTGGGCAATTGTATAGCTATATTGTCATCTTTGGCGACACCCGAACAGAGTTCTGCCATAATGGATCTTATTGAATCACGTTGGCAAGAACTTGTTGGTGAAATGCCTTTGAAGATCTGTTATCCGGCTATGGAAAGTCATGAATGGAGAATTGTTACGGGTTGTGACCCGAAAAATACTGGCTGGAGTTATCATAATGGTGGATCTTGGCCAGGTGAAAACTCTCCACTATATAATTAACTTGTTCATTTTTTTATATTATTTTGATCTGGTCAACTTTTCACTTGTTCCACCTATGGCTATGATTTTCTTTTACATAATATTGCTAAATGAGAATTTGTAATGAATTAAAAAAAATATAGTTTTCCACTTTTAGGACTGATTTAGCAATTTGGAACAAACCTCAGGGACGAATTTGCAATTAAGAAATAGGAAATGACCAAAATGCCCCTGATTTAACGTTAATATTTAACAGAGTTTGCAAATTGGACGGATTTAGCACTAAATCCCAAACCTTAGTGGCTCAGGTGTCAAAAATTCTTATTTTGGATGGATCTAGCAATATTAACCAAACCTCAGGGACGAATTTGACCATTTACTCTTAACTAAATAATTTGGTAAATCAATGACTTGATTTACGTAGGGCTATTACACATGAATGGAAACCAATGTTCCCGAGGGTCAATCATAGCCCAACACATTTCCTTTTTCTATTTTAATACAATACTTTAATAATTAATTTTGAATTTCTCACAAATAAATTGTGCTCCAAAAATTAAAAATAAAAACTAAATAGGCAATATTTTTTTTTTGAACATTGTGATATAATTTCTAGCAAAAATTAAAGTTGTTCAGAAAAAAAAGTATTTTTGGTCTTGTAATCGGTCATGACACAATTTACATTGCTAAAAAAATTATTTAAAAATAGTTACTATTAACTATTTAAAAGTATTAATAAATGTCATAACATATGGTCCTATAGTGATTATTTATTTAATAAATCTGTAGGGGCAAAATGGTTAACATGTTAATACTTTAATTAGTGACAAAACCACAAGTTATGCCTCAACACACACATTAAAAAACTGAACAAAACACCATTATTATTTAATAATAATCTTACATCAGCAATGTTTAGTTCTGTACTTGTATATCCCATGAATCATCACACTTCCATCTCAAAAATTGAATCTTTCATTCTTCAACCAAGGACCTTGATCACCTGTGGGATTCCCTTGGAGGGTTATGGTTCTCAGATTGTTAAGAAGAATATTAAATAAATAACACATATCAGTAAGCTTACAAGGTAGAATGTAAAGATGGTTTGCAGGTCTTATCATGTTATATGTAGTGTTCTTGATTGATATTTCATCAATGATTGATCTTCTTGATGTTCTGATGATGATCATCTTGCATGTTTGATCAGTTACATAAGTCAAAATAGCAAATCTTTGATGAATATTATGTGTTTCTGCTGTTTTTAACGTGTTTTCTTGAATGTTTAGGAATTATATATGATAATCTAAAATGGGGTTTTTATTTTCTTGACTGATTGATCTTTTTTTATCTGTTGGTAAATAATATTTTTTTTTACATTTTTTACTGATTATAGAAGTCAAAAGAGAAATTTTTACAGAACTATTTAATGTTCCAAGGGTTTTTATCATTTTATGTAGGATATTCTTATCTGGGGTATATTCATTGATTGATCTTTTTGTATCTGCTAATGATTATTTGACATGTTTGACCATTTGGACAAGTCAAAATAGCTTGTGAAAAGAAAAATGTGATTTTCCTAGTGTTAAACTTTGTTGGTTTTTTTTTTAGCTTGGATTTTTTCTTAGATTGATCTTTTTGCATCTGTTGATTGATGATAATTATTTTACATTTTTTTTACCAATAACGGAAGTCAACATAGCAATTTTTGAAGATCCATTTGAGGTTCTAAGGGTTTTTTTACATCATTTTATGTATGATGTTATTATCTTGGGTTTCTTCATTGATTGATCTTTTTGCATCTGCTGATGATCATAAATTGACATGTTTGACCAATTGGACAAGTCAAAGTAACAAAACTTGATAAAAAAGATTGATTTTTTTGTAGTGTTAATTCTTGTCATCTCAGTTCACCTTGAATTTAACATGTTGTAGAACTTTATTTGGATTTCTTCATAGATTGATCTTTTTGCATATCTTCATGGTTATTTTCTATGTTTGACCTTTTACACAAGTCAAAAATAACAATTTCTATATAATTTTCTTGATGTCAAGTTCTGAATTTAAAGAATGTTTGTCCCACTTTTGACAGATTTCAGTTGAAGAATCTAAACAACAAATCTTTTGCCTTTTGAAATAGAAGTTGTTGGAGACTGATTAAAGATTAGCCATGAATAAAAATGTTTTCGCACTCGAAAATTCATCGAATTCATTTATGGATTTTACTTATATGGATGAACTCTTGTTAGATGGATGTTGGTTACAAACAACTAATGGATCTCAAATCTTGAATAATAATCCATCTGCTTCCAACCCTCCTTTTGATCCTTCATTTCAATGGCCCAAATTGGAATCCAGCGTCGAACAGGCGGTGTCAAATGATGAAGAAGGAGATTTGCCGAAATCCCATGTCAAAAGCCTCGTTAGTTCGTCAAACCCATCTGACTTCTTTTTTGAATCAAGCAAACAATGGTGGATTGCACCAATGGCAAGTTCTGGCTCTTCATTATCTGTAATGGAAAGATTGAGTTATGCTATTGATGGCATTAGACGTTACGCGAATGACAAGCATGCACTTATTCAAGTATGGCTACCCGAAACTAGAGAAGGAAACAAAGTCTTAAGCACAAGCCGACGGCTTTTCTCACTTGACTTGAACTGCCCTCAGCTTTCTCATTACAGAAATGTATCAGAAAGTTATCATTTTCTGGCTGAAGGGGATGCTAAAGACAATGTAGGATTGCCCGGAAGGGTATTTAAGGAAAAAGTGCCTGAATGGACTCCTGATGTTCGGCTTTTTAAGATTGAAGAGTATTCGAGAGTTTCTCATGCCCAAGCACATGGTGTTCGTGGGAGTTTTGCGGTTCCGGTTTTTGATCATGATGTTAAGAATTGCATTGGTGTTGTTGAGGTTGTTATGACTACTCAAAAGAATAAATACACTCTAGAGATCCAAAGTCTGTGTAACGCTCTTGAGGTATGCTTTTTATATTTTTTCAAGTCAAATGGCAGTTATAAAGTTTAAGCCGAACCTTCAAGCGGTGGTGTAGTGGTAAGAACTTGATTCCTCTCTAGGAGAGGTCTTAGGTCCAAATCTTGTTTCCACTGGTTTCTTGCTATAATAATATCTTGAAGGCCACCTACCCAGTGCAAACAACAACGTTGGTTAGCAGGGTACTGGCGGGTCCTGTGAGTTTTATAACAACGGGTTCTCATGATTAAAAAATGTCTAATCTAAAAATACTTTCATGATTTTGATAGGCGGTTGACCTCAGGAGCTCTGAAGTTTCAAACACACAGATAACCAAGGTAATTGGAAGCTAGACTCAACAGTAAAATGCAACAAAATTTCACGAAATTTGTACTAAAATATTAAATTTCTGATTATAATTAGGTAAGTGATGGCTTCTATCATCCTGCATTACCGGAGATTTTTGAAGCCCTGAAATGTGCATGCATGATGCATAATCTGCCACTAGCTCAGACATGGATCCCTTGTGTCAAACAAGGTGGAAAAAGCGGTTGTCGCCACTCAGACGAGAATTTAATCCGTTGTATCTCCACGGTTGATTCTGCTTCATATGTATCTGACCATCGATTTACAGATTTTCAAGAAGCTTGTTCTGAGCATCACTTGTTTATAGGTCAAGGTGTTGTGGGCAAAGCTTTCACAACCAATGAGCCGTTTTGCTACTCGTCTGATGTCACTGCATACTTGAAAGCTGAGTACCCGCTTGCTCATCACGCTAAAATATTTGACTTGCATGCTGCTGTGGCTATACGGGTCAGAACAAAGTATGCTCCCGCAGTTGACTTTGTGCTGGAGTTCTTCTTGCCTGTTGATTGCAAAAATCATGAAGAACAAAAGGCGATGATTAATTCGTTATTGATTATTATACGAAAGGTTTGTGGAGGCTTGAGGATCGTCGCAGAGATGGAGTTGCAGGAAGATGGTGCTCAAGAAGGTTTGCTTGCAGTTTCAGATACAAAACCAGTGTCAAAAGTACAAGAAACAGATGGTTACAGCCTTGGTCCGGGGTTGGGGTCAGGCTCAAGCTCAGGCTCGGGTTCAGAGTTAGAGAAACGACGTGCTGGTGCCAAGCTGGAGAAAACTATCACTTTAGAAATGATAAGGCAACAGTTTGCTGGCAGCCTAAAAGAAGCTGCCAAAAATATCGGTGGTAAGTTTATTGAATAAGCTTGTAACAAACCATGGTTCTATCTCAAATCTTGACTCGTGTTACTGTACTTGCAGTTTGTCCAACGACTCTAAAACGGATATGCAGGCAGCATGGGATACAACGATGGCCATCTCGAAAGATCAAGAAAGTCGATCACTCATTAAAAAAACTCCAACTTGTAATGGAATCGATCCATGGTGGGTCAAGTTCATTTCAGATCAGATCTCTATACTCAAACTTCCCTAAACTCGCATCTCCCAACCCATCAACATCGACCCTTTCTCCCTTTCCAGCTACAAATATAGAAACCTTTGACTCTAAGCCTATTGACAGCACCATTGTAACCACTTCATGCAGCCTGAGTTCAAGCTCGGGCAATTCTTTATCTGGCGACACCCACAACGTACCAATCTTCAGTGAAGTTACCAAAGACGGAGCTCTAAAAAGAACCAAAAGCGATGCAGATATTCATGCATTGAATAATCCAAACAAAGAACAAAAGATCTTTCTAAGATCTAAGAGCCATAAATTGTTGCAGGAGCCTGTCGCTACTAAACAAATGAGTATCACCGATGGAACTTTACCTACAAAATGTGAAAGTCACCCCCCTAAACCAAGAGAACGCCATCGTTGGGGTGTAAAAGTGACATTTGGTGACGAAAAGTTACGGTTTCGGATGCAAAAAGATTGGGGTTACAATGACTTGTTGCAAGAAATTGCAAAAAGGTTTTGCTTGAATGATACCAGCAGGTATCAGTTAAAGTATCTCGATGAGGATAACGAATGGGTGTTACTAACTTGTGACGCTGATGTAGAAGAGTGTCTCGATGTTTATAAGTCGTTTAAAAAAAGTGGCACCATTAGGCTCACTCTTCGTGAGCCACAACGTCGTGTTGGTAGTAGTTTGCACCCAAACCAAACTAAAACCGAATTTTTCAGTTATGGGATATTGTAAACCAATCGGTTTCGACTAACTCAATTTGGTGTTGTTTTTTGTTTATAGCAAAGGAGCTTTGTATGATACATTAAGTATTTAGTAGCTTTAATATATAGCAGGTGATCATATAGTTACAACATGTAATGCATAGTGTGTAAGTAGTTATGTGTGTTGTATTGCAAATGCAAGATACTATTGTGTGTCTATATAAGTGAATGCTTCCCATTTTTTGATTGCATTCAGCATCCTTTCATGTATGATATGATTTTTTATTTTTTTTTAATTTTGTTACCATCTACTTGGATTATTTTATACATTTTGGCTTTAATCTTGTCAAACATGATTATTGACTACTTAGGCTTCTAGATAACATGACATCACCTTAAATAATAGTGTTGCACAGGCATGGATCAATATACCATTCAAGAACAATCAAGAGAGAGTTTTATGTTATATATTGAATCGTCGTACAATTTACATATCTGGTTACGTGGCTGACGGTAACTGCCATAACCAACATAACTACCAAGGGCCGTTATATTGTGTCGTAAAATGCTTTGCTGTTTGCCGTCCCTGGCTTCGCAGGGCTCCCTTACTTTCCGTGCGCCATTGCTGTGGGAACAAGGCCAATTTAGTCCAACAAATAGTCAACCCTTATGCTTTTACATCACCTTCCTTGAAATTTCCCTCTCAGTTGGAATGGATGATACTTGCAGTGTGAAAACACTTCATGAGTTCACTCATAAGATGACACATATAATATACCATCTTTAAATAATCAAAGTAAACTTTACCACTCAAAATACCAAGATCATCTCCATCTTTAGATTTGGATCTTTTCTTGCACTAGACTGCCCATAAATATGTACTTTTTCACTCTTCTTACACTTTTCCTTACTCTATTGAATATAGCTCTTTATTATTTAGAAAAACAACCAGAGGAAGATGATGATGAGGAGAGGGATCCGTCCTCATCGTCGTCGTCAAATAAACGGTGTAGACGTTTTTCACTTGCAGAGATCAAACTAGCAACTCATGATTTTGATGATGCTCTTGTCATTGGAAAGGGAGGGTTTGGTAAGGTATACAAAGGTAAATTTGACTTTTGGAAAGGAGTAGATGTTGCGGTCAAGAGATCAAATCTCGGTTCCAATCAAGGGGCAACCGAGTTCTGGGCAGAGATTGAGATGCTTTCCAAGTTTCGTCATAGTCATATCGTCTCTTTACTAGGATACTGTGTAAAAGAAATGATTCTTGTTTATGAATACATGCCAAATGGAAGTCTTGAGGATCATTTGCACAAAAGAACTAAAGAAGGCAATTATTCTCCAATGACATGGGTTCAAAGGCTTAATATTTGCATAGGTGCAGCACGCGGTTTAGACTACCTCCATACGGGTTCAGGTGTCCAATGCAGAGTCCTACATCGTGATGTAAAGAGCTCAAACATCTTGCTTGACGAGAATATGGCGGCTAAGATTTCCGACTTTGGGGTGTCAAGATTTGGTCCAGTGTATCAGTCGGGCTCTACCACTGATGTTTATACTGATCATATCAGAGGCACCTTTGGGTACATGGATGCTGAGTATTTCTCAACTCACAGATTGACACGAAAGTCTGATGTGTATGCGTTCGGTGTGGTGTTACTGGAAGTGTTGTGTGGTAGGCCTGCTCTGGATTTTACATTGGATGAGCAGCAACACAGCCTAGCTGGATGGGCTAAACAATGCATTAAAGAAGGTAGGATTAGTCGGATTGTTGATCCGTGTTTGAGGGGGCAAGTCCCGTCTAACTGTCTGAATGAATTTGGGCAAATTGCATATGAATGCATCCTTACTCGTTCTAAAAATCGACCCACAATGACTAAGGTTTTAGCTAGGCTTGAGTTTGTGTTAACATGGACATTGCAAAGTGCGCAGAGAGCTAATGACCGAAAACACATCGGAAGATCCATGTTTAATGAGAAGGCATGGTCAGTGTTTTTGACCAAAGGTGCAAGTAAGTTTAAACCATCATGTACTATTTAAGTGACAACACTAAGGGTATTGCATGATTATGTAGCATTACTTTCATTATTAGTATATTTACTTCTTTTAATTGTTATTTCCGCAGTCCCAATGAGTTCCGATGCAAAGACACTTGGGCAAAACACTAGCAACAATAAGAAAGACACGAGGATGAGAAAACATGCCAAGACGGTGGTGGAAGTTGGTTCTTATAGTGGTAGCATTGCAACTGCATCTCGGCCAGTAGTGACGCTGCTGCCTGGTGGGCAGACGATGAAATCACGCTTCAAGGTGTTCACGTTTTCCGAGCTGCAGAGTGCCACAAAGAACTTCAAACAGGACAGGATCATTGGAGAGGGTGCTTTTGGGAAGGTTTTCAAAGGGCGGTTGGATAGTGTAACATTTGCCCCACGGAAGGCTGGTGATGGGCTTTCAGTGGCGATCAAGAAATCTAATCCCAACAGCACTCAAGGTCTCAAGGAGTGGCAGGTTGGTTTGTTAGTTATTTATTCCAACATTTATTATTACAACAAACTATAAAGTATGTAGTATATTAGCGTACAAAAGAAGGAAAAATAAGACTCTTGATTTTGTGACAGGCGGAAGTAAAATTCTTTGGAAAATTTAGCCACCCGAATGTCGTTAAGCTCTTCGGATATTGCTGAGAAAACAAGAACTTTCTTCTTGTTTATGAATACATGCAAACAGGAAGCCTAGATATGCATTTGTTCAGGGGTTAGTATTAGAATCTACACTAGAACAGTAGAACATCATATTTAAAAATTTTATAACAATTTATTTGTTTTATTATTGATTAACAGAAGGTGCAGAACCGCTTACATGGGACATAAGGATTAAAATAGCAATGGGAGCAGCTCAAGGCCTTGCTTTCTTGCACACTACTGAAAATAATGTCATTTGCAGGGATGTGAAATGCTCAAATATTTTGTTAGATGAGGCAAGTAAAAGGCGAATCAGTTTTATTTTAAAATGTGTATGTTGATTATGGTTGCACACATGTTAAGAATTTTGATGTTCCGGGTTCAAAACTTTAGTTTTTATTATTTATTACATTTCAGAATTATAATGCGAAGCTCTCGGATTTTGGCCTCGCAAGATTAGGTCCGGTTAATGGAGAGTCGCATGTCTCAACAGGCATAGCAGGCACCTATGGTTATATGGCCCCTAAGTATATGGCTACTGGTTTGTTCTCTTGTCTCGTTTTGCTTTAACTGTGACGCATAAGATGGTTATGTAACCGTACCCCACCCTCTTTCTGATTCTCATTGTATCTACCAAGCACATGTACAATTGCATTATGTAGTTCTCGCAGTTCTAAAAGCAGATACTTATTGTTGCTTGGGCGATTACAGGTCGGTTATATGTCAAGAGTGATGTCTATGCTTTCGGAGTAGTGATGCTAGAGATTATAACACGGTTAAGTGCGTCAGCTGACTATAATCAAAATGGCACGAGGCGAAACTTAGTGGAGTGGGCTAAACCGATCTTAACCAACATAAAGGGGTTACAAAGAATCATCGACTCAAGATTGGACCAAGATTACCCTACAAAAGGCGTTATTAAAGCCGCTGAACTCATCCTAAGTTGTCTTTAATCCCAACCCAAGAACCGGCCTTCCATGAAGGAAATTGTGTTGGGTTTGCAAGATATTAATGTGATTAAAATGAAACCACACCAGCAAAAACCGAAGGATAATGTGGAGCATAGATTGAACAACTGGCTACCCATTCGGTCAAAGAATGGGAGAGGAGTATGGTCAACCGGTAGTCGCTTGTTCGGTTTGAAAATGTGCATTGGGTTAAAGCAAGTAGATAAAACATGGACTTCAACAAAACAGAATAAAGGGGATATTAAAGTGAAAAACAGAGAGAAGGGTGGTAGTTCTGGTTGGTCTGTGTAGTCTAACATGGATAAGATGTAACAGAATAAAGTGAGCATGTACTTATAAAGGTTTATTGGTTCCATATTTATTGTAGCAAGTAAGACAATTATGACTATTTTAGAATTATGTATGTAACTTCTTTATAGGGATGTGTATGAGACAGCTCGGTTTGATTTGAAGTCCCTACCAAACCAAAACCAAATTTTCGGTTATTGGTAGGTATTAACCGAGTGGTTTTGGGTTAAACGGTTTTGGGATGGGTTTGGGTTGGTTAACCAATTCTGCTGCTGCTGCTGCTTCCTCCTATTGGTTTTATGGTTTGCTTTACTTTGTTTATGAATGTTTAGATGCTGTTGTACATTCCATGTTGTACATATGATCAAATCTGCTGCTATAGTTGGTTATACTTATGAACCCCATACATGCATGCATTTTACCTTATTAAGCCAAATAGGTGTGGCCATCACACCATCACTAAACAATCAACTAATCAGCATGTGCCACCTCATTTCATCACAATTAATCACATTTATCACTAACCACTAGGGGTGGTCATCACATCTAATCACATTTATCGCTCTTCGTGAGCTACAACTTAGTGTCGGTAGTAGTATGGGCCCAAACTGGACTAAAACTGAAACTTTCAATTATGGGATATCATAAACCGATTGGTTTCGGTTAATTCAGTTTGGCTGTTACAGTTCGGTTTTTATCGTTCACCATGGTATTGATATATGGTTTTTTGATAAAATAGTGCCACAGTAGGAAATATTTGTGCATTTGGTGTGAACTTGCGGATTGTGCTTAGGTGGCTGGTGACTAGGAGAGAGGGATGGAGGCTGCACGTTGGTCGATGATGAGTAGGATAATCCGCAAGTTCAACTTGCGGATTTCCTTCTCTCCTCCTGACATGCCACTAAACTACAAATTACATAAAAAAACTACCTGATTCAAAATATAGCTCTTGCCTTGACGAACACGACCACAAACAGAAACAACACCGATCGGTTCCTTAACAAGCTGAAGAACAGAGACAGCTTCCGGATCCATCTGGAACTTTCCTCTCTCGTCCTAGTAGACGAGACGAATAGGTCTAGCGGGACGGAGACGATGTTGAAGGTTATTTTGTAGAAGATGAGTCGTTGGATGGTCCTCCTCTACCGAATAGCCTCATCATTGTTGGTAGATCGTGTTGTGTGTAGAGGAATTGATGATGATGGTGGTGGTTATTGTTGTACAGTAATAATAGTGTGGTGGGTTTGGGGTTTGAATATGGTGGTGAAGTGGTGATCGGTGCCTAAGACTATAGGGAGTGGAGGGGGGTGAAGCGTCATGTGGCACTTGTGGGTCCTATGGGGGGGGAGGAAAGTATTGAGTAGGATGATCTGCAAGTTTGCAAGAACATCCTACTCATCATTGACTAACTGACTAACGTGCAGCCTCCATCCTTCTCTTCTAGTCATCAGCACAATATGCAAGTTCAACTTGCGGATTCACTAAATGCACAAATACCCTCTTGACGAGGGCTGTTCAAAACGCTCGGCGCTCGCCGATCGCTCGCCGCTTGCTCGGAATTTGCTCGAAAATTGCTCGTTCGATTTTATGCTCGGTTGTAAACGAGCCGATCGGCTCGGTTCGGTTTGTAAACAAGCCAAGCACGAGCAAAGGTCCGCTTGGCTCGGTTCGGCTTGATATAATTTTTGTTAATTTATTATATATATACATATTATATATACATTAATTACAATTATATTTATAGTTTTATACATGCCACTCTATTGGGTTTGGCTCAATATATGCATATATAAAATTATAATTATTATTATTGGTCCAATCAACCCAATGATAATTTAACACTAAATTTAATTGTAAAACCCCAAGTAATTAAAAAACATGCTTGACTTCCTATTTCCATTAGTTGTCAACCATCGATCATCTCCCGCTATTAACCTATGCCACAACGCAACAATCGTTCTCTATAGTATACTCATCACCTCACTGGCCTCAACTAGAGCCTCACTCTCAAACGGTCGAACCTCAGTCATCACTAGGCAGCGAAAATATTAAAAGAAACATCCCAAATTTATGGTTTTCGGAAAACACTCGCCGCTCGTCGCTCGCTTGATGCTCGTTCGAAAAATTGTGCGCTCGAACAATGCTCGCTCGGTTTTCGGATCGATTGTAAATGAGCTGATTGGCTCAATTCTGTTTATAAATGAGCCAAGCACCAGCAAAGGTCCGCTTGGTTCGGTTCGGCTCGTGAACAGCCCTACTCCTGACACACACCAAATGCACAAAAATTTCCTACCGTGGCACTATTTTATCAAAAAAATATTGTTTATTGTTTACTTTGCAGCTTTGTGTGATACATTAAATATTAAGTAGATTTAATATATAGCAGTTGATATAAGTACAACATGTTAGTGTATAAGTAGTTATGCTACGTATTTTATTGCAAATGCAAAATGCTATTGTGTGTATTGCCTATATAAGTTAATACTTGCCATTGTTCCTTTCATTAATGATCTGATATTTTATTTTGTTACCATCTGCTTAAATTAATCTCTACATTTACTGTGAGATTGTAGGTTATAGAGGATTCTATTTAATTAAATAATATTTTTTATACCTTTATCATTACTTTTTCTCTTCTCCACTCATAATCACTTTCAACAAATATAAAAAAATAAGTGCAACACTGTGTTCCACATATATCCCAAAATATCCTCAAATATACCGATAAACAGTAGGTTCCTCATCTCCTCCACTCCGTCCACTCATAACCTCATCTCAAAATATGAGGGATTCACTTAAAAAATATGGTAACCTAATGTGAATGCTATTAGAGCATCATACCATGATGACCCACTTGGGCTTCATTCAAGTCCATCATGCATGACAATTGGCTACTTGCCTACTTGGGCTTTCTAGATATCATAACATCATCTTAATAGTCAACCCCTGTGCTTTTGCATCAACATGTCATATGTTGTTTACCGAGTTAGTCAGTTCCTTCACTTGCTGACCGTGCAACATTTCCAAATGGTTAAACGAATTCTGAGGTATATCAAGGGCACCATGTCTCATGGATTTCATTTCTCATACCATACAAAGTCTTCTTTGTTAGGCTATTCTAATGGGCCGTTGTACAGAGACACAACGATCCACTTACGGCTACTCTATCTTCTTTGTTGGCAACCTTGTGTCCTAAAGTGCAAAGAAGCAACCTACAGTGTCTCGTTCTAGTTGTGAGTTACCGGATTATGGCAAACGCTCTGCTGAATTCATTTGGATCACTAATCTTCTTTGGGATCCTCGTGCTTCCAACCATTTTATGTGGCAACTTAAGTGCCATATTTCTCATGGATTCTGTTGCACAACAACGTTGTTTCACTTCACTAGGGAGCTTGTGTCTGCCGGCAAACTTTACACTAAGTTTGTTCCTACCAAGCTTCAAGAGGCGGGCATTTTCACCAAACCTCTTCCAAGACCATTATTTGAATCTTTCGGGAACAACTATGAGTTGGTCCGCCACCAGTAGAGCAGTCACAAATATAGTCGCCATATTAGTCATTTTTATGTCCGGTCGTAAATTTTGATTGCTAGGTGTTTGGTCCGTTTGGATCACAATTATTAATTGCGAATACAGTTTGAATAGAACACATTGTTCGGGCTATCATATCTTTAAAAGATATTACAATTATTAAAGAGAACAACAAATTATTACAAACCCATATCAGCATTTTATTCTTTTGCTTTTAACAAAGGTAAACTAGTCCTGCATTAGAACTTCATAAGCCTCAACAATTTTGTCTGGAAGATCATGAACGAGTTTGACTGAGCCCAACATGCTACATTTGGTCAACCCTAAGCGCGCTAGCTCACTGATTAGGTGGTTGAAGCCATGAAGCAGTCTCTTATGGTCCTTGGTTACATCTCTATATGTCATTAATCCCTTCTAAGCTAGCCAAAATGTGTCCCATTGAAGGGCGGTTTTCTGGGTTAGTTTCAAGACAACTTAGGATGAGCTCAGCTGCTTTTCTTACTCCTTTTGGTAGGGCACCTTGTTCCAACCATGGGTCCATGGTTCTTCGTAGCATGTTATCGTTTGATAAGATGGGTCTAGCCCACTCCATTAAACTCTGGGGTGAAGAGCACATATTGTGATCATAAAGGCGTGAACCCGCTATCATATCCAACATCAGAACTCCGAACGCATAGATATCACTCTTAACACTCCAGTCACCTGCACTCATATAGGAGTAACAAATATCAAGACTTTCAATTCTATATATAGAGATTCATTATAAAAAAATACTACAAATTACTCCTGATCAGAATTAATGACTCACAACATAACTTTCAATGGCATAGTGTGTCTTGTGCCAACATCTAATTTTGTGTATGTGTTTGGAGTTAGATATGTTCATTGCTAACCGTACCTTAACTACATGTTGGGCTTGATAGATTTTGTATATGTGTTCTAAATGCAACAAAATCAAACACAAGGATACGTTGTGCATAAGTTCTACAGTATTCATTGTTGGTTTTGGATTTCATATAGCCTAGATATCTTTCTGAATCGTGTAAAGATCATTTTCAAATTAAAGTATTCACATGTAACGATTTCATAATTACATACTACATGTTTCTTCCAATGAACGAGAGGTTGTATTCAATGAAATTCGTGTTAAAGTATAAATATAAACTTATCATTATTATGTTTGTATTATGTGAATAATTATACTTGTATATATGTGTGTGTAATGTATGTTAATTATAGTAGTTAAACTATAGATCAGTTAGAAAGATAAAATGCAAACAATTTGCATATGGGTCGATTTGGGTGATCATAAATGAGGCTGCACATCAACATACACGGTTGCTCACAAGTCTGCTCATTATTGATTACAAACAAGATCAGAAGAACAAGATTCAGCAGAAGTTTCGAAGGTTACTTGTACACAAAAAGACCATTATACCCTTGGTTATGTTAGTTATGTTTCTTGGCGCCAAAACTGAAAGTCAAACTGGTGGGACACTATGTTACAACGGTTCAAAACAGTCACGTCTATTCGAAACATATATATATATATATATATATATATATATATATATATATATAGGATTTGGATCATTTGAGAACCACCATTTAGGGAGAGAACCAAGGAACCAGTGTGAACAGGTGGCATTTTTGTAAATATGAAGGGCATCTACAAAAATCCCTCCATCAAAAAATAAAAAAAATAATAAAAAAATTATATAACCTAAATAAATAAAAAAATAAAAAAATAAAAAAAGTAAAAACAACAAAATGATTATTTTGCATTAATAATTCGAAAAAAAATAAAAAAATGGCTGTTATGACGTCATATGACGTCATCCCTGATGCACATGTGCATTTTGCTGTTATATAAGCAGAAAAACACCGTATGCACATGTGCATTTCACTATTAAATCACACTTTTGAATGAACTGTCAATTACCATACTTAAATGATTATTAAATGGACCCGATATAGATATATAAGAGGTCACAAATTGTATTCAATGATCATTAAATTGATGCAAAGTGAGATACAAAATACACTCGAACTCGTCAAGTGTTTATCATGCATATTATAACATGAATTGAAAATAAAACACATGTATGATAACAAACATGAATAAACTTAAAACACCTCTTTATAAGACCTATAAAATAGGAAACGTGTACTGCATGCACATGTGCATTTCACTAATATTGTTAGATTTTTTTAGTGGTTTAACTTTCGGGCATGCATCATCCTTCAAACAACAAAGTTTTTATACCAATTTGTTTTTATCATACAACTACATGTAGTCTCTACCAAACGTATTAACTCAATAAAACAAACGATAACAAAAAAAATATCCATATTACAAACAAACTATGTTAACCACCTACATACAAAATTCTAATTATCTCACAATCTCACGTTCACCAACATAACAAAATGTTAAACCAAACATACATTACACACAATGTTATACAAACTTCTTTGTTTGTTTGACAATTTCCTATTCCCAACCAAAGTTGATGTGGTGTAACGTGTGTTTGCTTCAAACACCAATTTGCTTTTTTCGTAACCTTCTTTTGACTTGACTTCGTTGCCACCGTTTTAACACGCTTTGCTGTTTTTTCTTTATTATACTTGCATCTGCACACACATTTGTCATAAAACACATTATATCACGTTCATCCATAATTATGCACATGTGCATAATCAACAATCTATGTTAAATATTGCACAAATCAACATACCATCATTATTCGCCGTTTCAATATATTTCCGCTTGTTTGACCTTGTTTGAACCTTCCTTTTTAATTCCAAATCTACACATAGGATATTTTGTGTGAATAAACATCAAACATTTAATATTTCAAAAGATAAAACTACACATATGCACATGTGCATTTCTATATAAGTGTACTTAATAAATAATAATAACCTGATTCAACTTCCTGATAAACAACTGTGCCATCACAAGCTTCTGCTTCTGGGAGATAAAACGGAACTCAATCAAGTTCTGCTATATAATAAATAAAAAACATAACATGGAACAAGGGAATATTAATTACATCAACACTAAATAAATAATTCCAACCAGCACTAAATAAATAATTACAACCTGATTCAACTTTATGATTAACAATTGTGTCATCATCTTCACTTGCATCCGGCAACTTTTTGTTCCTTTCTCCCTTGATTGTAATACAAATTTTACTTTTTTTGTTGTTTCCTCTAACTATTAACTACAAAATAATAAATAGCACATGAGAAAATCAATTTTTCAACCTGAATGCACATGTGCAACAACATCATTTTCGTAATTATAACAAAACATTTACCCATGTGCATTATTGTTAAACACTTACTTATAACAGTTTGTGATTTCACATTACTTTTAACGTTATAACTACGTTTTGCACATGTGCATTAACAATCTTAATGCACATGTGTATTTATAACACAATGCATACAAAATTATTTACTATTCTAGAATTCATTTAAAAACAACAAAAAAAATCAAAATAAAATAAAATAAAAAACATTATTAAATTGTCAGCCTTCTTCACGTTACTTCGAGATTAATCTACAATTAAACAAATATATCTACATATGGAACATTGGAACACCAGATGCACAAGAAACTACATTAAATTAAATAATTATTATATATCCTCACAACCTATATTTCATTCTTCCTGTAATAAAATTCCACCTCGATACTCATAGAATTTCAAAAAAAATCAAAATAATTTAAACGCTTGTCAATGGCATTAGGTACACTTCTTTTTTTTTTTAAATAAAATACTCGTGCGAAATCACAGTGCATCAAATTCATTCCAATACACAACGCATTCACAAAAACATCAATACGATAAATTAACATGAATATTGAAACGCATTTAGTAGCTCAGATTCAAATTGCGTGGTTGTTATGATATGACACAGATCGATGAAGATCTGGTTTCATTGGTTTTAAATACATGAATGTTACCTGAAAATTGTTGGAATGGAGATGGATTAGAGAAGAAAAGGAACAGATTGTGATTGAATGATCTTTGATCGACGGTAGTAGGGTTATCAGAGGATGAAGATATGGTGGTTCTATTTTAGGGTTGAGAGTTGTGAGGGAGGAAGACAACTGGAAATATTTATGAGGGATATGGGGTTTTTTCTAAATCTAACTATATATTTACAATAATACCCCTGTTCACATTGGTTCTTTGGTTCTCTCCCTAAAGTTGGTTCTCGCATGATCCCTACCCTATATATATATATATATATATATATATATATATATATATGAGGGATACGGCATATTATTCAGTTATCAAGATTGTTAATAATCACTATCCTTTGTCAAAAACTATTTCCAGAATTCTCGTATCATTCTTGTTTGTTTGTATGAAAACATCAATCTTCGGTTATATATTGATATGGTTAAAGTGTTTGTAAAAGTTCAGGGACTGAAAGTGACAATAGTTAAAGTTGTCTGTTAGAGGTTGTTAAAAGTTTAGAGGGTCTGAGTTGTAATAGTTAGAAAGATAAAGGGTCTGTATTGTAATCTGTCTGATGGCAGTTATGGTCGTTAAATAACAGAACGAGCTAACAGTCTGGTTAGCTTATTGTTTGGGAAATCCTCTCTCTCTCTCTCTTAGTTTCTCTCTCTAAAACATTAAGCCCTATCATTTGTATCAGAGCCACCGACCCTCGTCGGAGCTCTTAAACTGTCGTATCGCCACCGCTAACCACCGTCGTCTCCGATCAATCACCATTCCTGTTGACTGGTCAACCTGTATTCCATCTCTCTTCGTTTCGTTTCAATTCAGATCTTTTTCATTTCATTGCCTGGATTAATCAATTGTGATTAATCTACTCCTGGATTTGATCAATTTGTGATTCGATCCTTGTGTTGTGTTTTCATTTGCTTGTTCCTTCATTTCTTTCAATTCTATTCATTCAATTGTTTAACAATGACGACCAGTACAAGACAACAGGAACTTGAAAAACAAATTAAAGATAATCAAATGTCCATTGGAAAGATAGAAATAATTGTTCAAGATTTGCAATCTAGTTCACAGTTAATCAATGATAATATGCACTCTGTAAGTGCTAGTGCAGAAGAAAACAAGGTTGCAGTTGCTCAAATTCAATTGCAAATACAGTCTATGATTGATAAGTTGACTGTAATTGAGAATAATCGTGGTATGGTTGTTAATGGTGGGAATCATGAGCCAAGATTGGCAAGATTGGGCAGATTGGACTTTCCAAAGTTCAATGGTGAGGAAGTTGAAGGATGGATTTACAAATGTAACCATTTTTTTGAAGTTGATAATACTCCTGAAAACCTTAAGATGAGATATGCAGTAGTGAATCTTGAAGGTAAAGCATTGCAATGGCATCAAGGTTATCTCAAAAGTAATAACCTAACCATTGACACCATTACATGGGATGAATACAAAAGATCAGCACTGCCAGGTTTTCAATGGATTTAATGGAAGACCCAATGGAGGAATTAAAGAATTTACACCAGACTGGCAGTTTACAAGATTATTGTGACTCCTTTGATGCCTTACTAAACAAGGTGAGTATTCCTCAAGAACATGCTGTGAGTTTGTTTGTTGGTTGACTTAAGATGGAAATAAGATGTTTGGTAAAAGCCTTTAAGCCAAAATGTTTAAGAGAAGCTTATGCAATAGCCAAACAACAAGAAAATATTCACACTACTCTTTTTGGAACCAAGAAACCACAAACAACCTACCCTACTTCAAATTTCAACCATAAAACTTCCACTTCTACCCTCAAACCACCCCTGCCATGAATGCAAATGCCTTACCCTTGTTACCTAAACCTAACACTAATACACTACCAAGAACCACTAGAAAACTCACCACAAAAGAAATGGCTGACAAAAGAGAGAAGGGTGAATGTTTCTGGTGTAATGAGAAGTTTACACCTTCTCATAATTGCATAAACAAACAAGTGTTTAATATAGAATTGGTAAATGATGATGATGAAGAGAATGAGACTGAGGATGAGATTGTTGTGGGTCAAAATGAACCACAGATCTCTATGCATGCCATTACAGGCATTCCCTCTTTCTCAACAATGAAAATTGTGGGCTATATGGAACCAGAAGGTTGTTTATTCTGGTTGATTCAGGATCAACACACAATTTCATTAGCCTGAAACTGATTAAAAAGTTACAGTGTATGTTACAGTCAGTTTCACCAATGAAAGTAACAGTGGCTAATGGTAATCAATTAGAATGTGGGCAAAGATGTATAGGGTTCAAATGGAAAATGCTAGGTTTCTGGTTTTAGGCTGACATGCTTGTTATTCCATTGGACAGCTATGACATGGTACTTGGAATTGAGTGGTTGTCTATGTTGGGGGATATTGTGTTGAATTTTGCTGAAATGACTATGCAGTTTAAGGTACAAGATAAGGTATATACATTGAAGGGAACTCAAACAAATGGAATTAAGTTGTGTTCCACTGAAACAATGAACAACCTGTTGAATGGTAGCATAGGGGTAAATCAGTCACAATTGTTTGGTTTACAACTGAAGAATGTTGAGCAGGGTGATCCATTAGGTTCTAAGGTAACTGATCCTGTTTCTTGTGATGTTTTACAATCCTTGTTAGAAGAGTACAAAGATTTGTTTGCTGTTCCAACTGCATTACCTCCAAAGAGGTCTTTTGATCACAAAATTGTCCTTAACAATGGGGACAAGCCTGTGAACTTAAGATCCTATAGATATCAAGCATTACGAAAGGATGTCATATAGAAAATGACACAAGAAATGCTTGATTCAGGGGTTATAAGAAGCAGTCAAAGTTCTTTTGCAGCACCTGTGGTGCTTGTTTGTTAAAAAGAAAGATGGGACATGAGGTTATGTATTGACTATAGACAATTTAATGAGGCCACAATGAAGAATAGATTTCCCATACCCCTGATTGATGAATTACTTGAAGAATTGGGAGGTGCCACCATCTTTTCCAAACTGGATTTGAGGTCTGGCTGCCACCAAATTCGAATGTTTGAGCCTGATATACACAAAACAGCATTTAGAACACATCAGGGCTTGTTTGAGTTCTTGGTAATGCCCTTTGGGCTAACCAATGCCCCTACTACATTCCAAGCACTAATGAATCAAACCTTTAAAGCACATTTGAGGAAGTTTGTGCTTGTGTTCTTTGATGACATTTTGGTTTATAGTAAAGATAAGGAACAACATGTTCAGCATTTAAGACAAGTATTAGAAACTATGAGAAACCAGCAGTTGTTTGCAAAGATGTCAAAGTGCAATTTTGGTGGCCAAAAGGTAGAATATCTTGGGCATATTATTACAAAAGAGGGTGTTTCAACTGATCCTAGTAAGATTGAAGCAGTGATGTCTTGGCCTGTTCCTGCTAATGTCAAGCAACTAAGGGGATTCTTGGGATTATCCGGTTATTATAGAAGATTCATATGATCTTATGGGTACCATCAAGTGGTCATAAGAAGCTGAGCTATCTTTCCAACAACTGAAAATGCCCTGTGCTCTGCACCAGTTCTGGCTTTACCTGTATTTTTCCAACAATTGAAAAATGCCCTATGCTCTGCACCAGTTCTGGCTTTACCTGATCTTTCAAAGACTTTTGTGGTGGAGACTGATGCATCTGCATTAGGAATTGGAGCTGTGCTGATGCAAGATCATCATCCTATAGCCTTTATCAGTAAAGCCCTATGCCCAAGACAACAGGTAATGTCTGTTTATGATAGAGAATTGCTGGCCATTTTACTTGCAATCAAACAGTGGCACTACTACTTGATTAGTGGTCACTTCATTATCAAAACTGATCAAAAGAGTCTAAAACACTTGCTTGATCAGAAGATAACCACTCCTTTACAACATTCTTGGATGGTTAAGTTGATGAATTATGACTTTGAAATTCAATATAAGAAAGGGCTTGATAATGTAGCTGCTGATGCATTATCAAGGTTGCAAACTGTGTCCTTGTTCCAAGTGGCAGTCTCATCCTTTGAACCCTTGTTTTTAGACAAGATTAAGCAAACTCGGCAAAATGACATCAACTTACAACATACTATCCAGAATTGTGACCCTGAAGGACAAAATGGTCATTTTACTTGGCAAGAGGGCCTTTTGAAAAGAAAGAACAAACAGGTAGTGGGTAATGATGAAAATGTTAAGAAGGAATTAATTCAGTATTGCCATAAGTCCACTGTTGGGGGTCATTCAGGAATACATGCTACTTTGCAAAGATTGAAAGGGTTGTTTTACTGGAAAGGGCAATCTAAGAATGTAAGAGATTTTGTTAGAAGATGTGATGTTTGCTTACAGGCTAAGTATTAGACAACAGCCTACCCTGGTCTCATACAACCACTACCTATTCCTACTTGTATTTTTTCTGATATAAGTATGGACTTCATCACAGGCTTACCTACTTCAAAGGGTAAGAATGTCATTTTTGTGGTGGTAGATAGACTCACCAAATATGCTCACTTTATTGGGATGACTCACCCAATTTCTGCAACAACTGTAGCACAAGCTTTTGTTGATAATGTGTATAAATTGCATGGTTGGCCCTCTACCATAGTTTCTGACAGGGATTCAATATTTCTAAGTAAGTTCTGGCAAGATTTTACAAGACTGCAGGGCATTTCTCTGGCAATGTCAACTGCATATCACCCTCAAAGTGATGGCCAGACTGAAGTGGTCAACAGGTGCTTGGAGACCTATCTAAGATGCATGATTTTGCACTATTCCCATTCTTGGTTCCATTGGCTTTCATTGGCAGAGTGGTGGTATAACACCAACTACCATACAACCATCAAGACTACCCCTTTTCAAGCTTGTATGGGTACCCTCCTCCGACTCATGTTCCCTATATTCATAGAGATACAACAGTGGCCAGCATTGATTCAGAAATGTGTTCAAGGGAAGAGGCAGTTTTTGTGTTAAGGTCTACCTTACACATGGCTCAAAACAGGCTAAGACAGCAAGCTAATAAGCATAGGTTTGACAGGAGCTTTTCTCTGGACTCTTGGGTTTACTTGAAACTGAGACCTTATGTTCAAACCACATTGAGGGGAGCTAGTTTCTCTAAAATGTCTCCTAAGTACTATTGTCCCTATTTGGTCACTCAAAAGATTGGAGAAGTAGCCTATAAACTGGACCTGCCTGAAGAATCTCAATTGCATCTTGTATTTCATGTTTCACTGCTTAAGGCTGCTCATGGTCCTCCAACCACTGTGACTCCCATTCCACAAGCTGCAAGATTTTCTTTAAAACCTCTGAAGGTATTGGATCATAGACTAATAAGGAAAGGGAAAAGAGGTGTGGCTCAAGTACTGGTCCAATGGGAAACTCAATCAGTCTTAGAAGCTACATGGGAAGATCGTCATGATTTTGTGTTAAGATTCCCTGATTTCACGTTTTGATGTTTGACTTTGTACCTTGAGGACAAGGTTCTCAATAGGAAGGGAGTATTGATATGGTTAAAGTGTTTGTAAAAGTTCAGGGACTGAAAGTGACAATAGTTAAAGTTGTCTGTTAGAGGTTGTTAAAAGTTTAGAGGGTCTGAGTTGTAATAGCTAGAAAGATAAAGTGACAATAGTTATTGTAATCTGCTTGATGGCAGTTATGGTCGTTAAATAACAGAACGAGCTAACAGTCTAGTTAGCTTATTGTTTGGGAAATCCTCTCTCTCTTAGTTTCTCTCTCTAAAACATTAAGCCCTATCATATATTACATATTGTTCTTGTTCTTATCATTTGTGCTTGTATTATATCTTGTGAATTGATCATGGATTCCAACAATTTGAAGTATAAATTCTATATCTAAATTAAACCATGTGACTTTATTTATTATGGGGTCAAACTACGCAACATTTTGGTTGGTGGTTATAAGGTCAGAGGTATAACCGTAGGCAGTTACTACCAAACTACAAGGTTTCTACTAACGACCTTCACTAACCAAATTTCTACGTTGCGAGACCCCAACCAGTGACGCTGCTCCTGAACCCCCTCTAAGGGGCTGCAACCCGTCTGGAAACCCTACCAAGGGGGCGTTGCTCCCTTACACCCCGGTTCTTTGGTTTCTAAAATTACAATAGTGTTGGAAAAACGTGTACTCCAAACCTTTGTTGCATCAGCGTGATTAGTTACTAACATGTTTATGCTAGAATACAAGGGAACTGACCCGTAGCTGTATACTCAGGAGGAGTGTAATGACTGGTGACTTCATTACGCATCAAGACGGGCAATGCTCCACGCTCTTGATTAAGTGCTGCTGATCCAAAATAGAGTTGTGCTTCAAAACTCTTTAACAAAAGGAAAACTTGATTAGAAGGTGCAAGCACTATGCCCCATGGCTTTCATTTTAGTTTGCACCGAGTACTATATTTTACCACTATGCTTATGTGCATATGAAAGTTACATTCTTTTTCCAGGAATATGTGCATGAAAATGAGGATTAGGATTTTAAATACCTCATTTAATAAAATGTTTGAAGCATTGAAAGTCCTATATGCAGGGGATTTCTCTGCGGTGTGCAAGAATGTAAGTCCTCGGGCTGTTCCAATGGCGATAGTCAGTGTTGTACTCCATTGAAGAGGATGGCCTACACAAAACCATAACTAAAAAAAAAAAAAAACACAATCATTCTCATAGATGAAAGTCAGGTCATGGTTGTAGACAAGTGAAAATTAAGACCATAACATATAGATCACCATCATCTGAGATATATGTAGACTGGCTGATAACTCATGTTTTAGGGATTTTACACACTCATATACACATACTGTATCTACATTTCACGATTACATATATAGTGTAGGTGTTAAGATTTCACTTGACCCCGATACTTTCTGAATCGTATAAGAACTGACTTTCAGATTAAATTACTTTGCTTGTACTTGAAATCAACAATCAGATAAGATAAAAGGTTTTCTCTATGAATAAGTTCTTCTCTTTGAAATTCGAAGTATGCCTGAATTTTGATGTGTGAAATAGACCAGATAATGGCAATATATTATGGGTCGAGCCATGCAACGGTTGGGATGAAACGCTATGACCTTTTGCAAAAAGGTGTCACAGTTGGGAAGTAACTGCTACATTTACATCAATTGGAAACCAAAAAAAAACAGGTTTGGTATATATCAACTTTGTTGTAAATGTAGTTTAAAGTTGCCTGCCGAGGAATAAGCTGTCTACTGAAGAACTAGTTGCCTACCGAGCAGTATCAACATGCTCCCAAGAAAGTTGTCGCGGGGAGGGGGGGTTAAGAAAACCATGGTTATCACATGTACACCTCACACGACTGTTGTGGTGGCAGATTCACTTTTAAATATGCCAATATGTACAGAATTCGCGAGGCCAGCCTACTGGGCTAAAAGAACACATCTACCCATTCGTAGACAGATGATGACCACATAAGCCTTGTAAGGTCGAACACAAAACAATTGTTAAGCAGATGAAAGTACCCTACATATGAAAAGAAAACAATATCTAGTAGGTAAATGCTTTCTATAATTATTGGATATTGAACTTACGGTGAAGACGGTTTACTAAGTTTGTCATTGGAATGCATTCATATACAAGGCAAAGTATCCTGTCTTCTGTGCAATACCCCAAAAGCTTAACAAGATTGGGATGGCTAAACTTTCCCCGGTTCACCTCTGCCTGTCGAATGTAGTTAAGACAGAAACATAATAGTTAAATAAACTAATCATAAAAAGGTATGACACAAATTTCACTTCTCTTGAAGCAAACTGTACTAGTTTCTTTTAAGACAAGGTGATAAAGGACCAATGCTGCAATATCAACTGAACCAAAGCTTGATGTTAAATGCAAACATACCTGCCACTCCCTGAGGCTTTGAACATTATCTGTGTTTGTAATCTTGATGGCGACAGCTACCCCAACACCAGGTATTGATGGTTCAAATGTTGAGGTATCCACCCACCCTCTATAGACTGACTCGTCATCAGAAAACCCAAGCATTGCTGATGGCCGAAAATTTCGTGTGGCCCTCTTTAACTCATCAAATGTGAATGCCTTCAAGTCATGTTCCCCAAGCTGACTACTCAATGACTGCACCTTCAACATCGCTGCAGCGTGATTCGCTGCTGCCTTAGCGGGGTCTGTTATTTTCCTGTTTTGCCTTCATAATACCTGGTTAAAGGATGAATAATAATATGATAATTGAGTATGCACATTTGTGCAGTGACTCGAATGGAACAGAGGGGTGGAGGAAAGTTTGTGAAATACAAACTTGATAATATTATCCACACACAAATAATGAATACATATGAGGGGCTATTTATACCCATTGTTGACAGTTAATTAACCGCCACAAACTAACCAACATAACTAAACAAACCGACACAACTGTTAAGATTTTTTGGCGCCTTTTCTTCTCAGTTTGACTTTTAGTTTGACTTTTATATTTCCTATGATTTCTTGATTAAATCCTTCTAACATTCTCGCCCCTAATCAAGAAATCTAATCTTGTTTACTCTGTTCGTTGTTCATCCTCGTATGTGCAGTCATGTTCTTCTTCTTTCGATCATCTTTTCCTTCTTGAACCGTTTCTTAAACATCCTATCTTTGATGACGATCCGATATTTAACTTTGAGAAATTGATGTTAAAAGGATTATCACAATCCTTAACCTTTACGGTTTCTGCCATCTTGGCCTTTCTTCTACGATCATCACGATCGGACAAACAACTAGGAATTAACGCATACTCGTCTTTTCTTCCTATTGTATCAACATCTTCGGAGATTAACGGTGCCTTCCTCTACACCCGTCATCTGTCTCCACACAATAAACATCTTCTGATTTCTCTAATATCGAATAAATTACGGTTCTTGATCGAAAATTTCGGTCTTCTTCTCTTTACCGGAAACTTGGCCGGGAAACGGTTCCTATCCGTTTTGTCTTTGAATCTGTTACGGCCTTCTCTTGACTGCGTTTTTTCTGATTAGTATGATAACAATAACCAAGTACGAATCAAACAAACAATCTCTGTTGTTCGATTTCGCTTATAATAACTTCCGATCAGATTTTGCAAAACAGGGGATCGGACTTTTGTTCACAGGTTCTTCTTCGTCTTTATCTTCCCAAGAGCGTCTCGCTCTGATACCAATTGTTATTTTCCTGTTTTGCCTTCATAATACCTGGTTAAAGGATGAATAATAATATGATAATTGAGTATGCACATTTGTGCAGTGACTCGAATGGAACAGAGGGGTGGAGGAAAGTTTGTGAAATACAAACTTGATAATATTATCCACACACAAATAATGAATACATATGAGGGGCTATTTATACCCATTGTTGACAGTTAATTAACCGCCACAAACTAACCAACATAACTAAACAAACCGACACAACTGTTAAGATTTTTTGGCGCCTTTTCTTCTCAGTTTGACTTTTAGTTTGACTTTTATATTTCCTATGATTTCTTGATTAAATCCTTCTAACAGGGTCTACTGTAGTGATACGCTTATCGTCAACTTCATGACTCACTTCTGTCACTGTGATAGCTGCTTTGTCTAGTATGTCTGGTTGTTTATTTTTGTTGTAATTACTCCACTTTTGTCTGTTTTTATGATTCTTAGTATGCACTGCTGAAACCAAATGAAATCAAACAACCGAAACCAAAAGAGCAATAGCTTTATTAACCATATCACTACACACAACTAGGATTTCCTATGAACGCAAATTTACCTGGAATTTTTATTGAGAAGAACGACCACACGTTTCTAGCGATTGTCACTCCATGTTTTTGTAACGTCATGGTCAAAACTAATTCCAGCCTGGCCACTACCTCAGCCATTGTAGGTCGATCTTTTGGACATCTATGGATGCATTTATATGCAATTTGTGAAAAGCCCTTTCGACAATGAGCTGAGACCTGCCCCCTCAAATAGGGATCCACAATTTGATCTATGCTACCTTCTTGGACACAATGTCTGGCCCATCCAGCTAGACTATGTTGCTGCTCATCCAATGTAAAATCCACAGCCGGCCTCCCACACAACACTTCAAATAAAACCACACCAAATGCATACACATCAGACTTTCGTGTCAATCTATGAGTTAGGAGGTACTCTTCATCCATGTACCCAAAAGTTCCTCTAATATGATCCGTATAAACATCAGTGGTGGATGAGTGATTCGCTGGACCTGTTCTCGATAACCCAAAGTCTGAAATCTTAGCTGCCAAGTTCTCATCTAACAAGATGTTAGAGCTCTTGACATCACGGTGTATTACTCTAGACTGTACACTTGTACCCGTATGGAGGTAATCTAGACCACGAGTAGCACCTAAGCAAATATGAAGCCTCTGAAGCCATGTCAGTGGAGAAGAGTTAGCCTTTCGTTTGTGCAAACGATCCTCAAGACTTCCATTGGGCATGTATTCATAAATAAGAAGCATCTCGTGTGTACTAGATTCTTCACAATATCCTAATAGAGAGACAATGTGACTATGGCGAACCCTTGAAAGCATCTCAATCTCTGCCTGAAACTTAGTTACCCCTTGATTAGAACCGATATTTGACCTCTTGATTGCAACATCAATTCCTCCCCCAAAGTCAAGTTTACCTTTGTATACCTCCCCAAACCCGCCCTTTCCAACGACATATGCATTATCAAAATCATGGGTTGCCAATCTGACTTCATCAAGTGAAAAACGTCGAAACTGCTTATCTACTGATGATGATGAGGATGGTCCCTTCTTCTCACCATGGTATACTTTATGTACGGATCGTTGAGCTGGTGATGATGACAGGGATGAAGCTTCTTGCTGACCCATGTCTTCATCATGTTTTTTCTGTAAATAATAAACGATAATATCTAACACAACAAGGAGAAATATAAGACCAGTGGAAAAGTACATGCTTCTTGTGAGTTATGGATTATCCTTTATTGATTGAAAAGAAAAAGAAAAAAACAAATCTCAAAGTTAAAGATGGAGAATTGGAGATGATATAGGAAAACTACACTAATAAACAATGATATCCATCACATACAAAGTCAAGGATTGGAAATATGCAAACACCATAATCTACTGGCTATTGAAATAGTCAGCTTTGGTTGGCATTCAATGATTTACATTTGCAGGACCCATTGTGCCACAACAGCTAAGCTTAATAATAAAGAGAAAATGACAAGTCAATGATATAATTTTCAAACAGAGAGTTTTTTGGAGGTGGTACCAAAGTAGTATGGGTTCAAGTCGAGGATATTAGGTGAATTTTAGAAATAGATTTTTACGTTAAAATAATCAACTTTTTTAAAACTGAAACAAATTACGTGTCGTTTCAAAACTGAAGTAAACTAAATGTCATAATATTAACCTTTGGTTATATTTTCTCAACCATGTATCAAACTTAAAAGAAATCAAGAAAACCCTCTGAAACTCAGTTCTGTTCGACCCGTTGACCATCAAACAAACAAAGTTTCGCCAATGTGTTTGCAAGGAAGTCTAGACGACTGCCACTCGTAAACCACTTTGAAAAATCCAACTTTTAAATCCACAACCATATCGGCGAGATCTTTCGAGCTGCAGAAAACATGGAAACAAGTTGACCAGATGGATCAGGCAAAATCTAAACCTGTGCCTCTGAATTCCATTAAACTGTCAATCTACAAAATGCATTCCCTAACCTGTTAAGATTTAATTGTAAATGTGTTAATTTGAACTATGGTAATATGTTATTCTGTAACTGAATCGCGGTTCTGTTGAAGGTTGATCCGTAATATGACATCTCATGTCGTTAATTAATATGTAAACTGTAAGTATGTACTTTGTTTCGTATTTTTAATATGCAGGATGACTTTATGAATCGTGTATCATATCATATCACTTTCGTATTAAAGTTACTAATTTCTACTACTGGACCAAGTTGTCGCTGATCTCAGTTATACTGATCAAATATAATGAGATCCTAACGAAAATCATTTCGATTCAACTTTTACCAGCCATGCAAATCTGAAGTAACTTTCAGTGTTACTATGCTAGCGGCGGTGCCTTTTGGAACCCCCATGGTTCAGGTGTGTCACCCCCAAGTACCCCTGAGTTTCATAGGTGTCTGATACAAAACAGTCGTGAATTATAACGAGTTTACAATTACTCAGTTCTTCGTATGAGCCTTTGGTTGGCTCGGTTTCATTTTGATTTCATTGATAGCTTGCAAACTCAACACTACTTCTTCCATAGAAGGCCGGTTCTTGGGCTCTTGTTCAAGACAATTTATGATGAGGTCAACGGCTTTACTAGCTCCTTTTAAAGGGTAACATTGCTGTAACCGTGGATCCATAATTTTTAGTAGATTCTTTTCACCATTAATTAAGAAAGGTGTAGCACAATCCACCAGGTTATGATTCACGGAATGCCGAAGAGCATCAAGAACTTTCACCCCCGTTATTAGCTCCAGCATCATCACTCCAAAACTGTAAACGTCACTTTTGACATATAGGCAACCTGTAATTGCATCGTGATATCATTGTTACAAATTATTCACAAACTTAACAAAACAGTAAAATATCACAGCAATAATACAGTTTGGAAATCATATTCATCGCCTTAAGTATTTACAAACTAAAACGACCGATGGATAGACAAACTTTGACCCATTACGCAAGCCATTAAATATATGTCCCTTATACAATGCCTAGCTAGCATATTATATATGCCTGCACAAAGAGATAGGAGAACAAACCAGTAGCCAGATACTCAGGAGCTGTATAGCCATAGGTGCCTACTATGACTGTTGAGACATGAGACTCTCCATTGACCGGACCTAATCTTGCAAGGCCAAAATCCGAGAGCTTTGCGTTATAATTCTGAAATATTAAATTTTACAATTAATATAAATAATGGCATTGAACTCAAAACTTAAAATTCTTAGCATGTGGGTAACCATAATCTTATAAACATTTTAAAAGTAATTCGATTAGTTTTATACTTGCCTCGTCTAACAAAATATTTGCGCACTTGACATCCCTGCAAATGATATTATTATCTGTAGTGTGCAAGAAAGCAAGACCTGAAGCTACTCCCATTGCTATTTTAATCCTTGTGTACCATGGAAGTGGTTCTGCACCTTCTGCAGATTCCAATTTTAGATCACTAATATTGTGTATAAAAAATTAAGTACACTGTTTTCGTGTTTTTGGTGTTGATTTAAATACATACCGTTGAAGAGATGCATATCTAAGCTTCCGTTTTGCAAATATTCATAAACAAGAAGAAAGCTCTTCTTTTCACAGCAATATCCAAAAAGCTTAACAACGTTCGGGTGGCTAAACTTTTCCAAGAATTCCATTTCTGTCTGTCTCAAAAACACACACAAAATTTAGAGTTTGATTGTTTCTTTCTTTGTAAGCTTGCTACCAGATAGTTTAAGTTTGATATTTATACTAATTTCCATACACAGCAAAATAAAAAAAATGAATAAATTATTAACTAACTAACTAACTAACCCGCCATTCGTTGAAACCTTGAGTGCTGTAGGGATTTGATTTCTTGATGGCCACTGCAAGCCCATCTCCAGCCTTCCGTGGGGCGAATGTTACACTATCCAACCACCCTTTGTAAACCGTCCCGAAAGCACCCTCTCCAAGGAACCTGTCATGTTTAAAATTCAGCGTGGCCCTCTGTAGCTCGGAAAACTTGAACATCTTCAAGCTTGATATCATTCTTTTTCCACTAGGCGACATTGGCACCATATGCCGAGAAGCAATTGCAGCTATCACCACCTTGGTGGCATGTTTTTCCATCATCATGTCTTTCTTATTGTTGCCAAAGCTTTGCGCAAGTATCTTTGCATCAGAACTCATTAGGGCTGTAGAAAGAACAGTTAATATTTCTAAAAAAAAAATTAAATAAAATATGCAAAAAAAAAAAGAAATGAAAATGAAAACTAACTGAACATAATCATGAAATACTCATAAAACTGAACTATGTGAGATAAGTCTCTAATTCCTATTCTAAATATTGACTTGTGTTATTCTAAACAGTATATGATGGCTTAAACTTACTTGCCCCTTTGTTAAAACACATTGACCATGCCTTCTCAATAAACATAGATCTTCCGAAGTGTTTTCGGTCACTAGCTCTCTGTTCACTTTGCAAAGTCCATGCTAACACAAACTCGAGCCTAGCCAGAACCTTAGTCATTGTGGGTCGATCCTTAGAACGAGTATGGATGCATTCATATGCAATTTGCCCAAATTCCTTCAGACAGTTAAAAGGGACTTGCCCCCTCAAACACGGATCAACAATCCGACCAATTCTACCCTCTTTAATGCATTGTTTAGCCCATCCAGCTAGGCTGTGTTGCTGCTCATCCAATGTAAAATCCAGAGCAGGCCTACCACACAAAACTTCTAATAACACCACACCGAAGGCATACACATCAGACTTTCGTGTCAATCTGTGAGTTGAGAAATATTCAGCATCCATGTATCCAAAGGTGCCTCTGATCTGATTTGTATAAACATCTGCGGTAGATCCTGATTGATATGTTTGACCAATCCTGGACACCCCGAAGTCGGAAATCTTAGCTACCAAATTCTCATCCAGCAATATGTTTGAACTCTTGACATCACGATGTACGACTCTGCAGTGGACCCCTGTACCTGTATGGAGGTAGTCTAAACCACGTGCCGCACCTATGCAAATATTGAGCCTTTGAACCCATGTCACTGGAGAATAATTACTTCGTCTTTTGTGCAAACGATCCTCAAGACTTCCATTAGGCATGTATTCATAAACAAGGATCATTTCTTGTTCACAGTATCCTAGTAAAGAGACGATATGACTATGCCGAAACTTAGAAAGCATTTCAATCTCTGCCCAGAACTCGGTTTCTCCTTGATTGGAATCAAGAGTCGACCGCTTGATTGCCACATCTACTCCTTCCAAAAAGCCAAATTTACCTTTGTATACCTTACCAAAACCCCCCTTTCCAATGACAAGAGCATCATCAAAATCATTAGTTGCTTGTTTGATTTCGGCAAGTGAGAAACGTCTACACTGTGTATCTAGTGATGATGATGATGATGAGGAGGAGGAGGATGGATCATTCTTCTCACCATCATCTTCCTCCTGCTGTTTTTGTAAATAGTAGACAACTATATCCAATAGAGTAAGGAAAAATATAAGTGCAGTGAAAAAGTACATGCTTATGGGCAGTCTAGTGCAAGAAAAGATCCTTAAGATAAAGATAATCTTGGTGTTTTGAATGATAGAATTAACTTTGATCACCCAGATAATATGATATTCTCTGTGACTTAGATTGCCTTATATTTGTATCATGTCATCTTATGAATGACCAAAAGAAGTGAAATTGACTAAAAGAAAAAAATGGAAATTTCAGGAACATAACTAGTCAAGATAAGAAGTTTAAATGCATGCTTAAGACTTATTCTTCTTGACTTATATATCATATCCCCCACCACCATCAATAGGGGTGACCACATAAACCAAATAGCTATATTGTGATCAAAATCACTAAACCGGTTGAGAAACGGATAGTTCGGTTTATGATTTTTTTCTAACTGATTTTGTATGGTTCGCTTATGGCTTTATGTCTCTATAAACAATCCAAACGAACCCACATTAAGATCAACATTTATGTGTAATTTTAATAAATAATGTGTTATCAGTACTTGGAAGTGTTTTGTTATATTTTCTATAAAGAACTTACTGATTGTTGATTATTCTCTTTTACAAAATTGAAAATATGGCAATAATATATTTAAGATAAGTTTATTTTAAATTATTACAATTTATGAAGATTGAAGAGATAATCAATCGGTAGTTTGCAATCATGAATACACTAGAAATTATTTTACAAAAACTTCTACATCCATGCCAGCAAAGTACAAGAGAAAAGACGTGTTTTGAGGGTGCCGGTCGTGAAACAGTAGTCATGATTTTATGGTTTTCAAAAATTTCCAACATAGTTTTGACCCATTTACTTGTGAGTGGGTCATCTGGGTCATCTTTGATCATTAACGGGTCAAACGACACCAATATATTGGTAAACACAACATAGTTTCATTAAGGTGCCACTGAATTGGCTGATAACTACAACAAATAAGAGAATGAATATTTCAAAGTCAAAAAGTCAACTAACCCAAAAAACCAAATTCCGCTCTCCGGGTTTCTTGGTCTTATCAATAGCCTTACGTCCAGTAATCAACTCCAACAAAACGACGCCAAAGCTATATATATCAGACTTTATAGTTAACTTTCCACTCTTTGCATAATCAGGAGCACAATAACCATATGTACCAATAACACGGGTTGACACGTGAGTGTTACCACCAACAGGGCCCAATTTAGCCATTCCAAAGTCTGAAAGCTTCGGATTGAAGTCATTATCCAATAATATATTTGCAGATTTTAAATCACGGTAGATTACAGGTGGATTTGCTTTGCAATGGAGATACTCTAGGCCACGAGCTGCACCAACAGCGATCTTTAGTCTGGTGTGCCAATCCAATGGCTCCTGATCAGGTTCTAGATCTGGAAATAAAAAAATACATCATGTTAATATAAAAAAATAACCGCACCAAAGGCGATGGACGTTAATAATAGAAATACAATTAGACCCAAATGCATGGAACAACATAATATTTGAGGCAATAGTTGTATGATAATTGTCAATTATCCTAATGGGATTAGTTCATATAATAATAACAATCATTTTTAGCACTCAAAAGAAAACTATTTTTAAAGGCGCAAGTATATCATAAGTCCTACCAAAAAGATGATTTTCCAGGCTACCGAGTGGCATGTACTCATAAACCAACAGTCTCTGATCTCCGTCTGCGCAGTAACCGATCAAATTTACAAGGTTTGAATGGCGCAAGAGACCCAACATAAAAATCTCCACAATGAACTCCTGGTTCCCTTGATGACCATTGAGGTTAAGCTGCTTTACAGCAACTATCTGTTTCATCAAATTCAACAATTAATCCTACACATCTAACACCTAAAAGCATCATATAGTAATCTTAATACAACTTACTTCTCCTGAATCTAATCGGCCTTTATAAACACGACCGAATCCACCTTCTCCAATCAAATTAGCATCCATAAAATCATGTGTTGCGACAGCAAGCTCATGAAACGCAAAACAATGTGCCATATTAGCCATCTGACTACTAAACCCTTTCCCATTGACAGAATCTGTCACATGCCCATCTATACACCAACAGAGATATTCCAACCAAATCACATTATTAAAAACACAATATATATACACACACATAGAATTAGGCTCTTACCAGTAACATCCTTACATATACTTCCCTTTTCATCCACTGTAAGTACCAAAAACCGTTAAAAAATCAAATTAAACCGTAAACTATAACGCGTCAAGTGCAATGTATGATTCACAGTTACAAACCTGCAACTTCAACAGATGCCATATCATCATCATCATCGTAATTTTCTACATCTTTAGAGCGAAACTTAATGCAAGAAAAGCACCTCATCATCTATAAGTGATTCAACACATTTAGAAATCCATATAACAGATCAACAAACTACACATTATCAAACATAACCTTAGTTGAAGATACAATAGCTAAACAACGACATAATATACGAAATGGATACGCGTTGACGGAAATTTTTAAAAAAAATTCATGATGCAGTAAGTCATACAGCAAATTAACGCGCTATTGCCAAAAAAGTCTACAATCTAATGACATTAACACTAAAATTCTAAACAAAGCAACAAAAGTTAAATATTAAACAAAATTTGGAACAGTAAACAACAATTTTTTTACAAGTTTAAGGTGTGAAGTAGTTGAAATTTGATTGGAATTTAGCATACATAACTTAATTATGACTGAAGACGTATAAAATCCGTTGGGGTTAGTTGATGCCAGCATATTTCATTATAAATTTAACGTGTAATTGAAGTTAGAATATCATATCATACAATAGAATAAAGCAATATATTACCTATCATTTTTTGATAAAAGTCATTTAAAGGCATTGTACATGTTTAAAACTAGTGGGATTCTCCCGCGCTCTGCTGGGGAACTCGTTTGGTATTGGTTCGGCTCGTTACACGACAAATAGATCGGCATGTGTTTTACATTGATTTGAAAAACTAAAAATGGATGTGAGTACTAGTTCCGATAATACCCACTACTGGTACCGATGTCGGGATAGCCGTGTACCCGGTCATTGAAGATACAGTCGTTATAAAATATTGGCCTAATATACGCAAACATGCTCGGTGTATTTCTTTTTAGAGTGAATTACAAGTTTTGTCCTTTATTTTTATACTAAATTTCAGGCGTTGTCATTTGGATTTAAAATTGATAGGTTTTGTACTTAATGTTACACTATTTGTCCTTTGACCATAACTCAGTTTGTTTTTAACGTTAAATGAAATGATGTGAAGCTCAGGTTAAAGTTTTGTCCTTTGTGTTTATAGCAAGTCTTTTCCGCTACCCTCTACATTTTCCCCCAAATTATAACATCCTAAACCCTAGTTCATACTTATTTCCATAAAACGAAGACGATAGGGATGATGTTGGTGTTGGGTTGTAAACGACAGTGATGGGTTTTTGAGAAAGATGAAGACGACTGCGACGGTGGTTGGTGTTAACAGAGGTTATGATGACGGTGGAGGTATGTATCAGTGACGATGGTGGTAATGGTGGGGGTTTTGTCAGTGAGTTCAATGGCCACCACCTTCACCACTGTCGTCATCCGATCCAGTGGTTGTTTGGGGGTTCGATGTGTAAGTCTTTTTCATCTTCATTGTCGTTTCTGAGTTTAATATTAAACGGGTTCTGGATGGTGAGAGATCTAGAGCTCATAAAGTGATGAAAAGAATGGGGGTTGGTTGATGTTTTCCTAACTAATGGTGGTGGTTTGGAATTAGTGTGACTTGAGATTTGGAGAACTTAGGTGAAACGATTAGACAGACGGATTGGATAAGAAAAAGGAGTGAAGTTTAAACGATTAGAGAACCATACATTATGGCTTTTTGAACTAGAGAACCATACATAATCAAGGTTACCTACTAACTAAACGGCTCAAGTAATATATGTTGAGTTTTTCCAATTTTTGTTTATGGTACGTAGTGATATCCAGTTCGCTTTGGCAACCAATTTTGACATGAAACTAAGAGTCTTATCATCATTTGTTAGATGTTCAGGTTTCGGGGGCACCGTTGGAACCCCAAGCGGCTTATAGGATCCAGTAACATGACTTCATTACACCTTGCTCTTTCCAGTTTAGATGTCTATACAAGGGTGATAAATTGGACATGTCGTGTGGGTTGGGCACCTTGAACGTCGGAAGTTGTGTGCTTCACGTTCCGATTTCAAAGGCAAAATGGCTTCAAATCTGAAGTAAGTATGAAGAGACGAAGTTATTGAATGATTGAGTGGCTGAAAACCATTTAATTGCTAAAAAAGAATATGCTGGGACTATTGGTGATGTTGCTAACAACAGGTGTCTGAAGTATATGTTTAGCAGGAGGCGGAAGAAGGTTGCATCTATAATCCAAGTTACAATCTTGAGAACGAGAAGCCAAATCTGATTGACGATTCATCTATTAGCCAGAACATAATTGATGTTGCTTGCTAGGTTAGTTTTCTTTTTATCATTATTCTTTCTTACTTTTATCGAAAATGTTTGTCCTCCTTTAGAGTTTAAAATCATATGAGTTAGGATCGATGGCGAGATATGCAATAATATGTGTTCATGGGATGGATAAGACATACAAATTCTGTCTCATTGACAAGAACATCTTTTGGACCAATGTAGTTTCACATGTATTTAATGATGAATATATACATATGTTGTATCCCCGTGAACATGTTATACTTACTAATATTGCATTCATCAGTGAATGTGTGTAGTGTTTTCACAAGTGAAGGAAATACATTGGTGTTTACTAGCAGTCACCTTACAACCTACATGCTTATTACAAAAATGCCACAGCAAATTTACGTAGCTAATTTCTTTTTGACAACCAAAAGTGGTTCTCAATTTTTTAATGGTTTCAATAAAACCCCTGTGTGCGTGTATATAGGCTCATCTAATGGTGCACATTCTTAATTTGTAGTTAATTTCGTTGTCTTGGGAATGTAGTTGGTGACAATGCTCACTTCTTCAAAACTTCATTTCCATGCAACGGCAAACAACTAATGGAAATGTTGATTCCTGGTTAAACTTCATTAACTTCAAATGTTAATTTAATTAGTTTTTAATTGGTAGGTTAAACTTCATACAGTTTGTCTGTGTTTATAGGACTTTGTTATCAACCATTGACCGGTTTGACATTTTTTTTTTCTGTTTCATTTGTTGCTGAGTACTTTGGTTCTCATTTGACCCACTATTGATAAAATCAATATTTTTAAAACCGGACCGGATAGGTGGGTTTAACCGGGAACCGGAAGAACGGTCCAGTTTGGCTAAGAAAACTATTTTTAAATGAATTGGAGTACTAGATGGTTACAAAGCAAACAGGATTAGACCGGATACAGCTTGAGGACTCAACCGATTTATTTAGGAACATTAGGTGGTTGGGTGTATTTATAGCGTGTGTGGCCTTTTCTTTACCTACTGGAGTGTTGTGGGACAAAGTTTAGATATGAAAGAGTAATTAATTAGGTTCAGATTTGGAACCTTTGATCTTGCATTCTAAGAAATTTGTTGTTCAACAAACCAACTATGCTGGAATGACGCTAGAAATGTGTGACCATATAATATGTATATTGATTAATTGCAAGCAGATCATATAGAAAATATTCGAGCTAGACAAACCTATTTAATTTTTCTTTTACCTTATTAAACATTTAAATAACAAATAAGAATTATTTAAAAGGATACCTCAATTTTATAATTATGTACATAGTCACATAGTTCGCGGTACGATCCGGTACGGATCGTGGAACGGGAACGCGATTCGCTAGGTCTCTAAAATTCGGTACGAGCGGGGGTAGGTTCATTTCGGATCGCTTCGGTACGATGTACATGTAAACTATAAATAACCTCCAATTACAACATAAAAAATATAGGGACAAAATTACACAGATTGTCCTTTATTTATTACCCAAATTTCATCATATGTCCCTTGTCTTTCATTTGCATTGGTTATGTCCTTTATTTTATCAATTTGCTACACCCTCTGTCCTTTATTCTAACTAAGTTAAAAAGTTGGTTAAATTTATTTTCTAACTTTACACTTTTAGCCCCTGTAGTTTTGAATTAGCATTTTAACGAGGCTGGTAATTGTACTATCGGTCAACAGTAATATGTAATCGAATTCTTACTAATTTCATATCTTATTCTATTGATTACACGAAACTTTGTGTCTATTTTGTTCAAGTTTCAATCTTTCGCTTATGTTGTTTTGGTTTTGTTCTTGCATACTCTGTTTTCTGATTTATTTAATTTGGATAGAAACATGAGGGTATGAAATTTTGAAGTAGTGATATCATGATTATATTAGTGATTGTTATGCTTCTTGTTAATGCCTATATGATTGGTCAGGTCCTAATACCACATACCTTCAACATTTGACCCCCAATATCCTTAATCTATGATCACTTTTAGTTATGCTTATAATAACTGTACATTGAAACAAGGCATTGTCTAATCCCGTGGAGTATTTGAATGGGCACATTTGAATGTTCGTTAAATACTATATTGTATTGGAGGTGTAAATAGGCGCATTTGAATGTTCGTTAAATACTATATTGTACTCTCTCCGTCCCAATTTAAATGTCCTTATTTCCTTTTTTGTTTGTCCCAAATTAAATGTCTCTTTCCAAAAATGGAAATGTAATTTTCAGTTTTGCCCATAAAAGACAAAACACAATCACCACTTTTAAGGATATAATTGTCATTTTACCACATACAAACAAAAGATTTCTTAAAAAGTATGTTTTTAAACATGGGACATTTAAATTGGGACGGAGGGAGTATTGAATAGGCTCATTCTGGTATCGCATGCCTAGACATTAGTTCAAACATTTTTTTTTAAATTGTTATTTAAATTTTGTAGTTTTGATTCATAGCTTTTGCTATATTTTTGCTAAAAATTATGTACCTGCATTAAAGTTGTTAATTATGGATTACATACATTCTAGTTGGTAGTTATAGATTAGCGCCTTGGATTGCTTTGCACTTTCTACCTGCTACATCCTAGATATGTTTTGAGAGAATAATAGATTTGTACACCATTGTCATGGTTAAATATTAAAGATTAGACACACTGGTAGTTTCAATTGTATTATAACAATCTTGAAGAAAATGTGTTTATGTTGTTTCAAGTTTTAGTTATTCCACTGTTTGACGAATTACGACTATTTTTAAAGAGTAGTAATAGTTAAAATGACTTTTCAATAACATTTTTTTTGGGAAAAGAGATGTATTATTTGCATGCCGCGTATTTGATTTTGGGTTGTTAAACCTATTCTCGTTTGTAGCTTTATTTCTCTTTGTTTCATCTCAAGTCGTCTCTCCAACATTATCCGTGGCAACGCGCGGGCATCCCTACTAGTTTGTTATAACCGTTGGGCAGCCAAGGAAATTAAAATTGAAATTTTTTTATATTTGTCAAAAAAATATATCTACCAATTTGGCACATCTTCTAAGCTAGAGCTAATGCACTACCATTACCTAAAGTTAGAAGAAGAAAAATACAAGAGATTTGACTTAGAAGAAGTAAACAGAGAGATTCAAAACTATAGGGTTAAAAGTGTAAAGTTAGAAAATAAAGTTAATCAACTTTTTTAACTTAGTTAGGCAAAAGGACAGAGAGTGTAGCAAATTGAGAAAATAAAGGACATAACCAATGCAAATGAAAGACAAGGGACATAGGATGAAATTTGGATGATAAATAAAGGACAATATGTGTAATTTTGTCAAAAATATATTAAATAAGCACACCTCTTAATGAAATAAGGAAAAAAACAAATAAATAAAGTTTTAGGTTAAAATTGAAAAAAGCAAAAACATTGAAGGGGTAAGTGTGAAACTTAATAAAAGGGTACTAATAGGTTAAACAAAGCAGCCACCATCATCTTCAATCTTCATTTCCAAGTCCTGCCTTAATCTCCATTTTCCTGCTTCAAGCTTCATTCTTGTTCTTCATCATCTTCACAGGTAAGCTTCAATTTCTTCATCTTCATCTCCATCCTTAAGCATAAACCTTAGATTTCATGTTTTCAACATGGGTTTCACCAAATAAAAGTTGCAAACTAGGAATGCCAATTTCATGTACCGAATCACGATCCGGAGCGAACCCGGAACACGTTCGTACCGCGATTCGGTACGGGCGACCCAGATCGAAGATCGTGGCACCTCTAGCGAACTATGTGACTATGATTATGTACACAAAAGATTGATACTTTTAAAGTTAGAAACCTTTGATCAACTAATATTTTGGATAATTAAATTAGAATATATTTTGTTATGCAACTTATTTATGTAATTGAAATATTTATATTATCTATAATGTTATCCGGTTTTTAAATTCGGTTTAACAGATCTAACCAGTGAACCAATATAGCCGTTGATTCATAGTCCATTTTATTATAAAAACAATGTAAAAATAACCAAAGTTACTTATTGGTAAATACCTCTTCTAATGATTTTTATGTTGAAAGTTCAAAAAATTCCTTCCCAACTTTGTTTAAAGTACTTTTGTGGTTTAGATTAATTGTATTTGACTATAGTTTATCTAAGAATCCCATTCATAGCATATTAATTTTTTTTTTTCATGTCATGCATATTGTTTTGTTTTGTTTGGTTTTGGCTAAACAAAAACACAGACGGGGCATGCAAATTTCCCTTAGTAACAACGCACATCTCTTATTTTGTTATTTTTGTTGTTTTATGTCAATTCTTGGTTTACACTTGCTCTTTGTGTCTTAGCAAATTGCAATTAAAAATAAATTACGTGAAACCCATCACGAAGCACACACAAAAAAAAAGTACCCGCAGCAACACGCGGGTATTCTCACTAGTAGGTTAATTAAAATGGAATCCACAGATTAATGAGTGTCACATGGAGAATGAGAGGATCACCCCATACTTCTGCACGTAAACCAAAAACTATGACTCATATTAAATTATAAACATATTAAATTAACTACATTAGAGGATCCCTCACCTATAAAGAAACAAAATTTAATGACAGTAACATGACCAATTCGTAAGTTGATTACAATGGTATGCAGTCAGCATTGGGTTATCACCGTTTGAAGAAACAACGAGTATAATAGGATAATAGGAGTGGGATGCAATGACTCGTGTTCGCTGTAGGGTATAATCCTTTGCTCACAACGATGGTTAACCTATGGTTATCTATACTATATTATAATGTATGAGCCAAGGACTTTTTAAATCTTAAGTAATACAAATATAATTGCTTAAGGTACAACACTTAATACACATAAAAAATAATTTTTAAGGGTAAATATGTCTTTTAGTTAATGTCTAACAAATTAAACTATAAAATTGCTTCTAGAAGCATAGCATACAAGAGGAGGTTATAAATCACTTTAAAAAACTTAAACTATAAACCGAAATATGTGGAAGAGGAGCAAGATCTCAGGAGAGGAAAAAAACTTCTCCCGCCTATAAATCACTTTATCATCATTCCTAAATACTCACAGTCACATTCATATTTTGAATTCCCCATTGTACAGAAAAATCAAAGAGATAAAGCCAAACATACATTCTTGATTTTTATTTACTCTAAATTTTAAGAATCGACATGTAATAGATGGTGGTGTTGATTTGTGTTCTTTGCTTTGCAGATCTGCAGTTTGCAAGAAATGAGAGCCGGAGCACCAATGTGGCTATTAATGAAGAACAACGTAATCAGATTCTTAATCAACCTTCATATGCTTCTTCTCTGCAACATGTTTGATACATTTTTAAAAATTATATGATAAATTGATGATCAATGATATTTAGTATTGATTTTTTGTTACTTTTGAGCAGGGTGGAAATATGGATCCTTTTTCTCCATATATATGTAGGCTTTGGTAGCTATGTGATGAGAATGACGATGCAACGAGTAGAGTTGCTGCCTCCAAAACAGATCCTACTGGTATCTACTGGTATTTGTAAATCTTATCTTCATATTTCGCTTATTTGAAAGACAAAAGGTAGTTTGATTTGGTTAATCTTAAACCATATATTTGATCCAACGCTAAAGGTTAGGCATGTATTTTTAAGTTTATACTGGAATTGTCACCAATCTCATTTTTTAATTGTTTGCAGCAACCCTCTGATGCATCAAAACCAATCACATCCGATAACATCCACCAAGTTTTTGACAACCTTGAGAAAAGTTGACACATGGAGACCTGGCAAGGTTTGCTTAATCAGTAAAGATATATTTGTGTGTTTTGATTGACCAAGCCATTGGCATTAAAGGAATCTCAACTCAAACATAAAGAGGTTGAACTTTGTTACTCTATTTTTTTTTTTTTTTTGCAGACTATAATAATCCTATTGAGGCAGGTATTTTTTTGTTGATATCATTTATTCATTTGAAGCAAAAGCACAACCTGTAAGTTACTATTATGCTAACCATGACTATTATTTATTTGAGTTGGGACTAATTCATTTGATTGAATTTCTTAGATTCGGTTCGAATATTATTAGGACGTTTGGATTTCGATACTAATTCTCTTGATGTTCCTGGTCTTTGAGCCGCAATTCCGGTAAGTTACTTATTGAATAAGATAATTGGTATTGTCGTCCCTTAAGCTTGCTAACCATAATTGTCGATGACCATGTAGAGTGCGCAGATAGATATGAGCAATCAAGGGAGGTAGAGTTACTACATGTAATACATACAAAAGAAGAGGATGGTGCATGCTATGTTGTGTAGTAAGAGACTAAGAGAGGATCACAAAGTATGCACTGAAGCACATAATGTGTATATACTCCATGCTGATTGTTAAAGGTTTGACTTTTGAGGGTGCATGTTATAGTTTTGAAGTTAATTGAAAACTTTTGACAATTGTAACATGGGAAACTCATGAAAATTGTCTATTATTATCTATTAACCTGAGATTCTCTTTATGAGAGAAAATTACCAAGAGAAAATGATGCAGTTGGCCATTTGTGATCATGAAAAATTTTAAGCATATATGCGACAATCAATTTAGGTAGTAATGATAAAACAATGCACGGTTAATGGTGTAATATATAAAAATAAGGTTTTAGGGCAATAATTCTACTTGGTTTTAGACATTTATATCATTGAGTGTGGCTTGCCTCCAAAAACTGACATCATGTTCATATTACTAAGAGTGGCATTTGAGACTTTTTAGCTAAATTTCCACCTAACTCAACATGGTTAGTTTAAAAAAAAAAAAAACAGTTAGTTGATCACCATTTCCACGTGTATTTTAAAGTTTAAACACATTCTTTGTAAATTGGATAATTTAATGAGAAGTGTAAGGCTTATGAGTAAAATTGATATTTTCTTATGTTCGTTATTATTTAATTGAGATTTACAAGGCTTGAAACATAGATAGACGATATCGATGCACCGATTAAAAAACTTACAGATGCATTATATGATATATCACGAGTTAATTGATAAATTAACATAAAACAAGCATCATGTTGTAAATTGTTGCTCCCGCCGCATCGCGCGGGTTTCCTACTAGTATACATAAATGGCAAGCAGAGTAATATAAAAGACAATGATATAAGTGGTTCGGTCTCTTAAGACCTACGTCCACTAACAAGGGATGATATTTTATTAATATGGAGTACAAGTAATGATACAAGTGTATTGATTCTAATTGGTTGATTGGCTCCCTTAAGAAAGGAGGTGAAGTCCTCCTTTTATAGGAGGTGCGTGGGCCTGAGGTCATCGGGCCCACTTTGATTGTTAATGGGCTTGGGCCCAGGGCCCGAACCGGTTCCTTAGGAGCCCATTTAGTCGGATCCCAATCCTTAGTTAGGTAAAGTGATCCAAATTGAGGAGTGTTGGATCAGTGGCTGTTTTTATGAACACTTATGTGTTTATCAGATTTATATATGAGTTATTAAGCAGCGGAAATACAAGTGTTCAAAGGTCTAAAAGATCACTTTGATGAGGAGTTATTACTCCCCCTTGACTGAACAATAAATGAGAAACAATAAATGATCTAAGTATAAAGCAGTAATAGCAGTTTATGTTTCTCAGATGTGAAGTGGAAATTATAAGTTTAAAGCCCGAAGGATTTCAATATAAGTTCAAAGATATTACACAAAATCACATATCAAAATAGATGAACAAACTCATCTATTTATAGGCTGATGTACTAAACTGTAGTCTGAAGTAATCTAAGATATTTAACAAAGATATTATGCTAAGATAAGGTTACTACAGTCTGTACATTGAAACTTGAAATCAAGACTTTAACAAAACTATATAATAATCAAACTGCTGATCTTCAGTCGGTTAGAAGCTTCTGAGTGAAAGTGCTGATGAGTGACAAACTGCTGATGAGCAGTTTGTCTTCAGCAGTTCTTCAGTGAAATGTCTGGTTAGACTTCAGAACTTCTGATGAGTTTACTCTTCAGTACTTTGTGTTTGTTCTTCAGTACTTCTTCTCTTTGTTCTTCAGCAGTTCTATACTTAGGCAGATATGGAATAGACTAAGGTTATCAAAAGGTGGTTTCGTCAATCCTCTTCGTCCCAACAATCTCCCCCTGGATTGATGAAGCCAAAACCTTATCTATCCTTTATTGTTGTCCTTTTCTCTCTTCTAGCATCCTCCAGATCTCTGCTGTCATCCGGGTGGTAAGAGTACATCTTTGTTGCTCAGTGAGAGGACCAAGTTCAGGTGTCAAATGTTGTATGGTGAGAAGGTCTTTGGACGATAAAACACTTAACTCCTTTGAGTTTCTATAGACCTTACTTGAACGGTCTCTCCTGGTCACAAGTACTGAGTTGGATTCAGTAAATGACCATTTTACAATATTTACCTTTGACCTGTCAAAGTCAGAGGCATAGGAAATTAAGCCAGTTTCCTTAGGTTGACCTGATTGAGGAATGTCTTCTATTTCAGTGACTCTCAGGTGAGATTCTTGACTTCCTTGTAATTCAGCAGCACCTTGGATTGGTATGTTGGGCAGGTGATGCTCTGTAACAACCCTTGTATGTGTTTCTTCTTGGATGGATTGTTGTAACTGATAAGCATAGGTAGCCTTGTCTCTGAATTGGGTCAAGATGGGTTTCTCTTCAACATCAAAATCACCATGTACAAGCTGATCTCCTTCTAGCAGAATCATTTTGAAGTCAGTCTTGACAATGGGATCTCCATCTGCTTTTCTTTTGGTGGCTGGCCTTCTTAATGTACCAGATGGTCTTTTGACAATAGAAGTTGTTTGGACTTCTTGGCTTTCAAATCTTTCTGGTTCAGCAACTTTCTTTGCTTTGAATTTCTTGTAAGCCTCATACAAAGTTTGTTCTTTCCATTTGCTGATTGAGGCTTTTGAACCATAGCCATTTGCCACTAATTCTTCAATCACTTCAGCTCTTTTGGCTTTCCTCTCATTTTCAGTTGCTATTCTATCAGATAGCATCTGTGCTCTTCTGGTCAGTTCTTGTGTTGAGAGTTTCTTGAGGGCCACTTGCTTTGATTTGGAGTTCTTTGTAATGAATGCTATAAGCTGTGCTCTTTTGTCTTCTTCAGCAGCAGCTTCAAGTGCTCTCTCTTCAGCCTCAAGCTCATCAAGTTTCTCTTGGTACTTGATCAATTTTTCATCAAAGCTCAAGTCTTCTCTAGTTTCTAGGCTGTTCCATACTCTATCTTCTTTTGCCTTCTTTGCAGCTTCTTTCAAACTCTTCTCTAATAAGTCTTTTGACATGCTGATGGGAGTAGGGTTTAAGACAGCTGTGGAAGTTGTTGTAGGCAAAGGAGTGGGAGCAGGTTCTTTTTCAGTTGCCTTAGGAACTTCTGATGATGGTTTAGGAGGTAGAACTGCTGATGTGGTAATTGGAGTCACAACTGCTGAAGGATTGTCTTCAGTAGTTTGAGAAATGTAATCAGCAGTTCCCTCTGATGCCTTAGATAACTTGAACTCTGGTGCTACTTCTTTTCCTGGTCTTTGTGTTGGTCTATCAGCTTCTTGATCAGGAGTTTGTCTTTGTGTAGCATCTGTTGGTTCCTTAATCATCTCCCCCTTTTTGGCTTCATCCACTTCTGGAAGCCTAATGGAATGAGATGTTGCAGCAGACAACCTTGCCAGTTGATCTTGTGTTTCATCCATCTTCTTGTTCAACTCAGCAAGTCTCGAGTTGATCAACCCAAACTGATTGTTAGCTTTTAACTCCCAAGCAGTTGTGAAGGGTTTGAGTTGATCAGTTATAATTTGTTTGAGTGCCTGGTACAGGGGACCATCTGGGCTGCATAGTTGGTTCAGATCTATGCTTGTGAGCCCAGTGAATTGGGTAGGTTGTTTTGGTGAAGGGGTGCTTTTTGGGTGATCTTCAGATTGCTCTGAAGATGCCAGTTTTGGGGATCTTTGGGCTAACTGGTCTTTAACCTGATCTTTGGTGACCAGCTTCTTGAGCTTGGAGACCTTAGATTCAGGACCTTCAATGTCAACCGTCAATTCAGTTTGTGGAAGTTTTGATTCATCAACCAACTTAATTGAATCATCTGAATCCCTGATAGTGTCCTCAGAGAGGGCAGGATCAGTTATATCATGAGCTGGACCCAAACCAGTAGTCTCATGAACCTCTTTGTCTTGGTTCTGAGGTTTTCCTACCTCTGGCCTTAGGCCTTCATCAGTAGTTGCCAAGTTTGAGGTCTTAGCTATGTTACTACTGTCCTCAGGTTCACCACTGGATGATAAGTGAGTAGTAGCAGCCTCAAAAGTATCAAAAGTTTGCAAGTTTGGGCTTACAAACTCTTGTTCATCCTCATCTCTCTGTGTTGGGCTAAAGGGATCCACATTCATGTCAACTTCTGAAGGCATCTCCCCAATTTGATGTGTTGTAAGGGGAGTGACATGTGGTGAATGGGTTCCTTTAAGTCCTGAGAGAAGTTGGGCAATTTCTATGGTTGTATGTGAGGGTTCAGGTTCATTAGTTGTGATGGGTTGGTGTTCAGGAGTTTGGATGGGTTCAGGAATGGTTTCAGCAGTTTCAAAAGCAGGGTCAACAGTTATTTGTTTATTAAATCTTTTTCTTTTAAATATAACTGTGACAGGTTTTCTTTTGGGTGGTGGAGAAGGAGTGTGCTGAGAGGATGTTTCAGCCACTTCCTTTTCAAGTGCAGATTGCACATCAGTAGTTTCAGGTTTCTCCACTTCCTGAACTTTCTTTTTCAGTGACTTGGTTGTTTTTGGTTTTTGTTGTTTAGGCTTTTTAGTTTTCTTTTTGGGTTTGGAAGATGTGGGTTCCTTGGGGATGGGTTGTTCTTCCCCTTGGTCATCTTCTAGCAAAAGTGCTGGTTTGTTGTGCCTAGAGAATACTTGAGCAGTTAAAGGATTTAAAGTTGTTGTTTCTCCCTCAAGTACTCCCTCTCCAAGTTCTTTTATTATGCACTGCATAACAAACCTTGGATACAACAAAAATTTCTTTTTATCATTTTCATGATGTAAAACAAGTTCATTGAAAAACAGTTTTGATGCCTTGAAAGAAGTTTCATTTATGATGGAATGAAAAATAGGTTGAAAGGTTGAAGGCATCTGATCTATTGACCCAGTTTTTGGACTAAGACACATAATAATATAATGAAATAACAGTTTATATTGTGGGTCAAAATATTTTTTGTAAACTGTTGCTTGTGCCAAAGTACCTTGATAGCCACACTCTGTCATGGTCAGATGAATATCTGAGGTTGGAATATGCTCAGGTGCCTCAGAATCCTTCAAACCAAGCCTGATGCTTAGTGTTTCTGGTGAGATGGCCATCAGTTTCCCTTTTATGGAAGATTTGAGGGAAATCACTTCATTGTTTACTTTCACTGTCTCTGAATTTGCCCAGAACTCATTAAGAGTTTCTTCATGAATGGGTGGATCAATGGTGAAAGCATCATAATATTGGGATTTCATGATGAGATCAAGTATCTCATCATACTGGGACCAGGCTTCATCTTTAACAAAGTAGCCTCTTTGGTTGTGTCCCTGTTTTAACACGAGAGCCATGGATGTTTTTGATCGAACAGTGATTTTTTAGGTTAGAGAAGGGGTTTTGCTTTGAATTTGAGAGAGAAAGAGGGAATTTTGCTTTTTGAATGGATAAGTGTTGGAACAGGGTATTTATCAGAAGTTTTTAACCGACTAGGTCAAACTTCTGACGAGTGAAAAGTCTGTTTTACCCTTTTAGTCAAACTGCTGAAGAAGAAAGGTTTCTTCATCAGTGGTTTTAGTTATCTCATCAGCAGTTTCAACTGCTGATGCAGATGACTTTCAAAACACTTTTCTAACTTCTGATTTTCATCAGTAGTTATATCCATTTTGAAAATATCCCATTTTGATGTTTATCAGTAGTTTTCAAAATTTGTTCATCAGAACTTTCTCTTTTCTCAAATTTTTGGTCTTCAGAGGTTTGTGACAGATAAGTATGTAAGTGAAAAATAAAATATGTGCAGAATTAAGAAGTGAAACACTTACAGACTTTCTTCTAAGTTTAACATCCCAAGCATGGATACTAACCTCTGAAAAGTTGTTGAATCAAGGGGTTTGGTGAAAATGTCAGCTATTTGATTAGCTGTTGTGACATGCTTCACCTCAATCTTGCCTTTTTCATAGCAATCTCTTATGAAATGATACCTGATTTCAATGTGTTTAGTCTTTGAAAACTGAACAGGATTTTGAATGATGCTAATGGCAGATTTGCTGTCTACTAAAAGTGGGGTCTTGGTCTCTTTGATTCCATAATCAAGCAGTTAATATTGGAGCCATTGTATCTGGGAAGTACAGCTTGCAGCAGCAATGTATTCAGCTTCAGCTGTTGAAGTTGCCACAGATGTTTGTTTCTTTGATTGCCAGGACACCAGACAGTTTCCTAAGAATTGACAACCACCAGATGTTGATTTTCTTGACATTTTGCAGCCTGCATAGTCACTATCTGAAAAAGCAGTTAACTTGGTATTGCTTGAAGCAGGATACCAAATCCCTAAAGTAGGAGTTCCTTTCAGATATCTGAAGATTCTTTTGACTGCAATTAGATGAGATTCTCTTGGTGCAGATTGGTATCTAGCACAGACACAAGTTGAAAACATGATATCTGGTCTAGAAGCAGTTAGATACAAGAGAGAACCTATCATACATCTATACATGGTTTGATCAATGTGTTTCCCTTGATCATCTGGTTCAACTTGTGTGATTGGTGTCATGGGAGTGGAACATGTTTTACAGTCTTGTAAAGAAAATTTGTTCAATAATTCTTTAACATATTTTGATTGATGTATAAATGTTCCATTTGACTGTTGTTTGATTTGCAGTCCTAAAAAGTACTGCAATTCTCCCATTGTACTCATTTCAAATTTTGATTGCATGAGTTTCTTAAATTCTTCACACAGTTTTGAATTTGTTGAACCAAAAATGATATCATCAACATATATTTGAACAAGTAAGACATGATTTCCAACATGTTTTATGAAAAGAGTTTTATCAATGGATCCCCTTGAGAAGTGATTCTTAAGCAAAAAGTTTGAAAGTGTTTCATACCAGGCTCTTGGAGCCTGTTTTAGCCCATAAAGAGCTTTGTCAAGTCTGTAAACCCAATCAGGATGAGAAGGATCCTCAAACCCTGGAGGTTGACAGACATATACTTCCTCTTTTATTTTTCCATACAAAAATGCACTTTTGACATCCATTTGATAAACTTTAATGTTGTTGGAAATTGCAGAAGCTAAAAATAACCTGATAGCTTCAAGTCTTGCAACTGGTGCAAAGGTTTCATCATAATCAATTCCTTCCTCTTGGGAATAACCTTGTACCACTAGTCTTGCTTTGTTCTTGATGATCATACCAGCCTCATCTGATTTGTTTCTGAAGACCCATCTTGTTCCAATTGGTTGCTTGTTTTCAGGTAAGGGACTGATTTCCCAAACCTGTTGTTTCTTGAATTGAAGCAACTCTTCTTGCATTGCTTGCACCCAATTGTTGTCTTTGAGGGCTTCTTGATACTTCTTTGGTTCCAACTGAGAGATGAATGCTGAGAATAAGCAAAAGTTGGAAAGCTGGTTTCTTGTAAGTACCCCTGATGCAATATCACCCATAATTTGATCCAATGGATGATCCTTGTGTTCAATCAGTTGTTGTAAACCTGTACTGGATGATGGCTCTACAGGTTCTTCAAATAAACCACTGAGATTGATAATATCTGGTTCAGCTGTTATTTGAACTTCAGGAGTTTTAGGTTCAGCTGAATCAGTAGTTTCAAAATGTTCATCAGTAGTTCCTGAAGTTGAAGCTATTGAAACTTCTGAAGGTTTGATAGTTGATCTTCTGACTGTGTTTGGAGTCCATGGTGCAGGACTATCATCTTCAAATCCTTGAAAACCATTTTGAGGAGGTTTGGATGATTCAACAGTCTTTTCAGGTCCGAAATGAAAATTGTCAAGATCAAATAATTCAGCAGGATTTGCTGGAATAAGAGTGTGTTTTGATTCATTGAACTTGACATTTAGTGTTTCTTCTACTATCTTGGTTCTTGAATTGAAAACTTTGTAAGCTTTTCTTAAAGGAGAATAACCAAGAAAATAACCTGTGTCAACTTTTGCAGCAAACTTAGAAATAGAGTCTTTGATGTTGAGGATAAAACATTGACATCCAAAAGCCCTGAAGAAGGAGATAAGGGGCTTAATGCCATGAAGAATTTCATAAGCAGTCTTGGTATGTCTCTTGTTGATAAGAACTCTATTCTGAACATAACATGCAGTGTTGACTGCTTCAGCCCAAAAATACAAAGGTAGGCCTGAATCAGCTAACATTGTTCTGGCTGCTTCAATTAATGTTCTGTTCTTTCTTTCTACCACACCATTTTGTTCAGGAGTTCTGGGAATGCTGAACTGTCTAACAATCCCTTTAGACAGACAGAATTCATCCAGAGTTTTGTTCCTGAACTCTGTCCCATTGTCACTCCTGATGACTTTGACAGATAAAGAGTATTGCTTCTCTATTTGTAGAATGAAGAACTTGATGATCTCAGCTGCCTCATCCTTGGAATATAAGAAGAAGACCCATGTGAATCTTGAGTAGTCATCAATGATGACCAAGCAGTATTTCTTCTTACCAAGGCTCATAATCTTGACTGGTCCAAATAAGTCCATATGGAGTAGTTGAAGACATGCAGTTGTTTTTGATTCTTCAATAGACTTATAAGAGGACTTATGTTGTTTACCTTTAAGACAGGAGACACAGTGTTCTTTGCACTGATATTCCTTCAAAGGTAGACCTCTGACCAAGCCCATTTTTGTGACTTTATTGATGGTTTTAAAGTTCACATGGCCAAGTCTCCTATGCCAGAGATCATTTTCTGAAGTTGATGCCTTTGAGAAGAAACAGGCAGTCTTGTTCAATACTTTGTCCTTTTCAATGTCCACTGCATAGACATTGCCACATCTTTTGGCAATCAGCAAAGTATGATCTTCAATGATCTTCTCTATCAACTTCTGGCCTTCTGGTGATATGATCTTGCATGCTGTCTTTGTGAAAAAGGAAGAATATCCTTTGTCACACATTTGAGAGACACTCAGCAAGTTGTACTCAAGGTTTTCAACCAGATTGACCTTGTCAAACTGCATTTTGCCTGAGGATACATTGCCATATCCTAGCACATATCCCTTGGCATTGTTCCCAAAGGACACAGATCCTTCTCTTTGACTGATAAAATTGTTTATCAGGTATCTGCATCCAGTCATGTGCATTGAGCCTCCACTATCCACATACCATATGCTATTCAAACCTCTGGAGACTCTCTGCACAAGATAGCAAATTAGTTAGTTTTGGCAACCCAAGCCAGTTTGGCTTTGGGTTTGCTCTTGAGAACAGGTGCAGCTTGTTGTGGACCATTTTTAGTAATCCATGTCTTTTTGGCAATGGATTTGTCATTAAGAACAATGGTGGGTTCATTTTGGTTTCCACCATCAACTTTGGTCATCAGAAGTTTAACCAGGTTTATCAAATCTTTAACTTCAGCAGTTTGTGAAACTGCTGATGAGTTAGGTGAAACTTCTGAAATTGAACTTTGAGAAGATGACCTTTGTTGAGATAAAGGTTTCTTCTTAGAAAGGGTTTTGTTTGACTGTTGTTTGTTGGGAAAAAAGGTATTTTGATAATCTTGTTTTATCTGTTTTCCCACAATCAGTTGATTTCTTTGTTTATTTAACTGATTTACCTTTCTAAATCTGCAAAGTTCAGTTATGTGGTTAAACAGACCACATATTTCACATGCTTTTGCCTTCTCTTTCCTTTTAGATAGATCAAGAGAACTGGAAGGCAATTTACTGACAAAATCTGATTTTTGAAATAGGTCATCAGCAGTTTTCAGGGTCTCAACTCCTGATGTAGTTGAAACTGCTGATGGCTTATTGTCAGTAGTTTTAACTTCTGCAGTACTTCCCTTTTTGAGGAAGTTCTGATGGTAGGATGTGCATTCCTCCATATCAGAAGTTTGAATCAATTTCTTCCCATCATTATCAGTTTTGTGGGTGAAATCTGTTGGTGATTCAGTGTGGGTATATCCAATGCCAAACTTAACATTGGCTGCAGTTTGTTTGTTAAGTAACATTTGATACCCTTTACAAGACTCAACCCATTTTTCACAATCAACCTTGGTGTCAGCAAGCTCTTGTCTGACTTTTCCTAGGCTGTCTATCATAGTTTTAATTTGTGCTTCTGTTTCAATGGATTTATCATTCAGTTTGGAAATTTCTTTGTTTTTCAACATAATTTTTCTTTCCAAATCACACTTCATTTGTGTGTATTTTCTTTCCATGTCATTGGATTTGCCTTGTAAATGCACATTGGTTTCTCTAATTAAAGCAAATGATTCTTTGCAAGATTTGGTGCAAAGCTTTAACAGAGATTGTTGTGATACCTGTGTGAGAGCAGAATTTGCAGAGTATCCTTCAAAAGCCATTAAGGCAAAGTTCTTTCTGCCATTATCAGGTTCTCCCCAGTTGACATCAAAGACCTTATTGTCTGAATCCTGACTGCATTCTGATGTGTCATAAGGAAGACTGCTCCAGTCAACATACCCTGAGGTAAATAAGCTTTGTTGCTGAGGGAGTTGTTGAGTTTGTGCAGGAAGTTGAGCAGTTGGAAATGGAGGCATGAGCTGCTGTTGTTGTTGAGCAGGCATCTGTACATATTGTACTTGTGGCACATATTGGACATTTGGAGCTTGTGCCTGTACAAAATGAGCACTTCCATTAGTTCCATTATTCCTATTATATGAGGGGTTATATTGATTTCCAGAGGACATTGGTTGGTTGTAGCTAGAGCTTCTATACTCTCTAGCAAAGTGTCCCAACTTCTGACACTTATGACATCTCAATTTAGATTTGTCAAAACCAACTTTTGTTGAATTGTTTAGTCCTGGAAATTTCCTTCCTGACCTTTTATAAAATTTGTTAGTTTTTAAGCTTAACAAGGCCAGTTGGTGCAATATTTCCATTTCTTCTAAGTCATCACTGCTAAAGTATTTTAAATCATCCATGATGAAACACATGTTGTCAGCAGTTTGACTTAGTTCTTCATTGTCATAAGCTGGGAAAGATCCATCTGATGAGATCCCAGCTGTTATGTCAATGTGGTCAAAAGAACCAAAATTATTAGAACAGGATGGTGAGTCATGTCCTAATAAGGCTGTGCTACCCGGAGTATAGTCATCAGCAGTTTTACCAGATTCTTGCAACTTTTTCTTTTGATTGATTTCTCTTTCAAAAGTTAATAATTTACCATGTAACCTTGTTAGGTTCAAGGTGTTAAAATCTGAACTGGTTCTGAGGACTATAGAGTAAGTTTCCCATTTTGAAGGTAAAGACCTTAAAAATCTATGCAACATAGACTCAGTTGTATAGGTCTGATTGTTTATTTTTAACTCAGAGATGAGTGAAGAAAATCTTTCAAATTGTTGAGTTAAAGTTTCACCCTCTATGTGAGTAAAAGTTTCATATTGTTGAGCCAATATTTCTCTGATGTTGGCTATCACCTCAGCAGTTCCTGCAAACTGCTCTTTTAGGCAGTCCCACAGCTCTTTGGCACTTTCACAATGTAAAAGGCCAGCATAAATTTCATTTGGGAGAGCCATAGCCAACATGGAGAAAGCTTTTGCATCAAGCTCAAACTTTTGGAAATCTTCCTCCGTGTATTCTTTTGGGTCCTTTGGTCTTTCAGTCTTACCCTCTGGATCAGTAACAACTGGTTTGTGAGGTCCAAAAACTACAGACCTCCAACAGCCAGTGTTTGTTTGTGAAATAGTATGTGCCAACCTCTTAGACCATATGTTATATTCATTTCTGACTAACATAGGAGGTTTGTTGGCAGATCCAGTATTGTAGGGATCCATTTTTAAGAAGTTTGGATTTGTCAATACTTTCTTAAAGTGATGGATTTAAAAAGTGAGCCTTTTATCCTTTTTATTGAATATCAATATTGAGCCTGTGTCTGAATCTCAATTTGTTAGATTGATTTTGATCAGATTAACCAGATGCTCTGATACCAATTGTTGGATCAGTGGCTGTTTTTATGAACACTTATGTGTTTATCAGATTTATATATGAGTTATTAAGCAGCGGAAATACAAGTGTTCAAAGGTCTAAAAGATCACTTTGATGAGGAGTTATTACTCCCCCTTGACTGAACAATAAATGAGAAACAATAAATGATCTAAGTATAAAGCAGTAATAGCAGTTTATGTTTCTCAGATGTGAAGTGGAAATTATAAGTTTAAAGCCCGAAGGATTTCAATATAAGTTCAAAGATATTACACAAAATCACATATCAAAATAGATGAACAAACTCATCTATTTATAGACTGATGTACTAAACTGTAGTCTGAAGTAATCTAAGATATTTAACAAAGATATTATGCTAAGATAAGGTTACTACAGTCTGTACATTGAAACTTGAAATCAAGACTTTAACAAAACTATATAATAATCAAACTGCTGATCTTCAGTCGGTTAGAAGCTTCTGAGTGAAAGTGCTGATGAGTGACAAACTGCTGATGAGCAGTTTGTCTTCAGCAGTTCTTCAGTGAAATGTCTGGTTAGACTTCAGAACTTCTGATGAGTTTACTCTTCAGTACTTTGTGTTTGTTCTTCAGTACTTCTTCTCTTTGTTCTTCAGCAGTTCTATACTTAGGCAGATATGGAATAGACTAAGGTTATCAAAAGGTGGTTTCGTCAATCCTCTTCGTCCCAACAAGGAGGGTTGCTTTTGATTGGGCCACGTGGCGCTACGTGGTTGGAAGGCTGGGCGGTGCCCTGCCATTGGTACACGTGGCGCATGGTGGCTGGTTCTGCAGAAGGGACTTATTTTCTTCTGCTGTCAGGCGGTGTCAGGCGGCTGACCAGTTGTCAGCTGACATCTGATGGGAAGTGGCAAGTTGAGCTCCAAGGGGTATGTACCCAGGCGCTGTCAACTGGTGCTTCTGCGCGGAGTGAGTAGTGCGCTTTGGCGCTGCTGCATTATCTCCTTAAGTGTGTTGCTTGGGCTGTTTTTAGGCGGAGTATCTGGATGATGGGTAGGGTGCGCCTGAAAGCGCCAGGGAATAGTACCCTACCCCTTCAAGTCCCCCAAGTCCAGGGTGTCTCCTGTTCTTGTTTAGAGATCTGGTGGGGCGCTGGACTAATGTGTAGTTTTGTGGGGTTTTCCTCCGTTGTGTTGTCTACAGCTGTTGTAGAATATATGTGCATTGCAATATGTTTGTAGAGAAGAGTGCTCGTTGCATCTCTGGAAGAATATATTAACGTAAGGAAAGTGTGCGCGTTGCCACTCTGGTGGCATGTGGAAAGATAAAAGCGTCCCTTTATCTTTGTACATGGCACCTTTGTATAAAAAACCGGCGCCAAGTAGAGACTTAGCGCATGTGATAATTTTTCCCTTTAGGCCAGTAATGGCAAAGTCTGGCGGAAAACGTTCTTTGAATTTTACGTCAACCCAGTGCCAAGTGATGACGTGGCAGGCTGGGTGTGAGATAGTGAAATCTGGCGGAGAACGTCTTTTAGATTTTACGTCAACCCAGCGCCAAGTGATGACGTGGCAGTCTGGGTGTGAGATAGTAAAATCTGGCGGAGAACAAGTGATGACGTGGCAGTCTGGGTGTGAGATAGTAAAATCTGGCAGAGAACGTCTTTTAGATTTTACGTCAACCCAGCGCCAAGTGATGACGTGGCAGCCTGGGGTATTTAATGTGTAATTAAAAATGAAAAGGTTTCCTTGAAATTAGGAAACGTGCTGGAGAAGCTGAGACGGTTGGTGAACGTGTCAGGGTGCAGAGGGGATGTCTGCACAGTTGTCAGTCACATCAGCACGTGGGTGGGTGGTTATTCTTCGTGTGTCAGGCGAGTAGCGGTACACGCGCGCGAGTGGGGGCAGTGTCAGAGTACCTGCTGACGTTTGGCAGGTAAGAGGTCGTCCTTCTGGCAGACGCGTGGAGTCACGTGCTGCCAGATGACTGCTGCCATCCAGCTGTATGCCACGTGTAGCGTCCAGATGCCTCCTCCTCTGGCAAGGTGAAGGGTCTTCTGCCAGCTGTACCCATCGCATTATATGCGATGGGTATATATATCCGAGGAGGCTATTGGATTTTGTTATTATCTCACATTTCACAAAAATCCTTCAACTTCTCTCAAGAAGCTTGGTCTTCTCCGGTGAACCTTCAAGTTTTCCGGCGAGTTTGTTTCTGAAAAATTTCTTTTTCTTTACTTCTGTCAGTATGTCTGAGGGATCTACCGTTGGGGGAAACCCAGAGAAAGCCGTTGAAAAATCCAAGAAGTTGATCCATAATACACCCTGCAAATGGAGTGAGAAAACCTTTTCCAAATTTGTGAAGGCCATGGAGTTTGATCCTTCGTGGGAGGTGGAGCTTCCAACTGGGAAGGGTACTGCCCTAGCCCCTCCCCCAGGGAAGATGAGCTTGTATTGGGCCCACTTTGCTCTTTGTGGGTTCCGTCTTCCTGCTACCAAGTTCCAGGTGGATACCTTGGTCAAGCATGGTGTTCATGTAACCCAGGTTAGTGGGTTTGGTATGCTTCGTCTCGTTCATTTCGAAGCCTGTTGTCGTGCTTTGGACATTGAGCCGTCTTTTGAACGGTTCAATGTCTTCTATTTGATGACCATGGAGCAATCGTGGTTCAGCTTTGTCCCTCGTCCTCATATACCACCGGTTGGGACCATCCCTCCTAAGTCACTTCATGAAAGGGGGGTCATACCTGTGGATATGCCATGGAAGGTTGTTGCGGAACGTCAAAGGGTGCCTGATCATCCTGTTATGGAGGGTTTCAGGGAGCAAGCATGGTTTAAGGATCTGGTGGCTCATGCTTCCCCGTTTGACACGGGTATGTGTTCGGAGGCCATGTTGGCTTTGTTGGGTATGAGCCGTGTTCAGCTTGTGGAGGGGAAGGAGCCTGTGGTTGCTACACCTGGTAAGTTCTTTGTCCCCATGCTGCTTTGTCAGTTGTATTTATTACTGTTGACTGAGTTTTGTCTTGCTTGACTCAGGGATGTCGAAGTTTGCTGCGTTTTTGTTGCGGGATAAAGCGCCTTTGGAGTGGAGAGAACCTGCGGAGGGTAGGGTGTCTGTGATTGACCAGATGGTTGATAGATTCTATTTTCCATATCTGGAGTTCAAGCCCTTTGGTATGATTATTTCACGTGAGCATCCTATAAATCCTGATCCTTTATGTTTTGTTCCATACGTAACGACCCCTTATTTTGTTGTTTCCTCTGATGAGGAATCAACTAGGTCTTCTGTGGAACTGGTTCATCCACCGCCTCCGCGTGGTCGTAAGAAGAGTGCGCCGCGTATTCATAAGCATAAGGTGTTATCCGAAGTTAAATCTGCGCCTTTGAGTGCAGGTGGTGATGGGCCTTACTTTGGGCAGCGCGATAGGACTGTGGAATCTTCGTCCTCCGCCCCTGAAGATGTGGATGTACCTGAGAGTCCGCTGAAGAAGAAGCGAAAACTGGGGAAAGCCCAGAGTAAGAAATCTGGGTCTTCCAGATCTGAGGGTGCTGGTGGAGCTGGGACGGCGCCATTTACGCTGGAGATTAGTCCGCCACCGGAGCGCCATCCTCTTATTCAGAAGACTGTGAAGAAAGTGACTAGTAAGTGATGTTCAGCTTGTCTTTCTTGTCTTCGTTGTAGTAACATGTTTCTGAGTTACGCTTTGTTTTGTTGTAGTTGTTTCTCCGTAAGCCCATGGCTCCTCAGGTCCCACTCTTTCTGAGGTGGAGATTGCCAGGAAAAGGCAGGAAGAGGAGAAGGCGCGAGCGGAGGCTGAGAAAGCTCGGGCGGAACAAGAGGCAGCTGAGGCCGAGAAGCAGGCCAGGGAAGCTGCCGCCAAGAAAGTGGAGGAGGAGAGGGCTGCAGCTGAAAAGCTGCGTTTGGAGGAGATAGCCAAGAAGGCTGAGGAGGAAGCGGCAGCTGAAAAGCTGCGTCTAGAGAAAGAGAAAGCCGAGGCGGAGGCCAAGGCTAAGGCTGATGAGGAGGCCACAAAAGTTGCCTCCAAGCAGGTGATGTCTGAAAGTTCTCCTGTGGGTGGTGGTGATATCGGGGTGGTTGGTGATATGCCTTCTGGTGGAAGGTCAAGTGTTGAACGGAGTGACCCGAGTTACTCCGCGGGTGATGTAATCTGGCGCCCGCACTGGAGTATTCGGGAGAACTCCCGTTTTGCGAATCCTCTTACTGCTGAGGAGTTTGTGTCACAAGTGGTTCCTCCTAAGGAGAGGCTCTATCAGGATAGTTTGGCTCGCTCGTAGCTGATTACTGACATATGTGTTGGGCAAGCGCTTCAGATTGCTGCTGTAGAGTCATTGAAGCGACGCGATGAAGCGTTTGCCCGTGATATTGCTGAGTTTAACTCTAGGAGGTCAGTGCAGGTGCAGAGAGAGGAGAAGCTGAAGTCTGATGTTGAGAGGTACAGAGAGAGGGCGTACAAGTATGAGGACAAGGTGAAAGCGCTTGAGCGTGATCATGCGCTAACTCAGAAGAGGTGGACTGAAGCCTGCCAAGTCACTAACCAAAAGATGATGAGGCTTGAGGAGCAGATCCAAGCGCTGAGGAATGAAAATTCCAAGCTGCAAGAGACTGCTGAAGGTCATCACAAGGTTTTGGCTGATAAAGATTCGGTGGTGGCAGGCTTGCGCTCTGAATTACATGTCAAAGATCAGGAGCTTGTGAATGCGTCTACCCAGTTGTCTGAGCTGGTGAATGAGAAGGGGGCTTGGGTGAAGGAGAAGGCTGCGCTGACGGAGGAGAGGGATTCTTTAGAGGAGTCCCTAACTTTGTCGCAGACGGAGGCGGAGAATGCAAAGAGTCTGCTGGACGAGGCCAATGTGGCGCAGGAGAAAGCCCAAGAGTCTGTTCGCTGGGTGATGACTGAGGGAATCGCCGGGGTAAGTATTTTCCTACCTCCCTATGTCATTCTGTATATGCTTTCTTTGACTGTTTTATCGCTTGTTTGCAAATTTTTAAGCGGTTCTGGAATGAGCCTAATCTCGGCGATCAGGTTGCTGCCATTGCTGCTGCTGCGCGCGCTGCTGGGGAGGCTGAGAGTTTCGATACTGGGTTTTACCATGCGCTGAATGAAGGGCGTATAACTGAAGGTGCACATCATGGTAAACCCAGGGAGAAGGAGTATGAAGCTGAACTCCTTAAGTTTGAGCAAGTCGAATTCCGTATACTAAAGACAGTGGAGGACTGTAATCAGTATGCTGATCCTGCTGGCGCCCTCCGTTACTTTATTGAAGAATCTGACCGTTTGGGTGCGGAGGCGCAGAAGAAAGCAAAGCAAGCATCTGGTGAAGGGACGTCCGGGGCAACTCCAGAGGGTATGGAGGAGCAGTTGGTGGATTTCGAGGAGTCTGAGGGGATTAGAGATGTGTTTAGGATGGTTTTGTTTTGTTTCTGTTTTGTAAAGCTATGGGCAGCTTGAACGCCCCTTTTTGGTTCTATAAAACTTCCAAGTTTATTTTGTATATATTGTTGAATCTTCTTGTGTGATGGTGTGTTTGGATTTGATTATTGAGTCCGGCGATAGTTATGTTTAATATCTATGCCTTGAAGACTCAAGGATCCAATAGTGCACACAATAAGGTAGGCGTTGAAAACTTCATAGAATCCTTTAGAAAAGGACTTAGGCATGTGTAGCCTAAGTGTTTACAAAAGTTATTACATGTAACAGAAACGTAACTGAGCCGCGTTCCACGAGCGCGGGACGGGCGTACCATCAATTTTCTCTAGCACATAGGCGCCCTTGCCTAAGATCTCCTGAACTCTGTAAGGCCCTTCCCAGGTTAGAGCAAGTTTGCCCTGCTTTTCTGTGTTCGAAGCGTTATTGTTTCGGAGAACATAATCTCCAATGTCAAACTCGTGTAGTTTTTAACCTTCTGGTTGTAGTAGCGCTCCAACTGATTTTTGTATCTGGCCTCTTTGATGGCGGCGAGTTCTCGTCGCTCTTCAAGTAGGTCCAAATTTAGTCGTAATTCTTTGTTGTTTTGCCCTTTATCCGCCATGAGTACTCTTGCGGAGGGGCATCCAATTTCTGCTGGTATAACGGCTTCGGACCCGTAGGTTAGGCTGAATGGGGTTTCGCCATTGCTGGTTTTTGCGAGTATGCGGTTTGCCCATAGGACATGTGGAACGTCATCCACCCATCTAGTTCTTTTTGTTCCGAGTCGCTTTTTGATACCTTCGATTATGCTTCGATTTGCTCTTTCGACTTGGCCGTTTCCTTGGGGATGAGCGACTGATGTGAAGATCTGTTGGACCCCCATTTGCGCCAGCCATTCTTGTAGGTGTTGGTCTGTAAATTGGGTTCCGTTGTCGCTTATGATCTGATATGGTAAGCCGAATCTGCATATGATGAATTCCCATATGAACTTCTTGGTGTGCGATCCGTCTATCTTTGCTAGTGGCTTTGCTTCGATCCATTTTGTGAAGTAGTCGATTGCCACCATTAAGAATTTGACGTTTCCTGGCGCTGTGGGAAATGGGTCGACAAGGTCTATCGCCCATTTCTGGAATGGCCACGCCGCTGTGACGGGTACCAAGTCATTCTTGGGGCGCAAGGTATTGGGCGCGTGGCGCTGGCAGGATTCGCATTTGCGCAATTCTGCCACCGCGTCTGGGTGCATCCCTGGCCAATAATAACCTGCGTTCATTAACTTGGCAACCACTATCGTCGACGTATACTTCCAAGCGTACGCCTATCTCGTCAACGAAAGCGCTTTCCATGAGTCGCTGATATGTGGCTCCCGCATTGTTGAGGCCAAAAGGCATTTTGGTGTAGCAGAAGATTCCAGTATCCGTGCGGAAGGCCGTTTTGTCTTCGTCTTCCTTTGCCATTTGGATTTTGTGGTAGCATTTGTAGGCGTCAAGGAAGCATTTGAAGCGGTATGGTGCGAGGGAGTCCACCTTTAAGTCGATTTCTGGTAGAGGGTAACAATCTTTTGGACAGGCTTTGTTCAAATCTTTGTAGTCGACGCACATGCGCCATCCGCCCGTTGTTTTCCCTACCATGACTGGGTTGGCTACCCAGGTTTGGTAGCGTATCGGGCGGATAATGCCTGCGTGGAGAAGTTCGTTGACCTGTTCATTCATCGGCTTTGTTTTCTTTGGCCCCATTTTGCGCATCTTCTGGGCGACTGGCTCCACAGACCTGTAAGTGTTGAGTTTGTGTTCCGCGATTTCTCTTGGAACGCCGATCATGTCAGATGGTTGCCAGGCGAATATGTCTATGTTTTTTACCAAGAGTTGCTTGAGGTGCGCTGTTATGGTGTTGGAGATTTCATGGCCGATGATGACCGTTTGGTCCGGGAATTTGGGGTTCAGGACCCAGTTTTCCGGTTCCGAACGGGTTTGCGTTTTTTGTGGTTTTGCCACCTCGATTGCGTGGCATTGTTTGTTCCCTCGAATTATTGCGACGCCAGTGCGGGTAGGGAAGCCTACCATTTGGTGGGGGTGGAGGCGTTGGCGTTGAACTTCGCCAGGCCTTCCCGCCCTAGCAGGACGTCGTGGTGAGATGTTACCGGTAAAACCATGAAGTCACACATTTCTGTGCGTTCGTGGGTACCGTCTGTCAAAGTGACCGGGAAGGTGATTATGCCGCGTGGCATGATGACTTCATCGATAAAGCCTGAGATTGGTGCATTAACTGGAACGAGGCGGGCTTTGTCATCCTCGTCCAGTTGTTGAAAACACTGATCATAGATAATGTCAGTGCTGCTTCCGCCGTCTAGGAGCATGGATTGCGTTCGGTAATGTCCTACGACGGCGGTGACGATTAGTGGCGCTGTTGCGGAGGGTCCGCCTCGCACTCGGGGGAGGAGGATGTCCACCTCTTTCCAGGAGTCATCTTTTTCTCTTGGGCGCTTACTCTTATTCTGGCGTGTTCCCGCGGCGGAGATCATGTTACAATGATGGCGCGGGGCATGCTGTATGTAACTCGTTTGCAGATTCCGGATTTGCTTCTTTCCGGGTTCTTCGCGTTTATCGTCTTGGTTGGTGTTGCGCCCGCCTTTGTTAACGTTTTTGATAAGATGACCGAGCTAGCCCGTCTTTAGTGCCGCCTCTATCTCTAGTTTCAGACTGTAGCAGTTGTCCGTCAGGTGACCATAATCGTTATGGAATTCACAATACTTGGTGTGGTCAACGTTCTTTCTTTTGCCCAGCACTTTGGGCTCCTTGAAAGTGACCTGCTCTGTCTTGAGTACTTGTGACGGAGTTTTTGTGAGTGGCGTCCAGTCGGTATTCTTTTTGGGTTGGCCTCTCTGGTCCCTTGATTGTTTGTTGCTGATTGTTTGTCGAGCGTCGTTGGCAGGTGAGTATTTTCCTTCATCCGTTGGTCCTGAAATGCGTGACCAAACGGATTGTTTGCCTTTGTTTCTGTTAGAGTTGTTTGTTTGGCTGTAGCCGCGCTGCTGCTTGATGGACCGCTCCGAGGATGCATATATTTTGGAGGCTTTGATGACTTCTTCCCAAGAATCGGGGACGCCCGTTTTCCCGGACAGTGTTTTCATCAAATCCTCGCTGCGTACTCCATTAATGAAGCCTGCGCGCATGAGCTCTTCTCTGCAGCCGATTTGTAGTGCCTCCTTGTTGTAGCGCACAATGAAGTCTTCTATTGGTTCGTTGTCTGTGCGCTGACATAGGAGGATGTGGGCTTTGTCTCGTTTGTGGCGCATGAGATGGGAGAAGTGATCTTTGAACTTATGGATAAGGTCATCGAAGTCTAGGATGCCTCCTACCGGAAGGTTGTCAAACCAAACTCTGGCTGCGCCTGTAAGGGTCTGTGCGAACAGGTGGCACCAGACTTGTACAGGCCAGAGGACTGTGGTTCCTGCGCACTCGAAGTCGTGTAAGTGATCAGTAGGGTCTCGCAGGCCATCGTACCTGCCGATGCTGCTTGGTAGTTTTGCCTGTTTTTCTATAGGTGCGTTGGCTATTCGCTGACAAAATTTGGAGCTGAGAGCGAACGACTTAGGCCTGTACGGTTTGTTTAAGTCGTCGTCTTCCTTCCTGTGTGATGACGCCGATTGGTTTCTTGTCACCTTTCGCCTTTTGGGTTTTGAGATTTTTGTGGTGTCTGAGTCGCTGGTTGGCTGATAGCTATCAGACTCTGATGTGGAGTCTGCGGGGTCCTGATCGCGTGTGTTCTTACTGCGATCTCCACCCCGAGACTTGGGACGTGTGGCTTGCTTTTCTTTCCCCTTTCGGCTGTGTTTGGCCGATGGGGAAGCCTTGCTTTTGGATTTATCGGTTTGGAGTTTCGCCAACATGTTTTGATAGATCTTGGTATTTTTGAGCTGTTTGCGAAAAAGCCACTCGTCGGGGTCCACAGGTGCAGTGGGTATGTCAGATTCGGATGAGTCTGAGCAAGAAACCGCTCGGGGCGGTGTTTCTTCCCTTGTGGCTGCTTGTCTTATGCCCTTATCCGGAGTTTGGAGCATGCCCGTTCTGGTAGTCTGAATGACTGCAGAAGGGGTTGCTCCTGCGGCTCCGGCAGGGGTTAGATCAGCCATTTGGTGAGCTTAAAGGATGGAGTTTTGAAAGTTTTTCGAATCTTTCAGCCGACACGGATGGCACCAATGAAGAAACAACGAGTATAATAGGATAATAGGAGTGGGATGCAATGACTCGTGTTCGCTGCAGGGTATAATCCTTTGCTCACAACGATGGTTAACCTATGGTTATATGCATAAATGGCAAGCAGAGTAATATAAAAGACAATGATATAAGTGGTTCAGTCTCTTGAGACCTACGTCCACTAACAAGGGATGATCTTTTATTAATATGGAGTACAAGTAATGATACAAGTGTAATGATTCTAATTGGTTGATTGGCTCCCTTAAGAAAGGAGGTGAAGTCCTCCTTTTATAGGAGGTGCGTGGGCCTGAGGTCATCGGGCCCACTTTGATTGTTAATGGGCTTGGGCCCGGGGCCCGAACCGGTTGCTTAGGAGCCCATTTAGTCGGATCCCAATCCTTAGTTAGGTAAAGTGATCCAAGTTGAGGAGGGTTGCTTTTGATTGGGCCACGTGGCGCTACGTGGTTGGAAGGCTGGGCGGTGCCCTGCCATTGGTACACGTGGCGCATGGTGGTTGGTTCTGCAGAAGGGACTTATTTTCTTCTGCTGTCAGGCGGTGTCAGGCGGCTGACCAGTTGTCAGCTGACATCTGATGGGAAGTGGCAAGTTGAGCTCCAAGGGGGATGTACCCAGGCGCTGTCAACTGGTGCTTCTGCGCGGAGTGAGTAGTGCGCTTTGGCGCTGCTGCATTATCTCCTTAAGTCTGTTGCTTGGGCTGTTTTTAGGCGGAGTATCTGGATGATAGGTAGGGTGCGCCTGAAAGCGCCAGGGAATAGTACCCTACCCCTTCACCGTTGGTTCATCTCATTTGGCTCAATAACATCTTTCTGTTAAAGCGAGTCAAACTTTGACACCCTCCTACAGCACTAGAACTCATACCCAATTTATAGGTATCACATATAAGGGACACACATACATGGTTGGTAATTAGGAATTGATCAAAGGAGTGGATAAATATCGTTTATTAAATGTGTCAGCGATTTAACTGATAGTTATATTTATCTTGTCTTAGTTATATGGTTATCTAGCATCCTAAACGTATTAGGTTTGGGTGTCTAATTGAACAATTTTAATTATAGTCTAATAGGTGTATTTAGCTATTCAAATACCATAATGTGGCTTGACATGTGTTAGACTTTATAAATGGTGAAGGAGAAGGCCTTTTATAGTTGCTAGACAAGAGGCACGGGGCGTGATCGACATTGTGGGTGTTACAAACATGGAATGATATCAGAAAACTCAGAAACTTTTATTAATCAAAAAGAATCAGAAAACTATTACAAACTCTAAACTCTCAAAGATTCAAACAACAATCTCTCTAATACAAACAATCTCTCTAAACCAATCAACAATACCTAACAAGATCTCACACCGGAACCAGATACAAGACGTATCAGGAACAAGAAGATGAAACCCTAGAATGTTTAGACGAAAGAGAGATACACGAGAGAATACAGAGCTAAACCAAACACTGATGGATTAATAACCCTTTTATACAGACGATCGAAGGTTCGAGAGAGAAAGCACAAAAACATATCATCTCCACCGTTGATTGAAATACTTCACACGGAACATCAAATGAACGGACAAGATTAGAAGTATTTAATATCTTCTATTATGGGCCATAGGCGGCCACATACAACCAAGCTGGGCCAAAGTACTCCTGATCATCCAAACTCTTATCAGCTGGGCTCAACTAGTTTTGGACTCTATCACTCTTTACTTCTGGGCCATATCATTAGTCCATAGAAATATCAAACTAGAAATCAAAGACAAAAAATAACATTAGTAGTAAAACATACTTATAAAATATAATGAAAGAATTGGAAAGATGTACCTGATTGATGACATCTTTTAACACCCCCTCCCCCTCAATTCTTTTAACCGAATGGGTCAATAAATCTAAACATCAGACAATCAACTCTTTTTTGGGTCAAAGAGACAAATTTTGTTGCACAAATGATCATGAGCATTTGCAAACAACCCCTTAGTAAACAAGTCAGCAACCTGATCCTTAGAATCAATAGAAATAGTTTTAACAACACCTTTAGTTATTTGATCTCTCAAAAAATAGAGATCTAACTCAAAGCGTTTTGTTTTATCATAAAACACAGGATTTGCAGCTATAGACATGGCTGCATTGTTATCACAATGCAGATTTACAGGAGTTTCAACAAAAACACTTAACTCTTCAAGTAAATTCCTTAACCACATTATTTCACATGTTGTAGCACACATTGCACGATCTTCAGCTTCTGCAGAAGACCTGGAAACTGTTGTCTGTTTTTTGCTTTTCCAGGATATTAAATTATCCCCAATGAAAATGCAAAAACCAGTCATAGATTTCCTAGTACTTGTGCACTTTCCCCAGTCAGAATCAGAAAAATTTAACTGATCCCCTTTTTTAAATCTAATTCCTTTTCGAGGGGAGAGTTTCAAATATCTTAGCAACTTAAATGCAACCTTTAGATGCCCTTTTTAAAGGGGAATGCATATTTTGACTAAAAAAATGAACAGTATATGATATGTCTGGTCTAGTGTGTGCAAGATAAATTAATTTACCAACAAGCTGCTGATAAGCAGTAACATTCTCAATTGGTTCAGATTGATTAGCAACTAAAGAAGTTAAAGTATGATTTTGTTCTATTGGAACATTAATAGGCTTGCATGCCAACATACCATATTCAGTCAATAAATCAGTACAATACTTTCTTTGTGTTAAAACAAGTTCATTATTATCTCTTATAACCTTTATTCCAAGAAAGTATTGTATTTTCCTAAATCTTTAATCATAAACTTAGACTTAAGACATAATTTTATTTTTTCAATTTCATTAATAGAATTACCTGTAACAACTATATCACTACAAGAATTTTGGTTTTTAGCGGGGACACCTGTGAGATCGCATGATCGTTTGAGGGAATGATTGAGAGAAACTAAGTGTTTTATAAACAAAGAAAGTTTCATACAATTTTACAAATGATGGGGTACAGGCCTATTTATACTTGGCTAATGGGTGTGTCTCTAATAGACATGACCCTTCAAACTATAATAACTATTAATAACTAACTTGTGACACAATGGTTCACTTATTTATATTCTAGACTTAGGATATATAATATATACTTAGGATAAATCAAATATTATATCCTAACATTCTCCCCCTTAATTTTGATTTATCTTTCATGCTTCATAGTAGGGTCTTGATCATCTTCATTGCGTCTTGCTTATAGTATTACTGGTCCAACTTCTTCACATTGAATTAGATGAGCTTCCTCTTTTTCTTTTAGTTTTGGACATTCGTGTTTGAGGTGTCCAAACTCATTGCAATTGTAACATCTTATATAGCTCTTGTTTTGTTGGTACCTCTTGTTGTCTTTGTTTCTCCAAGTCTTCCAATTTTTTGCTCTATCACGTCCTTGACTTGAATTTGCATGACCACAATGTTCACATTTATCTTTGAATTTTCCTTTAGCATCTTCTTTGGTGAATAAGAGTTTACTGTGTGATTCACCTTCTTCTGGTTTCTTGATGCGTTCTTCGTATGCCTTTAATCTTCCGATAGCTTCTTGAAATGGCATAGTTTTAAGATCGGCAAATTGCTCGATTGCAGCAACAATTTGGATGTACTTTTCCGGTACGGAGCTGAGTAGTTTCCTTACTAATCTTTTGTTATCAATTGTAGATCCAAGGTTGTTGGCTTGTGAGACAAGTTTACTAATTTTGCCGGTAAAATCATCTAGTGATTCAGTGTCTTTCATCTTTAGAGCTTCAAAGTCTGATTCGAGTGTTTGCATTCTTGCTTCTTTGACTCTGTCTGCTCCTACATATCTTGCTTTCAAATCTTCCCAAATGTCTTTAGCGTTTGTATGATGAGCGATTTGAAATACTAGTTCTTCTGGCATGGCTTGATAAAGATAAGCAATAGCTTTGGCGTTTTTCTTTGCATCGACTTCACCTGTTGGTTCTATTGCTTCCCAAATTCCATGTACGTTGAAGATTGCTCTAACTTTTACTGCCCAAATAGTGTAATTCGTCGGACTTAGAGTTGGGCATTGGAAGGTCATTGTCGTTCCTTCTTCTCTTATGACTTCCTTAGTCATTATTCGCGTCTTCTTTTTCTTCTTTCCAATATTGGTAGGTACACTGACGTAACTTTAACTTCTTTGGTTTCGGATTGATTTGATATCAACTTTGCTTGTCTTGGATCAAATCAATATCAACCTTGCATGGGATTAATTTGATATCAGCCTGAATGACTTCGGATCAAATTATCTTCTTCTGGTTTTTCGGTCGCGTAGCGGATCAAAACCTTAATTCCGAGAATAGTAACGGGGTCTTTCGGTCGTTTAAAACGAATCAAAACCAACTATTCCTTTTTAACACAACAATAACGGGGTCTTCGGTTGTAAGACGAATCAAAACCTACCAACTGGGTCTTTCGGTTGTCTAACAAATCAAACCAATTGTTGCGTGCCGAGAACAGTAACGGGGCTTTCGGTTGCAGGACAAATAAAAACCAATAACGGGGTTTTTCCGGTTGTCAAGCAAATCAAACCAACTGTTCTAGGAACCGGTCCTTCGGTTGCAGGGCAAATCAGAACCGTTCCTCTCCCTTTTTTGTTTTTGTTTTTTTTTTAATATGTTCTAAAACATATAATTTCTTTATAGAAAACTTAAAATATTTAAATTCAGTATATAATAATCAAAACATCTGTTTTGATATCTCCTTTTTAAAACAGTTAATGACTTTACAAAAAGTCTACAAAAAAGTCAATATCTTCTTTTCTTTATAAAACTAATGTGTGTTGACTTTCAAAAAGTCAAATCTTTCTTTTTGAAAAAATCCTACTGCCGAAATGATCAACTTCTGTTTGATCGAAAAAACTAACGATACAACAACAATCTTGTTTCGTTTATTGATTTGGATCCTTATCCACAAATAACAATAATCAAATATGAAAGAATTTTCAAAAAGAAAATTCGGTTTGATTTCTGAATCCGAAGAATAATCTTTAATCTTAGATGTTTTTATATTTTCTTTGCAAAAACGATTCTGTTTTAGAACAATAATTGTTCGGAAATAAGTTTTGGATTTCAAAAACTTGTCTTTGATTTATAAAAGTTTTGGCGGGTAAAAAATATTTTTCGAACAAGGAAAACATAAAACAGAGTATGATCCTTTAACTTGTTTTTCGATTAGATTAAGATACTCGTATTCGATTATGATAATATAATAGGGGTAGGGATAGTTATAACCGTCTTTAATCGTTCGTTCGATCTCTTCTGTGAATTCCGGTGTTTCGCCGGAGTTTTCTGTTTTCGCCGGAATCTTTCTTTTCGGCTTGTTCCTTCTTTGAAACGGTTATATAACTTGTGTATTGATCTTTCTTAATCCTTTTTGGCCTTGATTCTGTGTTCCCGCGTTTAAAACTGAATCTGTATCGGTCTCTGTTTCAAAACAGAAAAACAGGGGATCGGAACTCTTTCTTTGTTCTTCGTCTTCTTCTTGATGTATGGAACAATTCGATTAACCTTTGCTCTGATGCCAAATGTGAGATCGCATGATCGTTTGAGGGAATGATTGAGAGAAACTAAGTGTTTTATAAACAAAGAAAGTTTCATACAATTTTACAAATGATGGGGTACAAGCCTATTTATACTTGGCTAATGGGTGTGTCTCTAATGGACATGACCCTTCAAACTATAATAACTATTAATAACTAACTTGTGACACAATGGTTCACTTATTTATATTCTAGACTTAGGATATATAATATATACTTAGGATAAATCAAATATTATATCCTAACATTCTCCCCCTTAATTTTGATTTATCTTTCATGCTTCATAGTAGGGTCTTGATCATCTTCATTGCGTCTTGCTTATAGTATTACTGGTCCAACTTCTTCACATTGAATTAGATGAGCTTCCTCTTTTTCTTTTAGTTTTGGACATTCGTGTTTGAGGTGTCCAAACTCATTGCAATTGTAACATCTTATATAGCTCTTGTTTTGTTGGTACCTCTTGTTGTCTTTGTTTCTCCAAGTCTTCCAATTTTTTGCTCTATCACGTCCTTGACTTGAATTTGCATGACCACAATGTTCACATTTATCTTTGAATTTTCCTTTAGCATCTTCTTTGGTGAATAAGAGTTTACTGTGTGATTCACCTTCTTCTGGTTTCTTGATGCGTTCTTCGTATGCCTTTAATCTTCCGATAGCTTCTTGAAATGGCATAGTTTTAAGATCGGCAAATTGCTCGATTGCAGCAACAATTTGGATGTACTTTTCCGGTACGGAGCTGAGTAGTTTCCTTACTAATCTTTTGTTATCAATTGTAGATCCAAGGTTTTTGGCTTGTGAGACAAGTTTACTAATTTTGCCGGTAAAATCATCTAGTGATTCAGTGTCTTTCATCTTTAGAGCTTCAAAGTCTGATTCGAGTGTTTGCATTCTTGCTTCTTTGACTCTGTCTGCTCCTACATATCTTGCTTTCAAATCTTCCCAAATGTCTTTAGCGTTTGTATGATGAGCGATTTGAAATACTAGTTCTTCTGGCATGGCTTGATAAAGATAAGCAATAGCTTTGGCGTTTTTCTTTGCATCGACTTCACCTGTTGGTTCTATTGCTTCCCAAATTCCATGTACGTTGAAGATTGCTCTAACTTTTACTGCCCAAATAGTGTAATTCGCCGGACTTAGAGTTGGGCATTGGAAGGTCATTGACGTTCCTTCTTCTCTTATGACTTCCTTAGTCATTATTCGCGTCTTCTTTTTCTTCTTTCCAATATTGGTAGATACACTGACGTAACTTTAACTTCTTTGGTTTCGGATTGATTTGATATCAACTTTGCTTGTCTTGGATCAAATCAATATCAACCTTGCTTGGGATTAATTTGATATCAGCCTGAATGACTTCGGATCAAATTATCTTCTTCTGGTTTTTCGGTCGCGTAGCGGATCAAAACCTTAATTCCGAGAATAGTAACGGGGTCTTTCGATCGCTTAAAACGAATCAAAACCAACTATTCCTTTTTAACACAATAATAACGGGGTCTTCGGTTGTAAGACGAATCAAAACCTACCAACTGGGTCTTTCGGTTGTCTAACAAATCAAACCAATTGTTGCGTGCCGAGAACAGTAACGGGGCTTTCGGTTGCAGGACAAATAAAAACCAATAACGGGGTTTTTCCGGTTGTCAAGCAAATCAAACCAACTGTTCTAGGAACCGGTCCTTTGGTTGCAGGGCAAATCAGAACCGTTCCTCTCCCTTTTTTGTTTTTGTTTTTTTTTAATATTTTCTAAAACATATAATTTCTTTATAGAAAACTTAAGATATTTAAATTCAGTATATAATAATCAAAACATCTGTTTTGATATCTCCTTTTTAAAACAGTTAATGACTTTACAAAAAGTCTACAAAAAAGTCAATATCTTCTTTTCTTTATAAAACTAATGTGTGTTGACTTTCAAAAAGTCAAATCTTTCTTTTTGAAAAAATCCTACTGCCGAAATGATCAACTTCTGTTTGATCGAAAAAACTAACGATACAACAACAATCTTGTTTCGTTTATTGATTTGGATCCTTATCCACAAATAACAATAATCGAATATGAAAGAATTTTCAAAAAGAAAATTTGGTTCGATTTCTGAATCCGAATAATAATCTTTAATCTTAGATGTTTTTATATTTTCTTTGCAAAAACGATTCTGTTTTAGAACAATAATTGTTCGGAAATAAGTTTTGGATTTCAAAAACTTGTCTTTGATTTATAAAAGTTTTGGCGGGTAAAAAATATTTTTCGAACAAGGAAAACATAAAACAGAGTATGATCCTTTAACTTGTTTTTCGATTAGATTAAGATATTCGTATTCGATTATGATAATATAATAGGGGTAGGGATAGTTATAACCGTCTTTAATCGTTCGTTCGATCTCTTCTGTGAATTCCGGTGTTTCGCCGGAGTTTTCTGTTTTCGCCGGAATCTTTCTTTTCGGCTTGTTCCTTCTTTGAAACGGTTATATAACTTGTGTATTGATCTTTCTTAATCCTTTTTGGCCTTGATTCTGTGTTCCCGCGTTTAAAACTGAATCTGTATCGGTCTCTGTTTCGAAACAGAAAAACAGGGGATCGGAACTCTTTCTTTGTTCTTCGTCTTCTTCTTGATGTATGGAACAATTCGATTAACCTTTGCTCTGATGCCAAATGTGAGATCGCATGATCGTTTGAGGGAATGATTGAGAGAAACTAAGTGTTTTATAAACAAAGAAAGTTTCATACAATTTTACAAATGATGGGGTACAAGCCTATTTATACTTGGCTAATGGGTGTGTCTCTAATAGACATGACCCTTCAAACTATAATAACTATTAATAACTAACTTGTGACACAATGGTTCACTTATTTATATTCTAGACTTAGGATATATAATATATACTTAGGATAAATCAAATATTATATCCTAACATTCTCCCCCTTAATTTTGATTTATCTTTCATGCTTCATAGTAGGATAAATCAAATATTATATACTTAGGATAAAAACCTACCCGCCACTCTTTCCCTCTTCTTTTTCACCAAAAATTAAACCAAAATAAAAAGTCCTCTCCGTCTCCCTCTCTCACTCTCTGCAGCTCCCTCTCTCACTCTGCAACTCCCTCTCTCACTCGCACTCTCCCTCTCTCTCGCACTCTCCTTCTCCTTCTCTTAGTCTTCTCTCCAAAAGTTTTAACCACCCCCACCACTGCCGAGCACCACCACCGCCGAGCCCCACCACAACTGCCGAGCACCACCACCGCCGAGCCCCACCACCACCACCGGATCTCTCTCTCGTCTCCCCTCTCCCTCTCGTAAGGTTGTTTCCCAGTTTTTTTGTTCTTTTTTTTTCGTTTTTTTTTTGTTTTGTGTTTTGTTTTTAATTTTTCTTTTTATTTTCTTTTTTCTGTTTATTTTTTGTTTTTTATTTTTTTCGGTTTTTTTTATTTTTTCTGTTTTTTATCTGTTTTTCAGTTTTTTTTCTGTTTATATTTTTTATTTTCAGTTTTTTTCTTTTTTTCTGTTTTTATTTTTTATTTTCATTTTTTTTTCTTTTTTTTTCAGTTTTTTTGTTAATTTTTTTTTTGATTATTTGTTTGTGTTTGTAGGAAAGGACCGATCTGGGGAAGAATGCGAGGTTTGTCGTCACTAAAGATTTAGTCGTCGCCGCTAAAGGTTAGTCGTCGCGCTAATTATTTTTTATTAAAATTTTTATGCTTTAATTAGGTTTGTGTATATATATATATTTGTGTAAGTAGGTATATATGTACGTATACATGTGTGTATTTTGGTATGTATTCTGTTTTTTATATTTTTTCTGTTTTTTTTATTTTTTCTGTCTTTTTTTATTTTTTTCTGATTTTTTTTATTTTTTCTGATTTTTATATATTTTTCTGTTTTTTTTTATAATTTTTATGTATGTATGTATGTTTTTTTATTTTTCTGTATTTTGGTATGTATGTTTTTTATGCTTGTATGTATGTTTTTTTTATCTTTTTTTTATTTTTTATTTTTTCTGATTTTTTTTCTGTTTTTTATATATTTTTCTGATTTTTTTATTTTTTCTGTTTTTTTATATACCCATTTGGTATAAATATGTTTAGTAAATAGGATATTTGACCCATTTGGTATATATTTGTAGTTTAAATGTTGATAGTTGACCCATTTGGTATAATTATGTTTAGTAAATAGGATATTTGACTCATTTGGTATATATTTGTAGTTTAAATGTTGATAGTTGACCCATTTGGTATAAATATGTTTAGTAAATAGGATATTTGACCCATTTGGTATATATTTGTAGTTATTTGTTACTAGTTGACCCATTTGGTATAAATATGTTTAGTAAATAGGATATTTGACCCATTTGGTATATTTGTAATTTAAATGTTGATAGTTGACCAATTTGGTATATATTTGTAGTTTAAATGTTGATAGTTGACCCATTTGGTATATTTGTAGTTATTTGTTGATAGTTGACCCATTTGGTATAAATATGTTTAGTAAATAGGATATTTGACACATTTGGTATATATTTGTAGTTATTTATTAATAGTTGACCCATTTGATATAAATATGTTTTGTGGGAGCAACTTAATGATATCATAGCGACTCCTCATTTCCAAACGCAATTGCTCGAAATGGCTAATCAATTGGTCCACCAAAGGTTTGAAAATCAAGGCGGAAGTGGTAATAGTGACGATCACGATCACGACGATGAAGACGAAGACTTTTAGGCAGTTTTGGTATGTTTATTTAGTTTTGATGGTGTATGCTTGAATCAAATTAGGTTGGTATGTTAGTTTAGTTTGTTTGATATGTTTTGATGAATGTTGGTTAAACTTGGTATGTTTATTTATATATATATGTAAATGTTGTTTAATTATTTTTGTTATTATCTAGTTGGGTATCCGTGTGCGGAGTAAACGAACAGCAAAAGGTCGCCGCTAAAAGTCTTTCCCAGATTACACAGGAATCTGCCACGTGGCAAAAAAAATAAAGATAAAAGATAATGCCACGTGGATAAATAGCTTTAGCGGGGACACCTTTAGCGGCAACAGGAACAATAGCGACAGACAAAAGGTGGCAAGACCATTAGCGGCGACCGTCGCTGCTAAAAGTCTTGCTGCCGCTAATAGTTTACCTTTAGCGGCGACGGGCGTCGCCGCCAAAGGTCCTCTTCCTTGTAGTGTATCATCTACATATACCAGAAGAATAACAATAACAGAATCAGAATGTTTAAAAAACATTGAATGATCACACTTACTTCTTTGAAACCCAAACTCAAGTAAAGCATTAACTAACTTTCCATTCCACAGTCTAAGGGCTTGTTTCAGCCCATATAGTGACTTTTTTAATCTACATACCTTGTTTTCTTCTTTGTTACAGTAACCCTCAGGAAGTTTCATATATACTTCCTTATTTAAATCCCCATACGAGAAGGCATTGTTTATATCCAATTGGTATAACTCCCAATTGTTATAAACTGCCAAAGAAATGACACACCTAATAGTAACAATTTTGACCAAAGGAGTAAAAGTCTCCTCAAAGTCAATACCCTCTTTTTGGCTATACCCTTTAGCAACTAATTTAGCCTTATAACGTTCTACTTCACCATTAGCTTTATACTTGATCTTAAATATCCATTTACAACCTACAATGTTTTTATTTTTAGGTGTATCCACAATAGACCAAGTATCATTGATATACGTTAAATTACACATATAAAAGTCCCCATTTAATTCTCATTTTGATACGTTTTTGACCTTATACACAGGTATTGGTACTTATTTGGGTATCTTTACGGTTTCAGGTGTTAAACGATGTCCCGGAAGCATAACAGAAGGAAAAACGAAGTTTTCGGCGCAATCAGTCGGCATTTTTTGGGAGACTCATCGGATCTCCTTTTTGTGATTTCAACCATGTTTCTCTTGACAAGCTCTTCCAGATATCCCTCCACTATGTCTTCTGGAACAATCCCTCTCGATGGCTTCACAAAGCCCTCAGCAAGCCACATCCGAAACAACCTTCTAACCGGTATTTCAAATCCTTTTCGAAAGAGTGTCAAATAAAGAAGGCAGGGCTTCAAATACATAGGAACATCATTGTAACAGAATACTAAAATATCAAATGATGGGGATTTAGTAGCAAAATCGGGTTGCTCAAAAACGCGTGACCATTCTTCGTAGTTCTGCTCCCTTGTAGATAGCAAACCAGCAAGTAATTCAATTCTCAGGAGCGTTCCTTTGCAGCTTTCTGCTATTTTGTTTTTCAAATCCTCCATCTTATCGTGGGTGAATGGGCTTCCTTTCTTACCCCATGTCTTACTAATGAAAAACTTTAAGCCGCCCTCCTTGTCTAGACGCTTGAAGTGATAACGGTTTGATGCCTCTGCATATGAAGCAACTTTTTTCATTGGGGGTAGTGATCACCACCCTACTTCCATTGCTGTTATCTGGTAAGTCACCTCTTAGGTCATCCAAGAGGTTGCGATTTTTGATATCATTGATGACTATGAGGTACTTCTTATTCTCCAAGAACCCTTGAAGCTTCTTTCCCAGGACATCATCTCTGAGTTTCTCAACACCTTTCAAGCCGTCAACTAATTGTTGCAGTATAGCCATCGTAAGATCTCTAACTAACCATTCTGGCTTCACGGTTACCAGCACACTGCATGAAAACTTCTTATTGGCCTTTACCATGTTGTAGATTGTCTTCACATGTGCCGTTTTCCCAATGCCAACATCTCCAAAGATTGAGATGATTTGTAGTGGTTTTTTATTGCTGGTCAACTGCTTCTGCAACTCCTCCACATCTTTCTTAAAAATGGTTTTTTCTCTCTTTGGTGCATAAAAAGCATTACTCTCTTTCCATGGTTGTTCATGCCGACTCATTGAATGAGCACCATGTTGTTGGCCCAGAGACGACGAGGGGTTTCCATCTCTCTCCCCCCCCCCCCTCTCTCCCTCCCTCCCTCCCTCCCTCCCTCTCTCTCTCTCCCTCCCTCTCTCTCTCTCTCTCTCTCTCTCTCCCTCCCTCTCTCTCTCTCTCCCTCCCTCTCCCCCCCTTAAGAGTAAAAAAGAAGTTAGATGAATGCAAATGAGAAAACAAGTAAAGAACTCTTTTAAAGTTAATTGAGTGGCCAACACCCACTTGTGAACTACCTGGCAGTTCATACCAATTTTTCCAAGGTCAAGTATTAATGGCTGAGTAGCATATATTTAAACAAAAATGTACATAATATTAAATATTAAACATTCAGCTCAGTTTAGGTACCAACAACCTGCCCGCTGACTAATACATGATATATTATCATTGACTTGGGTCTTTAATTAATCATCAATTATAAATTGTCAACACATAACCAAGCCTATTAAAAATAGTCTTTTTGCATAGAAAGGACATATATAATTGTTTGAAACATTCAATAATATACCAAGTTTCTCTCAAAACTAATCTTTTATCTGTTACACTTTTGCTCTGGTCATATTTAGACAATCTAGTGTTTCTAGATTTAAGTATTCACATAAACAACAATAAGATCCAAAAAGGGAAAAATGTGGAATGATAATAAATATGCAGGGGAATAATGGTCAGCGTTAGTGTTTTAACATGCATGCCTTTTTGTTTTAAGATTAACGAATAAGAAACTATTACTAAGTAAAAAAAATATAAGGGCACAGGGCACTAGTGTAATTTTCAAAAATATTTATGCAATTAATCAAAAATAAAATTTGAATTCATTTAATACGAAAATAAATTGTTATAAGCCGATTCGAGATGGCTAATCTCCCAAGTGACCCGTTAAGCGGGTTAGACTCCAAAGAACAAGATAGAGAAACTAGACTATACTTTTATCAATTTTCTTCTTACTTTCATTCAACTCAAAGGGTTCTTAAATACACAAAATGGTAACTGAATGTAAAGGAAACATGCATGAAAACATGGACCACCAATACATAAAATAAATAAACGTGGGTTGCATGACCAAAGTAACTGCTTGTGGAGTGGAGACGTGGAACCGTATCATAAATCCTGTTGATTAATTATGATGTAGGAAGATAAAGGGAAATCATGCAAGGCCATGAAATTATGACACCTTTATCTGGAGCCTCAGAGCCTAAATGGAACTTTATAATTTAAGCGTTTTCATTTGTTCTTTGGGATCATGATCCTTAACTAATGTTAGAAAACTAACTGTAAATATCATAAGTTAAGTTCCAACTTATGAGAACCTCTTATTGTTCATCGTTGACAAGTTTCTACCGAAGTACCAATTATTAGCGGATATAATTTCAGTAACTAAATTTGTATTTATTATGCTCAATCTTCTCCATAAAATAAGGAGAGATTGTTTCCATATCTTGTATGTATTCCTTGTATTTATACCGAGTTATGATTGGAATGAAATCACACAATTCATAACAAATTACATGGTATCAGAGCCACTGCTCTGAACCCTAACCGCAGCTTTTCTTTTTTCAGCAGGATTTCGATCCTGTTCAAGGGTTTCGACCCCTGTTTTTGTTTTGCCGGCCACACCTCTTTCACCACTCTTTCCCTTTCCCAACTCTATGGGTGATAAAGCTGACCCACAGGCTTCGGCCAACCCCAAACCATCCAACACTCTCCATCCTGTCTACACCGTCACTGACATCACCAAGAAGGTCCGGATTTTGGATGGCTCCAAGGTGACATACTCCGCGTGGGTGAAACTTTTCCAGCTTCACGCACGGGGATATCAAGTCTTGGACCATATCACATCCGAACCTCCTTCCAGAGACGACCCGTCATACGAACAATGGAAAAACATTGATGCTATTGTTCTGCAGTGGATATACTCCACTCTGTCTGACAACTACCTCAAACAAGTTCTTGACATCCTGAACCCTGACAACGATGCTACTGCCCTTCAAGCCTGGACTCGTGTTCGTGAAATCTTTCACACCAACAGGGGTCCTCGCTGTGCTGCCTTACAATCCAGGTTTACAAATCTGAAACTCAGTGCCTCTCCCTCGCTGGACGCTTACTGTCAGTCCCTTCGAGACATCGCTGATCAGTTGGAGGACCTTGGTACTCCGGTGAATGAACAAGCTTTAGTCCTTCAACTTGTCCGGGGGTTACCACGAGAATACGACACCATTGCTGCTATGATTCATAGGGAACTACCCCCCTGGAACGAGGCTTGTGAAATGCTCCGGGGAGATCAGGAACGCCAAACGGCTCAAGACCCGGTGACTACCCCTTCTGAAGCCCTGGCCGCTGTCAACACCACTCGCCGTGATGCTCAGACACCAACTCAGAACTCCTCTCGTCGGCCTGATTCTCAGCCGACCAGGTATTCCTCTCAGGCCTCTCGATTTGTTCAGAATAATAACACTAATCGGCGCTCAGGGTTTACTCGCCGGGATGGGTCACAACAGAACACAGGGCCCAACTCATTTGATACCCAATCCCACTCTAACAGACCCTTTAGATCACCCAACAACCGAACCCCCAATCGCTCACAGCCCAATAACAATTACTGGCCCAACTACCCACCTCAGCCCAATAATTTCTGGCCCAACTACTGGCCCGTACCACCTCCCCCTTGCCCGTACCCTACTCTGCCAGGTTGGGCTTCTCCTTGGCCCACTAACCAACCGCCAAACCAGCAGCCCAGCTCCTCCTCCACTTCGGCCCAAGCCCACATCACGGATGTAAACCCCCTTGAGCCCACTGAACTAGCCGAAGCTTTTCAAGCCATGGCAGTAGAAGACGAGACCCCACAATGGTTCATGGATACCGGTGCTACTAATCATCTCACCTCGGACTCAGGTATGATTTCTCACTCGTGTGATAATTCTATTAAACATGTATTGGTTGGTAATGGACATCGTTTACCAGTTGCTGGATCAGGTCATACAAACCTACCCTCAACTTCTAAACCACTCCAACTTAAAAACATTTTACATACCCCCAACATTATTAAAAACCTTATATCTGTCCGGAAATTCACCCGTGATAACTGGGTTTCCGTTGATTTTGATCCTTTTGGTTTTTCTGTGAAGGATTACCCGAGTGGGACGATTTTGAGTCGGCATGATAGCACCAGTCACCTCTACCCGCTCACTGCTACCACCCCTTTTGATGCTTCTGCTTTTGTTTCCACAAGTCTACAAGGCTCGTGGCATAATCGTCTAGGACACCCTGGCATGCATGTTCTAGATATTTTGAACTCTAATAATTTTATTTCTTGTAATAAGCATGCACGTACTTCTTTTTGTGACTCGTGTCAAATCGCGAAGCACAAACATTTGCCTTTTCAATTATCTAATTCGTCTACTGTTTGCCCATTTGATATTGTGCATTGTGATTTGTGGACGTCTCCCGTCCCTAGCAAACAGGGTTATAAATATTATTTGGTAATTATTGACGATTTCACCCACTTTACTTGGGTGTTTCCCTTAAAGTTTAAATCTGAAACCTACACCAAATTTACCCAATTTTATAAATATATATCTACTCAATTTCACCGCAACATAAAATCTTTTCAATGTGACATGGGTGGCGAATTTGACAATGCCCAGTTTAAACAATTTGCCGCCACTCATGGGTTACAATTTCGCTTCTCCTGTCCCCACACCTCCCAACAAAATGGGAAAGCCGAACGCATGATTCGTCGTCTTAACGAAATCATGCTTTCCCTTCTCACCCATGCTTCTCTCCCACCAAACCTATGGGTCGAAGCTCTTCACACGTCCGTTTACCTCCACAACATTCTCCCATCCAAAACCATTGGTTTTCGAACCCCCACCGCTGCCTTATACCTCAAAAACCCAGATTACACACCCCTCCGTGTCTTCGGATGTGCATGCTATCCCAACCAGTCTGACACCCGTCCTCATAAACTTGCCCCACGGTCTACCCCTTGTGTCTTCCTTGGCTATCCTGCCGACCATCGAGGCTATCGATGCCTTGATCGTACCACCGGGAAAATCATTCTATCCCGCCATGTTACCTTTAATGAACTTGAATTCCCATTTTCAAAATCATACCAACCCACTCCTACCTCCTACACCTTCCTCGAGACCGACCCCTCCCCTCTAATCTTCACCCAACCCTCACCCTCAACCACCATCCCCGTTTCCCCATCACCTGCCACCCCCACACCTCCCCCTTCACCACCACCGCATGCTTCCGCTCACTCACCTCCATCCCCTCCTCAACCTACACCGAGTGACCACCCTCATCCCATCAACCCACCCATTACCTATTCCCGACGACACACTCGTCCTCCCTCGGCCCCACCATCTAACCCCATTCCCTCACCTTCTATCCCACCTATTCCCACTGAACCCCAGCCTCGTCATCACATGACAACTCGTTCTCGTGATGGCACCTCCAAACCAAAAGTACCCTTTAACTTAAACACCGAAACAGTCTCCCCTATCCCGAAATCCCACCTTGATGCCCAATCTGATCCCAACTGGTATGATGCTATGCAAACTGAATACAATGCGTTAATGAATAATCACACATGGGAACTCGTTCCTAGGCCACCCGAGGCACATGTCATTCGATGTATGTGGCTCTTTCGCCACAAATTCCATGCTAATGGGACTCTTGAAAGATACAAGGCTCGGCTAGTAGTAAATGGCAAGTCACAGCAGGTTGGTGTTGATTGTGAAGAAACATTCAGCCCCGTGGTTAAACCAACCACCATTCGCACAGTACTTAGTCTCGCGTTATCTAAATCATGGCCGATACATCAGCTTGATGTCAAAAACGCCTTTTTACACGGAGACCTCAATGAGACTGTGTATATGTTTCAGCCACCAGGTTTTGTGGATAGTCGCAATCCTAAGTTTGTTTGCCGGTTAAAGCGGGCACTTTATGGGCTCAAACAGGCACCTCGTGCCTGGTACCAGCGGTTCGCCTCTTATATTATTCGGTGTGGATTTAAAACATCCACCTCGGATAGTTCTTTATTTGTTTACAAGCGCGGGGGCGATATGGCTTATCTTTTGTTATATGTTGATGACATCATACTCACTGCCTCTAATGATAATCTGTTACGGTATTTTATTGATGCTATGTCCAGAGAGTTTGCTATGACTGATCTTGGCAGGTTACACCACTTCTTGGGCATCGAAGTCAAACATACATCGGGCGGACTGTTCTTGTCTCAACGAGCCTATATTCAGGATATCCTTGCTCGTGCCAAAATGGAGAACTGCAAACCGTGTCACACTCCTGCAGACACCTTGTCCAAACTCAGCGCCGAGTCCGGGGAACTGCTCTCTGACGGAACTCTATATAGGAGTCTTGCCGGGGCACTTCAGTACTTAACATTTACCAGACCCGACATTTCCTATGCGGTTCAGCAAGTGTGCCTCTTCATGCATGCCCCCCGAGTGCCTCATTTCAACTATCTCAAGCGGATTTTACGGTATCTTCGTGGCACTACAGATCATGGCTTACACTTGACCCCCTCTAGTTCGGTTCAATTAACAGCTTATTCTGACGCTGACTGGGGGGGGTGTCCAGATTCTCGCCGCTCCACATCAGGCTACTGTGTTTTCCTCGGAAATAATTTAATCTCCTGGTCTTCTAAGCGGCAACCGACCATATCTCGCTCCAGTGCTGAAGCTGAGTATCGAGGCGTCGCTAACACCGCTGCTGAGCTCTCTTGGATCCGCAACTTATTGCTTGAACTTCATGTTCCAGTTCGACAAGCATCCATCATCTACTGTGACAACATTTCGGCAATGTATCTCTCCCAAAATCCGGTTCAACATCAAAGAACTAAGCACGTGGAGATCGATATCCATTTTGTTCGAGAAAAAGTTAAGCTTGGTGCTATTCGGGTTCTTCATGTTCCAACCGAATTTCAGTATGCAGACATATTCACTAAAGGATTACCACGCCTACTGTTTGATCGTTTTAAGACCAGTCTGTGCATTCGGCCGGCTACTGCTTCGACTGCGGGGGCGTATTAGCGGATATAATTTCAGTAACTAAATTTGTATTTATTATGCTCAATCTTCTCCATAAAATAAGGAGAGATTGTTTCCATATCTTGTATGTATTCCTTGTATTTATACCGAGTTATGATTGGAATGAAATCACACAATTCATAACAAATTACACCAATATGGGTATATGTTAATCATGATGTTGGTTTCTACTGATGAAGAATTTGTGCTGATATACGATGAAGATAAAACAAAGGTTTGTAGAAGATTAGATGGATTATTTGTATTTGTGGGATTATTTCTTAGGCTTCAACTATAATCTAGTATAACAATAAACCCTAACCACGAGATGTGAGAATTAGTGTTGCAATTATATTGTTCAAGTTTATCAAATTATTGTTTGTGTTGATGATAACCCATGATGAATAGTCACAACCCTTGATTGAATTGGTGTGCCCCTTGGTTGATTGTGTGGTGAATTGGTGCGTCCCCTTGAAGCGTTGTAACCCTAATAATTTTGGTGCCATATGTTGATCGACATGTCCCTGGTGTCGATTCCTTTGTGGTGTCTTATCAGAATTGTATCTTTGACTTATCTCGTCCTAGCTCCCTTCGCACTCTTCGTAGATGTTCTAGTTGGTCACCTCTTCCACGGTCAGCATCATTGCCACATCCACGGCCCTGACCACGTTGATTTGAGAACCCACATTCTCAAGTCCTCCTCTAATCCGCTTGATCATAAGGCTTGTTTTAGAATTTGTTCGGCTAAAAAAGAGTTTACCTTGTTTGTCGTTCTTTTTTTCTCTTCCTCGTGGACATTCCTTAAATGCCTTAAAGTCTTCCAATAATGTCCTCAAATCCCATACTATTGAGATCAACACTCTGTTTGGAGTAGGTTACCAGTAGCTTCTTCGCCAAGGCTTCTTCCTCGAATACATGACCGAGACTCGTTGCTTTCAAACCATACGAGTTATTTTCCTAGCAACGAGTCAACAGTCTCATCATGAGTTTCCGAATTCACTTTTTAATGTTAGCAGTCAAGCCTTCTGGACTAGCTCGGCCCCAACATACCGTGTCTTTGAACACGCCCTTATTCCTCGAGCACTCTTGAATTGTGCAATCTGAAGAAAAATATCTTCGGAATCAACTAGAAACAAGAACGAACTTGCTGTATTATTTCTTTGCATCGATAGCTGCATTTGCATCGATAGCTGCATTTGCATCTTGTTGAACGACTTCCCACAACCCTTGATCATCCAAAATCTCCTCCACCACAAGCGGCCAACTTGTACAGTTTGTCCCTGTCAGCTTCGGAACATGTTGAGAAACCGTATCAATTACTTCAGCCTGGACGATTGCACCTAAGCCACCATCATGACCCCTTATTATACAGAGATAACTGTGGAGAAATCCCCCCAAAACCCATGATCCTAAAGATTCAAAGCCTGCAAGTAAATGACCTCAAGAAAGAACAATCTCCTGATATTAAACGGCTGATTTATTCAAGTAACGGTAATATATGACATAGGTTGATTACATCATTGAACCACAGTAAGACTTTTTGCAATTCATCCTAGGTGTAGTGGTATGGTGCCCCCCTTACAAATGTGGGGTTGTTGGTTTAAATCCTTGCAAGTGCAAGGTAAAGGTGAAATTAAGGATGTTAAAAAGTTTGCTAAGTAGCTTATATTGCTACAAGCTATATCCACTATACTTGCTAGGCAATTCATTGTTACACATAAAGTTACATTGAAAAAGAAAATTAGGGACTGAAATGACAAGTAATGATAATAACAGGAAGCATATATATTACTACAAGTTATATCCATTATACTTGCTAGGTAACAGCCAGCTTAACTCTCCCATGACCTTCATTTATCTTAAAGTGTTCACTGATGCCAAGATGTGCCATTAAAAGCCAGACATGAGTAAGAAGCTCTCCACCCTTTTCAAGTTGTTGAGCATGGTCAAACCCTCTGCATTGACTTGCTGCATAATTAACCAAGCATCTCTACCCACACATCACCCACCATCTTCCACATCTTTCTAGGGTCGCCCATCTCGTTCAATGAAGCTGCAAGTTTACAGGCTTCAAACAGTACCGACTTACTCCTATCCCCCTTCACTTTTGATGGAAAGACTTTGGTGTTAACATGTCCTAGCATTTCATAGGCCTCAAGTTTATTAGTAATGCTTCTCTCTTTGAAAAAAACCGAGGCCTCAGCACATGTGTCTCTGAATCTAATTACTCCGATCCCTATGGGCAACATAAAAGGGCACATGACCAAGATATATAACATGTAGTCTGCTAGTTGCTTGCTGTAATTCATGTGATCATCCCAATCTTGTTTGCTACCGTTTGAGTCCGGTCTTTTAATTAGTACTCTTATCTAAGTTATAGAAGAGGTCAGTGGCAATATGCCAAATGAGGATACTATGGTCGAAGTCTACATCAACTGTCCATTTAAACTTTCCATAACTTTGTCTTTTCAGGGAAACAGCTCCGCGACATGTGAACAAGTCCCGAGGATCCAATTCTGTGTTAGTAGATTTTTCCCTGAAGTGCGTAAAAATAAAAGACTTCAGCTCAAGCGAGACCTCTAAATGTTTCAAATGTTTATAACTCCCCATTTTTTCCCATAAGTTCCTAAGCCTATTATGCATTGGGATGAACCTCCATATTTCTTGAAAATCTGAGGATTTCTGGTTGAGGCAAAAATCCAGCAAACTGTACTGATACATAGAGTTCGACCATCTTTTGCCTTTCTGTACTGAATGGAGTGACGAGACTAGGCGGCCGCCAAATAATGGAATCTTGGAAGAAATACGGCTGAACCATAAATATGCCCAGTCAGATAAAAGCAAAGATCTGACTGCATATGCTTCAAGCAACAAAGCACCTATCAGCAATATGTAGGTAATTACAACATCAACGAGATGATGCGTATAAGAATTTCACACGTATGGATGCAACGAAAGTCAACAACACGGTAAGTGTGATGCAGGAAGTCATAAGACGAAAAAATAAACCAAAGGACTGAAGGAGTATATATGATGGGTGCTTTGGTGTAGAAGACATCATAGGCAAACCCAAGTTCAGCCTCAATCACCTCAAAGGCTGTGTCGTATTCTTGTTTCTCGAAGAAAGCTTGGCTCTCATCTCGCGGGTGGAACCCAAGAATGAGATCCACAAAGAGCCGCTTGAACTTTAGAGTTTCAAAGAAGTAATCTGCTATGTGAAGACTTCCTCTTGCACGAGGATAAGGACTAAATGGAGTGCGTGTGGTGTTTTCAGGATCATATCCTGGTGAGTGTCCCTCTTCCACTTGAGCAGCATTGACATAGTAACCTTCTGCTTCTTTTAAGCAAAATTCCTCCATAAAATTGGCATAACTAGGGCCTGGATCCTTATCCGTGAGAACTGAATCACGAAACTGGTCCCGGTTAGCAGACATGAGGACAAATGTTCTCTCACCATACTTGACAATGCCACATAGAAAGATGGGGATGGTGAGGAAGGATATAAGGGTGCTCTCCCATGCTAGAAGAGTGATGTAAATAGTTGCAGCCGTTTGGACAACAAGCCCAAGCAAGTGCCTTAACCATAATTCATTATCAGCTAATGCATAAGCCGTAATGGTGTCAGGCCCACCAAGGTGAAGCAACAGAAAGGGTGCCCAGAAAGCCATCAGCTTTAGATCTCCGTAATCTTCGTCGCTGTTGCCCAAGATGCCAAAATTACCTAGCCTGTCAACAAGTAGGCCAAGTGCAACAGTGGCCACCCAGTCTGCCATCATATATGCAGACCATATAAAAATTCTGATCCTTCTCTTGGCAATATACTTCCTCCGGTTTCCGCTAAAGATTAACGAAATTTGCACTAAAAGGCTGACAAGTACCAGTCCTCTTAGCTGCCATTTGTTCCATTCTTTCCTCAAATGATCTGGGAAAACCTCAACCATTCTCCTTGTTTGGTCAACAGGTATTAAGCTGTTTAACAATAAGCAAATGACTTGGATTTGCTTTGTTGATAACTTCTGTCAGCTCTGCCTTCCTTAAACTTCTTAAATCAGCAATTTTTCAATATTTTTTTATAAACTAATCCCTTTCTATTCATAAACATGTGAAATAATTTTAATATATGACCCGTTTGGAACCATTTTATTTCAACTTAAAATAATGTGAAACTAAATACTAACAATTATTCAATTAAAGACACGTATATTATATCTGTAGTCAAAGAAAATAGTACTACAAACACTTATCTTTGAAATAACTTATAACAATGTGAAAATATATAATATTTAAGACAGTTGTTTGCTTTTGTGTCCACTGCCTATTGTAACGAAATTTTACGGTTTAAAGACTATTTGTTTTTTTAGAGTAGTGTTTCAGCGGTAAATTCTATGTTGCAAAGCGACCACTGCCCAGGATCGAATCTCATAGCACCACACGGGTTTCTCCTTTCAAACCCAAGCAGTTATTCTTTTTTAGTGGAGCGTGAGATTCAAACCTGAGACCAAACCCGGGCAGGAACCCTCCAAGGAGGTAAACATTCTCACCTCAAACTAGCTAGGCTGGAGATCATTGGCTTAAAGACTATTTGTTGGTAAGTAAATCCAACAAGTGAGACCCCGGGTTTCTAGCTTTTCATGCATAACTAGTGATATATCAAAACGGCGCGTTGCGCCTGGGGATTTCTAGCACTACATGGGGGACCAAAGGTGAGAATTTGGTCGATATCAATTCTTTTAAGTAGGTTGTTGTGATGCAAGTTCAATAACAAAATGTTTGATGTAGATTACAATAATGCTATGGAAATATTCTTTACAGTTTACATATGTTGAGTAGAGCCGCTTACTACTTGGTTTGACGTCTTTTGGTAGGGCGTTTTACAAAACTTTTGGCCTGCACGCTGTATCACATCAATCTGCTCAAATGAAAAAAGATAGAGAACAACTTGCTTAAATAAATATTTGACAAACTAACACATTAACCATGTATCACATCAATCTGCAATAGTTCTTCTCGGTTGCACTTTCTTTTGCCTTCATATATGATTTTCTCTTAGGGTGGAATGAACATGTCATCATGAGAATCAAAATTGTTACCATAAACTGATAAAAGGTAATTTTTTTAGAAGAGGAATACCGCCCCATAGAAATATTAGAAATAAAAACAAAAGGTATATGGTATTCATAATCATTTTTCTTTAGAGCACCTTTCAAGTAAATAACTTTGCAATAAGACAAAAGCATTGCATAACAATAATCCTAAAGTAACACTACAACAAAAGCATATCTATAACAATTAAATTAACAGAAAAGTTTAAAATATGTGATAACAATGTTTTGACTATTGATAACCTAAAAAAGACTAACAGGATGTATTTTCACTTAAAAGAACAGAAAAGTTCGTATCACCTCGGAGTCATTAGGGTTCCATAAACAGCTCTAGAGCTAACTTTAATCCAGTAAACCAAGGATGACCTAATGCAGATAAAAATGAAGTCTAATAACAAAATCAGTATCTACCAATTCAAGAAACCTAAAATTGAAACAACATAAACTAATTGGATGAACCTTGGCGCACACCAAAATGATCTTTTGCACCTTCTCTACATTCCTTTAGCCCAGCTGATAACTTTCAGTCATGTGTGAAAACTTCGACCCATTGCGCGTGTGAACTTAAATGGCATGGATCATACGGCAATATCAATTGAATCTGGAAAAAGATGAACAGGAAAGTAAGCAATCATGAGATTTGAGTTTTTTTTTTTAGAATTCAAACTGTGACAGGGAGACAAGAGAGTTCAATTAAGCTTTTTAATGTATTTTCATTTTTTATGGAATAAAGTTGTTACCCCCATGTTTTGATTTTCTTTTTTGTGAAAACATACTCTCGTTTTCAAACAGAAATATAAGTTAAGTTTAGTTGCAAATTTTCCAAAGAAACTATTCTAGCTTACATTCTCTCCATCTCAATTCTCAAAATATAATTCAATTCATCTGAGGACATATGCCTCTCTCCTCTACTTTCCACACAGACAAATACATAGACGTCACGTTGGGATGCTCATGAATTCAACATATCTTTTTTCCATTAAACTTTTAACCCAACATTACCTCTTTGCCCTACATAAATCCCTGAAAAATTAGGGCGATAGCCAAGACGTGAGTTTAATCTATCAAATTTAAAACGTAGATCAAGTACTTACTGGAGAATTTTGCTCTCCCGTTAAAGGAAGCAGAGAGGGAAGTAGCCATTTTGTTCCAGTTCTGGGATGTTTACTGCCGATTACCGTCACCGACTTTCGTTCTATGGGTGAAAGCACGCGCCTTAGGCCGGTCGCCGGAGACTAACTGGATCCAGATCTCTCTTCCTCTCTCTTACTGCTATCTCTCTCTCTCTCTCTGTCTATTTAACATGACTCTTTTGTTAAGTAGAGGTAGCTAAAATACGTGTTAAATCAACCAGATAAAGAAGGTGAAGTAGAATGGCAAGCTGGTGAATCACTTACCTGCCACTCTTTATTCCAGTTTGTTGGAAAAGAGCGCTGCAAAGCTCCCTAATAAACACCAACACAAACAGTACCATCACGGTCCCTACCGTCGGAGTGAAAGGAATGGTCGGAGCTTGGATGTGCTCTATCTCTTTCTCTTGTGTAAATCTGCCTCTCATCTTTGTATTTTTCCATCTTAAACCACCGCCTCATGACTTCACGTAGTTGTTCCTTTAGAGGACACGTCAAGACACAATTGTTTTCCTCTAGATGACATGTCAAGACACAAAGACTTGGTCCAATGATCTAGTGCCAGAAAGGGAAGCCGCCCACCTCCACGAATCCTAACCTGCCAAGCAGGTGATTCTACTTGCACAACATATATACAATTAATGAACCACAAAAACAATAAAATCATCAATTTCATGATTTCATACCTGCTGGAACGAAAGAACATCAGACCTAAACCAAGTCCCCTTGCCTTTATCAACGTTAATCGATTTCGAAACGTTAGGGATCACAAGTCCATCAGGAAGCACAATGTCCCTACCTTCATCCTCATCAATTTCAATCAATATATAATTCATATTTCCATCCTTACACTTTTCCATCTTGCTAATGCTCTCTGCAGATTATCTCAACTACTTGTACCTGCCTATAGCCCAAATGAGACACATGGTAAGAAGAACACCAAAAAGAGTAGCTATTACTTTGTCAAGTTTCTTCTCAAGTGTGCTCCTTTTTGAAGGGACATTCATGGCATTCATCATTATCTGTATTCCAATACGTATAACCGTAAAAAGAATTAACTTTTTGTACCATATTTAATGGTACAAAATACAAGAGTTGGAACCATTCAAATACCTTAGTCTCATGTCCAGTAAATACTACAGCCCCAACGATATACTCTGTATTACGGAGATTGCATCCCTGGAAAACATGTATATCAATAGGAGTGATCAATTACTTTATAGAACACTTTTTTTGTCTTTAAAAAAATACAAAAATGAAAAGCCAAAAAATTATTTGTTAAGCAACAATGAAAAAGGGAAGTATCTTATCTTACTCGCAACAGAATTTGATTTGGACCAAGGGGTAAAGTTTGGTTTTGGGTTAACAAATTCCCGGTGAAGGTATAAAGTGAATGATTTGGTTGTTCACACTGTATTTCTCCTACAAATGGAGCAAAAAATCAACTCACTAAAAAGTGTAAGTAAGAAAAAAATGTAAGTTGTAAACTTCAACTTATTTATTGTATTCTAGATACTAATTCATCAAGCTTTACTCTTTAACCTTTAAATTCTGACGCTCTCTCAGGAGTTATATAGTCCCACGTCTCTCCAAAGCTTTCCTGATTTTAAGATTTGTTTCACCATCCAGGTTTGTAGTCTGTAAACCATAAAGCAGATCATTGCAAATGCAAAAATTTGTGTGAATCTAATAACATATCAATTAGGATTTCTTTTTAACTTTCACAGGGTGCATTAGGCCAATGATATAACTTTTAAGTAGAAACCTGGAACTAAAAACAAACCTCAGTATAGCAAACACCATCAGGGTTTGTAGTTGCAAGGAATACAAGATCTGCTGGAAAGAACGCGTCTTGCTTCACCTACAACCGAATGAACACCAAGATTTGAATTGTCTTAGTGAAGTCAATAATACTATAGTAAGTGACATCATTTGACAATTTGTAAAAGGAGTATGATTTAATTCATGTTTGTTAGTAAATCATGAATTGCACCTTATCACTCTTCATGGGCATAGAATTTTTTCTATAATATGTTCAAAGACGAACATAAGGTCAGAGAATGCTGAACCATGAATGATTCAAACATAAAATGTAATGAAACAAATGTGACTTCCAAACCATTTATTAACCATAGAGGCATACAGTTCACTCTTGATGGTTTATGATAAGCATAAGAATGAAAAAAGAAAATAAAGAAGATTTACATGGTACATACTCTAATAATATCCCCAATCTGAACTAACTTCCAGGGTACAGATTCCCACCTTTGGTTTTGCAGCAAGTCAACAGGAGAATTATTTATTGTCATATCATTTTGAAGGCGTTTCTGTAAAAGTTACATGTTTGTGAGGTAGATGGAAGCATAAAAACTTTAAGTAAACAGTAATAACCAAAATAATTTGCAATAACTCCTGAAGTGAAAAAAAAACACATTTAATGGCAACAAAATTATAAAAATAAAATAATGCTCACCCAATCTTCAAATGCTTCCTTGACAAGAGAGACGAAAAGCACAATGCCAGCCATGACTAAACACACAACAGGTTATGTTCGGATCAAAATGGGGATTTCTTTTTTAGAAATTTGCTTAAAAAGTTACGCCGCCCCCATCAACCACCCTATTCCCATTCGTAATCACCACCACTACCGAACCCATCTCCAAATTGATCCCAAGTGACATAAGCAAAAATATGCACGAAAACTAAACCTTAACTTATGAATCTAAATAAAATCAGAAGATCAACACAAACCTGTAATTAACTGTAATCCGGAGGCAAACTGTCACCGAGAAGAGGCCCAAATCGCGCCAGAAGGAAGTGAAAGAAACTTTGTTTCAGTTTTCAATTTAGCAATTCGAAAATCCTAATTTGGTATGGAGATATTCAGAGAAGAGAGAGAGAGAGAGAGAAAGAAATCAATATTTTTTTAAGTTTTTTTGTTGTGAAATAAGCCACTGAACAACACGTTTGTGCCACGCGTTATAAAAGTAAGAAACCACGTGTACAGAAAGCCACGTGCAAAAAAAGGGACTCCATATACACTCCAGCTAGAGTCGAACCGGAAACATATTCGATAATAAGGAGCAATCAAACCACTACACCAACAAACCATATTGAAAATTAACTCAACACACATATATTTATAAACTAAAATAAAATAAAATATATTAAAAACACTGTTCAAATACATTGTGTTATTAATATAGTTTAATTTAATTAATGTGAAGACAGAGCGGTTGCATGCAAAATGGGAAGGGGAAGCCAATTCGAAGCAATATATTTGTGTCAAGGTGTTGGATGTGAACTTGCTCCTTTGGTGTAAATTGATGTCAGTTTCATTTTAACCGGATGGAGAAAGTATAGGGTACAAAGTTTTTTAACATAAGAAGTGTAAAAAGCCACTAGAACTTGCAACATGTCAATTTAACCTAACCATGATTAAACTATCACACACCCTCCCACTTTCACAATTATCACTGCAATTCCAATCACCACTGCACCTACCCACTTTCACAAACCCTAAATCCTATGATTAATCAAAAATACTGGAAGATCAAAATAATCAAACCATGATTGGAGGGTGGGGATATGGCTTCAATATCTACGATCATCAATGCCCTGTTATCTTCATCCCGTACCCGATAATTTAGTATTAGAAACCGAAACGAAACACACAGCCAAACAGGTTTCAACTAACCAAACAGATTTAGAGGGAAGGAAAAATGTGGTTGGATCAAGAAAAGCAAGTAACCCGGTGTTTATTGCAGATCAGTCAAGGTTTGAGGAGTTGACTTCTCCTAAGACCAACCCGTTGAAGTCGCCCACTTCTTCTAATCAAGATGATGAGCCCGGTTCAAGATGTGCGTTTAAATTTTGTGGCCATGAAATTGCGTGACAAGAAGCTTAAAGTTGAGACTCATAAATTAGATGAGAAAGAAAATGTAGTGAGAAAGAAAGTGATGATGATCGTGATGATAATGGTGATGATGATGGGTCTCTGTCTTTCTTTTTCAATCTGTTGTGTGTGTGAGATTAGAGATGTAGGGTGAGGTGATTGTGTAGGTGTTAATAAAGAGGAAGAACAAAGGAAGAACAAGTATGGATACAAAGATGCGTCCAAATCAATTAAAAGTACGTTCAAAAAAAATTAATGGTGCGTCCAAATTTTCAATGAGTGCTTCTAAACTTTTTTAATGAGTGCTTCCAAATTTTCAATGAGTGCTTCCAAACTTTTTAGTGAGTGCTTCCAAACTTTCTAATGAGCGCTTCTAAAATTTCAATGAATGCTTCCGAACTTTTGTAATGAGTGCTTCTAAATTTTCAATGAGTGCTTCCAAACTTTTTAATGAGTGCTTCTAAATTTTCTATGAGTGCTTCCAAACTTTTTAATGAGTGCTTTCAAATTTTCAATGAGTGTTTCCAAACTTTTTAATGCGTGCGTTTAAAATTTGTAAGTGCGTTTAAATTTTGTACAATGCGTGCATTTAAAATTTGTTAGTGCGTTTAAAAGTCTCTGTTTTCACCAACTTTATCTTCTTCCTCTGCAATTTTTTTAACCTAGTTTTTATGTTTAATCATACCTATTGAAACAAAATCATACTTAATTGTATGTTTTTTCGTATGATTAAATCGTTCCAGTGTAAATCTCTGTTTTTATAATTTTTTTCGTTTTCGTTCATTGTAATCGAATTTTTTTGTTATTTTGATTGTGTAATCATTCAGATTGGTTTAATCGATTTCAATCGTTGAAGAATGTTTTTTCGATTGATTTTTTGTTGTTACGATTTGAAAAAAGATAGACGGTTTTTCATAATTTACCTTTGGTTAGTTTAACCCAAGTATGATTAGGGTTTTAATCTACATCTAGCCATCTTGTTAATCTAATGACTAAGATTGCTTTTTACGCTTCTTACGTTAAGAAGCTTTGTATGTTAACCTCTCCAACCGGATGAACACCATTTGAATATTTTTAATATGTTAGGTAGCTTACAGATCTATATATACTACACAGGTATAATACCAAAAAAAATATAAATCCATCTTATTATATACGACTGTAAAATGTTACATGTGCCATTTTTGGAAGCCTTCGTTAAAATAAGGATTTGATTAAGTAAAACTGTAAAAGTTCTAAAATTATTGAAAACAAAAAATCTACCAGAGTTGTATTTTTTTTAAAATACCTTTTGTTACCGTTTAGAAACCGCCCAAAACAGGAATCTATAGATAGGGATGGTAACGTGTTGGTTATAAAATCCCATTTCATACACGTCTGATTACCCATCGGGTATTACCGTCCGGTATAAAGCATACTCACGGTTATCGGGCATACCCGTTGGGATTTGCATGTATATATTTTTTGAGTAAAGATCAAATAAAAAGTGTTTTTTTTTTAAGAATTGTGAGAATCAAAGGGGGTAAAAAAAATTATTTTTTTTTAGAATTTTTTTTCCCATGTGCTTAAACATACTTTGTAGATGAATAATACAAAAAAAAATTAAAAAAACAATTAGTGTAATTACGTCATTAAAGTAAATACATTAATTAGTTTACACTAGAGTAATTATATAATTACTCTATACGTAATTACTCTACATCAAAAAAAATTTTTGTTTTTTTTTAGTTTTCAATACTAAAATACATGTTTAACAATATGGAAAAAAATTTCGAAAAAATAAAATAAATAAATACCCTCCTTTGATTCTCACAGTTCTTACAAAAAAAAACACTATGTACAAGATCTTTACTCTATATTTTTTTACTTTCATTTATGGTTCTATGTTTTATAAATTTACAATATATTAAATTGTAATAAATATCATATATATCATCATCATCATAATAATAATCTTTGAAATGTTTAAAACGTAAATATATATTATAATATGTATCTCACAAAATATTTGTATAGTTCATAGCATATAAATATAAATAATGTCAATAAAATATAAATTTCAAAAGAAAAGTTTATTTTTCAAATAATGAATATAATATAACGAAACATTATTAAAAAATAGTTAAGAAAAAAATATATAAAACTTAAATATTTGCAGGTATATGTTTCGGGTAAACGGGTATTTAGTTTCGAGTAATCGGGTTGGGTATCACCTAATACCATACACGTCCCATACCTGCGAAATATTTATTTTTTCCAATCCCAAACCCGTCTCATACCCGTAGGGTATTGGGTATACCCGTCCCAAATGCTTTGAATTTCGGGTATACCTGTCCCAAATGCTTTGGATTTCGGGTATACCCGTCAGGCTCGAGTTTTGTTTTTTGCATCCCTATCTATAGAATATCTATATTTATTTCCACTTGTGAGTACGCAAAATGGAAGCGGTAGCGCCTTAAAAAAAAAAAAAAAAAACTAGTGCTTCATTTTCCTTGCCTCACGCTATATACATCAATATTAATTAAACTAGCTGATTATCTCGGGAGGGTCCCGTGGTTGAAAAATATAATCATTCTAATAATACTAATACTAATAGTAATAATTATTACTCTTGTAATTAAATAAATAAAAAAATAACCTTGCTATAAGGTGACACCATGTGTTGCAGTGTTACACGATTCTTTCTCCTAGCTTCTCTTGATGAAATATACCTATCCATCTTTAGAAGAGTAAAATTCCAATGATAGCATGACGATTGGGCTGAATTTCAACATCATAGATAAGAAGCTGGTTTAAAAGAAAAAACATGATTAATGAATAACCTGAACACTTTGTGTTTTTTTTTCCTGTATGAACGAAACCCCACAAAAAATAGTCTTTTTTTCTCCGTTTTTATATAGCACTATGGTACCCGTTGGAAAGGTAATAAAACGCTCGTTAATTTGGTGTAATTTTTTTTCTTAAAAAATCTCGTATATAAAAGATATTAACGTTTAAAAATTATGGGAGGAAATATGAGAGAGAGAAATTTAAATTTGTTTTTAAATTCTTTTTTCCTAAAATAACTCAATCTCTTTTTATCTTTTTCTTTTTTTTATTAAAAAAATTGAAATAATTCAAAATCACTAAAATCTTTCAATTGTGATGGCACGTGGCAGTTTCATGGAGAGGTTGAAGCCACGCCACGTCAGCAACGTTCAATTCTTTTATATATATTAATAATAGATAATAGATTAAATCAAACAAATCTTTGCAAAGAAAACATGTAAAAAAATAAAAGAAATAATTGTTTGTTAAAATAGCCGGATAGTTTGATGATAATGTGTTGGATATTTTAGTGTAATTAGATTGACTAGTTGATCAATATCTTCATAATAAGACATCATATAGGTATGGTGGTGCGGAGTGCATGCCTATTTGAATTTATTATGAACTTAGGGGCGAAGTCCCTAAGGAATGGGGGTCCGGGGGCAGCGCCCCTGGGAGCAGGGTCCAAGAGGCGGCAGCCCCTGGCTGGGGTCGAGCTGCCAAGTCAGCTTGGAAAAATTTTATTTCCATTAAAATTGCTATGGTAAAAATGTCTCAAAAAAATAATTTTTGAAAATAGAGGGACTAATTTTGGCAATTTGAAAACCTTGTGATAACTGCCTATTAGGCAGTTAATAACCCTGTTATTCATTACGAATTAATACGATTGATCAAAAAAATTCTCTGGTTCTTCTCTCAAAGATCACATACTGAAAATTCTCAATCTCTGATTGTATCCGATTGAATATTCGATTGAACCGTCGAATTGATTCAATCTGAAAGTGATTACGTGCCTTCAGAGATTTCAGATCCGGTTGTTCATTTATTTACTGTATATCCCCAACATAATGTTGGATGGTAGTATTCAAGGATTATAGAGAGACTTTGGCTAACTTCTAGCTCGTTTACTTTCTAAATCTGTAGTTATAGGTGGGAATCTTGACTATAATGAAATCCACATGTTAATTTATCAATGTCTTGTGTTGTGTTGGCAGAGATCGAGGATGGTTCCATACTTGGGCAGGTAAACCAAATATTGTGACTAACTCTAGATTATATCTCAAAATCTTCGTGGGATTGAAAAATTTAATATAAAGTGAGAAAATGTGTGTTATGATATAACATAGAAATTACTGTACTAAAATATGAAAAAAACAATAATTTTAATCATGTGAATAAGAATGAAAATATACGTTTGGATGAGAAGCAGAGAGGCAGAAGCAACCATTGCATAACGTGATTGAGGCGGTGGTTTGACGGGCTAAGGTTAGTGATATTTGGCTCATGCATGTCCTATATAAAGAGAGTCACCCTTTCTTTATAGGGACATGTCATGTTACACTAATGTGCCTCCCTTCGTACGACCCTCTTGTTCCTTTCTTGTAGGTTTGTTCGAGTAATGAGTGTGTGTAAAGGATTCTACATGCAGCAACCACGATATCGTCACCATAATCACCTAATGACGAGGTAATTATAACTCGTTGTTTCTTCATTGGTGTCATCTAATGGACTTGAGCCCACGATTGTGAGGATTATTTTGTCTTGACAATTTTAAAGATCGATTGTTTGATTAGAGATTTTCCTGTAAAGGTTTCTTGACAGTTTGTTATCAATAAAGTTTAGTATTATTCTTTCATGGTTGATATCATATTTTGTGACAATATGATTTATAAAAATGAACTAACAGATGAGTTGATGGAAAAGTCTAATAATATATGACCGATCCGATTTTCAAAACATCATGTATATTTTGTAAATCTCTAGTTACATGATTGGGAGCCCCACTTCGGTCGTAATAGCTGTTATAGAGCAAGAAAATGTAATGCTACACGAAAATACTATAAATAAAATCCATCAAAACTAATGGTGTTCTAATTCTAAGAGTAGGGTGAGTGGGCGTGGGGCACCCACCCAAGCCCCAAACACCAACCCCTTCTAGTGTGAGAATGGGCATTGTCCTTTTGGCTTGGGTTTTTCCACGAGCGTGGAGCAGGCGTAATCTTATATGACTGGCTGATTTAAAAAAATTATATACACACAAACTTATTCAAAACCCAAGCTCCTGCACTCTTCAAACCCAAACCCCTCCACTGCCACGTACCAACTCATACTCCTAACCCATGCCGCCCCACTACCCTCCCTTCAGTCTAACATATAAAAGTTAAATATCTTCCAAGAACATTCAAAATCATAGGAAACAACGTCTCAAATTCTAGACAAATATACGGACATAATGACTTGAACATCATAGGCCTAATTAATGACATATCTTTAATTTAGTGCTCACCTTAACGGAATTATATGTTCCTCAAGTTTTGTTTGGATTCATAATTTCAACAAATTTAACCACATAATAACTATTTATAATACATTTGGCCTACATAGAGCTCGATATGGCAGTCTCATCTTGATATAAGTAAATAACACGATATTTCAAAGTCATTCCAAACGCCCTAATTCTATTTTACAAACAATTTTTAGTGTCTCAATTTTACATTGTAAATCATTGAATTCCAATCTGTTATTATGTATCCTAAACAAATTGAAGTTTGTTAACAACACCGAAAGATAATCTTAATCATTTGTTCATATTTTTCAAGTCAAGAACACTAAATTATCCATGGACACTAATTGTAGAAAAACTACCAAATCTCTTGCAAATGATTTTTTTTTATTTAAACAATTCAAGTGAACCATATTGTACCACATGTAATTTCCTACAATCTATTGTGTTAGAAAACTTACATTGTGATCGCCTCAACGCCTCTTGTACATGAAGCTAGCGTATTTCCGAGTCTCTATACTTGCTGCAATAAACTATAACAGAAAACGAAATCATAGAAGTGAACCGGGCTTGTGTTTGACACAATTCCCTTAAACAGATTCTTCGCCTGTTCCCAGGGTACACCGGTTCGAAATAGTGGTGGTGCACTGCCGGACTATCCCACTTGCCTGAAAAATAATCGAACTTGGTTGCTACTGCTATGTATTCGAGTTGTGTTTCTAGTGTATGTGTGTTTCAAGAGTTTCTTCATGTATATTTCTCATATCTCAAAATGAGGTATAAAGACTCATATGTATACATGAACTATGGCTAGTGAAAAGTCTCACATAATTAGAGACTTAAATTTTATTTATTAGCCATAAAACTCTATTCAAGCCTCATAAAGTATCTTTATTTGTCTTGAATTAACCACATGAAGAATATAGTTAATAATTATAATTTCACTAAATTATAATTAAATCTACATTCACCTTATTTCCAACATATTGTATTCAGATAACTGAATTATTGTTCTATCGGTTCAATTATTAAACCGGTCTTGAAAGCTTGACAATATTTTATGTATAATATAAAATACAATTTTACACTTTTACACTGTTTGATTACAATATTACGCGTTTACACTTTTCCACTATTCGATTAGAAACTAGAGTACCAATTTTAAGTTTTACACTCTGTTCGATTAGAAACTAATCAAGAGTCAAAGATGTTACATATTTTTTGTACTTATTATAGCTTGCATCGACACTTAGGCAATGTCTCCTACACATGATGGTTCTTTGTTCCTCCTCCCTTCTTCAGTTCTACCATAACTAGGCAGCTTAACTGCAATTGATCCAATGGATGCACACTAAGCCATTAAACTTACGTGTTCCTTGTTTAATCAATTCTCTCAGTTGGTCCAATTCAGCATTCAGTATAGGGGTGTTTGTAGTTCGGTTTGAAACTGTTAAGTCATCTAAACGAATAATCAGTTAGGGTTTGTAGTGGGATTTAAAAAAAGATAGTAAACTATTCAATAGGTTTAGGAATTTTTAAACCATGTTGAACAGTTTGGTTTATGATTTATAGTCAAAACCAGAAAAGAAAAAAACAAGGTTGAAATCAACAATAGGATTTTAGGCCATGTAACTTTCTTATATATTTATTACATGGCCCTTAATTATCTATTGGATAAGGATTATACACAAAAGTGGACTTTGCTTAACAATAAAATACAAAAAGTATTATTTGAAGTTTTAACTGTTGAAATAGTATGTTGAAATATTAAAGATCATTTTCATTTTAACTATATATTATGCAGCTTTGTATCATAAAGGCTTAATAAAGTAAAATCTTGATTCTGTTTTAACAGGTTGATTTTGGGTTACAATACAGCCAACGAAATGGTTCATAATCTGACTTTAAAAATTTTCAAAACCAACCCATAAAAAAACCTTTATGGGAACTTACAACAAAAACGGATTAATATGAGAGTGGTGTGTAACACTTTCAAATTAAAATAATTTAATGATTCACTCAAATTTTCCGATTTACGCCTCACTTTCGGTGTGCGCATATAATGTATATATGTGTGGCCCTCGGGGGGCAAAAGTAAAGTTGCACTAGTTTTAACGTTATTTTACTAATTTCGTGAAAATAACGTTAAAAACGACGGACGGTTAATCATGCATCATGTGGTGGCGTTGATAGCCAAAAGACAAAGGGGTACATGCACTGATCGGGTTTGTCCCGATGGCTAAGTGTTCTGTGCCTTATGTCCAAGGCTTGATACAAAACCATATCGAGCCGGCGGTCTCACTGGAAGCAGCCTCTCTATTCTTAGGGATAGAGGTAAGGCTGTCTACATCTTACCCTCCTCAGACCCTACCTTAGCTTTGCTATGGGTGGGATAAACTGAGTATGATGATGATGATGACTCAAATTTTCCAATTAGATAAAACTCATAATTGAAACTCTTCAAGAACAAGTATGTGTGATGAATTCGTGAACTTAATATCTCTAAGACTATCCGTTGTGGAGGCGCGAGCGACCGGACGCGAGCCATTAACTTGACTCTCAAGTAACCCGATCACTTGACCCCGTTGTGTCTAGAGGTGAGCATCGGCGCGACCAAAGGACACTTTCTCTCGTTAACCCACGCGACCACCATCGCTTGTGCTCGCTCGCGCCGGGTTCGCATCAGACTGTTGTGGCTAGAGGTGACCACCGGTGCTAAAACTCCGTTCGCTCGCGCCTCCACAACGGATAATCTAAGACCAAAGAGATGAATACGTATATAATTATTGGCTCCAACCAAGACTGGGGCTTCCGCGCCTTTGACCCTGCTCCAGGGGCAAATCACATTACTTAAAGGCTTTGACCTTAGAATAAATTCAAATAAGTGTACACTCCGTACACTCGTAAGTTGTTTGATATTACGAAATAATTTGGTGAATAAGTCAACTACCCCAAAATAATTAACAAACCTTTGATTTATGGTTTTTACCTAAGGGGATGAGGCGCTACCAGAACTGGACACGAGTACCCCACTACCAGCACGGTAACACCGCCGCCACCCGTGCTGGTAGGGGTCCCGTGAACCAATTTATGGTTCTTCTTACCGTGTTGGTACAAAGAAACGGTTATTTTTCTTGACCAATAAAAAAGTGCCATGTTTTTTTTATCCTTTGACCGTTAAATTTTGACCGTTTTTTTTATTTTTTGACTGTTTAAATGTTGACTGTTTTTGTTTAGTTTTTACCCTATTTAAATCATACATTCACATAAAATTTTACACAAATTGGTGGTGGTAGTATGTTTCCGAATACGTATCGTCGTCGACGAAGACGATCATCCCGTCCCGCCACACAACCGACTACACACACACCAATAACACAACCGACTACACACACACCAACAACACAACACATCAACCAACTACACACCTACCAACTACACACACCCACATTTGAATATTACGAGCCACAAGATCCTGACAATTTGACCACCGAAGAATTGGTCTACGCATATGATTACGTAATGGCTCTACTACAACTAGGAACAATACGGCTTGGAGATTCTGTACCAGTGCAGGAGCGTGTCAATCCTCCTATAGTTCGAAACCCACCGGTGCCGGTACAAAACCCCCCGAATGAAGGTTATGAAAATGATCTCGGGGCCGAATACGTAAATAATTCGAATGAAGAAATGTATTGCCCGACACCCGAAAGTGAGGGGTATCAATATCACTACGAGAGGTCGGACGGGCGTGATAGTGATCGTGACGTTTCTTCGCCCGAGTCAATTGCGTATTCTTTCTTTTTTTAGCTATGTTTAAGTAGTTTTATATTTAGGTTTATATTTATGTTTAATAAATATGTTTTAATTAGGTTAATTATGTTTGTAATTTGAGTGTTATTTTTTAACGGTTAAATATCATTAAAGATTAAACAACATTAAACATTAATTACTTAATATATGGCGCAACATTCGCCATGGTGCAAAATTGATGAAGTTAGTCCTGTGTGCATGGTAATAGTCGTGGCGCGTGACTTCATAGAGGGCGTTCCATCGAATACACATGGACCAGAGCGCAATCCACTTAGTAACGATCGAACCCTTGGAGCGGTCATTTGTGCCGGTTATTTCATTGAATTCCACCGACACCCTGTCCCAAAAACGAACTTCTCGGGAAATCGGCAGCATGGTTTCTCACTATCAAGTATGCCCTCGTTAACGCGATCTCCTCATTTATATTCCACGGGATCATTTTAACGATACAATTAAAGTATGATAACCGGTTTTGGTGTGCTTTTGGTATTGAAGTTATGGGGTTTTATAGAACAAAATCTAACGGTAAGAATTCTTGAGTTATGGTTGTAACGGTTACTTTTTAAACGATAAGAAAATTAATTACCGTTTGAAAATTTAAAAACGGTTACTTTTTTTTAATTTAAAAATGAAAGATCAGTGGCGTACTGCCTCCAAAAAAGTGTTTCAGTTAAGTAAATCAGTGAAGTGATGTGACAATGCAGGATTTGTTAAAATCAGTTAAGTGAAAAGAACATTCTATAGACGCCCCTTCCCCTAAGAAACTTCAATAATTTGTTCTAAGTCCCAAATTACCAGATCTTGATGACTACCAAAATGCTATAGCACATGCAACACAGGAATTAACACATGAAGAAAGTTGGACCATCTCTCCATAGAAAATAGAAATCGGTGATTTGCACCTATTAGAGTATTGTTTACACCGTGATGATGGGACACTTTTTATGTTTTTAATAACATGTGTTATATATAGTAAATTATTAATGTAAATTAATGTGTAATTAGTCTCAATATCGGTCCTCCCGACGTTTCAACTGCGGATGTGTAATAACATGTATAGTAAATTATTAATGTAAATTAATGTGTAATTATCTCTCCTCAATTATATGAGATCACCTTGTATTATTTAAGGATTCCAAATCAATGATAATTGACAAGTTGAATCAATTACTTTCAGTTTTATTAAAAATATCATTTTTTTTCTAACTTTATAGCTTTTAATATATACTATTTTATATAAATTTTAATCTACAATCAACATATTTTAGCTATTTCAATAAGAATATATTTTATATAATGTGTTGTGTAATATATTTTTTTTTTTTTTGAACGGCCAACGGTACACACCCATAACGAAGCCCCGCACCCTTCAGGTCTGGTCCCCGGGCCCCCCCTAAGGTCCAGCCCCTCATTTCAGAATAACCCTACTATGAGTGGGATTCGAACCTGAGACCTCCCAGGGCAGGAACCCCACAAAGTGGGTAAACCTTCCCACCTCCATTGCAACCACTAGACTACAACTTCATTGGCTGTTGTGTAATATATAATTTTGGAAAGTAGGCAGCAGGATAAAAAGAGTTAAAAAAAAAAGGAAAAAACGATATTAAACTTTAAAACAAAGTAGAAAAAGAAATAACATTGACAAATGACAAGTTAATTTTAAATACAAAATAGAAAAAATAAACTACAAAGGAAGAGGATCGCGTAGATGACAGCAAATAGAATGAGCCAGAATATTCAAAGATCATCATCATATTGACAACTAATAATAAACTTATTACAAGGTGTCAACTAGGGGTGCAAATGAGTCGAGTTGCTCGCGAGCTACTCGAGCTCGGCTTGGCTCGGTAAAAAGCTCGAAATGAGCCGAGCCTTATCGAGCTCGAGCCGAGCTTGAGCCTAAGACAAAGCTCGTTTATTTATCGAGCTCGAGTTCGAGCCTGGCATGTGAAGCTCGTTAGGCTCGTTGAGCCTTATCAAGCCTAGTGTAATATTAGTTTTTTAAATACTTAATAATATTTACCACTCATTTAAAGTTGTTTAGTAAACGAGCTATGAGCTCGAGCTTCACTTATCGAGTTCACGAGCCTAACCGAAGTATTATTTATATTATTTTATTCAATGTATTAACTAATTGATAATAAACTAGTCGAGCCCGAGCCGAGCTCGAGCTTGACAAATTATCAACGAGCCGAGCTCGAGCTTTGAAAACGAAGCTCGAATCGAGCCGAGCTCGAGCTCTTATAAGTCAATCGAGCGAGCTCGGGCTCAGCTCGGCTCGTTTGCACCCCTAGTTTGAGCCTGATCGAGCTCGGGCTCAGCTCGGCTCGTTTGCACCCCTACTGTCAACTAAAAGTATTATCATTCATTTCATATCTTTCAAAAGTTATAATATTTCCGATTTATAGATATAATCATACGACAAGTTATTTAGTTTACTTGAAAGTCTGGGTATAGTTTTCTCACCAACTTATTCATGAAACAAGTTCTGTTAAACTTATTTATCAAAGGAGTCATCAAAGCTTGAGCTTAAGTTGATTGTTAATTAAAGCTCAACATGATAATCATACATGCATTATTATCCCATAACCTAATCTGACTTGAAATCGCTACATAGTTGACTATGATCAGTGAATACTCTTAAACCATTTTCATTTGGACGGTTTCTTTATAAGTCAGTCCGGTTGAACAGATAAAACAAATTGCTAGTTGGACCTAATTAAAAAAAAGTACTACAAAAACTCATTTATTGAATCATTACTATTCTTTACTCTATATTTTGTTAGCAATGTGTCCAATAACACTTCTAATTTTCATGTCGTCAAACGCAACTCCACTCTAACGTAAAAAATAACTTCATGTGCCATCAACTTTCAAATAAAGTGTGTCAAAACATTTAGGAACAGTTAGACTAGTTTAAAAATCAAAGAATTGTTCATTAAGCGTATACATAGTTACTTTTCCGTTAGAGTCAAATTGCTTTTGCTAACGAAATAAGGAAGCTCACTGATCACATCATCAAATATGAATCATCATCAACTTGTATGTCAAAGTTCAAATTATCAAAATCCAATTCACCTCAAGTGATTCTAAATATATCTATATTTTTAATTATTTACAACGTTATCTGATTTTAATCCAACATACCAACAAAACATCAATTAGTCGATTACAACAAATTTTACTAACACACTAGCAAGAGGAACGATTTGATAAAAAAAAAAAATCATATTCAAGCATTGACCATTGAGTTAACTATAGAGTCAAACGTCACAAACACAACACCACACAATCGTGTCACTACACCCACCTCTATTCCTCGGTCTAATAAGACGACTACCGATTATTGACTTCAAACATCTCTCTCTGAAACTCTGTAATAATAATATTATTATTATTATTTTCACATCACATAATAATAATAATTTTTCAATTTTGACTTGTGGGTATCTTCAATTTCATCACTTTGAGCACTTTCCTTCTCCTTTCTATCAATTTTCAATCTTCTGTAAACAAACAAACCTTTATTTACCCAATTAATAAACAATACAAATCCCCTGTTTTCTTTCTCCCTTTGTCTTTATCTTCATCTTGTCAAAACACCCTTTTGCTTCAATAATTGACACTGTCTGTTGCACCATGTAGTAATAATTACAACTCAATTGCAACAATTTGAGGTAAAGTTTGATGCTTTTTGATCTGGGCTGTGTCAATTTTGTTTCTTTTATTGGTATTAAGGTTTTGATTTAAAAGATTTGGTTTAGGTTTGTGTTTTTAGGGGTTTTTGTTGATGGGTGTGATTGAATTTGTGAAAATTATTGTTTTGTTGTGTGTTTGTGTTGTGGAATGAATCTGGATCTTTGATGTTTTGTTTTAAGTTTTTTTTTTTTAAGTTGCAAGATTTTGATTTGGTTGTTAATTTGTTGCCTGAAATACCCTTTGTTTAGAGTAGTTGGAACAATGTTATTTGACAACGTTTTTATTGCGAATGTTGTCTCTAAATATGACGTTAGGACTTCCTGTTCGGGAACCATAGGTGTTTCCCGAACAGGAAGTTGTGAAGTCATGTAAATGACATATGAAGTAATATTACTTTTTAGGTAGTTATAGAGACTTAAACTACCCTTTATTTGTAGTTCCGCCTTTCCAAATTAGTTGGACCGGGGGCTCACACGACGGGCTGTTAGCTCAGTGGTAGAGCGCGCCCCTAATAATTGCGTCGTTGTGCCTGGGCTGTGAGGACTCTCAACCACATGGATAGTTCAATGTGCTCAAAATGACTTCATGGCTTCCTGTTCGGGGAACCATTAGTGTTCCTTTAACCAAGAAGCTATGAAGTTATGGATAACGCATATGAACTAATATATACGTTTTTAGGTAGTTATAGAGACCTAAAGTGACTACCCTTTATTTGTAACCCTCACCCACACATACAAAAACATTTTCCCTAAATAGTTCGAACAATGTCATTTCACAATGTTTTCTATGACGGTTGTTGTCTGTAAATGACTTCACGGCTTCCTGTTCGGGGAACAAACAAGACGTTGTCTCTTATAGGAAGTTGTGAAGATCTATGAAATGCATATGAACTAATATAATTTTTAGCTAGTTATGGAGACGTAAACTACCCTTTATTTGTAGTCCCCCTTTCCATAATAGTTGGAACGATGTCATTTGGCAACGTTTCTATTGACGGTCGTTGTCTCTAAATGACTTCACAGCTGCGTGTTCAGGGAACCGGAAAGTGTTCCCTGAACAGGAAGTTGTGAACCATGTAAACTTTATATGAACAAATAGTTATAGAGAGTTAAGCTTATGATGTTTTGCTTGTATTTTGTTTTCTTATAGGTGTAGAAGATATATAGTTTTTTGTTCTCAAGTAAGCGAAGTCTAATGGCTGGGAGCTGGGATGACAGTCATGAATTCGGTAGTCAATCCGACGACAGCTTTCAATTCGAGAGACAGCACATAGAACCCATATACGATGCATTCATATGCCCTCTTTCAAAACAAATAATGAAAGATCCTGTATCAATTGAAAACGGGCAAACGTTCGAACGGGAAGCGATTGAAAAATGGTTCAATGAGTGTAAAGAAAACAATAGAAAGCTCGTTTGCCCTTTGACGTTGAAAGAACTAAAAACGACTGATATGAATCCAAGTATCGCTTTGAGGAACACAATCGAAGAATGGAATGCTAGAAATGAAGCTGTTCAACTTGACATGGCCCGTAAATCATTGACTCCTGGTTGTCCTGAGATCGATACTTTGCGGGCTTTAAGATTTGTTCAATATATTTGCCAGAAGAATAGCAGACGTATTGTTCGTAATGCTGATCTAATTCCAATGATTGTTGATATGTTAAAGAGCAGCAGTCGCAGAGTCAGATGTAAAACATTGGAGACGCTTCGAGTTGTGGTTGAAGACGATGATGATAACAAGGTTGATAAATGTTTTAAACAACAAAGATAGCGAAAGATGTGAACTTTATCATTGTTTGATCCAACAAGATTGTTAAATGTTTTGTTGGTTTGCAGGAAATAATGGCGGAAGGGGATAACGTGCGCACGATAGTCAAGTTTCTGTCTCATGAACAGTCAAAGGAGAGAGAAGAAGCTGTCTCCTTGCTATATGAGCTCTCGAAATCAGAATCTTTATGTGAGAAAATTGGGTCTGTTAATGGAGCAATTCTGATCTTAGTCGGAATGACGAGCAGTAAATCTGAAAATCTTTTGACGGTTGAGAAGGCAGATAAAACGCTGGAAAACTTGGAGAAGAATGAGAATAATGTTAGGCAAATGGCTGAAAACGGCAGATTGCAACCTCTTTTGACCCTTATTCTTGAAGGTACTTACATAAACTTCGAACTTATAACTAAATCGTTGATGTAGGCCTGTAGATGAACCGAATGAACTTGAACCGGTGCTTGTTCGTGTTCATTTGTTTAACTTTAACCGAATGGACACAAACACGTAAACGGACAGATTTTCTTGATCATGTTTGTTCGTAAAGAAAAAGAACGAGTTCATTTATATTCGTTAGCAATATTCTAAACGAACATAAATGGACATAAACATTAAGTCGTTATCGAACGTAAATGAACCAGAATGAATGAAGAAAATGAATGTGTTCTTGGTTGTTTACATGATTATGTAAACAAACATAAGTGAACGAATGTAAATAAACGAGCGTTGTAAGCGAATGAACAAAATTTTTAGTTAATTAACAGTTTCTTTTTCATATGCAACGGTTCACTAAATGAACGGTTAATTTACATGGCTACGTAGATGGTTAAAATGTTAACCATCTGGTTTCTTTCAGGCTCTCCAGAAGTTAAACTATCCATGGCGTCATACCTTGGCGAGCTGGCTCTAAGCAACGACGTGAAAGTTTTTGTGGCTCGAACCGTCGGTTCGTCATTAATCAACCTCATGAAAAGTGGTAACGTGCAGTCTCGAGAAGCTGCTTTGAAAGCTCTGAATCAAGTCTCATCTTGTGATCCAAGTGCCAAAGTCTTGGTTGAAGAAGGTATACTTTCACCTCTAGTTAAAGACCTTTTCGCGGGTCCAAACCAGCTTCCAATGCGGCTTAAAGAGATCTCTGCTACAATACTTGCAAACATAGTGGCCTCCGATTGTGACTTTGACTCGATCCCTGTTGGTCCGAACCACCAAACCCTTGTGTCGGAAGAAATAATTCATAATCTACTCTATTTGATCAGCAACACCGGACCCGCAATTGAGTGCAAACTCCTGCAAGTTCTTGTTGGACTCACGAGCTCTCCGGTTACATTAATCAGTGTTGTTTCGGCTATCAAAAGCTCGGGTGCTATTAACAGTTTGGTTCAGTTCATCGAAGCCCCACAGCAAGATCTCCGTTTGGCTGCAATTAAACTCTTGCAACATCTTTCACCAAACATGGGTCAAGAACTGGCTAGTTCGTTGCGTGGGACAGCGGGTCAACTCGACGGATTAATAAAAGTAATTGCTGAAAACATTGTGAGTACCGAAGAACAAGCGGTGGCCGTTGGTCTCCTTGCAGATCTTCCCGAAAGAGATATAGGACTCACCCGTCAAATGCTCGATGAAGGTGCGTTTGAAATAGTGATTTCAAGAATCAAATTGATCCGACAAGGAGAACCAAGACGAAGCCGGTTTGTCACACCGTATCTAGAAGGGCTCGTCCGGGTACTTTCAAGGATCACATTTGTGTTACAAAACGAACCAAAAGCGGTTTCTTTGTGTCGGGATCAAGATCTTGCAGGCTTATTTACGGAACTCCTAGCAAGCTCGCTAGATAATGTTCAAATGGTTTCAGCTTTTGCTTTGGAGAATCTATCTTTAGAATCTAAAAACCTGACGAAACTTCCTGAGATCCCGCCACCCAGCGTTTGCATGTCGATCTTTCCTTGTTTTAGTAAACAACCGGTGATGACAGGCTTATGTCGGGTTCACCGTGGGGCATGTTCACGACGGGATACTTTTTGTTTACTAGAAGGACCGGCTTTACGTAGACTCGTGGGTCTTTTAGATCACACAAACGCAGCAGTTGTCGAAGCATCATTAGCTGCATTATCAACTTTATTAGACGACGGGGTGAACATAGAAGAAGGGGTGGCGGTTTTGATGGAGGTTGAAGGAATCAAACCGATTCTCGACGTTTTACTCGAGAAACGGACCGAGAATCTTGGTCGACGAGCAGTTTGGGTGGTGGAAAGACTTTTAAGGACCGAGGATATAGCTTACGAAGTGTCAGGTGATCCTAACGTTAGCACTGCGCTTGTGGACGCATTCCAGCATGGCGATTATCATACACGTCAGACTGCTGAACGAGCACTGAAACACGTCGACAAGATTCCAAACTTCTCGGGAATCTTTCCAAACGCCGCATGATCGATGTTGGTATTGTTTTCGTTATACACACTCGGTGTGAAGAAAGAACCGTTTTTGGTGAATTCTTTTACATCTAGATAGAGTGTATATATAAAACATATATGAAGTTCTTCAGTAGATGTGTATAATTGATTTTGTTTTGGTTTGTTGATTGTATTGAGGACACAATGAGTGGAATTTGTGCAGTTTTTTTCTTCCTGTTTTGGTTTCTTAAATATGTTTTATGTTTGAATGGTTAATTATTTATTTACAGGTAAAAACCAAATTAATGTTGATTTATGTTATATATGGTGAGTTATGAATTATTTCTGGGCTTTGATAATCAAGGGTTGTAATTAGGAGTTATAACACATGTATAAGTTATGACCGAATACTTGTAACGCTCTCGTCGTTACCCTCGCTACCAGAGATCGCGAATGATAACAAATTCTAACTAGAGAATTGCGATAAGTACACAACGCTTTGTACGTATTGTTTTAACTGTGATACATAACAAGGCTGCTATCTAAGTGCATAACCGGATCTCTTTTTCACTCCCACTACATACACGAGCAAGCGTTTGTGTGATGCTTAAGCAGGAACTATGAGAATTACATAAACATTTGTACCTATCGTTTTAACTATGATACATAAGGCGGTTGGTTATATAACCGCATAACTACCTCTCTTTTCTCTCCCATTATATCTAGTTAACAGTACATACAAGTTCTTATATTATACTCCGCTTAAAATTGGTTATGTATTCATTGCACACCATAGTATATGTTCATGTTTCATTTGTTTTACAAATAAGGTCTCAAGTATAAGCATTCATCATGTTGCAAGAAGCAAAAGTCTATTCTTATCACATGTAGATAAGCAATAATCTCCAGCTCGGTAAAAAGCTCGAAACAAGCCAAGTCTTATCGAGCCTAGCATGTGAAGCTCGTTAGGCTCGTCGAGCCTTATCGAGCCCTAGTGTAAGCTTTCTAATCATATTTTGACACTACCTATTGGTAAATTTTAATATGTTTCTGACAAAATTGTTCCTCTTAACCTGAACCGACTCGTTTAATGTCATGTGTTCCAAGCCACAAACACTAGTTAAAAGATGATTTAACTTAAGTAATCAGAAATATTGTACAATGGAGAAAATAAATAAACAACAAAATGACTATCTATCGATAACACGGCTTACCAAAATGTACATAGACGAAGAAACCATCAACAGTTTCCGTCCTCTTCTCGCAAGATGAGTCCCCGAAGCGCGTTATAAACACGACCCAGTTCACGAGTTACCATCCAAAATACCCTTAAGATAGTTTAGCCCTTCCGAAGAAACACTCCGCCGGTGTCCCATATGAGACTGTATCTCAATCCATGGTGGTGGATCTGGAGAAAAACATATCACAATTACCGTTAGATTATCGCGTGTACTCCGTTTAAGCGCCTCGCGTACGAGCTCCCTTGAGCATCTCTCAGGGTCGTTATGAATCATTAACTCTTTCCGCGCAATTGTTACAGCACATTGACTGCTCATGACATCCCACAGTCCATCACATCCCATGATAAGAAACTCATCATCTTCCATCAACAAAATTTCTTGCAACTCGGGTTCGGCACTTAACGGGCAAACGGAGCCTTTCGAGCCTTTCATGTGCCAATCTCCAAGAGCTCGGGATACTGATAATTGGCCGTTTAAGTAACCGTCATAGATCACACCACCGAGTTGTTCAATTCTATGCCTTTCGGACACACTGTTTGGTTTGTGGTCGTTTGATAGTTCTACTGCCTTGCCTCGTCTTCCTAAAACAGCCCGGCAATCACCAGCATTGGCTACTATCATCATCCTGCGCAATCCAAATTTAAAAATTACAGAAGTAATAACAAAGTAACAATAGCGTTGATTCGGGTTATGTTTCATCACTAACGAGTCAACCCTACCCATTTAAGCCGCCGTACCAAAAATTACCTGATTTGACCCGTTAACCAACCTGCACATATTTACCTCTAGTGTGTATATGTATACTACTATTCAAAAGATAGGATTTAACTAAAATCACAATATTCAAACGATTCTTGAAATTAAGACAAGAGGCCCGCCTACCTTCCGAATACAAGAGTGGTCAATGCAGTGGTTCCTGAAGAGATATCAACCGTGCTGTTTTCTGCAAATGCTTGATCGGCTTTTATGTATGCATTTCTTATTGCTTTCTTCAAGCACCCCGGGAACTGAGGGTCCTCGATTATAAACTTCAATATGTTTTTTCTTACATACGACGCAGCATCGGTTCCACCATGCCCATCAAAAACCTGTTGACGTAAATCACAATCGTCCGATGTCAGACTGTCAACTTAGTGGGCCCTACACACCGATTGTCAGAAAAATTAATTGAAAAAAAGAAGGCAGGCATAGATACATACCCCATAGAAGGCTCCAAGAGAGGGTAAACCTTCTATTCTGTCTAAATGTTCTAGAAGGTCGTCTATACATATATGTTCGTCTTCCATGTATTCCTTTGGCCCCTTCTCTGCACAGCTTCCTGATCGAATCATGGGCGTATATTCGGATTTCCCATCTGAAGCTGACTTGATCCCAACAATCCCGAGGTCAAAGCTCTAGCAAAATAACATAGGAAAATCAAACTTGGGGTTTTAAGTAAAAATTTAGTACACAAATACATGAAAGTGTCATAATCCACATGAGATCCGTACGTGCAGTCGTGCATATAATGTTTGGTTACAATTTTAACTACAATTTTGAATGGCATCACGCATGAGTGCGTGACGTTAGAGATGAGCATTTCGGTATAAAATACCGAAATACCAATACCGATACCGGTACCAAGTTTTGGTGAAAAACGGTATCGGTATTTTCGGTTGGGTAGCGGTTCGAGTCGGTGTTTTACCTTAAAATACCGGTACCGTACCCAGGCCTTCGAATAAAGACAAGATGGTAAGGTTTAAAGATAGTTGTTCATTGGGTCCATGGTAGCCAATAGTGACGGGAACACCTCCTATACAAGTCAACTACTTCCTATACATAAACACGAGATGAATTATTAACTTCTAAACCTGGACGATCGAAGACCTCAGTCATTATTTTGTGCTACAAAGTTGTATGCGACCATACTTGTGGTTCTAACACAGTAACACAAGTAACTTACTTGTAACTAAAAACAACTGTTAATCTTTTTTAGGTGACCGCGAGAATCCGTTACTGCCTACAAGTAAAATCACTCCACCAATACCTTACCAAGCAATGAGATCACAGGGGGGTAGAGACAGAAAAATAAGGCTCGTGAATCGCGATTACTAATCTCGACATGACTAGTGCAACAACCATTGTTAATCTAAACACTGGCAACTAACTTAAGGCGAAATCTACACTAATTTTCATCACAATAGCAATAATTCCAAACCTAAATCTATAATAATTTTCAATACAATAGCAATAAACCAACAAATATACAAACACAACATATTCAATCAACTTACAAAACTAAAACAACTCATATACCGGATCTTTAGCCGTCGTCAGCAGCGTCGCAGTACTAATGCTATGGCGAACAACCGAAACACATCTCGGCGGTTTTCCTGCATCCAACTGACCCAACTGATCTACATCCTGTGATTTCTCATCAACCCCAGAAGACACATCATTCCCAAAACCATCTTCCACCATCACACACGACGCCGAAAAACCCGTACCAGCAGCCATACTTTATATCAATTCCCTCTAATAATAATCCATCAACATTCAACAACCTCTTTACAGATATACAAACATATACAACAAAAAAGAACCTATACCCATCACATAACAATAATATTAATGTTAATAATAATAACAGACACAAAATCCAAGATCATGTAACTTCAAAGATCAAATCTTGGGCAATCTTGGATCATAATACCTTCAGTATGAACTTCATAAATCAGGATGCAAATATTGTAATTAGACAGATTTTGTTTGATGTTTATATAAATTGTGACATAATTTTTGAAACCCTAAAAAGGATTAGTTGAAATGAGTTCAAGAAATAAACAGGGAAATTGGGGAAAACCTGAAAAAGGTGTTTTATTGTTTAGTTAAGATTTAAGAACATATTATTGTTATCTACATTTTGATCCTTTATATTATTGTATAATTTTATAACACCCCCACAAAAAATGGTTTGTTGTATTGTTGAGTCTAGGTTTACAAATATATCCCGTTGGGTCCGGGACATGGTCAAAAAAATCGGTTTGGGTCTGGCCTGTGACTTTGCGGTATGGTAGAGTTTGAGTTTTTTGTGTTGAGAATTGGTTACACATGGAGCGGTTTGAGTCTGGTTCAAAACCTGATAAAAACCAATTTAAACGGTAAAACCGGTTTTGAAATAGGTTTGGGTGGGTTAGGGTTTTCAACCCTTAAACCATTCTTAACCTGTACAGGTTTGGCCAAACCGGTTTTGTACACCTCTATTGTTGACGATAAATAATGTTTATGATGTTAATTAGTATTTTATTTTCGTTTTTTTTCTATGTCTATAGTGGTTTTCCATCTTTATTTAGTAGGTAACTGTTTATGGTTGAAAAATGTTTAAATTGTACATATTTTGACATGGTATCTCGTGCCGATCTTATTTTGGCCTTAAAGCTCGACCTTGTATTTAGTGTGGCATCTCGCAATGACTAGTAGCTAGTCACCAGTGTAGTATTTATGAACTTGACCTGGTTTTATTTCTTAGTTACTATATGGTGATTTATTTTTAGCTGAGATTGGGAATCACACTAGCATACTATCAGTGGGATAATTTGGGTTTGCTTCATTTCGTGTGTTTGAGAATCTTTTGCTTGACCACAATGGATGTGCTAGAAACTAAGAATACATTAGTTACATATCATATTATGCAAAGTGAGTCAAGTCACTTAACTATTAGTTATGCTCAATTTATACTACTTGTGTCGTAGCTTGTTGCCCGTTTACTTTTCGCCCACTTATAATTTGTTATGGTTTTAATGAGTGTTAATGAATGTTATGAAAGAGTCAACCAAAAAAAATTATTTATTTGTTGTTTTTCATTCATCTATGTTTTTTTTTTTACTTTAACCATACGTGAAATTTGAATTTAGTTTAAGTTTTTTAATATGAAGCAAGTTCAACCTTCTTCGTGTATTTATATATATATACATATCTTTTCTACAGATTATTCAAACTTATGACGATTGATCATATTTGCCCATATTATAAAATGAATATACATAAAAGATAATATTGTCTAGACAAGTGTAATAATTGTTAGTGGATTTGATGAATTCGTTTTGTTGTAGTTTATGACAAAGAATATGATGGAGTTGTTTGGTTGTAGGTTTTGATTATGAAATTTGTTGTTGATGACGTGGGTCCTAAAACGACGACGTTTAAACCCCTCGTCAAAAAAGATAAGCAAAACCGAGTTGATTAGGAGGTAGCCTGACTTATTGGAGCTGATACAGGGCAGCATACCTGCCAGGCGGAAGCCTCTGGGCAAAAGCAAACAGTAAAAGTCTTGGAAATGACAAAAGTGGGTTTTGGCTTATTATCATGTAAGAAACAAAAACAACACACAGCTCCATAACTTGCCTAGGAAATGATAAAAGCTGAAAACACCCAAAAAGGGCAAAGTCTCACTGCAGGGAGCCGATAGAGAGTCAAACAACACCAGGTATAGAAAGGAGGCTACCCTGAGGGAGCTCCTGGGCAGAATCTCATTGCCTATATAAGGAGACTCTTGGGGTAACATTCCACACACACTCTTACTCATTCTCTCTACTCTATTACTCTCTATTTCATTATTCCCAACTCCTAAAGAATAGACACTTATTCTCACGCCGGAGTCCAAACGCAGGAGGCCCCCTCCTGCGTTAAGGCTAACGGTGTCTGCTACCCTTGTGCAGGTCCTTCCAGGAGCTTGAAGACCCCCCAATCCTTCAACCAAATCTATACCTAAAGCTTAAACTAAACTTGAAACCTAAGTCCAAACGTAACATACCATTAACCTATAATCCTAAACATCTCCTAACCTAATACCGGTCATTTTCCTTGTTGTAGCAACAAGTGGCGCCCACCGTGGGGCTGTCGCTACTTTGAACAAAGCTGTTGAGAGTTTCTACAGTCCCGTTTGTTCCTAAGTAACCTCCTTTTGTGATGACTGGTGGAGATAACCACCCAGGAGGGGGTCCTTCAGATACTCCGGCCAATAGTCACACCTCCGGTGACGTTTCCGGCCATGAAACACCTGGAACGGACGGACAACAAGTCGAACCGTCTCTAGGAGACATGCTCAACTACCGAACGCCACCGTCCTCAAGGGCTGTTAACTCGTCTCCTAGGGACGACATGTTGTTCCCAGTTGAACGAATGGATATTACCCCGGAGGGAGTACGAAGGAATTTCTTGCAACTCCGAGACCTCCTGAATGGCTACGTACGAGAGGAAAGATCCAGAGGAGTTAGGGTCAGGTTGTCCTACGACGAAGAACCTGTTGTCACCCTCTCACCTGGTCCTCCGTTGTTGGGAACCACTACTTCCCCAGCCACCCAACGTGCCACTACAAATCCTCACACAAATCCTCACCCATACTTGAACAGTCGGGGAGGTATTTACTCAGGAGGAGGAGGTCCTAGCAACTCTGTGCTCTCCCCGGGGACCTCAACATTATTCCCTTATGAAGAAGCCTTGAGGTCATTACCTCTGGCCAGCAGCGCTGTGGCTGCCTCCCTTGCGGCAGCAGCGAGTCTTGCTGGAGGATCTGTCATCCCTCCAGAAACAGTGTATCCCAGCTACTCACAGCCTCAGTACTCGCCCTATGTACCCCCTTACTTCCCCTCGTGGCCGGGAGGGTATCCTTGGCAATACCCCCCACCTCTGAACCAAATGCCTATGACCTCCCTTGCAGGAGGGCAGGGTCTGGAGACCTCTCAACCCATGGTTCAGACCTCAGCGACCGAAACAAGGGGGGAGGCTGTACTTTCGGAGCCTTACCGACCCAAGTCGCTAGAATGTTTCGCCGAACACATCGCTCATTTTGATTTCCCCAATAAGATCAAAATGCCAGCCAATGTGAAAACGTATGACGGTACGGAAGACCCTGATGACCATTTGAATGTCTTCTCTGGGGCAGCAACCATAGAAAAATGGAACAACGCTGAATGTTGCCACATGTTCATGCAAACCCTGGTGGGACCAGCTCGTCTGTGGTTCTGTGGGCTACCAGCTCGAAGTATTTCCTCCTTCGACGATTTAAGGAGGAGTTTTGTCTCCAACTTTAACCCCTTGAGGAAATGCACCAAGGATGCTGCCATACTGCACCAAATCCAACAGGGTGAGCATGAAAACCTTCGTAGCTTCATTGAAAGGTACAAAAGAGAAGGTCTGCAATACAGTGGTGCTACCGAGAAGATTCGAGTGTCAGGTTTTATGGGGGCCATCCGTCCTAAAAAGTTGTTAAGAAGGTTCCATGAAGATGTTCCCCAAACCATGGAGGAAGCATTCGAAAGGGCCGAAGCTTTCCTCCGGGGAGAGGAAGCATTAACTCGGCAAGACACCAGGAAGAGGGATCGAGGGAGCTGGAGAGACAGTTCAACCGGCTCCCGAAGACCTCACTTTCAACCCTACCACGAGAAACGGTCAGGGAGATCCTATGACAATCAAAGAAGCGAAGAAAGGAGACGATCCCCGAGATCAGGGAGGTACCAGGAGAAAGAAAGACAAGTCTTCACTGTTCTCACCAAGACCCCTCAGGAGATACTCTCCACAGAAGAAGTCAAGTACACATTCCGACCTCCCCGACCTTTATCCAAACCAGCTAACAAGAGGGATACCAGCAAACATTGTGCCTTTCACAATGACACAGGGCATCACACAAACGATTGCTACCAGCTGAAGAAAAGAATTGAAGAGGCTGTCAAGTCAGGGGAGCTAGCTCACCTGATCAAAGACATTAAAGGAAGAAAAGATGAAGGACGGAAAGATAAGGAGGTCAACATGGTTAGTCTCGAAGGGTCCGAGCAGGCCAAAAAGGCTCGCACTGAGCCCTGGAACAAGCAGTACATTTGTCTTCCCCCTGCTCCTGATGAGCTGATCGTCACTCCTGTGATAGTGGAGGCTGAACTAGATGGCTTCCCTATAGACAGGGTGTACATGGACTGTGGAGCCTCGACGGAGGTGATGTATGAACGATGCTTCGAATCCCTAAGCCCGGAAATCAAGTCTAAGCTCAAGCACACAGACGCTTCTCTAGTAGGCTTCTCTGGGGAACGAGTACATCCCCTGGGGAAGCTCACACTTAACGTCTGTTTCAGGGATGGAGATTTATCAAGAACGGAAGAGTTAACTTTCTCTGTTATCCGGTACCCTTCAAGTTATAATGTCCTCATTGGAAGGATGGGGATTGCTACTTTCGGCGCTGTAGTCTCAACAACACATGGTTTGATGAAGCTCCCCACTCCCAACGGAATTGCAACCCTAAAGCCAACAGCTGAGGCTCTTCTGATAGCCTCTGTAGAGGAGGCAAGTGATCCCAGAGCACCTGAGACGTCAAGCACTGGTCCCATCCGGGAGATCAGCATAAACCCTGCCTATCAGGAGCAGACCATCAAAGTAAACAATCTGCTCCCTGGTAAGATTATGTCCGAACTAATTAACCTTTTGCAGGAAAATAAGGACGTATTTGCTTGGTGCCCTGGGGACATGACCGGCGTCCCTAGAGATTTGGCTGAACACTCCCTTAACATAGCTCCCTCATACAAGCCCGTGGTTCAAAAGAAAAGGAGCCTGGCCCCAGCCAGGAGCCAGGCTGCTTGCCAAGAGGTAGAGAAGCTCGTCGAAGCAGGTATCCTTAGGGAGATTCAGTATCACACATGGGTGGCCAATCCGGTCATGGTTGCCAAACAAGACGGATCATGGAGAATGTGTGTCGACTTCAAAGATCTCAACAAAGCCTGCCCCAAGGATTGCTATCCCTTGCCCGAGATCGATTGGAAGGTAGACTCTCTCACTGGTTTCCAATACAAGTGCTTCTTAGATGCCTACAAGGGGTATCATCAAATTCAAATGAAGCAGGAGGATGAAGAGAAAACGGCCTTCCACACTGACAAGGGAATCTTTTGTTACAAGAAGATGCCCTTCGGGTTGAAGAATGCCGGAGCCACCTACCAACGGTTGGTGGACCAAGCTTTCTCGGAGCAAATTGGGAAAAATATGGAGGCCTATGTTGACGACCTTGTCATCAAAAGCCAATCCGGGGAGGCCATGATCAAAGACATCCAAGAAACATTCAAGAATCTTCGAAAGATAAATATGAAGCTCAATCCTGTTAAATGTTCTTTTGGGTTCGAGGAGGGGAAGTTTCTTGGCCATATAGTTGGAAAACAAAGCATCAAGGCAAACCCAAGCAAGGTCCAAGCTGTCCTTGAAATGAAGTCACCTGCTACCAAGAAGGAAGTGCAAAGCCTAAACGGTAAAATTGCTGCCCTAAAACGTTTCTTGCCCAAGTCCGCGGAAAAGTCCTTACCTTTCTTTAAAACACTTAAAAATTGTGTCGACAAGAAGGACTTCCGTTGGACAGCTGAGGCAGAGGCTGCCTTCTTGGAACTTAAGAGACACATAGCTTCCCTGCCCGAAATGGCAGCCCCTGAGGAAGGGGAAGTAATAACAGTTTATCTGTCTGCAGGGATGGAGGCAGTAAGCTCAGTCCTCCTGGTTGACCGAGGCAAGGGGCAAATCCCTGTCTACTTCGTTAGTAGAGCTCTCAAAGACGCTGAAGTTAACTACACTCCCATAGAAAAGCTAGTGCTAGCCCTTGTGCACACTGCCAAGAGGCTAAGGAGGTATTTCCAAGCTCACCCAGTGAAGGTCATCACGGAACAACCCATACGGTCCGTCTTGGAGAAACCAGAGGATTCGGGAAGATTGGCAAAATTGGCCATTGGCCTGGGGGAGCACAAAATAGAATACCTGCCGAGGAGAGCCTACAAGGGGCAAGTGTTTGCTGATTTCCTCACTGAGCTGCCCATCCTGCAAAGCGAAGAAGAAATGAATGAGGTTGAAGAACAACCTGATCTCAAGGGGAAATGGTGCCTCTTCACCGATGGAGCCTCAAGTGTAGAAGGTTCCGGGGCTGGTCTCGTCATCAAGGACCCCCACGGAACCGAGTACACTTATGCCCTCCGTCTGGACTTCCCCTGCACCAACAATGTTGCTGAATATGAGGCCCTCCTGGCCGGGTTGAGATTGGCAAAAAGAATGAAGATCCAGGAGCTAAAGGTCTTTGTTGATTCGAATCTAGTGGTCAAGCAAGTGAATGGGGGATACACAGCCAAGGAACCCTCCATGATTAGGTACAAAGACAAAGTCAAGGAGCTCATCAAAGAGTTCAAAGTCTTCACCTTGGAACAAGTGTCAAGGACCAAGAACAAGCAGGCAGATGCTCTCAGCAAACTGGCCTCCCTGACATTTGCTCACCTAACCAAGAAGGTTCTCGTTGAGGTGCTGAAAGAACCCTCCATTGACGACAAAGAGGTACAAGATGTTGTCACTGAAACCGAATCCACATGGATGACACCCATTATGTCCTACCTAAAAGAAGGGAAGCTCCCTGAGAACGAACAAGAAGCTAAGCGGTTAACCATCAAGGCAAAGCAGTACGTGATCGAAGATGACAAGCTTTACAAGAAGGGGTACTTGGCACCCTTACTAAGGTGTGTTGGTCCCAACCAAAGAAACTACCTTATCAGGGAGGTACATGAGGGCATATGTGGCATGCACGCCGGGCCTCGCTCAGTGGTATCCAAGCTCATGAATTTGGGCTACTATTGGCCCACCATGCACAGAGATGCCTTCGAAACAATCAGAAGATGTGAAGCTTGTCAGCTACAAACACCGGTGAAGACTAACCCCAAGCACGATCTTGTTCCCATCATCTCAGCATGGCCCTTTCACAAGTGGGGAATGGACATCGTGGGTCCCTTTCCACAAGCTCCTGGGAAGTTAAAGTTTCTCCTCGTAGCCGTCGACTATTTCACCAAATGGCCGGAAGTGAGGCCATTGGCAACCATATCTGGGAGGCATGTGATAAGCTTCGTATGGGAACAAATAGTTTGCAGATATGGGCTGCCAGGAGAGATGGTAACCGACAATGGGAAGCAATTTGCCAACAAGCCCTTCAGCAGCTGGTGCTCCGAGCTAGGCATTAAACAAGTATTCAGCTCTGTAGCTTACCCCCAGTCTAATGGACAAGTGGAACGCATGAATAGGAGCATTGTCGAAGGCATCAAAGCAAGGCTGGGAAGATATGGCAAGAAATGGGTTGATGAGCTCCCGAGCGTCCTATGGGCTATTAGAACCATGGAGAAAACGAGTCACCAAAAGACACCCTATAGCCTGGTCTTTGGAAGCGAAGCTGTGATACCTGCCGAAATAGGGGTAAGCTCAGGGAGAAGTGCTCGCCAAGATGCTCAACGCAACCAAAACGAGATCCTGCTCAACCTGGACCTCCTTGAAGAGTCAAGAGATCAAGCCTCAATCAGGGAGGCAAGATACAAAAAGAAGCTCGAGGCTTACTATAACACAAGAGTGAAGAAGGAGTCCTTCAAGCCAGGGGATCTCGTGTTAAGATGCAACGAAGCCAGCAGGCAGCAGGATGTAGGGAAGCTAGGTCCCCGATGGGAAGGTCCTTATGTCATCAAGGAAGCCCACAAGGGAGGATCCTATAAGCTAGCTGACCCAAACGGCAAGATGATTCCAAGACATTGGAGTGACAAGCACCTAAAACGTTTTTATGTTTGATGGTTGTAAACGTCTCTTTGTATCCAAAAAATTATGATCAATGAATGGATGAACTATGTTTCTTTTTATTAAACTTGTCGCTTATCTTATCAAAGGGTGAGCCCCTCCTAACCAGGCTCCATGGGATCCGGCGCTATACCTACCCATGAAACGGGGATGAGCTCCTAGGCCACAACTGCTCAACAGGTAACAAGGCTAAATAACCTTCCTGTATACAGGGTGAGTCCCTAATACAATCCACGACTCCATGGGACAAGTCCTTAGGAGGAAAACCTAGACCCATGAAAGAGGGTGAGCTCCTCACACCAAGACAGCTCCCACATGTTCATAAAGCACAAAGAACGAACATAACACTTAGAAACCATTTAAAGAAAAGGTTTCAAAAGCTGATAGGGTAAGCATTGCATCGGTTCCTTAGCTAAGTATCCTAAGTTGGGTGACTGCAGCATCCACCTTTAGGAAAAAAGTTAAAGACATTGCAAACACTATAAACGACAAGCAACGGAGCAAACACAACCAAACATTAAGCATAATAAAGGCATCACCCCTAACAGGGGGAGCATTCCATTAAAAACATTAAAAAGCCACAAGGGCTGAGTACATCAAAAGGAACAATATGACATCCATGAACAACTAAACAAAGAACTAAACAAAGGCAGATCAAGGAGTAGCTAAATCTGTGGCTTCAGGGGTGGAATCGTCCTCACCGGTGGAAGCCAGGGTTTTGTTACCAACATCATCATAGAGAGAATCAGTGTCAAGACCTTCAAATAGATCATCCTCACTGGAGGGAGGGAGTGACTCGACCTCCAAGGCTTGAAGGGGGGAGGGATTCTCAAATACCTGCTCCAAGATAGGAGTCTTTGAAGGTTCAGCAGGCTTTGAACGTTTCGAACTACCCTCCCCGCCGTCAGCACCATCCAGCATGATCTTCAAGGGCCTCTTAGACACATAAGAGTTGAACACCTCGTCGGCCACATCCTTCTTCAGACCCTCTGGCTCCAAGTTTTGCAGAAAGGAGAGGGGCTGCTCAGCAGATTTAGCAATGGCCGAGATGTAAGGATAAGTGGCCAACTCCATGGCCTTAACGGTGTTCACAAACTCTTCCCCTGATGAAGGCTTGAAGGACGGCAGCTCCTCCAGCACCTGACCCTCTTGAGCTGCTTTGAACCCAGCTTGAACCCCTCCATGGCGACCAAAAGATATCGCTTTAGCATAAATGTCTGCCAGAGGGGCATTAAACTCTTGGGAGTGCAGGAGGTTGGTAACAAAACGGGCGACACCCTTGGAGATCAACCATTCTTTCTCCTCGGTCAAGCGGTCCACCTGGACCCGGAGCTCCATCCCAACTTTTTCCACAGCCATCTGCTCTTGCTTAACCGCCTCCCTTGCCCGGGCCAGACCTGCCCTCTCCTCTGCCACCTTCGCCTTCTCATCATTCAAACCTTTGAACATTTTGTCAAACTTTTCTTTCTCCAAACTAAGCTGGGTCCTAGACACAGCCAGCTCATGCACCAAGTCCTTCTCTCGTGCAACATACTTAGCCAAATCCTCTTTGGCCTTCACCAACTCCACTTCGTGCTCATCATAAACCTTCTCAACCTGCTCTCTCCTCAACATCAACTCTCCCCATCTCGCCATACCGTCAGGAAACAAAGATAAAAACTGACCAAAGTGATAGTACATCTTTTTCATCACATCCTTGTCCATCCACTCCTTGTGCAGTTCCCTCTCAGCATCAGGGACACAATGATCGATAAGATCACGGCATACAGAGGCTTTCTTCAGCACATCAGAAGCCTTGATGTCCCAATCTGGCACAAACACTCCTTCACCAGGCTCCTTTTGGGAAGGAGCCTCAGCAACCTCCTTAACAACTGCCTTCGAGCTCTCACCTCCCTCAGACAACAGCAGCTTCGAACCAGCACCCTTAACCACCACATCTTTCGGCTTCTTGAACACAGCATCATCCTTCTTGGGAGAAGACAAAGTAAGCTTCCCCTTCCCTGGGGCAGGGGAAAACCCCAGAGCGGAAGCTATCAGACTAGAATCCTGATCTTCGTCTTCTAGGACCAAGGGGATGGCAGAAGAGCTCCCCTGACCTGAGGAAGCAGTTTGCAGTCGCTTACTGGAGCGGCAAACAGTAACAGACTTCTTCCCAGAAGGAGCCTCAGGAGCCACAGAAGAAGTAACCACACTTGTGTATTCCCCTTGAAAACGGATGTGCTCAGTCCTCACAACCACATTCTGACCCTCAGCAACACTTTTCACCTTGAATTTCACATCTGTGATATCGTCCAGGGCCAGAAAATCCAAGGTACTCATCTCTGCACAAAGAAAACAAGTGGTTAGACAAACAGTTAATAAACAAGATACCAAGAAGGAGCCAGGGAGACACATACCCTCCCCACCATGATAAATCACCGGGTCTGTCTCAGGGTCATCCCAGTTCTTACTCAGTCCCATCATCACCAAGAAGTCTTCAGGAAAAGTTCGAAGACGAGTAGGAAAGCTACGAAGCTTCTCCAAGAGTTCCTGATCAAGGGTGTCAGGATCAGGCTCTTTCTCGTTCAAAGGAGCATCCGAAGCCCTTCTAGGGGCCTTGAAGGGAAGGAAATCAGCATTCAAAAAGAAGAACTTGTCCTTCCACGGAGAGACAAGGCCAATGACACTAGAGATCAGAGCCGGTTCACATTGGGTCTTCTCGATGGTAAACCAGTTACCGTTTTTGGCCAATCTAAAAAACCTCCGGTACATGGACACAGACGGCTCATAACCAAGACAACGACACACAATCTCAAAATGTAAAACCCTAGCGACCTCAGAAGGACATAACTGATCGAGTGAAAGCTGATGATACTCTAACACATTTAGAAAAAAAACTTGGAAAAAGGGTACCTCAGGTTCCCCTGATCGAACTGACGAGTATACACAGCCACCTTACCGGTCGGAACAGAGGAAACAGGGGTTTTCCCCTTCGGAACGGAAGGCTCAAAAGACAAAGGAATACCAAATTCAGTACAAAATTTATCGGCATCCGACTTGGATAACCGTGTAAACTGAGAAGCAAGATCGGTTTTTGACATAATGAAAACAAAAAGCAAAGTGTGAAGAAGGGAGAGTGTGCTTACCAAACTTTATAGGAAGAAGAAGGGATCGCCGGTTGGAGAGGATCGTGGGAGAGAGAGAAGGCGGTTTTCTAAATTGGGAAGTGATTAAAGGATAAAAGAGGGAGTTACACCTTTATAAACAATTTCAAATTCAAAATAATTAATATAAGGCGGTTACCAAGGCAAACCGTCCCTCAGCTAGCCACTAGGATGATGTCAGCCTGCTCCTTGTCAAATCAGCAGTCATTAAGGGCAACTGATGGGACACATGCCTACTCCCAAGGAAGCAATGATGGATAAGCTATATTATTTAAAAAATATTACCATCATGGCAATTGCACGGCCAGGAATTTTCACGAGACTCAAGGAAGGACAGGACATGACACCAACGCTCCCATGAGGGAGCTTGGGGTCTAAAAAGCTACCCGATACAAACACGAGTTTGCAACCGGGGAAGAAAAGACAATAAACAAGTCACAAGCACTTCTAACTTCTTTACAAATGCTTATGACTGGGGGGCTGATGACGTGGGTCCTAAAACGACGACGTTCAAACCCCTCGTCAAAAAAGATAAGCAAAACCGAGTTGATTAGGAGGTAGCCTGACTTATTGGAGCTGATACAGGGCAGCATACCTGCCAGGCGGAAGCCTCTGGGCAAAAGCAAACAGTAAAAGTCTTGGAAATGACAAAAGTGGGTTTTGGCTTATTATCATGCAAGAAACAAAAACAACACACAGCTCCATAACTTGCCTAGGAAATGATAAAAGCTGAAAACACCCAAAAAGGGCAAAGTCTCACTGCAGGGAGCCGATAGAGAGTCAAACAACACCAGGTATAGAAAGGAGGCTACCCTGAGGGAGCTCCTGGGCAGAATCTCATTGCCTATATAAGGAGACTCTTGGGGTAACATTCCACACACACTCTTACTCATTCTCTCTACTCTATTACTCTCTATTTCATTATTCCCAACTCCTAAAGAATAGACACTTATTCTCACGCCGGAGTCCAAACGCAGGAGGCCCCCTCCTGCGTTAAGGCTAACGGTGTCTGCTACCCTTGTGCAGGTCCTTCCAGGAGCTTGAAGACCCCCCAATCCTTCAACCAAATCTATACCTAAAGCTTAAACTAAACTTGAAACCTAAGTCCAAACGTAACATACCATTAACCTATAATCCTAAACATCTCCTAACCTAATACCGGTCATTTTCCTTGTTGTAGCAACAGTTGTTGGAGTTGATATTAAATATGTTTGATCTTGCTATATAACTTATGATAGATATAATTGTTTATTTGTATGTTACAATTTTGTTTGATCCATTTTATCCTTCACTTGTAGTGGTCATGTGGTTAGTGTTACACATAAACGGACTTGGTTAATAAAAAATATACTAATAGTTGGACTAAAATTTAAAAATATTTTTTAGGAAGACTAAAATTGTTTAGTTTGGACTAAATTTAAGGATGGTTTTTGTAATTCATTAAAGTCGAAGTATAGAGTATAACTTTTAATTTTCATAAAACTGTTAGCTCACATACACTCTAATTTCACTTTTATTTTTATACATTTTATCAATCATGTAACTAGAGAACTCAAATCACTTGGAAACAAACATCAATATACATATATGTAACATATATGTAACATATACATATACGTATGTGTGTGTTTGATCATTTTAGATGGGTTTATAATATACTTTTATATACATATGTGTGTATTTGATCATTTTACAAGGATGGTTCCTAATGAAGAAAAAGCTAGAAGTTGACAATGTTGCGAGTTTAATCGTGTGTTTGACTCTTTGTGTGTGTAAATAAATGACTTTTCCTTTGATTTTTAAGCAGCATAAGCCTAACATAAATCTTCAAAAAGTCAACGTTTTATCTTATGTTTAAATAATCAAATGAAGATGTGATCACTAAAAATTTTCATGGCCGACGTTTAAAACATAATTATTATAACCATGATAATAACTTTAAAATAATATATATGAATGGACACAATCATTAACATAATGATCCATTTGGATTTCATCCCTTTAATCCATCATTTTCATGTTAAATTCTTAATTACTTTAACCAATTTCATAATCCTACAGAGCACAAATTATCATTTTTAAAATATAATATAAAGTACTAAATTTATTTTAATACAGAACACGCATTAGTTAAAATCAATTCCTTAGAATCAACATCAACATGATGTATATAAGGGGGGATGAAGGGTGAGAATGCAAGTGTGGGCAGCCCATGATCGAATTAAATCATTTTAACGGTTATTTTACTCTAAAAAAGTGGAAAAGACTAAAAACTGTATTTTACAATGATAAAAGATTGAGCTTAAATAGAGAATGGAATACATGATAAAAAGGAAACAAAATAAATGTGAAAGAGAGGAGATTGGAACCAACGGTTCCTTTCCTTTCTTGTGGGAGCTGATTTTGAACTAGGGGTGAGCAATTGTCGGTTCGGTTCGGTTTTTACATATAACCGAAACGATAACCGAAGTTTGGTTTTAAGAAAAACCATAACCGAAACCGATCGGTTACGTCGGTTCGGTTAATTCGGTTAATATGTCGGTTATGGGTTTGGTTTCGGTTATGTTCGGTTAATATCCAAACATAAAACTTGTGCAAAATTATAAACTTAAAATAGTTAGTAAGTGTTTGGATCTTTTTCAAGAATACAAATATATATCAAAACGCAAGAAAAATACATGAAATACCGAGGAAACAAATAATAAATTCTTCAAATATATGGATATACATGAAAAATACATGAGTTACATGAAAGATATATGAAATATAACGGAAATACATGAAAATATGTTCCAAACACATGGATATAAGTATGAAAAATACTTAATATTTAACTATCAGTTCGGTTTCAGTTATTTCGATTACGGAAGAAAGGAAAACCAAAACCGTACCAGAATGGTTCGGTTTTGGCCATGTTAACCGTAACCGATCGGTTAATTGGGTTTCGGTTATTTTTGGTTCGGTTATCGGTTCGGTTTCAGTTTTTTCGGTTATCGGTTTTCGTATGCTCACCCCTATTTTGAACCAAGAAGGAAATGATGATTCTAGAATCTGATCCTCAAACATATTTTCTAACACGTAGGGTATGTTTGGCAAGGAGCTTTTAAGAGCTTTTAGGAGCTACAAGCTTCAAGCTTTTAAGAAAAAAACTCCTACTCAATAAAAAGCTTTGTTTGGTTGAAGGAACTGGAAGCTTTTAGGTTGAAGAAAAAGCTCTATACTGAAAAACTACTAGGGGTATGTTTGGCAAAACTAGCTGGTGGCTGGTAGCTGGAAGCTGCAAGCTGTTAGCTGGAAGCTGGTAGCTGGAAGCTTTTTAAATATATTTTGGTGTTTGGCAGAGTAGCTGGAGCTTTTAATAAAATGTATAAAATGACCAAAATGGGCATAATTAATAGTTTGTAAGGTGTAGTCCCAAAATACTAGATCTTAAGTGTGCACAAGATTGTTATCAACTAGAAACACCTATTTGTTAGGTGTTTTAGTTGATTAATCAAGACAAACAAAGAACTAGATGAAAATTGTAAGAACCGACACACAAGAAACATAAACAGATAATTCCATTAAAGATTCAGCAGTGAACAACCATGGATATTACAAATAAGTTCGCACCTTTAACTTGTGCTCTCAAAAGATAATAACAAAAACCCTAACCCTAGCTGCACACAAGATGTTCTATTTATAGGCAGCCTGATGGGCCTGCGCACTTAGCTTAAGTGCGCAGAGCCCGTCTCCTAAGTTCGCAGTCTAGTGTTATAACACTACAACTTTACTATAATTACATATCAGACCCTCCAACTATAACAACCAACTAAACATACTCAAACCTGGTAACTGTGGTCTCATTTTAACCCAACAATACTCCCCCTAGACCACAGCTACCAGCTCTACAAATTCAGTCTATCTCCACATCACTTGACTCCCCCTCTTCTAATGCTTGGTGTGCCAGGAGTGCTTGAACGATGCTATCTTCAACAGTTGGTTCTTCAATACGAGGTTCTTCAGCATGTGATTCTTCAACTTGTGGTTCCTGGATGAATAACTCAGCGAGATCTATACCTGCTGGATCTGGCTGAGTTTCTGGGGCTGAACTTGAAGAGACTGGTGGGGCTTGAGTAGGCTCAATCTCAGGATCCGCTGTTGCTGCAGAAGTCTGTGTTTGTACCTCTGGAATAACTTCAGCTTCTGATATCTTCGCAGCAGCAGCGGCAGCAGCAGCAGCTTTGTCTCTGTCATCTTTAGCTTTGTCAGCTGCATTGATCCTAGCCACTAAATTAATCAACTCTTGCTTTCTTTTCAAAGCTCGTTCCACCGCCCTTCTGAACAGAATAGCCTCTTCAAACAGTACGTTACCAGCACCCACATTGATCTGATTTCCAAAAAGAGTAGTCAAATCAGAGGGATTGAGGGCAAACACGTCTACGGGGTCAACAATTCTCAACGCCTCTGAATTGTCTCTTAGTTTGATCACAGCTTCACCAGTTCGGCTGTCATAAAACCACTTCTTGAACTCTGTCAGAATCACAGGAAGCTCTGGACGGATGGGAACTTTAGTGACGACCTGGGGAGGGTCTATCACGTAGGTTATCATTCCCCGTCCGGTGGCTGGATCTATTCTTTTCTTGGACATTCTTCGCCTCGGCTTCTGTGGTTTCCAGTTCTTGAAGTCAGACGCACACTCGTCTTCTATAAAGACAGAAACCGAGTCAGCTGTGGTATCCTGAGAGTGGTTTAGGAAAGGTGTTCTGCACATCTCCCTAATATCCCATCTTGGAAGAGTCTTCAGATTAGGTCTACCCTTGAAGTACTAAATTGCACCTCCTCTTCGTTTCACAAAGAATAATCTTTTAAACCCATCATAACCCCAACAGATGATTCTTTCCTGGTGAGATTCACGAGTGTAGTGGATGTTCTGGTGTAAAGCAGGAATGGTGATTGGTCTTCTTGGAAACCAGCTTGATCTCTCAGGGTCCAATTTGTACCCATCAGCCATCTCATAAACCGTGTTTTCTCCCGCACCCATCTCTACAAACGTCTCCGGCATCTCATCCTCACTAATCTCGTCAACATCACTTTCTTCCTCCTTTCTTTTCTTCTCTTTCTCTTCTTCCATGAATTTTCCAAAATCAAATGCTTCATCAAAAGTCATTCTTGGAGCGTCTGTACCCTGATTCTTTAAATCTTGAAGCATATCAAACATCTTCATTTGCACCTCTGTCTGAAACTTGATCAGATAACGCTGATCCTTAACCACCTTTTCAAGACTTCTATTTTTGTGCTTCAATTTCTTCAGCTTCTTCCTCAATTCCTGATTATTGTAGATCTGGTTCTTCAGCATGCAAATTTCCTTTGCTGCATTCTTTCCCACTTCCTTAGACAGTGTCTCATATAATTCTTGATGCACGGGTTTTCGACGCTGTGCACCAGGAACAGATGAGGATGGTACAGACTGTTTCTTCACTTGAGGCTTGGGAATGGGAGGTCTTTCAGTGGAAGGCCCAGGCCTGGCAGTGGAGGGCCCTGGCCTGTCAGTGGAAGGCCCAGGCTGACCCTCCACACCAAACATGGATTCCAGTATCTCTTCATTTTCCAGATCCTCTTCTGTCATAACCCGTGGCCTTTCAGACTCAGGCAACTGTTCTCTCCTTCTTTTTCTCTCTGCCTTTGCTAGTTCAGCATTTTGTCTGGCAGCTTCAGCCATCTCAAGTTCCTCAGGAGTCAATGATTCTCTCCCTTGCTGCATTAAACCTGTAGGCCTGTTTCTTTTAGTTGGTCTTTGAGGAACAGGATCAGATGCCGCCCTTTTTCCAACAGTTCTTTCTCTGGCAACTTCTTCTGCAGTATGCTGAGGTACTGTAGTAGCAGGTTCAGAAGGAGCAGGTTCAGAAGGTTCGGGTTCGGTTGTAGTTGGTTGTCGAGCTCTAACAGCAGCTTGTTTTCTTCTCTTGATCTCATTGTATAGCTTCATTATGACAGGATACCGTTGAGCAGCATACATACTTTCAAGCAGGGGTTCCCAGTCAGGTGTGTTGCACTCAGTGAAGAATCGTGCACCTTTGGCGAAATTGTATTTATCACCAAGGGGCAGATCCTCATGTTGTGAGTTGATCATCATCTGAACGAATCTGGGATACATCGTCCACTTTTTCTTTTCAGCTTCAGCATTCTTCACCATACAGTCAAACACCAATCCAGACAGATTGAATGGTTCATTCTTGCAAACTTTAATCATAGCAGTTGCCCAGTCAGGACTGAGTGCATTGTAGCCCCCTTTTCTGTGACACAGAGACATCAGAAATACGTGACAAATAAGCTTCCAATCTCTGGTTAGCTGGCTCTTCTTGATATCACCCCTTGCGTCAAAATCTCCTTTGTATCCAAAATTCTTGAACTCTTGATGAATTTCAGCTTTTGGTAAAGATCTAACAGTTGCTGGCCGATCTTGAAATCTCAGAACACTTCGTACTGTATCTTCTGTAATGACTACGGCCTTGTTCCTCACTGTGGCTTTAATCCTCTTGACGCGTGCCACGACCTCTACTTTAGCAGATCGCCAGAAATCTTCAATGTGAGAGCTGTAGACTTGAACGTTCTGCTCTACAGCATATCCAATTCTGCTTCTTCTGATCCAAGCGACAACGTCTCGAAACTTTGTATCATCAGTCTCAAGAATCATCGGTTGGTTGTGCATTCCTCTTGGATCCCATTCAAGAGCCATCTGTGTGGGACACATGCACGAAAAGTAAGTTAGAACTTTGGATTTTGAATTGACTAATGACAGACATCTTCATTTACTTTGACGGACGACGTACTTAGACTAGGTTTGATTTTAAGTTGGTTTCACGTGTGTGATTCATTTTATGGATTAGATTTTCTAGTGTATATGATATGTTTCGTCTTTCATTTTAATAGTCATTTGAGTCCAGTTATGGTTTATGGATGAATGAGTCAAGGTACGTAGTCCGGTCAAATGTCATGAACAGTCAAGTCAATGGTCATAGTTTTTGGTCCAACATTAAGTTCACACAATCTTTAAGTGCGCAGCCCGAGTCTGATGTGCATCTAAGTGCTCAGCCTTGACTGAGTACTTGTTGCTTGGTACGCAGTCAGTTGGCCACATTAGGACACGGGAATGTCAAGTGCGCAGTGATTTGACTCGGGCATGGTAACGGCTTGGGAAAGTCATCAAGTCTGCGTACTAGTCTAGTACGCAGACACTTAAACTTCCGTTTAAGATTTTAAGTCCACACATTTGGTACGCAGTCATTTAGGGTTTTTGATCCTTGAATCACATGATGCAAGTGCGCATTCATATGAAGCAAGTGCGCAGTTTCTTAAGAGATTTAGTGCGCAGTTCTTAAAAATCCCCAAATATTCAAAGATTATGCTCAGATCTGGATTCAAGGCCTGTTATCACACGAAGAAAACTTCATCAGAATCAATAATACCTTAAACAACTCACACAAACTGATATAGAAGTACGAATAATGGATTAAAAAGGTGTTGATAAGTGGTGGTGCACGGTGGTTTGGTGGTGGCTACGAAGAACACGGTGGTTGTTGGTGGCTGATAGTAAAGATTTAGGGTTTGTAAATTTTTGAATAAAAAGTTAAAACAAAAATTACTGCAGTATTTATAGGGTTTGTAAAGTTTGGGCCGCGTACTTAATTTAAGTTCGCAAGGCCCAAAAGCCCAATTAAGTACGCAGGCCCAATAGGTTTGTTAAGTTCGCAGTCTGTTAAGTGTGCAGACCCAATAACAAGAAAATAGCCTTTAAACCAAAGATCTGGGTTTAGAGATCAACCGTTTCTCACCTTTTGCATCAAGATCATACCAATCATACCTGCCAGACCACATTTCAACTTTCCGTTGGATAGCTGCAGCTCAAGAAAAACTATCGGTATATTTGTCCACTTAAATCCATGCCTCTCGTCTTTCAACATACTTTATGTGATGATCTTTATCATGTTTTGGTAATATTGACGACATGTTAATGGACCCCACTTGTGCCAGGTGTAAGCCTACCAATCCTCAAGGTTTATTGAGATATAATGATGAGAGCTTCAGGTCTATGTTTCCATAAGCAGAGAAGATGATCATTATGTCAATCAGATGATGAGAGCTTCAGGTCTATGTTCCCATAAGCAGAGAAGATGATCATCTGATTGCTTTGTGAGCTATCTATATGTTTGCACGTCACTAACATTGCGTGTCTTTTGTTGCTCATTTTGATTTAATAGCCCCGCTTTGGTAGCTTGCACTCTTAGGTGTCTTTTGGTTGCTTATGCACAAAATTTTCTGTGTCTTTTGATCTCTCAACCTGTGTATGACCGGACTCAGCTTGTGCAGACCTGAAACACAGTGGGAATCCAGCACCTCGTGTAGACCTTTTAGTTTGTCATCTATAGCAGTTTACTCAATTCCAGGCTGAATCTACCGACATGTCGTTGCTTGAAGCCACAACGTCCTCTGGGTCCTATTCACATGCTGACAAATATGATTAGTCCGTATCATTTCTTGATTGTTTTGAAAAAGTTTTTAAAACTTGCAATTTTAGGGATCTACTGGTTTATTTCTCCCCCAAAAATCTTTATTTTATTTTAAACATAAGATTTTTCTATAGTTTATTTACAAAAGGTTTTTTTTTTTTTTTTTTTTTAAATCATTCAAAGTTGATCATCTCTAACCAAGTTACCAACTGACGAAAACGGGTTTTGTCGAAAGCTTTTGTAAAGATATCTGCCTTTTGATCAGCAGTATCTATAGGCAACACCTGTATGTACCCTTTGTCGTGCGCATCGCGAATTGAATGAATCCGAATTTCAATATGTTTAGTTTTCGAATGATCAATTGGATTCTTCATGATGTCACGACACGCATCATTATCAATGTAGATTGGGGTTCTCATGATATTCAAACCGTAATCCAACAGCTGATTTTGGATCCACAACACTTGACAGCAACAACTGGATGCGGCTGTGTACTCAGCTTGAGCGGTGGATATAGACACAGTGGTCTGCTTCTTGCTCTGCCATGACACGAGCCTGTTTCCCAGAACTTGACAGCCACCAGAGACAGACTTTCGATCAATCCTGCAACCTGCATGATCACTATCAGAGTATGCAATTAAGTCAAAATTGTCACTCTTAGGATACCATAAACCAAGTTTTGGTGTTCCTTTGAGGTAGCGGAAGATTCTTTTTACTGCAGTTTCATGAGATTGCATTGGATTTGACTGAAAGCGAGCACAGCATCCAACTGCCCACATGATGTCCGGTCTGCTGGCTGTGAGATACATCAAGGATCCAATCATAGAACGGTAAGTGTGCGGGTTCACAGAAGGGCCTTCAAGATCTGGTACAAGCGTTGTTTGAGCTGCAAAAGGAGTGTTGGACGGTTTGCAATCCGACAGGTTGTACTTTGCCAGAATGTCTCTTGTGTATTTTGCTTGATGGATGAGAATACCGTCTTCTTTCTGTTGGACTTCGAGACCTAAGAAAAATGATAGTTCTCCCATCATGCTCATTTCAAATTGAGACTTCATAATGCTTTCAAATTCCCTGCACAAATTTTCGTCAGTTGAACCAAAGATAATATCATCAACATATATCTGAACAAGGATAGAATGTTTGTTGACTTCTTTGGTGAACAGGGTCATGTCGATCTTCCCTCTCGTGTATCCATTTTGTAACAGATATGAAGACAAGGTCTCATACCAAGCTCTAGGAGCTTGATGGAGACCGTAGAGAGCCTTGTCCAACTTGTAGTATCTGTTTGGATGATGAGGGTCTTCGAATCCTGGCGGTTGGCACACATAGACTTCTTCTTTGATCTTCCCATATAGGAAAGCGCTCTTCACGTCCATCTGGAAAACTTTAAAATTTCGATATGAAGCATATGCCAAGAAGATGCGTATGGCTTCAAGTCGAGCGACCGGAGCGAAGACTTCCTCATAATCAATCCCCTCCTGCTGACAAAATCCTTGAACAACCAGACGAGCTTTGTTCTTGATTACCACGCCACGTTCATCCATTTTGTTGCGAAAAACCCATCTCGTCCCAATAGGATATTTTCCCTCAGGCAGATCTACGAGCTCCCACACTTTGAGTTTTCTGAACTGAAATAGCTCTTCCTGCATGGCCTCTACCCAGCTTGCATCTCTGACTGCATCCTCAATGCTGAAAGGTACTGTTTGAGATAAGAATGCTGAGAGAGCAGTGTTGAGCTTGTCTGTCTGATTTCTGGTAAGAACACCCTCACTGATTGGTCCAATGACATTTTCAATTGGATGATTCTTAGAAGATTTGAATCCCATGTTGTCTTCTTCTTGCACTTGTGGAGGAAGGTTCGAAAGATGATCTCCATGTGCAGAAGAGCTGGATGGTTCATTTACAGACTGCTGATTTAATTGTGTTCCTTCAGCATTTGACGTGCTTTCAGGAATGTTAGAGGTTTCAGCAGTAGTATCACCATTATTGAGTTGAGGAACAATTGGATCAGCAACAAGTGGAGAAAAACGGGTGGTAAATGGTGCAACTTCGTCATCAGAAGAGTAGAGAATATTTCCAAAGGGAGATGAACTTGTAGCTTGATTTTCAGGAGCTTGATCTGCATGAGATTGCTGTTCAGGAATGACAAAGTGATTGAACACAACATCCACATCAAAGAACCAGTCAGGACCGGTTCCAACATTAGTAGAGTTGGATTCTTGCCAGTCAACATAAAAAGATTCCAGAACCATCTTGGTACGTTTGTTGTATACTCGATAAGCCTTTTGACTAGACGAGTATCCAACAAAGAAACATTCGTCTCCAACAGCATCAAACTTCATGATATTCTCAAAGTTGTTCAGAAGAGTGCAGGAACATCCAAACGGCCTGAAATAATCAATGAGAGGTTTTCTTTTGAAAAGCAATTCATAAGCTGTTTTCCCACGAGGCTTGACAATCAAGACCCTGTTAAGAACATAACAGGCGGTATTCACAGCTTCTGCCTAGAAGATGATCGGTAACTTAGAGTCAATGAGCATGGTTCTGGCAGCTTCAATAAGTGTACGATTCTTCCTTTCAGCCACTCCATTTTGCTGAGGAGTCCTTGTTGCACTGTATTGGAGATGAATTCCTTTCCCACTGCAGAACGTCACAAAACTTTGGTTCTTGAATTCTGTTCCATGATCACTTCGGATTGATTTTACTTTTAATTTGATTATATTCTCGATCAAAGGAACGAACAGCATCAAGGTCTCAGCAGCCTCACTCTTGAATTCCAAGAAGTACACCCATGTGAAGCGAGAGAAGTCATCTGTAATCACCAAACAGTAAGACTTTTTACCCAAGCTTTTTACACTGATAGGACCAAAGAGATCCATATGTAATAATTGAAGTGGAGAGTCAATTGAGTTCACTGTTTTGGACTTATGCGATTTCTTATGTTGTTTACCTTTAGCACATGCTAAACATTTTTCAGAAAAAGGAAATTCCTTAGAAGGAAGACCTCTGACTAGATTTAGTTTAGAAAGTTTGTTTATATTTTTAAAGTTAACATGACCTAATCGCCTGTGCCATAACAGTGACTCTGACTCGGATGCCTTTGACAGTAGACAAGTCATTGGTTGTTCAGACTTGGCATCCCTCATGTTTATCACATAAGTGTTATTTTGTCTGGGGGCTTTCAGCATGATCATGTTAGTGGGTGGTTTAAATCCTGGCTTCAGGAAGATGCATTCCATGTCGTTGAACAACACTGAGATTCCTTTGTCACAGACTTGTGATACACTCAACAGATTGTAGCACAGCTCTGGAACATAGTTGACGTCCTCAAGTGTCAGTGCGTCAGAGACTACATCTCCTATGCCAACGATCTTTCCACCCTTTTCATTTCCAGCGAACGCTACAAACTCTCCATCAATGAACCGATAGTTCTTGAGGAGTTCTTTCAGTCCCGTCATGTGTCTTGAAGCGCCGCTGTCGACATGCCATAGATATCTCATAAGAGCTATCAGCCATTTTTGTAATTTATTCTGCACAGTCAAAAACAAAAGAGAAACAAAGCTAAACTAAAGAAAATCTATGTACAGTGATGACACTGCCTGATAATTAAGTGACTTTGGGAATCCAAGTCTGTTTAATCTTTAATCTGTCATGATTTTCTCCCAAAATTGACTCTTGTTTCTTCCAAATTGGTGTATTTTTAACAAAACTTTTTACGGTTTCTTGAAGATTTCTTAGTTGTTCCGAAAAAGAGTTTTGTGTTTTGACATCTTTTTGTGATTTAGGTTTTATGTGACAGTTTTTGACCACGTGACCCTCTTTTCCACATCTGAAGCATTTTGAATGCTTAGGCTTGATCTTAGGAGAAGATCTGGATGATGATGGTTGTGATGTTCTTTTCTTGATCTTGTTTGATCTTGAGCTTTCGCTTGAGCTTGATTCTTTCCTGTTGCTACTTGATTCTTCATTGGTGTCCAGATTATTTAAGCTGGAGCTGCTCTCTGTATCACTCAGTGATTCTTCAGAACTTGAGGTACCTGTTTCACTTTGTGATTCTTCAGAACCTGATACATCTGTGGATGAGGGGATAAATTCTGGGATTTCCTCAGTGAGAAATTTCCCAAACCTGTTACGCTTAAGTTCTGGCACAAACACAGATGGTTTGGGCACATGATTATCATCAGAGAATGCAGCATTAAGATCAACACACACAGGAATAACATTTTCAACACAAACATTAGATCGTTTGATAGGAGGCTTCCTATCATCGGGAGCCACAACCCCTTTTAAATCAAGTTTAGAAATACAGTCATCCATCCTAGTTAAACTATTACAGTCATCCATCCTAGGCAAACTATTACAGTCATCCGATTTAGTTAAAGTTTTACAGTCATCCAAAATAGAATTGTTTTTTGAATTTTCATTGTTCCAGATGAACCAATTCACTGTTGAGTAATTGGCACCCGGATGTCCTAAACCCACTGTCTGGCCACCACAACTTTCATCATCCTCCACCTGAGCCTGTTGGGTCACATCTGCATCGCTTTTACTTATGTTAGCATTTGACTCAGATTCATCACATTTATTTTCAAAAAGGTCATTTTTTGGATGAAGTGATGGAATGGGTATGTATTCACTTTGGCTCAAGGGCAAGAATAGAGATCTTTCGATTCCATTCTTATCCTTATACCCAATTCCATCCTTTACGAATGATTGTCTTCCACAATCGATTATATCAGCATGAGCCTGTTTGCTCACATTCCATTTATCCACAACAATTTGAAGACGAGTTGTCTCATTTCTAGATTTCTCTAGTTTTGAGGTTAAATCATTTATCAGAAAATCTTTCTTAAGCACAAATTCTTTTAAAGTTTGCATTTCAGCTAGAGTTGCATTTAACTTTCGCTGATATGCCCACTCATTTTCTTTCATTTCAGAATTGATTTTACGAATATCATCCATTTCTCTTAAAACTCGTCTGTTGTGTGATAAACAGTATGCGACAGCTGTAGCACACCTAGGTGAGCACAGTTTAGATTTAATTTCTAGAGGAATATTTACCATGTCTCTTTCCTCAGCTTTCTTAGAAGAACTTTTCACCTCTTCAGCGACTTTCTCTGATGAAGTCTTCTCAGCTATCAGCGCCTCCTCCCTTTTCTGATCATTCACCTTCTCATCAATTAACACACTCTTCAGTCCAGCATTCTTCTGCATTTCTCCTTTCAGAACCTCAGCAGATGACCCTTCAACAGAATTCACACCATTAGAAGATTTGGTGCAGATTGTGGCCATCAGGGCTTTGTTAACTTCAACTTCTGCCGCAGCTGCCTCTTCTCCCCAGTCGAAATCTTCAACAACCAAAGCCTTTTGTGGTTCCTTATCGTTTCCTTCATTTCCATCGGTTATGGCCACCAACCTCTTTGCAGGCTTGATTTCAGCTTGGTTCAATGTGGGGCATTCATACTTGAAATGCCCGAGGACCTTGCAGTTGTAACATCTGATCTTCGACTTGTCAAACCCAGCCTTTCCCATTCCCACTCTTCTACCGGTTCTGTCTTGAAAACGCTTAACTCGTAGAGTGATCATTGCCATCTGCCACTTGAGATCCATTTCTTCCATGTCATCTGGGTCAACCTGGTACATATCCTCTGGGGACATCATCTCATTCTTAATCTCTCCTGTCTTCAAAGCTTCAAAACTGCTCATAAAGGTGTTGAAAAGTTCCACATGTTCAGCAGCCAGCTTGGCAGCCTGTGGAGTTAGTGTCTTTGCCGCCTTTTCAGAGTACATTGGAGCTTTGCCAGAACTTGAACTACCAATCCCTGTAGAATCCACATAAGAATGCAACGAACTTGAACTCATATCACCAATTGGGGCCATTAAAGCCAGATTCTTCATAGCACTGCTGGGAGTCACCTTCGGCACAGTCTGATTCATTTCTCTCTTTGTGATATCCATTTCAAACGATTTCAGAGTGTTTATAAGATCAGCCAAAGTAGATTGAGCATCCAAGTAGTCCTTTTTGATCAGCATACACTGGACACTCCACTCCTTTGGGAGAGAATCGAGTAGTTTCTTGATGGAATTGCGGTTGTTTACAGGAATACCAGCTTTCTTCATCTTAGTCAACAGATTCATGAACCTGTCGATGTGTGACGACAGACTCTCACCACGGATACTTCCAAACATGTCGTATTCCTTTTGAATCATATCCTGTTTGTTTTGCCTCATCTCTGCATTTCCTTCATAATACTCGCTCAGAGCAAACCACAGATCATGAGCTGATCCGTACTCTTCAAACATATTGTATACATCGTTTGACAAAGCCATGGTGAGAGCACCATAGGCTTTGTGATCTCGCTGCATCAGTTGTTTGTCGAGATCAGTGTATGTAGTGGGATCAGTGTTGAACACTTCTCCTGCATCAGTGGTTCTTGTGGGAATGTGAAGTCCGAGCTGGACTGAGTTCCATTGGGTGTGATCGTTAACAAAATAGAAAGCTTTCATTCTGTTTTTCCATGTACCATAGTCTTCAGCACCCATCAACTTGGGAATACGTGTTATAGTGCCGGTTTCAAGTTCAGCTTGGGTTATGGGGTTAACTTGGAATGAGTTGTTACCAGACATGATTTAAGATTGATTTTAGATTGATTTTAGAGTTTTGATTAATTAGATTAGCAAGTTACAGTCCAAAGTCCTTGAAAAAAAATTAAAACAGTCCACAAGTTCGCAGTAGATAAGTACGCAGCAAGCAAGTTCGCAGTTCCTTAGACACCTGAAACAGTAAGAAACAAAGATGATAAGTTCTTGATCTCCTGTAAGTGCGCAGTCCCTGTAGCACACACGCTGGCTTAAGTTCGCAGTTCAGCCAAGTCAGAGCAGCACAAGTGCTCAGTCTTTGACTGATCAGCCTGCGTACTAGTATAAGTACACAGACACTTAAACTCTCGTTTAAGATTTAAGTTCGCAGAAACCCTAGCCAAGTGCTCAGAAAATGCACCTTTTCAATAAGTGCGCACCCCAACTAGAAATTTCTGATAAGTATGCAGAAACCCTAGTTGTGGTACCAGGAGAGAGAAAGCTGTAAAGCCTTGTGTAAATTTAAGTGCTCACACAGACACAAGTGCACACACTTTTGGACAAGTGCGCAGTTGTTACTGTAATAAGTGCACACCTTGAAATGTCAAGTATGCAACTTATGAGCTAAGTACTCAACTCTTGAAACAAGTACTCAGAAGCAAGAAACAAGTACTCAGTTTATGAGCTAAGTTCGCACAATAAGTGCGCAAATACGGCTGTAAAAAATTTTAAATCATATCAGAAACATGTCCAAGAGATTTTCAATTGATCTGAAGTTCTTGAATGATGTTTCTACTGAAAATAATACCTTTTAAACACCTTAGAAACACTTGTTCACGAGATTTTAAGGCAAAACTAATGAAAATATTCAAAGTTTGATAAACCCTAAACTTTTTGAAAAACTTGATAGCAAAAACTAACAAGGAGGGTTTTGATATCTTTAGATAGATACAATCTCGAGCACTTAGGCTCTGATACCAAATTGTAGTCCCAAAATACTAGATCTTAAGTGTGCACAAGATTGTTATCAACTAGAAACACCTATTTGTTAGGTGTTTTAGTTGATTAATCAAGACAAACAAAGAACTAGATGAAAATTGTAAGAACCGACACACAAGAAACATAAACAGATAATTCCATTAAAGATTCAGCAGTGAACAACCATGGATATTACAAATAAGTTCGCACCTTTAACTTGTGCTCTCAAAAGATAATAACAAAAACCCTAACCCTAGCTGCACACAAGATGTTCTATTTATAGGCAGCCTGATGGGCCTGCGCACTTAGCTTAAGTGCGCAGAGCCCGTCTCCTAAGTTCGCAGTCTAGGGTTATAACACTACAACTTTACTATAATTACATATCAGACCCTCCAACTATAACAACCAACTAAACATACTCAAACCTGGTAACTGTGGTCTCATTTTAACCCAACATAAGGAAAGTTTTTATTTTATTAGAAAAAATAGAATGAGTATTTGTGTCATTTAATCATTAAAAGCTTGTAGCTAGTAGGAGCTTTTTCTTAAACGCTAGTACTAGTAGCTTTTCACTGTAGAGCTTTTTCTCCAACCTAAAAGCTTCCAGCTCCTTCAATCAAACAAGGCTAAAAGCCAAAAGGAGAAGCTTTTTGTTAAAAGCTTGAAGCTCTTAAAAGCTTCTTGCCAAACATACCCTAGTACTAGCTTTTAAGAAAAAGCTCTACTAGCTACAAGCTTTTAATTAGTAAATGACACAAATACCCATTCTATTTTAAAAATAAAATAAAAAAACTTTCTTTACAAGCTTTTAATTATGCCCATTTTGGTCATTTTATACATTTTATTAAAAGCTCCAACTACTCTGTCAAACACCAAAATATATTTAAAAAGCTTTCAGCTTGCAGCTACCAGCTTCCAGCTTGCAGCTACCCGTACTCCCCCTCAAGTTGAGTAGTGGGATTTTCAATACTCGGCTTGTCTAGGCAATAGTTGAAAATTTTTCCGTTGACTGCTTTGGTTAAAATATCTGCAAGTTGGTCTCTTGAGTTGACGAAAGGGAGCTCAATAATTCCTGCCTCGATTTTTTCCATAATAAAGTGTCTGACTACTTCTACATGTTTCGTACGATCGTGTTGAACCGGATTCTCTGAAATCTGTATGGCAGCTTTGTTATCACACATGATTGTACTGGCTTCAGGTTGAGGGAAGCCGATTTCACTTAGGAGTTTGCGAATCCACAAAACTTCGGCTAAACCACGAGCAATACCCCGAAATTCCGCCTCTGCACTAGAAAGGGCAACAACTTTCTGTTTCTTGCTTCTCCAGGTAACAAGGTTCCCTCCTACTAGTGTAAAGTACCCGGACGTTGATCTTCGATCCCCTTTGTCACCGGCCCAATCTGCGCCAGTATAGGCTTGAATCTTCAGGTGTTTGTTGGGTTGAAAAAGAACTCCATGCCCGACGGTTCTTTTGAGATACCTTATGATTCTCCATACCGCATCCATATGAGCAACTTGGGGTGGGTGCATAAACTGACTTACTACCCCAACTGCATAAGCTATGTCTGGGTGAGTATGAGAGAGATATATAAGTTTACCCACCAACCGTTGATATCTTTCTTTATCTGCCAACTCTGCTTCGTTTTCCATGCAAACTTTTTGATTAGCAATCATTGGAGTATCAGCTGGCTTGCAATCGACCATCCCTACTTCAGCTAGAAGATCGAGGATGTACTTATTTTGATATATAAAGATCCCTTTCTTTGATCGCAGCACCTCAATTCCAAGAAAGTACTTGAGATTTCCTAAGTCTTTCATTTCAAATTCTTTGAACAGGTTTGTCTTTAATTTCCTCATTTCTTCCTCGTCATTTTCTGAAATGATCATGTCATCCACATATATAATTAAACAGGTTATAAGTTTACCTCTTCGTTTGAGAAACGGTGTATGGTCAGAATTGCTTTGTCGAAAACCATATCCTTTCATAGCCATGGTAAATCTGCCGAATCATGCACGAGGAGATTGTTTTAGCCCATAGAGAGTTTTTTTCAGTCGAGAAACTTCATTATTTTGGAAGTCTTTTGTAAATCCAGGAGGAACATTCATGTAGACTTCTTCTTTTAGTTCTCTATGGAGAAAGGCATTCTTTACATCGAATTGGTGAAGAGGCCATCCTTTATTAGCAGCTATAGAGAAGAGGACGCGAATGGTGTCTATTTTTGCTACTGGAGAAAAGGTCTCAGAGTAGTCTATCCCATAGGTTTGGGTGTACCCTTTTGCAACTAATCGTGCTTTATATCTCTCAATGGTGTCGTCTGGATTATATTTGATTGTGTAGACCCAACGACAACCAACAGGTTTCTTTCTTGGAGGAAGGACATATTTTTCCAATATATTATTTTTTATAAGAGCCTCCATTTCTGTTTCCATGGCATCCTTCCAATTTTTCGATTTTAATGCCTCTTCAACGGAGTTTGGGAGTTCTTCACTGTATAAGGCGGTAGTAAAGTTCTTGGCTTCTTTTGATAAACTCCCTTTGGCAATACTTGCTGTGGGATATTTGGAAGATCTTGTTTCCTTCCCTGGAGAGTACCTTTTTGGAGGAACTCCTCTTTTGACTCTAGGTGGAAGGTCATATCTGTAGGTTGTTGTGACAACCGGTAAAATTCAGGTATTGCTCAGGAAATATAAGGGATGACACATAAGATATGTTTATTAATGATTTGGAACCATTTAGGGAAATTTTAGTCAAACGCAAGAACCTTAGAAGCTTTTACGTTATTCAGAACTTAAATCCTTCGGGTTGAGCAATGGAAAATGCCAGACTAACAGCAGAAGGTCTAACTTTGACCTGTAAGGTTTGATTAAGTGAAAAATATTAGTAGAACTAGTAGTAGTCATAATAAGGAATTTCAAACCTCCTAAGTTTAATAACTTGCGATTTAAGAATAAAGTGCGAAACATGGACTGAATACGATAGGAAACTTTGAAATAATAACTTTGGTTAGACGTAGACGATTTAATAGGAAAAAGGGGCATGAGTGGCCAAGGGGGTAAAAACCTTAAGTTATTATTATTAAGGGGTTTTTATAAATTGAGAGGAGAGTGTATTATGTTTAAGTTTATAAAAAAAATATAATACCCAACCCCCTACCCCACGGTTCGCCGCCCCCTCCTCCTATCAAATAATTTTGATATTATTATTATTATCATAATCATTAAATTTCATTTATATAATCCCAGCCCATCCCCCATATCCCCATACACTTTCACCTACACATTACACACACATAACTCTTGGTTTCCTCTTCCTTTTTCCTCTC